>OY730195.1:82061010-83406010 GCA_963422505.1 Pseudognaphalium luteoalbum | reverse complement strand
GATGGAGGGTAGAGATGTGTTTTCACTGTTTTTTATATTCCTTGTTTTCATAAGAACCCATCCCTATATATATATATATATATATATATATATATAGTGGAATGATCCAGAGAGAAGTGTATTTTTTGGGGGAAGTATTGATCCAACCATTCAGGTGCACCACATTCTTGTGGTATGCACTTCATGGGAACTTAGAGGAAGCATGGAAGTACCAATAAGAAAACCCATTTACACCCAAAATAAATTATCTCACAAACGACAAGTCGAAAAATTATAAAAATTGCGCCATAAACGTTTTCTCCTCTTCGGTTTCAGATCACTCAAGGCATACTTTCGTTGATTTTGTTTTTTTCGTTTTTTTGGTAGGTTTTAACATGCATCATAGTGCATACTATTAGTACACATCAATATGAATGTTAACATACATCAATATACCAGTAGAATTAAACCTTATACTAACATGCATCACAATGCATACTATTAAAATAATCCACAAAAGTGGTAAAATATATCAATAAATGTCACAACGATACAAGTTCAATTAGCATGCATCAAAATGCAAACTATTAATACTTATCAACATAGATGTTAACATACTACATCAAATTAAAAAAGTAGAATATAAACTTAAATTATAATGCGTCACAGTGCATACTATCAATACTCAACTTCATGAGTGTTAAAATATATCAATAAACATCACTACGATACAAGTTCAATTATTATGCATCACAATACATACTGTTAGTACTAATAAAACATAAATGTTAACATACAACAATATACAATACTAGAAAGTAAACTTAAGTTAAAATGAACCACAATGCATACTATTAGTACTTATTAACATGAGTGTTAAAATATTTAAATAAACGTTGCTATAATTCAAGTTCAATTATATAGCATCACAATGCATACTATTGGTACTCATCAGAATCGAAAAAAATAAACTCGTCGCAAGTATGCCTTGAGGGATGTTAAATCGAAGAGGAGAAAACGTTGAATTTTATGGTGCAATTTTCATAATTTTTCGACTTGTCGTTTGTGAGATAATTTGTTTTGGGGTAAATGGGTTTTGATTATTATTGAGGTGATCACATGGGTGCTCCCCCACACCAAGGTTGTAAAAGTCGGCCGACTTGACCGACAAGTCGCCGATTAGTCAGATTCCATGGACATCCCGACTCACCTACCCCCAAATCGGTCAAATACGTCGGTCAACAGGTCAGGATCGAGCCATTTATGACTGGGTTGTGTTTCTCCATTACTTTTTACTGATAAACATGAAAGAAAATAGAGGAAATAGTGGTAGATGGAGTAATAGATGATGATAATGGAAAAAGAAGATGTAGGATCAGATCTGGAAAGTAAAACGGAAAGGAGAGAAAATGTAGTTTCAAGAAAATTCAACAAAAAGTTAAAATAAATTTACATTTTAGTCCCTTATCTTTAAAATATATCTACATTTACACATATAATTTTGAAATTTAGTATTTATTTGTAAAAAAGTCAACAAAAGTCAAATCCGACTAGTCCACGACTAGTCCCGACTAGTCCTTTGGAGATCTCGACTGACTCGTCCCCGACTTCCGACTTTTTCAACCTTGCCCTACACTAATTATTATAGACTTGATAAGATCAATGGTTGTGATTTACTTCCCCTTTCTCTCATTTTTTGCACTTCCCCCTAGATCACTTCCATATATATATATACGGTATTGATTTTAGTGTCGTTTGTGATCACTACACTAGCATAATACCCGCGCTATACAGCGGAGTATGGAGATGCATTATATGTATTATGTATAGATTATAGATATATATTATAGATATATATTATATATATATATATATATATATTATATATATAGGCAATTAGAGATATTATTGATCTCCAAAGTGAAGTTGGGTTTCTCACAATTGAAGCTAAAACAAATGAAACAAAAAAAACAAGACATTACTATGCTACTAGCTAGCTACATTGTTTCCCCTCTGAATTGATAACCACTTCTAAGTTCTAACCATTTTCACTGTCAATATGCGCTTCATAACCTGCAGTTCATGTCTTCTATATTACCCTCTTGTTAGACCATAATAGAATATAAAAATAAAAAAAAATTATAAATTTTAACAATCATAAATTTTTTCTATCCATTCAAACTAGTCATCTCCAATCCTATAAATAAACCGAACACCACCTAACTGTGCATTTGTAAAACCTGTCTTCCCTTTCTTTGGTCAATGTGTATGATGTTCTTGTCATATTCTTAATTAATGCCTAGTCATTGTGGTCGGTGACCACAATCCAAATTAGCTAATTGTTCGTAACAAAGATTATGGAAGTTGAGGTACATATGTTTTAGAATTGTCCTATACTCTACTACTTATCATGCGTCCGGAGCCTAGTCAACCATTACTTACTTTTAATGATTCTTTCAACTTCAGTTCAACAATCTATCATGTAGATGTTCCAGTTACATTCAAATTTAGTTATCGTAACAATTCTTAATCATAACTCAGATATATGCAATTGTAGGCACTTGATTGGTTAAAAGCTTATTATTGGGAGCCACAAAAGATGGCAATTCCATGTCCCAGTGACAGAACGGCTGCAAAAGAAATTAAATCTAAGATACGTGAATTGGCCTTTAGTTTGGATGTAAAGCAGGCTACAAGATCAGGCTCTTCAGTTAAGGAAAAACGTAAGTATGCGTGCTCAAATCATATTCTTGCTTGCATGATATCTTCTTTTGAGTTAATGATATGTGCAACAAGCTATACTTCTCTTAATGTTTGTATATAAATGCTTCATTGCTTCCAGTTGTTTGTTAGTTTAGTAGGGTAGTAGGTACTGCAAGGGGATCTGTGTTGGTCCCAGTAGGATCAAAACAAACACTGTTGGACGGGTTTCTTCAATCTGTTTTCGCGCATCATCATGTTAAACATAATATCTCTGAAACTTTGATGAATGTGTGTGTGTCTATGAGAATAAAGAAAAAAAACAGAAGAAGGAATATACACTAAAAATAACTGTTATTCCATTGATCAATTGTACATCAGGATCCTAATATATATACAGTACAAACAGACACTATGAACAGATGTATCGGTTTGACATGTACAGGTACATCGTTTGAAGGGATATTCACGAACCGATGCAACCCTTGACTATTAACTTCTAAACTGCTAAGGCCCTTTGTTTCCTGCATATAGGGGTTTGTTGGCCCATGGCCCAAACCAGGAATCATAACTGGGCTTCATAATAATAATACTAATCTTGACCCATTGGACTGAATACATTAACAGATTATTAAACTATATATACTGATATGATACACACAGACTTTGTCATTATGGTTCAACACTTCCCCCTAATGACAAAGTCTTCAATCCAGCATGTTTCTTTAACTTATGTGATGACCACGAAGTCATCACTTTTTGATGTGCTCGCTCCATCCTCTTGCTCGGTCTCTTGATCTTTTGTTATATCAACAGCCGTGTCATCCTTGTTGCCCTCTAAGATTACACTGAAGTGTTCAATCCTTTTCCTTGCTATGTGAAGACTCTCATAATCCTCTTTCCCATTCTGAACATCAGCCATCTCCCCATCTTCTATAACCATCCCAACACACTTGTGTGGGTTTTCATCTATGGCTTTCATTTTGTCATCTTTTTTGGCATTAACTGTGTCTTTCTTGTCATCTTCTTTGGCATTAACTGTGTCTTTCTCAACCTGCTCGGTTAATACTACTTCCACGGGTTCTTTCATGAACCGGGGTTCCTTGGCTGTGTCGTAGTAACATACTACCAATTCTATAAACTCAATGTAACACTTTCTAGTTTCTTCATTGTAATCTTTGGATAAACCAAGCATGACAGCCACATCCTTCCACTTATCTTCAAACGTCACAATAAGGCATCCACCAAGGCTATTGACTATTTTGAAAAGATCAAGCAAGTTGATTTCTACATTACCAATGACCGGTGGTATGGGATCCAAACTATCCCTTTGCAAGTATACTAGATAAAACCATTTTATCAAATCAACAAACTTCTTTCTAAACAGGTTCCAATTAGTATACACCTTGTTATCATCTTTGATCAAGGTTGTAAGAGAGAGGAACCTTTGGAAAGGATTTACTTTAACAGAAATCATTCCTCCATTTATGCACACAAAATCTTCTTCTTCAAAATCTTGTACTTCGCTTCACAACAATCTGGTTCGGCCCCTTTTTTGGTGTTCTGATTGAAACGAAAGTTTCAACTTTGTTGTATACTGATCAAAAATTCGATGGTCTGTTGTTTGGTAACGGCGAACAAAACTGATTTCCTTTCTGATCGAAAAAATTTCGATGGTATGTTGTTCGGTAACGGCGAACAAAGCTGATTTTGCTTTCTGATCGAAAAAATATCGATGGTCTGTTGTTCGGTAACGGCGAGCAAAAACTTCTGGAAAACTTTTTACAAACGGCGATTGAGAAACGGCAATCGAAAAACTGAAAAACGGCGATTGAATCGGCAATCGAAAAACAGCAATTGAGTAAGACAGTACTCGATTGTAAGGTATGTAATCTGATTTTGTAAAACAAAATAACCTGGTGATTTAAGGTTGATTCTAAATCACAAAAACGAACTCTATGAACAAACTGGTGATTTAGGGTTGATTCTAAATCACAATTCTGTTGTGCTCTGATACCACTGTTGGTCCCAGTAGGATCAAAACAAACACTGTTGGACGGGGTTCTTCAATCTGTTTTCGCGCATCATCATGTTAAACATAATATCTCTGAAACTTTGATGAATGTGTGTGTCTATGAGAATAAAGAAAAAAAACAGAAGAAGGAATGTACACTAAAAAAAACTGTTATTCCATTGATCAATTGTACATCAGGATCCTAATATATATACATTACAAACAGACACTATGAACAGATGTATCGGTTTGACATGTACAGGTACATCGTTTGAAGGGATATTCACGAACCGATGCAACCCTTGACAGTTAACTTCTAAACTGCTAAGGCCCTTTGTTTCCTGCATGTAGGGGTTTGTTGGCCCATGGCCCAATCAGGAATCATAACCGGGCTTAATAATAATAATACTAATCTTGACCCATTGGAATAATAATAATAATAATAATAATAATACATTAACAGATTATTAAACTATATATACTGATATGATACACACAGACTTTGTCATTATGGTTCAACAATCTGTACATATATTTATTAGTTGAAACTTGTAGCTGTACTCTTTAACTTGCTTAACTGATCTATTTGTTAACTTGAAATTGCATGCAAAATTTGTTAAGTAGTGCCATGCTTTCCTATCAGGTGAGCTAAAGAAGATGATGCTCTATCTTCCGTTAATGGTTTTTCCTTAATTTGGTGACTTGACTTGAGCGTATGTACCATTATTATAGTTGTAGGTTGGAGTACATTGCCCAACAAGTGTAACATTAAGATCTATAATTACTAATTGAGATTGGGATGTGTTTATAGAGTACTTAGCCCAAAGATATAACCTTCTGGTGTTGAAACTTGTAGCTGTACTCTTTAACTTGCTTAACTGATCTATTTGTTAACTTGAAATTGCATGCAAAATTTGTTAAGTAGCCATGCTTTCCTATCAGGTGAGCTAAAGAAGATGATGGTCTATCTTCCGTTAATGGTTTTTTCTTAATTTGGTGACTTGACTTGAGCGTATGTACCATTATTATAGTTGTAGGTTGGAGTACATTGCCCAACAAGTGTAACATTAAGATCTATAATTACTAATTGAGATTGGGATGTGTTTATAGAGTACTTAGCCCAAAGATATAACCTTCTGGTCTGTAACAACTTATTATAATACTATATGGGGTTTTGTTAGGATATGTTGTTCGTGACCGCCTTAAGTATTTAAGTGAAGTTATTTCAATGTTTGCCTGTTTGGTTGTATTGATGCAAACTGGAATTTGTGTTTGATATAGGATGAACATAGCATACCTAGATATATTATGTTATATGATTATTGGGACATGTGTGCTTCAGCCATGTAGTAATAGTACATGCATGCTTTTACTGTTTTATATACTCTGTTCGTTAACCAGGTGCTGGAATACTAGTATCCGGTCACTATCTTTGTAGCTGACATGACTATGATGAGACAACTGAAGAAGTTGAAGTAGTAAACTTAGGGACAAAAAAGCAGCACAGACATTTACATACTTTTCTTGGATTGAGAACATTTTTCTGTAACTGCATAGAGATATTTTAGATTATTCAGTATCGCCGCTAATCATTAGTGGCTATAAAGCATGTTACTGCAATGACTATGGGCTTTACATATGGTATTAACTTAATGACACATGATGATGGATGGGCTAAGGAATTACTGATGTACTTATGAAATTCTCTTTACATATGGTATTAACTTGATGACACATGGCGGTGGATGGACTAAGGAATTACTGATGAACTTATGGAATTCTGCATGTGTAGTACATGAAAAGACATCAGGATCTTAAAGTGGGTAAGATTATAGATCTAGTCTCACATTGATAATGATTGATTTTGTATTAAGGATTTGATTTGGGTCTGTTTGCTAACGTATCTATCATAACTTGACCAAGTTTGGCATAGGATGGAAAAGACCAGATAGTAGAAGCTAGTAGTTATGGATGAGATTTAGGTGGAACTGACTAGGATGTATAATTAGTTATCTATCTTGATTCGGCATTAAGGACATAGTCACATAGATCGCGGTACGTTCCGGTACGGGAATGAGGATCGGAAACGCAATTCGTTAATTTCTAAAATTCGGTACGGAGAGGGTAGGCTCATTCCGGATCGCTTTGGTACGATGTACCATATGTTATATGATGTACCCAATAAGTAATAATATTAATTTCTTATATTTTTTATAAATCTACATGACCATAAAAAACCTGTTGTTAATCAATCATATATGTCAATTTCTTTTAGATTATTTAATAAAAAAACAACAATTTTTAAATTAAAAAAAACAGTAATAATACAGTAGTATTACGTGGGTGAAAAAGTCACATACGCGTCCCATCTGCACTTCGACTCACTCACCACTTTCCCTTTTTTCCTCTCTCTTTCTAATTTGTATATATACATTAAAAACACACAAAGACAAAATATCCATGCAACTTTTCTCTCCGTCTTTTTCATAGAATCAAGCTTTCTGACTTCAAAAACAAAGATGCACATATATTTACATTAACAAAACCCAATAACCTACAAATAAACAAAAAGCCCATATATTTCTTCAAATCATGAGAAAAAACCCACCACCACTATTGAAGACCGGTTGGATCGATTTGACCATCGATATGGACCATCGTTGACCACGGTTTCGAACGCGAACCATTGAGCGACTGGAACGCGATTGTACCGCGTTTGGGATCGTGCGATCCAGATCGCAGATAGTGGGGGGTCTAGCGATTTATGTGACTATGATTGAGGACTCACTCAGCCAAGAGAAAGTTGTGTTGAGAATCAATGTTTCAGTGCTTCTTGTTTCCACAAGGAGTAGAAAAATCTATTTATCTTTCATACTGTTTCTGCTTCATGGATTCAACGTAATCATATGGTTGCTGGTTGGAAACCGACTAAACTCTGAGTTGATACAATACATTTTGACTGAGCTTTTTTGGTTTATTCAAATTGGACATGCAATATTTTACTTTTATGTGGAGAGCAGTTTGCACTTTCAGGTTTCTGCTTCTTGCTTGCATCCACTGCTTTTTATGTACAGTTGCTCTAGTCTAGAAGCGGATGAGATTTTATCTATTTTAGTTTTACATTTTTTTTAAAGCAACCAAAAGTGGTACAATTTTACTTAATTGATTTGCATTAGGCATCAAACTTTGTGAACAGCAACCTGGGCGTAATAAGTTTCTCTCACTAATGGCTGTCAAGAATAAGTCCTCTAAATTATTAGGCAAGACCATAATTTTTCATTGCATAGCTTGTTCACTCATTATTGCTCTTATTGTATGTTCATCTTTTATTTCTTACATTCCGTTTCGTATGTGCGATGATGGTTGTTTATGTTTTAAAGGTTCCAAGAAACATATAAAAAAGGCACTGAAGAATGTGGTCAAGTTATATTCTTCCTTTCCGTTGGAAGTGGTATCGATCTTATTGGAGTTTCTGTTAAAGGCACAAGAAAATGCTGCTCATACGGTGGAGTTTTTAAATAGCTCTTGCGTAGCTAGCAACTCTGGAGCTTATTATAATAATATTAGTCAGCTTGATGATTGGAAACCTCTTATCATCAAGCTGTCAAATAAAGTACCAGAGATGCTTCTAAGCCTTCTCAAAGCAGTAATTCAAATGATTGAGGCACAGGAAGCTCTCAAACATGAATCAGGTTTGTACATAATGTATGATAAATTGTATTACTCGGTATAGAAACTCATACATTGAGAGAGAACTTCTTTAGCATGGCATATATAATGGAAATGAAACATGATGAACCACTTCCTTAAAAAAAATTGCCGCAGAGTTTGGCCCATTGGTTTGTGCATGTCTCTCTGTATCCCGGAGGTTCCTGTGTAAAAATAAAAGCTTAGTTACTAGAGACAGATGGAGTATGTCATTCATTTTTCCTTCCAGGACATACCAACAATACTTTAAAACTTATACATGTCCGTAGTAGTATATGTTACTACATAATTAGTTAACCAATACGTGAAGAAGAAAAGTAGTTGTATAATTGGGTCCGTTTGCTGCTTCGATAGGAGATGTGAACCACTGGCCCACATTGTATATAATTGATAAAATGTAGAGCCAGTAGAGGCGGCAAAATGGGTAGGTCAAGCAAGATGTCCAGATGGGACGGCACCCATTGGGCTGACTGATTAACATTTTTATGTCCATTTCTGCAAATGTTATAGATAGGTAGTTATGTATTAAATAAGATTAATGATCAAAGTTTTTTAGTAGTTATTAAGGAGGTTTTAGCATTTGAAGTTTTGAACAACTCTTAGGGTGACTTTTAACCCATTTGGCATTTCCATGTCAGATATGGTTCAAGAAGAATAAGAAAATGACAGAACACAAAACGTCCAGTTCTGGATGATAGAAAATTTTACTTGCCACCGCTAATATAATGTTGTTGAATTTTTAACAGGAGAAGAAGACCCGAAACAAGAGCACAATCATGGATTTCACCAACCCGAGCATCTTTCTTATCTATTCAATTGGCTTGTAGGGATCCTCAAGGATCTAAAACGAAAAATTACATCTAAAGATACTATCAGTTCACCAAAAGAGAATACTTTCCCCAATTCAAGTCTTATACATCTCCTCCAAAAATGTCTCTCAGTTTCTTCAGTTTCTTCACTCGGCAGTAATAACCATCTAGCCACTGCAGCCTCAGCTTTAGCACAACAAACTTGTAACCAAACTTTAGTCCATAAACTCAACAAGCTAGCATCCCTACATACAACACCAAGCACAGATACCAATATTAATGATATCGATCCCGAAACCTTCTACAACCAACAAGAGAAGTTTTTAAAGCGAGCAGCCAACAACCTCGAGTTTTTAAGACAGAAACTATCTCAGAAAAGTAAGTTGAAGACTACTGTTCGGGGGGAGACCAAAAATGACAAGAGATGGAGTGTGGTAAAATCATGGAAGCCATGCCCTATTGGTATGCTACCTTCTGATGTTGGTTCTTTAGGCATTGTTCCCGTTCTTGACATTGTTGAAGATCAAGAACTACAAAACGACAACAACTTAGAAGAAGCATGTAATGACAAGTGTGAAGTTAATGTATCTCGTGCTAAGAGAGAAGCCGATTGTCCTATAGAGGTTCTGGATGATTCGAGTGTTAACAAGAAATTTAAAGAAAATGAATTTATTGTTGAAGAAGATAGATGTGCACAAGGCGTAAACAATCTTTTGATGATTGGTGGAGTATGGAAAAGGGTAACCCAGAATGAAGTGATGAGCATGGCATCTGCCATCAGGATTCTGGTTTAGAATGTTTTGGTATTATATTATCATAGTTATATTGGGAACTGGGTACGTTTTTTCGTAGTATCAAGTTAAAAGCCATGTTGGGTTTTTAGTTTTGGTTACAGAGGTGGAATGTGGTATGATTTGATCGTTTTTTCGGTGGCAGTAATGATAGAAAGATTGCCCTTGAAAGTATGTTTACATGATTTTTTTGATCCTAATTTTATTCTTATGTAGTGGTATCAGTTATTAATTTTTCTACATTGAAACAATTTGCATAAACATCAATCATTGTCAAGAGTGAAATTAATTTGAATGTTGGTTAAATTAAACTTTGGGGAGACAGGGATTTAACATATGATTTAATTAAAGACAGAAATTCAATAAACAGATGATTAACATTTTTCAAAAAGAAAATGTGCCACTCTAAAGTTTGATGAAGTGCTGAGTTGAAAGACATTAATGGCACCTGAAAGCGTCGATGTCGTTGATGGTAACTGATCGGGCACCAATAGTGGTTTCAAAATTTATAAATAGCGGGATTTAAATTATATGTACTACCTACTCTGGTTATTAAGCGGTAAGTATAACCTAAGATCATTCTATGAATCGAAACGTGTGGGTGATTAAAGCTGGTGCTTTCGGTAGGGAAGTATTTAGGATGGAACAAAGTAGGTAGGTTTGGGGGTTTTTTAAACTAAAGACAAATAAATAAAGTTCAGGAAAGTAAATTGCAGGAAATTAAAATACAGGAAAGCAGATAAAGATAATATGTGATTGCTGAGATTTCGATAATTAATGTTTCGGGATGACAAACTAAATAGGGGCAGTACTTAATATAATAGGTAAACTATTAGGTGTACACTTTATAACCCTACCAACTAAATTTCCCATTGGCATGTCACTAGGAACTAGGTTATCATGATTCTGATCGGAGTAGTATGCCAACTTTCAATACCTATCTGGTTAAGAGATAAGCAACCTATTTTGGTTTTATACCGAGGTGCATGAATCAGCAGCGTATCGTCTCATAGGTCCGACTGTTCTTAACTCCTAAGATAGTTTACTATTCTATTAGCATGCAGATTAATAACTTTTGTGTGTTTAGATCGTCGATTTTATAAGACCTAGAGGTTTAAGTATCCTAAGTCACTTGGACTTTTACTTTCATTCCTAATTCTTATTTGTAATTAACTAGATTTCAGTTTCTTCGACTGATGACTTAAATATCTCCTATTCAAATAGTTATACATCCCTGGATTATTCTCAGTTTATTAAAACGTGTTTCATATGCAGACCATGCCTTTCAGTAATCAGACCGTGTACTTTACATGGTAGTTCCACGGCTTCTTACATCCAACATGCGGTCAAGAGTAATTGACAGTGAGAATGACACTCTAAACTAATTAAATATAAAGCAGTGCGGAGATGTAAACCTAATATATACAACGAGTGGTTTCACTGTGTCTTACTTATTGCATGTCATGGGCACTGATAACTACTTACCATAATTAAGGTTGATCAGGTCCTAATTACTAGGTTGCAGTCACGTGGATAACCAGAAAGGGTACTCCATAGATTAAACTTAAGTTCATAAAGTCTTAACAGTACAAGGGTCACTAATTCCTATTTTGTCTGAACGTATTTTACGAACATTACTTTATAGTGTGTTGACTTTCGTAGGTTGTACCGGTTAATTGGTGGCCGGCGGCGGCTGGCTGGTGGCCGGCGGCGGATGGCAGCCTGCCGCCTCGGTTCGCCGTCTTTCGCTTCGTTTTTCGATTCGCGCGTATCTTCTTCGTTATGCGTCCGTTTTCGTCGATTCTTTTTGCGTTGGATTTGTTTTTCAAAAACGAAGAATTTGATGAAAAGAAATCTCTGAAATGTTTCTTTGATCTTTGAATGTCTCGTGCAAATCGTTTAAATCTTCCGGCGTACGTAGAATCTTCATTCTTCATCCGTTTTTGTTGATTCTTCTTCTGTTAGATTCGTATTTTGAAAACGAATATCTTGGTTAAGAGAAATCTTAGTGATGGGTACTTTGTCTCTAATTCTTGTCTTTGAGGCCTTGAATCTTCAAACGTGTGTGGAATCTTCGTTTTTCGTCCGTTTTGCTTGATTTTTCTCGTGCAACTCTATTTTGACCTTCTTGGCAAAGTTTCATTAATTTGAACATTATCTGAGTCTATTTGCCTAGTATTGTTCCAGAATGAGAGAGATATCGGTAGTAAAAATGTGACTTTTTACGCGATATTAAGTATCCCACACTTAGAACTTTGCTTGTCCTCAAGCAAACTCATTCATAAAAGGCCTTTAGGAAGATTCTAGTTACACGTATCTTTTAGAAGTACCATTTCCAAAGACATAAAGCTCCAGTCATGAAAAAGTTCTTATGAGAAACTAAGGGTTTATATAATTTGATACTTTCTTCAAGCAACTTAAATGGTAATCATGACTAGGCAATCGTCGCAGTGGGTCACTCAAATCACTCAGGGGTTTAGGGTTCCTACTTGCTAGTGTCAATCACTCAGATAGCCAGTCATGCAACATTCTCGTCATAGGCTTGATCAAGAATCAAATCTCCATCAATTTGGATGAGGACGGTACTAATCTTTCAAGATATCTTAGAAAGGAATCGGGTTTTTGGTTTTGGAGAATTGAAGAAGAAATCTTCTCCTTTGAGAATAATCAAAAACGGAAAGTGTTCAATTGGAACATCAAAACGTGACTAAATTGGTCCTAGTTACTCTTCGGGACGGAGTGGAAGAAGGGAGGGGATTCTCGAACGCGGAAAAGGATCCAATAACTTCGAAAGAATTGAACGAGGAGCCGTATGAGGTGAAAATCTCATGTACGGTTCTGTAGAGTGGCAGTAAGGGTGACTTATCTGTCAACTTTTCCACTATCACCCCAGGAATCGGGTTTTTGGTTTTGGAGAATTGAAGAAGGTGTATGAAAAGGAAGATTATGGGTTTTTCTTTCCTCGTATCTTTCTTGAAGCTTGGGTGTTTTTCCGAGAAAGTCTCTTTTGGAATTTCTCAGACTTGAAAAGACTTAATAGTGCAACCCTTTTTCGGATTTGAATTTTTCTTTTCTGGACTTTTTGGGTAGTTCCGGCATGTACCTTTTTTTTCTTCTTTCTTTTTTTCTCATTTTTCTTTTCTTTCTTTTTATCATGCCGTCCCTACCGATGGATATTTTGTCCGAAAGGTTTCGTATGGTATTGGGTTGTGAGGTCGTATGGGCTTTTCTTGTGGAAAATTTGGGAAATTGAAAGTGTATCTGAAAATTTTGGAAGATGTGGCTTCCCTAGGTTCGGGATGAAGATATAAAGGGAAGTTTTGTTTGGGTGTGAAGAGTGAAGAGTGAGTGGATGTTTGGTGTTAAGTAGGTGTTTGGATTCCTTATGAAGTATCGAGATAGGTTGTACCTATGCCACGTATGACACTCATTGGTGTGATCTCGAAATGCATTACAAGAGCAAGTTCTAATTCAAATGCATACATCGGTACACACATGAAATGAAAAGTGAAGCATTTTAAAGATGGATGCTAATCAAGGCTCAAACCTCACAAATCGAATGTTTTGGTCAATGTGTGCCTAACCATGTGTTGCCCTTTTCGTCCGTATCTTATCCTAAGAAAACCGGTTTGTTTCTTTAAAAACTCGTTTCTTGCTATAATTTATATTTTTGAAAAATAGAGGTTCTTAAAGAATGTTTCTTTTGAATCCAATTTTTTTGAATATTTCTCTATTTTTAGCCTTTTAATGAAAATATTGTTTATGTTACGGACAAGAGGTTAAACTTTCGGTTGCAGACCGTATATCCCACACTTAAAGGAACATTGTCCCTAATGTTCGAATCTATGTATTGAACACCTCTTGTTGAAGTATTCCACACTTAGATATTCTACTTATTTTCGGATTGTTATGTAAGTGTAGTGTGCTTTGGAGATCCCACACTTATTTTTGGAATATCGGATGAGATAATCAAGGCATTAAGCGGATAGAAAGTTGGAACGGGTTACCGCTTCGTGATACGTTGCGCGTACTTTCGGCTACTTGTAGAAGATTGATGGTTTGCAGTTTTCGGCTTCCGGCATCTTTCATGGCGTGGTCGACAGCTTCCTCCGTTATGGTCTTCGATAAATAGTGTTTGGATTCAAACAAACATGTCACTCAATAATCAAGTAATAGCTGCTAATAAGAAAAGTAAAGTGATAGCATAATAAAGTAATAACTGGGTAGAGGTGATGTCTATGCATCCACAATACATCAAATACAAATAGTAATAATAAAGTCTGGTAGAAAATAGTAAGAAGTCAGAAAGCAGAGCAATCTATTGCTCGGCTGGTGGTGCTCGTGATACTGCTGATGAAGATCCGATAGGTGCATAAGAGGTCTCATCTGATGAGGAGTCATCTTCTAGATTATGCTGATGTTGGGTACCTTCATCTGATGCATCCTGAATAGCTCATGTGTCTGTAAAAATTCCATCGTGTATCAACTGGTCAACAAATTGCCCTGCAGGCATACCAAAATTGACAAGTGGAATAACTTGTGATCCCTGCTGAGTGTGTCCCCTGAATAAGTCTGTCTGTGGGAAGATACTGGGGCACGATGGTGGATCGGACACTCCTGCGGCTCTGTGCAGTGGCAACTCGCCTAGAAACTCTGGATCTGCCGGTATCTCTCGAAGGCTGTCCCCTGACTGAACAAACTACTGAGTGGACAGGCTCTCTCATAATAGGAACCCGTGCTGGAGGTGGCTGTGGTCTAGGTGGAACTGTCCGAGGAGGTAATCCATGACCACGGCCTGGATATGGGTGTGGTGTCTGAGCAGGAACTGTAGGGGGATATATGTGTGGTGGTGCTTGGCCTAACCCGCATGGTATGTCTGGAAGGGGGTTTACCGGTATCCCTGCAATCTGCTGTCTCATAGCCCTGTAACATCTGACCTGCATCTGCATGAGCCAGTACCAATAGTCTGCCCCTGGAGGTGTTCCGTAGTGATAGATGTATTTGGGCATCTGTACTCTGGGGGCCGAGGTAGAAGGTCTTGCCCTGACAGGCGGTGGTACTACTGGTGGTGGTGCAACTGGGTCTACAGGATCATCCTCATCCTCATCTGACTCCGAATCTTTGGGCTCTCCTGACTACTTTCTCTTTCTCGTCCCTCTAGGTAGAACTAAATCTGGCACCAGGGTGTCAACACTATCGGGATCTGCTGGTCATGCTCTAATATAGAATGTGCCATCTCTCAAAATCCTGATTATCCCCATCAATCTTAGAAACTCATAGTCTATTGGTTGGGCACTCCAATTGGGTAGACTTATGAATTTCTCCACTTCTGCTGTTCTGAGCGTCACATTTTTCTAATCAACATTGTTACCACAGGGCCCATGAATGACCTTTTCGACTCATGAATTTTCTTCTCAAGAATTCGCCGAGCAACCAAGTGGGCAACCTGAATGTTCCTCCTGCTGAGGATAGATGCCATCAAAGCAATATCAAACTCGGCAACTCGACCATTAGTCGTATGTTTCCCATCAATCGAACAGGCTAATAGCTTGTGTAGAATCTGTAGGACTGGGTCTCTGAGTTGGGTAGCCTTAATACCCGAGAAGAACTTCATTGGCGACCAATGACTCCATGCCTCTGCGGTTGTAGTCGTGAGGGAAACTGTGGTAGCTCCACTAGTGAACAGAGGGAATCGTATCTCTTCTGGAGTGTAGAGATCTAGTTGCTGTGCAAACTGAGCTAGTGACAAGGTGAACAAGCTGCCCATATATCGAAATGTAATCGAACCACTACCAAATCTACTCCCTGGTTCAAATGTATACGTTGTCATGAACTCGGTAATCATTTCCATGTATACCGGCTCATCAATGCTGAACAGTCTTTTGAGCGGCTCAAACTGCTGACCCTCTACTGAGTAACTGAGCAGACTCTCTAATCTCTGTCTAAACCCCAATGTCCGTAGCTTATCCCAATTTACATATCTGAAATGGCCAAATAATTTATCCCTCCATATTCGTGCCATCCGATCGTACTCGGGTGTGGCACTGAGGTAGGCAAGAGATCCTGCAAGTGGTCGTGTTGGGTTTAGCTTTGATTTCTTCATGGTACCTGGGAACATGAGAAATTTAAAGTAATGGATTCTCAAGAAAGAGAAAATTTAAAGCATTTTCGAAATTTCTTAGAGAAAATTCAAAATGAGGGCTTTAAATTTGTGTCAGTCCAAAGATTACATCAAATGTCCAATGTTCCCAAGAAACAAATAATTAGTTTTAATCATACTAAGGTGACATGTAATGTGGTTGGTGATCAATATATGAAAATGTAAAGTCAAGAAATGGTGATGGCTTTATTGTGAAATATTGTCATTTACAAGTTTGGCATTACCCAATTTTGAAATGTCAAGATTTCACAATTCTTGATCATATCGTTAGCAGTAGAGTTTGACTTTTTAGGAGTTCAAGTTGAAGTAAGGTTTTTGAATAAAATTGATTTGTTAAGAGAAATCAATACTTCAAGTTGACTTTTCAGGTCAAAGCTTTCCTTAAATGATATTTTCAAGTATCCGCATGCCAAAATTATAACCTATTCATGTATACATGATCTAAACTATTTAAGCATTTTCCTAATTGGTAAACAAGCTAGGTTATGCACAAAAAGTCATCATGCCCATGTGTTTGGTTTAAAAGACTTTTATTTTCAAAATGATGATTCTCTAGTTATATTGCCTATTTTGACTAGTCAAGCAAGTACAAGCATCCTAGTAAGCAAGAATGGTCAAGCAATTTTAATCCATTATTCTATTCATGTTAGCTAGTTAACTTTTTGTTGACTTTAAGAATCAAACTTGCAATTTACAACCATAAGCTAACCACATGGTACAATCATCATGTAATAATCATTCAAAACTTCACAATTAAACTTAAATATCTAGATACTAGCATGTAATTGTTCCAAGCAAGCACTTTTAAGTTTATGGTGGGTTTTGATGATCATACCTTTGTTTTTATGAACAAAACTTGAAACTAATCGTACAACCGTGAAGAACATGCAAAGAGGAGTTCAAAAGATACAAGATTACAAGTTTTGGTGGAATTTTGATGGTGGCTTCATGGTGGTGATGGGTTGGCCGGTTTTTTGGGTGTGGAGAGGGAGGAAGAAAAAGTTTATAGGGATATATGGAAGGTTTAGTGGTCCCTAGGAATATGTGTCATGCTCCTAAGTACCATATTCCTTACACATGGTCCCTAGTGTACTCTAGGATTAAGCCTAATGCTTCTAGATTAATTTCTAATGTCCTATTAATCGTAAGTACGAATCTTAAGTATACTTATTGTAACTAGTTACTTGTTGGTCTCTTGTTACGTTATAAATAATTTAAGAAACGCGCAAATTTTTGCGGGACAATTATAATTAAGGTATTAAACTTAGTGTATTTTTGGGTGTTTTAAAATTTTTATCTGATGCGGGCCTATGGAATGTACATGTTCCAGCTAAAGGCTTGAAATTGCGTATTCTTTTCGACATGCGTGTGTTTTCAGACAATATGTAAAAACGTTTTCTTAAAGGTCGCTTTCAAGAATTAATTTATTAATATATGTATACTAAAATACGCTCTTTTAAAGTCGCGAGCCTCGACCTTTGTGGAGAGAATTGTTTTATGATTCATTCCGATCCCTATATAGGGAAAGGGTTGAGATTTGCTCCCTTAAGTGAACGTTTTTAGGTATAAACTTTTTGAAAGCTCCCAAATGACATTGTAAATTAAATATTAATGACTATCCTCTATTTTCCCTAGGACTTTTCGTTCCTCGTATCCTAAATTGGCAAGATCGCCGATGAACTTATTGTATACCTTCCTTATCTTTTTAGGGTTTGACAAACCATTGTGTGGTCCTTGGTCTTTATAATTTAGATTGTGAGTGAGTTCATTCATGACATCCAGAAATGCTTTCTCTTTCTGTGAATCAGGTTCTCTGGTTGTAGATTTAACTATCCTAAGGAGTTCACTGACTATGGCTTTTTGTGTGGTAGTGAAGGGGTATTTGGTAAAGGCAAAGATTCGAACAAGCTTAATGTGAAGGTCTTTTCTTTTAGTGAAGAGGGCTATGTCGATTCTTTCCTTGGTGGAATCAGGAAAAACATCTCGCAATTTTGAGATCAAGTAAGAGGCGGGGTCAATAAAGAATGGAATTTTACCAGGAATGATGATGGGAATCATCGGGTCTCGTTCTATCCAAAACTCAAGTTTGTTGATCATTGCAGCGACATTGTGATTAATTAATATCATAGATATTGGAAGGAAATACATGTCGGAAAATGATTCAAAAAGTAGATCTAAATATGTTTTGAACTTTAGTTCTTGGTCTCAGAAATCTGTGAAAGTTATCTCGCATTCATTACTGGACAGTCGAAGAAGGAATTCTACTTGTTTTTCTAAATTGGCAATCGTCTCTCGTTGTTCGTATGAAAATGGGAGGTCGACATATTTTAATTGCCTAACGAATGCTTTGTAGACATCTACCCTACGGGAAGGATGGAAAGAAGCACCGATGTGGCGTTCTTCAAAACAAGGTTGTTCTGACTCGACTGATGGAACCTTATCCACCACTCGATAAATGGTGTATTTGTGTTCATGTGAAAGGAATGGAGAGATGCCATCATTATAAGAATCGGAAAGAGTTTGGGCATACACTGATGTTTCAGGAATGAGGGTGATTAAGTCACATGATTTCGGAGGTTTTACTTCATAATTATCTTCGGGGAGATAATTGAAGTGGACAGAATTTGGTAAATTAGGTGAATAAAAAGTTGGAGAGCGATCTTCTGGAGATGATGCAAGGTCAGGTAACTGATCCGTGTCATCAAAATCCAGGCAATGTTTTGGAATAGAAAGTGGGGGCCTAAATTCTTCTTGGGTGTTGGAAGTTTCCTTATCTTTAGAGGAAGAAGGTGAAAAACAATCAGATCCTATCTCTTTTTCTAAGTAGTTAAAGAACTCCGCGTCATCCATTGCCTTCAATTCATCCTTTGAAATGAGGCAAGAAGTGGGTTTTCGAGTTGTCATATTAAAAATAATATTTATCCTAATTAACTAATACTCAATTACTACTTAATAACTTAAATTAACTTTTGAAGGATTTTTGAGAAGATTTCGATCGGAAGGATCTCCTAATTACTACTACTTAAGGATCTCCAAAAAATTGATGGCACCCGAAAGCGTCGGTGTCGTTGATGGTAACTGATCGGGCACCAACAGGGGTTTTAAATTTTATAATAGCGGGGCTTAAATTATATGTACTACCTACTCTGGTTAGTAAGCGGTAAGTCTAACCTAAGATCGTTCTATGAATCGAAACGTGTGGGTGATTAAAGCTGGTGCTTTCGGTAGGGAAGTATTTAGGATGGAACAAAGTATGTAAGTTTGGGGTTTTTTTAAACTAAAGACAAATAAATAAAGTGCAGGAAAGCAGATAAAGATAATATGTGATTGCTGAGATTTCGATAATTAATGTTTCGGGATGACAAACTAAATAGGGGCAGTACTTAATATAATAGGTAAACTATTAGGTGTAAACTTTAGAACCCTACCAACTAAATTTCCCATTGGCATGTCACTAGGAACTAGGTTATCATGATTCTGATTGGAGCAATATGCCAACTTTCAATACCTATCTGGTTAAGAGATAAGCAACCTATTTTGGTTTTATACCGAGGTGCATGAATCAGCAGCGTATCGTCTCATAGGTCCGACCGTTCTTAACTCCTAAGATAGTTTACTATTCTATTAGCATGCAGATTAATAACTTTTGTGTGTTTAGACCGCCGATTTTATAAGACCTAGAGGTTTAAGTATCCTAAGTCACTTGGACTTTTACTTTCATTCCTAATTCTTATTTGTAATTAACTAGATTTCAGTTTCTTCGACTGATGACTTAAATATCTCCTATTCAAATAGTTATACATCCCTGGATTATTCTCAGTTTATTAAAACGTGTTTCATATGCAGACCATGTCTTTCAGTAATCGGACCGTGTACTTTACATGGTAGTTCCACGGCTTCTTACATCCAACATGCAGTCAAGAGTAATTGACAGTGAGAATGACACTCTAAACTAATTAAATATAAAGCAGTGCGAAAATGTAAACCTAATATATACAACGAATGGTTTCACTGTGTCTTACTTATTGCATGTCATGGGCACTGATAACTACTTACCATAATTAAGGTTGATCAGGTCCTAATTACTAGGTTGCAGTCACGTGGATAACCAGAAAGGGTACTCCATAGATTAAACTTAAGTTCATAAAGTCTTAACAGTACAAGGGTCACTAATTCCTATTTTGTTTGAACGTATTTTACGAACATTACTTTATAGTGTGTTGACTTTCGTAGGATGTACCGGTTAATTGTGAAGTTGTATTATCCTTTCGGAGTTCCAACTTTTAAACCAGAGCTGATTCCAGTGATATGACTACCTTCGTTCGTTTCTGACTTCCATACTTTTGTACTTTGCTCGAAAGCATTTACAGTACTATATCGAATAAACAGTCGAATAGAGGCCATCATACCACTTTTACGATTATTGTGCACTAATTATATAATCTCATCCCTACTTATAATTATCTACATCATCAACAATCACAATAATAAACTACTCGCAATTCATGGCAACAAATAAATCACATACCAAGTAATAATACATATTTAAAATACGAAATAAAACAAGTATGATAAAGGTTTAGATATCACCCGGAAATAAATGCGTAGCAACATATTATTATGATTGACAACTCTTTCACACGTACAAAGATTTATCTCCGAATCCCTATCATTCGTTCTAGCTTCCATATTAATCCGTAGATTAATTACAATAATCCTAGAATGAGAAAAACTATAAAATACAAGAGAATTTGGAATGAGATGTGTGAGATATGAGGTGTGAGAGGTGTATAAGAGTGTGTGTTGAAATGAACCATGGAGCCTCCTATTTATAGGTGAAATCCGGTGCATTTTAGCAACTTGAGGCACACGTTAGAAAAAGGTGGAAAAGTTGCTAGCACATGTACCCTAAAGCGCGTAAAGGTCTAGCACGTGTACCCTAAAGTTGCGGAAAAGGCCTAGCACGTGTACACTGCGAGTACGAGCAAGGACGAAAAAGCAGACGGGGGATGGGGGGGCAGGCAGTTGGTGCCGCCACCATGGCAGCCGGCGGCGGCTAGCAGCCTGCCGCCCCGGTTCACCGTCTTACGCTTTGTTTTTCGATTCGCGCGTATCTTCTTCGTTATGCGTCCGTTTTCGTCGATTCTTTTTGCGTTGGATTTGTTTTTCAAAAATGAAGAATTTGATGAAAAGAAATATCTGAAATGTTTCTTTGATCTTTGAATGTCTCGTGCGAATCGTTTGAATCTTATCGTCTCATAGTTCCGATCGTTCTTAACCCCTAAGGTAGTTTACTACTCTATTAGCATGCAGATTAATAACTTTTGTGTGTTTAGACCGCCGATTTTATAAGACCTAGAGGTTTAAGTATCCTAAGTCACTTGGACTTTTACTTTCATTCCTAATTCTTATTTGTAATTAACTAGATTTCAGTTTCTTCGACTGATGACTTAAATATCTCCTATTCAAATAGTTATACATCCCTGGATTATTCTCAGTTTATTAAAACGTGTTTCATATGCAGACAATGCCTTTCAGTAATCAGACCGTGTACTTTACATGGTAGTTCCATGGCTTCTTACACCCAACATGCGGTCAAGAGTAATTGACAGTGAGAATGACACTCTAAACTAATTAAATATAAAGCAGTGCGGAAATGTAAACCATATATATACAACGAGTGGTTTCACTGTGTCTTACTTATTGCATGTTATGGGCACTGATAACTACTTACCATAATTAAGGTTGATCAGGTTCTAATTACTAGGTTGCAGTCACGTGGATAACCAGAAAGGGTACTCCATAGATTAAACTTAAGTTCGTAAAGTCTTAACAGTACAAGGGTCACTAATTCCTATTTTGTCTGAACGTATTTTACGAACATTACTTTATAGTGTGTTGACTTTCGTAGGATGTACCGGTTAATTGTGAAGTTGTATTATCCTTTCGGAGTTCCAACTTTTAAACCAGAGCTGATTCCAGTGATATGACTACCTTCGTTCGTTTCTGACTTCCATACTTTTGTACTTTGCTCGAAAGCATTTACAGTACTATATCGAATAAACAGTCGAATAGAGGCCATCATACCACTTTTACGATTGTTGTGCACTAATTATATAATCTCATCCCTACTTATAATTATCTACATCATCAACAATCACAATAATAAACTACTCGCAATTCATGGCAACAAATAAATCACATACCAAGTAATAATACATATTTAAAATATGAAATAAAACAAGTATGATAAAGGTATAGATATCACCCGGAAATAAATGCGTAGCAGCATATTATTATGATTGACAACTCTTTCACACGTACAAAGATTTATCTCCGAATCCCTATCATTCATTCTAGCTTCCATATGATTCCGTAGATTAATTACAATAATCCTAGAATGAGAAAAACTATACAATACAAGAGAATTTGGAATGAGATGTGTGAGATATGAGGTGTGAGAGGTGTATAAGCGTGTGTTGAAATGAACCATGGAGCCTCCTATTTATAGGTGAAATCCGGTGCATTTTAGCAATTTGGGGCACACGTTAGAAAAAGGTGGAAAAGTTGCTAGCACATGTACCCTAAAGGTCGTAAAGGTCTAGCATGTGTACCCTAAAGTTGTGGAAAAGGCCTAGCATGTGTACACTCGAGTACGAGCAAGGATGAAAAAGTAGACGGGGGATAGGGGGCAAGCAGCCGGCGCCGCCACCATGGCAGCCGGCGACGTCTGGCAGCCTGCCGCCCCGGTTCGCCGTCTTTCGCTTCGTTTCTCGATTCGTGCATATCTTCTTCGTTATGCGTCCGTTTTCGTCTATTCTTTTTGTGTTGGATTCATTTTTCAAAACGAAGAATTTGATGAAAAGAAATCTCTGAAATGTTTTTCTGATCTTTGAATGTCTCGTGCGAATCATTTGAATCTTCCGGCGTACGTAGAATCTTCATTCTTCATCCGTTTTTGTTGATTCTTCTTCTGTTAGATTCGTATTTTGAAAATGAATACATTAGTTAAGAGAAATATCAGTGATGGGTACTTTGTCTCTAATTATTGTCTTTGAGGCCTTGAATCTTCAAACGTGTGTGGACTCTTCGTTTTTCGTCCGTTTTGCTAGACTTTTCTCGTGCAACTCTATTTTGACCTTCTTGGCAAAGTTTCATTGATTTGAACATTATCTGAGTCTATTTGCCAAGTATTGTTCCAGAATGAGAGAGATATCAGTAGTAAAAACGTGACTTTTTACGCGATATCAGACATATATGCAAGAGCTTTGTTTTGATGCATAGCAAGTCGCTTATAGAGTTATAGTTGCATAACGAAAATTGAGGAAAAATTTGAATTCGGTGACAAGACAAATTGCAATAATCAGGTAGTCCTACCCATGGATGTCAATCCACATCCTAATCATTGTAAATCTATTCAATCCGATCCACTAATGATGGAGATGGATGATTTAAATGGATGTATAGTGAATTTGATTATGAATATAAATTTGAATGAATGATGGCTCAGATGTATAGTGAATTTGATTACGAATATAAATGTGAATGAATGTTGGCTCAGATGTAGGCAACAAGTGATCATCCATAAATTCACCCATTACAAACTCAAATACATAGTTAGACCATAGATTAGACTTCCCAATTAGATATCAATTGTCTAGATTAGATTAAAATAATTACAATTAACACCCTTAATACTTTTTGGTAAACTTCACAATTTATTTATATTATAAAATAAATGTAGCCCTAGCCCTCCTACGACTTTTAGTTATTCAAAACCCATCACTTTCTCAGAGATTCATTCTGATGAATCATTCAACCTTCCTCCATAATCGATCCATGTTCTTCACTTCCTTTTCTCAAATCTTACAAGTTGACCTCCGCCATTTGATTCTTATGGTTGAAGTCAAAATCAAAAGACACACCAAAACACTAGATGCCGCCACCGACACGACTTTAGTTATTACTAATCTAAAAGATCTTGACTTTCATTTTCTTCAATTACTTTTTGGTTGCTATGCAACTATGAGAATGTGATTTTCAACATTCAAATCCTTTCACATAATATAAGGTTTTTCTTGGATTAAAGGTTCACATAATTTTTGTATCTGGAACCATACCTATGGTTTTTGTACAAACCATAGCATCATATGTTGCCCTTACGTTTAATGTTATTTCATATTCTTATCTTTTACCCAATTTTAGATTATAACTGATTTTAAATTTTTTTGCTCAAGTACCTTAAACTCTATAATGTTTTTCATCTTCAGATTATCTGTGTATATGTTTTATTTCCTTTTTAGGGCATAATATCTTATTGTATTTTTTGTCTAATAATTATGATAACCTTTATTTTCTATTGGGCATCATAAATGGAGTGGCTTGTCTAATCTTTTATATATATTAATTAAAAGATATTCAAGTACATAGGAGTTCACAATTCATGCATTTAGCCATTTAGGATATGATTTCGCAATAGTTCACTGTGATGTAAGCCATCTAAACTACCTTAGGACATAAGATGGAATGCCCATTTCAGTGATTTCCAGACAGCAAATGTATTATAAGGCAACTGTTGATCTATTGAGGTATTATTGATAGCAAATGTATTATTGTTTACAAATGTTAATCTTTATTCCATATCTCAAATAATAACCTCCCAAGTAATTAAATCATTAGACTTATATCAAAATACTATTCTTTTATTAATCGTAGCTTGTAGAATATATCCATTTACCTAATAAAATTGGACAAAATGTCTCTCGGGTCAATCCAGTCCTGCCCATTTCAAAACAAACCAAGAAAAACTCGCATTGACCCATTACCTGACTTGCCTGAACTACTCTTTTTCCGCCTGTATCTATGTATTTCCACTTATTATCAACTTAAGTACTACTATTGATGTAATTTCTTCATATATCATTATTGTTATTTATCAAGGGTAAATGGTGCAGATCGGCAATGAACTTTCTCTTTTTTGTCGAGTTAGGGTATGAACTCAATTTATTATACAGGTCGGTAACGAACTTTCAAATTATGCTTTGAGTTAGGAAACGAACTTTTCGAGTTACCTAACTCGAAACATATTTGAAAGTTCGTTACCTAACTTGAAACATAATTTGAAAGTTCGTTACGTAACTCGAAACATAGTTCGAAAGTTTGTTACCTAACTTGAAACATATATTGGACACGAACTTTCGAATTATGATTCGAGTTAGGTAACAAACTATCAAATTATGTTTCGAGTTAGGTAACGAACTTTTTGAGTTACGTAACTCGATACATATTTGAAAGTTCGTTACCTAACTTGAAACATAATTTGAAAGTTCGTTACCGACCTGTATAATAAATTGGGTTCATACCCCAACTCGCCAAAAAAGATAAAGTTCGTTGCTGATCAGTGCCATTAACCCAATTATCAATTGATGACTACTTTTTGTAGGACCGTAATTGATTTTCTCATGATCTTCGTCTATTTCATAGCTATTTCAAGCTAGGTAGAATGGTCAAGTTTATTGAGCGGGTTAGATCAAAAACTGCATCTGATGGGGTTCGTGTTTATCGATGACTATGTATGTTGTTCTTTAATTACTTTCTGTTATGGCATAGTTAGAGAATATGGTGGGAAATATTTAATATGTTGGTAGGTGAGCCTAAAAGCAAAATCTTGAATTAGTTTTCTAAAATATATATCTATAAACATTGATTTTGGGGTAAAAATCTTATTATACTATTATAATTTGAAATTTTGAACTTCAGTAAGATTATGTAAAAGCTTTTATGAATCCTTTTCTTAAGGCAATGGTAGCACGTGGTACCTTGGTACATAGCTTTTAATTGAGGGGTGAAGAAGTCCTTCAATGCAGGTATATGGCATTATGCTGCTTACTAACACCTTGAATCATCTTGTTTCACAGGTGAAGTCAATTTTACCAAATCCTTGGACGTTTCGGTAAGCCACATTGGTTCAGTTGTTAGTTCAAATCAGGATTTGTACCAGCTATTGAATAAAGGGCTGAAGTGGGTGAAGACTTGGTTGTACGACAAAATATCATTATAGAAGAAATTTTTACCACCCAAGATACTGAACGAAAAACAATTATTCCCGCTGCATTGCACGGGTTGTGTGTATATATATACACACACAACCCGCGCAATGCGGCGTGAATAAATAACAATCTTTTCAATAACACCTTTATTCAAGTAATTGTATTTTGCCAATATATATATATATATATATATATATGTATGTATGTATGTATTTAAAAACTGAATTTATTTCAATATTACACTAAAAATCACATCTGTTACTTTCAAACAAATCAAAGTTTCTCACAAGGCCATCTTCACATAGTCTCGATTCATCTGGGTTGTTGTCTAAACCATTATGTGTAGGAAAGTTAATCGCCAGAGCATTTCAATTTCAAAAGTATTTGACAAACCATTGTAAATAGTACATAAGTCACTACGTTTAAACCATTAAGCATAGGTAAGATAATATTGTACTATAATCATAAAAGAAAAGCTAGAAAAATACAAATATCTTAGTATGACATTCACCAACTAATATATGATTCTTAACAAATAAAACCTTATCCGTTACTTCGTAATAATTTACTACACTACTGATTCATGATATAACGAAACTGTTATACATTTATTGAACAAGGTAAAAAGAATATGGTAAGAATATAATCTTATTCTTATTCATGTAATAAAGTTGATTAAAGATATGTAATCTTCCAAAAACAATTTAGGTTCAAATTTTAAAGTCAGCAAAAAAGGGTTAAACAAATCCGGTGTAACTTGTAAGTGCAGAAAAAGTCAAACAACGTCACTTGCCAGTATTAAACCTTTTAACCATCACCTGTAGGTTAATGTCGAGGCTTCCAAGTCCACTATTTATAAGTACTCCAAAATTGATAGCGAGGGAGAATGAACAAGGCTTTCAGAGTAGAATTCAACAAGATAACAAAACTGTTAGTAATATCCATATTAGAGCAGAGAAAAAAAACAAACAACATTTCAATGCGTCCTCTCTACTTCAACCAAATAATTGATCCCCCTAAGAATACAAAGAATGGTCACCATGTCACTGCCATTATAGTGTTAGTGGTGCTTTGATCTCCATATCCAACGATGACCCATGCTACAAGTCTATGAGTCTTAGAATACATCCTATAATAAGTTCATGCAATTAGTTATCCCAATACGAAATTGATAACGAAACACGACACACAGAGGTTGTTGACTTTCTTCGGTCAAATAAATTCTCTTTCGAATCGAAATTCGATAATATAATGACAAATCTGAAGTTTGCAAACGTTGATATCACTATTCCAGTTTAGGAACTATAACCTTCGCACTCTTATTTATTAGAAATCTTAATATATCAAAACATTCAAATTCGATAGAAGTGCATGTCAGAACAACAATAGTCAAACACACGAATAGTCACATGAATCCTTATCATCGTTGAATTATTTATGATGTTTGCAAATGGATTCAATGAATAAAGACCTGCAAATTAGATCAAATTAGAGCATAGTTCAGTATAGAGTAAAACCACTACAAATCATCAACAACTTAATTTACACTTAGAGATGGCATGTTCCGATATATCAAGTAAATTAGGTCAAGAATAACACTTTCAATTTTCTTCTAATGAAAATGTAACCATTACTTTTGAGAGTCCCAAAATCACTATGAGTTAGTGATATGGAATCAAAATAACTAAAGTTTAATTGTAGAAGAGGGGGTTGAATACAATTAAAAAAATTTCTGATTTTATTCAAGTTATTTAACCAGTTTTTAATTGTTCTAACACAAACAGAGTATGTAAAAGATAGATATGACAATATCAAAGTAAGATTGCAGTAGTAGCTGAATTGTGATCTTTATTAATCATAAAATCACCGAGTGTTGATTGCGGAATGAATTAGCCAAGGCTAATTCAAATCAAACACTTAGCTAAAACTATTACAGATAAGAGTAGAACAGTTGCTGACAAACAAGCAAACTGTTTACTCGCTGCTCGATGATACGTACTTAGACAAACTGTATTCACTGACAGACAAGTGATCAAGTTTCTAAGTACATATTATTGCTCTATTTATAGTGAAAATGTATTGTGGAAAATCATGATCTTGGAATGACACGTGTCGCTGTTTGATTGGTTTGATATCCGAGCCTTGATTATTCTGTGGTCCCAAATTCTGTTACCTCGAATATCGCGTCTTCCTTAAAACCAATCATTCGCTGCCATGTAATCCTTCAGACATTCTTCAAGTAAAAGGAGCACTTGATGACGTATAAGAGTAGAGCACTTCGTACTTATAGATTAAGAGGCTTTATTGAATAGTCACTGAAGATGCAGTAACTCCCAACACTCACTGCGAGCTAACATGCTTTTTTAGAATGACTTGAAATATTGTTCTTCAGTGACTAGCTGTTATTCGGGTAGTGACTTTTGCCTTATTCAATATGAAGTTATAAAACTCTCATTTGTTGTATCAGCGACACACAAAGTTGTGTTTTAATCTTCCTCAGCATGTTAAATCTAGGAGTAGAATGAATAGCGATCATGAATTGTTAACTTCAGCAACAACAGCTTTGACATAAATCATTTCTTCATCGAGTTGTATATTATTGAGTTGGTCAACGACCAATGACTTATCATGGTCACCGACAAGTGATTCAACAATCTCCCCCTAAATGATTGTGATCAAAGCTCCCTAGACAAACTTGTTGCTGATAAAGTTTATAGTAAGTGTTTAAGGATTTAAACATTCAGTGACTTATACTTATGATCCTATCATTTTTCTTTTTGGATTCTTTTAACATGATCTGAGTTTTGCACTTTGGTTTTCTCAAAAGATTAGATATTACATACACTGTAAATGAAAGATATTACAATGAGGATCATTCATCTATCTATTACAAAAGTTACTCTAAATCTCTCCAGATGTCTTCTTCTTTAACTATTCCAAGCTCATCATCTAGCTCATACTTCTCGGTAGAAGGTAGGTATCTGAACTGTCGAGCTAAGGCTTCTTCAAGAATTGATTTCCTCATATATGAACTTTTGTCAAGCATGCTGGCTGATCGGGTTAGGTGAACAAGTTGCTCATGATCAATCTTTTCCAACTCAGCTTCTCTGTGAAACCTTAGAGCATCATTTAAGTCTCTATATACCAGACCTATCTCACCTTCAGTAGTCTCAACACCTTCTATTCTTGGAACACTATCAGGGATAGAAATATTTAACTTAGAAGCATTTGGAATTCTGTGTATGTTGCTGGTACCTGACCTATACCTTGGACTAGGTGGCTGAACTATCTCCTCGCCATATATAACTGTATCTTCTAGCCTGAGTAGTTGTAGGTTAACCATCTTCTTAAACAATCTTTCAATTTCATTTAGCACTTCTCTCTTACCTGCACTTGTTGAGCGACTCACAGCAAGTCTGATCTCATTCCATTCCTCTCTGTGCATTTTGCAGACTTGATCGAGTGATATTGCTTGAGTCTCTGTGCCTCTGTGGATAAGTAGCTGTGCTTGAGATTTGTTCTTTGGTTTCTTCAGATAGACTTTGGTAATAGAAGCAGGATTTGATCTACCAGTCATTCTAGCTGCATACTTCTTTCTATCTATTTCATTCCTTAATTTGTCTACTGATGCTTTTGTTCCTTCTTTCTTTTTAGGAGCAACAACAGTAACTAACTCTTTCTCTTCAATATTCTGCAAGATTCTGGCAAACACAACATCACCTTCTTCTTGTTCCCTTTTTAATCTTATCTCTCTTTCTCTTTTCTCAGCTTCTTCACCACTTAGTTTTAACAGATAAGCCCTATCACTGTCAGAGAGCTCTTTCAACCTTTGCTTTCTTTCTTCTTCTTCTTCTTCTTCTTCTTCTTCTTCTGCTCCAGCTTGAATTTTCAGAATCATTTCTCTCTCCGTGTCCTATCTAGCCTAAATTTTTCTTGCTATTCGTTCTTCATTTGTTTTTCAGGATTGAGACCTTCTGATGTGGATTCTGAAGATAATAGAAGAGCTGGAGCAAAGGACTATGATATAGTGATCTCTGGTGATTGAGTAGCTATTGGTAGAGAAGATAAGAAGGTAGTTACTATTGTTGCTTCTGTTGGTTGTGCTGTTGATGTTATTGGTAGTGTAATTTGTGGAGTTGCTGTTGTTGTAGTGGTTGCTGATGTTGTTGTGGTACTTGGGTTTTCCTCAGGTATGACAATGTTTGATTGAGGCTCTGGTGATGACTCTAGAATAGATTGTAGATGTTGCATGGTTGCTGATACATCCTCCTTAGTGAATGTTTTCTTTCTTTGCTTGGAGGAGGTAGACTCAGATGTAGTAGTCCTTTTTCTTTTGGTTAGAAGAGAAGAGATATGTAGCTGATCCTCCATGTTTTCATCAGTATCATCTTCTTTCTTATCAGCACCATTACCTTTATCATCACTATCATTATCATCATTGTTATCACCATCATTACCATCATCATCACCATCCATATTGATATCATTATCCTCCTTCTCCCCGTTCATCCACTGCCAGTGAGCCAATTCAAAGCTCACTGACTCCCCCTCAATCCTTGCTGCCTCATCAGCAGCCCACTCCTGCACCTTTTCATTATACATCCCGAGTTCATCTGGATGAAACTCAGGGAAATGAATTTCCTCAAACTCATATTCATCATCTTCAGTATCTATCTCAATCCAAGATAACTCTGCAACTTCAGCAGCTTCTAACTCAGGTTTTTCAGCAATAGACCGAAGGGAGAAAGACTCCAACAAGTTATTTCTGTGATCAACATATTCATTGATGAAATCTGTATGGTCAGCAACTAGTCTCTCCCCCTTTTCATCATAAAAAGATGCTACACACTCCTTGATCCAGCGATAGAGTTTCTTGTTATCAATGCGGAGGGCAACAACTTCTGCTTTAGTAGCTTGACGATGTGCAGTCATGGAAGAGATAACTTGATCATTTGCTTTTATATAATGGAGAACAGAAGCTGCCATTTCTTTTTGTTGATCAGAGAGAGCGAGGATAGATTCATCATGAGTGAGGAAATTCAAATTTTTTGTAGTAGTGAGTTCATAGAGGGCCTTTGATTGAGTCTCCAGCAACTTAGAAAAAGACAGGCCATCATTGGTCAAGATTTTTACCTCGTCACTGATCTCAGAGATCTAGGTAGGGATAGGATCATAAACAGTTGCCAAAGCTTTGACAGCAGTTGTGAGATCAACAACTTGGCCTTTGAGAGCTTCCTTGTCCTCAGTAAGAAGCTTGATTTGTTGTTGAGAAGAAGCAATATATTCCATCAACAACTTCTCAGAAGAGGAGGGAGTGGATGATTTTTGGAGACGGAGGTGGATGTGGTATATGTTGTTTTTTAGGAGATGATGGTGTAGATTGTTTTTATATAGATGATGGTGGTGTAGGTAGGGGTTTAGATTGTGCTCCCTGATCCCCTGCACCCATGGCAGTATCAGCAAGGGGATCAGTACCAGCTACTGCAGAGATATTGTCACTGGAGAGAGACATGTCGTCTAACTCCTGGATTGGTGAAGTGACAGTAGTAGCTGGTGGAGTAGTGGTGAGTGGTATAGGTGTTGGTTTGGTTGCAGAAGCAGCAATAGTAGTAGGGATGAATTGTGGTGGTGGTGGTGTATCATTATCAGAGGTGTCCATTGGTTGGGCTTTTTCATCATCACCAGCTTGTGTTTGAGCTGATGGATCATCGAAAACAGAGATGGCAGCCTGTATCTCTTCATGTGACTGTGAAGAGACATTGACGGTTGGTGCGGTGTAAGATAAGAGGTGGCCTGGGTCTGTAGCCAGTGGTGTGACATCAGCGATGAGTGTGTTAACACCTACTGATACCACTAGCCCTTTTGATGAAATGTCATCCTTTTGTGAGGATGACAAGTGGCTGATGGGTAGACTCGATATGGGGGTGTGGGATGCACCCAGATCACTGCTACCAATGGGTTGAGCCATTGTAGCTGTATGTAGTTTTCCCTTTTTAGAGTCACTGGACTTTCGGGAATCCAATGAAGCAGTTGAAGTTTTGGGTTTATCAAGAGTGCCCGCAGGGACTGAACGTTCAGTCTCTGCTTCATCCTTTGCATCCGTAGATGTCTTTATGTTTCTATGTCCCTGAACCTTTAATGTCAGGGACCCTAATTCAGATTTTTTCTCGGGAGCAGTTGGTGGTTTCTTGACTGGTGGTTGACCAACGATAGTCACTGGGGGTGTGGTCAGTGACATGGTCGATGGAGAGGCAGAGACGAACGAATGTACAGAAGTGATAGGCTGGGGTGCAAGTATCCCTTTAGTTTCATGAAATCAGGGAGAGACACAGTCGCTAATCTTGAAAAGATTTGACTCCTTACCAGGGTTGGTTCAAAACCATCGAAAGAGATCCTATCGTAGGAGTCAAACTGATTTTTGAAGATCAGTGACAAAAACCTAGGATAGGGCACATATTTTGCCCTGGTAGGCTCAGCGACTCTATTGACTAGCTCATCAAATATCACACTTTCATAATCAATTTGTAAAGAATTGACCAGTGACCAGCTAATCTGTGCCTCTAAGGAGCTAAATTGATCGTGGCTCCCTGTTTTTGTGCCCAAAGATTGAATTAAGTTTAAAAATAGGGCGTTCCACACTTCATCCATCTTGGTTTTATGTACAGTAGCATATTTACGATTACTACTACCATCGACAGAGTATTTACAGTCAATCCCAGTAAGATTGACTAAGCCTCCTTTGGCTTCGTCTCTGTCAGGTAGTGGCTCATAAGAGGCATGTACAAGTAATTGTAAAATTGTTCTAAGGATGGAGGCAGTTATGTCGCACCCCCAAATTCGGGTTGCGGAAGCGAATCGGGTCGGGGCGCGAGTAATCAATAATCACAGCACAAAGATATAATGAACGACCCTATATGCGTCATTTTACAACTTGTATTGATAAAATCAAAGTTTACATCAAAATATCGTTTACATTAGCTCAATTTGAAATTGAGAGATTTACATACATAATTAATTTATACAAAATATAATAATGCATCTAAATCTCTGAATGTTTGAATGCTGATATGAGCTAATGATTCCTGAATTGGGTAGTCCAATCTACTGTTGGGTACCTGTGATACATGCTAAAATGGGTCAGCGAAACGCTGGTGAGCTCACAGGTTTGTATGTCAACACATATTGTATGAATCGCAAGATTTAATTGAATTTAAATTGCAATTAAGCAAAGTAAAAGTTTTACAGCCATGAGCATATAGTCTGAGCTTAACTCGAGGTGTCAGGTCCACATTTAAGGTATCCTGATCGAGGTGCCTCCCAAGAGTGCATAATCTACACTCGTCTGAACAAATATTAGTACATCCGTTTACCCAGTTAGTGCATGCTAACCCGGACGAGGAGGGTCAATCCTATATGGTACCTTATACTAATATTCATGCTACAACGTATTACCAAACTATGCTGAGGAGGGCTTTGAAAGATTAGTGAGATAACTCATGTAGTAATTGTTTGTTTTCGTACTTGTGTTCATATAGTTAAAATAAAACGAACAATGATATTACACCCCTGAGTAAAACAGTAAAGTAGGGGCTATGAGACTCACCTGAGTCTTGAGAGTTTAACTTAATAAACTTGAGTTGATTAGCCGAGGTGAATTGTCCGAAGACTGGTAACCTGAGGGTGTCCACGACACGCGATGGTTATAAACGTGAGTAGGTATCTATAAAGACTACCTTTGTAGTTGTTCGTCCAACTAGAATGTCCAAATTACTACGATTTGGTTGATTTGATTATGTTTTGAAAATGTGTACGGCCCGTTGGTGATGGTTTGTGATGATAATAATAATCTCTGAATCTATTTCATTATACTTAATTAGGTAGGATGTCGGGTACGGGGGCAGCACCCCTGGTAGCAGGGTCCAAGGGGCAGAGCCCCTGGCTGGGGTCGAGCTGCCAGGTCTGCTTGGAAAATTCTTTTTATCTAATATATTGCTTTAGTGAAAAACGTATCTAAAATTTCAATTTAGGTGAAATCAAGTGATAAAATTTTAGGTCTTGACACTTAGTAAAATCTGTGTTTTCTAGGTTCTGTTTCATTCGACACTTAAGCAAGTGTCGGGTCCAAGTGTTGGTGTCAGGGTCATGCGTCACTAGGGTTAGTGTCGGATGAAATCAGAATTCAATTATAAGCGACACTTAGACAAGTGTCGCTAGAAGTGTCGGTTAGGAGTGTCGGGTATTAAATTTGTGACACTTAGGCAAGTGTCGGGAAAACGGGGTTTTTTTGCGGCACTTAGGCAAGTGACGGAAAATTAGGGTTTTTAGCGACACTCAGTGCGTCACTTAAGTGACGCATTAAGTGACGCTATGCTGCACTGGTCTATGCGACACTTAGGTCCGTTGGCTGGATTTTGAGCCAAAAACGTGTTTTCCGGTTTCCATTTGACTTGAAACTTTTACCCAACCAATATTTGGACATTTCAAGCTTAAATAAATAACAACATGTTAAAAACACTTGAAATCGAGGAGTTTCGAGATTTTGTCGGAAACTTACAAGTTTTTTTTTGGGTAAAGGGTTTTACCCCGGCGAATATATTATAACCAAAAATAAGAACAAAACGATGTGAAAGAGTTCCACATCAACCTCAAAACAACCACCTAGCTATGAAGGCTACTCTATATGTATATGACATGCCATATACATATTACAAAATAAAATAAACATAAAACATAGCCAGTATAGAATAAAAGAGCAACAAATAATCAAAACTACAATACTAGCCATTAAAAATACAAGACCGCAGCACTCTCCAAGCATCTAACAAATTCTCCACTTGAGTAGACCTTTTAAACTTAAACGTGATCAACTTGAGGCGAATAGTAGAAAGAATTACATCCTTTAGTTGTTGAGCTGATCTGACACCTTTTTTAAATATGCGATTATTCCTCTCTTGCCAAATGAAATAGGTTACAGCAGCAATAAGAAGACGACCAATAATACTTCTAGCTTTTCTAGATTTGGACATAGGCTGTACAAAAGCAATAATATCATCCCACCGGTTAGAAACATGATGCATAACCGCAAGACTTCGGACCATCTTCCAAACCTGAGATGAAAACGAGCATTCAAGGAATAAATGAGAATGAGAATCAGGTTGAATATTGCATAATGGACACTTAAGCAGGTTTAAGTTAGTCGCGGGACCAACATCCCATTGCTTAAGCTTATCTTGCGTTTTAAGCTTCTTTTGCATAACCAGCCATAGATGAATCGCGTGCCTTGGAATACAATGAGGAAACCAAACAATATTAGTCCAATTAACCTCATTAGAACGCTCTCGAATTGAGTCCCAAGCAGCAGAAACTGAAAAAGCAGACGAACCACCAGATAAATCACGCCAAACTAAATCATCTTGCTGATCAAAATGCAGAGTCGGGCAGGGAACCTGATTAAGAATAGGAAACGAAACATACCAATCAGCAGGCCATCTCCATTCACCATCAACAATTAGATCAACCAACTTATCCTTAATCGAAAAACCCGCTTGAGTGATATGTCTAGGAGATAGGTACTTCATAAGAGGACTTAATGAGCACCAATTATCAAACCAAACATTAATCCGGGTACCATCACCAATAAAAGACCAAATAAACGGTCTTATAGTATCTCGAATTTGGAGCAACTTTCTCCAACCCCAACTACAACCTGGACGAAGCGGGTTTTTCCCTGCCCGCTTCAACCTGTACGAATGGATCCACTTTACCCATAAAGAATCCCGGCCTGTAAGAATACTCCAAACATGAGAAGCCATAAGAGCAATATTAAAAGTTTCCACACGCCGAATACCTAAACCCCCTTCAGACTTTGGAAGGCAAACCGACTCCCAAGCCACTTTAGCTTTACCTCGCTTCATATCCCCTTGACACCAAAGGAACCCTCGAAAAAGTTGCTCTATGTCAGAGATAATCCGGCTTGGCAAGATAAAAACTGACGCCCAATATACATGCAAAGAAGATAAAACCGAACTAATTAACTGGAGACGACCAGCAAACGACAAAAATTTATTCTTCCAGTCACCAATACGATTCCTAACCTTCTCCACCAGCACCTTGCAATCCTTATACAAAAGGTTAGTTGAAATAAGAGGAACACCAAGGTACTTAACAGGAAGAACACCTTCCTCAAAAGGCATTAAAGTCAGGATACAACTCTTAACATACGCACCCACATTACAAAAGTAAGCCGTGCTCTTCGAAATACTTGGAGTCAACCCCGACATATCTTTAAACATATTCAAGCCATCCATCAGAACAGTAGCAGAAGCAATATCCCCACGAGCAAATAGAAAAAGATCATCTGCAAAACATAAGTTAATTAGCTTCTGCTCCTCACAGTGATTGTGAAAACAGAACTCTGGATTGTCTTGCACTTTTTGCTGCAAAATAAGAGTAAGAACCTCCATTACTAAAGTAAATAAATAAGGAGACAAGGGATCTCCTTGTCGAAGACCCCTTTTGCCCAAAAAATACCCATGCAGCTCTCCATTAACACAAATAGAGAAGGAAGTACTAGTAACACATGCCATGATCCACGACACCATACGAAGATGAAACCCAAAACCAATGAGAGCCACTCTTAAAAACCGCCAATCTACCGTATCATATGCCTTTTGAATATCAACTTTAAAGGCACATCTAGGAGAACCCCTCTGACTGTGGTAATTATGCATAAGTTCTTGGGTAAGAAGGATATTATCAGATATTTTCCTCCCCGGAACAAACGCCGATTGATTAATGCTCACAATACTTCCCAATGCATCTTTGATTCTATTAGACATTAACTTACTTATGCATTTATATATAACATTACAACAAGAAATAGGCCTATAATCATTAACACATGCAGGCACAACAACCTTAGGCACCAAAGCAATGGTCGTGTGGTTAATCTCACGAAGCAATTTACCATTAACAAAGAAATCCTGAACTGCATTAAACACATCAGGGCCCACAATATTCCATGATTTTTTAAAGAACATAGAAGTATACCCATCCGGACCTGGCGACTTATCATCCCCAATAGAGAACATAGCTTCTTTCACTTCTTCATAAGTTACCTCACGAATCATAAAATCAGCAACATTAGTATCCAAACGTTTAGAAAACAAACCCAAATCAGGACAAGCAGTAGGACAGCCCGCCACTCCCAGAAACTTCTGATAATGATCAACAAAAACTTGAGGAATCAGATCCCCTTCAATAGCATTCCCAGATGGATCCATAATCCTTGAAATCCGACTCCTATGTGTAGAGACAAAAGTTGATTAATACTTAATTTTGTCTAAGTATTTTAATCCGTGAATAATCTTTGTATCCGTGAATGTCTTGTACGTGAATGCTTTGTGAGAATGTCTATCCGACAATGCTTATTCGACAATAGTTGTGTCCGTGAATGACAAGGATTAGTGTCTTTGTATCCGTGAATAAGAATGGTTCGACAATATTCATCCGTGATTACAGAGGATTCACGGATAGTATAATTCCGTGAATAGCTATTCACGGAATACACTTAGAATTGTCGTAGGCTTAGCATTGTCGTAGGCTTGTCTATAAATAGATGTAAGTTGAAGTCATTTGTGACGCTTCTTGATGTAATTTTGAGATCACTTGTACATCTCTTGTATATGAAATATAATCAAGATTTCTTGGAGAATACTTTCATCTTTTCATCTAGAGGACCTAGAGACAAACAATATTTGAAAAATCATTTTCCTCCTCAATGGAAGTTTATGATACATACAATGGTCTCCACCTTATCACCAAGGAAATCAGGACATGATTCAGTTGGGATCAATTTACTTGAGATGATCACTGCTCTCATATTGAACATCCCATACAATTTCTCAAGATTCATTTTTCAGCAACTAGTCGGGAATCTTTCTAGCAAAGAGGCATTCTTCATGTATCCACGGTTTTTACAAAGGATTTTCAATCAACATCTCCAAGGACTAACTTTTGAAGGAGATAGATATACTTATATTCCTGTTCCACAAAGGATATTCGCAGATGTTCACAATTACAGAAAGAAAGCTGTTCCTGCATCTCTAGAATTATTTGGACATGTGATAGATGAAAACTTTGTTCCTCCACAATTTGAATTTGAATTATCTTCAAGTGATGAAGAAGAAGGAGAAGATGTAAATGAGGAACATGTCCAGGAACATGCACAGAATATCATAGTCAATGAACCTCAAGAAGGTGTTAATGTGGAAGCAATAGAAAATATTGTAGCCAATGAACCACCAGTTGAAATTGACCAAACGACTGTTATGGAAGGGAATGATGATATAGAAGAAACCTTGGAGCATATTGAATTAAATGCTGATTTGTTTGAAGATGAACCTGATCATGAAGCACCTGCTACTGATATAGCTGAAGCTGTTCATACTACATCATCTGATTCTTCTGATACTGAGATTGAACATGCAGATGAAGTTGAGTCTTCTAGTTCTGAAGAAGAAGATCCTAAGGTTGTGGAGGAAAGGAAAAGAAAAGAAAGAGAAGAAGCTCAAGATCCATCTTATCATCCTGAAGCTGAACAAGTTCCCATCAAACCAAAGAAGAACCGAAGAACAACAACTTTATCGGTATTTTCTAAGGATGCTGGTACTTCAACTAGTATGCCTTCATCTGAAGTTATTATGACATCTTCGAGCATTCCATCTTCATCCAGTTTGCCATCTGATACAATTCCATCAATTCCTCTGGCTGAAGTGGACTCCAAATTAATAAAAGCAGTTGCTCCTGTTTTAAAGCTTGTTGAAGAAATGCAACAGAAACTGATTGATTACTCAGTCAATGTGGAGAATAGATTTAATGAGCAAAATCAACAACTTGTAATTCAAAAGAACCTGATCGATCAACAAGCTGAAAAAATTAAAGAATTGGAGCTTGAAATTGAAAAATTAAAAGAAAAATCAGTTGATCAGGGGGAGAAGTTTGAAAAAGTTGATGAAGAGGAGGAAGAAAAGGATGACAATGATGGTAATGATAATGATGGTGATGATGACGATGATAATGATGATGATGATAATGATGATGGTGGTAATGATGGTAATGAGGATGACAATGATGGTGATGGTTTATATGATTTTGGTGCTCATGCTAATGGTGAAAAAGAGGATGATACTGAGCAAAATGAACCTCCTCAAGATTTTTCTCAGCCTGAAGATCAACAGCATTTTTCTTCAGATACATCTTTAAGTCCTATTGATTCTCCAGAGCCATTACACTTTGCACTTCCTCAAATCAGTGATGATTCAGTGTTAGCTTCAACTTCAGAGTTTGAAGATCTTGTATTTGACGACTTAGAAGAAGTACAAGAGCTAGATACTAATATCTTTGATTTTGCTGAAGAAAAAGAAAAAGATAAGGTTAAGGGGGAGTTGTTGCCAAGTGAACAAAGATTTATGATTGATATTGGAGAAGAAGAGCTGGCCAAGAAACATATATCAGTTGGCTGTTATTCTCCTACATGTAAACGGATGGAGGTTGGAGAATCTTCGGGCACAAAAGAAGTTGTATATGTATGGGGCAGTGATGAAGATGAGGATGATTATCAAGTTTCTGATATTGCTGAATTTGATTATAATCTTCAAAGATTAAATCAAAATGGAGACTTTGATTCAGATGAAGAACCTCCAGAAGAGGGAGAAGAAGAAGATGGAATTAATGAAGAGCATGAGGAATCGTTATTTCAAAATTTTCCTGAAGATCCAATTCAAGAGAAACCTTACAAAGATTGGTTCAAAGGGAAGGTTATTGATAAGGCAGAAAAGTTGTCAAAGAGGAAAACTTTCAAGTTCAAAAGCAGAAAATTGAAAGGACATATTATAAGCTGGAAATATGATTCTGACAACAAAGTTTTTGTGGTAAAAAGAACGGATGGACTCCAATACTTCTCAAGATCCTTCAAACGAATTGGATCTCTGCCTCAATGTGATGTAAATCATCTGGGAAGCATCAATATTTTGAATTATCCTGAAAGAGGGATCGTACATTGGATGATTCAGAGGATTTATGAGGATACAGATTGGCACAAAGAAAAACATTTGGAATGGAAATATCTTCCAAGAACATTGCCAAAGAGAAAGGTTGATCCTTGGGAAATTAATCCAATAACAAATCAACCAAATGTGAAACTTATTTATCCTGGAGCTCATTGCAAGAAAGAAATTCCTCTGGAGATTCTACCAACAAATTTCACCACATACTTCATTGAATGGTACTATGTGAGCAATACTGGTGAAGCTTACATAGTTTGCTATGACAAAGAGCAAAATGGAAATATTATATGGCCAACCAGAAATGTGGTGAAAGTATATGATCCTCTGAGTTTAATAAATCTTGCTGAAGAAGATTTGTCGATGCTGGAAAAGAATCAAATTATTCATGATGATGATCAAGAATCAATGATTCAAGCAAGAAAATTTCAAAGGGTGGTTCATGTTTGTCTTGAGCAGGGAATCCATGCAGGATGCAAGCATCCAGGGTTCAAATAAAGAAATATCAGTACAAAGACAAATCAAGCTTTATCCAAGGGGGAGTTTGTTGGAGCAATGGATGTCTAAAGCTTAATATGTTAGGTTTGATAAATTTTTAGAAGTCTGAAAGCGTACAAGTCAAGTATGTCCGTAACTAACATAGTCAGTATGTATGTAGTACTTACGGACTGTCTGGTAGTCCGTAAGTAGAAGTCAGTAAGTAGTTAGATTCGGAATTTTTGATGTTTGACTTATATTGACTAGAGAATTCTGCCTATATATATAGGTGTTTTATGTTCAGAATTCTCTAAGTCTTTGGTGTTTTTGTATTATCTGAGCTATATTAATACAATTAGTTTACCAAAGCAATTTCTCTCTTCTCTAGATCATTTACTTCAAGTATATTGTTATCCGCTGCACTTTATACTTGATTACTAAGTTTTAGTTCTGAGATCGTGGACTTTCACCTAGAAAAAACAGACACAGCAAACATGATATCTGGCCTAGATGCCGTTAGATACATCAAAGAGCCTATCATAGAGCGGTATTCTTTTTGATCCGTAGGAGAATCTTCAGAGGCAGGTCCAATCTTTTCAGTTGTATCAATGGGAGTGGAAAGTGGCTTTGCCTCTAACATCTTGAATTTCTTCAAGATATCATTGACGTATTTTGTTTGATGGATAAAGATTCCCTTATCCATTTGTTGTACTTGTAATCCTAGAAAGAAAGCCATTTCTCCCATTGAACTCATCTCGAATTTGGACTTCATAATTTCCTCAAATTCTTTGCACAAGCTGTCGTTTGTTGATCCAAAGATAATGTCATCAACGTATACTTGCACTAGCAGTAAATCTTCCTTTGACTTCTTTATAAAGAGAGTGCTGTCAATTCGTCCTCGTGTAAATCCATTTTCCAACAAGTGTTGTGACAAAGTCTCATACCAAGCTCTCGGGGCTTGATGTAATCCGTAAAGAGCTTTGTCTAGTCGAAACACATGATTGGGAAATTGAGGATCTTCAAAACCCGGTGGTTGTTTGACAAACACTTCTTCATGAACTTTCCCATAGAGAAAAGCACATTTGACGTCCAGTTGATAAACTTTGAAGTTCATGTATGAGGCATAAGCTAAGAATATCCGAATGGATTCTAGCCTAGCTACGGGTGCAAAAACCTCATCATAATCCAAACCTTCAACTTGAGTGAAACCTTGAACAACTAATCTCGCTTTGTTACGAACCACAATCCCTCGATCATCCTTTTTGTTGCGAAAAACCCATCGAGTACCAAATGGATGAATACCTTTTGGAGGTTCCACCAATGTCCAAACTTGTAGTTTTACAAATTGCTGTAATTCTTCTTGCATGGCTTGCACCCAAGAAGATTCTTGTAAAGCAATTTGGACATTCTTTGGTTCTATTTGTGATAAGAAGCAAGATTCCATTTGAGCTATCCAACAAGAGGTGGACACTTGTTTTGGTTGAACACCAAGTTGAGTTCGTGTCTTCACTCCATCTGATACCTCTCCAATGACATTTTTCAAAGGATGTTTGAATTTTGCATTTATACCCAAAGTAGGTTGTGATTCAACTTCCATGTTTGCATCAAGATTCGTATCCTCAAAGTTACTTTCCACCGCATCATCTGAATCATCATGATTAAATAATTCAGTGGAAGTTTCTTGAAATTCCTCATTTTCAGGATCCGAATGATTTTCAGCTTCATTTTCTACTTGTGGAGTAGAATGTCCTTCTTCTTCTTGAGGAGTCGAAGTTGTAGGAACAGATTCCGGAGGAGTTACTTCTGATAAAACGGTTGGTGTAGGAGTAATAAGAATCGGCTCTGAAGGAGAGGAGATCACCGGAATCACATATTCAACATATTGATAATGAGAATTTTCTTGAGATGTTGAATCTTCTGGAATTAGAACAAAAGAATTGAAGAATGAATCATAATCAAAGAACTTTTCAGGACCAATACCATCGGGAGATTTTGAATGCCTTAAGAATTCCACTTCATAAACCTCTTCCACCCGATTAGATGTCTTGTTATACACCCTTTTATTATGAGAGTTCACTGAATATCCTAAGAAGAAACCGTCACCAGCTTTTTCGGCAAACTTTGACAATCTCTCTTTGGTCTTCATGATTAAACACGGACATCCAAATGGTTCCAAAAAATGAATATTCGGTTTCCGATTATTCAACAGTTCATAACTCGTCTTCTTCTTATCTTTGACAACATGTACTCGATTGAGTACAAAACATGCCGTATTCACTGCTTCAGCCCAAAAAGTAATCGGTAGTTTAGAATCTGATAACATAGTTCTCGCTGTTTCTACTAATGTCCGATTCTTTCTTTCTGCCACTCCATTCTGTTGTGGAGTATAAGAAGCACTAAATTGATGTGTTATACCATGTTGAAGACAAAACAATTCCATTAAGTGATTCTTGAATTCCGTTCCATTGTCACTCCGAATAACCTTCACTTTCAATGAGAAAATTCTTTCCAACTTAAGAATCAGAAATTTAATTTTCTCAAATGCTTCATCTTTTGTTGCAAGGAAATATACCCATGAAAATCGTGAGTAATCATCGGTAATTACCAAGCAATAGATTTTTCCTCCAATACTCCGAATGTTTACTGGACCAAACAAATCCATATGAAGTAACTCCAATGGCTTGTTGATTGAGTTCACCAATTTTGGTTTATGAGATTTTCTGATGAGCTTTCCCTTTTTACATGATATACAATGATCATGTAAAGAGAAGTTTTGTTTAGGAACACCGATCACTAAATCGTTTTTCACCAGATAATTCATTTTCCGAAAATTGATGTGACCCATTCTCCGATGCCAAAGTATAGAATCTTTCTCTGAAGCTTTTACTAACAAACATGTGTGATCCTGAGTTGTGGTACTTGATCTCATATCCAGAACATACACATCTTTTTGTCTTGGAGCTCTCATAAGTACCCATTCGTCAGGAACTGTGAAACCAGGTTTGAGTATCAAACATTCTTCAGAATTGAACCATGTTGATAGGTTCTTATCACAAACTTGGGATACACTGAGAAGATTGTGTTTCAACTCTTCAACAAAGTTTACTTTTTCAAAACTCACTTCACCATTTGTCACTGTGCCTTCACCAGTGATTTTTCCACCCATATCTCCCGCAAACGATACACGTCCTCCATATTTATGTTTTACATCATTGAGCAAGGACAAATTCCCAGTCATATGTCTTGAACAGCCACTATCAACATGCCAAATGTTGTCAATAGATTGGGAAGACTGCAAGACATAAACATGAAAATTATTAGTTGCAAATGGACACCCAAGCCTTTGCGGCTTTGGGTTGTCCAGTAACGGGATCATCTATCCAGACATCAATCTCCTTCATTCTTTGCTTAAAGTTATGAGATAAAGAAGTTGAATCTTCAACAGGATTCTTTTCTTTTGGGACATTATTTTTAAAGATTTTCTTAAAAACGTTGAAAGATTTTCCTGTTGAACCGTTTTTATCCGATTGTTCCTTATTCATCTTCTTTTGTTTCTTTTTAAGAAGAGGAATACAATCTTTTAAAATATGTCCACGAACCCCACAAAAGAAACAACATCTATGCTCATATCTTTTGAATGATTGAGAACTAGAATGAGAACTCCTTGGAGATTTATCATTCAAAGATGTCTTACCTCCTTTTCCCTCACAATCGTTGCATTCTTTGGATGAAAAGGTAGTTTTTGTTTGCTTCACAGGCTTAGAAGATGTATATCTTTTTAATAGATTAAAAGCCTTTTTATGAGGAGTAAAGATTTTAGCTTCTTTGTTTTCAGTAAAAGAAGTTGTACCTTTATCCTTTTCACAAGCATTTGTTGAAGCAGGAACAAAAACTACTTTATCATGTAAAGTCCCCTTACCCTTTTCACATGAGGTTTTAGAAACTTCAACTTCAACAGCCTTTTCTTTCAAATCAGTAGAAATCTTCTCGGGAGATGAAGTATAACAAGATGGTGGTGGAACAATATGATAACCCAACCCTGTCTTACTTTTAGTATCAGTGATTTGAGAGTGAATAATTTCATCTAAAACCATTGATGAAGTAGACATGTTGGAAAGTTTTCGATTTAATTCCAAGATTTGAGAAACTTGATCTGCTTTTTGTTTAGATAAAGATTTGATATCAGTTAAGTATTTATCAATAACAGTTTGCTGATTTAAAATCTTCGCTTTGAGATCATGAATCTCAATTTGATAAGCCTCAATCTTTTCAGAAAACTTTTTATCATTGTTTACCAGAATCTTGTTATTTTCCCGAAACATTTGTGTTTCTAAGAGTAACTCTTGATTCTGTTTTTGTAAAAGACTGATCTTTTCCCCCAGATTAGTACATTTACCACAAATTTCCTCAGAGATATTAGAGTCGACCTCATTGATTTGAGCCATAAAGGCTTGTTGATGTGAATGCTCTTCAACGTGAGAACTCCAATCATAGTAATCATCTACTGTTGAAACCATTGCTTGAGAGGTAGAGGCTTTTGATTGTGTGACAGGAGGAACTGCTTGATATTGTCTGGGAATGGATTCTTGAGCATTAGAAGGCTTGGTAAATCCCGAGCTTGGATTTTTACCTTTTTCACACTCACGTGCAAAATGACCAAAGTTTTGGCAATTGTAGCACTTTACCTTAGATTTATCAAATCCAGGTCTTCCTCCAAGTTTAGACTTACCAGTTCTTTGAAGAAACTTTTTCACTTTTCTTGTGAACATTGCAAGATTCCATTGCAAGTCCATTTCTTCAAGATCGTCTGGGTGAATCTGATCATAATCTTCTTCAATAAGTTCCACATTTGCTATTCTATTACTTATGAAGGCTTCATAAGAAGCAAGAAAGGCTGTAAGAACTTGTGCATGTTCTTCAGTTGCCTTTGAAACACTAGGACTAGCATTTGATTGTGAAACATATTGATAAGATTGAAAAGAAGAACTTCCTTCAGATGAAGAGCTTGGGTATTGTGAATAAGTTGGTGTGATAGGAGTAGAAGCACTAAACAATGTTGTGGTAGATGTTTGTACTTGAACTTTGGAGCCATACACACTCGGATTTTGCATTGTGCGGTGAGCCCTAGAGTGTTCCTTTTTCTTGATGGAAACATCATAATTTTGAAGCTTATTGAATAAGTCTTCAAGTTCCATGGCACCAAGTTGTTCCTCATCTTCCAACATTGCATCTACCTTACTATCCCAACGTTGAGGTAGAGCAGAGAGTAATTTTTCATTAATTTCTCCTCTTGAAAGCTCCATTCCATGTCTTTTGAGTTCACTAGTAAGTTGGGAATACCGAACTATTAGATCCTCAAATGATTCGTTAGGTAAGGTAGTGAATGCATCAAATTCCTTCTTTATGAGATCACACTTATTCTTCTTATATTTGTCATTCCCAGCAAATCGTTTCTTCATTGCTTCAAACAATTCAAAAGCAGTTGCTAATGATTTCCATCCAGACATAACTTCTTGTGGAAGTGCCATTGAAAGAATAGATTTTGCTTTTTGATCTCTAGCATATTCTTTCTTCTCCTCCGTATTAAAGAACTTGACAGGTTTGGGAGGAATAGGTTCTCTTTCCCCAAAATTTCCTTCTAAGCGTGGCTTAATATATTGCTCCGTAAGTGGGATCATGAGTTCCGGATCATATAGAGCAATAAAGGATTCAAACCTATAGAGCCAATCATCAAAATCCTTGAGCATAAACCTCGGTGGTTTGCTCGTGGTGCCTGTCTCTTGTTCATTTTTAAACATGGCTTGAAATTGAGCAGTTGTCATAGACATGTTTTCTGCAAGGGATTAGAAATGCAAACCCAAACACAAAAACAATTCCAAGAATCTCAAGTTCAAAGTTAATCCGAAAGTATACTCAGCAAGTATACTCCGTATATACCAAATAACTCCGTAAGTAGTATTCAGTAACTGAGTTCCGTAACTTTGAATTAAACCGCGAAAGTCAAAACTACCAACTGTTTTCAGTATCTAGTATTCAGTAGCTAGATTCAGCAAGTAGCACAATCTGGAAGTGTTATCAGTAATTACCAACTTTTATGCTCAGTATCTAATTCTCAGTAACTAGATTCAGTAACTAGCATAAGTCCGTAACTAACACTTAGTATCTCGATCCGAAACTAGATTTACCAAGTAATGAGTTGGCAAAAATTAAGTTTAACTTTTCCGAAACAACAAAGCAACTAAGCAAAAATTAATCAGTCCGAAACAAGCACTCAGTATCTAGACATCAGTAAGTAGAAAATTTTCCGTAACTAAAATTAGTTTCGGAACAAAAGTCAACAAACTTTGTAACAAACTCGTAACAGAATTTCGCGCCAATTTAGATACGGACTAAAACGGTTATTTTTGCTAGTTTCGGACAAACAAACAACTAGATACGGACTTAGAATCCCAGATTTTCAAAGTGAAATTACTTTCTCAATACATCTTCAATTTTAACAATCAAGATATGTATGCACTCGTAATTGAAAACCGAACACTCGTGTATTATTAATTTCAAGTTTAAAACGTGTTAATCAAAATCCGTACAAAATGAATTTGAAACAGAATGAGATTTCAACGAATTTAACAATGAATTTGATCAAATTGAAAGCACAGAATGATTCGGAATCACTTACAGTGATGTTTTTGACGAAATTGAGACTGCAAATGATGAAATTGATCAAAATGAACTTCTGATCAAGTACTCCGTATAACCAAACACTCCGTATATCTATTTAATCACTTCTGAATCAATCCAGAAGTAATCCGTATCAAACTAATCACCTCCGATCAATACACTCGGTCAAATTCCTCAAAAACACACTCTAAATCAGTCACGAAGCTCACTAAGCAGCTCTGGTATCTCTGATACCAATTGAAAGTCCACGATCTCAGAACTAAAACTTAGTAATCAAGTATAAAACGCAGCGGATAACAATATACTTGAAGTAAATGATCTAGAGAAGAGAGAAATTGCTTTGGTAAACTGATTGTATTAATGTAGCTCAGATAATACAAAAACCAAAGACTTAGAGAATTCTGAACATCAAACACCTATATATATAGGCAGAATTCTCTAGTCAATATAAGTCAAACATCAAAATTCCGAATCTATCTACTTACTGACTTCTACTTACGGACTACCAGACAGTCCGTAAGTACTACATACATACTGACTATATTAGTTACGGACATACTTGACTTGTACAGTTTCAGACTTTATAAAATTTATCAAAAACTTAACATATTAAGCTTTAGTCATTATGCTCCAACAATCCCGAACTGCATTAAACACATCAGGGCCCACAATATTCCATGATTTTTTAAAGAACATAGAAGTATACCCATCCGGACCTGGCGACTTATCATCCCCAATAGAGAACATAGCTTCTTTCACTTCTTCATAAGTTACCTCACGAATCATAAAATCAGCAACATTAGTATCCAAACGTTTAGAAAACAAACCCAAATCAGGACTAGCAGTAGGACAGCCCGCCACTCCCAGAAACTTCTGATAATGATCAACAAAAACTTGAGGAATCAGATCCCCTTCAATAGCATTCCCAGATGGATCCATAATCCTTGAAATCCGACTCCTATGCTTCCCAAAGGCTGCTCAAAAGGAACCGGTTGCATTGGGTAATAGATTTGGAATATTGAATGATGGGTCTAAGGAAGAAGGTAAATCATCGAACTATGGTTCTGTAAACAAAAATCCAGATCAGAAATGTCGTGATAAGGATAAGCTTATGGATGATTCGGATGATGAGGTTGACCTGGTGTTTGATGAGACATCTCAATTTCTACATAATGATAGTATGGTGAATGCTAATTCTGAAGGGGCAAGCACTCCTGGTATAGATGATGCAAATGTTTAGTATAGCTTCTTGGAATATTAGGGGTATGAACCGCGTCCCTAAACAAAAAGAGGTTCGTCAGGTGATGGCAGAAAATAATTTAAGTGTGTGTGGTATTCTTGAATCCCATGTGAATGTGTCTAAATTACAAGCTGTTTGTAAGGAGGTTTTTCATAGATGGGATTGGACGTCTAATGGTCATTTGTGTAGTAAGGGTTCTCGTATTATATTGGGATGGAATCCTGATATTGTTGATGTTATGGTGATTGATGCTTCTAATCAAGTTTTGCATGTTCAAATTGTGACCAAGACTGATAAGAAAGCTTTTTATTGTTCTTTTATCTATGCGGATAATCATTATATATGTCGTAGGGAGTTATGGCATAATCTTAAACGTCATAAGGTTTTTGTTAGGGGTAAACCATGGGTGCTTCTAGGTGATTTTAATGTGGCTTTAAACATAGAAGACCATTATGCTGGTGCTCCTATTGACATAGCCATGAATGAGTTTAAAGAGTGCGTGGAATCATTAGAAGTTTCGGATATTAATAGTACAGGTATGCAGTTTACTTGGAATCAGAAACCAAAAGGTAAGGGTGGTGTTTTGAAGAAGATTGATCGGGTCATGAGTAATGTGGAGTTTGTGGATCAATATCAGAATTCTTATGCGATTTTTCAGCCTTATCGTATTTCTGATCATTCTCCATGCGTGCTAAAGATTCCACAGGTAGCTATTCTCAAGCCTCGTCCTTTTAGATTCTTGAATTTCTTAGTTTATAAGGAGGGGTTTGCTGATTTGGTTGCAAGTGTATGGATTAAAGAGCTTAAGGGTTATAATATGTTTAAAGTTGTGCAAAAGATGAAACAGCTTAAAAAGCCTCTTAGGAAGTTGTTATTTGATCAAGGAAATATTCATAGTAAAGTTATGCAATGTAGGAAAGAGCTAGATGTGATTCAAAATGCTGTTGATAAGAATCCGTTCAATCAAGCTCTTAGAGAAGAACATGCTTGCTACTTGCATGCTTTTCAAGAGGCTTTATTGGATGAAGAAAGGTTTCTTAAACAGAAATCAAAGGTTGAATGGCTTCGTGTTGGTGATTCTAACTCTGCTTATTTTCATAACTCTGTAAAGAGTCGGAAGCATAGTGTGAGCGTCCTGGATCAGGATACGCAAACTAGAACTTGTATATATTTGTGCGGAATACAAATACAAACAAATACAAGGTGAGTTATAGTAAAGATGAAAAGATGAAAGTATTCTCCAAGAAATCTTGATTATATTTCATATACAAGAGATGTACAAGTGATCTCAAAATTACATCAAGAAGCATCACAAATGACTTCAACTTACATCTATTTATAGACAAGCCTACGACAATGCTAAGCCTACGACAATTCTAAGTGTATTCCGTGAATAGCTATTCACGGAATTATACTATCCGTGAATCCTCTGTAATCACGGATGAATATTGTCGAACCATTCTTATTCACGGATACAAAGACACTAATCCTTGTCATTCACGGACACAACTATTGTCGAATAAGCATTGTCGGATAGACATTCTCACAAAGCATTCACGTACAAGACATTCACGGATACAAAGATTATTCATGGATTAAAATACTTAGACAAAATTAAGTATTAATCAACTTTTGTCTCTACAAACTCCCCCTTTGATAATACTTGATTCTTTTCTTCAAATCTTCAAGCATATTCAGGAAGATTGCATCCAGCAAAAATACCTTTAGAGCAGCACACTTCTACAACCCTTTGAAATTTTAATGCCATCTTTTCATCATCATAGGCATCATCATACACAATTGGATTCTCGAGCAAGACTTCAAGATCATCTTTTGACAGATTAATTAAGCTCAGAGGATCAAAGACATATACAATCGACTCTCGATTCCACATCACTTCTCCATTCAAGTCTCTGTCATAACAAGCAATTTCTGCTTCTCCGGTTGATCCATTGTATCTCCAATGACTTACGAACTTAGAAAAATTCACAGGCAATTTCTCAAGTGGAATCTTCGTCATGCATTTAACTCGAGGATATGTCAGAATAACTCTTGGTTGATTAGAAATCGGATCAATATCAAAATAATCAACAGTCCTCAATGGGAAAGTTTCCTTAACCCATGTGAACTTCCCATTATTACTTTCTCTTGTTAAAGTATCAGCCATCCAATTTATCAAACCATGTCTTGAACGATTAATTATATCCACAGAAGCTAAATGGTTGATTTCACACTTAGGTAACTTTTCTAAAGCTTTGAACGTTGAGTGAAAGTATTGAAGTCCATCAGTTCTCTTAATAATGAATACTTTGTTGTCATTATCATATTTCCATCTGATAATTCTACCAACGCATTCATATCTTGGTATCTTAAAGAACTTACGAACTGTAATCACTGGAGTTGGTTGTTTGGGAAACCACCAAGATACTTTTTGCTCAGGCTCTTTATCATCGTCAGAGTCTTTCCATAACCCTTCTTGTGAACACATATCTGACTGAATATTCTCCGGATGAAGTTCATCTTCAGAATCTTCCCAGTCTTCAACGTGAACATAATCGAAATCAGGTTCAAATCCCGGAGGATATTCTGGATCGAAATCTTCAAAATCGTAATCGCCGTCATTGCAAAGTTCAACAAATGGAATCAAGTCTTCAATGATCACACTCAAAGGAGTTGGACATAGCACCTCTTCATCTTCAATGCTATCCAATAATTCCTCCTGTTCAAACGTATGAGATGTTTCTCCAAACTCAAACACTCTAGACTCATGAATTGCATTAATTGGATCAACTTCTAATGGTTCGGTTGCTTGAAATACAACCAATGCTTGTGAGAAATTTGGTTGATCACTTTCATTTCCAGTATCATCAGTATTTTCAGTCATATCATCATTATGATCACCATCATCACCATTACCATGATCACCATCATCATTACCATGATCACCATCATCACCATCATTACCATGATCATTACCATGATCACCATCATCATTACCATGATCACCATCATCATTACCATCATCACTACTGTCATCATTAATATCATCATCATCAACATTATTCTCCCCCTGATCAACTAACATTTCTTTTAGAAGGAAGACGTCAAGCTCTAATTCTTCTATGCAATCATTCTGAGATAGAATTTGTTGGTGTTGTTCCTCGAGAAGAGTGTCTTGAGTATTAATTCTTTGTACAGCATTGAGTAAATCCATTTGAAGTTTCTCAACAAGTGTCATCAATGGTCTGACAGCACGTTGTAATGATGCATCAAGGTTAGCCATACTAACACTTGGTCCAGGTATTGAAGAAGATGTACCAGCTGCAACAGAAGCAGCAACAGGTATAGAAGAAGATGCTGGAATAGAGACAGAAATACCATGTGGTGTCTCAACCGGCATAGAAGTAGAAGCGATATCAGCAGATGAACTAGGTTTAGAAATTCTGCGACGTTGAGATGGCTGAATATCAGGTATATATTCAGGATCTTGTGCCTCTTCACGTTGACGTCTCAAATCCTGTCGTTCCTTTTCTATATTTTCAGCAATAAGTCTTTGAGGAACTAAAGATTCTTCAACAGATTGTAGACGAAAAGATTGATCCTCTTCAGAACTAGAAGATTCTACTTCTTCATGATCAATTAAAGGCATCTCCTGCTCCCCCTCAGATGATTCACTATCAGTAGTAGAATCAGCAGGTTGTACAATCTGTGGTAACGCAAATTGTGGCGGTTGGAAATCAACATCAATAACATGTCCAAATAAATCAACAGTAGGCGGCACTGGTTTGCCCCTATATCCATTACAATCTGCAAACACTCTTTTTGGAATAGGAGTGTAGTGTAGAATGCTTCCATGATACGTAATTCCGTTGACATGATTATCAAAGATGTGCTGAAGAAACCTAGGATACATGAAGAATCCATCATCATTAATATTGCCAGCCAGATTCTCAAAAATGTATCTCGAGAAGTTAAATGGAATATTTAAGACAAGAGCTGTCATAATTCCTGCAAGTTGATAACTCATTGAATCAAACCCAGCTTTCCTCGGAGAAATACATCCAATTAGCATATGTGCTAAAAACTTCCAATGTGGACAGAAGTGATTCTTCAAGATTTGAACATCATGAGGTCCTTTAGTACACCCCATTTGATGAAGACACTGATCAATGACATTTCGAGGAATATCATTTGATGCATTCAAAGTATCTCCAAATTGGAGAGTATGACGAATCAGCTCTTCAGTCAGCAGCAATGGTTTTCCATCAACCATAGATGTAATACAAGGAGGATTGACATCTGTTTGATATTCAGCTGAAGTCCAGAATTCTATCATGTGATCTTCATAAAGATTAGGAACAGCTACAGTCAAGGCATATGATATGCGAGATCGTAAAAGAAACCTTATCATAGGGAAAAATTTCCTATTTTCGGGTTTATCCGGTTGCTCCAAAAGATATGCAGTTGCATTATGTCGTTTTTCAAACACGACTGCTCGACGTTGAACTTCGGGTTGAATAGCAGCGATAGGATCTAAATCTGCCATTTGGAAATAAAAACTGCACCAAGAGTTTATTAGACACACAAACTCAACAGAAAGTTTATTAAAAAATTTTCAACACTTAGAAAAATTTTCAAATGTTCAGGTATCCGACAATAACACACTGAGTACTGTTCATGCGACAATGATTAATTTTATGCGACAATATGACTTAGAGATATACTATTCATACGACAATCATATATTTATCCGTGAATCATATTGTCCGTGAATAAAATTCATGCGACAATTCAAAATTAAAATCAATTTTCAAAATTTTTGTCCGTGATTCATATTGTCGTAACACTATTCATCCGTGAATAATATTGTCGAAGTACTATTCATCCGTGAATAAGTACTGTTTATACGACAATATGATTGTCGTAGTCAAATAGTCAAACAAGTCAATAAAGTCAAACATAAGAATTAATCACGAAGTACTGTTTATCCGAGAATTCAATTATTCACGGATAGCCATTACACTGTTCATTTGACAATACTGTATTGTCGGATGGTCCGACAATTCGAATTGTCGGACGATTATTTTGAACAGTATCAAATGTTATTTGATCGATTAAACAAGAAATCTTTAACAAAAATGAAAGAGATTTATACCAGTCGATTCGGAATTCAAAAACGAGTAAGTCAGTCGAATTGGTTTTTAATAAAACCAAGTAATCAGGAAGAAATCAAAGAAAATGTGATTGTCGGAATATCAGGATTGTCGGAGTAATAATCACGGAAAAGGAAAGTGTGAGTTTTTCAAATTTTGAAAAGACTTATACTATTTCTTTTTGTCCGTGAAAGCATTCCGTGAATATATATATATCTTTATCCGTGAATAAAGGTATATATTCATCCGACAATAACATCAATTTTTAAATAAAACATTTTTATCAATTTAAACAAACTTTTGGATAAAATTTTGTAACCTATAAAAATGAAAAATGAAAAATTAATAACCTAAAATATGTAAAAATAAAATCTTTTTGTTAGAGTAATTTTCGTGACTTGGGATCATATTGGGATAAATGAATGTATTTAATTTGTATTTTCAGAAATGAAAGTCTATTTTGATTGCTAATATTTTTGACCAATTTAAATTTACATAGCATTAATAAAGCATACTTTCTAAAAATCATTTTATATATGATTTTTGGTATGTGTTATACACTTAAACATTTTGGTATCTAAAATATCCTTTCCTTTTATTATTAATATGCATATCATTTTATATAACCAAAATAAAAATATACTTTCAAATTCATAATATATTAATATTTTCATATAGAGAGTGAAAATATGATGATATCTTTAGAAGTACATACATATGTTGGAATGACTTTTAGTCACATATGTCATACTTCGGGTTGGACTAATAAACTGTATCACAGGTCTATACATCGTATAACAAAGTGATAGAGTTTATTATGATAGATATTTATATCTTTATCAATATTTGCATGTCCGTTTATAAAAAATATACCAACTAAGGTCTGTACACCGTACAACAAATAGTCAATACATTTTTCCCAGATATCATAATATAAAGACCCTAAATCATGAATCATAATATATTAATCCTTCAAAATTTAAGACTTTTATTATCATTTTGATAATTTTATTGTCATATACTAATATTTTGGAAGATATAAAATAATATGCAAAAATATTTAGACATTTCTTAGACTGGATATGATAGACCCATAAATGCCTACCAATAAATCATATTTAAAATTACATTTAATAGAAAATTTGATTTAAAAAATGCTATATAAACCTATTAGCATATCAAAAATAGTACATAACATTCCTTTTTCAGATTTATATGTAAATACAATTCCCAATGTACTATCATTTCCCAACTTTTACACAAAAATCTCCCCCTATTTTTTATTTTTCATATGTTTTTGTATTTTTGTTTAAAGAAAAAATAAAAACGTAAACAAAAAAGAAAATGCAAAAATATCCAAAGTTTATTTAATTTGATCTAAATGCTTCATTCCGAGCATCAAGATTAATTCTTCAAAACGAGGTTTAGAAAACGCTTTTGTAAACAGATCAGCGCGTTGTTTCAAAGTATCAATATGGACTAAGTTAATCAAGTGTTTCTCATAGCAATCCCGTATAAAATGAAAACGAATTTCAATGTGTTTCGTTTTAGAATGCTGGACGGGATTACGTATGATACTTATGGCAGCAGTATTATCTATATGCAAAGGAGTGTGGTTTAGAAGAAACCCATAATCTCTGAGTTGTTGTTGAATCCAAAGAATTTGGGAACAACAACTTGCAGCAGAGATATATTCTGCCTCTGCAGTAGAGGTAGAGACGGTATCCTGTTTCTTACACTGCCATGTCACAAGACGTTTTCCTAGAAATTGACATCCACCCGATGTGGATTTGAAGTCAATACCACATCCACCATAGTCTGAATCAGAATATGCAGAAAGAGAAAAGTCATCATCATGTGAATACCAAATGCCTAAATTAGGCTTTCCTTTCAGGTATCGAAAAATACGTTGAACGGCCTTCAGATGAGAAACTTTAGGATTTGCCTGATATCGTGAACAAATGGAAACAGCAAACATAATATCTGGACGGGAAGCTGTCAAATACATAAGAGACCCAATCATGGACCGATATTCCTTTTCATCGGTTGATTGATCATCAAGAGCAGGACCAATCTTTTCAACAAGATCAATGGGTGTAGAAATGGATTTAACATCAGTCATCAGAAATTTCTTTAAGATTTCAGTAACATACTTTGTTTGATGTATGAAAATGCCTGAATCAAGTTGCTGGACTTGCAACCCAAGAAAAAATGCCATTTCACCCATTGAACTCATTTCAAATTTTGATTTCATAATCTGCTCGAACTCTCTGCATAAGCTTTCATTTGTCGATCCAAATATGATGTCATCTACATACACTTGAACAAGCAACAAATTCCCTTTTACTTTTCTGATGAAAAGAGTACTGTCAATCTGTCCTCTAGAAAACCCATTTGCAAGAAGATGTTGAGATAAAGTTTCATACCAAGCTCGAGGAGCTTGATGTAAACCATACAAAGCTTTATCCAACCGATACACATAATCTAGGAATTTAGAATCTTCAAAACCCGGTGGTTGTTTGACAAATACTTCTTCATGCACTTTCCCATATAAAAATGCACACTTGACGTCCAATTGATATACTTTAAACCTCATGAAGGAAGCATAAGCTAGAAAGATTCGAATGGATTCAAGTCTAGCAACCGGTGCAAACACTTCATCATAGTCTAAACCTTCGATTTGAGTAAAACCTTGAACGACTAATCGTGCCTTGTTACGAACCACGATTCCTCGATCATCTTTCTTATTACGAAAAACCCATCGAGTGCCAATCGGATGCACATCTTTAGGTGGTTTCACTAAAGTCCAAACTTGCAATTTCACAAACTGTTGTAATTCTTCTTGCATTGCTTGAACCCAAGAGGATTCAGTCAAAGCAATTTGAACATTTTTTGGTTCAATTTGTGATAAAAAACAAGAAGAAGAATCAGACTTGAGTTGCTTCCGTGTCTTAATGCCTTCTGACACATCTCCAATCACATTCTTTAGAGGATGTCGATACTTAGAATTAATTCGCAATGTAGGAACCGAATCTACATGCAAATTATTTCCTAAGTTAGAATCTTCAGGATTACTAAGTACTTCATCACTAGAATCATCAAGAATTGGTTCTTCTAGTTCAGTAGAAGGTTCCTGAAAATGGTCAGTATCATCAGGATTGGAAGTGGTTTCTTCTTCAACAGTTGTCAAAGGTGAAGAAATCTCATGAGCAATTGAGTCATCAGAAGATCGTGGTGGAGTAAGATGAGAAGTAGAAACAGGTGGAGCTGAAGTAATAATTGGCTCAGCTGGAACAGATGTAACTGGAATAACAAAGTCATCCAAATCGGTAGTAGAAGAAGAAGACATATCATGCTGAAAAGTAGCAAGAGAATTAAAGAATGTGTCATAATCAAATAACCATTTTGGACCTATGCCATTAGAGGAAGAAGAATGCTGAAGAAATTCAACTTCATAGCATTCCTCTATTCGATGTGATGCTGTGTTATAAACTCTCTTGTTGTGAGAATTTGCAGAATAACCCAAGAAAAACCCAGATTCAGATTTTTCAGCAAACTTAGGAATGCGATCCTTAGTTTTCAACAACAAACACGGACATCCAAAAGGTTCCAAAAATTGAATATTCGGTTACCGATTATTCAATAATTCATAGCTCGTTTTCTGCTTATCTTTGACTACAAGAACTCTATTTAATACGAAACAAGCCGTATTAACTGCTTCTGCCCAAAAAGTTGTTGGCAACTTTGCATCTGAGAGCATTGTTCTTGCAGCTTCAATCAAAGTTCTGTTCTTCCTTTCAGCAACTCCATTTTGTTGTGGAGTTCGAGGAGCACTAAATTGTTGAGTAATTCCGTGCTGAAGACAAAACATTTCCATTAAGTAGTTCTTGAATTCCGTGCCATTATCACTTCTCAAAATTTTCACTTTGAGAGAAAACAAAGTCTCTAATCTCAGAATTAGATACTTAATTTTCTCAGCAGCCTCATCTTTTGTACTAAGGAAGTAAACCCATGAAAATCTGGAATAATCATCAGTGATTACTAAACAATAGGATTTACCCCCAATACTCCGAACACTTACAGGTCCAAACAAATCCATATGGAGAAGTTCCAAAGGAATGTTAATCGAATTCATCAATTTAGGTTTATGAGACTTCTTAGTTTGTTTTCCCTTTTTACAGGAAATACAGTGATCATTTAGTGAAAAGGTTTGTTTGGGAACCCCAATCACTAAATCATTTTTAACTAAGAAGTTCATTTTCCTAAAATTAATGTGACCCATTCTTCTGTGCCACAAGATTGATTCCTTTTCTGTAGCTTTTGACAATAAGCAAGTATGCTCTGTAGATCGAGTAATGGTACGCATGTCTAAAACATACATATTCTTTACCCTTGGAGCTCGCATAAGAATCCACTCTTGAGGTACCACAAATCCCGGTTTAAGAATTAAGCACTCTTCATCGTTAAACCAAGTTGAAAGTTTCTTGTCACAAACTTGGGAAACGCTGAGTAGATTATGTTGAAGTTGTTCAACATAATTTACTTTATCAAAGCTAATTTCCCCATTTGTAACGGTTCCCTCACCAGAAATCATGCCACCCTTGTCTCCGGCAAATGCAACAAAACCTCCGTCTTTAACCTTAACATCCTCAAGCAGAGAGAGATTCCCTGTCATATGTCTTGAACAGCCACTATCGATGTACCATATGTTATCAATAGCTCGTGAAGGCTGTAAGACATTTGATCAAAAACAGATTAGTTGCTAATGGAGACCCAAGCCTTTGAGGCTATGGGTCGTCCAGTAATGACATCCATGATGAAAACGTCAATTTGTTTCAAATTCTTTTTGAAATTCCTTTTGATTGACGCATCATGAGATTTTGTTTTCTTCTTTGAAGAAACAGAAGATGTTACTTTCGGTTTTGATGATTGTTCGTGGACATTTTTTAAATCATCTTTGATTTCAGAATGTTTAGCTTGCTTCGAATTATCTTTTGAACGTTTTTTAGCAAGCTTGTGGCACTCATTGATAAGATGTCCACGAACATTACAATAGAAACATTTTCTTGTTTCATATTGTTTCCGAGAAGTAACTCTTTTATCAGAAACAGGAAGTGAAGTCTTACTTGTAGAAGCCTCACATTTAGAATGTGATTTTCTACTTGTAGACACTTCACTTTTAGAAACAAAGTGAGAAGAAGAAAGTTTAGCTTTTGATGAAGAAGTTGATGATTGTGATTTTTGTGGTGAAGAAGATTGTTTTAAAATCTTTTTAACTTGTGTTGGTGTGTCACAAGATTTCGATTTTTCTTTTAAATTTTTCAAAACACAATCTTTAATCTTGTCACTACACTCACAATCATGCTTCTTCATTTTGATAGCATCAACTTTGGATTCATCAGTTGGTGAATCATCAACTTTGGAATCATCTTTAGAAGATGATTCTAAAGTCTCACTTGAAGACACCTTTTGAAGTGTGTCTTTCACATCAAGCTTTCCTTTTCCATAAGCAAACTCAACGTTTGCTTCATTTTTAACTGGCAATGCAGAATAGGTAGTTGGTGGAGGAACAAAATGATATTCAACTTTTGAATCTTTTGTTTTTGAATCATTTTGATATCCAATACCAGATTTAGATTTAGTATCTAAACGTTGGTTATTGATTATCTCATCAAAAACAACAGCAGATGTTGAAACATTTAACAATTTTCTTTCAAGATCTAAAAGCAGAGAATCAGCATCAGATTTTTCCTTTTTTAATAAGTCCATTTCAACCAAATAACTATTAATAATGGATTGCTGATTGAAGATTTTTGCTTTTAAATCATGTGTTTCAACATTTGTTGACTCAAAACGTTTATTTAAAAGATCATTATTTTCAACCAATTCCTTGTTCTGTATTTTTAACTTTTCATTGTCAGTTAAAAGTTTAGCATTTTGAGTTTGATACATGCTGATTTGATTATTCAAATCAGTGCAATTTAAGCAAATTTGATCAGCAAAGGAAGAATCGACCTCAGAAACATTCACCATAAATGCTTGATTATGGGAATACTCATCCACGTGTGCGCTCCAATCATAAAACTCATCAGAAGTAGAAATGAGTGCAGAAGATGTGGGAGTAGCAGATGTTTCCTTTGTTTGAGGTTGAGCAGATGAAGAATATGTCTTGGAAGTTGATGGCTTGGTAAAACCAGAGGTAGGAGCTTTATTCTTCTCACATTCTCTTGCAAAGTGACCAAGGTTTTGACAATTGTAACAGCGAACTCTTGATTTGTCAAAACCTGGTTTACCTCCCAGTTTATTTTTACCAGTTCTTTGTAAAAAAATTTTAACCCGCCTGGTAAGCATAGCCATATTCCATTGCAAATCCATTTCTTCTAGGTCATCTGGATGCAATTGATCATAATCCTCTTCAACTAACTCAACATTTCCAACTCTTCCAGAAATAAAAGCTTCATATGAAGACAAGAATGCAGTAACAACATTTGCATGGTCTTCAGTCACTCTTGAAACTTGTGGATTAGAATTCTGTTGATGACTTGAAGTTGAAGAACTTCTAGAACCATAAAAACCAAAACCTGAATAACCACCAGATGTGATTCCACTTGGATTTCCACCAGAATAAGTTTCAGAACCTGAATATAATGCAGTTGTATCAGAAGATTTGGTAATACCAAATTGAGTAAACTGCATCATTTTTCCTGTCTCCTTTTTCTGAAGAGACACATCATACACCTGAAGCTTATTGATTAAATCCTCAAAAGCATATTCCCCTAATGACTCATCTTCCATTAAGATATTTGCTTTGATGTCCCATCGAGAAGGCAAAGCTTCAATCAATTTTTCATTGATTTCAAGACGCTCAAGAATCATTCCATGTCTTTTTAACTCACTGATAAGCTGTGAGTACCGAACGATCAAATCGTTAAAAGACTCATTGGGAATACAGGTGAAAACATCCCATTGTTTCTTTAGTAAATCACGTTTGCTCTTTTTCAATTTATCATTACCAGCAAACCTCTTTTCCATTGCTTTGTATAATTCAAAAGCAGTAGACAAATCTTTCCATCCCGCTAAAACATCACTTGGAAGACTCATTGAAATGATGGATTTAGCCTTCTTATCACGATCATGTTCTTTTCGTTCTTCCGAATTCATCATCTTTAATGATTTAGGTGGAGGATTATCTCGATAAATGCCTTCTGCTCTTGGATGTATATATTGTTCCAATATTGGAATCATCAAATCAGGATCATACAAAGCAATAAATGATTCAAAACGATATCTCCAGTCATCGTAATCATTTTGACAAAGAAACTTGGGTGGTTTTGTAGTTGTTCCGGTCTCTTGATCATTCTTCATCATCGTTTGCCAATTAACATGAGCCATCTTTCCAAGATGAAAAATCGTGAATCACACTAAAAATTCAAGATCCGTGAATACTAACCAGATATTAATATTCGTGAATATTAATATCCGATAATACTGAGTTCCGTGAATAAGAGTATATGTTAATACAATTATTTGTGAATACAATATCCGATAATACTGTATCCGTGAATAAGAGTATTAGTTAATACAGTTATCCGTGAATATTAAAAAACAGTTGATAAAATTTTTGAAAAATGTTAATCCGTGAATATATACCACTGTTTATGCGACAATAGTATAATTCATGGATACTGTTTATGCGACAATTGCAATATTCACGGAGTATTTATATTCACGGAAATCTGAATTCACGGAGAGTATTAATTCACGGAAGATGAATGTATTCACGGAATATGATTTCCAGAATTTTCAAAGTTATACAGATTCTTCAAAACAAGCTTGTTTTTGATGAAACTTGTTGCAATGAGCTCGGAATTTGATTTCCGACACTCAGAAACGATCAATTTGAGCTTTGATCGTCTAAATTTCAAACATGCATAAAAGAGACGTAGAAACGTAAACTGATTGTGGAACTTTTGATCAATTCGTCATCATATAAAAGATATGAATGAATTCAGGAGAGCTTCTTTATCAGGAATCACTTGTTTACGATCTCAGAATGATATTTGACACTGTCTCAAATAACTGTAACCGTAGACATCACATAACTTCTTCAACTCTTCATCTTTGCAAACTAAATCACAAAATCGTTCTAATTTCTTATCCTCTTGCTCTGATACCACTTGTGAGCGTCCTGGATCAGGATACGCAAACTAGAACTTGTATATATTTGTGCGGAATACAAATACAAACAAATACAAGGTGAGTTATAGTAAAGATGAAAAGATGAAAGTATTCTCCAAGAAATCTTGATTATATTTCATATACAAGAGATGTACAAGTGATCTCAAAATTACATCAAGAAGCGTCACAAATGACTTCAACTTACATCTATTTATAGACAAGCCTACGACAATGCTAAGCCTACGACAATTCTAAGTGTATTCCGTGAATAGCTATTCACGGAATTATACTATCCGTGAATCCTCTGTAATCACGGATGAATATTGTCGAACCATTCTTATTCACGGATACAAAGACACTAATCCTTGTCATTCACGGACACAACTATTGTCGAATAAGCATTGTCGGATAGACATTCTCACAAAGCATTCACGTACAAGACATTCACGGATACAAAGATTATTCACGGATTAAAATACTTAGACAAAATTAAGTATTAATCAACTTTTGTCTCTACACATAGGAGTCGGATTTCAAGGATTATGGATCCATCTGGGAATGCTATTGAAGGGGATCTGATTCCTCAAGTTTTTGTTGATCATTATCAGAAGTTTCTGGGAGTGGCGGGCTGTCCTACTGCTTGTCCTGATTTGGGTTTGTTTTCTAAACGTTTGGATACTAATGTTGCTGATTTTATGATTCGTGAGGTAACTTATGAAGAAGTGAAAGAAGCTATGTTCTCTATTGGGGATGATAAGTCGCCAGGTCCGGATGGGTATACTTCTATGTTCTTTAAAAAATCATGGAATATTGTGGGCCCTGATGTGTTTAATGCAGTTCAGGATTTCTTTGTTAATGGTAAATTGCTTCGTGAGATTAACCACACGACCATTGCTTTGGTGCCTAAGGTTGTTGTGCCTGCATGTGTTAATGATTATAGGCCTATTTCTTGTTGTAATGTTATATATAAATGCATAAGTAAGTTAATGTCTAATAGAATCAAAGATGCATTGGGAAGTATTGTGAGCATTAATCAATCGGCGTTTGTTCCGGGGAGGAAAATATCTGATAATATCCTTCTTACCCAAGAACTTATGCATAATTACCACAGTCAGAGGGGTTCTCCTAGATGTGCCTTTAAAGTTGATATTCAAAAGGCATATGATACGGTAGATTGGCGGTTTTTAAGAGTGGCTCTCATTGGTTTTGGGTTTCATCTTCGTATGGTGTCGTGGATCATGGCATGTGTTACTAGTACTTCCTTCTCTATTTGTGTTAATGGAGAGCTGCATGGGTATTTTTTGGGCAAAAGGGGTCTTCGACAAGGAGATCCCTTGTCTCCTTATTTATTTACTTTAGTAATGGAGGTTCTTACTCTTATTTTGCAGCAAAAAGTGCAAGACAATCCAGAGTTCTGTTTTCACAATCACTGTGAGGAGCAGAAGCTAATTAACTTATGTTTTGCAGATGATCTTTTTCTATTTGCTCGTGGGGATATTGCTTCTGCTACTGTTCTGATGGATGGCTTGAATATGTTTAAAGATATGTCGGGGTTGACTCCAAGTATTTCGAAGAGCACGGCTTACTTTTGTAATGTGGGTGCGTATGTTAAGAGTTGTATCCTGACTTTAATGCCTTTTGAGGAAGGTGTTCTTCCTGTTAAGTACCTTGGTGTTCCTCTTATTTCAACTAACCTTTTGTATAAGGATTGCAAGGTGCTGGTGGAGAAGGTTAGGAATCGTATTGGTGACTGGAAGAATAAATTTTTGTCGTTTGCTGGTCGTCTCCAGTTAATTAGTTCGGTTTTATCTTCTTTGCATGTATATTGGGCGTCAGTTTTTATCTTGCCAAGCCGGATTATCTCTGACATAGAGCAACTTTTTCGAGGGTTCCTTTGGTGTCAAGGGGATATGAAGCGAGGTAAAGCTAAAGTGGCTTGGGAGTCGGTTTGCCTTCCAAAGTCTGAAGGGGGTTTAGGTATTCGGCGTGTGGAAACTTTTAATATTGCTCTTATGGCTTCTCATGTTTGGAGTATTCTTACAGGCCGGGATTCTTTATGGGTAAAGTGGATCCATTCGTACAGGTTGAAGGGGCGAAGTTTTTGGGATGTTCCGCTTCGTCCAGGTTGTAGTTGGGGTTGGAGAAAGTTGCTCCAAATTCGAGATACTATAAGACCGTTTATTTGGTCTTTTATTGGTGATGGTACCCGGATTAATGTTTGGTTTGATAATTGGTGCTCATTAAGTCCTCTTATGAAGTACCTATCTCCTAGACATATCACTCAAGCGGGTTTTTCGATTAAGGATAAGTTGGTTGATCTAATTGTTGATGGTGAATGGAGATGGCCTGCTGATTGGTATGTTTCGTTTCCTATTCTTAATCAGGTTCCCTGCCCGACTCTGCATTTTGATCAGCAAGATGATTTAGTTTGGCGTGATTTATCTGGTGGTTCGTCTGCTTTTTCAGTTTCTGCTGCTTGGGACTCAATTCGAGAGCGTTCTAATGAGGTTAATTGGACTAATATTGTTTGGTTTCCTCATTGTATTCCAAGGCACGCGATTCATCTATGGCTGGTTATGCAAAAGAAGCTTAAAACGCAAGATAAGCTTAAGCAATGGGATGTTGGTCCCGCGACTAACTTAAACCTGCTTAAGTGTCCATTATGCAATATTCAACCTGATTCTCATTCTCATTTATTCCTTGAATGCTCGTTTTCATCTCAGGTTTGGAAGATGGTCCGAAGTCTTGCGGTTATGCATCATGTTTCTAACCGGTGAGATGATATTATTGCTTTTGTACAGCCTATGTCCAAATCTAGAAAAGCTAGAAGTATTATTGGTCGTCTTCTTATTGCTGCTGTAACCTATTTCATTTGGCAAGAGAGGAATAATCGCATATTTAAAAAAGGTGTCAGATCAGCTCAACAACTAAAGGATGTAATTCTTTCTACTATTCGCCTCAAGTTGATCACGTTTAAGTTTAAAAGGTCTACTCAAGTGGAGAATTTGTTAGATGCTTGGAGAGTGCCGCGGTCTTGTATTTTTAATGGCTAGTATTGTAGTTTTGATTATTTTATTTTGTAATATGTATATGGCATGTCATATACATATAGAGTAGCCTTCATAGCTAGGTGGTTGTTTCGAGGTTGATGTGGAACTCTTTCACATCGTTTTGTTCTTATTTTTGGTTATAATATATTCGCCGGGGTAAAACCCTTTACCCAAACTTAGACTTTTGTCTAGGCAAAACAAACCCATCAGTAGACTTGCCAGGCTGCCTAGCCACTTTCGGAGGAGCATTAAATCCATCATTAACAGGTCGTTTTCCTTCATTCTGAGCAACCTGCTTCGGACATTCCATATCCTTATGACCAAAAGTTTTACAAGTAGTACACCTTGGAGGTCTCCATTCATATTCAATCCGAACAGTATATATATGTTTCCCTGTGCCATCTAGTTTAGGAATGCCAACCGAAACCGTCTCCTTCAATTCAGCACCAGAATCCACTTCCACCATAGCCCGAGCAAAACTAGGCCTACCCCAGGACTCCATACACATGGTACTAGTATAAGAATCCAACATGAGCGGTTTACCCACTTTAGTAGCTATACCACTCAACCCAACTTCATTAAAAGCAAGAAGAGGCACATTTTGAAGCTTAATCCACACCGGAACCTTTGTGGGATCTTCCTTTGCCAAATTATCATCCGTAGACCATCTTTTCAGAATAATAGGGACCAATCTTATCATCCAAGGACCCCCTTCAAGAACCTCATTCATCCCAGTTTCCGTAGCAAATTTAAAGAAAAAGAACCCATTAGAGTTCATCATCACCTTTTGAATACCAAACTTCCTCCATACATTAGTCACATAATTTTGTACAACCGGAAAAGGAAGACGCTTTCCCACAAAATATCCATATAAAGTGTTCACATATTTCCGACTAGCCTCAATAACAGTTTCCATAGGGATATCTATATCCACCTCCGAACCACTCTTAGCATCAAGATTTAAGGCACAGAAATTTACCTTCCTTTTCAAATTAGTTCCAGTAGCTTGGGCATAAGATTTCACTCCCGTAGTTGTAGAACCCGGTTGAGAAACAAGATAAGTGGCAGCTTGCAAACGATCAATGCCTCGAATTCCAGGGATTTTACTCTGATCAAACGACCCAACCTGATTACCAAGCTTTCCACCCTGAATTGGGTCACCAAACAACGTAGAACCAGACTCATCAAAATTTGTTTGCATCGTGGCATTTAAATCAACCACATTACCTCCAAATGTTGAAGAGTCATTCGTATTCTGATTTACAAAAATGTCATCATAAGATGATGTAACAGTAACCGATTGGGGAATGGAAACAGGAACCTGTGGTACTGGAGGATTCTCCACCTGCTCGTCGACCAAATCAATACGTACATCAATCTTATGACCTTGCAAATCAGAAGATTGATCATTACCTTCACTTTCATCATTAGAAGATTCCAAACCAGGGATTTTAGAGGATTTAACAATCCCAACCTGATCAATATTAGAATCATGCACATTAGCATCAACTTGATTGCTACCAATACCACTTCCAACTATACTCGACACGGACTTAGCATGCATGTAATTATCTGCAGAATTATTGCGTGCTCGATAAGGATCCCTAAATTTCACAAACCGTTCATCAATTTTTGAAAACACATTATAGGTCGACTCCATATGAATACCCATTGTTTGCAAAGGATTATCTTGATCAGCATTAATCTGCTGTCCAGAAACAGAAGACATATCCTTTAGCTTGTTCTTCAAGTTTTGGAGGTTTGAAGGATAAACCCTATCCGCATCACCTGCTAGCTTGTTCCCCAAGTTCTGCGAATCTGTTGGGGATCCATAATCTGATTCAGATGCATTTGATGAACCAGATCCAGACTTAGCAGATCCCTTCTTCTTCTTTTTCTTATTTGCCGACGTAGTCATCTGTTCTAGAAATCAAACACCAAAAACCCTAATAGAAAACCACAAAACAGAAAGATATATCACGAGAAATCAATGAACAAATTGGACGTAACACCTTGCGCAGATTGAAAACGAATCAGATCCAGAAAGAAACCCTAGTCGCCTCTAGACAGAGAGAAAAATCGGCCATCCGGAAACTTACAAGTTAACGCGTGAAGATTTTGAAAAGATGGGAATGTAGATCGTGACGTGGTGAAACTTTTTCACCAAATGAGCTTCGAGATTTAAGGTGGTTTTGAGGTAGTTTTTGGTGGATTTAGATGATGGTGGTGGTGGTTTCTTTTGAAAGAGAGAAATGGGGGAAAGAGAGAGAGAGTGAAGTGATGAAATGAGAAAAGGAGTGGGGAGGGTGGGGGGTGTATGGGGGCCAGTTTTGGTGGGGTCCACGAGTGTTTGCGTTCCGTGCAGTGATCGTTTTCCCGATTGTTTAAGCGTTAAATAATTATTTTATACTTTTAAATATACGTTTTAAAATACGAATATTTTCGTTGAAGTATTTCATCAAATACTCTTACTTGAGTTATAAAATATAACTTATTCTTGTTTCGATTGTTTGCGCGTTTAATATTTTAATCGCGTAGTCCTTGTTTGTACGATACGAATTTGAGTTGAAATATTATTTAAATAATATTTTGGATAAAATAGAGTTGTTAAATAATTTCATATTATTTAATAAAATTGTTCACCAACGTCCATATAAATTGAATCGAATTACATTCGATTTGAATTGCGTACGATTTAATCAAATTGCATAGTTGTATATATTCATCAATATATATTTCGATACATTAATTAGCCTAACACAGAACTAATTACATGTATTAATAATTGATTAGGCACTAATTACTAGTCCTAATTTGGCGGGTGTCACATTCTCCCCCCGTTAGAAGAATTTCGTCCCAAAATTTAGTTCGTAGTCGTGTTGGAAGTAGCTTCAGTGAATAACTGAGGGTACTTGAGTTGCATTTGGTCTTCCCGTTCCCTATTGAATTCCGGCCAACCCGCGAATTCCACCTGACCTTGATGATGGGAATACGACTTTGTTTGAGTTGTTTGACCTCACGGTCCATGATTTCAGCGAGTTCTTCAACAAAGTGAAGTTTGTCATCGACTCAAATCTCATCGAGTTGGATAATAAGTGTAACACCTGGTCAAAAAGTCAATTTTCGCGGCCAATTTAAACATAAATTACTCGTATTTAGTTACGTATTAATACTAAATACTTAAAACTTTATATATATAAATTGTATATATATAAACATACGTAATTACTGTAATCACACGTAAACAAAGTGTTCAAAAATGTAAGTCGTTTTAATTTATAACGCATCCTGGTAATATAAAACCGCGCGAAAATAATCTATTAAATTTTAGTTTCAAAATAGTATTTTTATAAAATACTTCAACTCGAAAACATTTCAAATTAATATAAACGAATTTTAGAATTTAAAATACTATTTTAAATTACGATCGGGTACCAAAACACGGGCATTTTGTACTGTGGTTGGAGACCACAGTCCCCAGAGTGGGGAGTCTGAGAATGGATAAATCCACCTCCATCTTCCCTTTTTGTTTCATTTCTATTTTATAAAAACACACACACCACACATCTCTCACTAAAACTCTCTCAATCTCTTCCTCTCCATCCACACCAACCACCACCGCCAACCACCGGCGACCACCACCACCACCACCATCATCATCATCTACGGAATCATCATCATCAACAAGCATTCATCATCATCACCACCTCCATCTTCATCATCAAGAACACCATCATCATCGAAACCCTTGAATCTTCAAATCGTAAGGATTTCTTCACTTTTTCTTGATATTCCTTGTTAAAAACACTTAATATATCATGTATTATCATTATATCAACAAGATTCGGCCTAAAAATGGGTTAGATCTTGGTTTTGGGTGAAAAATCATCGAACAGTCTGTTATGTCGCAGGGGACCAAAACCAGTGCTGCGACATAGCCTATGTCGCAGGTTATGTCGCAGGATAGATGTCGCTGCTTATGTCGCATCACTGCGACACAAATCCTTGTGTCGCACTAAAATCACCAATGTCGAATGTAGCGACACAAAGCCTTATGTCGCATTAAATTACGGATGTCGCACTTGGCCACACAAACCCTTGTGTCGCAGAACCTGTAACACCCCCAAATTCATTGTTTAGCGGAAGCAAGGTTTGGGTGTTACTAATCAATAATCAAAGCACACAGATATATAGCAAACGACTCTACATGCGTCGTTTTAACAAAATACATTAATATTAAAATGTTTACAATGGTTTGAACCCGTACATAGCTCGTGTTCATAATATGAGAGATTTAAGTACATAATTAGTTATACAAAATCTAATAATGCAATGAAATCTCTGAAGTTTGCATGGAGACTCGAGCTAATATGCATCCTGATGGGAAGTCCAAATCTACTGCTGAGTACCTATGATACATGCTAAAATGGGTCAGCTAACGCTGGTGAGCTCACAGGTTTAGATATCAAATAATAGTGTGTGAACCGCAAGATTTAAATGTTGATTTGCATCCAGCAAATGATAATAATAGTGTATACAACCATGAGCGCATAGTCTGAGCTTAACTTGAAGGTCGGGTCCCATATAGAGAATTCCGAGCGAGGTGCCTCCACGAGTGCCTAATCTACACTCGTCTTCCCAAATATTAGTACGTCCGTTGCAGAGGTTAGCGCGACTAACCCGGACGAGGTGGGTCAATCCTATATCGTACCATATACTAATATTCACGCTACTTTTGTATTACCAGACTATACTGACGGAGGACTTTGATTTGATTAGTTGAAAATAACTCACGTAGTATATTGAATTATGTACTCGTGTTTATGCGTTAAAAACAGAGCAATGTATCACACCCCTAGTAAAACAGTAAAAAGAGGGGCCATGAGACTTACCTGAGCCTTGAGTGTTTATCGAAATAAACTTAGAATTGATTAGCTGTGAATTGATGTCCGAAGACTTGTAACCTGAGGGTGTCCACGACACGCGATGGTTATTAATCGATTTGACATCTTAAAAGACTACCTTTGTAGTTTTTTGTCCAACTATAATGTTCAAATTACTACGATTTGGTTGATTTGATTATGTTTTGAAAACGTGTACGGCCTGTTGGTGACGGTGTGGAATAATAATCCTCAAAAACATTATTATTATGTTTCGATTCATTTGTATACTTATAAAAATGTGTGTTAACCGTTCTTGCATTGGTTTAATATCATATTAATTAATTATGTAGAAACAAAAGTTGATTAATACTTAAATTTTGTCTAAGTATTTTAACTCCGTGAATATTGTTCTATCCGTGAATGTCTTGTGTGTGAATGTCTATCCGACAATGTTTACTCGACAATTCTTTGTATCCGTGAATGTGTCTGTCTTTGTTCGACAATAGGTGCATCCGTGAAAGATGAGATCCGTGATTATATTAGATTCGACAATCAGTTTCCGTGAATGACTTGTATTCACGGATAGTGTAATTCCGTGAATAAGACATTCACGGATTACACTTAGAAGTGTCGTAGGCTTGTCTATAAATAGATGTAAGTTGAAGTCATTTGGAATGCTCCTTGATATGATTTGGAGATCACTTGTACATCTCTTGTATATGAAATATTGATTGAGAAATATAATCAAGATTTCTTGCAGAATACTTTCATCTTTTTCATCTTTACTATAACTCACTTTGTAATTGTGTATTTGAATTCCGCACAAATAGACACAAGTTCTAGTTTGCGTATCCTGATCCAAGGACGCTCACAAGTGGTATCAGAGCTAAAGGATAAGAAATTAGAACGATTTTGTGATTTACTTTGCAAAGATGAAGATTTGAAGAAGTTACGTGATGTCTAGGATTACGGTTATTTGAGACAGTGTCAAAAATCATTCTGAAGATTGTGAACAAGTGATTCCTGATAAAGAAGCTCTTCTGAATTCATTCATATCTTCTATATGATGACGAATTGATCAAAAGTTTCACAAATAGTTTACGTCTCTTTTCTACATGATTGAAACTTTGACGATCAAAGTTAAAATTGATTGTTTCTGAGTGTCGGAAATCAAATTCCGAGCTCATTGCAACAAGTTTCATCAAAAACAAGCTTGTTTTGAAGAATCTGCATCACTTTGAAAATTCTGGAAATCATCTTCCGTGAATTAACATTCTCCGTGAATACATATTTCCGTGAATATATATACTCCGTGAATATTACTATTGTCGGATAAACAGTATCCGTGAATTATACTATTGTCGCATAAACAGTGGTATTACATTCACGGATTAACATTTTCAAAAATTTTATTAACTGTTTTTTAATATTCACGGATAATTGTGTTAACCAATACTCTTATTCACGGATACAGTATTATCGGATATTGTATTCACGAATAATTGTATTAAAGTATACTCTTATTCACGGACTTCAATATTATCGGATATTAATTTTTGGATATTGTAATTCACGGATAATTGTATTAACGGATACTCTTATTCACTGATATTAATATTCACGGATATTAGTATTATCGGATATTAATATTCTCGGATATTAGTATTTTGTTAGTATTCACGGATATTGTATTCATAAAGAAAGATTAAAGAATTTTTAGTGTGATTCACGGTTTTTCATCTTGGAAAGATGGCTCATGTAAATTGGCAAACAATGATGAAAAATGATCAAGAGACCGGAACAACTACAAAACCACCCAAGTTTCTTTGTCAAAATGATTACGATGACTGGAGATATCGTTTTGAATCATTTATTGCTTTGTATGATCCTGATTTGATGATTCCAATATTGGAACAATATATACATCCAAGAGCAGAAGGCATTTATCGAGATAATCCTCCACCTAAATCATTAAAGATGATGAATTCGGAAGAACGAAAAGAACATGATCGTGATAAGAAGGCTAAATCCATCATTTCAATGAGTCTTCCAAGTGATGTTTTAGCGGGGTGGAAAGATTTGTCTACTGCTTTTGAATTATACAAAGCAATGGAAAAGCGGTTTGCTGGTAATGATAAATTGAAAAAGAGCAAACGTGATTTACTAAAGAAACAATGGGATGTTTTCACCTGTATTCTCAATGAGTCTTTTAACGATTTGATCGTTAGGTACTCACAGCTTATCAGTGAGTTAAAAAGACATGGAATGATTCTTGAGCGTCTTGAAATCAATGAAAAATTGATTGAAGCTTTGCCTTCTCGATGGGACATCAAAGCAAATATCTTAATGGAAGATGAGTCATTAGGGGAATATGCTTTTGAGGATTTAATCAATAAGCTTCAGGTGTATGATGTGTCTCTTCAGAAAAAGGAGACAGGAAAAATGATGCAGTTTACTCAATTTGGTACTACCAAATCTTCTGATACAACTGCATTATATTCAGGTTCTGAAACTTATTCTGGTGGAAATCCAAGTGGAACCACATCTGGTGGTTATTCAGGTTTTGGTTTTTATGGTTCTGGAAGTTCTCCAACTTCAAGTCATCAACAGAATTCTAATTCACAAGTTTCAAGAGTGACTGAAGACGATGCAAATGTTGTTACTGCATTCTTGTCTTCATATGAAGCTTTCATTTCTGGAAGAGTTGGAAATGTTGAGTTAGTTGAAGAGGATTATGATCAATTGCATCCAGATGACCTAGAAGAGATGGATTTGCAATGGAATATGGCTATGCTTACCAGGCGGGTTAAAAAGTTTTTACAAAGAACTGGTAAAAATAAACTAGGAGGTAAACCAGGTTTTGACAAATCAAGAGTTCGTTGTTACAATTGTCAAAACCTTGGTCACTTTGCAAGAGAATGTGAGAAGAATAAAGCTCCTACCTCTGGTTTTACCAAGCCATCAACTTCCAAGACATATTCTTCATCTGCTCAACCTCAAACAAAGGAAACATCTGCTACTCCCACATCTTCTGCACTCATTTCTACTTCTGATGAGTTTTATGATTGGAGCGCACACGTGGATGAGTATTCCCATAATCAAGCATTTATGGTGAATGTTTCTGAGGTCGATTCTTCCTTTGCTGATCAAATTTGTTCAAATTGCACTGATTTGAATAATCAAATCAGCATGTTTCAAACTCAAAATGCTAAACTTTTAACTGACAATGAAAAGTTAAAAATACAGAACAAGGAATTGGTTGAAAATAATGATCTTTTAAATAAACGTTTTGAGTCAACAAATGTTGAAACACATGATTTAAAAGCAAAAATCTTCAATCAGCAATCCGTTATTAATAGTTATTTGGTTGAAATGGATTTATTAAAAAAAGAAAAATCTGATGCTGATTCTATGATTTTAGATCTTGAAAGAAAATTGCTGAATGTTTCAACATCTGCTGTTGTTTTTGATGAGATAATCAATAACCAACGTTTAGATACTAAATCTAAATCTGGTATTGGATATCAAAATGATTCAAAAACAAAAGATTCAAAAGTTGAATATCATTTTGTTCCTCCACCAACTACCTATTCTGCATTGCCAGTTAAAAATGAAGCAAACGTTGAGTTTGCTTATGGAAAAGGAAAGCTTGATGTGAAAGACACACTTCAAAAGGTGTCTTCAAGTGAGACTTTAGAATCATCTTCTAAAGATGATTCCAAAGTTGATGATTCACCAACTGATGAATCCAAAGTTGATGCTTTCAAAATGAAGAAGCATGATTGTGAGTGTAGTGACAAGATTAAAGATTGTGTTTTAAAAAACTTGACAAAAAAATCAAAAGCTTGTAAAACACCATCACAAGTTAAACCGATTTTGAAACAATCTTCTTCATCACAAAAATCACAATCATCAACTTCTTCATCAAAAGCTAAACTTTCTTCTCCTTTTGTTTCTACCAAAAGTGAAGTTTCTACAAGTAGAAAATCACATTCTAAATGTGAGGCTTCTACAAGTAAAACTTCACTTCATGTTTCGGATCAAAGGGTTACTTCTCGGAAACAATATGAAACAAGAAAATGTTTCTATTGTAGTGTTCGTGGACATCTTATCAATGATTGCCACAAGCTTGCTAAAAAACGTTCAAGAGATATTTCAAAGCAAGCTAAACATTTTGAAATTAAAGATGATTTAAAATCTACCCATGACAAATCATCAAAACCGAAAGTAACACCTTCTGTTTCTTCAAAGAAGAAAACAAAATCTCATGATGCGTCAATAAAAAGGAATTTCAAAAAGAATTTGAAACAAATTGACGTTTTCATCATGGATGTCATTACTAGATGACCCATAGCCTCAAAGGCTTGGGTCTCCATTAGCAACTAATCAGTTTTTGATCAAATGTCTTACAGCCTTCCCGAGCTATTGATAACATATGGTACATCGATAGTGGCTGTTCAAGACATATGACAGGGAATCTCTCTCTGCTTGAGGATGTTAAGGTTAAAGACGGAGGTTTTGTTGCATTTGCCGGAGACAAGGGTGGCATGATTTCTGGTGAGGGAACCGTTACAAACGGGGAAATCAGCTTTGATAAAGTAAATTATGTTGAACAACTTCAACATAATCTACTCAGTGTTTCCCAAGTTTGTGACAAGAAACTTTCAACTTGGTTTAACGATGAAGAGTGCTTAATTCTTAAACCGGGATTTGTGGTACCTCAAGAGTGGATTCTTATGCGAGCTCCAAGGGTAAAGAATATGTATGTTTTAGACATGCGTACCATTACTCGATCTACAGAGCATACTTGCTTATTGTCAAAAGCTACAGAAAAGGAATCAATCTTGTGGCACAGAAGAATGGGTCACATTAATTTTAGGAAAATGAACTTCTTAGTTAAGAATGATTTAGTGATTGGGGTTCCCAAACAAACCTTTTCACTAAATGATCACTGTATTTCCTGTAAAAAGGGAAAACAAACTAAGAAGTCTCATAAACCTAAATTGATGAATTCGATTAACATTCCTTTGGAACTTCTCCATATGGATTTGTTTGGACCCGTAAGTGTTCGGAGTATTGGGGGTAAATCCTATTGTTTAGTAATCACTGATGATTATTCCAGATTTTCATGGGTTTACTTCCTTAGTACAAAAGATGAGGCTGCTGAGAAAATTAAGTATCTAATTCTGAGATTAGAGACTTTGTTTTCTCTCAAAGTGAAAATTTTGAGAAGTGATAATGGCACAGAATTCAAGAACTACTTAATGGAAATGTTTTGTCTTCAGCACGGAATTACTCAACAATTTAGTGCTCCTCGAACTCCACAACAAAATGGAGTTGCTGAAAGGAAGAACAGAACTTTGATTGAAGCTGCAAGAACAATGCTCTCAGATGCAAAGTTGCCAACAACTTTTTGGGCAGAAGCAGTTAATACGGCTTGTTTCGTATTAAATAGAGTTCTTGTAGTCAAAGATAAGCAGAAAACGAGCTATGAATTATTGAATAATCGGAAACCGAATATTCAATTTTTGGAACCTTTTGGATGTCCGTGTTTGTTGTTGAAAACTAAGGATCGCATTCCTAAGTTTGCTGAAAAATCTGAATCTGGGTTTTTCTTAGGTTATTCTGCAAATTCTCACAACAAGAGAGTTTATAACACAGCATCACATCGAATAGAGGAATGCTATGAAGTTGAATTTCTTCGGCATTCTCCTTCCTCTAATGGCATAGGTCCAAAATGGTTATTTGATTACGACACATTCTTTAATTCTCTTGCTACTTTTCAGCATGATGTGTCTTCTTCTTCTGCTACCGATTTGGATGACTTTGTTATTCCAGTTACATCTGTTCCTGCTGAGCCAATTATTACTTCAGCTCCACCTGTTTCTACTTCTCATCTTACTCCACCACGATCTTCTGATGACTCAATTGCTCATGAGATTTCTTCACCTTTGACAACTGTTGAAGAAGAAACCACTTCCAATCCTGATGATACTGACAATTTTCAGGAACCTTCTACTGAACTAGAAGAACCAATTCTTGATGACTCTAGTGATGAAGTAATTAGTAATCCTGAAGATTCTCACTTAGGAAATAATTTGCATGTAGATTCGGTTCCTACATTGCGAATTAATTCTAAGTATCGACATCCTCTAAAGAATGTGATTGGAGATGTGTCAGAAGGCATTAAGACACGGCAGCAACTCAAATCTGATTCTTCTTCTTGTTTTTTATCACAAATTGAACCAAAAAATGTTCAAATTGCTTTGACTGAATCCTCTTGGGTTCAAGCAATGCAAGAAGAATTACAACAGTTTGTGAAATTGCAAGTTTGGACTTTAGTGAAACCACCTAAAGATGTGCATCCGATTGGCACTCGATGGGTTTTTCGTAATAAGAAAGATGATCGAGGAATCGTGGTCCGAAATAAGGCCCGATTAGTCGTTCAAGGTTTTACTCAGATCGAAGGTTTAGATTATGATGAAGTGTTTGCACCGGTTGCTAGACTTGAATCAATTCGAATCTTTCTAGCTTATGCTTCCTTCATGAGGTTTAAAGTATACCAATTGGACGTCAAGTGCGCATTTTTATATGGGAAAGTGCATGAAGAAGTATTTGTCAAACAACCACCAGGTTTTGAGGACTCTAAATTCCCAGATTATGTGTATCGGTTGGATAAAGCTTTGTATGGTTTACATCAAGCTCCTCGAGCTTGGTATGAAACTTTATCTCAACATCTCCTTGCAAATGGGTTTTCTAGAGGTCAAATTGGCAGTACTCTTTTCATCAGAAAAGTAAAAGGGAATCTGTTGCTTGTTCAAGTGTATGTAGATGACATCATATTTGGGTCGACAAATGAAAGCTTATGCAGAGAGTTCGAGCAGATTATGAAATCAAAATTTGAAATGAGTTCAATGGGTGAAATGGCATTTTTTCTTGGGTTGCAAGTCCAGCAACTTGATTCAGGCATTTTCATACATCAAACAAAGTATGTTACTGAAATCTTAAAGAAATTTCTGATGACAGATGTCAAATCCGTTTCTACACCCATTGATCTTGTTGAAAAGATTGGTCCTGCTCTTGATGATCAATCAACCGATGAAAAGGACTATCGGTCCATGATTGGGTCTCTTATGTATTTGACAGCTTCGCGTCCAGATATTATGTTTGCTGTTTCCATTTGTTCAAGATATCAGGCAAATCCTAAAGTTTCTCATCTGAAGGCCGTTCAACGTATTTTTCGATACCTGAAAGGAAAGCCAAATTTAGGCATTTGGTATTCACATGATGATGACTTTTCTCTTTCTGCATATTCTGATTCAGACTATGGCGGATGTGGTATTGACTTCAAATCCACATCGGGTGGATGTCAATTTCTAGGAGACCGTCTTATGACATGGCAGTGTAAGAAACAGGAAACCGTTTCTACCTCTACTGCAGAGGCAGAATATATCTCTGCTGCAAGTTGTTGTTCCCAAATTCTTTGGATTCAACAACAACTCAGAGATTATGGGTTTCTTCTAAACCACACTCCTTTGCATATAGATAATACTGCTGCCATAAGTATCATACGTAATCCCGTCCAGCATTCTAAAACGAAACACATTGAAATTCGTTTTCATTTTATACGGGATTGCTATGAGAAACACTTGATTAATTTAGTCCATATTGATACTTTGAAACAACGAGCTGATTTGTTTACAAAAGCGTTTTCTAAACCTCGTTTTGAAGAATTAATCTTGATGCTCGGAATGAAGCATTTAAATCAAATTAAATAAACTTTGGATATTTTTTTTTCATTTTCTTTGTTGTTTTTTAATTGTACTTTGTTTTTAAACAAAACTTCAAAAACATATGAAAAATAAAAAATAGGGGGAGTTTTTGTGTAAAAATTGGGAAATGATAGTACATTAGGAATTGTATTTACATATAAATCTGAAAAAGGAATGTTATGTACTATTTTTGATATGCTAATAGGTTTATATAGCATTTTTTAAATCAAATTTTCTACTAATGTAATTTTTTAATATGATTTATTGGTAGGCATTTGTGGGTCTATCATATCTAGTCTAAGAAATGTCTAAATATTTTTGCATATTATTCTATATCTTCCAAAATATTAGTATATGACAATAAAATTATCAAAAAGATAATAAAAGTCTTAAATTTTGAAGGATTAATATATTATGATTCATGATTTAGGGTCTTTATATTATGATATCTGGGAAAAAATGTATTGACTATTTGTTGTACGGTGTACAGACCTTAGTCGGTATATTTTTTATAAACGGACATACAAATATTGATAAAGATATAAATATCTATCATAATAAACTCTATTACTTTGTTATACGATGTATAGACCTGTGATACAGTTTATTAGTCCAACCCGAAGTATGACATATGTGACTAAAAGTCATTCCAACATATGTATGTACTTCTAAAGATATCATCATATTTTCACTCTCTATATGAAAATATTAATATATTATGAATTTGAAAGTATATTTTTATTTTGGTTATATAAAATGATATGCATATTAATAATAAAAGGAAAAGATATTTTAGATACCAAAATGTTTAAGTGTATAACACATACCAAAAATCATATATAAAATGATTTTTAGAAAGTATGCTTTATTAATGCTATGTAAATTTAAAATTGGTCAAAAATATTAGTAATCAAAATAGACTTTCATTTGTAAAAATTATAAAGTTAAATACATTCATTTATCCCAATATGATCCCACGTCACGAAAATTACTCTAACAAAAAGATTTTATTTTTGTACATATTTAGTTTATTAAATTTTCATTTTTCATTTTTCATTTTTAAAATAGGTTACAAAATTTTATCCAAAGTTAGTTTAATTTGATAAAAATGTTTGATCTGTAATTTTTAAAATTGTCGGATGAATATATATTCTTATTCACGGATAAAAATATATATATTCACGGAATACTTAATATTCACGGATGAAAAAGAAATAGTATAAGTATTTTCAAAATTTGAAAAACTCACACTTTCCTTTTCCGTGATTATTACTCCGACAATTTCAAATATTCCGACAATTATTTTTCTTTGATTTCTTCCTGATTACTTGGTTTTATTAAAAACCAATTCGACAGACTTACTCGTTTTTGTATTCCGAATCGACTGGTATAAATTTCTTTCATTTTGTTAAAGATTTCTTGCTTAATCGATCACTTCAAATAACACTTGATACTGTTCAAAATAATCGTCCGACAATTCGAATTGTCGGACCATCCGACAATACAGTATTGTCGGATGAACAGTGTAATGGTTATCCGTGAATATTGAATTCTCGGATAAACAGTACTCCGTGATTAATTCTTATGTTTGACTTTATTTGACTTGTTTGACTATTTGACTACGACAATCATATTGTCGTATAAACAGTACTTATTCACGGATGAATAGTACTTCGACAATATTATTCACGGATGAATAGTGTTACGACAATATGAATCACGGACAAAATTTTTGAAATATTAATTTTAATTTTGAATTGTCGCATGAATTGTATTCACGGACAATATGATTCACGGATAAATATATGATTGTCGTATGAATAGTATATCTCTAAGTCATATTGTCGCATAAAATTAATCATTGTCGCATGAATAGTACTCATTGTGTTATTGTCGGATACCTGAAAATTTGAAAATTTTTCTAAGTGTTGAAAAATTTTTAAATAAACTTTCTGTTGAGTTTGTGTATCTAATAAACTCTTGGTGCAGTTTTTATTTCTAAATGGCAGATTTAGATCCTATCGCTGCTATTCAACCCGAGGTTCAACGTCGAGCAGTCGTGTTTGAAAAACGACATAATGCAACTGCATATCTTTTGGAGCAACCAGATAAACCTGAAAATAGGAAGTTTTTCCCTATGATAAGGTTTCTTTTACGATCTCGCATATCATATGCCTTGACTGTATCTGTTCCCAATCTTTATGAAGATCACATGATAGACTTCTGGACTTCAGCTGAATATCAAACAGATGTCAATCCTCCATGTATTACATCTATGGTTGATGGAAAACCATTGTTGCTGACTGAAGAGCTGATTCGTCATACTCTCCAATTTGGAGATACCTTGAATGCATCAAATGATATTCCTCGAAATGTCATTGATCAGTGTCTTCATCAAATGGGGTGTACTAAAGGACCTCATGATGTTCAGATCTTGAAAAATCACTTCTGTCCACATTGGAAGTTTTTAGCACATATGCTAATTGGATGTATTTCTCCGAGGAAAGCTGGGTTTGATTCAATGAGTTATCAGCTTGCAGGGATTATGACAGCTCTTGTTTTAAATATTCCATTTAACTTCTCGAGATACATTTTTGAAAATCTGGCTGGCAATATTAATGATGATGGATTCTTCATGTATCCTAGGTTTCTTCAGCACATCTTTGATAATCATGTCAACGGGATTACTTATCATGGAAGCATTCTACACTACACTCCTATTCCAAAAAGAGTGTTTGCAGATTGTACTGGATATAGGGGCAAACCGGTGCCGCCTACTGTTGATTTATTTGGACATGTTATTGATGCTGATTTCCAACCGCCACAATTTGCGTTACCACAGATTGTACAACCTGCTGATTCTACTACTGATAGTGAATCATCTGAGGGGGAGCAGGAGGTGCCTTTAATTGATCATGAAGAAGTAGAATCTTCTAGTTCTGAAGAGGATCAATCTTTTCGTCTACAATCTGTTGAAGAATCTTTAGTTCCTCAAAGAATTATTGCTGAAAATATTGAAAAGGAACGACAAGATTTGAGACGTCAACGTGAAGAAGCACAAGATCCTGAATATATACCTGATATTCGGCCATCTTCTAGACGCAGAATTTCTGAACCCAGTTCATCCGCTGATATCGCATCTACCTCTATGCCTGTTGAGACATCACATGGTATTTCGGTCTCTATTCCAGCACCTTCTACTATACCTGTTGCTGCTTCTGTTGCAGCTGGCACATCTTCTTTACCAGGACCAAGTGTTAGCATGGCTAACCTTGATGCATCTTTACAACGTGCTGTAAAACCATTGATGACACTTGTTGAGAAGCTTCAAATGGATTTACTTAATGCTGTACAAAGAATTAATACTCAAGACATTCTTCTCGAGGAACAACGACAACAAATTCTATCTCAGAATGATCGAATAGAAGAATTGGAGCTTGACGTCTTCCTTCTGAAAGAAATGTTGGTTGATCAGGGGGAGAATAATATTAATGATAATGATGATGATGGTGATGATGATGATGATGGTGATGATGATGATGGTGATGGTGGTGATGATGATGGTGATCATGGTAATGATGATGGTGATCATGGTAATGATGGTGATCATGGTAATGATGGTGATGATGGTGATCATAATGATGATATGACTGAAAATGCTGACGATACTGGAAATGAAAATGATCAACCAAATTTCTCACAAGCGTTGGTTGTATTTCAAGCAACCGAACCATTAGAAGTTGATCCAATTAATGCAATACATGAGTCAAGAGTGTTTGAGTTCGGAGAATCATCTCATAATTTTGAACAGGAGGAATTATTGGATAGCATTGAAGATGAAGAGGTGCTTTGTCCAACTCCTTTGAATGTGATCATTGAAGACTTAATTCCATTTGTTGAACTTTGCAATGATGGCGATTACGATTTTGAAGATTTCGATCCAGAATATCCTCCGGGATTTGAACCTGATTTTGATTATGTTCATGTTGAAGACTGGGAAGATTCTGAAGATGAACTTCATCCGGAGAATATTCAGTCAGATATGTGTTCACAAGAAGGGTTATGGAAAGACTCTGATGATGATAAAGAGCCTGAGCAAAAAGTCTCTTGGTGGTTTCCCAAACAACCAAGTCCAATGATTACAGTTCGTAAGTTCTTTAAGATACCAAGATATGAATGCGTTGGTAGAATTATCAGATGGAAATATGATAATGACAACAAAGTATTCATTATTAAGAGAACTGATGGACTTCAATATTTTCACTCAACGTTCAAAGCCTTAGAAAAATTACCTAAGTGTGAAATCAACCATTTAGCTTCTGTGGATATAATTAATCGTTCAAGACATGGTCTGATAAATTGGATGGCTGATACGTTATCAAGAGAAAGTAATAATGGGAAATTCACATGGGTTAAGGAAACTTTCCCATTGAGGACCGTTGATTATTTTGATATCGATCCGATTTCTAATCAACCAAGAGTTACTTTGACATATCCTCGAGTTAAATGCATGACTAAGATTCCACTTGAGAAATTGCCTGTAAATTTTTCTAAGTTTCTATGATGAAGAATTGATCAAGAGACATACCAAAAGTTCACGTATTCTCTGCATGATTGAAACTTTAACGATCAAAGTTAAAATTGATTGTTCCTGAGTGTCGGAAATCAAATTCCGAGCTCATTGTAACAAGTTTCATCAAAAACAAGCCTGTTTTGAAGAATCTGTATCACTTTGAAAATTCTGGAAATTGTTTTCCGTGAATTAACACTTTCCGTGAAATCAAAGTTCCGTGAATATATATATACTCCGTGAATATTCTTATTGTCGCATAAACAGTATCCGTGAATTATACTATTGTCGCATAAACAGTGGTATTACATTCACGGAGTAACATTTTCAAAAATTTTATTAACTGTTTTTTTTTAATATTCACGGATAATTGTATTAACAAATACTCTTAGTCACGGATACAGTATTATCGGATATTGTATTCACGAATAATTGTATTAACGTATACTCTTATTCACGGACATCAGTATTATCGGATATTAATATTCACGGATATTAATATCTGGTTAGTATTCACGGATCTTGTATTCACAAAGAAAGATTAAAGAATTTTTAGGGTGATTCACGGATTTCATCTTGAAAAGATGGCTCATGTTAATTGGCAAACGATGATGAAGAATGATCAAGAGACCGGAACAACTACAAAACCACCCAAGTTTCTTTGTCATGTTAATCTACTTAGTGTTTCCCAAGTTTGTGACAAGAAACTGTCAACTTGGTTTAACGATGAAGAGTGCTTAATTCTTAAGCCAGGGTTTGTGGTACCTCAAGAGTGGATTCTTATGCGAGCTCCAAGGGTAAAAAATATGTATGTCTTAGACATGCGTACCATTACTCGATCTACAGAGCATACTTGCTTATTGTCAAAAGCTACAGAAAAGGAATCAATTTTGTGGCACAGAAGAATGGGTCACATTAACTTTAGGAAAATGAACTTCTTAGTTAAGAATGATTTAGTGATTGGGGTTCCTAAACAAACCTTTTCACTAAATGATCACTGTATTTCCTGTAAAAAGGGAAAACAAACTAAGAAGTCTCATAAACCTAAATTGATGAATTCGATTAACATTCCTTTGGAACTTCTCCATATGGATTTGTTTGGACCCGTAAGTGTTCGGAGTATTGGGGGTAAATCCTATTGTTTAGTAATCACTGATGATTATTCCAGATTTTCATGGGTTTACTTCCTTAGTACAAAAGATGAGGCTGCTGAGAAAATTAAGTATCTAATTCTAAGATTAGAAACTTTGTTTTCTCTGAAAGTGAAAATTTTGAGAAGTGATGATGGTACAGAATTCAAGAACTACTTAATGGAAATGTTTTGTCTTCAGCATGGAATTACTCAACAATTTAGTGCACCTCGAACTCCACAACAAAATGGAGTTGCTGAAAGAAAGAACAGAACTTTGATCGAAGCTGCAAGAACAATGCTCTCAGATGCAAAGTTGCCAACAACTTTTTGGGCAGAAGCAGTTAATACGGCTTGTTTCGTATTAAATAGAGTTCTTGTGGTCAAAGATAAGCAGAAAACAAGCTATGAATTACTGAATAATCGGAAACCGAATATTCATTTTTTGGAACCTTTTGGATGTCCGTGTTTGTTGTTGAAGACTAAGGATCGCATTCCTAAGTTTGCTGAAAAATCTGAATCTGGATTTTTCTTGGGTTATTCTGCAAATTCTCACAACAAGAGAGTTTATAACACAGCATCACATCGAATAGAGGAATGCTATGAAGTTGAATTTCTTCGGCATTCTCCTTCTTCTAATGGCATAGGTCCAAAATGGTTATTCGATTACGACACATTCTTTAATTCTCTTGCTACTTTTCAGCATGACGTGTCTTCTTCTTCTGCTACCGATTTGGATGACTTTGTTATTCCAGTTACATCTGTTCCTGCTGAGCCCATTATTACTTCAGCTCCACCAGTTTCTACTTCTCATCTTACTCTACCACGATCTTCTGATGACTCAATTGCTCATGAGATTTCTTCACCTTTGACAACTGTTGAAGAAGAAACAACTTCCAATCCTGACGATACTGATAATTTTCAGGAACCTTCTACTGAACTAGAAGAAACAATTCTTGATGACTCTAGTGATGAAGTAGTTAGTAATCCTGCAGATTCTAACTTAGGAAATAATTTGCATGTAGATTCAGTTCCTACATTGCGAATTAATTCTAAGTATCGACATCCTCTAAAGAATGTGATTGGAGATGTGTCAGAAGGAATTAAGACTCGGCAGCAACTTAAATCTGATTCTTCTTCTTGTTTTTTATCACAAATTGAACCAAAAAATGTTCAAATTGCTTTGACTGAATCCTCTTGGGTTCAAGCAATGCAAGAAGAATTACAACAGTTTGTGAAATTGCAAGTTTGGACTTTAGTGAAACCTCCTAAAGATGTGCATCCGATTGGCACTCGATGGGTTTTTCGTAATAAGAAAGATGATCGAGGAATCGTGGTTCGTAACAAGGCACGATTAGTCGTTCAAGGTTTTACTCAGATCGAAGGTTTAGATTATGATGAAGTGTTTGCACCGGTTGCTAGACTTGAATCAATTCGAATCTTTCTAGCTTATGCTTCCTTCATGAGGTTTAAAGTATATCAATTGGACGTCAAGTGTGCATTTTTATATGGGAAAGTGCATGAAGAAGTGTTTGTCAAACAACCACCGGGTTTTGAAGACTCTAAATTCCCAGATTATGTGTATCAGTTGGATAAAGCTTTGTATGGTTTACATCAAGCTCCTAGAGCTTGGTATGAAACTTTATCTCAACATCTCCTTGCCAATGGGTTTTCTAGAGGTCAGATTGACAGTACTCTTTTCATCAGAAAAGTAAAAGGGAATTTGTTGCTTGTTCAAGTGTATGTAGATGACATCATTTTTGGGTCGACAAATGAAAGCTTATGCAGAGAGTTCGAGCAGATTATGAAATCAAAATTTGAAATGAGTTCAATGGGTGAAATGGCATTTTTTCTTGGGTTGCAAGTCCAGCAACTTGATTCAGGCATTTTCATACATCAAACAAAGTATGTTACTGAAATCTTAAAGAAATTTCTGATGACAGATGTCAAATCCATTTCTACACCCATTGATCTTGTTGAAAAGATTGGTCCTGCTCTTGATGATCCATCGACCGATGAAAAGGAATATCGGTCCATGATTGGGTCTCTTATGTATTTGATAGCTTCGCGTCCAGATATTATGTTTGCTGTTTCCATTTGTTCAAGATATCAGGCAAATCCTAAAGTTTCTCATCTGAAGGCCGTTCAACGTATTTTTCGATACCTGAAAGGAAAGCCTAATTTAGGCATTTGGTATTCACATGATGATGACTTTTCTCTTTCTGCATATTCTGATTCAGACTATGGTGGCTGTGGTATTGACTTCAAATCCACATCGGGTGGATGTCAATTTCTAGGAGAACGTCTTGTGACATGGCAGTGTAAGAAACAGGATACAGTTTCTACCTCTACTGCAGAGGCAGAATATATCTCTGCTGCAAGTTGTTGTTCCCAAATCCTTTGGATCCAACAACAACTTAGAGATTATGGGTTTCTTCTAAACCAAACTCCTTTGCATATAGATAATACTGCTGCCATAAGTATCATACGTAATCCTGTACAGCATTCTAAAACGAAACACATCGAAATTCGTTTTCATTTTATACGGGATTGCTATGAGAAATACTTGATTAACTTAGTCCATATTGATACTTTGAAACAACGCGCTGATCTGTTTACAAAAGCATTTTCTAAACCTCGTTTTGAAGAATTAATCTTGATGCTCGGAATGAAGCATTTAGATCAAATTAAATAAACTTTGGATATTTTTGCATTTTTTTCTTGTTTACGTTTTTATTTTTTTTTCTTTAAACAAAAATACAAAAACATATGAAAAATAAAAATTAGGGGGAGATTTTTGTGTAAAAGTTGGGAAATGATAGTACATTGGGAATTGTATTTACATATAAATCTGAAAAAGGAATGTTATGTACTATTTTTGATATGCTAATAGGTTTATATAGCATTTTTTAAATCAAATTTTCTACTAATGTAATTTTTAATATGGTTTTTTGGTAGGCATTTGTGGGTCTAGCATATCTAGTCTAAGAAATGTCTAAATATTTTTGCATATTATTCTATATCTTCCAAAATATTAGTATATGACAATAAAATTATCAAAATGATAATAAAAGTCTTAAAATTTTGAAGGATTAATATATTATGATTCATGATTTAGGGTCTTTATATTATGATATCTGGGAAAAATGTATTGACTATTTGTTGTACGGTGTACAGACCTTAGTTGGTATATTTTTATAAACGGACATACAAATATTGATAAAGATATAAATATCTATCATAATAAACTCTATCACTTTGTTATACGATGTATAGACCTGTGATACAGTTTATTAGTCCAACCCGAAGTATGACATATGTGACTAAAAGTCATTCCAACATATGTATGTACTTCTAAAGATATCATCATATTTTCACTCTCTATATGAAAATATTAATATATTATGAATTTGAAAGTATATTTTTATTTTGGTTATATAAAATGATATGCATAATAATAATAAAAGAAAAAGATATTTTAGATACCAAAATGTTTAAGTGTATAACACATACCAAAGATCATATATAAAATGATTTTTAGAAAGTATGCTTTATTAATGCTATGTAAATTTAAATTGGTCAAAAAATATTAGCAATCAAAATAGACTTTCATTTCTAAAAATACAAATTAAATACATTCATTTATCCCAATATGATCCCAAGTCACGAAAATTACTCTAACAAAAAGATTTTATTTTTGTACATATTTAGTTTATTAAATTTTCATTTTTCATTTTTCATTTTCAAATAGGTTACAAAATTTTATCCAAAGTTAGTTTAACTTGATATAAATGTTTTATCTATAAATTCTAAATTGTCGGATGAATATATATCTTTATTCACGGATAAAGATATATGTATTCACGGAAGTATTTTGTATTCACGGATAAATTGAAATAGTATAAGTAATTTCAAAATTTGAAAAACTTACACTTTTCCTTTTCCGTGATTCTTACTCCGACAATTCTGATATTCCGACAATTACTTTTTCTTCGATTTCTTCCTGATTACTTGGTTTTATTAAAAACCAATTCGACAGACTTACTTGTTGTTGTATTCCGCATCGACTGGTATAAATTTCTTTCATTTTTGTTAACGATTTCATGCTTAATCGTTCACTTCAAATAACACTTGATACTGTTCAATAAAATCGTCCGACAATTCGAATTGTCGGACCATCCGACAATACAGTATTGTCGGATGAACAGTGTAATGGTTATCCGTGAATATTGAATTCTCGGATAAACAGTACTCCGTGATTAATTCTTATGTTTGACTTTATTGACTTGTTTGACTATTTGACTACGACAATCATATTGTCGTATAAACAGTACTTATTCACGGATGAATAGTACTTCGACAATATTATTCACGGATGAATAGTGTTACGACAATATGAATCACGGACAAAATTTTTGACATATTATTTTTAATTTTGAATTGTCGCATGAATTTTATTCACGGACAATATGATTCATGGATAAATATATGATTGTCGTATGAATAGTACATCACTAAGTCATATTGTCGCATAAAATTAATCATTGTCGCATGAACAGTACTCATTTTGTTATTGTCGGATACCTGAAAATTTGAAAATTTTTCTAAGTGTTGAAAATTTTTTAAATAAACTTTCTGTTGAGTTTGTGTGACTAATAAACTCTTGGTGCAGTTTTTTCTAAATGGCAGATTTAGATCCTATCGCTGCTATTCAACCCGAGGTTCAACGTCGAGCAGTCGTGTTTGAAAAACGACATAATGCAACTGCATATCTTTTGGAGCAACCAGATAAACCTGAAAATAGGAAGTTTTTCCCTATGATAAGGTTTCTTTTACGATCTCGCATATCATATGCCTTGACTGTATCTGTTCCCAATCTATATGAAGATCACATGATAGACTTCTGGACTTCAGCTGAATATCAAACAGATGTCAATCCTCCATGTATTACATCTATGGTTGATGGAAAACCATTGTTGCTGACTGAAGAGCTGATTCGTCATACTCTCCAATTTGGAGATACCTTGAATGCATCAAATGATATTCCTCGAAATGTCATTGATCAGTGTCTTCATCAAATGGGGTGTACTAAAGGACCTCATGATGTTCAAATCTTGAAGAATCACTTCTGTCCACATTGGAAGTTTTTAGCACATATGCTAATTGGATGCATTTCTCCGAGGAAAGCTGGTTTTGATTCAATGAGTTATCAGCTTGCAGGGATTATGACAGCTCTTGTTTTAAATATTCCATTTAACTTCTCGAGATACATTTTTGAGAATCTGGCTGGCAATATTAATGATGATGGATTCTTCATGTATCCTAGGTTTCTTCAGCACATCTTTGATAATCATGTCAACGGGATTACTTATCATGGAAGCATTCTACACTACACTCCTATTCCAAAAAGAGTGTTTACAGATTGTAATGGATATAGGGGCAAACCGGTGCCGCCTACTGTTGATTTATTTGGACATATTATTGATGCTGATTTCCAACCGCCACAATTTGCATTACCACAGATTGTACAACCTGCTGATTCTACTACTGATAGTGAATCATCTGAGGGGGAGCAGGAGATACCTTTAATTGATCATGAAGAAGTAGAATCTTCTAGTTTTGAAGAGGATCAATCTTTTCGTCTACAATCTGTTGAAGAATCTTTAGTTCCTCAAAGACTTATTGCTGAAAATATTGAAAAGGAACGACAAGATTTGAGACGTCAACGTGAAGAAGCACAAGATCCTGAATATATACCTGATATTCGGCCATCTCAAAGACGCAGAATTTCTGAACCTAGTTCATCTGCTGATATCGCTTCTACCTCTATGCCTGTTGAGACATCACATGGTATTTCTGTCTCTATTCCAGCACCTTCTACTATACCTGTTGCTGCTTCTGTTTCAGCTGGCACATCTTCTTCTTTACCAGGACCAAGTGTTAGCATGGCTAACCTTGATGCATCTTTACAACGTGCTGTCAAACCATTGATGACTCTTGTTGAAAAGCTTCAAATGGATTTATTAAATGCTTTACAACGAATAAATTCTCAAGACATTCTTCTCAAGGAACAACAACAGCAAATCTTGTCTCAGAATGATCGCATCGAAGAATTGGAACTTGATGTGTTTCTTTTAAAAGAAATGTTGGTTGATCAGGGGGAGAATGATGTTAATGATAATAATGATGTACATGATGATGATGATGGTAATGATGGTGGTGATGATGATGATGGTAATGATGATGGAGATGATGATGATGGTGATGATGATAATGGTGGTGATGATAGTGATGATGGTAATGATGATGGTGATCATGGTGATGATGATGGTAATAATGGTGATGATGGTGATCATGGTGATGATATGACTGAAAATGCTGATGATGCTGAAAATGATATTGATCAACCAAATTTCTCACAAGCATTGGTTGTATTTCAAGCAACCGAACCATTAGAAGTTGATCCAATTAATGCAATACATGAGTCTAGAGTGTTTGAGCTTGGAGAATCATCTCATACTTTTGAACAGGAGGAATTATTGGATAGCATTGAAGATGAAGAGGTGTTTTGTCCAACTCCTTTGAATGTAATCATTGAAGATTTAATACCATTTGTTGAACTTTGCAATGATGGCGATTATGATTTTGAAGATTTCGATCCAGAATATCCTCCGGGATTTGAACCTGATTTTGATTATGTTCATGTTGAAGATTGGGAAGATTCTGAAGAGGAACTTCATCCGGAGAATATTCAGTCAGATATGTGTTCACAAGAAGGGTTATGGAAAGACTCTGATGATGATAAAGAGCCTGAGCAAAAAGTCTCTTGGTGGTTTCCCAAACAACCAAGTCCAGTGATTACAGTTCGTAAGTTCTTTAAGATACCAAGATATGAATGCGTTGGTAGAATTATCAGATGGAAATATGATAATGACAACAAAGTATTCATTATTAAGAGAACTGATGGACTTCAATATTTTCACTCAACGTTCAAAGCCTTAGAAAAATTACCTAAGTGTGAAATCAACCATTTAGCTTCTGTGGATATAATTAATCGTTCAAGACATGGTCTGATAAATTGGATGGCTGATACGTTATCAAGAGAAAGTAATAATGGGAAATTCACATGGGTTAAGGAAACTTTCCCATTGAGGACCGTTGATTATTTTGATATCGATCTGATTTCTAATCAACCAAGAGTTACTTTGACATATCCTCGAGTTAAATGCATGACGAAGATTCCACTTGAGAAATTGCCTATAAATTTTTCTAAGTTTGTGAGTCATTGGAGATATAACGGATCAACCGGAGAAGCAGAAATTGCCTGTTATGATAGAGACTTGAATGGAGAAGTGATGTGGAATAGAGAGTCGATTGTATATGTATTTGATCCTCTGAGCTTAATTAATCTGTCAAAAGATGATCTTGAAGTCTTGCTTGAGAATCCAATTGTGTATGATGATGCATATGATGACGAAAAGATGGCATTGAAATTTCAACGGGTTGTAGAAGTGTGTTGTTCAAAAGGTATTTTTGCTGGATGCAATCTTCCTGGATATGCTTGAAGATTTGAAGAAAAGAATCAAGTATTATCAAAGGGGGAGTTTGTAGAGACAAAAGTTGATTAATACTTAATTTTGTCTAAGTGTTTAATCCGTGAATATTTTTCTATCCGTGAATGCCTTGTGTGAATGTCTATCCGACAATGCTTATTCGACAATGCCTATTCAACAATAGTTGTGTCCGTGAAAGATAAGGATTAGTCTAAGTCTTTGCATCCGTGAATGAGAATGGTTCGACAATAGATGTATCCGTGAATGATGAGGTCCGTGATTGTATTGGATTCGACAGTAAGCTTTCCGTGAATGACTTGTATTCACGGACGGTGTAATTCCGTGAATAAGCTATTCACGGATTACACTTAGAATTGTCGTAGAATTTGTCTATAAATAGATGTAGTTGAAGTCATTTTGAGAGAGCTTTTTGATGTAATTTTGAGAGACATTCACTTGTACTTCTGACTTCTTGTATATGAAAATATAATCAATATTTTCTTGTTGATTCTTTCATCTCATTCTTCTTTATTACAATTGTGATTGTGTATATTTGAATTCCGCACGAATACACACAAGTTCTAGTTTGCGTATCCTAATCCAAGGTCGCTCACATATGCAGGAAGACGTACACATCCCAATCGTACTAGGAAGACCTTTCATGAATACGGCCAAGGCAATCAAGTCTGATTCTTCTTCTTGTTTTTTATCACAAATTGAACCAAAAAATGTTGGGTGACGTTTTTGTGTTTGAAGAGAAAGAGGAGTCCGAAGAGGAGGAAAGTTATGAGGCACCGTCTTATGACACGACTTTGGTTCTTAGAACATTACAAACTAAAGTTGTGCATGCTGATTCCGATCAAAGAGACCAGCTTTTCCATACCAAATGTCTCGTCAAAGACAAATGGTGTAGCGTGATTATTGATGGGGGAAGTTGCACTAATGTTGCTTCTAGTGAAATGGTGTCTAAATTGGGTTTACTCACTACAGCCCATCCTAAACCATATGCACTACATTGGCTAGATGATGGCAATAAGGTGAAGGTGTCAAAACAGGTTAGGGTTGGATTAACTATGGGTTCGTATAAAGATGAAATCCTTTGTGACGTGGTTCCCATGGATGCTTGCCATGTGTTGTTGGGACGTCCTTGGCAGTTTGATAGGGACGTGATACATAAGGGGAAGAGCAATGAGTATGAGCTGAAGGATAAAGGCAAAAAAATTGTGTTGAAGCCCATGTCCTCACAAACAGTTCGTTCGATAAGTACCAAACAAAACAAAAACCCAAATCGCACCATGTTGGCTAGTGAACGGGAGGTTGAACAAGCTCTTGATTGTGGAGAAGTGGTGTATTTGTTGGTGTCCAAGGAGAATTCTATGGAGAACGTGAATTTGACGGAGGGCAGCCCCATTGCTGATTTGTTAGTTGAATACCAAGATGTGTTTCCTGATGACTTACCACCCGGTTTACCTCCTATCCGTGGCATTGAACATCAGATAGATCTTATTCCGGGAGATCCATTGCCTAATAAGGCTGCTTATCGGTGTAATCCGGAGGAAACAAAGGAGTTACAAAAACAGGTTGATGAGCTTGTGAGCCGAGGTTATGTGCGTGAAAGCTTAAGCCCGTGTGCTGTACCTGTTTTGCTTGTACCTAAGAAGGATGGAACGTGGCGAATGTGTGTTGATAGTAGAGCGGTGAATAACATTACCATCAAATATCGTTTTCCAATCCCAAGGCTAGATGATATGTTAGATGAGCTCCATGGATCGGTGGTGTTTTCAAAAATTGATTTGCGGAGTGGTTATCATCAGATTCGAATGCGTGAAGGAGATGAGTGGAAAACAGCCTTCAAGACCAAGCATGGGTTATATGAGTGGACCGTGATGCCTTTGGTCTCATGAATGCTCCTAGTACGTTTATGAGGCTAATTCTTCTTCTTCTTGTTTTATCCAAGCATGGGTTATATGAGTGGACCGTGATGCCCTTTCCTCTTCATGCACTTTGTGATCTATGATGGTTTTCGGTTGGTATCTTGTGCGTTTGGAATATTCCTCCAGTGTTTCTCTTCTTGTAGGATGGTCGTGGTTACTTCCCGCCATTTCTTCGGGGGTAAATAAATTGGTTGGCGGTATGCTTCTTTTGTTTTCTTCTTCCATCTTTCTCTTTCCAATTATTTCTTCCATCGTTGGTTTGTTTGATGGAGATGCTTTTTTCATCTCTTGTCCTATTCGTCGGAGGTCAATCGGGAAATATGGCATGATTGCCATTTCCTTACTAGATTTTCTTTCACTTGTTGACCTTGCAGTTTCCTTGTCCTCTGTGGTCTTGTTCACGGAGATCATGTACATATCGGCTTGCTCTCCAGCTTTAGGATTGTCGATATGGAAGGTGATGGTTTCTCCCTGAGACTGCAAGCTGATGGTTTGTGCGAAGACGTTGATGATTGCCTTGGCCGTATTCATGAAAGGTCTTCCTAGTACGATTGGGATGTGTACGTCTTCCTGCATATCCATTACTACAAAATCTGCTGGGTAAAGAAATTTGTCAATCCTTACTAAAATATTTTCAGCTATTCCTTTAGGGTATTTGACCGAGTGGTCAGCAAGCTGTATGGTCATTTTGGTAGGTCGAAGATTTTCTAACTCATGCATCTTGAAAAGCGAGTATGGCATAAGGTTAACACTAGCTCCTAAATCGGCAAGAGAACAGATAATGCCTGAATTTTAGATAGAACGGGGGAGAGTAAAACGTCTGGTGTTTCCGAGTTTTTCATGAATGGTATTACTCAAGATAGTTGAACATTCCTCGTTCAGCAGGACATTGGGTACTTCAAGTACCTTATCCTTGGCAGACCTAACCAAGGGGATTAAAGAATTGAAAAGTCAACAACCACAAGTCTGTCAAGTTCAAATTACGAATCCAACAGAAGAAGAATCAACAAAAACGGACGAAGAATGAAGATTCTACGTACGCCGGAAAATCCAAACGATTCGTACGACACATCTAAATTTCAGAGACATATTTTTGTGACTTCTTTTCATTAAAAGCTTCATTTTTGAATTACGAATCCAACGCAAAAAGAATTAACGCAAACAGACGCATAACAAAGAAAACACGCACGAATTGAGAAACGAGGAAACAGGCGACGAACCGGTGCGGGGGGGTGCCAACCGCTGCCAGTCAGCCACCCCACAGCCGCCGGATGGCACATGGCCGCTGCCGGCCACCACTAACCCGCACGGATCGCGCTTTTTTGTCCTTTCGTGTACCCGGTGCTAGACCTTTAAGTGTTTTTCCGTACCTGGTGCACCACCTTTTCCACCTTTTTCGTACCCGGTGCCACCACCTTTTCCACCTTTTGCTATTGTGAGCTTCCACTTGCTAAAATGCACCAAAACTCTCTTATAAATAGGAGGCATGAGGCTCATTTGCAAAGACACCAAAAAAACACCCACCACACCAAGATACCTACACATTCCACTTTGACAGAATTGCAGTTCAGCAGGGGAAAGAGCCAGCATGTTGACTACGCCGCTTATTCCTCCTACTACTTTGTCAAATCTTTGGATCAATTCTTCATGCACTTTGTGATCTATGATGGTTTTCGGTTGGTATCTTGTGCGTTTGGAATATTCCTCCAGTGTTTCTCTTCTCGTAGGATGGTCGTGGTTACTTCCCCCCATTTCTTCAGGGTTAAATGGATTGGTTTGCGGTATGCTTCTTTTGTTTTCTTCTTCCATCTTTCTCTTTCCGATTATTTCTTCCATCGTTGGTTTGTTTGATGGAGATGCTTTTTTCATCTCTTGTCCTATTCGTCGGAGGTCAATCGGGAAATATGGCATGATTGCCATTTCCTTACTAATTTACTTTCACTTGTTGACCTTGCAGTTTCCTTGTCCTCTGTGGTCTTGTTCATGGAGATCATGTACATATCGGCTTGCTCTCCAGCGTTAGGATTGTCGATATGGAAGGTGATGGTTTCTCCTTGAGACTGCAAGCTGATGGTTTGTGCGAAGACGTTGATGATTGCCTTGGCCGTATTCATGAAAGGTCTTCCTAGTACGATTGGGATGTGTACGTCTTCCTGCATATCCATTACTAAAAAATCTGCTGAGTAAAGAAATTTGTCAATCCTTACTAAAACATTTTCAGCTATTACCTTAGGGTATTTGACCGAGTGGTCAGCAAGCTGTATGGTCATTTTGGTAGGTCGAAGATTTTCTAACTCAAGCCTCTTGAAAAGCGAGTATGGCATAAGTTTAACACTAGCTCCTAAATCGTCAAGAGAACAGATGATGCCTGAATTTTAGATAGAACAGGGGAGAGTAAAACGTCCGGTGTCTCCGAGTTTTTCTGGAATGGTATTACTCAAGATTGCTGAACATTCCTCGTTCAGCGGGACATTCGGTACTTCGGGTACATTATCCTTGGCAGACCTAACCAAGGAGATTAAAGAATTGAAAAGTCAACAACCACAAGTCTGTCAAGTTCAAATTACGAATCCAACAGAAGAAGAATCAACAAAAACGGACGAAGAATGAAGATTCTACGTACGCTGGAAGATCCAAACGATTCGTACGACACATCTAAAGTTCAGAGATATATTTTTAGGACTTCTTTTCATTAAAATCTTCGTTTTTGAATTACGAATTCAACGCAAAAAAAATCAACGCAAACGGACGCATAACGAATAAAACACGCACGAATTGAGAAACGAGGCAACAGGCGACGAACCGGTGCGAGGGGGTGCCAGCCGCCGCCGGCCAGCCACCCCACCGCCGCCGGCTGGCACATGGCCGCCTCCGGCCACCACTCACCCGCACGTATCGCGCTTTTTTATCCTTTCATGTACCCGGTGCTAGACCTTTACGTGTTTTTCCGAACCTGGTGCACCACCTTTTCCACCTTTTTCGTACCCGGTGCCACCACCTTTTCCAACTTTTGCTATTGTGAGCTTCCATTTGCTAAAATGCACCAAAACTCTCCTATAAATAGGAAGCATGAGGATCATTTGCAAAGACACCATAAAAACACCCACCACACCAAGATACCTACACATTCCACATTGACAGAATTGTAGTTCAGCAGGTGAAAGAGCCAGCATGTTGACTACGCCGCTTATTCCTCCTACTACTTTGTCAAATCTTTGGATCAATTCTTCATGCACTTTGTGATCTATGATGGTTTTCGGTTGGTATCTTGTGCGTTTGGAATATTCCTCCAGTGTTTCTCTTCTCGTAGGATGGTCGTGGTTACTTCCCGCCATTTCTTCAGGGGTAAATAGATTGGTTGGCGGTATGCTTCTTTTGTTTTCTTCTTCCATCTTTCTCTTTCCGATTATTTCTTCCATCGTTGGTTTGTTTGATGGAGATGCTTTTTTCATCTCTTGTCCTATTCGTCGGAGGTAAATCGGGAAATATGGCATGATTGCCATTTCCTTACTAGATTTACTTTCACTTGTTGACCTTGCAGTTTCCTTGTCCTCTGTGGTCTTGTTCATGGAGATCATGTACATATCGGCTTGCTCTCTAGCGTTAGGATTGTCGATATGGAAGGTGATGGTTTCTCCCTGAGACTGCAAGCTGATGGTTTGTGCGAAGACGTTGATGATTGCCTTGGCCGTATTCATGAAAGGTCTTCCTAGTACGATTGGGATGTGTACGTCTTCCTGCATATCCATTACTACAAAATCTGCTGGGTAAAGAAATTTGTCAATCCTTACTAAAACATTTTCAGCTATTCCCTTAGGGTATTTGACCGAGTGGTCAGCAAGCTGTATGGTCATTTTGGTAGGTCGAAGATTTTCTAACACAAGCCTCTTGAAAAGCGAGTATGGCATAAGGTTAACACTAGCTCCTAAATCGTCAAGAGAACAGATGATGCCTGAATTTTAGATAGAACAGGGGAGAGTAAAACGTCCGATGTCTCCGAGTTTTTCTGGAATGGTATTATTCAAGATAGCTGAACATTCCTCGTTCAGCGGGACATTGGGTACTTCGGGTACCTTATCTTTGGCAGACCTAACCAAGGAGATTAAGGAATTGAAAAGTCAACAACCACAAGTCTGTCAAGTTCAAATTACGAATCCAACAGAAGAAGAATCAACAAAAATGGACGAAGAATGAAGATTCTACGTCCAAACGATTCGTACAACACATCTAAAGTTCAGAGACATATTTTTGGGATTTCTTTTCATCAAAAGCTTCGTTTTTGAATTACGAATCCAACGCAAAAAGAATCAACACAAACGGACGCATAACGAAGAAAACACACACGAATTGAGAAACGAGGCAACAGGCGACGAACCGGTGCGGGGGGGTGCCAGCCACCCACCGCCGCCGGCTGGCACATGGCCGCCGCCGGCCGCCAATCACCCGCACGGATCGCGCTTTTTTGTCCTTTCGTGTACCCGGTGCTGGACCTTTATGTGTTTTTCCGTACCTGGTGCACCACCTTTTCCACCTTTTTCGTACCCTGTGCCACCACCTTTTCCACCTTTTGCTATTGTGAGCTTCCACTTGCTAAAATGCACCAAAACTCTCCTATAAATAGGAGGCATGAGGCTCATTTGCAAAGACACCAAAAAAACACCCACCACACCAAGATACCTACACATTCCACATTGACAGAATTGCAGTTCAGTAGGGGAAAGAGCTAGCATGTTGACTACGCCACTTATTCATCCTACTACTTTGTCAAATCTTTGGATCAATTCTTCGTGCACTTTGTGATCTATGATGGTTTTCGGTTGGTATCTTGTGCATTTGGAATATTCCTCCAGTGTTTCTCTTCTCGTAGGATGGTCGTGGTTACTTCCCGCCATTTCTTCAGGGGTAAATAGATTGGTTGGTGGTATGCTTCTTTTGTTTTTTTCTTCCATCTTTCTCTATCCGATTATTTCTTCCATCGTTGGTTTGTTTGATGGAGATGCTTTTTTCATCTCTTGTCCTATTCGTCGGAGGTCAATCGGGAAATATGGCATGATTGCCATTTCCTTACTATATTTACTTTCACTTGTTGACCTTGCAGTTTCCTTGTCCTCTGTGGTCTTGTTCATGGAGATCATGTACATATCAGCTTGCTCTCCAGCATTAGGATTGTCGATATGGAAAGTGATGGTTTCTCCCTGAGACTGCAAGCTGATGGTTTGTGCGAAGACGTTGATGATTGCCTTGGCCGTATTCATGAAAGGTCTTCCTAGTATGATTGGGATGTGTACATCTTCCTGCATATCCATTACTACAAAATCTGCTGGGTAATGAAATTGGTCAATCCTTACTAAAACATTTTCAGCTATTCCCTTAGGGTATTTGACCGAGTGGTCAGCAAGCTGTATGGTCATTTTGGTAGGTCGAAGATTTTCTAACACAAGCCTCTTGAAAAGCGAGTATGGCATAAGGTTAACACTAGCTCCTAAATCGTCAAGAGAACAGATGATGCCTGAATTTTAGATAGAACAGGGGAGAGTAAAACGTCTGGTGTCTCCGAGTTTTTCTGGAATGGTATTATTCAAGATAGCTGAACATTCCTCGTTCAGCGGGACATTGGGTACTTCGGGTACCTTATCCTTGGCAGACCTAACCAAGTGTTGGCGCATAAATGTCTAAAGCTCAATTAAATAGTTTTTGATAAACTTTTGTAACAGAATATGTATAAGTCTTGAGTCCGAAAGTCACTAAGTGTAAGTAAGTCCGTATGTAGTAAGTCAGTATGTAAGTAGTACTTACGGACTGTATGTGAGTCCGTAAGTAGAGGTCAGTAAGTGTTAGTTTCGGACCTAGAAGTTGACTTATTTTGACTAAGAGAATTCTGCCTATATATAGGTGAGTGTCTGTTCAGAATTCTCTAAGTCTTTGGTGTTTTGTATTATCTGAGCTACATTAATACAATCAGTTTACCAAAGCAATATTTCTCTTCTCTAAATCGATTACTTCAAGTATATAGTTATCCGCATTGTGTTATACTTGATTACTAAGCTTAGTTCTGAGATCGTGGACTTTCAATTGGTATCAGAGCCACAAGAGCTACTTTGTGAGTGATTTAGAGCGCATTGTGGAGGAATTTGACAGAATGTATTGATTGAAGACTGTTTCTTTGATATGAATTGCTTCTGAATTGATTCAGAAGTGATTAAAGAGCTATACGGAGTTTTCGATCGTACGGAGTGCTTGATCAAAAGTTCTTTTTGATCAATTTCATCGTTTTCAGTCTCAATTTCGTCAAATACATCACTGTAAGTGATTCCGAATCGTTCTGTGCTTTCAATTTGATCAAATTCAGTGATTAAATTGTTGAAATATCATCTTGTGTTTTCATTATTTCAATTTTCTTTGATACGGATTGTGAAAAACTCATTCAAAAGTGAAATTAATCATATACGAGTGTTCGGTTTTCAATTACGAGAACATACATATCTTGTTTGTTAAAATTGAAGATGTTTTGAGAAAGTAATTTCACTTTGAAAGTTTGGGATTTTAAATCCGTATCTAGAAAATTGTCTGTCCGAAACTAGCATAAATATCTAATTAGTCCGTATCTAGCTTGGCGCGAAATTCTGTTGGAATTCTGTTAGAAAGTTTGTTGGAGTTAGTTACGGATTGATTGATTGCTTTTTACTCCGAAACTAACGATTAGTTACGGAAGATTTTAGTTATGGACAGTTTGGTACTTACTGAAGTCTAGATACTGAGTGCTTGTTACGGATCGGATTGATTAAGTTGACTTAGTTGCTGAAGTTTTGTTTCGAAAGTTGATTTTTACCAACACTTCACTTGGTAAATTTAGTTTCGGATTCAAATACAGAGTGTTACTTACTGACTTATGATAGTTACTGAATCTAGTTCCTGATAACTAGATACTAAGCATAAAATTGTTTGTTACTTTGTGCTAGTTACTGAATCTAGTTACTGATAACTAGATACTGATCATAAGGTGTGAGTTACTAAGTGTATGCTAGTTGCTGAATCTAGTTACTGAGGACTAGATACTGAATCAAGCTGTTGAAATCTAAGTTACGGAACTTAGTCACTGAACATCACTTACGGAATCATTTGGTATATACGGAATATACTTATTAAGTATACTTTCGGACTACCTTTGAACTTGAGATTCTTGGAATTTGTTTTGTGTTTGCGTGTGCTTTTCTAATCTTTTGCAGACACCATGTCTATAACAACTGCTCAATTCCAAGCCATGATAAAAAACGAACAAGAGACAGGCACCACGAGTAAACCACCGAGGTTTATGCTCAAGGATTTTGATGATTGGCTTTATAGATTTGAATCTTTCATTGCTCTATACGATCCGGAACTCATGATTCCACTTACGGAGCAATACATCAAGCCACGTCTAGAAGGAAATTTTGGTGAAAGAGAACCTATTCCTCCCAAACCTGTTAAGTTCTTTAATACGGAGGAGAAGAAAGAATATGCCAGAGATCAAAAGGCAAAATCAATTCTTTCAATGGCACTTCCACAAGAAGTTATGTCTGGATGGAAATCATTAGCAACTGCTTTTGAATTGTTTGAAGCAATGAAGAAAAGATTTGCTGGGAATGACAAATATAAGAAGAATAAGTGTGATTTAATAAAAAAGGAATTTGATGCATTCACTACCTTACCTAACGAATCATTTGAGGATCTAATAGTTCGGTATTCCCAACTTACTAGTGAACTCAAAAGACATGGTATGGAGCTTTCAAGGGGAGAAATCAATGAAAAATTACTCTCTGCTCTACCTCAACGTTGGGATAGTAAGGTAGATGCAATGTTGGAAGATGAGGAACAACTTGGTGCCATGGAACTTGAAGACTTATTCAATAAGCTTCAAAATTATGATGTTTCCATCAAGAAAAAGGAACACTCTAGGGCTCATCGCACAATGCAAAATCCGAGTGTTTATGGTTCCAAAGTTCAAGTACAAACATCTACCACAGCATTGTTTAGTGCTTCTACTCCTATTTCACCAACTTATTCACAATACCCAAGCTCTTCATCTGAAGGAAGTTCTTCTTTTCAAACTCATCAATATGTTCCACAATCAAATGCTGGTCCTGGTGTTTCAAAGGCAACTGAAGAACATGCTCAAGTTCTTACAGCTTTTCTTGCTTCTTATGAAGCTTTCATAAGTAATAGGATAGCAAATGTGGAACTCATTGAAGAAGATTATGATCAGATTCACCCCGATGATCTTGAAGAAATGGACTTGCAATGGAATCTTGCAATGTTCACAAGAAAGGTGAAAAAGTTTCTTCAAAGAACTGGTAAATCTAAGCTTGGAGGAAGACCTGGATTTGATAAATCTAAGGTCAAATGCTACAATTGCCAAAACTTTGGTCATTTTGCACGAGAGTGTGAAAAAAGCAAAAATCCAAGCTCAGGATTTACCAAGCCTTCAAATGCTCAAGAATCCACTCCCAGAAAATATCAAGCAGTTCCTCCTGTCACACAATCAAAAGTCTCTACTTCTCAAGCAATGGTTTCAACAGTAGATGATTACTATGATTGGAGTTCTCACGTTGAAGAGCATTCACATCAACAAGCCTTTATGGCTCAAATCAATGAGGTCGATTCTAATATCTCTGAGGAAATTTGTAGTAAATGTACTGATATGGGGGAAAAGATCAGTCTTTTACAAAAACAGAATCAAGAGTTACTCCTGGAAACACAAATGTTTCGGGAAAATAACAAGATTCTGGTAAACAATGATAAAAAGTTTTCTGAAAAGATTGAGGCTTATCAAATTGAGATTCATGATCTCAAAGCGAAGATTTTAAATCAGCAAACTGTTATTGATAAATACTTAACTGATATTAAATCTTTGTCTAAACAAAAAGCAGATCAAGTTTCTCAAATCTTGGAATTAAATCGAAAACTTTCCAACATGTCTACTTCATCAATGGTTTTAGATGAAATAATTCACTCTCAAATCACTGATACTAAAAGTAAGACAGGGTTGGGTTATCATATTGTTCCACCACCATCTTGTTATACTCCATCTCCCGAGAAGATTTCTACTGATTTGAAAGAAAAGGCTGTTGAGGTTGAAATTCCTAAAACCTCATGTGAAAAGGGTAAGGGGACTTTACATGATAAAGTAGTTTTTGTTCCTGCTTCAACAAATGATTGTGAAAAGGATAAAGGTACAACTTCTGTTAATGAAAACAAAGAAGCTAAAATCTTTACTCCTCATAAAAAGGCTTTTAATCTATTAAAAAGATATACATCTTCTAAGCCTGTGAAGCAAACAAAGACTACCTTTTCATCCAAAGAATGCAACGATTGTGAGGGAAAAGGAGGAAAGACATCTTTGAATGATAAATCTCCAAGGAATTCTCATTCTAGTTCTCAATCATTCAAAAGATATGAGCATAGATGTTGTTTCTTTTGTGGGGTTCGTGGACATATTTTAAAAGATTGTATTCCTCTTCTTAAAAAGAAACAAAAGAAGATGAATAAGGTACAATCAGATAAAAACGGTTCAAAAGGAAAATCTTTTAACGTTTTTAAGAAAATCTTTAAAAATAATGTCTCAAAAGAAAAGAATCCTGTTGAAGATTCAACTTCTTTATCTCATAACTTTAAGCAAAGAATGAAGGAGATTGATGTCTGGATAGATGATCCCGTTACTGGACAACCCAAAGCCTCAAAGGCTTGGGTGTCCATTTGCAACTAATAATTTTCATGTTTATGTCTTGCAGTCTTCCCAATCTATCGACAACATTTGGCATGTTGATAGTGGCTGTTCAAGACATATGACTGGGAATTTGTCCTTGCTCAAAGATGTTAAACATAAATATGGAGGACATGTATCGTTTGCGGGAGATATGGGCGGAAAAATCACTGGTGAAGGCACAGTAACAAATGGTGAAGTGAGTTTTGAAAAAGTAAACTTTGTTGAAGAGTTGAAACACAATCTTCTCAGCGTATCCCAAGTTTGTGATAAGAACCTATCAACATGGTTCAATGCTGAGGAATGCTTGATACTCAAACCTGGTTTCACAGTTCTTGAAGAATGGGTACTTATGAGAGCTCCAAGACAAAAAGATGTGTATGTTCTGGATATGAGATCAAGTACCACAAATCAGGATCACACATGTTTGTTAGTAAAAGCTTCAGAGAAAGATTCTATACTTTGGCATCGGAGAATGGGTCACATCAATTTTCGGAAAATGAATTATCTGGTGAAAAACGATTTAGTAATCGGTGTTCCTAAACAAAACTTCTCTTTACATGATCATTGTGTATCATGTAAAAAGGGAAAGCTCATCAGAAAATCTCATAAACCAAAATTGGTGAACTCAATCAATAAGCTTTTGGAGTTACTTCATATGGATTTGTTTGGTCCAGTAAACATTCGGAGTATTGGAGGAAAAATCTATTGCTTGGTAATTACCGATGATTACTCACGATTTTCATGGGTATATTTCCTTGCAACAAAAGATGAAGCATTTGAGAAAATTAAATTTCTGATTCTTAAATTGGAAAGAATTTTCTCATCGAAGGTGAAGGTTATTCGGAGTGACAATGGAACGGAATTTAAGAATCACTTGATGGAATTATTCTGTCTTCAACATGGAATAACACATCAATTTAGTGCTTCTTATACTCCACAACAGAATGGAGTGGCAGAAAGAAAGAATCGGACATTAGTAGAAACAGCGAGAACTATGTTATCAGATTCTAAACTACCGATTACTTTCTGGGCTGAAGCAGTAAATACGGCATGTTTTGTACTCAATCGAGTACATGTTGTCAAAGACAAGAAGAAGACGAGTTATGAACTGTTGAATAATCGGAAACCGAATATTCATTTTTTGGAACCATTTGGATGTCCGTGTTTAATCATGAAGACCAAAGAGAGATTGTCAAAGTTTGCCGAAAAAGCTGGTGACGGTTTCTTCTTAGGATACTCAGTGAACTCTCATAACAAAAGGGTGTATAACAAGACATCTAATCGGGTGGAAGAGGTTTATGAAGTGGAATTCTTAAGACATTCAAAATCTCCCGATGGTATTGGTCCTGAAAAGTTCTTTGATTATGATTCATTCTTCAATTCTTTTGTTCCACTTCCAGAAGATTCAATATCTCCAGATAATTCTCATTATCAATATGTTGAATATGTGATTCCGGTGATTTCTTCTCCTTCAGAGCCGATTCTTATTACTCCTACACCAACCGTTTTATCAGAAGTAACTCCTCCGGAATCTATTCCTACAACTTCTACTCCTCAAGAAGAAGAAGGACATTCTACTCCACAAGTAGAACTTGAAGCTGAAAATCATTCGGATCCTGAAAATGAGGAATTTCAAGAAACTTCCACTGAATTATTTAATCATGATGATTCAGATGATGCGGTGGAAAGTAACTTTGAGGATACGAATCTTGAAACAAACATGGAAGTTGAATCACAACCTACTTTGGGTATCAATGCAAAATTCAAACATCCTTTGAAAAATGTCATTGGAGAGGTATCAGACGGAGTGAAGACACGAACTCAACTTGGTGTTCAACCAAAACAAGTGTCCACCTCTTGTTGGATAGCTCAAATGGAATCTTGCTTCTTATCACAAATAGAACCAAAGAATGTCCACATTGCTTTACAAGAATCTTCTTGGGTGCAAGCCATGCAAGAAGAATTACAGCAATTTGTAAAACTACAAGTTTGGACATTGGTGGAACCTCCAGAAGGTATTCATCCAATTGGTACTAGATGGGTTTTTCGCAACAAAAAGGATGATCGAGGGATTGTGGTTCGCAACAAAGCAAGATTAGTTGTTCAAGGTTTCACTCAAATTGAAGGTTTGGATTATGATGAGGTTTTTGCACCTGTAGCTAGGCTAGAATCCATTCGGATATTCTTAGCCTATGCATCATACATGAACTTCAAAGTTTATCAACTGGACGTCAAATGTGCTTTTCTCTATGGGAAAGTTCATGAAGAAGTGTTTGTCAAACAACCACCGGGTTTTGAAGATCCTCAATTTCCCAATCATGTGTTTCGTCTAGACAAAGCTCTTTACGGATTACATCAAGCCCCGAGAGCTTGGTATGAGACTTTGTCACAACACTTGTTGGAAAATGGATTTACACGAGGACGAATTGACAGCACTCTCTTTATCAAGAAGTCAAAGGAAGATTTCCTGCTAGTGCAAGTATACGTTGATGACATTATCTTTGGATCAACAAACGACAGCTTGTGCAAAGAATTTGAGGAAATTATGAAGTCCAAATTCGAGATGAGCTCAATGGGAGAAATGGCTTTCTTTCTAGGATTACAAGTTCAACAAATGGATAAGGGCATTTTTATTCATCAAACAAAATACGTCAATGATATCTTGAAGAAATTCAAGATGTTAGAGGCAAAGCCACTTTCCACTCCCATTGATACAACTGAAAAGATTGGACCTGCTTCTGAAGATTCTTCTACGGATCAAAAAGAATATCGCTCCATGATAGGCTCTTTGATGTATCTAACGGCATCTAGGCCAGATATCATGTTTGCTGTGTCTGTTTGTTCTAGGTACCAAGCTGATCCGAAGATAACTCACTTGCGAGCAGTACAACGGATTTTTCAATATCTCAAAGGAAAATCGAATCTTGGAATTTGGTATTCCAATGATGATGACTTTGAACTTTCAGCATATTCCGATTCAGACTACGGAGGTTGCGGCATTGATTCCAAATGTACATCAGGAGGTTGTCAATTTCTTGGAGGAAGATTGGTGACTTGGCAATGCAAGAAACAACAAACTGTTTCTACATCCACTGCTGAGGCTGAGTACATCGCTGCTGCTAGTTGCTGTTCTCAAATCTTGTGGATTCAACAACAACTACGCGATTACGGTTTACTCTTGACCAAAACTCCTTTAAATATTGATAACACTGCTGCTATCAGTATCATACGCAATCCCGTACAGCATTCTAAAACAAAACACATTGAAATACGTTTTCATTTCATACGGGATTGCTATGAGAAAAATCTGATTATTTTGGTTCATGTCGAAACAAGTAAGCAACGTGCTGACTTGTTTACCAAATCATTTTCCAAATCACGTTTTGAGGACCTTATCTCAATGCTCGGTATGAAACATTTGGATAAACTTGATTAAACAATTGGATATTTAGGTTGTATTTTACAATTCTAGGTTATTTGCTGTTTTAGTCCTTTGTTGTTTTACTTTCCAATATAAAAATCCAAAAACAATAGAAAAATTTCAAAATATAAAAACATTAGAAAAATACAAAATCAGGGGGAGATTTTGTGGAAAATGTTGGGAAATGATAGTATATTGGGAAATGTATTAAAATTAATTTTAAAAGAAATGTTAAGTATTATATTTGATGTGTTAGTAGATTTATGTAACATTTCTTCAAAAGAATTTTCTAAAATTTAAGTTATATATAATATATTGGTAGGTATTCAAGTATTTAAGGTATCTCGTCTAAGAAATGTCAAATAATTAGTGCATATTATTTTATATAATCCAAAATATCTGTATATGACAAGCAAAAGACAATTGACTTAAGCAAAAGTCAAAATAAATGACTCAAAGTTATCAAGATTCTATTCTTCTAGATTCAAAATAACAATAAAATGTCTTAAATTCTGAAAATTAATATGGTATGATCTATCATTTAGGGTCTTTATATTATGTTGTCTGGGGAATCATATCCACTATTTGTTGTACGTTGTACAGACCTTAGACTTGGGTATGATTTTGAAGAAGGTTTACTTAATTATATCTCTCTGTTATACTTTGTATAGACCTGAGATATAGTTGTAATTCCAACCTAGGGTATGACATATGTGACAAAATGTCATTCCAACATATGTGTGTACTCTTAAAGACTTCATCATATTTTCACCCTCTATATAGAAATATTACTGTATTTTGAAATTCAGAAGTATATTGATATTTAGCTTATATAGAATAATGTGCACAATAACAATAAATGCCAAAAAGATACTTAAATATTTGAGTACTTGAGTGAACAATAATACCAATAATTTTATATAAAATAATTTTTAGAAAAGATATTTTGGAAATGTTATATAAATTTAAAGAGGATAAACATACTAACAATCAAAATAAACTTGCATTTCTCAATAATAAATATAATACATTTAAATATCCCAATATGATCCCAACTCATGAGATTTTTCCCACCAAAAATATTTTATTCTGTTATAATTTTCTTGTAAATATTTTTAGGATTTTATATTTTTCAAATTAGTTTTCTTTTTAAAATTGTTATGTCTTTTAGATTTAGGTAGATAATATCCAAAGATTAATCTTTTTGATTCTATATGTTTCAACCAAAGTCATTTTTGAAAATCATCAAAATAAATTTTTAAATTTCAAAATGATCAAAGGATTTTTCAGTAACTGATAATAGGTCCGGAACTATGATTGAAAAGGTATATGTACTTCTAAAACCCATAGTTGACATAAGCTTTCAAACACTTTTCAAAATAGTCCGGATCTAGCATATTCAGTATCTGCAAAACCGAGCACAATTTCTTCGATTTCTCTCTGTGTACTTCATCATTTTCAAATCTATCAAGATAGATTTGTGCGCAGTGTTATTCCGCATTCATAGGTATAAATTTCATTCGTGATCTTTCAATACTTATGATTTAAATCGTGATTTTTCTGTTCAAAGTTACTGTTCACATGAACAGTCGCATCTTGAGTCCGTATCTTCTAGTTACGGACTAAGATTAGGGTTTTGTCCGTAACTATCGTAGTTACGGACCTTAAGTCAAATGTTTGACCATTGACTTATTGACCAACCCTACTTACGGACATATTTACTTACGGATTTTATACTTGCTGACTTAAGTTTTGAATTATTCTAAGTCTATCAAGTATCCATTTAGGTACTGACTAAAAGTTTACTTACGGACTTAATAAGATATACGGACTTAGTTTCGGATTCCTTAGTCAGAATGTACATACGGACTATAGTTACGGACTACACTCATTTATTTGATCTGTTAGTTACGGATTAGTGTCCTCTCATACATACTGACAAGGTAATCCTAGTTTCGGACAATCTGAAAGTGAAGTAAAAGTTAGTTCCTGACCTAGTTTTACTTGGAAAATATATGTTGATACCTAGTTATTGAAATAAGTATTACATACTGACCTAGTAGTGATACTTAGTACCAAGTAGCTAGTTACTGACATAAAGATCTAAGTAATTCTCGTTTCGGACTAATTTGACACTTAACAAATTTTCAGTGTGTATATTATTTTGATTCTGTGGTCTTGAATATTGCTTACCAGTTTGTTTTGTATAGCTTGTTATACACATTATGGCAGATCAACCTGGTGTTGCTGATATTGCTAGAGTTATCATTGACTTTGAGCCAAGACATAATGTGACTGCTTATCTTTTGGATCCCCCAAACAAGCCTATAAATAATTGTTTTCATCCAATCCTGAACTTTTTGAGAAGGTCTAGAATTCATTATGCTTTACATATGGGAGTTGATCACATCTTTCAAGAACATATGTTTGAGTTTTGGAATTCAGCTGAATACCTTCCAAACAATAATCCTCCATGCATTAGAGCTATTGTGACTGGGATTCCCTTAGATCTTACAGAGGATATGATAAGACAAACCTGGAATTTTGGGGATGATGCACTAGTGAACAATAGAATTCCAAGGGAAATTGTGATAGACTGTCTTTCTAGGATGGGATGTACTAGAGGACCAATGGACAAACAATATCTGAAAAATCATTTTCCTCCTCAATGGAAGTTTATGATACATACTATGGTCTCCACCTTATCTCCAAGGAAGTCTGGACATGATTCTGTTGGGATAAATCTACTTGAAATGATCACTGCTCTTATTCTGAATATCCCATACAATTTTTCAAAGTTCATCTTTCAGCAATTGATTGGAAATTTGTCAAGCAAAGAGGCTTTCTTTATGTATCCAAGGTTTTTACAAAGGATTTTCAATCAACATCTTCAGGGACTTACTTTTGAAGGAGACAGATATTCTTACATTCCTGTTCCACAAAGGATATTTGCTGATGTTCACAACTACAGAAAGAAGGCTGTTCCTGCATCTTTGGATTTATTTGGACATGTTTTGGATATAAACTTTGTAACTCCAGAGATTGAATTTGAGCTATCCTCAAGTGATGAAGAAGTAGGAGAGGATATCCATGAGGAACAAGTCCAGGAACAAGCATAGATTATTATTGCAAATGATCCTCCAGAAGGTGTTCATGTGGAAGAAATAGAAAATATTGCAGCCAATGAACCACAAGTTGAAGTTGAACAAGAGGATGTTATGGAAGGAAATGTTGAGTTGCCAGCAACGTTTGAAAACATTGACCTGCATGCTGATTTGTTTGAGGATGAACCTGCTCATGAAGCACCTGCTGCTGATATTGCTGAAGCTGTTCATACTACATCTACGGATTCTTCTGATACTGAGAATGACAATGCATCTGAAGATGATTCTTCTAGTTCATCTGAAGAAGAAGATCCAAAGATTGTTGAGGAAAGGAAGAGAAAAGAAAGAGAAGAAGCTCTTGATCCATCATATAATCCTGAAGTTGAACAAATTCCTATTAGACCAAAGAAAATCAGAAGAACAACTCCTTTATCATTATTTTCTAAGGATGCTAGTACTTCTACTAGTATGCCTTCATCTGGAGCAATAATGACTTCTTCCAGCATTCCATCTTCAACCAGTTTGCCAACAGATACACTTCCATCAATTCCTCTTGCTGAAGTGGATTCCAAATTAATTAAGGCAATTGCTCCTGTCTTAAATCTTGTAGAGGAAATGCAAAAGAAATTGATTGATTACTCAGTGAAAATGGAAGAGAGATTTCATGAGCAAAATCAACAAGTGGTTGCTCAACGGACCCTGATTGATCAACAAGCTGAAAAGATCAAGGAATTGGAGCTTGAAATTCAGAAATTGAAAGAAAAATCAGTTGATCAGGGGGAGAAATCTGACAAGGAAGCAGAGGAAGATGAACAAAAGGATGACAATGATGATGATGGTAAAGGTGATGATAATGGTGGTAATGGTAATGATGGTGATGGTAATGATGATGATGAGGATGGCAATGATGATGGCTTATATGATTTTGGTGCTGGTGATAATGATGACAATGAGGATGATCAACAGCATTTTTCTCCAAGTGATCCAGAGCATGATACATCAACTCCTATTGATTCTCCAGATCCTATACATTATGCACTTGCACTGCCTCAGATCAGTGATATTCCAGTTCAAACTTCAGAGTTTGAAGATATTATATTTGATGACTTAGAAGAAGAAGCTGAGCTGGATACTGATATTTTTGACTTTGCTGAAGAAAGGGAAAGTGATAAAGTTGAGGGGGAGCTGTTACCAAGTGACCAAAGATTTATGATTAATATTGGAGAAGAAGAATTGGTCAAGAAACATATATCTACTGGTAGCTACTCTCCTACTTGCAAAAGGATGGAAGTTGGGGAATCTTCTGGAACACAAAATGTTGTATATATCTGGGGGAGTGATGAAGATGAGCATGATTATCAGGATAATGATATTGCTGAGTTTGATTATAATCTACAAATTCTAAATCAGAATGGGGACTTTGATTCAGATGAGGAGCCTCCAGAAGAAGGAGAAGAGGTTGATGGAATAGATGAAGAGCATGAAGAATCCTTATTCCAGAACTTTCCTGAAGATCCAGTTCAAGAAAAACCTTACAAGGATTGGTTCAAAGAAAAGGTTGTGGTAAATGAAGAGAAATTGACAAAGAGGAAAACCTTCAAGCTTAAAAGCAGAAAACTCAAAGGAAGGATTATTAGTTGGAAGTATGATTCAGACAACAAGGTCTTTGTGGTAAAAAGAACAGATGGTCTTCAGTACTTCTCTAGATCGTTTAGAAGACTTGGATCCCTGCCTCAGTGTGACTTGAATCGTCTTGGAAGCATCAACATTCTGAATTATCCTGAAAGAGGTATCGTACACTGGATGATCCAGAGGATTTATGAGGATACTAATTGGCAGAAAGAAAACTATTTGGATTGGAAATATCTTCCAAGAGTGTTGCCAAAAAGAAAAGTTGATCCTTGGGAGATTTATCCAATAACAAATCAACCAAAAGTGAAACTTATTTATCCTGGAGCACATTGCAAAAAGGAAATTCCTCTGGAGAATCTTCCAACGAACTTCACCAAATACTTCATTGAATGGCTGTATGTAAGCAATACTGGAGAAGCCTACATTGTTTGCTATGACAAAGAACAAGATGGAAACATCTTATGGCCAACCAGAAACGTAGTGAAAGTTTATGATCCTCTGAGCCTAATTAATCTTGCTGAAGAAGACTTGTTGATACTTGAACAGAATCAAATTGTTCATGCTGATGATCCAGAATCAACACTTCAAGCAAGGATGTTTCAAAGAGTGGTGCATGTTTGTCTGGAGCAGGGAATCCATGCTGGATGCAAGCTTTCTGGATTCGAATAAAGATATATCAGAATCAAGTCAAAATTAAGCTTTATCCAAGGGGGAGTTTGTTGGCGCATAAATGTCTAAAGCTCAATTAAATAGTTTTTGATAAACTTTTGTAACAGAATATGTATAAGTCTTGAGTCCGAAAGTCACTAAGTGTAAGTAAGTCCGTATGTAGTAAGTCAGTATGTAAGTAGTACTTACGGACTGTATGTGAGTCCGTAAGTAGAGGTCAGTAAGTGTTAGTTTCGGACCTAGAAGTTGACTTATTTTGACTAAGAGAATTCTGCCTATATATAGGTGAGTGTCTGTTCAGAATTCTCTAAGTCTTTGGTGTTTTGTATTATCTGAGCTACATTAATACAATCAGTTTACCAAAGCAATATTTCTCTTCTCTAAATCGATTACTTCAAGTATATAGTTATCCGCATTGTGTTATACTTGATTACTAAGCTTAGTTCTGAGATCGTGGACTTTCACCAAGGAGATTAAGGAATTGAAAAGTCAAAAACCACAAGTCTGTCAAGTTCAAATTACGAATCCAAACGAGATTTCAAGACAAAAGTGCCCATCACACACGTTTGAAGATTCAAGACATCAAAACGAGATTTCAAGACAAAAGTGCCCATCACCAACATCCACCTGACCCAAGATGTTCGTTTTCAAATTACGAATCCAACAGAAGAAGAATCAACAAAAATGGACGAAGAATGAAGATTCTACGCACTCTGGAAGATCCAAACGATTCGTACGACACATCTAAAGTTCAGAGACATATTTCTGGGATTTCTTTTCATCAAAAGCTTCATTTTTGAATTACGAATCCAATGCAAAAAGAATCAATGCAAACGGATGCATAACGACGAAAACACGCACGAATTGAGAAAAGAAGCAACAGGCAGCGGGCTGGTGCAGGTAGCAGCCAACCGCCACCGGCCAGCCACCAGGCCGCTGCCGGCTGCCACCTGGCCACTTCCGGCTGCCACCCTCCCCCACGGATCGCGCTTTTTGTCCTTTTTCGTACCCAGTGCTAGACCTTTACGTGCTTTTGCGTACCCAATGCACCACCTTTTTCACCTTTTCGTACCTGGTGCCACTACCTTTTCCACCTTTTGCAATTGTGTGCTTCCACTTGCTAAAATTCACCAAAACTCTCTTATAAATAGGAGGCATGAGACTCATTTGCAAAAACACACCACGGGCACTAGGATACCACCATACCTAGGCACTTTCACACTTTCTTTCTCTAGCTTCTAGCTTTTCTTTCTTTCTTTATTTTAAATTAGTATTAGGCTAGTTAAAATAGAAGCAAGGAACGTGCTTGTAGTCCTTGGTGAGGAACGTATTTGTAATCGTCGGTGTACGCTTGGAGCAACTCTTATTAATTCAAGTCTACTCCTTCTCGCATATTAATCTCGGTTATTTCTATCCTTATCTATCTTGATTAAATATGTATACTTTAATTATGCTAGAGATAGTTTGTACCATGATTAGCGAGTAGATTACTATTGTGTTTGTTGTGATGTAGTTAGCATATATAATTGTGGGATGACTTTAAATATGTTGTGAAATAAAATGACGGCCCCTATTCGACTGTTTACTCGGTATAGTGCTGGAAATGTTTTTAAGCAAAGTACATACGTATGGAAGCCGGTAACGACCGAAGGTAGTTTTATTATGGATCGATATTATAAAATAGAAACTTTATGAACGGACTTATCTTATGATTTTAAACCTAAAACTTACATTCGCCTTTCGATTAACAACTGTGATTGTAACCTTGTAAAGAGGAGTCGCAAACCTTACTACTTGGTCAACAGTTATCTGTGTAAAACTATGGTTTCAATTGTAACGTCATGAGAGCATCATAAAATGCAATGTGATTACGTGGAATTGCCATGAGTATTGTACACTTGAAATCACAATGTACTTATCATGTAAACATCGCGAAGCAATTGAATTCACAATGGAAACATCGGTAAACGATTAAATACATTGTGGACTACCATAGCATTTTCCGACATGGTCTGGGTTTAACTTTATGCAAAAAGCCGTCAGCATTTTAATTAACGTTTTAATTAGATTAGTTAGTTTAGATTAGATTAGGTAGGCTATAGGCTAAATAACCATTTACGAAAACCTAGGGATTTGTTAATTGTATTAAGAAAGACAAGTTTAAAATCCAATTTAAATCGATACTTTTCCTTAACCTATGAAATTTAAAGTAAGGTACGCAAGAAACCTCAACACTTTCCTTTGCTTACCATGCTTAAACTTCATTAAAGGGAATTGATCAACTAAGTCCGAACATATTTGCTAAGTTAGTTTTTTGCTAAATTTATAGTCTTTATGGTATTAAGAACGGTTAGACTTGTTGTAGACTTGCTACTCTATTCCTTCGCCCACAAGCAAATGTGTTCAATAACAAGGGCCACTGACTCCCTCACAGGAGAGTGTAGAGAGTTGAGCATTGTCTGACCAGAATCATGACACCGTGGTTCCTCGTGACATATTAGTTGATAACTAACTAATAGGAAATCTATCGGTTATACCATAAACTACAAAGTCTAGTGAACATTCCAAATTTAGTAAACATTTTCCCTACAAGTCATCGTCCCACATTATAAGCTAATGAACTCACAACAAATACTCTTTTTATTATCTGATTTACCATTATCTTTTATTCGCTTTATTTAGTTTACTTAATTAACTGAACCAAAAACCCCCAACGCACTCTTTTAAAACGTTTACTAGAAAAGAAAGGTTGATTGGATCACCTTCGTTTCAATTCAGTTTCTCTTTAAGAACGACTCTAGGTCATACTTACCATCTACTAGCCTTTGGTTCAGTATTCGTAAGTCACACTTAGACCCCAGCAAATACAAATTTAAAACAAACCGATTGCGGTCCGAGCACCATCTTCATACGACGCTTCGGGCAGCACATTGTGAGCGTCCTCGGATCAGAATACGCAAACTAGAACGAACATATATTCGTACGGAAGACAAATATATGCAACCACAATATGAATTACAGAGATGAATGTATCAAACAAGAAATCTTGATTATAATGCAATATCAATCTTTCATATACAAGAAGTCCAAATATACAAGTGTATGTCTACAAGTGATCTCTCAAAAAGCTCTCAAAAACACACACACAAAAATGACTTTAACTGACCTATTTATAGACAAGTATTAATACGACAATTCAAGTGCAATCCGTGAATAGACATTCACGGAATTACACCTTCCGTGAATCCAAGCATTCACGGAATGCAAATGTCGGATCCAAGCATTCACGGATAATCAACTATTGTCGAATCCTTATCATTCACGGACAAACTAATCCACGAAACATTATCATTCACGGACAAACTTATTCACGGATTAACACTTAGACAAAAATAAGTATTAATCAACTTTTGTCTTTACAAACTCCCCCTTTGATAATACTTGATTCTTTTCTTCAAATCTTCAAGCATATCCAGGAAGATTGCATCCAGCAAAAATCCCATGTGAGCAACATACTTCGACAACCCGTTGAAACTTCAATGCCATTTTTTCATCGTCATATGCATCATCATAAACAATCGGATTCACGAGCAACACTTCAAGATCATCTTTTGAAAGATTGATTAAGCTCAATGGATCAAACACATACACAATTGACTCTCTGTTCCACATCACTTCTCCATTCAAATCTCTATCATAACAAGCAATTTCTGCTTCTCCAGTTAATCCGTTATATCTCCAATGACTCACAAACTTAGAAAAATTCACAGGCAATTTCTCAAGTGGAATCTTTGTCATACATTTGACTCGAGGATATGTCAAAGTAACTCTTGGTTGATTGGAAATCGGATCGATATCAAAATAATCAACGGTTCTCAATGGAAAAGTTTCCTTAACCCATGTGAATTTCCCATTATTACTTTCTCTTGTTAAAGTGTCTGCCATCCAATTTATCAAACCATTTTTTGATCGGTTAATAATATCCACTGAAGCCAAATGATTGATTTCACACTTAGGCAATTTTTCTAAGGCTTTGAATGTAGAGTGGAAGTACTGAAGTCCATCAGTCCTCTTAATGATGAATACTTTGTTGTCATTATCATATTTCCATCTGATAATTCGACCAACGCATTCATATCTTGGTATTTTAAAGAACTTCCGAACTGTAACCACTGGAGTTGTTTGTTCAGGAAACCACCAAGAAACTTTTTGCTCTGGCTCTTTATCATCATCAGAATCTTTCCATAACCCTTCTTGTGAACACATATTTGACTGAACATTTTCCGGATGAAGTTCATCTTCAGAATCTTCCCAGTCTTCAACGTGAACATAATCAAAATCAGGTTCAAATCCCGGAGGATATTCTGGATCGAATTCTTCAAAATCATAATCACCATCATTGCAAAGTTCAATAAATGGTATGAGATCTTCAATAATCATATTCAAAGGAGTTGGACAAAGCACCTCTTCATCTTCAATGCTATCCATTAATTCCTCCTGATCAAAAGTACGTGATGATTCTCCAAACTCAAACATTCGTAACTCATGTACTGCACTTATTGGATCAACTTCTAATGGTTCTTTTTCTTGAAATACAACCAATGCTTGTGAGAAATTTGGTTGATCACTATCATTTCCATCATTAGTATCATTTCCATCATTAGTGTGTGTATCATGATCATCAACATCATTCATGTCATCAGTATTTTCAGTCATATCATTTCCATCATTATCACCATCATCATTATTATCTACATCATCTCCATCATCTCCATCATCTCCCTCATCATCTCCATCATCATCATTATTATTCTCCCCCTGATCAACCAAAGTTTCTTTCAGAAGAAAAACATCAAGTTCCAATTCTTCTATTCGATCATTCTGAGATATAATTTGCTGTCGTTGCTCCTCGATAAGAATATCTTGAGTATTAATGCGTTGTAAAGCATTAAGTAAATCAAGTTGTAGCTTTTCAACGATAGACATTAAGGGTTTTACAGCTCTTTGTTATGATGCATCAAGATTAGCCATGCTAACACTTGGTCCATGTGAAGATGAAGATGTGCCAGCTGCAACAGAAGCAGCAACAGGAATTGTAGATTGAGCTGGAACAGAGACAGGAATACCTTGTGCAGCAGAGGTAGAAGCAGTAGCATCAAATGAACTAGGTTCAGAAATTCTGCGTCTTTGAGATGGACGAATATCATGTACATATTCAGGATCTTGTGCCTCTTCGCGTTGACGTCTTGAATCTTGTCCTTCTTTTTCAATATTTTCTGCAATAATTCTTTGAGTGACTAAAGATTCTTCGACAGTTTGTAGACGAAAAGATTGATCATCTTCAGAACTTGAAGATTCCACTTCCTCATGATCAATCAAAGGTACCTCTTGCTCCCCCTCAGATGATTCACTATCAGTAGTAGAATCAACAGGTTGTACAACCTGTGGCAATGCAAATTGTGGAGGTTGAAAGTCAATATCAATGATGTGTCCAAACAAATCAATAGTAGGCGGCACTGGTTTGCCCCTATATCCATTGCAATCTGCAAACACTCTTTTGGGAATAGGAGTGTAGTGTAAAATGCTTCCATGATAAGTAATCTCGTTGACATGATTATCAAAAATATATTGAAGAAACCGAGGATACATGAAGAAACCATCATCGAATCAAATCAAATCCAGCCAAAGCCAAATTTTCAAAAATATATCTTGAAAAATTAAATGGGATATTTAGAACAAGAGCCGTCATTAATCCTGCAAGCTGATAACTCATCGAATCAAATCCAGCTTTCCTCGGAGAGATGCACCCAATCAACATATGTGCCAAAAACTTCCAGTGTGGACAAAAATGATTTTTCAAGATTTGTACATCATGAGGTCCTTTGGTACATCCCATTTGATGAAGACATTGATCAATGATGTTTCGAGGAATGTCATTTGATGCATTCAAAGTATCTCCAAATTGGAGAGTATGACGAATCAGCTCTTCAGTCAGCAACAAAGGTTTTCCATCAACTGTAGATGTAATACATGGAGGATTAACATCTGTTTGATACACAGCTGAGGTCCAGAAGTCTATCATGTGGTCTTCGTACAGATTGGGAACAGATACAGTCAAGGCATACGATATGCGTGATCGTAGAAGAAACCTATCATAGGGAAAAACTTCCTATTTTCAGGTTTATCAGGTTGTTCCATAAGATACGCGGTTGCATTGTGTCTTTTTTCGAACACGACTGCTCGACGTCTAACCTCAGGTTGAGCAGCAAATCCATATGGAGAAGTTCCAAAGGAATGTTAATCGAATTCATCAATTTAGGTTTATGAGACTTCTTAGTTTGTTTTCCCTTTTTACAGGAAATACAATGATCATTTAGTGAAAAGGTTTGTTTAGGAACCCCAATCACTAAATCATTCTTAACTAAGAAGTTCATTTTCCTAAAGTTAATGTGACCCATTCTTCTGTGCCACAAAATTGATTCCTTTTCTGTAGCTTTTGACAATAAGCAAGTATGCTCTGTAGATCGAGTAATGGTACGCATGTCTAAGACATACATATTCTTTACCCTTGGAGCTCGCATAAGAATCCACTCTTGAGGTACCACAAACCCTGGTTTAAGAATTAAGCACTCTTCATCGTTAAACAAAGTTGACAGTTTCTTGTCACAAACTTGGGAAACACTAAGTAGATTTGATCAAAAGCGGTTCCCCGTTTGAAACGGTTCCCTCACAAGAAATCATGCCACCTTTGTCTCCGGCAAATGCAACAAACCCTCCGTCTTTAACCTTAACATCCTCAAGCAGAGAGAAATTCCCTGTCATATGTCTTGAACATCCACTATCGATGTACCATATGTTATCAATAGCTCGGGAAGACTGTAAGACATTTGATCAAAAGCGGATTAGTTGCTAATGGAGACCCAAGCCTTTGAGGCTATGGGTCGTCCAGTAATGACATCCATGATGAAAACGTCAATTTGTTTCAAATTCCTTTTGAAATTCCTTTTGATTGACGCATCATGAGATTTTGTTTTCTTCTTTGAAGAAACAGAAGATGTTACTTTCGGTTTTGATGATTTTTCGTGGATAGTTTTTAAATCATCTTTGATTTCAGAATGTTTAGCTTGCTTCGAAATATCTCTTGAACGTTTTTTAGCAAGCTTGTGACACTCATTGATAAGATGTCCACGAACACTACAATAGAAACATTTTCTTGTTTCATATTGTTTCCGAGAAGTAACCCTTTTATCAGAAACATGAAGTGAAGTCTTACTTGTAGAAGCCTCGCATTTAGAATGTGATTTTCTACTCGTAGAAACTTCACTTTTGGTAGAAACAAAGTGAGAAGAAGAAAGTTTAGCTTTTGATGAAGAAGTTGATGATTGTGATTTTTGTGGTGAAAAAGATTGTTTTAACTTGTGATGGTATTTTACAAGCTTTTGATTTTTCTTTCAACTTTTTCAAAACACAATCTTTAATCTTGTCACTACACTCACAATCATGCTTCTTTATTTTGGAAGCATCAACTTTGGATTCATCAGTTGGTGAATCATCAACTTTGGAATCATCTTTGGAAGATGATTTTAAAGTCTCACTAAATGACATCTTTTGAGGTATGTCTTTTAATTTATCAACCTTGCCCTTCCCATAAGCAAACTCAACATTTGCTTCATCTTTAACTGGCAATGCAGAATAGGTAGTTGGTGGAGGAACAAAATGATATTCAACTTTTGAGTCTTTTGTTTTTGAATCATCTTGATATCCAATCCCAGATTTAGATTTAGTATCTAAACGTTGGTTATTGATTATCTCATCAAAAACAACAGCAGATGTTGACACGTTTAGCAATTTTCTTTCAAGATCTAAAAGCATAGAATCAGCATTAGATTTTTCTTTCTTGAGTAATTCCATTTCAACCAAATAGCTATTGATAATGGATTGCTGATTGAAGATTTTTGCTTTTAAATCATGTGTTTCAACATTTGTTGACTCAAAACGTTTATTTAAAAGATTATTATTTTCAACCAATTCCTTGTTCTGTATTTTTAACTTTTCATTGTTAGTTAAAAGTTTAGCATTTTGAGTTTGATAAATGCTGATTTGATTCTTCAAATCAGTGCAATTTGAGCAAATTTGGTTAGCAAGGGAAGAATCGACCTCGGAAACATTCGCCATAAATGCTTGGTTATGGGAATACTCATCCACGTGTGCACTCCAATCATAAAACTCATCAGAAGTAGAAATAAGTGCAGAAGATGTGGGAGTAGCAGATGTCTCCTTTGTTTGAGATTGAACAGATGAAGAATATGTCTTGGAGGTTGATGGCTTAGTAAACCCAGAAGTTGGAGCTTTATTCTTTTCACATTCTCTTGCAAAGTGACCAAGGTTTTGACAATTGTAACAACGAACTCTTGACTTGTCAAAACCTGATTTACCTCCCAGTTTACTTTTACCAATTCTCTGTAAAAACTTTTTAACCCGCCTGGTAAGCATAGCCATATTCCATTGCAAATCCATCTCTTCTAGGTCATCTGGATGCAATTGATCATAATCCTCTTCAACTAACTCAACATTTCCAACTCTTCCAGAAATAAAAGCTTCATATGAAGACAAGAATGCAGTAACAACATTTGCATGGTCTTCAGTCACTCTTGAAACTTGTGAATTAGAATTATGTTGTTGTTGATGGCTAGAAGTTGGAGAACTTCCAGAACCGTAAAAACCAAAACTTGAATAACCACCAAATGTGGTTCCACTTGAATTTCCACTAGAATAAGTTTCAGATCCTGAATATAATGCTGTTGTTTCAGAAGATTTGGTAGTACCAAATTGAGTAAACTGCATCATTTTTCCTATCTCCTTTTTCTGGAGAGACACATCATACACCTGAAGTTTATTTATCAAATCTTCAAAAGCATATTCCCCTAATGATTCATCTTCCATCAAGATATTTGCTTTGATGTCCCATCGAGAAGGCAAAGCTTCAATCAATTTTTCATTGATTTCAAGACGCTCAAGAATCATTCCATGTCTTTTTAACTCACTAATAAACTGTGAGTACCTAACAATCAAATCGTTAAAAGACTCATTGGGAATACAGGTGAAAACATCCCATTGTTTCTTTAGTAAATCGCGTTTGCTCTTTTTCAATTTATCATTACCAGCAAACCGCTTTTCCATTGCTTTGTACAATTCAAAAGCAGTAGACAAATCTTTCCACCCTGCTAAAACATCGCTTGGAAGACTCATTGAAATGATGGATTTGGCCTTCTTATCACGATCATGTTCTTTTCGTTCTTCTGAATTCATCATCTTTAATGATTTAGGTGGAGGATTATCTCGATAAATGCCTTCTGCTCTCGGATGTATATATTGTTCCAATATTGGAATCATCAAATCAGGATCATACAAAGCAATAAACGATTCAAAACGATATCTCCAGTCATCGTAATCGTTTTGACAAAGAAACTTGGGTGGTTTTGTAGTTGTTCCAGTCTCTTGATCATTTTTCATCATCGTTTGCCAGTTAACATGAGCCATCTTCCAAGATGAAATCCGTGAAAACTAAATCCGTGAATCACACTTAAAAAAAAAATCTTTAATCTTTCTTCGTGAATACAATATCCGAGAATACTAATATATAACCAAATACTAATATCTGTGAATATTAATATCCGATAATACAAATATCCGTGAATATTAATATCCGATAATACTAATATCCGTGAATATTAATATCCGATAATACTAATATCCGTGAATATTAATATCCGATAATACTAATATCCGTGAATATTAATCCGATAATATTAATATCCGTGAATATTAATATAGATGAATACTATTATCCGTGAATACTATTATCCGTTAATACTAATATCCGTGAATATGAAAAATCAGTTAGTAATATTTTGAAAATGTTTAATCCGTGAATGTAATACCACTGTTTATGCGACAATAGTATAATTCACGGAAATATATCAAATTCACGGAGTATATATATTCACGGAATTCTGAATTCACGGAAAACGTTAATTCACGGAAGACAATTTCCAGAATTTTCAAAATGATCCAGATTCTTCAAAACAGACTTGTTCTTGATGAAACTTGATGCAATGTGCTCGGAATTCAATTTCCGACACTCAGAAACGATCAATTTGAACTTTGAACGTCAAAGTTTCAAACATGCAGAAAAGTCGTGAACTCTTGGTATGCTTCTTGATCAACTCGTCATCATAGAGTGAATGTGAATGAATTCAGAATAAATTCAATTGCAGACATCACTCATTAACAACTTCAGAATGAATCAAACACTTTCTCAAATGATCGTAACACTAGACATCACTACAGCTTCTTCAAATCCTCAATCTTCAACTTTAATTCACGCAAATGTTCTAATTTCTTATTCTTCTGGCTCTGATACCACTTGTGAGCGTCCTCGGATCAGAATACGCAAACTAGAACGAACATATATTTGTACGGAAGACAAATATATGCAACCACAATATGAATTACAGAGATGAATGTATCAAACAAGAAATCTTGATTATAATGCAATATCAATCTTTCTTATACAAGAAGTCCAAATATACAAGTGTATGTCTACAAGTGATCTCTCAAAAAGCTCTCAAAAACACACACACAAAAATGACTTTAACTGACCTATTTATAGACAAGTATTAATACGACAATTCAAGTGCAATCCGTGAATAGACATTCACGGAATTACACCTTCCGTGAATCCAAGCATTCACGGAATGCAAATGTCGGATCCAAGCATTCACGGATAATCAACTATTGTCGAATCCTTATCATTCACGGACAAACTAATCCACGAAACATTATCATTCACGGACAAACTTATTCACGGATTTAACATAGACAAAAATAAGTATTAATCAACTTTTGTCTTTACACACATCAACAATCATGTAAGTAAAAGCAGTTAGCTATGTTTTCCACCCCTGTTCAAATGTAGTAAAATGGTAAAAGTAGGGGCTGTGAACTCACCTGGTGAGCTAAGTATGTTCGAGTGCTAGCAAAGCCTAAAGCCCAAGTCTAGTCCAAAATCTCCTAACTCCCTAAACGTATGAGATTTTATAAGTATGTGGATGTCTAAATTAACCATCCATGCTAGTGCTCACACAACTAGATTATGTCCAAAGTTTATTTAATCGTTTGTCTTAGAAAACATGTTTGGCCCATTGGTGAAAGTTGTAATAATAATTTCAAAGTATTGTTATTATGTTCAAATTGTTATACACTTGGATAACGGGGGTCCGGGGGCAGCGCCCCTGGTAGCGGGGTCCAAGGGGTGGCTACCCCTGGTGGGTCCAAGGGGGAGAGCCACAAGGAAATTTTTTATTTCTACTAGTATTGCTTTAATAAAAACGCATCAGAAATTTAAATTCGGAAAAATCGAATAAGTGGATTTTTGGACATAAATTCATTATGTAAACGTTCTAGCATGTATATATAAGCTTTCTAGTACTTTTAAAAGAGTTATAACGTTTCTTACCATGAAATCAAAAATGGAGAAGGTGAAGATGAAGCTCGTGATGTGGGGATCGTTTCTTCGTGAAGTAGCTTCGTGATTTGCTGCCTTTTTTTGTGGTGTTTTATGGTGATTTGGGGTTGCGATTTGAGAGGGAGAAGGAGAGAGAGATGGATAGAGCTGTGTGTGTGTAAAATGAAGGAGGAAGAAGAAATAAAAAGGGAAATAGGTGGGTCGGTTTGTGTTCGCGGGTTTGGGCTGACCCTTTTGGGTCTCGGGCTCGATTGTTTCCGTTTTTGTTTGCCCGATCGTATAAATTGCGTAACATCTTTAACTAGAGTATTTTATCAGAATACTTTATCTGAGTGATAAAAATATAACTTGGTTTTAATTCATTTGTCGGGTTCATTTCGTATGTTTCGGTCGTGTACGGTTTCGTTTTCTTTAAAACGTGTTAGACAGTGTATATTATCTCAATAATATAAATTAAATAATGTTCGTTTGGATAAAATCCTCGTTATTTATAAAAGTGGTCACCAACGCCCAAAATTAAGTGTGTCGTACTAGATCCAATAGTTTCACGCGTAATTATAACTAATTACGAAAATTGTAATACCTCACGTATTAAATAGTTGGGCTTTGCTAGACTTATCTTATAAAAATAGCGTGAATTCACTCAAGTAGGGAATTAGCCTAAAATGCAAATGTTTAGTGTACGTGATCATGTTCAAATTTGCGGGATGTTACATTTGTATTCAACAACTTAACTGCTTCCGTCTTATTTTATACTGGAGCTGATAAGAATTTTATATCTGATGAGTTTAGTCCACTACTCAACATTACACCCATTGCCTTAGAATCTAAGTACACAATAGAATTGGCAAACGACAAACTAATAGAAGCTAATCGTGTGATACCTAATTGCACGTTAAACTTAGAAATGGAACTCTTTCCCATAGACTTATTACCGGGGAAATTGGAAGCTTTGATATCATCATTGGCATGGACTGGTTGTCCAAACACCACGCCAAAATCGTTTGCTATGAGAAAATTGTTCGTATTCCTCTCGTCACCGGTGGAACTCTGATCATACAAGGGGAGACCGATGGGACGAGAATAAACATCATATCTTGCATGAAAAATCCAAAAATATCTAAGAAAAGAATACCAGGACATCCTCGCACATATAATAGAGAAAAAGTCGGATGATAAGCTACTTGAGGATGTGCCTATCGTACGATACTTCCCTTAAGTCTTTTATGAAGACTTTCCTAGCCTTCTGCCACCCAAACAAGTCGAATTCCAGATCGACCTTGTGCCCATAGCAGCACCTGTGGCACCAACCCCTTAGCTATAAGTGCCTTCCGAGTTGCAGGAGGTGTCTACACAACTACAAGAACTCCTGGACAAAGGATTCATTCATCCAAGTTCCTCACCTTGGGGTGTTCCGGTCCTCTTTGTGAAAATAAAAGACGGTTCTTTCCGAATGTGTATCGATTACCATGAACTCAAAAAACTTACTGTAAAGAATCGATACCCACTCTCTCGTATCGATGACCTATTCGACCAACTTCAAGGATCGAATTTTTATTCAAAGATCGATCGACGGTCAGGTTATCACCAGCTTCGAGTTCGTGATGATGACATTCCTAAAACTGCTTTCTGAACTCGCTACGGGCATTACAAATTCCAAGTGATGCCATTTTGTTTGACCAACGCACCGACTGTATTCATGGACCTTATGAATTGAGTGTGCTAGCCTTATCTTGACAAGTTTGTTATCGTTTTCGTCGATGACATCCTGATCTACTCACGTAACGAACAAGAACATGCACAACACCTGAAAACCATTCTAGAGCTATTCAAACACGAGGAGTTATATGCCAAATTCTCCAAGTGTGAGTTCTAGATGAAAACCATTCAATTCCTTGGACACGTCATTGACAGTCAAGGAATTCATGTCGATCCATCATAAATTGAGGCTATCAAGTGCTGGAAGCAGCTACTACACCCACAGAAGTATGTCAAATCTTAGGACTCGCTGGATACTACACGCGATTCATTGAGAACTTCTGGAAAATAGCCCAACCTCTCACCACCCTGACTTAGAAAGAAATAAAATTCGATTAGACCTACACACAGAATTAGCTTTTCAGCTATTAAAACAAAAATATTGCAGTTCACCAATCCTATCTCTAACCGAAGACAACGATGACTTTGTGTTTTACTGTGATGCTTCACACCAAGGTCTCGATTGCGTGTTAATGCAACAAGAAAAATTCATCACCTACGCATCTCGACAACTGAAAATAAATGAAAAGAATTACACAACTCATGACCTAGAGTTAGGAGCCGTTGTATTCGCACTTAAAATCAGGAGACACTACTTATATGGTACCAAGTATACAATTTTTATTGAGATAACATCATTGGGTCGAAATACTTACTGATTACGAGTGTGAAATTCGTTACCACCCCAGCAAGGCGAATGTTGTTGCCGATGCCTTAAGTTGTAAGGAATGAGTGAAACCCCTTCGAGTCTGAGCACTGGGTATAACCATTCACAACAGTCTTACCACTCAAATCCTTACCGATCAACATGAAGCACTCAAGGATGAAAACATAAAACTCGAGGCCTTGCGAGGCATGAACAAACAGCTTGAAACCAAGTCTGATGGGGCCATATACTTCTCTAACAGACTCTGGTTGCCCAACTTCGGGAACCTGTGGGATTTGATGATGCATGAAGCTCATAAATCTAGATAATCTATACATCCTGGAGTTGACAAAATGTATCACGGCATCAAGGAGTTGTATTGGTGGTGCAACATGAAGGCCGACATCGCTATATGCTAGCAAATGCCTTACTTATTCTAAAGTTATGGCTGAATACCAGAAACCTTCCAGCTTGCTGCAACAACCGGAAATTCCACAATGGAAATGGGAGCAGATCACTATGGACTTCATTACTAAACTCCTGAAAACGCTGGGCGGTTGCGATACCATTTGGGTGATCGTGGATCGTCTCACTAAATCTAATCATTTCTTGGCTATCAAGGAAACTAACAAGATACAATGTTTGACACGGATCTACCTAAAAGAAGTCGTGTCAAGACACGGCATACCCATCTCAATTATCTCTGATAGAGATAGTTGAATTACGTATCATTTTTCGCAATCATTGCAAAAATCTCTCGGTACTCATTTGGATATGAGCACTGGTTATCACCCACAAACTGATGAACAAAGCGAACGGACTATACAGATACTAGAGGATATGCTATGAGCCTGCGTGGTTGACTTCGGAAATTCTTGGGAAAACCACCTACCGTTGTGCGAGTTCTTGTACAACAACATCTACAACACCGGCATTAAGGCTGCACCTTTCCAAATTTAAACTTGTAAAATAATTAAATCAACATTAAACAATCGGGAAACAAACACCGCACGGAGGGTAAACGTGAGGAATTAAAAATTTGGGAGACCCCTCCCCCTTTTACCCCCCCAAAATCGGCCCACCCTCCCCATTTCTTCCTCTCATTTCATTTTCTTCTTTTTTCATTTCTCTCTCTCTCTTTCCTCTCATCCAAACCCACCACCACACCACCACCACCTAAATCCACCAAAAAGGACCACCAAACGACTGTAAATCACCGGAGCCATTTAGATAAAAACGTTCACGACATCACGATCTACATTTCTGTCTTTTCGGTTTCTCCAGACGTTATCTCGTAAGTTTCTGACAAATCTCGAAAAAACTCCGATTTCATTTATTTTTCTTGAGAGTTGTTTATTTAAACTTGAAATGTCCAAATATGGGTTGGGTAAAACTTTCGAGCCAAGCGGAAACCGGAAAACACGTTTTTGGACTCAAAAATCCCGATCAGTCGGGAGTGTCGCACATGCCAGTGCAGTGATGCGTCACTTCCTAAAGTGACGCACAAAGTGTTGCTAAAAGCCCTAATATTGCGTCATTTTTCTAAGTGCCGCATAAAACACTCTTTTTGCGTCACTGCCTAAGTGACACAAATTCAATACCCGACACTTCCTAACCGACACTTATAGCGACACTTGTCCAAATGTCGCCTATAATCGAAATCTGATTTCAAACGACACTAGCCCTAATGACGCATGACACTTGTACCGACAATTCTATCCGACACTTGCCTAAGTGTCGCTGATTTATGCGTCACTTCCCTAAGTGACGTTAACATTTCAGAATATCTCATTTTATGCGGCACTTCCTAAGTGTCGCATAAACCCCTAAGTGTCGCTATAAGTGACGCTAAAAACAGAATGTTTACAACTCATTGTTTTTACTAAGTGTCAAGACTTGAAAATTCATCACTTAATGATACCCAAATTCAATTTTTAGATGCGTTTTTCTTTAAGGAAATATAGTAGAAATAAAAATTTTCCAAGCTGACCTGAAAGGGGCTCTGCCCCTTGGACCCCGCCAGGGGTTGCCACCCCTGGAACCCCGCTAACTAGGGGCGCTGCCCCCGGACCCCCATTACCTAAAGTTTGTAAATACATTTTTTAAGTATAACACTTCGAAATCTAAATAATAATGTTGAAGATTATTATTACAAACAATCACCAACGGGCCGTACACATTTTCAAAACATAATCATATCAACCAAGTCGTAGTAACTTGGACAAGTTAATCAACCAGATCATAGGAATTTGGATATTCTAGTTGGATGAACAACTACAAAGGTAGTCTTTATAGATGCCTACTCACATTTATAACCATCGCGTGTCGTGGACACCCTCAGGTTACAAGTCTTCGTACAACACAATTTCGGCTAATCAACTCAAGTTTATTAAATTAAACTTTCAAGACTCAGGTGAGTCTCCTAGCCCCTGCTAAACTGTTTAACTCAGGGGTGTGATATCATTGCTCGTTTTATTTTAACTATATGAACGCAAGTACGAAAACAAACAATTACTACATGAGTTATCTCACTAATCTTTCAAAGCCCTCCTCAGCATAGTTTGGTAATACGTTGTAGCGTGAATATTAGTATATGGTACCATATAGGATTGACCCTCCTCGTCAAGGTTAGCATGCACTAACTGGGTAAACGGATGTACTAATATTTGTTCAGACGAGTGTAGATTAGGCACTCGTGGGAGGCACCTCGATCATGATACCTTAAATGTGGACCTGACACCTCGAGTTAAGCTCAGACTATGTGCTCATGGCACTAAAACTTTTATTTTGCTTAATTGCAATTAAAATTCAATTAAATCTTGCGGTTCATACAATATGTGTTGACATGCAAACCTGTGAGCTCACCAGCGTTTCACTTACCCACTTTAGCATGTATCGCAGGTACTCAGCAGTAGGTTGGACTACCCTCAGGATTACTATAGCTCGAGTCAGCATGCAGACAATAGAGATTTCCTTGCATTAATATATTTTGTATAAGTATTTATGTATTGGAATCTCTCATTTACCGAACACGAGCTATGTATAACTTCAAATGTTGTAAACATTTCTTATATCAATATATTTTGTTAAAACGACACATGTAGAGTCGTTTACTATATATCTTTGTGCTGTGAATATTGATTAGTCACGCCCTGACCCGATTCGCTTCCGCAACCCGAATTTGGGGGTGCGAGAGATTGGTATCAGAGCCTAAGCTTATAGTGAACTAGGTTGCATTTGGTGGGCCTAGACTATGACCGTTAGGCATTATTCCTCATTAAGTGTGATTAGGTTTAGTGACTACGTTGTATTGGTTTAATTTAACATAGTCTGATCAACTATGTACAATTAAATGAATATGATGTGAGATCTGAAAGGAGTCATGACTGAACAGGATACACTAGTTGACTCTGACCTTGAGAGAACCGGGACTCAAACATGTATGTGCTAGACACTCAATAGGCTATTATGTGATATATATATATATATATATATATATATATATATATATATATATATATATATATATATATATATATACATAGATAGACCTCCCTACGAATCTTAGGCTATATTATATATACGAATATAGGCCTCATTCTTTCTATGCTTTGTCTCAGAAATGACAAACACACCACCCAATTCATCTCGCTCTCATCCGTATGGATCACGAAACTTAACGGTAGCTAGGAGGAACACTGGGTTGCCTCGAGGTAGCCCATATCCCACTCAAAACCAACTCAATAACCAGCCTCAAAGGCAAGCAACAACGAGCCAATGGCGATGGTTATCAGACCGACTCGACACCTGGAGGGATGAGTAAGGAATCCAACTCCCCGCAACTAATGGAGGGTTTTCCAGCATGGAAGTCTCTCCCTATACCCAAGAACCTACTCACTTCACTGTTCCCGTGTTAGCTGCTCGAGTGCACCACCACGAAAGCAGGCTACCCAACATGAAAATCGAACAACGTAATATTCGCTCTAACTAGATGGAGCAAACTCAAGACAGAATCGCCCAGTTATACATACATCAGGTAGACATCTCTGACACCTTCACCCGAACTCACGACCAAGTGGAGGATACCACACAAACCATGGAGATCGTTCATAAATAAGTAATCTGTAACTGAAACGAGATCTCCGTTTTACAATCAAGATTGCAAGAATGTGAGATGCACCTGCGGGAAACCGAGAATGCTCTCAGAATGGTTAGCAGACTTGCAGAGACTGTGGACCATCTCTCCTCACTACTTCCACAACTCAATCTACACCGAGATTAGTGTAGTAACTATCTAGTAATCTATTGTATTTCAGTAGATCTATGTAATTCGACTGGATGTAACAATTCCCAGCATCTTTTGCAAACTACCTAAGTCTGTAACTTTTGAAACTCGTAACTCGAAATTGTCTGTAATCATTTAACTCTGTAATATCAATTGACAATTTCTCTCTATGACTCGACATTATTGGTCTTTATATTGTGATGTGTATATTACCGCTTTTATATATACATCTACCTCAATTATCATTCTGGTACAAACTCTCATGAACCTCTTGTTTCTTTCTTGAAGAATCATGACGCCGAAGAAGAAAAGTTATAGCGATGCTGAAATTGCTGCTCTCGCAAGAAGTATTGTTGGTAGATTACTAATAGCTGCTACTTCATACTTCATATGGCAAGAAAGAAACAATCGGCTATTCAAGAAAGGGGCTAGGAATTCCCAACAGATACGTGATGTGATAATTGAGACTATTCGGCTTAAGCTTCTTACTTTCAAGTTCAAGAATTCTGCTGGGGTGGTGCGTTTGCTTGATGCTTGGAGATTACCTCGATCATGTCTGAAAAATGGATAGAGTTTCTTTGATGCATATTGATTGTTCGTTCATTCTATACTGGTTGTTTTACTTGTTTGTTTCATTTGTAATATGTATATGGCATGTCATATACATTTAGAATAGTGAGATAGAACGGTTGGATGTTTCGAGGTTGATGTGGAACTCATTCATATCGTTTTGTTCTTAATTTTGGTATATAATATATTTACCGGGGTAAACCCCTTTACCCAAAAAAAAAATTGCTGCTCTCGTTTCCCGAGTTGTGGCCGAAGCCCTGGCTACTCGGGAATCACCACGAACATCTAGGAGAAGTGATGACACTGCTAACACTACTCCTATCATCAAGCCTTGTTCTTACAAGGATTTTCTCAGTTGCAAACCGTTTTATTTCAAGGGCATGGAAGGTGCCATTGGTTTGATCCGGTGGATGGAACGTATGGAATCTGTCTTTAGCCTATGCAATTGCACTGAAGACAGCAAAGTCAAGTTTGCTGCCCACACCTTTCAGGAAGGTGTCCTTACTTGGTGGAACACCTATACTAGTGCCGAGGGAATCGAGACTACTAATCGATTGCCCTTGACAGATCTGAAGAAAATGTTGAAGGATGAGTATTGCCCTATCAAAGAACTTCACCGATTAGAGGAAGAATTCTGGCACCTAACCATTCAAGAAAATGACATCGCTGGTTACACCACCAAATTCCAGCAACTCGCCCTTCTGTGTCCGGGTTTGGTAGACACGGACGAAAAACGCATCAAAAGATACATCTGCGGCCTCCCGGAAAACATCCAGGGAAATGTCGCCTCATCCAAACCAACCACCATACAAAGTGCAATCCGGCTTGCACATGAGCTCATGGAAATGATTGTCAAATGTGAGGCATCCGCCGCCCCTTCCAACGACAAACGCAAATCCTCCGAACAGCACCACCAACCAAACAGGAAACCCAATGCCATCCAAGCTTATACCTCCAACACCGAACCCAAATGCGGGTATACTGGGTGCAAACCCTATTGTTCCGAGTGTAACCGCCACCACGAGGGTCAATACATTACATAACAAAAGTAATACCCCTTGCAACAACTGCAGGAGGTACGGGCATTCGACCAAAGATTGCTGGTCTCCCAAATCCAACAACACCAAACAACACAGGGCCTGTTATTGAAAGTCCACGATCTCAGAACTAAAAAACTTAGTAATCAAGTATAAAGTGCAGCGGATAACAATATACTTGAAGTAAATGATCTAGAGAAGAGAGAAATTGCTTTGGTAAACTAATTGTATTAATATAGCTCAGATAATACAAAACACCAAAGACTTCAGTAAGTAGAAATTTTCCGTAACTAGAATTAGTTTCAGAACAAAAGTCCAACAAACTTGTAACAAACTCGTAACAGAATTTCGCGCCAATCTAGATACTGACTAAAACGGTTATTTTTGCTAGTTTCGGACAAATAAACAACTAGATACGGACTTAAAATCCCAGATTTTCAAAGTGAAATTACTTTCTCAATACATCTTCAATTTTAACAATCAAGATATGTATGCACTCGTATTTGAAAACCAAACACTCGTGTAGTATTAATTTCAAGTTTAAACGTGTTTAATCAAAATCCGTACAAAATGAATTTGAAACAGAATGAGATTTCAACGAATTGAATAATGAATTTGATCAAATTGAAAGTACAGAATGATTCGGAATCACTTACAGTGATGTTTTTGACGAAATTGAGACTGCAAATGATGAAATTGATCAAAATGAATTTCTGATCAAGTACTCCGTATGATCAAACACTCCGTATATCTCTTTAATCACTTCTAAATCAATCTAGAAGTAATCCGTATCAAACTAATCACCTCTGATCAATACATACAATCAAATTCCTCAAAAACACACTCTAAATCAAACACGAAGCTCACTAAGCAGCTCTGGTGGCTCTGATACCAATTGAAAGTCCACGATCTCAGAACTAAAAAACTTAGTAATCAAGTATAAAGTGCAGCGGATAACAATATACTTGAAGTAAATGATCTAGAGAAGAGAGAAATTGCTTTGGTAAACTAATTGTATTAATATAGCTCAGATAATACAAAACACCAAAGACTTAGAGAATTCTGAACATCAAACACCTATATATATAGGCAGAATTCTTTAGTCAATATAAGTCAAACATCAAAAATTCCGAATCTATCTACTTACTGACTTCTACTTACGGACTACCAGACAGTCCGTAAGTACTACATACATACTGACTATGTTAGTTACGGACATACTTGACTTGTACGATTTCAGACTTCTAAAAATTTATCAAACCTAACATATTAAGCTTTAGACATCCATTGCTCCAACAGTTATGAATGTGGAGATGCTGGACACTTCAGGAATGAGTTGTCACACCCCCAATTTCATGCTTTGCGGAAGCGATTGTTTTTGGGCGTGACTAATCAAATATCAAGCACAAAGATTAAGCAAATGACTCTAAATGAGACGTTTTTGAAAATACATTACATAACAAAAGTAGTACAAGGTTTTAAGTCATAAGTATACTTCATTAGTGAGTTCGAAAAATGAATCTGAAGATTTTAAATACATAATCATAGTACAAAAGATAATGCGAGTAAAATCTTCATAAGTGTGTATGCATGCGACTCGTACTAGCTTAGCACATAAGTAGATCCTGCTGCGCCATCCTACTGTGGCTGCGTACCTGTAAATGCATTACTAAAAGCGTCAACCAAAAGGTTGGTGAATCTCACAGGTTTGTAGTATATAGTAATAGAAAATCCAGCCTTCAATAAGTAGAAACAATTACACCAATTGTAATTATGTAAGCAGTGACAATTACACCACGGTAATTAAGTAAGTAATATCAATTACACAACGGTAATTCAGTAAGTAAGTATCAATTACACAACGGTAATTTAGTAAGTAAGTATCAATTACACAACAGTAATTTAGTAAGTAAGTATCAATTACGCCAAGGTAATTAGCTAAGTAAGGTCTGCCATGAGCCATCATAGTCGAAGCTTAACAAGTCTGTAATTTGCCCCCGTGAGTGCTAATCCAAAAACACTCATACGAAATGAGTAGAAAACACCTGTTTATACGAGTACGGTTCGTGGTGGCGCTACCACCCCAGGCGGGGATTGTCAGTCCCATATGGATCCATCTACTAAAACTCGCGCTTATCTTATAACTAACAACTATAATTCAGAGGACTTCATTGGATTAAGACGTAACTCATGCAAGTCTGTAAGTCTATAGGTCTGTAAGTCGGTAAGGTCTGTAAGTATTATGTCTGTAAAGTCGCAAGTCTGTAAAGTAATCAATTTGTAAAGTAGTAAGCCTGTCAATAAGTCGGTAAGTTTGTAAGTTGGTAAAGTCGGTAAAGTAGTGAGTTAACAAGTCGGTAATACCATACATACATATATGTATACAAGTAAAACAAACAATGCATCTCCCCCAAAGTAAAGACAGTAAAAAGGGGCCGTGAGACTCACCTGAAAAGCAAGCAATCCTAAAGTACGTGAGTTGTTCCAATGGTAATCTCCTAATGCCCTAAATATGTGAGATTATAACGAGTAAGTGGATGTTTAACTAAACCATCCGTAGTTTGTGTTTGAGTTTGTGAAAAGGTATACTGCTCGTTGGTGACGGTTTATAATAATAATTTCAAACTATTATTATTATACATGATTTGTTGTACTTATAAAAGTATATGTGTTTCGTGTGTAAGTCGTATCGTATAAGTTTAGTTGTTACTCAAGTTCGTCACATCCGTTACATTTTATTTCATGAGTTATGAAATTTGGTACGGGTCCGAAAGCTGAAATATGCCATTTTCGAGCCCTAGACGACCCCAAAAGGACTAAAACCGCCTAGGCTATGGTACATAGCCTTGATCATTGGGCCATTTTCGAGTGACCGTGTGACTTTTAGCCCAATCCTTTATAATAAATTTTTTATCGAGAAGCTACCCTGAAAACTCTTATGAAAGTTTTTAAAAATTGTTCCGTTTGAGTAATCTAGCCGTTTGGCTATAAAGGTCCAGTCGTTCGGCTATGGAGGACCTAGCCGTTCGGCTATGGAAGTCCAGCCGTTCGGCTATGGAGGACCTAGCCGTTCGGCTAAGGAAATCCAGCCGTTCGGCTGATGATTTCCAGCCATTCGGCTCAGGTACCACTTTCAGGTCTGTTCGCGAAATCAGTTGAGAAAACGAGTATAGATTCGATTTTTGGACATAATCTACTCAATGGAACAACATTACATGATGATATTAGTATATTAAACTCGAATTTAAAGAAAGTTGTGAAGTTTTCTTACGTATTAAAAGTGGAGCCGTGTGAGGTTGATGATGATGAACCGGATGATGGTGATGATCGAAGATGATGATTATGATGATGATATTGCTGCTGAATCTTGTTGTTGTTGATGATCAAGATGATGATGATTTTGAATCCGAGAGGGAGAGAGCGAGAGGCCAAAAGAGAGAGAGATGAGTCGGGTGTGAGTGTGAATGAATGAATTATTGGGGGTCAGTGAATATAACCGGCCTCCAATAATTGAGGTAGATAGCATTTTTCGCCCCGTGTTAGCGTACCCGATTGTAATGTAGTATAATGTTTTAAAATAATAAATTTCTAAAAATATAATCGTTTATATTTTTAATCGAAGTATTTAATAAAAACACTTTTGATAGGCTATAAAATTTTGTCTTTGTTTTACTTTGAACTTACGGATAGTTTTCTGTGTTCAAAATGTATTTAGATTTCTAACGGAGTAAATAATTATTATTCTTTACAATAATACTTTATTTGAAAATGTTTTTCACCAGCATCCGTATTTAAGATTATGCGTTCTTTCATATTTGTTTGTACGTGATTAAATAATCGTTATGTTATATATCTATAAATACATATATAATATCCAATACTTTCATATTATCTTGTAATAAGGTTTAAAGTTTAAATTGACCGCTAATTTTGGCCCTTTTTTAACCGGGTGTCACATGAGTGTCCAAAGCTGAAGAACAGGAACAACAACAACAACAACACCACGAGAGGTAGAGCCTTCGTACTCAACTCTGGGGACGCCCGTGAAGACCCTGATTTGACGTAAAAAGTCATGTTTTACGCACATCTTTTACCTCATATTTAGCTCTTAATTAACAAAATCATGCCAATAAAGTCCACATTTACCACATTTGTTAAAAAGGTCAAAACTTTATAAGTATTTCAAAAACAACGGTAAATGGACGAAAAACACACTTAAAAAGGCATAATTCGTTCGACACGCTATTTTATCATAAAACTCCGATCTGGGACTTAATAAGTATCTTAAAATGTAGGTCTGGAGAATACGAACGCGTGGATATAAAGATCGTCAGAAACGGATCAAGAACGAAGATGATAGGGCGAAACGAGTTATGATGCAGCACATAAGACTTACGATCCAGCACACGAGACCACGACCCAGGGTTCACCACCCCTCTAGGGGCCGTATACCCCCTCTACAGGGCCATATACGCCCTTATTGGGGTGGTATACCCCCTCTATGGTTTCGGATATGCCCCGTTTGCTATCGAATACACCCTATTTGCTACCAAATACGCCCATTTTGGTATCGAATACGCCCCTTTTGGTGTAGAATTTCATAGCTCGGGGGTGTATTTCAGTGTTAAATGGAAGCGAGGGTGTTGCGTGTAAAATTGTAACTTGTAAGCCTATAAATAGAAGCCTTCACCTCCTAATTTCTCATTCATTCAAATCAATTCAAATCCATCAGAACACAATACATTTCTCTTGTATTTTCATTTCCTAGTTAGTTTCTCTCTCTAACTTCTCTCTCTAGAGGGTTAGAGAGTAGTTAGTGGGTAGCTAGTAGATTAGAGTGGAGATTAGCTTTTGTAATCAAGGAGTATTGGTGTTCAAGCTTTTATTCAAGTATTGCAAGTTCTATTCTCTTGTTACGCTGCTCTATTATCCGGTGATATCTATTCCCTCATACTGTTATTATCTCTGATTTATCCATGCGTAATATTAGGTATGTGCTTTACTTATTGCCATGTTTATTGAGTAGTGTAATATTGTGATTGTTGAAATGTAGATATTTAGGAGTAGGGATGATGTTAAATTAATCTTTAACTAAATATGTGATTGGAAATTGTTATGTTATGTATCGGGTTAAACTTTTCAAGTGGTAGATCTAAACCACCCATTCCACCCTTTCCAAGCTTTCACGTGACTATTACTTTAGTATTAGGACCTGATCAACCCTAGTATCGGTAGATAGTTATCTGTGTTTTTGTATGAATCTGTGGACATGCTGGAAACACCGCTGGTGGGCGTGGAAGCTACGGATCGGTCGTAAGCATATTACACCGTGGATACCTGGAAGTCACCCTTCCTGAACATGGTCTAGGTATATATAAAAGCTGTGGAACTGCTGAAAAACGTAGTATACACCGTGAAACGAATCTAGGGATGAACGTTTGATCGCAAAGGAGGGTCTACACCTTGACAGAAGTATTTGTGCTCCTCGATTAAATCTAAGGGATCTTGAAAAGAAAGCAAACATTCAGCTGTAGTGTAGGATGCTTAAACCCCTTGATCAAACATAACTGACAGTTTAGCATACATTAGCAAGCAATAGTATGACCCTTAATAAAATCAATTAGAATTAGGTGTTAAGAAAGGTCAGAAATTAAATATCGGTCTGTTGCCTTATTCATGCGCCCAGGAGTTAACTCCAAGATGGGTCACTAGTCCTCATCAGATAGTGTTCATGATAACCTAGTATTCAGTGACATGTGACTTAGGATTTCCACTTAAATCGTAGGATGCTAGTGTTGACACCAAACCTCTGTTAATTTTATTAAAGGAAAGTCTTCAATCATCTTTTATAATGAACATCATCCCAAAACCTGAATATTGAAACTTCAGCAATCACAATCTCTATTTATCTGCTTACCTTATCCGTAGTTTAGTATTTACTTTCCTGTATTGTAGTTAATTTAGAAAACACCAAAAACAAACCCTACCTGCTCTTTTAAACCCATCCTATTAGCTTCTATTGTGTAAGGTATTTACTTCATTTCGATTCGCTCCGATTTTAAGAACGACACCCAAGTCAGACTTACCGCTTACTACCCTTAACAAGAGCAGTAGGTAGTAATAAAACTTAGGCTTCCCAGCATAATAAATTTAAAACCCACTGATCGCCCGCCTCCGACTGGAAGGTCCGCAACGATAGGGAAGCGATTCCTTGACCGACTGTTGGGGCGCAATCAGACCCTAATGTGGTCTCGGGTATGTTCCTCTTCAACAAATTAACTGCTTCTGTTCTATTTGATACTTGTGCCGATAGAAGCTTTATTTTTGATGAATTTTATCCATTCCTTGACATCACCCCTGTTGCTCTAGATGTTAAGTACACTGTAGAGTTAGCGAACGGTACACTCATAGAAACCGATAGTGTGATACCTAATTGCACATTAAACCTAGCTAACGAAACCTTCTCAATCGATCTTAAGCCTGTTGAAAATGGAAGTTTCGACGTCATCATAGGAATGGACTGGTTGTCCAGACACCGAGCTAAAATCATTTGTTATGATAAGGTCATTCGCATGCCTCTCGTCGCCGGTAGAACTTTGGTCATACAGGGGAGACCGGTGGGACAAGACTAAACATCACCTCTTGTTCGAAAACCTGAAATTTTTTGCGGAAAGGTTATCCGGCAATCCTCGCACACATCATGGAGAAAAAGTCAGAGGAGAAGCGACTTGAGGATGTGCCCATCGTTCGAGACTTTCTAGAAGTCTTTCCCGAAGAACTGCCTGGTCTACCACCACCAAGACAGGTGGAGTTCTCAATCGATCTCGTGCCAGGTGCTGCACCTATGGCCCGAGCACCATACCACTTAGCCCCATCCGAACTTCAGGAGCTGTCCACCCAGTTAAAGGAACCCCTGGAAAGAGGATTCATTAGACCGAATTTTTTACCTTGGGGAGCTCCGGTCTTATTCATGAAAAAGAAAGACGGTTCTTTCAGGATGTGTATCGATTACCGAGAATTGAACAAGTTGACCGTCAAGAACCGATATCCACTCCCGCGTATCGATGTCCTGTTTGACCAACTCCAAGGGTCGAGTATTTATTCAAAGATCGATCATCGGTCAGGTTATCATCAACTTCGATTTCGTGACACCCATATCCCGAAAACTGCCTTCCGAACTCGCTATGGGCACTATAAATTCTAGTAATGCCCTTCGGTTTAACAAACGCACCGGCTATATTCATGGATCTCATGAATCGAGTGTGCAAACCTTACCTCGACAAGTTTGTCATTGTCTTCATCGATGACATCCTTATTGTCTTCATCGATGAACATGCGCAACATCTCAGAACCATCCTAGAACTACTCAGACAGGTGGAGTTATATGCCAAATTCTCCAAATGTGAGGTCTTGATACAATCCATTCATTTCCTTGGACATGTTGTTAATAGTCAAGGAATCCATGTTGATCCGTCGAAAGTCGAGTCTATCAAGTACTGGCAAGCACCAACAACTCCAACCGAAGTACGCTAATTCTTGGGTCTTGCTGGGTATTATCAGCAATTCATTGAAAATTTCTCGAAAATAGCCCAACCACTCACGACTCTGACTCAGAAGATAAAAAGTTCGACTGGACTGATAAACAAGAGTCAGCATTTCAACTTTTGAAGCGAAAGCTTTGCAGTGCTCCTATTCTATCCTTACCCGAAGGCATCGATGACTTCGTGATATACCGCGATGTTTCTCATCAAGGTCTTGGTTGTGTATTGATGCAATGGGACAAAGTCATTGCCTACGCCTCTCGACAGCTGAAAATTCATGAAAAGAACTACACCACCCACGATCTCGAGCTAGGAGCTGTTGTTGGAGCATAATGACTAAAGCTTAATATGTTAAGTTTTTGATAAATTTTATAAGTTTGAAACTGTACAAGTCAAGTATGTCCGTAACTAATATAGTCAGTATGTATGTAGTACTTACGGACTGTCTGGTAGTCCGTAAGTAGATAGATTCAGAATTTTGATGTTTGACTTATATTGACTAGAGAATTCTGCCTATATATATAGGTGTTTGATGTTCAGAATTCTCTAAGTCTTTGGTTTTTGTATTATCTGAGCTACATTAATACAATCAGTTTACCAAAGCAATTTCTCTCTTCTCTAGATCATTTACTTCAAGTATATTGTTATCCGCTGCGTTTTATACTTGATTACTAAGTTTTAGTTCTGAGATCGTGGACTTTCAATTGGTATCAGAGCCACCAGAGCTGCTTAGTGAGCTTCGTGACTGATTTAGAGTGTGTTTTTGAGGAATTTGACCGAGTGTATTGATCGGAGGTGATTAGTTTGATACGGATTACTTCTGGATTGATTCAGAAGTGATTAAAGAGATATACGGAGTGTTTGGTTATACGGAGTACTTGATCAGAAGTTCATTTTGATCAATTTCATCATTTGCAGTCTCAATTTCGTCAAAAACATCACTGTAAGTGATTCTGAATCATTCTGTGCTTTCAAATTTGATCAAATTCATTGTTCAATTCGTTGAAATCTCATTCTGTTTCAAATTCATTTTGTACGGATTTTGATTAACACGTTTAAACTTGAAATTAATCACACACGAGTGTTCGGTTTTCAATTACGAGTGCATACATATCTTGATTGTTAAAATTGAAGATGTATTGAGAAAGTAATTTCACTTTGAAAATCTGGGATTCTAAGTCCGTATCTAGTTGTTTGTTTGTCCGAAACTAGCAAAAATAACCGTTTTTGTCCGTATCTAGATTGGCGCGAAATTCTGTTACGAGTTTGTTGACTTTTGTTCCGAAACTAATTTTAGTTACGGAAAAGATTCTACTTACTGAAGTCTAGATACTGAGTGCTTGTTTCGGACTGATTAATTTTTGCTTAGTTGCTGAATTGTTGTTTCGGAAAAGATAAACTTGATTTTTGCCAACTTATTACTTGGTAAATCTAGTTTCGGATCGAGATACTAAGTGTTAGTTACGGACTTATGATAGTTGCTGAATCTAGTTACTGAAAACTAGATACTGAGCATAAGAATTAGTAATTACGGACAACACTTTCAACTTGTGCTAGTTGCTGAATCTAGTTACTGAAAACTAGATACTGAGCATAAGAGTTGGTAGTTACTGATAAAACACTTTCGGACAACTAACTTTGACTTGTTTAATTCAAAGTTACGGAACTCAGTTACTGAATATTAGTTACGGAGTTATTTGGTATATACGGAGTATACTTGCTGAGTATACTTTTGGATTAACTTTGAACTTGAGATTCTTGGAATTGTTTTTGTGTTTTGGGTTTGCATTTCTAATCCCTTGCAGAAAACATGTCTATGACAACTGCTCAATTTCAAGCCATGATTAAAAACGAACAAGAGACAGGCACCACGAGCAAACCACCGAGGTTTATGCTCAAGGATTTTGATGATTGGCTCTATAGGTTTGAATCCTTTATTGCTCTATATGATCCGGAACTCATGATCCCACTTACGGAGCAATATATTAAGCCACGCTTAGAAGGAAATTTTGGGGAAAGAGAACCTATTCCTCCCAAACCTGTCAAGTTCTTTAATACGGAGGAGAAGAAAGAATATGCTAGAGATCAAAAAGCAAAATCTATTCTTTCAATGGTACTTCCACAAGAAGTTATGTCTGGATGGAAATCATTAGCAACTGCTTTTGAATTGTTTGAAGCAATGAAGAAACGATTTGCTGGGAATGACAAATATAAGAAGAATAAGTGTGATCTCATAAAGAAGGAATTTGATGCATTCACTACCTTACCTAACGAATCATTTGAGGATCTAATAGTTCGGTATTCCCAACTTACTAGTGAACTCAAAAGACATGGAATGGAGCTTTCAAGAGGAGAAATTAATGAAAAATTACTCTCTGCTCTACCTCAACGTTGGGATAGTAAGGTAGATGCAATGTTGGAAGATGAGGAACAACTTGGTGCCATGGAACTTGAAGACTTATTCAATAAGCTTCAAAATTATGATGTTTCCATCAAGAAAAAGGAACACTCTAGGGCTCACCGCACAATGCAAAATCCGAGTGTGTATGGCTCCAAAGTTCAAGTACAAACATCTACCACAGCATTGTTTAGTGCTTCTACTCCTATCACACCAACTTATTCACAATACCCAAGCTCTTCATCTGAAGGAAGTTCTTCTTTTCAATCTTATCAATATGTTTCACAATCAAATGCTAGTCCTAGTGTTTCAAAGGCAACTGAAGAACATGCACAAGTTCTTACAGCCTTTCTTGCTTCTTATGAAGCCTTCATAAGTAATAGAATAGCAAATGTGGAACTTATTGAAGAAGATTATGATCAGATTCACCCAGACGATCTTGAAGAAATGGACTTGCAATGGAATCTTGCAATGTTCACAAGAAAAGTGAAAAAGTTTCTTCAAAGAACTGGTAAGTCTAAACTTGGAGGAAGACCTGGATTTGATAAATCTAAGGTAAAGTTGCCAAAACTTTGGTCATTTTGCACGTGAGTGTGAAAAAGGTAAAAATCCAAGCTCGGGATTTACCAAGCCTTCTAATGCTCAAGAATCCATTCCCAGACAATATCAAGCAGTTCCTCCTGTCACACAATCAAAAGCCTCTACCTCTCAAGCAATGGTTTCAACAGTAGATGATTACTATGATTGGAGTTCTCACGTTGAAGAGCATTCACATCAACAAGCCTTTATGGCTCAAATCAATGAGGTCGACTCTAATATCTCTGAGGAAATTTGTGGTAAATGTACTAATCTGGGGGAAAAGATCAGTCTTTTACAAAAACAGAATCAAGAGTTACTCTTAGAAACACAAATGTTTCGGGAAAATAACAAGATTCTGGTAAACAATGATAAAAAGTTTTCTGAAAAGATTGAGGCTTATCAAATTGAGATTCATGATCTCAAAGCGAAGATTTTAAATCAGCAAACTGTTATTGATAAATACTTAACTGATATCAAATCTTTATCTAAACAAAAATCAGATCAAGTTTATCAAATCTTGGAATTAAATCGAAAACTTTCCAACATGTCTACTTCATCAATGGTTTTAGATGAAATTATTCACTCTCAAATCACTGATACTAAAAGTAAGACAGGGTTGGGTTATCATATTGTTCCACCACCATCTTGTTATACTTCATCTCCCGAGAAGATTTCTACTGATTTGAAAGAAAAGGCTGTTGAAGTTGAAGTTTCTAAAACCTCATGTGAAAAGGGTAAGGGGACTTTACATGATAAAGTAGTTTTTGTTCCTGCTTCAACAAATGCTTGTGAAAAGGATAAAGGTACAACTTCTTTTACTGAAAACAAAGAAGCTAAAATCTTTACTCCTCATAAAAAGGCTTTTAATCTATTAAAAAGATATACATCTTCTAAGCCTGTGAAGCAAACAAAAACTACCTTTTCATCCAAAGAATGCAACGATTGTGAGGGAAAAGGAGGTAAGACATCTTTGAATGATAAATCTCCAAGGAGTTCTCATTCTAGTTCTCAATCATTCAAAAGATATGAGCATAGATGTTGTTTCTTTTGTGGGGTTCGTGGACATATTTTAAAAGATTGTATTCCTCTTCTTAAAAAGAAACAAAAGAAGATGAATAAGGAACAATCGGATAAAAACGGTTCAACAGGAAAATCTTTCAACGTTTTTAAGAAAATCTTTAAAAATAATGTCCCAAAAGAAAAGAATCCTGTTGAAGATTCAACTTCTTTATCTCATAACTTTAAGCAAAGAATGAAGGAGATTGATGTCTGGATAGATGATCCCGTTACTGGACAACCCAAAGCCGCAAAGGCTTGGGTGTCCATTTGCAACTAATAATTTTCATGTTTATGTCTTGCAGTCTTCCCAATCTATTGACAACATTTGGCATGTTGATAGTGGCTGTTCAAGACATATGACTGGGAATTTGTCCTTGCTCAATGATGTAAAACATAAATATGGAGGACGTGTATCGTTTGCGGGAGATATGGGTGGAAAAATCACTGGTGAAGGCACAATGACAAATGGTGAAGTGAGTTTTGAAAAAGTAAACTTTGTTGAAGAGTTGAAACACAATCTTCTCAGTGTATCCCAAGTTTGTGATAAGAACCTATCAACATGGTTCAATTCTGAAGAATGTTTGATACTCAAACCTGGTTTCACAGTTCCTGAAGAATGGGTACTTATGAGAGCTCCAAGACAAAAAGATGTGTATGTTCTGGATATGAGATCAAGTACCACAACTCAGGATCACACATGTTTGTTAGTAAAAGCTTCAGAGAAAGATTCTATACTTTGGCATCGGAGAATGGGTCACATCAATTTTTGGAAAATGAATTATCTGGTGAAAAACGATTTAGTGATCGGTGTTCCTAAACAAAACTTCTCTTTACATGATCATTGTATATCATGTAAAAAGGGAAAGCTCATCAGAAAATCTCATAAACAAAAATTGGTGAACTCAATCTACAAGCCATTGGAGTTACTTCATATGGATTTGTTTGGTCCAGTAAACATTCGGAGTATTGGAGGAAAAATCTATTGCTTGGTATTTACCGATGATTACTCACGATTTTCATGGGTATATTTCCTTGCAACTAAAGATGAAGCATTTGAGAAAATTAAATTTCTGATTCTTAAGTTGGAAAAAATTTTCTCATTGAAAGTGAAGGTTATTCGGAGTGACAATGGAACGGAATTCAAGAATCACTTAATGGAATTGTTTTGTCTTCAACATGGAATAACACATCAATTTAGTGCTTCTTATACTCCACAACAGAATGGAGTGGCAGAAAGAAAGAATCGGACATTAGTAGAAACAGCGAGAACTATGTTATCAGATTCTAAACTACCGATTACTTTCTGGGCTGAAGCAGTGAATACGGCGTGTTTTGTACTCAATCGAGTACATGTTGTCAAAGACAAGAAGAAGACGAGTTATGAACTGTTGAATAATCGGAAACTGAATATTCATTTTTTGGAACCATTTGGATGTCCGTGTTTAATCATGAAGACCAAAGAGAGATTGTCAAAGTTTGCCGAAAAAGCTGGTGACGGTTTCTTCTTAGGATATTCAGTGAACTCTCATAATAAAAGGGTGTATAACAAGACATCTAATCGGGTGGAAGAGGTTTATGAAGTGGAATTCTTAAGGCATTCAAAATCTCCCGATGGTATTGGTCCTGAAAAGTTCTTTGATTATGATTCATTCTTCAATTCTTTTGTTCTAATTTCAGAAGATTCAACATCTCAAGAAAATTCTCATTATCAATATGTTGAATATGTGATTCCGGTGATCTCCTCTCCTTCAGAGCCGATTCTTATTACTCCTACACCAACCGTTTTATCAGAAGTAACTCCTCCGGAATCTGTTCCTACAACTTCGACTCCTCAAGAAGAAGAAGGACATTCTACTCCACAAGTAGAAAATGAAGCTGAAAATCATTCGGATCCTGAAAATGAGGAATTTCAAGAAACTTCCACTGAATTATTTAATCATGATGATTCAGATGATGCGGTGGAAAGTAACTTTGAGGATACGAATCTTGATGCAAACATGGAAGTTGAATCACAACCTACTTTGGGTATAAATGCAAAATTCAAACATCCTTTGAAAAACGTCATTGGAGAGGTATCAGATGGAGTGAAGACACGAACTCAACTTGGTGTTCAACCAAAACAAGTGTCCACCTCTTGTTGGATAGCTCAAATGGAATCTTGCTTCTTATCACAAATAGAACCAAAGAATGTCCAAATTGCTTTACAAGAATCTTCTTGGGTGCAAGCCATGCAAGAAGAATTACAGCAATTTGTAAAACTACAAGTTTGGACATTGGTGGAACCTCCAAAAGGTATTCATCCAATTGGTACTCGATGGGTTTTTCGCAACAAAAAGGATGATCGAGGGATTGTGGTTCGTAACAAAGCGAGATTAGTTGTTCAAGGTTTCACTCAAGTTGAAGGTTTGGATTATGATGAGGTTTTTGCACCCGTAGCTAGGCTAGAATCCATTCGGATATTCTTAGCTTATGCCTCATACATGAACTTCAAAGTTTATCAACTGGACGTCAAATGTGCTTTTCTCTATGGGAAAGTTCATGAAGAAGTGTTTGTCAAACAACCACCGGGTTTTGAAGATCCTCAATTTCCCAATCATGTGTTTCGACTAGACAAAGCTCTTTACGGATTACATCAAGCCCCGAGAGCTTGGTATGAGACTTTGTCACAACACTTGTTGGAAAATGGATTTACACGAGGACGAATTGACAGCACTCTCTTTATAAAGAAGTCAAAGGAAGATTTACTGCTAGTGCAAGTATACGTTGATGACATTATCTTTGGATCAACAAACGACAGCTTGTGCAAAGAATTTGAGGAAATTATGAAGTCCAAATTCGAGATGAGTTCAATGGGAGAAATGGCTTTCTTTCTAGGATTACAAGTACAACAAATGGATAAGGGAATCTTTATCCATCAAACAAAATACGTCAATGATATCTTGAAGAAATTCAAGATGTTAGAGGCAAAGCCACTTTCCACTCCCATTGATACAACTGAAAAGATTGGACCTGCATCTGAAGATTCTCCTACGGATCAAAAAGAATACCGCTCTATGATAGGCTCTTTGATGTATCTAACGGCATCTAGGCCAGATATCATGTTTGCTGTGTCTGTTTGTTCTAGGTACCAAGCTGATCCGAAGATAACTCACTTGCGAGCAGTACAACGGATTTTTCGATATCTCAAAGGAAAACCGAATCTTGGAATTTGGTATTCCAATGATGATGACTTTGAACTTTCAGCATATTCCGATTCAGACTACGGAGGCTGCGGCATTGATTCCAAATGTACCTCAGGAGGTTGTCAATTTCTTGGAGGAAGATTGGTGACTTGGCAATGCAAGAAACAACAAACTGTTTCTACATCCACTGCTGAGGCTGAGTACATCGCTGCTGCTAGTTGCTGTTCTCAAATCTTGTGGATTCAACAACAACTACGCGATTATGGTTTACTCTTGACCAAAACTCCTTTAAATATTGATAACACTGCTGCTATCAGTATCATACGCAATCCCGTACAGCATTCTAAAACAAAACACATTGAAATACGTTTTCATTTCATACGGGATTGCTATGAGAAAAATCTGATCATTTTGGTTCATGTCGAAACAAGTAAGCAACGTGCTGACTTGTTTACCAAATCATTTTCCAAATCACGCTTTGAGGACCTTATCTCAATGCTCGGTATGAAACATTTGGATCAACTTGACTGATCAATTGGATATTTAGGTTGTATTTTACAATTCTAGGTTATTTGCTGCTTTGGTTATTTGTTGTTTTACTTTCAAATATAAAAATCCAAAAACAATAGAAAATTTAAAAATACAAAAACATTTGAAAAATACAAAATCAGGGGGAGATTTTGTGGAAAATGTTGGGAAATGATAGTATATTGGGAAATGTATTAAAATAATTTTTAAAGAAATGCTAAGTATTATATTTGATGTGTTAGTAGATTTATGTAACATTTCTTAAAGAAAATTTTCTTTAAATTAAGTTATATATAATATATTGGTAGGTATTCAAATAGTTAAGGTATCTCGTCTAAGAAATGTCAAATAATTAGTGCATATTATTTTATATAATCCAAAATATCTGTATATGACAAGCAAAAAGTCAATTGACTCAAGCAAAAGTCAAAATCAATGATTCAAAGTTATCAAGATTCTAGTCCTCTAGATTCAAAATAACAAATAACAATAAAATGTCTTAAATTCTGGAAAATTAATATGGTATCATCTATCATTTAGGGTCTTTATATTATGTTGTCTGGGGAATCATATCCACTATTTGTTGTACTTTGTACAGACCTTAGACTTGGGTATGATTTTGAAGAAGGTTTACTTAATTATATCTCTCTGTTATACTTTGTATAGACCTGAGATATAGTTGTAATTCCAACCAAGGGTATGACATATGTGACAAAATGTCATTCCAATATATGTGTGTACTCTTAAAGACTTCATCATATTCTCACCCTCTATATAGAAATATTACTGTATTTTGAAATTCAGAAGTATATTGATATTTAGCTTATATAGAATAATGTGCACATTAACAATAATGCTAAAAGATACTTAAATATTTGAGTACTTTAGTGAACAATAATACCAATTATTATATATAAAATAATTTTTAGAAAAGATATTTTGGAAATGATATATAAATTTAAAAAAAAAAAAAGGATAAAAATACTAACAATCAAAATAAACTTGCATTTCTCAATAATCAACATAATACATTCATATATCCCAATATGATCCCAACTCATGAGATTTTCCCCACCAAAAATATTTTATTTCGTTATAATTTTCTTATAAATATTTTTTAGGATTTTATATTTTTCAAATTAGTTTTATCTTTAGAATTGTTATGTCCTTTAAGATTTAGGTTAGATAATATCCAAAGATTAATCTTTTTGATTCTATATGTTTCAACCAACGTCATTTTTGAAAATCATCAAAATAAAATTTTTAAATTTCAAAATGATCAAAGGATTTTTCAGTAACTGATATTAGGTCCGGATCTATGATTGAAAAGGTATATGTACTTCTGAAAACCATAGTTGACATACGCTTTCAAAACTTTTCAAATTAGTCCGGAACTAGTATTTTCAGTATCTGAAAAATCCGAGCAAGCTTTCATCGATTTCTCTCTGTTTACTTCATCATTTTCAAATCTACCAAGATAGATTTGTGCGCCTTGTGATTTCGCATTCATAGGTATAATTTTCATTCTCTATCTTTCAATATCTATGATTTAATCGTGATTTTTCTGGAAAAGTTACTGTTCACATGAACAGTCGTCAATATTGTCCGGATCTCCTAGTTGCGGACTAGGATTAGGGTTTTTGTCCGTAACTATCGTAGTTACGGACCTTAAGTCAACTAGTGACTAATTGACTTATTGACCAACCCTACTTACTGACGTTGACTATTTGACTTTTGTTGACCAAGTCAAATACTGACTTACGGACTTCATACTTGCTGACTAGGTCTTGAATTATTCCAAGTCTATTAGTATACATCTAGTTACTGACTAAATGTTTACTTACGGACTCATTATAATATACGGACTTAGTTTCGGATTACTAAGTCAGCATGTACATACTGACTATATATACGGACTATACTTGAGTATTTGATCTTAGTATTAGTTACGGAGTATTGTCATTTCGTACATACTGACTATGTAATCTTAGTTTCAATCTGAAATTTTGTTAGATATTTAGTTCCTGACCTAGTTTTACTTAGAAACTGTCTATACTAGTTACTGAGTTAAGTATTACATACTGACCTTGTATTGATACTTAGTACTGAGTAGCTAGTTGCTGACATAAAAATCTATGTATTTCTAGTTTCGGACTATTTTGATACTTAACAAAATTTTTAGTGTGTGCATCATTTTGTTTCTATTTGTTTTGTACTTCGCTTAACAGTTTGTTTTGTATAGCTTGTTATACGCATTATGGCAGATCAACCTGGTGTTGCTGACATTGCTCGAGTTGTAATTGATTTTGAGCCGAGACATAATGTGACAGCTTATCTTATGGATCCTCCAAACAAGCCTGTCAACAACTGTTTTCACCCAATTCTGAATTTTTTGAGAAGATCCAGAGTTCATTATGCCTTAACTATGGGAGTTGAACATATATTTCAAGAACATATGTTTGAATTTTGGAACTCAGCTGAATACCTTCCAAGTAATAATCCTCCATGTATTCGAGCTATTGTGAATGGAATTCCCATAGATCTCACAGAAGAAATGATAAGACAAACCTGGAATTTTGGAGATGCTGAAAATATTAACAATATAATTCCAAGGGATATTGTGGTAGATTGTCTTTCTAGGATGGGTTGTACAAGAGGACCTAGAGACAAACAATATTTGAAAAATCATTTTCCTCCTCAATGGAAGTTTATGATACATACAATGGTCTCCACCTTATCACCGAGGAAATCAGGACATGATTCTGTTGGGATCAATTTACTTGAGATGATCACTGCTCTCATATTGAACATCCCATACAATTTTTCAAGATTCATCTTTCAGCAACTGGTCGGGAATCTTACTAGCAAAGAGGCATTCTTTATGTATCCACGGTTTTTACAAAGGATCTTTAATCAACATCTCCAAGGACTCACTTTTGAAGGAGATAGATATACTTATATTCCTGTTCCACAAAGGATATTCGCAGATGTTCACAATTACAGAAAGAAGGCTGTTCCTGCATCTCTAGAATTATTTGGACATGTTATAGATGAAAACTTTGTTCCTCCACAATTTGAATTTGAATTATCTTCAAGTGATGAAGATGAGAATGATTATCAAGTTTCTGATATTGCTGAATTTGATTATAATCTTCAAAGATTAAATCAAAATGGAGATTTTGATTCAGATGAAGAACCTCCAGAAGAGGGAGAAGAAGAAGATGGTATTGATGAAGAGCATGAGGAATCTTTATTTCAAAATTTTCATGAAGATCCAGTTCAAGAGAAACCTTACAAAGACTGGTTCAAAGAGAAGGTTATTGATAATGCAGAAAAGTTGTCAAAGAGAAAAACTTTCAAGTTCAAAAGCAGAAAATTAAAAGGACAGATTATAAGCTGGAAGTATGATTCTGACAACAAAGTTTTTGTGGTAAAAAGAACGGATGGACTCCAATACTTCTCAAGATCTTTCAAACGAATTGGATCTCTGCCTCAATGTGATGTGAATCATCTGGGAAGCATTAATATTTTGAATTATCCTGAAAGAGGGATCGTACATTGGATGATTCAGAGGATTTATGAGGATACAGATTGGCACAAAGAAAAACAATTGGAATGGAAATATCTTCCAAGAACATTGCCAAAGAGAAAGGTTGATCCTTGGGAAATCAATTCAATTACAAATCAACCAAGGGTGAAACTTATTTATCCTGGAGCTCACTGCAAGAAAGAAATCCCTCTGGAGATTCTACCAACAAATTTCACCACATACTTCATTGAATGGTACTATGTGAGCAATACTGGTGAAGCCTACATAGTTTGCTATGACAAAGAGCAAAATGGAAATATTATATGGCCAACCAGAAATGTGGTGAAAGTATATGATCCTTTGAGTTTAATAAATCTTGCTGAAGAAGATTTGTCGATGCTGGAAAAGAATCAAATTATTCATGATGATGATCAAGAATCAATGATTCAAGCAAGAAAATTTCAAAGGGTGGTTCATGTTTGTCTTGAGCAGGGAATTCATGCGGGATGCAAACATCCGGGGTTCGAATAAAGAAGTATAAGTACAAAGACATATCAAGCTTTATCCAAGGGGGAGTTTGTTGGAGCATAATGACTAAAGCTTAATATGTTAAGTTTTTGATAAATTTTATAAGTCTGAAACTGTACAAGTCAAGTATGTCCGTAACTAATATAGTCAGTATGTATGTAGTACTTACGGACTGTCTGGTAGTCCGTAAGTAGAAGTCAGTAAGTAGATAGATTCGGAATTTTGATGTTTGACTTATATTGACTAGAGAATTCTGCCTATATATATAGGTGTTTGATGTTCAGAATTCTCTAAGTCTTTGGTTTTTGTATTATCTGAGCTACATTAATACAATCAGTTTACCAAAGCAATTTCTCTCTTCTCTAGATCATTTACTTCAAGTATATTGTTATCCGCTGCGTTTTATACTTGATTACTAAGTTTTAGTTCTGAGATCGTGGACTTTCAGCTGTCATCTTTGCCCTCAAAATATGAAGACACTACCTTTATGGCACTAAGTGCACAATCTTTACCGATCACAAAAGTCTCCAACACATATCCGATCAGAAATATCTCAAGATGAGGCAACGTCGGTGGGTTGATTTGCTTACCGACTACGATTGCGAGATCAAATACCATCCGCGTAAGGAAAATGTTGTTGCTGATGCCCTCAGTCGAAAAGAATGAATGAAACCACTTCGAGTCTGAGCCCTCAGTATGACAATTCACAATGATCTAAACATTCAGATCCTCGCAGCTCAACTCGTAGCTCTGAAACCCGATAACATCAAAAACGAAGCCTTTGAGGCATGGATAAACAATTTGAAATCAAACCTAACGGAGTTAGGTACCACTCTACCGAATTTGGTTGCCTAGTTTTGGGAACATGCGAGACTTGGTGATGGATGAAGCTCACAAGTCCAAATATTCTATCCACCCGGGATCCGAAAAAATGTATCACGGCATCAAGGAGTTTTATTGGTGGCCGAACATGAAAGCTGAAATCGCTACATACGTCAAAAAGTGTCTTACTTGCTCAAAAGTCAAAGCCAAGCATCAGAAACCTTCTGGTTTACTCTAACAACCCGAAATTCCTGAATGAAAATGTGAACAAATCGTCATGGGTTTCATAACCAAACTACCCAAGTCATCGAGCGGTTGCGATACTATTTGGGTGATCGTGGACCGTCTCACAAAATCTGCTCATTTCCTTGCGATCAAGGAAACCGATAAAATGGAATGTCTCACACGGATCTACATCAAAGAAATTGTATCTCGACACGGCGTTTGATGAACGCCAAAATGTACTAGATTTTAGTACTATTTACCCCTTGTTTATATGAATTCTTATGCAATTTGTTTGAATAAGATACTGATTTCATTCATATTTGCATTTAGGAATTAATTGGAGCTTGAATCGGAAAGAATAAGAAAACGAGCTAAAAAGTTGAAGTTTGAAGAAGATAGTCGAAATGGATCGAAGGTTGAAAAAAGCTGTAATTTTCATTCCATATGGCGGATGGATTAATCCATCCGGCGTATGGATTGTTTGGGCCAAGCTGTATCAGACGCGGCATCAGACACGGGCTTTAGCATCCATCCGCTGGATGAATTAATCCATCCGTCGGATGGATCGATTCGGCACAAACCCTAAATACTCTCATTTGCTTTCATTTGAGGGTTATCACCCCATTTTTCTTCACAGCCGATTTTCACCATTCAAAACCCTAATTCTGAAGAATTTTGAGGAGAAAGAAGCAAGAAAAATTGAAGGTTATCAATTGCTAATTCATTATCTTCGGTTTTTTCGGTTCGAATTTGTTATACGTTTTCATTCGATTATGATTTCTATTACATTTTCATTTATGAATTTCTGTAATAACATGAGTGGCTAATTTATCATTGCATTTGTTTAGATGATGATACTTAGATGATGATTTGATTATTGAATTGCGGATTAAAATTGGATTTTATGAATGTTTATGTGTTTACTTGATGATCCATGTTTATTTATGGATATTGATGATTACCTAACGTGATGATCTATTGATTTATGATTGAGTTCATTATTGATAGATTATTATTGATGATTGTTGATTTTTATTGAGAATTATCACTAGATATATTGAGTTTGATAGGTTAGGATCAATAATGGTTAATAATTGGTGATGAATGTGATAACTATTTATTAGTTATAAACTTTGTTGATTCAAGTTGCAAAAGTAAATCATATAAACGGTGTAGGTCTAATTTGTAACACAATTTGGTAGATAACGTTAAATTGAACTGTTAACGTGTTGAAAGCAACTTTATATCTTTCTTAATTGTGTTTAATCAATTAATCTTGTGAGGATAATTGGTATTATGTGTCATATCAAAATAAAATCCATATGTTAGCAATTCAATAAAGTGATAATCGGATTCTGAGCAAAGTAATCTAAACAAATGCATTTCTTTTATTAATTTGAATCAAGTATTTTATTTGATTAATTATTTTATCATTTATTTCTTTTTAATTAAGTTTTAATATAAAAATCACTTTTCATAATTGTCAGTCAATTGTTCATCCGGAACTAAAACGTTTCCTCACTTATTAACTCTTTTTATTGGTAACAATTTCTAATTTATTTAATCTTGACATCCGTTCCTTGTGTTTGACTCGGACTTACCGAGCTATACTATATTATGACCAGGTATTCTTGCCTGTGTTGTGTATAGTAAGTAGGTATTTCTATTTATAAAACTTAAATCTATTTACACAGCATCAAGTTTTTTGCACCGCTGCCGGGGAGCGGTTTGATTTGATTCAATAATGTGAGTGCCCCTAGTCGTGGATCAAGATGATGGTTAACAATGATTACAAGGCGGAATCAAGTAATCAATCAAAACACAAACAAACTAAAACCAAAATCGAATAATCAAAGTGTATTAGCTAATTGTATTGAAGTATAAACGATTGGAACAGTATACAATGATGTTTAGTCGACAAATGGTGCTAGGGTTTCATCAACCCTAGCCAGAAACCCGTAGGTTTGCTTAAATACTAACACAAAACGGCAGACATGCGTCACTTGGCTAGTGTCGCATGTGGCCGCCTTCATGCGTCACTTACCTAAGTGTCGCTATGCGTCACTAAGGCAAGTGTTGCCTAAACCAAAACTTAAGTGTCGCTAAGTACAAAATCTTTATTTCTATTAAACTTAACTCAAGACACTTACAACTCGATAGACCAACTGACTGACACACTAAATGTACCAACAAACTCCCCCGTGTCATCAACTTGGTCTTCAAAATCTTCAATCTTCAAATGTCTCTCATCAGCACCAACCTTCTGGGAATATTCCACCTGCGTGAATTCCCACTTTTAAACAAATCTTGACCACTTTCTGATAATTTGAAGCTTCCTCTAGATCAACTCGGTCATACTGAAGTTTATTCTTGTGGAGAGCTTTCAAATCTTTCTTTGTCAGATTTATCAGGTTGATCAGATCAAAAACTCGAATAGACTTTCCCAAAAGTTCCTTAGTAGGCCACTCACGCCATTTACTCTGTGTCGGTACCACAACAGTATTCGTAGAATATTGGATTACAGCTTCTTGAGTGACAGGATCAAACCACCAATATTTTAAATCTTGTAAGAAATCCAGTGGTAGCTCCTGTAAGGGAACTTTCTTGAGACTAGCAGCTGGTGGATAATGATATTTCACGATCGGTTCTTGAGTTCTTGGATCAATCTTTTTCTTGTAAGAATAACGAACTCCCAGTTCTGGTCTAATCCACATGTACTTCTTGCTATAAATTTCTTTTCTCAAAATTTTCTGAAAGAGAACTCCTTGAGTATCTTCAAAATGATTCACTATGTTCAACTGAGCAAGACGATTGAGTTCAACCTTTGGCAGTGTACTGATGTGATTGAATCTTGGCTTGAAATATTGTACGCCATCTCTTCTTTTGATCAAAATAAGAAAGTTGTCAACATCGAATTTCCAACTTCTAATCAAACCTGTCAATTCACCTCTAACTTTATAAGTTTTACAAGTTCTCAAATTCGGTTTAATCTGTACATATCTCAACTGTGGTTTTGAAATTCCTGAAGATGTAGAAGCAGGAATTGATTCATCAGCAGGTTATTCCACAGAAGGCTCTGTCTCATCTTTAGAAGAATCTGATTCAACAATTGGTGCATCAAAGTCAAATGGTTGAGCCGGTTCCCTCTGTACCGGTTCTGGTTCTCGTTCAGGCGCCGGTTCTTGATTCGGATTATCCACATATTCTTCATCCGGCCCTGGAACCTCTGCGTCCATCTCAATGTCATCCGGATCAAATGATCTATCTTCTTCATCTACCGGATTTATCAAACTTTGCAAGTAAGTGAGATTCACATTAGAATAATCTACAGTAATCGGAGTCGGTTGTCCTGGAACCTCAACGAAATAATCCAAAACAATATTTTCATTGATATCAGAATCTTGTACATTTTCCAATTCTAGGGGAGGTGTTACATTTGTTTCCAAGGTATGACTTTCCTCCCCCGAAACATTAGTAACAGACTCTAACTCTAGCAATATAGACACAAGATCAGACACCTGAAGCTTCAAATCATCAACCTGTGCAGCTTTAACCTCCAAATCCTTGCCTGAGCTGCAATAATTGCGGTCTGATCATCAAAACGTTTAGTCAACGGCTCCATCTGCCTTAGGAGCTGTTGAATAGACGGTAGTTGTGGCTGTGGTGGTTGTTGTTGTGGAGATCCTTGTTTTTATTGAGGGGTTCGCTGAGCAGGTTCTTGAATAACTATTCCAGTTCTCTGGCGTCTCCTCAGAGGTAAATCTGAATAAGATGGAGAAGACCCGGTTGGTCGCTTGCCTATATTCCTCAGCACGTGAACCCTGCCCTCAGAAATCCTTCGAAAAATATCCTCTTAAAGCGTCGAGGATCAGCAATCTGAATACCATCTAAAGCAGTCGGTGGGGGCACATCACCCTCAGAGTCGGGTGGTGTGGGCCCACCATCATCATCATCGTCAACATCAACACGCTCAATATTCTCGATATCATTCAAATCCTGAGCAACCTCATTTTCAACCAAATCCTCCTCATTTACTGGAGGAATCTCATCATCCTTGAATCCATTATTAGCTGGCGCAACATAGTTTTCGTTGACTATGTACCCAAATAAATCATGATCCGGTAATACTTCTGAATCCTTTGGTGGCAGTTTGCAGTCGTTGAAAACTCTCAGAAGCATAGGAGTTGGAATCAGCTTCGACCTCGGATTAGGTGCGATTCCCAGATTCATATCATTCAAAAGCAGCTGCACAAAACGAGGATATTGCAGCCATTTATCCTTACCTCCACGGATATTTTCCACCATATTCCCAAAAATGTAACCACTGAAGTTGTACTGCTTGTTATAAACCAAAGCCAACATCAGATATAACGTAGAATGGCTCGCAACATCATAACCGCCTTTTCGCAGAGATAAAAATACTATAATGATGTGGCACAAAAACCACCAAACCCGGCACATATATTGTTTCCTGAAATCCAAAAATTGAGCTTCCGGATATCCCATTCGTGTAGGACCACCTAAAATGAAAGTTGACTCGAACTGAGTCGGCATCTCAGGCGTATTGTCAAACTGAAGAACCCGACGGATTGTATCCTGAGTAATCTCAATCCGGCATCCGAACATACTAGATATGATGCGAGGAACATCATTATCTGTTCTGATGAGCGCGTGATCATAAAACTCCTCAATCTGATTCATATATATGGTAGTAGAAGCTGTGATAGCATAATGAATCCTTGATCGTCGCAAAAAGTTGATCATCGGTCGAAACGGGATGGAGTTCTTATGCGTTGAATCTAAAAAAGCGACAATATTATGACGAGTATTTGTTCGTCGATAATAGTCCTGAAGATCTGCATGCTCAACGTCTACCATCTGTAACTAAATTACATAAAAAATAACCAGAAACATCGTTACAGAATAAGCTCAAAAATCAAAAATTGAAAATCTGATTTTAGGCGTCACTTCGAGGAGTGACGCATAACCTAGTAGCGACACTCAAGGAGTGCCGCATGCAACAGTGTTGTAAAATCAGAAATCAACCAGAGCGTCACTTGGGGTAAGTGACGTATCAATGCGTCACTGGTTTAAGTGACGTTACGAATGCATGAGTCATTGAGTACGACACTTAGTAAGTGTCGCTATAAAAACATGCGTCAGTAAGTGCGTCATTTAATAAGTGACGGTAAAACAAATGCGTCACTAATACAGTCACTTAAGAAAGTGACGCATAGAAAGGCGTCACTTATAAGAGTGACGGTGCTAGTGACCGAATAGACCTAGGCGTCATTTAAACCGGCACTTATATGAGTGACGGTAAGGTTGCTAAATTACCAAATAGCGTCACTTACAAGAAGTGATGCATGAAGTGACGCAACGATGAAGATCATCACGTCACTGTTGAAACCCAGAAATCACCATGAACTAATTTTGGGGTTTTTCGAAAACAAGATAAACACTAGGTGCGCAATATCAGACTAAGCAAAACACACCAAATTATAACTTCAAACACAAACATATGAGTCCCCTATTCGCATGATTTCGTTTAACCCAAACCCCGTAACCCTAACATACGATTAAATCATGAATACTTAAGTACAAGAGTTAAAAGTAGTACCAATAGATGCGTATGAGTGAGGGGAACAAGAATATGTAAGCCGATTGCACAAACACATACGCAAAATCAAAAATCGATCAAAGAAAAAGCTCCAGTCGAAGTGACGCAGGGACACACGAAGTGACGGTATGTCAGTGGAAGTGACGCTATAGTTATAGTGAAAGTGATGAGATTGAGTGTCGTGTGAAGGGGTATTTATATGAAAACCCTAATATGCGTCACTCAACCCGACACTTATAGCGTCACTTGAAGTGTCATAAGGGGCGTCACTTACTAAGTGACGCATAAAATCACTTAGTGAATAAATTTTGGAAATTTTTGAGATTTTGTCGATTTTGTGCATTTTGATTTTGGTACTCAAATTTGAAGGTAACTGTAACTTGGGTTTAACACAGAATAAAACTAACTAAGATAAAATATATTAACACAAAAGTAATGCAAATTTACAAATACAAAATTAATACATTCTTTTTGGTGACGGAGTTGATTTAATCTGGTAAGGGATCATATAGGAATAACATGCATTTATTAAGAACAGTAAGTGTTATTTCGATCATCAGTATATTTGTCCACTTTAAATTTACTTGGCATGCTAAAAACATTTTTTATAAAAATTATTTCAAAACTATTATCAGTATATTTGTCCTCTTAAACATGTTACACTCACATCTAGGAGCTAATTTTATTATTATTCGTATGTACATTTCGCTATGGTCCCCACCATAGATATACATCTTAGCTTAAGACATAGACCATACTTCCATTTATAGAGAGAATATAAGAAAATCAATTTTAAGAATCAAGTCAGCGGTGACAGGTATGTACTTACGTACAACAGAGCGACGTAGCTTGATTCAGGTTTAAGCAAAACCAGACTTGGTCAAACCATTTTGGCGACCTTGTTAGGTATCTTAATTGTAAAGACTTTGCAAGTACTTTGACTTGTGTTTGATTAATTTTTTTTTACTATATATTAACAGAGACCAGTTCTATACTTACGTATAACAGAGGAAACTGTCAATATATACCCCCAAATGAAAAGATCGGCATTTTGCTTAAGGGTGTCGATGTGGACAAGGTCTATCAGGTGTTTCTCATTGCAAGGTGCTGGTGGAGAAGGTTAGGAATCGTATTGGTGACTGGAAGAATAAATTTTTGTCGTTTGCTGGTCGTCTCCAGTTAATTAGTTCGGTTTTATCTTCTTTGCATGTATATTGGGCGTCAGTTTTTATCTTGCCAAGCCGGATTATCTCTGACATAGAGCAACTTTTTCGAGGGTTCCTTTGGTGTCAAGGGGATATGAAGCGAGGTAAAGCTAAAGTGGCTTGGGAGTCGGTTTGCCTTCCAAAGTCTGAAGGGGGTTTAGGTATTCGGCGTGTGGAAACTTTTAATATTGCTCTTATGGCTTCTCATGTTTGGAGTATTCTTACAGGCCGGGATTCTTTATGGGTAAAGTGGATCCATTCGTACAGGTTGAAGGGGCGAAGTTTTTGGGATGTTCCGCTTCGTCCAGGTTGTAGTTGGGGTTGGAGAAAGTTGCTCCAAATTCGAGATACTATAAGACCGTTTATTTGGTCTTTTATTGGTGATGGTACCCGGATTAATGTTTGGTTTGATAATTGGTGCTCATTAAGTCCTCTTATGAAGTACCTATCTCCTAGACATATCACTCAAGCGGGTTTTTCGATTAAGGATAAGTTGGTTGATCTAATTGTTGATGGTGAATGGAGATGGCCTGCTGATTGGTATGTTTCGTTTCCTATTCTTAATCAGGTTCCCTGCCCGACTCTGCATTTTGATCAGCAAGATGATTTAGTTTGGCGTGATTTATCTGGTGGTTCGTCTGCTTTTTCAGTTTCTGCTGCTTGGGACTCAATTCGAGAGCGTTCTAATGAGGTTAATTGGACTAATATTGTTTGGTTTCCTCATTGTATTCCAAGGCACGCGATTCATCTATGGCTGGTTATGCAAAAGAAGCTTAAAACGCAAGATAAGCTTAAGCAATGGGATGTTGGTCCCGCGACTAACTTAAACCTGCTTAAGTGTCCATTATGCAATATTCAACCTGATTCTCATTCTCATTTATTCTTTGAATGCTCGTTTTCATCTCAGGTTTGGAAGATGGTCCGAAGTCTTGCGGTTATGCATCATGTTTCTAACCGGTGGGATGATATTATTGCTTTTGTACAGCCTATGTCCAAATCTAGAAAAGCTAGAAGTATTATTGGTCGTCTTCTTATTGCTGCTGTAACCTATTTCATTTGGCAAGAGAGGAATAATCGCATATTTAAAAAAGGTGTCAGATCAGCTCAACAACTAAAGGATGTAATTCTTTCTACTATTCGCCTCAAGTTGATCACGTTTAAGTTTAAAAGGTCTACTCAAGTGGAGAATTTGTTAGATGCTTGGAGAGTGCCGCGGTCTTGTATTTTTAATGGCTAGTATTGTAGTTTTGATTATTTGTTGCTCTTTTATTCTATACTGGCTATGTTTTATGTTTATTTTATTTTGTAATATGTATATGGCATGTCATATACATATAGAGTAGCCTTCATAGCTAGGTGGTTGTTTCGAGGTTGATGTGGAACTCTTTCACATCGTTTTGTTCTTATTTTTGGTTATAATATATTCGCCGGGGTAAAACCCTTTACCCAAAAAGTGGAACCTAAGTTCAATGTGTTTGGTCTTAGAATGTTGTACGGGATTGCGATTTATGGAAATAGCAGCAGTATTATCTATATGAATAGGAGTCATAGAAAGAAGTAACCCATAATCACGTAGTTGATGCAGCTTGCAGCAGCAACATACTCGGCCTCAGCTGTAGAAGTTGCAACCGTAGTCTGCTTTTTGCACTGCCAAGAAACCAACCGTGATCCAAGAAACTGACATCCTACAGTTGTTGACTTCTTATCCTTTTTGCAGCCACCATGATCCGAATCCGAATAGGCAGTTAAAGCGAATGATTTCTCATTTGAATACCATAGACCAAGAGTTGGCCTATATTTGAGATACCCAAAAATTCACTTCACAGCCTTCATATGAGTCACCTTTGGCTTCGCTTGATATCTCGAACATAGCGAAACCAAAAACACAATATCCGGTCTTGAGACAGTCAGATACATTAGAGAGCCTATCATTGAACGATAGTCTTTCTCCTTGCAGTCCTCTTCATTCTTGTCGGGTCTAAGGTTGTGATTTATGTCGATGGGAGTACCATAGGTTTTACAATCAAGCAAGTCATACCTAGTCAACATGTCATTGACATATTTTGACTGGTGAATATAAATTCCTTTGGTGGATTGCTCAACTTGCACACCTAAAAAGAAAGTAAGTTCTCCCATCGCACTCATCTCAAATTCAGACTTCATTAAAACCTTGAATTCTTTGCATAAAGCCTCATTTGATGAACCGAATATGATGTCGTCCACATAAACTTGCACCAGTAGCAAATCTTCTCCTTCTCCTTTGGTGAAAAGTGTGCTATCGATTTGGCCTCTCATGAAACCATTCTTCGACAAATACGTAGTAAGCCTCTCATACCAAAGTCTTGGTAAGTACAAAATCTATATTTCTATTAAACTTAACTCAAGACACTTACAACTCGATAGACCAACTGACTGATACACTAAATGTACCAACAAATAATTTGAAAATTGTTTAGTTGTTTAATTGTCTAGTTGTGATTTACCTTTAGTTTGTCGGTTTTAGGGTGTGCTTTTGTTTTAAATACTGTCTATTCATACTTTTTCTTTTAACTAAAGTCGAGATAGTTAGTATTACGCTGTGTTACCTAAGTAACATGTTCTACTGACTTGGTAAGTTTAATTGCAGGATGTTTGTGATCCGAACATCGGATCCCAACCCTGCCGTTCCATTTGAAGAACCCGAACGCACATTTCATCAAAGATTATGCACGTATTCCGCACCGCCCCATTCGCCAATAATCAACCCATTCCCGAACGAAGAGGATGAGATATTAGATTGTAATCTTCACACACCATTCGCTTCCAATTACAATTCGGATTTTGAGGATGAATATGGAGAGTATCGCGGAAGACCACCAACCGAGTATCCAAGCGATCAATCGGAACCAGATCTCGACATGGCGGACGACATTGCCAACATGACTCTAGAGCAGTATTCAAGCCGAATGCGCACCGATCTTGGACCCCGGCGTAGTGAGGCCCGCCATTGCACGAGAAGTGGAGTTCGAAATCAAGGGACAATTCCTCAAGGAGCTTAGAGAGAACCCTTTCCTAGGCGAAGAAAAAGAAGATGCTAACGAGCACGTCGAGAAGATCCTGGAAATCGCCGATATGTTCAACGTTCCCAATGTTACGCGCGATCAGGTCATGCTCTGAGTGTTCCCAATAACACTAAAGGGAGCCACTAAGAGATGGATTTCAAATGAACCAGCTGGATCCATCACCACGTGGGAAGATATGCGCACGAAATTCTTGAAGATGTATTGCCCACCATCCAAAACATCGAAGATGATCGACGAGATTAGGAATTTCAAGCAAGATATTGACGAGTCACTTCACCAAGCATCGGAAAGATACAAGGATTTGATGCATAGGTGCCCACAGCACGACCTAAACGATTAACAAATCGTGATGGTATTCTACAAAGGAGTGGATCGTGCCACGAGACATCAATTGGATGCTCAAGGATCTCTACCGAAGAAAATTCCAAGAGACGCTTTAGAGGCAATTTGTGACCAAGCAAAATATTCTCAGCTTTGGGACGATGGAACCAGTAGGAGAAAAAGGTCGGTTAGCAACGAGGATTGACTCGCTTCCATCACTGCTAAGCTTGACAGCATGGGAAGAGATATAAAGAAGGTAACCGAGACTGTTCATGCAATCCAAGTCGGATGTGATAACTGTGGAGGAACCCATCTAGTCAAAGATTGCCCTGCAATTGAATCTGGAGAAGCTAAGGAAGAAGTCAAGTTTGGCGAAGCTCAGGGAAACTACGGCCAAGGCGGTGGAACCTTTTTCCGAAGATCATATCAAGAAGGAGGTCGCCAATTCCGCCAGACTCAGCCAGGCTTCTACTCTAAAGAACAACCCACGGCACCTTTTCCCGAGAAGAAAACTAATTTGGAGGAAATGATGGGGAAGTTTTTGTCTACTAACGAGCAATTTATTGCTAGTTCTGGCCAACGAATGGACACTACTGAAGTGTTAGTACGAAATCAAGGTGCCGCATTAAAACAAATTGAGGGAACAGTTTCAAACAAAGCTAAGGTTCTACAAGAGAGATTTCCAGGAACCCTACCAGGATTCACCGAAATCAATCCACGAGATCAAGCTAAAGCGGTTACCACCAGAAGTGGAAAAGTTCATGAAGACCCTTACTTGGGTAAGAATCCTGTATCTGAACTTTCGTCAAAAAAGGAGAAGGAAGTGGAAATTGTTAAAAGTCCTACGGAGGACATGAAAGCTGATCAGACTGCTAAGGATAAGCAATATGCAAAGGATCATGCGCCGCCACCACCTTATCCAGCGGCCTTAAGAAGAGGAAAGAATGAAGCTCACTATCACCAGTTTCTTGAGAACTTGAAGCAACTCCACATCAATATTCCATTTGTGGAGGCCATTGCTCAAATGCCTAAATATGCAAAATACTTGAAGCAATTGTTGACCAACAAGAGCAAGCTAATGGAGGCAACCACGGTAACAATGAACGAGAGATGCTTAGTGGTGATGCAAAATAAACTACCACCGAAGATGAAAGACCCTGGGAGTATTACCCTTCCTTGTCTTATTGGAAGTTTAGACATCACTAATGCGCTGGCTGACTTGGGAGCAAGCATATCGATAATGCCATACACTATGTATGCTAGACTAAAGCTAGGAGAGCCTAAACCAATCAGAATGTGCATTGAGTTAGCGGATCGTTCCATTCAATATCCTAAGGGTGTGATTGAGAATGTTTTGGTTAAGGTGGATAAGTTTGTTTTCCCGTGCGATTTTGTGATTCTTGACATGGTAGAAGATTCAAAGGTACCTATCATTTTGGGAAGACCTTTTCTAGCCACTACAAGGGCATTGATTGATGTTTTTGATCGAAGGATCACATTAGGGTAGGCGATGAAGAAGTAGTGTTTGATGTTAACAAATCAATGCAATACCCTGTGTTAGCAGATGATACATGTTACCTTGTGAGTGCCAAGGAGATGACAGATGATGAAGAATATCTACAAAGTCTCATGGAGGATGAAGATATTGATCCAATGATTTTGGAAGGTTGTACAGGAAGTCTTGAAGCTATTCGAGAGATTGAGGAGCTCGATAAATTGCTCGAGGAAGAGAGTGAGACAACATGCGAAGAGGAATTAGAGACTGAGGGAATCAAACTGAAGGAGAGTAAAAAGTCCATTTTGGAAAATGGAGTGTCGTTTGTCACGGAGACACGAATTACTATGTATGGTATTCCTTGTTCGAGGGAAGAGGTGTCGATGATTAAATCTTCATTCGAAGAACCACCAAAGTTAGAATTGAAGGATTTACCGACCCAATTGGAATATGCGTACTTGCAAGGAAAGTCGGACCTACCGGTAATTATTTCATCTCAGTTGTTAGCCAACGAGAAAGAAAGTTTATTGAAGGTTCTTAAGGAGAACAAGCATGCTATTGCTTGGACGATTAGTGATATCAAGGGAATAAGCCCCTCTTACTACACGCACAAGATCCTCATGGAATCTAACTTCAAACCAGTGGTGCAACCGTTGAGGTGTTTAAATCCTAAAGTGACTGATGTGGTAAGGAAGGAGATCGTTAAGTTGTGGCCATTGGATGAACAATAACCCCTCGTTTCTCTCTCAAAAAGTTGCGATTTTTATAAACCCCTAAATCTTCCATTCGTCTTTCTCAAACTTGATTCAGCCGTCATTAAAACTGATATTAATTGTTTGCTTCAATCGAATATTAAGTTTTATTGGTTGAATCTTGGTTTGTGAATTATTCACTTTTGGTTTATTAAATCGCTAGATATTTTATTGTTTTCCTTGTGTGCCGACTTATATACCTTCTTGTTCAATTAATACTGGTTGGCATAGTGGGACTGATTTGTGCATTGTTTGCCGACATATTGGAATTGATTGAGCTGCTTGTTACATTTAATTTTGGCCGACGATCTATATTATTTTATTGCTTTATTATTTGATCAGCCGACTTAAGGATTTCTTAACTTTAATTCAGTTTCTATTTTGCGTGGGCAACAGGTGGAGATTAATACTGGTTGTTGATTTCGATTTGCTTGGCTTTATTTGTTTAACGTCCAGATTAGGTTGAGATTTGGACCGATTATATTTGGAAGTATAATTGGTTATTTGGTTTGCTCTTGATTGGAGTTACATTAGCAGGTTTGAGGGTCGTCTTTCTATAGTTGGTTTTCTAATAACGGGGAAAAGAGAGATGGAATACATAAGGTAAAAGCCAACCTGGGTTTAAAATCAACAACGTATAATACGGGTTTAAAATCTGTAAGGTTTGTTGACGGGAAGACAATTGGTGCTGATGGACTACCGGTTAATTTTAATCCGGATGCAAGTAGTGATTCTAGTGATGATGAACAAGGCAAATCTGCCTTTAAGTCATTTGCTAGTGTTGTTAATGCTCAAGCAAGTACAAGAAAGGTGAATTTCCGAGTACTTGAAACGGGACAGCCCAATGATGAAAAGGTTGATGTTCAGATTCCGTTGTCGTCGGTAAGGGAGGCAAATTCTAGGTTTGAGAATACTCTTTATGGGTATTTTATCGGTAAGAGGGTTGCATTTCCGGTTGTTGAACACTATGTTTTGAATGCGTGGAAGAAATACGGGATTGTTAAAGCAATGATGAATGCTAAAGGTTTTTTCTTCTTCAAGTTCAATTCAGCAACAGGCCGTGATCAGGTTTTGGAAAATGGACCATGGTTTATTCGAAATGTTCCAATTGTTCTAAAGAAGTGGTCTTCTACTGCTGCTTTACTGAAAGAAGATTTAGCTTCGGTGCCGATCTGGGTTAAACTTTATGATGTTCCGATTGCTGCTTTTACATCAGATGGTTTGAGTGCCATAGCTACTAAGTTGGGTACGCCTCTTATGCTTGATTCGTACACTAGTTCTATGTGTATGAACTCATGGGGCCGTTTGGATTTTGCTCGTGCCTTAATTGATATAAAGGCTGATCGGGCTTTTAGGGAGACTTTGATGATTGCTATTCCTTGTGTGGATGGTATTAGTACCACTTTGCACAAGATTAGAGTGGAGTATGAATGGAAACCGCCTCGGTGTGGTAACTGTATGGTGTTTGGTAATGCGGACGACCAATGTGCAAAGCATATTTTGGATAATCTTAAGAAAGAAGGTACTACAAAGGTGGGAACTGAAGGGAAGAAACAGGAAGATAATCAAGGGTTTCAGGTTCCGAGAAAGCCTTTTCGTGGTCTTGTTATTGGTAATCCTAAGAAAGTGGCTGTTGCAAATCCTAAGCAAGCCTTTGTTGCAAAGAAGAAGACAAAGGAGGTTAGTAGTACTACTACTACGTCTAACTCTTTTGAGGCTCTTAATAAGGTTGATTCGAATGTGGACAGCAATGCTTCTTCAAAAGAGAAGTTGGTTAATCAGAAGGAGGATAGAGGGGAGAAAATGGCTTCTACAGATACTAACACAAAAAAGGTTAACCAGAAGGTAGACAGAGGGAAGAATGTGGAATTTACTGATCATTCTTCGATTCATCTATATGTGGATTCGGCTGATGAGGATGATGAAGATGATATTCTTGATCCTTTAGATAGTGAGATGGCTGATTTCATGAGTCTTCATGATAGAAAAGGAGGTAGGAAGAATTGAGTCTTATGGTTGTGTCTTCGTTATATAGTCTTTTTGCCTATGTAACGGGCTGAGGTGTGGGGCTCTCTCACATCCATTATACTTAATTGATTATGGGAATATATTTACCGGGTGAGCATTTTGCCCTTTACCCAAAAAAGGAGATCGTTAAGTTGCTTGACTCTGGGTTAATTTACCCAATTTCTGATAGCCCCTGGATAAGCCCCATACATGTTGTGACAAATAAGGGAGGTATGACAGTGGTTGCTAATGAGAAGAATTAATTAATCCCCACGAGAACTGTCACCGGATGGAGAGTCTGTATCGATTATAGGAAGTTGAATGATGCTATGCGCAAGGATCACTTTCCTTTGCAGTTCATCGATCAAATGCTCGAACGTTTAGCCGGAAAAGAATACTATTTCTTTTTAGACGGGTTTTCTGGTTACTTTCAAATTCCGATAGATGCACATGATCAAGACCATGTGCACATGCCCATTCAGAACTTTTTCTTATCGGAGAATGCCTTTCGGTTTGTGCAATGCACCCGCAACATTTCAGCGGTGCATGATGGAGATTTTTGATGACATGGTGGAGGATAGCATGGAGATATTCATGGATGATTTCTCCGTTTTCGGAAATTCTTTTGACAAGTGTTTAGCAAATCTGAAAAAGATGTTGCAAAGGTGCGAGAGTTCGAATCTTGTTCTAAATTGGGAGAAGTGCCATTTTATGGTACATGAAGGAATCGTATTAGGACACAATATTTCAAGTGTTGGGATTGAAGTAGACAAGCCAAAATTGAGGCAATAGCAAAGCTGCCACCCCCAACAAATGTCAAGGGAATACAAAGTTTCTTAGGACATTAATCTGAAAATTACGGGATATAGAATACCGAGGAAGAAATCTGGATAAAGGACAGATTTCATGCCAAATATCAAACCACACATGTATCGAATTACCATTACCAATTCGATACCAAAAATGCCTCTAACTAAGTCCCGTAATATCATAATTTTCCTCCAACTCCAACTCATATCACCACTAGCAGGAATATCCCAAAAACTACGGCCTCTAAGTTTATGAGAATAAATCCAATTAACCCACATAGAATCTTTGCGAGTTAAAATATGCCATATATGCTTAATCATAAGAGCTTTATTCCAATCGTCTAGACGTTTTATACCAAGCCCCCCTTCATCCTTAGGAAGACATACTACTTTCCAAGAAACCTTAGCTTTACCTCTTTTCATTTCCCCCTGGCACCATAAAAACCCACGAATTAAACCTTCTATCTTTTTAATAGTGCTAGTAGGAAGAATAAAAAGCGCAGCCCAGTAGCTCTGAAGAGTAGAAAGAACCGAAGAGACAAGTTGAAGTCTTCCAGCAATAGAAAGCCACTTATTCTTCCAGTTCCCAATTCTATTACTGACTTTCTCTACCAAAGGATTACAATTGCCAACTAGTAATCTGGTAGAAATAAGAGGAACTCCCAAATAACGAATCAGAAAATGACCCTCCGTAAACGGCATAATATTCAGAATTCCTTGGCGAACCAATTCAGGCACATTACAAAGAAAAGCTGTGCTCTTAGGAATACTAGGAGCTAAACCCGATACTCCTGTAAATTCATTAAGAGCATTAGAAATCACCTGAACAGAACGGATATTTCCTTTACAGAAAAGAAATAAGTCATCCGCAAAACATATATTAACAATTTTCTGATTGTTACAATGAGTATGATACTCGAACTCCTCCGATTCTAACACCTTTCTTTTGATAATCAGAGTAGGAATCTCCATTACCAAGGTAAACAAATAAGGAGATAACGGGTCTCCCTGACGAAGACCACGCCCTCCTTTGAAGAACCCATAATTCTGCCCGTTTAGACATACCGAATAGGAAATAGTAGAAACACAAACCATGATCAAATTAACCATATGCGGATGAAATCCAAAACCGTGCAGACTAGCCCTCAAAAAAGACCAGTCTACAGTATCATAAACTTTCTGAATATCCACCTTAAATGCACATCTCGGGGATCCTTTAGAGATATGATAACCCCTCAGCAATTCCTGGGAAAGCAGAATATTATCCGAAATAGATCTTCCGGGAACAAAAGCGGACTGATTATCACTTACCACTTCTCCCAATCCAACCTTTATGCGATTAGTAAGAACTTTACTAATGCATTTATATATGACATTACAAAGAGAGATTGGGCGGAAATCAGTGATATATGAAGGGGTTGGAACTTTCGGGATTAAAACAATGTTAGTATGGTTTATTTCCTTAAGAAGATGACCATTAACAAAGAAATCCCGAACCGCCAAAAACACATCCTCACCCACAATCCTCCAAGCCTTTTTGTAAAAAACCGAAGAGAAACCATCAGGGCCTGGGGATTTGTTATCACCAATGGAAAACATAGCATCTCTAACCTCTTCCTTTGTGATTTCTCGAATCATAAAATTTGCCATATCAACAGGGAGCTTTCTTTCAAACAAATCCCTAACATTTAAGGGCTGGACATCACTTATCTGACCAAGAAAACCTCGAAAATGTCTCACAAAAGCAGCAGGAACCTGATCATTTTCACAAGTATTATTATGGGAATCAATCACCACACTAATATGGTTTCTGTGCATCTTTTCTTTCACCGAATTATGGAAATATTTTGTATTCCCATCGCCTTCTCTAAGCCAATCAATTTTAGCCTTTTGCTTTAAAAATCGCTCCTCATCAATCACCGCTTGTTTGTAAGCCAAAAGATAGTTACTAGCCTCTTCTCTTAAGTCAACTGAATCGGGATTATAATCTAGATCTCTTTGAGCTGAGTCGAGCTCCATCAGCAATTTAATAACCTTATCATGTAAATTACCTTGCCTCCTTAACAGGTTTCTAAGAGGTTTCTTCAACAATTTTAATCTGCTTGTAATTCTGAACATATTGACCCCAACGACAGGAGTTTTCCACATATCATCAACAATCTTTAGAAATTCTTCTTTATATCCTAAGAAATTAAAGAATTTAAAAGATTTATAAACCCGACCTTGAGGAGAATGCAACCTCAACACCGCAGGAGAATGATCAGAAATACGGAATGGTTGAAATAACCCAACTAAATCAGGCCATAGAATGGTAATTTCCACATTACTCATAATTCTATCAATCTTTCTGAATAAACCATCATTAGTTTTAGGCTTTTGGTTCCAAGTATAATGGAAACCGGTGCTGTTAACATCCACAATATTAACATCTTCCACACACTCTTTAAATTCCCGCATTCCAATAGAAAGATTAGCTGATCCAGCAGATGAATCTTCTAAGTTAAGAGGAACATTGAAATCACCCAAGAGCACCCATGGCCTCCCATTCACAAATACATTATGCTTTCTAAGATCAGACCACAACTCCCTTCTCTGAATATGAGTGTTTCCCGCATAAATAAACGAACAAAAGAAATCTTTTCTCACAGTCCTTACACCTATTTGACAATGAATTGCTTGATCCGAGAAATTGATAGTCATTAAATCCACAATTCCTGGATCCCATCCAATTATAATTCTCGTGCCACCCACACAATAATTCACATTTGAAGTCCAATTCCAATGAGAAAATATGTTAGAGCAGATAGGAGCTAAATTATGAGCAAGAACATGCGATTCCAGAACTGCACAAACACACAGATTATTTTCTCTAACCACCTGTTGAACCTCACTTTGTTTAGGGACTTGGTTCATGCCCCTTATATTCCAAGCAGCTAGACTAATCATTGGAAACATTAAAACCGGGAGTGCTTGCCCCCTCAGATGAAAACGAAGTCTTAGGATTACCCACAAATTCAGACGTTTCATTAAACTCACCTTCAACATCACTAACATCCTCACCTTCCTCCACAATTGTTTTACCTCTTTTTTCCCGATCAGGAGGTTTCTCGGATAATTTTGGATCAGCCTCATTTATTTCCTCATGTTCTACATTTAAGACCCCGAACCTATTTCCAACAGGAACTTGCCTCTCCGTTTTATTTTGTTGTTTACTTTTCGAAGATTGTCCCTGATCTTTTGGCCGATATATAAACTTAGGTTTAGGATTTCGCAACGTAAACCCCTCATTTGACTTAGCCTGTTTACCCTTAGCAACCTGTTTCGGTACAATAAACTCCTGATTATTCTCTTCGCGAACAGCCCCTGTAGCCACATTCTTAGGACATTCTGAATCGATATGCCCAAAGATATTACATATACTACATCTCGGTGGTTTTACAGATGATTCATTAAGGATTTTTCAAAAATAGCACGTCCGATGAACAAGTTACTGGAGAAGGAAGCTAAGTTTGAATTTTCTAAGGAATGTCAAGATGCATTCAATCTGTTAAGGGAGAAGCTAATATCTGCACCTATCATGATTAGTCTAAATTGGAATCTTTCATTTGAATTGATGTGAGATGCTGCGATTATGCAGTTGGGGCAGTATTAGGTCAGCGGGTTGATAAGAAGTTTCAATCGATTTATTACGCAAGCAAGACTTTGAAAAACGCTTGGGAGAATTACACTACGAATGAGAAGGAATTGCTCTCTTGTGTTTTTGCATTTGAAAATTTTTGCTCTTACTTGGTGTTGTCGAAAACAGTGGTGTTTACCGATCATTCAGCATTAAGATATTTGTTTAGCAAGCAAGAAGCGAAACCACGGTTGCTGCGATGGATTTTGTTGTTGCAAGAGTTCGATATCGAGATTCGCGATAAGAAGGGAGCTGAAAATCTGGCTGCCGATCATTTATCAAGATTAGAAAATTCAGAACTGGATAAGTAGATGAATCAAAAATTCGGGATAAATATCCTGATGAAAGTTTGATGAAGGCAATTTAGAATGAATTTCCATGGTTCGCTGATTATACAAACTTTCTAGTTACAAACACTCTTCCGTCTGGAATGGATTTCAACCAAAGAAAGAAAATTTTCTCATCTTTACGTCATTATTTATGGGAAGACCCGTACTTGTTTAGAGAATTTGCTGATGGAATTGTTCGGAGGTGCGTAGCTGGAGAAGAATGTACAGGAATTTTAAGGCATTGTCATGATGGTCCGGCTGGAGGACATCATGGTCCTAATTATACCGTGTGAAAGGTGTTTGAGGCAGGTTTCTATTGGCCAACAATTTTCAAGGACGCATTCGATTATGTGAAGGAGTGTGATGTCTGTCAACGCACTGGGAGAATTTTTAAAAGAGATGAGATGCTCCAAAATCCAATCATGGTTAGTGAGATTTTTGATATCTGGGGACTAGATTTTATGGGCCCATTTCCACCTAGCAATGGAAATAAATACATCATTGTGGCTGTGGATTATGTTTCTAAGTGGGCCGAAGCAAAAGAGCTACCTACAAATGATGCTAGGGTAGTGGTGAAATTCCTTAAGCGGTTGTTTTCGCGGTTTGGAGCACCAAAAGCTTTGATAAGTGATCATGGGACGCATTTCACAAATACACAATTAGAGAAGGTGCTACGGAAATATTGAGTTAATCACAAGTTTTCGACTGCCTATCATCCTCAAATAAGCGGTCAAGTGGAGGTAACCAATAGAGGGTTGAAGCGTATCTTAGAACGTTCAGTTGAAGGAAACACAAAGGATTGGTCGAATAAGTTAGATGATGCATTATGGGAGGCACAGACAACTTTTAAAGCATCAATTGGAACTACACCCTATCATCTTGTTTATGGGAAAGCTTGCCATCTGCCTTTTGAATTAGAACACAAGGCATACTGGGCATACTGGGCTTTAAGGCAATGCAATCTCGATGATCATGCAGCTGGAAAAGAGCGAATGGCGCAGTTAAACGAGTTAGATGAGTAAAGAGTGAATGCTTATGACAATTCACGACTGTTTAAGGAGTGCACCAAGAAATGGCATGATTCTCGACTTAAGTCAAACAATGTATTTGAAAAGGGTGATAAGGTTCTCCTATACAGTTCACGGTTGCATTTGTTTCTTGGTAAATTAAAGACGCGCTGGACAGGACCTTTTGTGGTCGAGAAAGTTTATCCTTTTGGTGATGTTGATCTGCAAGGTCATTCTGGAAAAGCTTTCAAGGTTAATGGAAGTCGTTTGAAGAAATACTATGGTGATGCAAGGGACTCCAAGCGTGATTTGGAGATGAATTTGAGTTAAATAATGCAGCAAGGTGTCGAGCTTACCGACGTGATAAACAAAAGCACTTTCGGGAGACAACACGTTATTTTGTTTTCTTGTTTTTGCTTGTAGATTTGAACTTTGTGGGTGTGTTCCCTGGAAACCCTCACGAGACTTTAACTCGTCCACTCAGGATACTAAGGGGTTTAAAGGCTTGTTGCATATGCTAAATGCAACAGTGATGCCTACGGAAGTGTTCTGTTGTATATTTCCAGAATCAGATCATCTAAGAATTTTTCTTCCAGATCAGCGGAGTTTTTCTGTTCTCTTCTTTTCTGTTCCCTACATTTATGTTTCTTTTTGCACTGCGTACATTGCATATTTCTAAGTGGGGGATGGGGAAAAGAAGTCTATTTGTCCTAAGTTATCAAATTGCAAATATTGGTAGATATCATTTTCTAGGGCATTCTGTATTAGTAATTTTTCATCCCAAATTTTTCTTTTAAAAATTTAATTTTTCTTAAGTTTAGCAAATCTTGTAACAAAATTGGGAAATTCAAAGGAATGAATTAATCTTAAATTTTAAATATGAAATAGTTCATAATGTGATGTATCGATAGGCAATCTATATGAAAGTTATTGAGCTATTAAATAAATTAATATAGTAAGTAGGTTTGCCTGAGAGGATCTTTAGTAGAGTATGACTGTAGCCTTAATTCTTATATGGTAGTGTGTTGTAGCCCACAATTATGGAATTTTAGTTGTCATCATTTGGGAATATACTGGGTATTGTCTCCTCTGTTGTACGTAAGTACAGACCTGGTTTCCGTCAGTATATTTTTATTTGTTTACTTAAAAACAAAACAAATATGAATAAATGAATATACCAAGGCCAAGTTAAGTCGCTTTGTTGTACTAAGGTACAGACCTGTCACCAATGTCTTGGCCTGAAAAATGATTGATTTAACTTAGATTTTCATTGTTGAGGAAAGTTGTGGCGCGTTAGTTGTATGAGAATATTTTGCTATTGAGATTCAAGGGTAAAGCTTGCTAGAATAATAATAGTTAAGCTCAATTTATAGAATATTGATTGTTTAAGTGGACAGCAATATCGGTAATTCGTATGAATCATGTCTTATGTCTAATAACAACTAATGAAGAATTTAGTTTCCTGATAAAGTTTCTTGTTTGCTAAATTTAAGGTAGAATTAGTTTTTAGAGTAAAATATGGGTTGTGAAATGCTAGTTAGTTTGTAAGTCCCTATGTTACGATATTTTGCTTGTTCAATATTTTAACTGGTAATCTACTTGAGGACAAGTAGGATTCAAGTGGGGGATTTTTGATGAACGCCAAAATGTACTAGATTTTAGTTCTATTCACGCCTTGTTTAATTGAATTCTTATGCAATTTGTTTGAATAAGATACTGATTTCGTTCATATTTGCATTTAGGAGTTAATTGGAGCTTGAATCGGAAAAGAATCAGAAAATGAGCTAAAAAGTTGAAGTTTGAAGAAGATAGTCCATATGGATCGAAGGTTGAAAAAAAGTTGTAATTTTCATTCCATACGGCGGATGGATTAATCCATACGGCGGATGGATTAATCCATCCGGCGTATGGATTGGTTGGGCGAAGCTGGATCAGACGCGGCATCAGACATGGGCTTTAGCATCCATCTGCGAGATGGATTAATCCATCCGTCGGATGGATTAATCCATCCGCCGGATGGATCGATTCGGCACAAACCCTAAATACTCTCATTTGCTTTCATTTGAGGGTTATCACCCCATTTTTCTTCACAGCCGATTTTCACCATTCAAAACCCTAATTCTGGAGCATTTTGAGGAGAAAGAAGCAAGAAGAATTGAAGGTTATCAATTGCTAATTCATTATCTTCGGTTTTTCAGTTCGAATTTGTTATACGTTTTCATTCGATTATGATTTCTATTACATTTTCATTTCTGTTTTTCTGTAATAACATGAGTGGCTAATTTATCATTGCATTTGTTTAGATGATGATACTTAGATGATGATTTGATTATTGAATTGCGGATTATATTAGATTTTATGAATGTTTATGTGTTTACTTGATGATCCATGTTTATTTATGGATTATTAATGATTACCTAATGTGATGATCTATTGATTTATGATTGAGTTCTTTATTGATAGATTATTATTGATGATTGTTGATTTTTATTGAGAATTATCACTAGATATATTGAGTTTGATAGGTTAGGATCAATAATGGTTAACAATTGGTGATGAATGTGATAACTCTTTATTAGTTATAAAATTTGTTGATTCAAGTTGCAAAAGTAAATCATATAAACGGTGTAGGTCTAATTTGTAAAACAATTTGGTGGATTACGTTAAATTGAACAGTTTACGTGTTGAAAGCTGTTGGCGCATAAATGTCTAAAGCTCAATTAAATAGTTTTTGATAAACTTTTGTAACAGAATATGTATAAGTCTTGAGTCCGAAAGTCACCAAGTGTAAGTAAGTCCGTATGTAGTAAGTCAGTATGTAAGTAGTACTTACGGACTGTATGTGAGTCCGTAAGTAGAGGTCAGTAAGTGTTAGTTTCGGACCTAGAAGTTGACTTATTTTGACTAAGAGAATTCTGCTTATATATAGGTGAGTGTCTGTTCAGAATTCTCTAAGTCTTTGGTTTTTGTATTATCTGAGTGACATTAATACAATCAGTTTACCAAAGCAATATTTCTCTTATCTAGATCATTTACTTCAAGTATATTGATTATCCGCTGCACTTTATACTTGATTACTAAGCTTAGTTCTGAGATCGTGGACTTTCAATTGGTATCAGAGCCACAAGAGCTACTTAGTGAGTGATTTAGAGCGCATTGTGGAGGAATTTGACAGAATGTATTGATTGAAGACTGTTTCTTTGATATGAATTGCTTCTGAATTGATTCAGAAGTGATTAAAGAGCTATACTGAGTTTTCGATCGTATGGAGTGCTTGATCAAAAGTTCTTTTTGATCAATTTCATCGTTTTCAGTCTCAATTTCGTCAAATACATCACTGTAAGTGATTCCGAATCGTTCTGTGCTTTCAATTTGATCAAATTCAGTGATTAAATTGTTGAAATATCATCTTGTGTTTTCATTATTTCAATTTTCTTTGATACGGATTGTGAAAAACTCATTCAAAAGTGAAATTAATCATATACGAGTGTTCGGTTTTCAATTACGAGAACATACATATCTTGTTTGTTAAAATTAAAGATGTTTTGAGAAAGTAATTTCACTTTGAAAGTTTGGGATTTTAAGTCCGTATCTAGAAAATTGTCTGTCCGAAACTAGCATAAATATCTAATTAGTCCGTATCTAGCTTGGCGCGAAATTCTGTTAGAATTCTGTTAGAAAGTTTGTTGGAGTTAGTTACGGATTGATTGATTGCTTTTTACTCCGAAACTAACGATTAGTTACGGAAGATTTTAGTTATGGACAGTTTGGTACTTACTGAAGTCTAGATACTGAGTGCTTGTTACGGATCGAATTGATTAAGTTGACTTAGTTGCTGAAGTTTTGTTTCGAAAGTTGATTTTTACCAACACTTCACTTGGTAAATTTAGTTTCGGATTCCAATACAGAGTGTTACTTACTGACTTATGATAGTTACTGAATCTAGTTACTGATAACTAGATACTGATCATAAGGTGTGAGTTACTAAGTGTATGCTAGTTGCTGAATCTAGTTACTGAGGACTAGATACTGAATCAAGCTGTTGAAATCTAAGTTACGGAACTTAGTCACTGAACATCACTTACGGAATCATTTGGTATATACGGAATATACTTATTAAGTATACTTTCGGACTACCTTTGAACTTGAGATTCTTGGAATTTGTTTTGTGTTTGCGTGTGCTTTTCTAATCTTTTGCAGACACCATGTCTATAACAACTGCTCAATTCCAAGCCATGATGAAAAACGAACAAGAGACAGGCACCACGAGTAAACCACCGAGGTTTATGCTCAAGGATTTTGATGATTGGCTTTATAGATTTGAATCTTTCATTGCTCTATACGATCCGGAACTCATGATTCCACTTACGGAGCAATACATCAAGCCACGTCTAGAAGGAAATTTTGGTGAAAGAGAACCTATTCCTCCCAAACCTGTTAAGTTCTTTAATACGGAGGAGAAGAAAGAATATGCCAGAGATCAAAAGGCAAAATCAATTCTTTCAATGGCACTTCCACAAGAAGTTATGTCTGGATGGAAATCATTAGCAACTGCTTTTGAATTGTTTGAAGCAATGAAGAAAAGATTTGCTGGGAATGACAAATATAAGAAGAATAAGTGTGATTTAATAAAAAAGGAATTTGATGCATTCACTACCTTACCTAACGAATCATTTGAGGATCTAATAGTTCGGTATTCCCAACTTACTAGTGAACTCAAAAGACATGGTATGGAGCTTTCAAGGGGAGAAATCAATGAAAAATTACTCTCTGCTCTACCTCAACGTTGGGATAGTAAGGTAGATGCAATGTTGGAAGATGAGGAACAACTTGGTGCCATGGAACTTGAAGACTTATTCAATAAGCTTCAAAATTATGATGTTTCCATCAAGAAAAAGGAACACTCTAGGGCTCATCGCACAATGCAAAATCCGAGTGTTTATGGCTCCAAAGTTCAAGTACAAACATCTACCACAGCATTGTTTAGTGCTTCTACTCCTATTTCATCAACTTATTCACAATACCCAAGCTCTTCATCTGAAGGAAGTTCTTCTTTTCAAACTCATCAATATGTTCCACAATCAAATGCTAGTCCTGGTGTTTCAAAGGCAACTGAAGAACATGCTCAAGTTCTTACAGCTTTTCTTGCTTCTTATGAAGCTTTCATAAGTAATAGGATAGCAAATGTGGAACTCATTGAAGAAGATTATGATCAGATTCATCCCGATGATCTTGAAGAAATGGACTTGCAATGGAATCTTGCAATGTTCACAAGAAAGGTGAAAAAGTTTCTTCAAAGAACTGGTAAATCTAAGCTTGGAGGAAGACCTGGATTTGATAAATCTAAGGTCAAATGCTACAATTGCCAAAACTTTGGTCATTTTGCACGAGAGTGTGAAAAAAGCAAAAATCCAAGCTCAGGATTTACCAAGCCTTCAAATGCTCAAGAATCCACTCCCAGAAAATATCAAGCAGTTCCTCCTGTCACACAATCAAAAATCTCTACTTCTCAAGCAATGGTTTCAACAGTAGATGATTACTATGATTGGAGTTCTCACGTTGAAGAGCATTCACATCAACAAGCCTTTATGGCTCAAATCAATGAGGTCGATTCTAATATCTCTGAGGAAATTTGTAGTAAATGTACTGATATGGGGGAAAAGATCAGTCTTTTACAAAAACAGAATCAAGAGTTACTCCTGGAAACACAAATGTTTCGGGAAAATAACAAGATTCTGGTAAACAATGATAAAAAGTTTTCTGAAAAGATTGAGGCTTATCAAATTGAGATTCATGATCTTAAAGCGAAGATTTTAAATCAGCAAACTGTTATTGATAAATACTTAACTGATATTAAATCTTTGGCTAAACAAAAAGCAGATCAAGTTTCTCAAATCTTGGAATTAAATCGAAAACTTTCCAACATGTCTACTTCATCAATGGTTTTAGATGAAATAATTCACTCTCAAATCACTGATACTAAAAATAAGACAGGGTTGGGTTATCATATTGTTCCACCACCATCTTGTTATACTTCATCTCCCGAGAAGATATCTACTGATTTGAAAGAAAAGGCTGTTGAGGTTGAAATTCCTAAAACCTCATGTAAAAAGGGTAAGGGGACTTTACATGATAAAGTAGTTTTTGTTACTGCTTCAACAAATGATTGTGAAAAGGATAAAGGTACAACTTCTTTTAATGAAAACAAAGAAGCTAAAATCTTTACTCCTCATAAAAAGGCTTTTAATCTATTAAAAAGATATACATCTTCTAAGCCTGTGAAGCAAACAAAGACTACCTTTTCATCCAAAGAATGCAATGATTGTGAGGGAAAAGGAGGAAAGACATCTTTGAATGATAAATTTCCAAGGAATTCTCATTCTAGTTCTCAATCATTCAAAAGATATGAGCATAGATGTTGTTTCTTCTGTGGGGTTCGTGGACATATTTTAAAAGATTGTATTCCTCTTCTTAAAAAGAAACAAAAGAAGATGAATAAGGAACAACCGGATAAAAACGGTTCAACAAGAAAATCTTCTAACGTTTTTAAGAAAATCTTTAAAAATAATGTCCCAAAAGAAAAGAATCCTGTTGAAGATTCAACTTCTTTATCTCGTAACTTTAAGCAAAGAATGAAGGAGATTGATGTCTGGATAGATGATCCCGTTACTGGACAACCCAAAGCCTCAAAGGCTTGGGTGTCCATTTGCAACTAATAATTTTCATGTTTATGTCTTGCAGTCTTCCCAATCTATCGACAACATTTGGCATGTTGATAGTGGCTGTTCAAGACATATGACTGGGAATTTGTCCTTGCTCAAAGATGTTAAACATAAATATGGAGGACATGTATCGTTTGCGGGAGATATGGGCGGAAAAATCACTGGTGAAGGCACAGTAACAAATGGTGAAGTGAGTTTTGAAAAAGTAAACTTTGTTGAAGAGTTGAAACACAATCTTCTCAGCGTATCCCAAGTTTGTGATAAGAACCTATCAACATGGTTCAATGCTGAGGAATGCTTGATACTCAAACCTGGTTTCACAGTTCCTGAAGAATGGGTACTTATGAGAGCTCCAAGACAAAAAGATGTGTATGTTCTGGATATGAGATCAAGTACCACAAATCAGGATCACACATGTTTGTTAGTAAAAGCTTCAGAGAAAGATTCTATACTTTGGCATCGGAGAATGGGTCACATCAATTTTCGGAAAATGAATTATCTGGTGAAAAACGATTTAGTAATCGGTGTTCCTAAACAAAACTTCTCTTTACATGATCATTGTGTATCATGTAAAAAGGGAAAGCTCATCAGAAAATCTCATAAACCAAAATTGGTGAACTCAATCAATAAGCCTTTGGAGTTACTTCATATGGATTTGTTTGGTCCAGTAAACATTCGGAGTATTGGAGGAAAAATCTATTGCTTGGTAATTACCGATGATTACTCACGATTTTCATGGGTATATTTCCTTGCAACAAAGGATGAAGCATTTGAGAAAATTAAATTTCTGATTCTTAAATTGGAAAGAATTTTCTCATTGAAGGTGAAGATTATTCGGAGTGACAATGGAACGGAATTCAAGAATCACTTAATGGAATTGTTTTGTCTTCAACATGGAATAACACATCAATTTAGTGCTTCTTATACTCCACAACAGAATGGAGTGGCAGAAAGAAAGAATCGGACATTAGTAGAAACAGCGAGAACTATGTTATCAGATTCTAAACTACCGATTACTTTCTGGGCTGAAGCAGTAAATACGGCATGTTTTGTACTCAATCGAGTACATGTTGTCAAAGGCAAGAAGAAGACGAGTTATGAACTGTTGAATAATCGGAAACCGAATATTCATTTTTTGGAACCATTTGGATGTCCGTGTTTAATCATGAAGACCAAAGAGAGATTGTCAAAGTTTGCCGAAAAAGCTGGTGACGGTTTCTTCTTAGGATACTCAGTGAACTCTCATAACAACAGGGTGTATAACAAGACATCTAATCGGGTGGAAGAGGTTTATGAAGTGGAATTCTTAAGACATTCAAAATCTCCCGATGGTATTGGTCCTGAAAAGTTCTTTGATTATGATTCATTCTTCAATTCTTTTGTTCCACTTCCAAAAGATTCAATATCTCCAGATAATTCTCATTATCAATATTATGAATATGTGATTCCGGTGATTTCTTCTCCTTCAGAGCCGATTCTTATTACTCCTACACCAACCGTTTTATCAGAAGTAACTCCTCCGGAATCTATTCCTACAACTTCTACTCCTCAAGAAGAAGAAGGACATTCTACTCCACAAGTAGAACTTGAAGCTGAAAATCATTCGGATCCTGAAAATGAGGAATTTCAAGAAACTTCCACTGAATTATTTAATCATGATGATTCAGATGATGCGGTGGAAAGTAACTTTGAGGATACGAATCTTGAAGCAAACATGGAAGTTGAATCACAACCTACTTTGGGTATCAATGCAAAATTCAAACATCCTTTGAAAAATGTCATTGGAGAGGTATCAGACGGAGTGAAGACACGAACTCAACTTGGTGTTCAACCAAAACAAGTGTCCACCTCTTGTTGGATAGCTCAAATGGAATCTTGCTTCTTATCACAAATAGAACCAAAGAATGTCCACATTGCTTTACAAGAATCTTCTTGGGTGCAAGCCATGCAAGAAGAATTACAGCAATTTGTAAAACTACAAGTTTGGACATTGGTGGAACCTCCAGAAGGTATTCATCCAATTGGTACTAGATGGGTTTTTCGCAACAAAAAGGATGATCGAGGGATTGTGGTTCGCAACAAAGCAAGATTAGTTGTTCAAGGTTTCACTCAAATTGAAGGTTTGGATTATGATGAGGTTTTTGCACCCGTAGCTCGGCTAGAATCCATTCGGATATTCTTAGCCTATGCCTCATACATGAACTTCAAAGTTTATCAACTGGACGTCAAATGTGCTTTTCTCTATGGGAAAGTTCATGAAGAAGTGTTTGTCAAACAACCACCGGGTTTTGAAGATTCTCAATTTCCCAATCATGTGTTTCGACTAGACAAAGCTCTTTACGGATTACATCAAGCCCCGAGAGCTTGGTATGAGACTTTGTCACAACACTTGTTGGAAAATGGATTTACACGAGGACGAATTGACAGCACTCTCTTTATCAAGAAGTCAAAGGAAGATTTACTGCTAGTGCAAGTATACGTTGATGACATTATCTTTGGATCAACAAACGACAGCTTGTGCAAAGAATTTGAGGAAATTATGAAGTCCAAATTTGAGATGAGCTCAATGGGAGAAATGGCTTTCTTTCTAGGATTACAAGTACAACAAATGGATAAGGGAATCTTTATCCATCAAACAAAATACGTCAATGATATCTTGAAGAAATTCAAGATGTTAGAGGTCAAGCCACTTTCCACTCCCATTGACACAACTGAAAAGATTGGACCTGCCTCTGAAGATTCTCCTACGGATCAAAAAGAATATCGCTCCATGATAGGCTCTTTGATGTATCTAACGGCATCTAGGCCAGATATCATGTTTGCTGTGTCTGTTTGTTCTAGGTACCAAGCTGATCCGAAGATAACTCACTTGCGAGCAGTACAACGGATTTTTCAATATCTCAAAGGAAAATCGAATCTTGGAATTTGGTATTCCAATGATGATGACTTTGAACTTTCAGCATATTCCGATTCAGACTACGGAGGTTGCGGCATTGATTCCAAATGTACATCAGGAGGTTGTCAATTTCTTGGAGGAAGATTGGTGACTTGGCAATGCAAGAAACAACAAACTGTTTCTACATCCACTGCTGAGGCTGAGTACATCGCTGCTGCTAGTTGCTGTTCTCAAATCTTGTGGATTCAACAACAACTACGCGATTACGGTTTACTCTTGACCAAAACTCCTTTAAATATTGATAACACTGCTGCTATCAGTATCATACGCAATCCCGTACAGCATTCTAAAACAAAACACATTGAAATACGTTTTCATTTCATACGGGATTGCTATGAGAAAAATCTGATCATTTTGGTTCATGTCGAAACAAGTAAGCAACGTGCTGACTTGTTTACCAAATCATTTTCCAAATCACGTTTTGAGGACCTTATCTCAATGCTCGGTATGAAACATTTGGATAAACTTGATTAAACAATTGGATATTTAGGTTGTATTTTACAATTCTAGGTTATTTGCTGTTTTAGTCCTTTGTTGTTTTACTTTCCAATATAAAAATCCAAAAACAATAGAAAAATTTCAAAATATAAAAACATTAGAAAAATACAAAATCAGGGGGAGATTTTGTGGAAAATGTTGGGAAATGATAGTATATTGGGAAATGTATTAAAATTAATTTTAAAAGAAATGCTAAGTATTATATTTGATGTGTTAGTAGATTTATGTAACATTTCTTCTAAAGAATTTTCTAAAATTTAAGTTATATATAATATATTGGTAGGTATTCAAGTATTTAAGGTATCTCGTCTAAGAAATGTCAAATAATTAGTGCATATTATTTTATATAATCCAAAATATCTGTATATGACAAGCAAAAGACAATTGACTTAAGCAAAAGTCAAAATAAATGACTCAAAGTTATCAAGATTCTATTCTTCTAGATTCAAAATAACAATAAAATGTCTTAAATTCTGAAAATTAATATGGTATGATCTATCATTTAGGGTCTTTATATTATGTTGTCTGGGGAATCATATCCACTATTTGTTGTACGTTGTACAGACCTTAGACTTGGGTATGATTTTGAAGAAGGTTTATTTAATTATATCTCTCTGTTATACTTTGTATAGACCTGAGATATAGTTGTAATTCCAACCTAGGGTATGACATATGTGACAAAATGTCATTCCAACATATGTGTGTACTCTTAAAGACTTCATCATATTTTCACCCTCTATATAGAAATATTACTGTATTTTGAAATTCAGAAGTATATTGATATTTAGCTTATATAGGATAATGTGCACAATAACAATAAATGCCAAAAAGATACTTAAATATTTGAGTACTTGAGTGAACAATAATACCAATAATTTTATATAAAATAATTTTTAGAAAAGATATTTTGGAAATGTTATATAAATTTAAAGAGGATAAACATACTAACAATCAAAATAAACTTGCATTTCTCAATAATAAATATAATACATTTAAATATCCCAATATGATCCCAACTCATGAGATTTTTCCCACCAAAAATATTTTATTCTGTTATAATTTTCTTGTAAATATTTTTAGGATTTTATATTTTTCAAATTAGTTTTCTTTTTAAAAATTGTTATGTCTTTTAGATTTAGGTAGATAATATCCAAAGATTAATTTTTTTGATTCTATATGTTTCAACCAAAGTCATTTTTGAAAATCATCAAAATAAATTTTTAAATTTCAAAATGATCAAAGGATTTTTCAGTAACTGATAATAGGTCCGGAACTATGATTGAAAAGGTATATGTACTTCTAAAACCCATAGTTGACATAAGCTTTCAAACATTTTTCAAAATAGTCCGGATCTAGCATATTCAGTATCTGCAAAACCGAGCACAATTTCTTCGATTTCTCTCTGTGTACTTCATCATTTTCAAATCTATCAAGATAGATTTGTGCGCAGTGTTATTCCGCATTCATAGGTATAAATTTCATTCGTGATCTTTCAATACTTATGATTTAAATCGTGATTTTTCTGTTCAAGTTACTGTTCACATGAACAGTCACATCTTGAGTCCGTATCTTCTAGTTACGGACTAAGATTAGGGTTTTGTCCGTAACTATCGTAGTTACGGACCTTAAGTCAAATGTTTGACCATTGACTTATTGACCAACCCTACTTACGGACATATTTACTTACGGATTTTATACTTGCTGACTTAAGTTTTGAATTATTCTAAGTCTATCAAGTATCCATTTAGTTACTGACTAAAAGTTTACTTACGGACTTAATATGATATACGGACTTAGTTTCGGATTCCTTAGTCAGAATGTACATACGGACTATAGTTACGGACTACACTCATTTATTTGATCTGTTAGTTACGGATTAGTGTCCTCTCCTACATACTGACAAGGTAATCCTAGTTTCGGACAATCTGAAAGTGAAGTAAAAGTTAGTTCCTGACCTAGTTTTACTTGGAAAATATATGTTGATACCTAGTTATTGAAATAAGTATTACATACTGACCTAGTAGTGATACTTAGTACCAAGTAGCTAGTTACTGACATAAAGATCTAAGTAATTCTCGTTTCGGACTAATTTGACACTTAACAAATTTTCAGTGTGTACATTATTTTGATTCTATGGTCTTGAATATTGCTTAACAGTTTGTTTTGTATAGCTTGTTATACACATTATGGCAGATCAACCTGGTGTTGCTGATATTGCTAGAGTTATCATTGACTTTGAGCCAAGACATAATGTGACTGCTTATCTTTTGGATCCCCCAAACAAGCCTATAAATAATTGTTTTCATCCAATCCTGAACTTTTTGAGAAGGTCTAGAATTCATTATGCTTTACATATGGGAGTTGATCACATCTTTCAAGAACATATGTTTGAGTTTTGGAATTCAGCTGAATACCTTCCAAACAATAATCCTCCATGCATTAGAGCTATTGTGACTGGGATTCCCTTAGATCTTACAGAGGATATGATAAGACAAACCTGGAATTTTGGGGATGATGCACTAGTGAACAATAGAATTCCAAGGGAAATTGTGATAGACTGTCTTTCTAGGATGGGATGTACTAGAGGACCAATGGACAAACAATATCTGAAAAATCATTTTCCTCCTCAATGGAAGTTTATGATACATACTATGGTCTCCACCTTATCTCCAAGGAAGTCTGGACATGATTCTGTTGGGATAAATCTACTTGAAATGATAACTGCTCTTATTCTGAATATCCCATACAACTTTTCAAAGTTCATCTTTCAGCAATTGATTGGAAATTTGTCAAGCAAAGAGGCTTTCTTTATGTATCCAAGGTTTTTACAAAGGATTTTCAATCAACATCTTCAGGGACTTACTTTTGAAGGAGACAGATATTCTTACATTCCTGTTCCACAAAGGATATTTGCTGATGTTCACAACTACAGAAAGAAGGCTGTTCCTGCATCTTTGGATTTATTTGGACATGTTTTGGATATAAACTTTGTACCTCCAGAGATTGAATTTGAGCTATCCTCAAGTGATGAAGAAGTAGGAGAGGATATCCATGAGGAACAAGTCCAGGAACAAGCACAGATTATTATTGCAAATGATCCTCCAGAAGGTGTTCATGTGGAAGAAATAGAAAATATTGCAGCCAATGAACCACAAGTTGAAGTTGAACAAGAGGCTGTTATGGAAGGAAATGTTGAGTTGCCAGCAACGTTTGAAAACATTGACCTGCATGCTGATTTGTTTGAGGATGAACCTGCTCATGAAGCACCTGCTGCTGATATTGCTGAAGCTGTTCATACTACATCTACGGATTCTTCTGATACTGAGAATGACAATGCATCTGAAGATGATTCTTCTAGTTCATCTGAAGAAGAAGATCCAAAGATTGTTGAGGAAAGGAAGAGAAAAGAAAGAGAAGAAGCTCTTGATCCATCATATAATCCTGAAGTTGAACAAATTCCTATTAGACCAAAGAAAATCAGAAGAACAACTCCTTTATCATTATTTTCTAAGGATGCTAGTACTTCTACTAGTATGCCTTCATCTGGAGCAATAATGACTTCTTCCAGCATTCCATCTTCAACCAGTTTGCCAACAGATACACTTCCATCAATTCCTCTTGCTGAAGTGGATTCCAAATTAATTAAGGCAATTGCTCCTGTCTTAAATCTTGTAGAGGAAATGCAAAAGAAATTGATTGATTACTCAGTGAAAATGGAAGAGAGATTTCATGAGCAAAATCAACAAGTGGTTGCTCAACGGACCCTGATTGATCAACAAGCTGAAAAGATCAAGGAATTGGAGCTTGAAATTCAGAAATTGAAAGAAAAATCAGTTGATCAGGGGGAGAAATCTGACAAGGAAGCAGAGGAAGATGAACAAAAGGATGACAATGATGATGATGGTAAAGGTGATGATGATGGTGGTAATGGTAATGATGGTGATGGTAATGATGATGATGAGGATGGCAATGATGATGGCTTATATGATTTTGGTGCTGGTGATAATGATGACAATGAGGATGATCAACAGCATTTTTCTCCAAGTGATCCAGAGCATGATACATCAACTCCTATTGATTCTCCAGATCCTATACATTATGCACTTGCACTGCCTCAGATCAGTGATATTCCAGTTCAAACTTCAGATTTTGAAGATATTATATTTGATGACTTAGAAGAAGAAGATGAGCTGGATACTGATATTTTTGACTTTGCTGAAGAAAGGGAAAGTGATAAAGTTGAGGGGGAGCTGTTACCAAGTGACCAAAGATTTATGATTAATATTGGAGAAGAAGAATTGGTCAAGAAACATATATCTACTGGTAGCTACTCTCCTACTTGCAAAAGGATGGAAGTTGGGGAATCTTCTGGAACACAAAATGTTGTATATATCTGGGGGAGTGATGAAGATGAGCATGATTATCAGGATAATGATATTGCTGAGTTTGATTATAATCTACAAATTCTAAATCAGAATGGGGACTTTGATTCAGATGAGGAGCCTCCAGAAGAAGGAGAAGAGGTTGATGGAATAGAGGAAGAGCATGAAGAATCCTTATTCCAGAACTTTCCTGAAGATCCAGTTCAAGAAAAACCTTACAAGGATTGGTTCAAAGAAAAGGTTGTGGTAAATGAAGAGAAATTGACAAAGAGGAAAACCTTCAAGCTTAAAAGCAGAAAACTCAAAGGAAGGATTATTAGTTGGAAGTATGATTCAGACAACAAGGTCTTTGTGGTAAAAAGAACAGATGGTCTTCAGTACTTCTCTAGATCGTTTAGAAGACTTGGATCCCTGCCTCAGTGTGACTTGAATCGTCTTGGAAGCATTAACATTCTGAATTATCCTGAAAGAGGTATCGTACACTGGATGATCCAGAGGATTTATGAGGATACTAATTGGCAGAAAGAAAACTATTTGGATTGGAAATATCTTCCAAGAGTGTTGCCAAAAAGAAAAGTTGATCCTTGGGAGATTTATCCAATAACAAATCAACCAAAAGTGAAACTTATTTATCCTGGAGCACATTGCAAAAAGGAAATTCCTCTGGAGAATCTTCCAACGAACTTCACCAAATACTTCATTGAATGGCTGTATGTAAGCAATACTGGAGAAGCCTACATTGTTTGCTATGACAAAGAACAAGATGGAAACATCTTATGGCCAACCAGAAACGTAGTGAAAGTTTATGATCCTCTGAGCCTAATTAATCTTGCTGAAGAAGACTTGTTGATACTTGAACAGAATCAAATTGTTCATGCTGATGATCCAGAATCAACACTTCAAGCAAGGATGTTTCAAAGAGTGGTGCATGTTTGTCTGGAGCAGGGAATCCATGCTGGATGCAAGCTTCCTGGATTCGAATAAAGATATATCAGAATCAAGACAAATTAAGCTTTATCCAAGGGGGAGTTTGTTGGCGCATAAATGTCTAAAGCTCAATTAAATAGTTTTTGATAAACTTTTGTAACAGAATATGTATAAGTCTTGAGTCCGAAAGTCACCAAGTGTAAGTAAGTCCGTATGTAGTAAGTCAGTATGTAAGTAGTACTTACGGACTGTATGTGAGTCCGTAAGTAGAGGTCAGTAAGTGTTAGTTTCGGACCTAGAAGTTGACTTATTTTGACTAAGAGAATTCTGCTTATATATAGGTGAGTGTCTGTTCAGAATTCTCTAAGTCTTTGGTTTTTGTATTATCTGAGTGACATTAATACAATCAGTTTACCAAAGCAATATTTCTCTTATCTAGATCATTTACTTCAAGTATATTGATTATCCGCTGCACTTTATACTTGATTGCTAAGCTTAGTTCTGAGATCGTGGACTTTCAAAAGCAACTTTATATCTTTCTTAATTGTGTTTAATCAATTAATCTTGTGAGGATAATTGGTATTATGTGTCATATCACAATAAAATCCATATGTTAGCAATTCAATAAAGTGATAATCGGATTCTGAGGAAAGTAATTGTGAGCGACTAGGATCAGGAAACGCAAACTAGAACTTGTGTGTATTAGTGCGGAATTCAAATATACACAATCACAATTGTAATAAAGAAGAATGAGATGAAAGAATCAACAAGAAAATATTGATTATATTTTCATATACAAGAAGTCAGAAGTACAAGTGAATGTTTCTCAAACTTACATCAAAAAGCTCTCAAAATTACACTCTCAGCCTTTTTTAAACTGACTTCATCTACTTATATTTATAGACAAGTCCTACGACAATTCTAAGTGTAATCCGTGAATAGTTTATTCACGGAATTACACCGTCCGTGAATACAAGTCATTCACGGAAAGCTTATTGTCGAACTCAATACAATCACTGACCTCATCATTCACGGATATACCTATTGTCGAATAACCTTTCACGGATAGGCTTTCACGGATACAAAGACATTCACGGATTAAAATACTTAGACTAAATTAAGTATTAATCAACTTTTGTCTCTACAAACTCCCCCTTTGATAATACTTGATTCTTTTCTTCAAATCTTCAAGCATATTCAGGAAGATTGCATCCAGCAAAGATACCTTTTGAGCAGCACACTTCTACAACCCGTTGAAATTTCAATGCCATCTTTTCATCATCATAGGCATCATCATACACAATTGGATTCTCGAGCAAGACTTCAAGATCATCTTTTGACAGATTAATTAAGCTCAGAGGATCAAAGACATATACAATCGACTCTCTATTCCACATCACTTCTCCATTCAAGTCTCTATCATAACAGGCAATTTCTGCTTCTCCGGTTGATCCGTTATATCTCCAATGACTCACAAACTTAGAAAAATTTACAGGCAATCTCTCAAGTGGAATCTTCGTCATGCATTTAACTCGAGGATATGTCAAAGTAACTCTTGGTTGATTAGAAATCGGATCAATATCAAAATAATCAACGGTCCTCAATGGGAAAGTTTCCTTAACCCATGTGAATTTCCCATTATTACTTTCTCTTGATAACGTATCAGCCATCCAGTTTATCAAACCATGTCTTGAACGATTTATGATATCCACGGAAGCTAAATGGTTGATTTCACACTTAGGTAATTTTTCTAAGGCTTTGAACGTTGAGTGTAAATATTGAAGTCCATCAGTTCTCTTAATAATGAATACTTTGTTGTCATTATCATATTTCCATCTGATAATTCTACCAACGCATTCATATCTTGGTATTTTAAAGAACTTACGAACTGTAATCACTGGACTTGGTTGTTTGGGAAACCACCAAGAGACTTTTTGCTCAGGCTCTTTATCATCATCAGAGTCTTTCCATAACCCTTCTTGTGAACACATATCTGACTGAATATTCTCCGGATGAAGTTCATCTTCAGAATCTTCCCAGTCTTCAACATGAACATAATCAAAATCAGGTTCAAATCCCGGAGGATATTCTGGATCGAAATCTTCAAAATCGTAATCGCCATCATTGCAAAGTTCAACAAATGGAATTAAGTCTTCAATGATCACATTCAAAGGAGTTGGACAAAACACCTCTTCATCTTCAATGCTATCCAATAATTCCTCCTGTTCAAAATTATGAGATGATTCTCCGAACTCAAACACTCTTGACTCATGTATTGCATTAATTGGATCAACTTCTAATGGTTCGGTTGCTTGAAATACAACCAACGCTTGTGAGAAATTTGGTTGATCATTTTCATTTCCAGTATCGTCAGCATTTTCAGTCATATCATCATTATGATCACCATCATCACCATCATTACCATGATCACCATCATCATTACCATGATCACCATCATCATTACCATGATCACCATCATCATTACCATCATCATCATCATCATCATCATCACCACCATCACCATCATCATCATCACCATCATCATCATCATCACCATCATCATTATTATCATTAACATTATTCTCCCCCTGATCAACCAACATTTCTTTCAGAAGGAAGACGTCAAGCTCCAATTCTTCTATTCGATCATTCTGAGATAGAATTTGTTGTCGTTGTTCCTCGAGAAGAATGTCTTGAGTATTAATTCTTTGTACAGCATTAAGTAAATCCATTTGAAGCTTCTCAACAAGTGTCATCAATGGTTTTACAGCACGTTGTAAAGATGCATCAAGGTTAGCCATGCTAACACTTGGTCCTGGTAAAGAAGATGTGCCAGCTGCAACAGAAGCAGCAACAGGTATAGTAGAAGGTGCTGGAATAGAGACAGAAATACCATGTGATGTCTCAACAGGCATAGAGGTAGATGCGATATCAGCGGATGAACTAGGTTCAGAAATTCTGCGTCTAGAAGATGGCCGAATATCAGGTATATATTCAGGATCTTGTGCTTCTTCACGTTGACGTCTCAAATCTTGTCGTTCCTTTTCAATATTTTCAGCAATAATTCTTTGAGGAACTAAAGATTCTTCAACAGATTGTAGACGAAAAGATTGATCCTCTTCAGAACTAGAAGATTCTACTTCTTCATGATCAATTAAAGGTATCTCCTGCTCCCCCTCAGATGATTCACTATCAGTAGTCGAATCAGCAGGTTGTACAATCTGTGGTAATGCAAATTGTGGCGGTTGGAAATCAGCATCAATAATATGTCCAAATAAATCAACAGTAGGCGGCACTGGTTTGCCACTATATCCATTACAATCTGCAAACACTCTTTTTGGAATAGGAGTGTAGTGTAGAATGCTTCCATGATAAGTAATCCCGTTGACATGATTATCAAAGATGTGCTGAAGAAACCTAGGATACATGAAGAATCCATCATCATTAATATTGCCAGCTAGATTCTCAAAAATGTATCTCGAGAAGTTAAATGGAATATTTAAAACAAGAGCTGTCATAATTCCTGCAAGCTGATAACTCATTGAATCAAACCCAGCTTTCCTCGGAGAAATACATCCAATTAGCATATGTGCTAAAAACTTCCAATGTGGACAGAAGTGATTCTTCAAGATTTGAACATCATGAGGTCCTTTAGTACACCCCATTTGATGAAGACACTGATCAATGACATTTCGAGGAATATCATTTGATGCATTCAAGGTATCTCCAAATTGGAGAGTATGACGAATCAGCTCTTCAGTCAGCAACAATGGTTTTCCATCAACCATAGATGTAATACATGGAGGATTGACATCTGTTTGATATTCAGCTGAAGTCCAGAAGTCTATCATGTGATCTTCATAAAGATTAGGAACTGCTACAGTCAAGGCATATTATATGCGAGATCGTAAAAGAAACCTTATCATAGGGAAAAACTTCCTATTTTCAGGTTTATCCGGTTGTTCCATAAGATATGCAGTTGCATTATGTCGTTTTTCAAACACGACTGCTCGACGTTGAACCTCGGGTTGAATAGCAGCGATAGGATCTAAATCTGCCATTTAGAAATAAAACTGCACCAAGAGTTTATTAGACACACAAACTCAACAGAAAGTTTATTTAAAAATTTTTCAACACTTAGAAAAATTTTTCAAATTTTCAGGTATCCGACAATAACAAAATGAGTACTGTTCATGCGACAATGATTAATTTTATGCGACAATATGACTTGATGATGTACTATTCATACGACAATCATATATTTATCCGTGAATCATATTGTCCGTGAATAAAATTCATGTGACAATTTAAAATTAAAATAATTTTTCAAAATTTTGTCCGTGATTCATATTGTCGTAACACTATTCATCCGTGAATAATATTGTCGAAGTACAATTCATCCGTGAATAAGTACTGTTTATACGACAATATGATTGTCGTAGTCAAATAGTCAAACAAGTCAATAAAGTCAAACATAAGAATTAATCACGGAGTACTGTTTATCCGAGAATTCAATTATTCACGGATAGCCATTACACTGTTCATCCGACAATACTGTATTGTCGGATGGTCCGACAATTCGAATTGTCGGACGATTTTATTGAACAGTATCAAGTGTTATGTGAAGTGATCGATTAAGCATGAAATATTTAACAAAAATGAAAGAAATTTATACCAGTCAATGCGGAATACAAAAACGAGTAAGTCTGTCGAATTGGTTTTTAATGAAACCAAGTAATCAGGATGAAATCGAAGAAAATGTAATTGTCGGAATATCGGAATTGTCGGAAGAAAAATCACGGAAAAGAAAAAGTGTAAGTTTTTCAAATTTTGAAATTACTTATATTATTTCAATTTATCCGTGAATACCTAAATACTTCCGTGAATACATATATCTTTATCCGTGAATAAAGGTATATATTATTCCGACAATAACAAAAATTTAAAATAAAACATTTTTATCAATTTAAACAAACTTTTGGATAAAATTTTGTAACCTATAAAAATGAAAAATGAAAAATTAATAAACTAAAATATGTACAAAAAATAAAATCTTTTTGTTAGAGTAATTTTTCGTGACTTGGGATCATATTGGGATAAATGAATGTATTTAATTTGTATTTTTAGAAATGAAAGTCTATTTTGATTGCTAATATTTGTGACCAATTTAAATTTACATAGCATTAATAAAGCATACTTTCTAAAAATCATTTTATATATGATTTTTGGTATATGTTATACACTTAAACATTTTTGGTATCTAAAATATCTTTTCTTTTTATTATTGATATGCATATCATTTTATATAACCAAAATAAAAATATACTTTCAAATTCATAATATATTAATATTTTCATATAGAGAGTGAAAATATGATGATATCTTTAGAAGTACATACATATGTTGGAATGACTTTTAGTCACATATGTCATACTTCGGGTTGGACTAATAAACTGTATCACAGGTCTATACATCGTATAACAAAGTGATAGAGTTTATTATGATAGATATTTATATCTTTATCAATATTTGTATGTCCGTTTATAAAAATATACCATCTAAGGTCTGTACACCGTACAACAAATAGTCAATACATTTTTCCCAGATATCATAATATAAAGACCCTAAATCATGAATCATAATATATTAATCCTTCAAAATTTAAGACTTTTATTATCATTTTGATAATTTTATTGTCATATACTAATATTTTGGAAGATATAAAATAATATGCAAAAATATTTAGACATTTTTTAGACTAGATATGATAGACCCACAAATGCCTACCAATAAACCATATTAAAAATTACATTAGTAGAAAATTTGATTTAAAAAATGCTATATAAACCTATTAGCATATCAAAAATAGTACATAACATTCCTTTTTCAGATTTATATGTAAATACAATTCCCAATGTACTATCATTTCCCAACTTTTACACAAAAAAAATCTCCCCCTAATTTTTATTTTTCATATGTTTTTGTATTTTTGTTTAAAGAAAAAACTAAAAACGTAAACAATAAAGAAAATCCAAAAATATCCAAAGTTTATTTAACTTGATCTAAATGCTTCATTCCAAGCATCAAGATTAATTCTTCAAAACGAGGTTTAGAAAATGCTTTTGTAAACAGATCAGCGCGTTGTTTCAAAGTATCAATATGGACTAAATTAATCAAGTGTTTCTCATAGCAATCCCGTATAAAATGAAAACGAATTTCGATGTGTTTCGTTTTAGAATGCTGTACGGGATTACGTATGATACTTATGGCAGCAGTATTATCTATATGCAAAGGAGTTTGGTTTAGAAGAAACCCATAATCTCTAAGTTGTTGTTGGATCCAAAGGATTTGGGAACAACAACTTGCAGCAGAGATATATTCTGCCTCTGCAGTAGAGGTAGAAACTGTATCCTGTTTCTTACACTGCCATGTCACAAGACGTTCTCCTAGAAATTGACATCCACCCGATGTGGATTTGAAGTCAATACCACAGCCACCATAGTCTGAATCAGAATATGCAGAAAGAGAAAAGTCATCATCATGTGAATACCAAATGCCTAAATTAGGCTTTCCTTTCAGGTATCGAAAAATACGTTGAACGGCCTTCATATGAGAAACTTTAGGATTTTCTTTTAAATTTTTCAAAACACAATCTTTAATCTGGCCACTACACTCACAATCAGACTTCTTCATTATGGAAGCATCAACTTTGGATTCATCAGTTGGTAAATCATCAACTTTGGAATCTTCGTTTTTAAAAGATGATTCGAGAGTCTCACTTGAAGACACCTTTTGATGTGTGTCTTTCAAATCAACCTTTCCTTTTCCATAAGCAAACTCAACATTTGCTTCATTTTTAACTGGCAATGCAGAATAGGTAGTTGGTGGAGGAACAAAATGATATTCAACTTTTGAATCTTTTGTTTTTGAATCATTTTGATATCCAATACCAGATTTAGATTTAGTATCTAAACGTTGGTTATTGATTATCTCATCAAAAACGACAGCAGATGTTGACACATTCAGCAATTTTCTTTCAAGATCTAAAATCATAGAATCAGCATCAGATTTTTCTTTTTTTAATAAATCCATTTCAACCAAATAACTATTAATAATGGATTGCTGATTGAAGATTTTTGCTTTTAAATCATGTGTTTCAACATTTGTTGACTCAAAACGTTTATTTAAAAGATCATTATTTTCAACCAATTCCTTGTTCTGTATTTTTAACTTTTCATTGTCAGTTAAAAGTTTAGCATTTTGAGTTTGATACATGCTGATTTGACTATTCAAATCAGTGCAATTTGAGCAAATTTGATCAGCAAAGAAAGAATCGACCTCAGAAACATTCACCATAAATGCTTGATTATGGGAATACTCATCCACGTGTGCGCTCCAATCATAAAACTCATCAGAAGTAGAAATGAGTGCAGAAGATGTGGGAGTAGCAGATGTTTCCTTTGTTTGAGGTTGAGCAGATGAAGAATATGTTTTGGAAGTTGATGGCTTGGTAAAACCAGAGGTAGGAGCTTTATTCTTCTCACATTCTCTTGCAAAGTGACCAAGGTTTTGACAATTGTAACAACGAACTCTTGATTTGTCAAAACCTGGTTTACCTCCTAGTTTATTTTTACCAGTTCTTTGTAAAAACCTTTTAACCCGCCTGGTAAGCATAGCCATATTCCATTGCAAATGTAGAGACAAAAGTTGATTAATACTTAATTTTGTCTAAGTATTTTAATCCGTGAATAATCTTTGTATCCGTGAATGTCTTGTACGTGAATGCTTTGTGAGAATGTCTATCCGACAATGCTTATTCGACAATAGTTGTGTCCGTGAATGACAAGGATTAGTGTCTTTGTATCCGTGAATAAGAATGGTTCGACAATATTCATCCGTGATTACAGAGGATTCACGGATAGTATAATTCCGTGAATAGCTATTCACGGAATACACTTAGAATTGTCGTAGGCTTAGCATTGTCGTAGGCTTGTCTATAAATAGATGTAAGTTGAAGTCATTTGTGACGCTTCTTGATGTAATTTTGAGATCACTTGTACATCTCTTGTATATGAAATATAATCAAGATTTCTTGGAGAATACTTTCATCTTTTCATCTTTACTATAACTCACCTTGTATTTGTTTGTATTTGTATTCCGCACAAATATATACAAGTTCTAGTTTGCGTATCCTGATCCAGGACGCTCACAAGTGGTATCAGAGCAAGAGGATAAGAAATTAGAACGATTTTGTGATTTAGTTTGCAAAGATGAAGAGTTGAAGAAGTTATGTGATGTCTACGGTTACAGTTATTTGAGACAGTGTCAAATATCATTCTGAGATCGTAAACAAGTGATTCCTGATAAAGAAGCTCTCCTGAATTCATTCATATCTTTTATATGATGACGAATTGATCAAAAGTTCCACAATCAGTTTACGTTTCTACGTCTCTTTTATGCATGTTTGAAATTTAGACGTTCAAAGCTCAAATTGATCGTTTCTGAGTGTCGGAAATCAAATTCCGAGCTCATTGCAACAAGTTTCATCAAAAACAAGCTTGTTTTGAAGAATCTGTATAACTTTGAAAATTCTGGAAATCATATTCCGTGAATACATTCATCTTCCGTGAATTAATACTCTCCGTGAATTCAGATTTCCGTGAATATAAATACTCCGTGAATATTGCAATTGTCGCATAAACAGTATCCATGAATTATACTATTGTCGCATAAACAGTGGTATATATTCACGGATTAACATTTTTGAAAAATTTTATCAACTGTTTTTTAATATTCACGGATAACTGTATTAACTAATACTCTTATTCACGGATACAGTATTATCGGATATTGTATTCACAAATAATTGTATTAACATATACTCTTATTCACGGAACTCAGTATTATCGGATATTAATATTCACGAATATTAATATCTGGTTAGTATTCACGGATCTTGAATTTTTAGTGTGATTCACGATTTTTCATCTTGGAAAGATGGCTCATGTTAATTGGCAAACGATGATGAAGAATGATCAAGAGACCGGAACAACTACAAAACCACCCAAGTTTCTTTGTCAAAATGATTACGATGACTGGAGATATCGTTTTGAATCATTTATTGCTTTGTATGATCCTGATTTGATGATTCCAATATTGGAACAATATATACATCCAAGAGCAGAAGGCATTTATCGAGATAATCCTCCACCTAAATCATTAAAGATGATGAATTCGGAAGAACGAAAAGAACATGATCGTGATAAGAAGGCTAAATCCATCATTTCAATGAGTCTTCCAAGTGATGTTTTAGCGGGATGGAAAGATTTGTCTACTGCTTTTGAATTATACAAAGCAATGGAAAAGAGGTTTGCTGGTAATGATAAATTGAAAAAGAGCAAACGTGATTTACTAAAGAAACAATGGGATGTTTTCACCTGTATTCCCAATGAGTCTTTTAACGATTTGATCGTTCGGTACTCACAGCTTATCAGTGAGTTAAAAAGACATGGAATGATTCTTGAGCGTCTTGAAATCAATGAAAAATTGATTGAAGCTTTGCCTTCTCGATGGGACATCAAAGCAAATATCTTAATGGAAGATGAGTCATTAGGGGAATATGCTTTTGAGGATTTAATCAATAAGCTTCAGGTGTATGATGTGTCTCTTCAGACTGAACTAGAAGAACCAATTCTTGATGACTCTAGTGATGAAGTAGTTAGTAATCCTGCAGATTCTAACTTAGGAAATAATTTGCATGTAGATTCAGTTCCTACATTGCGAATTAATTCTAAGTATCGACATCCTCTAAAGAATGTGATTGGAGATGTGTCAGAAGGAATTAAGACTCGGCAGCAACTTAAATCTGATTCTTCTTCTTGTTTTTTATCACAAATTGAACCAAAAAATGTTCAAATTGCTTTGACTGAATCCTCTTGGGTTCAAGCAATGCAAGAAGAATTACAACAGTTTGTGAAATTGCAAGTTTGGACTTTAGTGAAACCTCCTAAAGATGTGCATCCGATTGGCACTCGATGGGTTTTTCGTAATAAGAAAGATGATCGAGGAATCGTGGTTCGTAACAAGGCACGATTAGTCGTTCAAGGTTTTACTCAGATCGAAGGTTTAGATTATGATGAAGTGTTTGCACCGGTTGCTAGACTTGAATCAATTCGAATCTTTCTAGCTTATGCTTCCTTCATGAGGTTTAAAGTATATCAATTGGACGTCAAGTGTGCATTTTTATATGGGAAAGTGCATGAAGAAGTGTTTGTCAAACAACCACCGGGTTTTGAAGACTCTAAATTCCCAGATTATGTGTATCGGTTGGATAAAGCTTTGTATGGTTTACATCAAGCTCCTAGAGCTTGGTATGAAACTTTATCTCAACATCTCCTTGCCAATGGGTTTTCTAGAGGTCAGATTGACAGTACTCTTTTCATCAGAAAAGTAAAAGGGAATTTGTTGCTTGTTCAAGTGTATGTAGATGACATCATATTTGGGTCGACAAATGAAAGCTTATGCAGAGAGTTCGAGCAGATTATGAAATCAAAATTTGAAATGAGTTCAATGGGTGAAATGGCATTTTTTCTTGGGTTGCAAGTCCAGCAACTTGATTCAGGCATTTTCATACATCAAACAAAGTATGTTACTGAAATCTTAAAGAAATTTCTGATGACAGATGTCAAATCCATTTCTACACCCATTGATCTTGTTGAAAAGATTGGTCCTGCTCTTGATGATCCATCGACCGATGAAAAGGAATATCGGTCCATGATTGGGTCTCTTATGTATTTGATAGCTTCGCTTCCAGATATTATGTTTGCTGTTTCCATTTGTTCAAGATATCAGGCAAATCCTAAAGTTTCTCATCTGAAGGCCGTTCAACGTATTTTTCGATACCTGAAAGGAAAGCCTAATTTAGGCATTTGGTATTCACATGATGATGACTTTTCTCTTTCTGCATATTCTGATTCAGACTATGGTGGATGTGGTATTGACTTCAAATCCACATCGGGTGGATGTCAATTTCTAGGAAAATGTCTTGTGACATGGCAGTGTAAGAAACAGGATACCGTCTCTACCTCTACTGCAGAGGCAGAATATATCTCTGCTGCAAGTTGTTGTTCCCAAATTCTTTGGATTCAACAACAACTCAGAGATTATGGATTTCTTCTAAACCACACTCCTTTGCATATAGATAATACTGCTGCCATAAGTATCATACGTAATCCCGTCCAGCATTCTAAAACGAAACACATTGAAATTCGTTTTCATTTTATACGGGATTGCTATGAGAAACACTTGATTAACTTAGTCCATATTGATACTTTGAAACAACGCGCTGATCTGTTTACAAAAGCGTTTTCTAAACCTCGTTTTGAAGAATTAATCTTGATGCTCGGAATGAAGCATTTAGATCAAATTAAATAAACTTTGGATATTTTTGCATTTTCTTTTTTGTTTACGTTTTTATTTTTTATTTAAACAAAAATACAAAAACATATGAAAAATAAAAAATAGGGGGAGATTTTTGTGTAAAAGTTGGGAAATGATAGTACATTGGGAATTGTATTTACATATAAATCTGAAAAAGGAATGTTATGTACTATTTTTGATATGCTAATAGGTTTATATAGCATTTTTTTAAATCAAATTTTCTATTAAATGTAATTTTAAATATGATTTATTGGTAGGCATTTATGGGTCTATCATATCCAGTCTAAGAAATGTCTAAATATTTTTGCATATTATTTTATATCTTCCAAAATATTAGTATATGACAATAAAATTATCAAAATGATAATAAAAGTCTTAAATTTTGAAGGATTAATATATTATGATTCATGATTTAGGGTCTTTATATTATGATATCTGGGAAAAATGTATTGACTATTTGTTGTACGGTGTACAGACCTTAGTTGGTATATTTTTTATAAACGGACATGCAAATATTGATAAAGATATAAATATCTATCATAATAAACTCTATCACTTTGTTATACGATGTATAGACCTGTGATACAGTTTATTAGTCCAACCCGAAGTATGACATATGTGACTAAAAGTCATTCCAACATATGTATGTACTTCTAAAGATATCATCATATTTTCACTCTCTATATGAAAATATTAATATATTATGAATTTGAAAGTATATTTTTATTTTGGTTATATAAAATGATATGCATATTAATAATAAAAGGAAAGGATATTTTAGATACCAAAATGTTTAAGTGTATAACACATACCAAAAATCATATATAAAATGATTTTTAGAAAGTATGCTTTATTAATGCTATGTAAATTTAAATTGGTCAAAAATATTAGCAATCAAAATAGACTTTCATTTCTGAAAATACAAATTAAATACATTCATTTATCCCAATATGATCCCAAGTCACTAAAATTACTCTAACAAAAAGATTTTATTTTTACATATTTTAGGTTATTAATTTTTCATTTTTCATTTTTATAGGTTACAAAATTTTATCCAAAAGTTTGTTTAAATTGATAAAAATGTTTTATTTAAAAATTGATGTTATTGTCGGATGAATATATACCTTTATTCACGGATAAAGATATATATATATTCACGGAATGCTTTCACGGACAAAAAGAAATAGTATAAGTCTTTTCAAAATTTGAAAAACTCACACTTTCCTTTTCCGTGATTATTACTCCGACAATCCTGATATTCCGACAATCACATTTTCTTTGATTTCTTCCTGATTACTTGGTTTTATTAAAAACCAATTCGACTGACTTACTCGTTTTTGAATTCCGAATCGACTGGTATAAATCTCTTTCATTTTTGTTAAAGATTTCTTGTTTAATCGATCAAATAACATTTGATACTGTTCAAAATAATCGTCCGACAATTCGAATTGTCGGACCATCCGACAATACAGTATTGTCGAATGAACAGTGTAATGGCTATCCGTGAATAATTGAATTCTCGGATAAACAGTACTTCGTGATTAATTCTTATGTTTGACTTTATTGACTTGTTTGACTATTTGACTACGACAATCATATTGTCGTATAAACAGTACTTATTCACGGATGAATAGTACTTCGACAATATTATTCACGGATGAATAGTGTTACGACAATATGAATCACGGACAAAATTTTTGAAAATTGATTTTAATTTTGAATTGTCGCATGAATTTTATTCACGGACAATATGATTCACGGATAAATATATGATTGTCGTATGAATAGTATATCTCTAAGTCATATTGTCGCATAAAATTAATCATTGTCGCATGAACAGTACTCAGTGTGTTATTGTCGGATACCTGAACATTTGAAAATTTTTCTAAGTGTTGAAAATTTTTTAATAAACTTTCTGTTGAGTTTGTGTGTCTAATAAACTCTTGGTGCAGTTTTTATTTCCAAATGGCAGATTTAGATCCTATCGCTGCTATTCAACCCGAAGTTCAACGTCGAGCAGTCGTGTTTGAAAAACGACATAATGCAACTGCATATCTTTTGGAGCAACCGGATAAACCCGAAAATAGAAAATTTTTCCCTATGATAAGGTTTCTTTTACGATCTCGCATATCATATGCCTTGACTGTAGCTGTTCCTAATCTTTATGAAGATCACATGATAGAATTCTGGACTTCAGCTGAATATCAAACAGATGTCAATCCTCCTTGTATTACATCTATGGTTGATGGAAAACCATTGCTGCTGACTGAAGAGCTGATTCGTCATACTCTCCAATTTGGAGATACTTTGAATGCATCAAATGATATTCCTCGAAATGTCATTGATCAGTGTCTTCATCAAATGGGGTGTACTAAAGGACCTCATGATGTTCAAATCTTGAAGAATCACTTCTGTACACATTGGAAGTTTTTAGCACATATGCTAATTGGATGTATTTCTCCGAGGAAAGCTGGGTTTGATTCAATGAGTTATCAGCTTGCAGGAATTATGACAGCTCTTGTCTTAAATATTCCATTTAACTTCTCGAGATACATTTTTGAGAATCTGGCTGGCAATATTAATGATGATGGATTCTTCATGTATCCTAGGTTTCTTCAGCACATCTTTGATAATCATGTCAACGGAATTACGTATCATGGAAGCATTCTACACTACACTCCTATTCCAAAAAGAGTGTTTGCAGATAGTAATGGATATAGGGGCAAACCAGTGCCGCCTACTGTTGATTTATTTGGACATGTTATTGATGTTGATTTCCAACCGCCACAATTTGCGTTACCACAGATTGTACAACCTGCTGATTCTACTACTGATAGTGAATCATCTGAGGGGGAGCAGGAGATGCCTTTAATTGATCATGAAGAAGTAGAATCTTCTAGTTCTGAAGAGGATCAATCTTTTCGTCTACAATCTGTTAAAGAATCTTTAGTTCCTCAAAGACTTATTGCTGAAAATATAGAAAAGGAACGACAGGATTTGAGACGTCAACGTGAAGAGGCACAAGATCCTGAATATATACCTGATATTCAGCCATCTCAACGTCGCAGAATTTCTAAACCTAGTTCATCTGCTGATATCGCTTCTACTTCTATGCCGGTTGAGACACCACATGGTATTTCTGTCTCTATTCCAGCATCTTCTTCTATACCTGTTGCTGCTTCTGTTGAAGCTGGTACATCTTCTTCAATACCTGGACCAAGTGTTAGTATGGCTAACCTTGATGCATCATTACAATGTGCTGTCAGACCATTGATGACACTTGTTGAGAAACTTCAAATGGATTTACTCAATGCTGTACAAAGAATTAATACTCAAGACACTCTTCTCGAGGAACAACGCCAACAAATTCTATCTCAGAATGATCGCATAGAAGAATTAGAGCTTGACGTCTTCCTTCTAAAAGAAATGTTAGTTGATCAGGGGGAGAATAATGTTGATGATGATGATATTAATGATGACAGTAGTGATCATGGTAATGATGATGGTGATCATGGTAATGATGGTGATGATGGTGATCATAATGATGATATGACTGAAAATACTGATGATACTGGAAATGAAAGTGATCAACCAAATTTCTCACAAGCATTGGTTGTATTTCAAGCAACCGAACCATTAGAAGTTGATCCAATTAATGCAATTCATGAGTCTAGAGTGTTTGAGTTTGGAGAAACATCTCATACGTTTGAACAGGAGGAATTATTGGATAGCATTGAAGATGAAGAGGTGCTATGTCCAACTCCTTTGAGTGTGATCATTGAAGACTTGATTCCATTTGTTGAACTTTGCAATGACGGCGATTACGATTTTGAAGATTTCGATCCAGAATATCCTCCGGGATTTGAACCTGATTTCGATTATGTTCACGTTGAAGACTGGGAAGATTCTGAAGATGAACTTCATCCGGAGAATATTCAGTCAGATATGTGTTCACAAGAAGGGTTATGGAAAGACTCTGACGATGATAAAGAGCCTGAGCAAAAAGTATCTTGGTGGTTTCCCAAACAACCAACTCCAGTGATTACAGTTCGTAAGTTCTTTAAGATACCAAGATATGAATGCGTTGGTAGAATTATCAGATGGAAATATGATAATGACAACAAAGTATTCATTATTAAGAGAACTGATGGACTTCAATACTTTCACTCAACGTTCAAAGCTTTAGAAAAGTTACCTAAGTGTGAAATCAACCATTTAGCTTCTGTGGATATAATTAATCGTTCAAGACATGGTTTGATAAATTGGATGGCTGATACTTTAACAAGAGAAAGTAATAATGGGAAGTTCACATGGGTTAAGGAAACTTTCCCATTGAGGACTGTTGATTATTTTGATATTGATCCGATTTCTAATCAACCAAGAGTTATTCTGACATATCCTCGAGTTAAATGCATGACGAAGATTCCACTTGAGAAATTGCCTGTGAATTTTTCTAAGTTCGTAAGTCATTGGAGATACAATGGATCAACCGGAGAAGCAGAAATTGCTTGTTATGACAGAGACTTGAATGGAGAAGTGATGTGGAATCGAGAGTCGATTGTATATGTCTTTGATCCTCTGAGCTTAATTAATCTGTCAAAAGATGATCTTGAAGTCTTGCTCGAGAATCCAATTGTGTATGATGATGCCTATGATGATGAAAAGATGGCATTAAAATTTCAAAGGGTTGTAGAAGTGTGCTGCTCTAAAGGTATTTTTGTTGGATGCAATCTTCCTGAATATGCTTGAAGATTTGAAGAAAAGAATCAAGTATTATCAAAGGGGGAGTTTGTAGAGACAAAAGTTGATTAATACTTAATTTTGTCTAAGTATTTTAATCCGTGAATAATCTTTGTATCCGTGAATGTCTTGTACGTGAATGCTTTGTGAGAATGTCTATCCGACAATGCTTATTCGACAATAGTTGTGTCCGTGAATGACAAGGATTAGTGTCTTTGTATCCGTGAATAAGAATGGTTCGACAATATTCATCCGTGATTACAGAGGATTCACGGATAGTATAATTCCGTGAATAGCTATTCACGGAATACACTTAGAATTGTCGTAGGCTTAGCATTGTCGTAGGCTTGTCTATAAATAGATGTAAGTTGAAGTCATTTGTGACGCTTCTTGATGTAATTTTGAGATCACTTGTACATCTCTTGTATATGAAATATAATCAAGATTTCTTGGAGAATACTTTCATCTTTTCATCTTTACTATAACTCACCTTGTATTTGTTTGTATTTGTATTCCGCACAAATATATACAAGTTCTAGTTTGCGTATCCTGATCCAGGACGCTCACAGCAAATCCATCTCTTCTAGGTCATCTGGATGCAATTGATCATAATCCTCTTCAACTAACTCAACATTTCCAACTCTTCCAGAAATAAAAGCTTCATATGAAGACAAGAATGCAGTAACAATATTTGCATGATCTTCAGTCACTCTTGAAACTTGTGGATTAGAATTCTGTTGTTGACTTGAAGTTGGAGAACTTCCAGAACCATAAAAACCAAAACCTGAATATCCACCAGATGTGGTTCCACTTGGATTTCCACCAGAATAAGTTTCAGAACCTGAATATAATGCAGTTGTATCAGAAGATTTGGTAGTACCAAATTGAGTAAACTGCATCATTTTTCCTGTCTCCTTTTTCTGGAGAGACACATCATACACCTGAAGCTTATTGATTAAATCCTCAAAAGCATATTCCCCTAATGACTCATCTTCCATTAAGATATTTGCTTTGATGTCCCATCGAGAAGGCAAAGCTTCAATCAATTTTTCATTGATTTCAAGACGCTCAAGAATCATTCCATGTCTTTTTAACTCACTGATAAGCTGTGAGTACCTAACGATCAAATCGTTGAAAGACTCATTGGGAATACAAGTGAAAACATCCCATTGTTTCTTTAGTAAATCGCGTTTGCTCTTTTTCAATTTATCATTACCAGCAAACCGTTTTTCCATTGCTTTGTATAATTCAAAAGCAGTAGATAAATCTTTCCACCCTGCTAAAACATCACTTGGAAGACTCATTGAAATGATGGATTTAGCCTTCTTATCACGATCATGTTCTTTTTGTTCTTCCGAATTCATCATCTTTAATGATTTAGGTGGAGGATTATCTCGATAAATGCCTTCTGCTCTTGGATGTATATATTGTTCCAATATTGGAATCATCAAATCAGGATCATACAAAGCAATAAATGATTCAAAACGATATCTCCAGTCATCGTAATCATTTTGACAAAGAAACTTGGGTGGTTTTGTAGTTGTTCCGGTCTCTTGATCATTCTTCATCATCGTTTGCCAATTAACATGAGCCATCTTTCCAAGATGAAATCCGTGAATCACCCTAAAAATTCTTTAATCTCTTTGTGAATACAAGATCCGTGAATACTAACCAAATATTAATATCCGTGAATATTAATATCCGATAATACTGATGTCCGTGAATAAGAGTATACGTTAATACAATTATTCGTGAATACAATATCCGATAATACTGTATCCGTGAATACGAGTATTTGTTAATACAATTATCCGTGAATATTAAAAACAGTTAATAAAACTTTGAAAATGTTAATCCGTGAATATAATACCACTGTTTATGCGACAATAGTATAATTCACGGATACTGTTTATGCGACAATAGGAATATTCACGGAGTATATATATATTCACGGAACTTTGATTTCACGGAAAGTGTTAATTCACGGAAAACAATTCCAGAATTTTCAAAGTGATACAGATTCTTCAAAACAAGCTTGTTTTTGATGAAACTTGTTGCAATGAGCTCGGAATTTGATTTCCGAAACTCAGAAACAATCAATTTTAACTTTGATCGTTAAAATTTCAATCATGCAGAGAATACGTTAACTTTTGGTATGTCTCTTGATCAATTCTTCATCATATAGATGCTATGAATGAATTCAGAAGAGATTCTATATCAGAAACCACTTGTTTAAAGATTCTATATCAGAAACCACTTGTTTAACACCTTCAGATTGATTTTGAAGCTGTCTCAAAAGATTGTAATACTACACATCACGTAACTTCTTCAAATCTTCATCTTCACACTTTTAAGTCACAAGAATGTTCTAATTTCTTTTCCTTTGGCTCTGATACCACTTGTGAGCGACTAGGATCAGGAAACGCAAACTAGAACTTGTGTGTATTAGTGCGGAATTCAAATATACACAATCACAATTGTAATAAAGAAGAATGAGATGAAAGAATCAACAAGAAAATATTGATTATATTTTCATATACAAGAAGTCAGAAGTACAAGTGAATGTTTCTCAAACTTACATCAAAAAGCTCTCAAAATTACACTCTCAGCCTTTTTTAAACTGACTTCATCTACTTATATTTATAGAAAAGTCCTACGACAATTCTAAGTGTAATCCGTGAATAGTTTATTCACGGAATTACACCGTCCGTGAATACAAGTCATTCATGGAAAGCTTATTGTCGAACTCAATACAATCACTGACCTCATCATTCACGGATATACCTATTGTCGAATAAGCTTTCACGGATAGGCTTTCACGGATACAAAGACATTCACGGATTAAAATACTTAGACTAAATTAAGTATTAATCAACTTTTGTCTCTACAGTAATCTAAACAAATGCATTTCTTTTATTAATTATTTTATCATTTATTTCTTTTTAATTAAGTTTTAATATAAAAATCACTTTTCATAATTGTCAGTCAATTGTTCATCCGGAACTAAAATGTTTCCCCACTTATTAACTGTTTTTATTTGTAACAATTTCTAATTTATTTAATCTTGACTTCAGTTCCTTGTGTTCGATTCGGACTTATCGAGCTATACTATATTATGACCAGGTATTCTTGCCTGTGTTGTGTATAGTAAGTAGGTATTTCTATTTATAAAACTTAACTCTGTTTACACAGCATCAGCATTCAAATCTCGATTATCTCAGATAGGGATAGTCGATTCACATCTCACTTTTGGAAATCACTCTAGAAATCGTTGGGTACCGTCTTGACATGAGTACCGCATACCACCCTCAAATCGACGGCCAAAGTGAACGAATGATCGAAACACTGGAAGACATGCTACGAGCCTGCGTGGTTGATTTCGGTCTAAACTGGGAAAAACATCTACCATTGTGCGAGTTTTCGTACAACAACAGTTATCACTACAGCATTAAAGGCTGCACCTTTCCCGCTCAGTACGGTAGTAAGTGCTGATCACCTATTTGTTGGACCGAAGTGAGAGACAGTCAACTCGATTGCAGCTGCCACCCGAGTTGAGCAGCGTGCACCCTACTTTTCACATTTCTAATCCGACGAAATGCCTGTATGATGAGACACTTATCATTCCACTCGATGAACTTCATGTTGACAACAAACTTCATTTTGTTGAAGAACCTGCTGAAATCATGGACCGTGAGGTCAAACAACTCAAAGTAGTATTCCCATTGTCAAGGTCAGGTGGAATTCGCGGCATGGGCCAGAATTTACTTTGGAACAGGAAGACCAAATGCGACTCAAGTATCCTCAGTTATTCACTGAAGCAACTTCAAACACGACTTCGAACTAAAATTCGGGACGAAATTCTTCTAACAGGGGGAGAATGTGACACCCGTCAAATTAGGACTAGTGATTAGTGCCTAATCAACCAGTAATACATGTAACTAGTTCTGTATTAGGCTAATTAATGTATCGAAATATATATTGTTGAATATATACAATTATGCGATATGATTAAATCGTACGTAATTCAAATCGAATGTAATTCGATTCAATGAATACCGACGTTGGTGAACAATTTTAGTAAATAATATACGATTTTTTATTAGTAAAATAATTAAATCAACGTTTAAGCAATCGGGAAATGAAAAATTTGGGAGACCCCTCCCCCTTCCCCCCCCCCCCAAATCGGCCCTCCCTCCCCATTTCTTCCTCTCATTTCATTTTCTTCTTCTTTCATTTCTCTCTCTCTCTTTCCTCTCATCCAAACCCACCACCACACCACCACCACCTAAATCCACCAAAAAGCACCGCCAAACGACCGTAAATCACCGGAGCCATTTAGAGAAAAACGTTCACGACCTCACGATCTACGTTTCCATATTTTCGGTTTCTCCCGACGTTAACTCGTAAGTTTCTGACAATTCTCGAAAACACTCCGATTTCATTTATTTTACTTGAGAGTTGTTTATTTAAACTTGAAATGTCCAAATATGGGTTGGGTAAAAGTTTCGAGCCAAACGGAAACCGGAAAACACGTTTTTGGACTCAAAATTCCTGATTAGTCGGGGGTGTCGCATAGGCCAGTGCAGTGATGCGTCACTTCCTTAAGTGACGCATAAAGTGTCGCTAAAACTGTAACACCCCCAAATTTAATGTTGCGCAGAAGCAAGCTTTGGGTGTTACTAACCAATAATCAAGCACCTAAGATACAAAGCAAACGACATCTATATGAAACGTCGTACAATAGTACAAAAGTATTACATTGATTGTAGTCGAAATGTAATAAGCTCTGAGTTCAGAAAGTATATTTTCCTAGAGATTCTATTACATAAAAATTATAACAAAAATAATCTGACAAAATCTCCAAAGTAGTATGCATGTGACTCGAGCTATCAGTCCCCTCAGGGTGTGCAGTCCTACTGCTGTAATGTACCTGAGATACTAAGCTAAAACAGGTCAACCAAAATGGTTGGTGAATCTCACAGGTTTAGTAGTAAATAACAGTCAACGTCCACTGCCTGAGCATAGGTGTTCCACCAAGTCAAAGCACCTTCAAGGAAAGTGCAGGTGGCATACTTAACCTTGCAGTCCTCGGGACAGTTGCAGATCCGGAAAACTGATTCTATTTTCTCGGCCCATCTAATCAATCCTATGGCCCCTTCAGTACCTTTAAAATTTAAAGGTTTACAATTAAGGAAATCTTTGTAGGAGCAGGGCCGTATTGGGGGGCCATTTACAGCGGAGTCCTCATTGCCCGAGTGCGTCCGAGCAGCTATGGCCTGTGCCACTGTTTGAGCAATCAATTGGGCGAATTCGACATTATCGTACGTGTGTCGTCGAGGTGGCATAATGCTGTATATCAAAGGGAAGAGGTCGGTAAGATGTTTGCACAAGGTTATGATATATCACATGCGTAAGTATATATAAGGTGGTAATATACAACAACATGAAGCAATAATCATAATTCATTAGATAGTAAGATCAGATTCTGTACAATACATGAGTTCCAAAAGAATATAGAATCTAGAGTCTACAAAAGATGTCGGGAATATTACATCCGGTCAGGTTACAAGTGTTTACATAGCTAGCAAATATGTTACATGATAAACAATGCACTAATCTTGAAGTAGGTTGAGTTGTGACAATAGAGAAGTGAGATGGTTAACAGATTCTGCAAGTCTACTAACCATTCTAAGAGTATCCTCGGTTTCCCATAGACGCGTCTCGCATTCTTGCAGCCTTGATTGCAGAACAGAGATTTCATTTTGGTTACTGATCACTTGGTTGTGAATAGTTCCCATGGTTTCGATAGTTTCTCCCAGATGATCGTGAAGTGTGTCCATGTTATCCACAGTGTTCTCGTGATCTTCGGAGACTTGGTTGATACGTTCAAGGGCTGTGAGTCTCCAGTTCTCACGAGTCTCCTGCAGCTCTATGTCCATTTCGCGAAGTCGTCGCTCATGGTGGTTTAGCCTGGCGGCAAAAGCTGGTACGGAATAGGGGTTAGTTCGAGGTGACATAATGGTCCTCCTAGAAATCCATGGATTTGTGATCCAAACAGATGAGAGCGTGACGAATTTGGTGGTGTGTCTGCCATTCTGAGACAAAGCGTTAGAAAGAATGAGGCCTATATTCATATAATACATATATAATATAGCCTAAGATATTGAGCGAGAGTGAGGCCTATCTATGTATATATGTATATATATCACATAATAGCCTAAAGTGTCTAATCACAGACATGTTTGAGTCCCAGTTTCTCTGGTGGTCAGAGTCAACTAGTGTATCCCTGTTCAACATAACCATTTCAGACCTCACATCATCTTTCTTTAATTGTACATAGTTGATCAGGCTATGTTAAATTAAAGTCGTATGAGGTAATTCCTGAACCAGTCATACCTAAGAGGGAGATACTTCCTAACGGTCATAGTCTAGGACCACTAAATGCAACCTAGTTCGCTATAACCTTAGGCTCTGATACCAATCTGATACCAATTGAAAATCCACGATCTCAAAACTAAAAACTTAGTAATCAAGTATAAAACGCAGCGGATAACAATATACTTGAAGTAAATGATCTAGAGAAGAGAGAAATTGCTTTGGTAAACTGATTGTATTAATGTAGCTCAGATAATACAAAACCAAAGACTTAGAGAATTCTAAACATCAAACACCTATATATATAGGCAGAATTCTCTAGTCAATATAATTCAAACATCAAACTCCGAATCTATCTACTTACTGACTTCTACTTACGGACTACCAGACAGTCCGTAAGTACTATATACATACTGACTACATTAGTTACGGACATACATACTTAGCTACTTTCGGACACTTGACTTGTACAGTTTCTGACTTACAAAATTTATCAAAACTAACATATTAAGCTTTAGACATTATGCTCCAACAAACTCCCCCAAATTTAATGTTGCGCGAAAGCAAGCTTTGGGTGTTACTAATCAATAATCAAGAACCAAAGTAAAGCAAACGACATCTATATGAAACGTCGTACAATAGTACAAAAGTATTACATTGATTGTAAATTCCCAGGGCCAGACGGATTCTCTTCTTTGTTCTTTAAGAAGACATGGGATATTGTGGGTAATGATATTCAGAAGGCCTTGGATGGTGTGGAGAGTTGAGCATCATCTGTCTGATCAGAATCATGATACCTTAGTTCCTCATGACATATTAGTTGATAACCGACTAATAGGGAACTTATTGGTTATACCACTAGGTGTTGAATCCACTAAACATTTCCAATTTAGATAATCGTTTTCCCATAAGAGTCATCCTCCCACATTATTAGCTAACGAACTCACAACAAATACTACTTTTATTATCAGATTTATTATTACACTTTTATTCGCTTTATTTAGTTTACTTAGTTAACTGAACCAAAACCCCCAACGCACTCTTTTAAAATCTTTACTAGAAAAGAAAGATTGATGGGATCACCTCCGTTTCAATTCAGTTTCTCTTTAAGAATGACTCTAGGTCATACTTACCATCTACTATCCTTTGTTTCAGTATTAGTAAGTCATACTTAGACCCCATCAAATATAAATTTAAAACAAACCGATTGCGATCCATACGTCGTCTTCATACGACCGTTCGGGAGCGCATCAAAGAGGCTCCTCTTATTCTTTCATTTCTTCTTCCTTCTTAACTGTTGATTCAGAGGTCTCGTCGTTCAATGTAACTTTTCTAACAGGGACAGTATATAGCTCAACATTCTCCATCAAAGCGCAATATGTCTTATCGATCTCGAATGTGATACTTTCTCCGTGAGCGCGTAAGCTGATCGTCTGAGAGTGTACGTCGATGAGTGCTCTAGCTGTGTTCATAAAAGGTCTACCTAGGATTATAGGGATGTTTATATCTTCCTGAATATCCATTACCACAAAGTCATTTGGGAAAAAGAACTTGTCGACTTTAACCATGATGTTCGAAGCTATTCCCTTAGGGTATCTAATGGATTTGTCAACTAGCTGAACACTCATTTTGGTGGGTTTTAGGTCTCCTAATTCCAGTCTTTTGAATAATGAATGTGGCATTAGGTTGATACTCGCTCCTAGATCGGCCAGAGAGCAGATATCGCCTGATTGGTTGATGGAACAAGGAATGGTAAAACGTCCAGTATCTCCTAGTTTTTCTGGCAGACTATTTTGAAGGACAGCTGAACATTCAGCAGTCAACGGGACATTAGGTACTTCGGGTACCTTATCTTTGTTTGACATAAGTCTCCTAACATATTTGGTATATTTGAAGGCTTTGGTTTCATCAGGTCGCTGCTTGAGACGCCCTGGAAATGGTATGCTTACCTTCTTAGTGTTTAGAGAAGACTTTTTCTCAACTGTTTTAGTGACAAGAGACCGTCCTTTTACCGGAGAAAGAAGTGAAGGTTGGCTCGGTGCCGCCTTGGATTCTTGGTTGGCTTCTTCGGTATGTGGGTTATGGAAGGTATTACTAGGTAGACTACCCTGTGTTTTAGTATCGATACGTTCTGCTAGTCGACCTACTTGGGTTACTAGGGTATTTAGTAAAGTTAGTTGTTCTCTTAAGAAGAGATCAACTTGGTCTTCTCTAGCCATAATCGTTTGGATGATTTGTGCAAGGGTGTTGTCTAGACTAGTAATTGGCCTCGTAGGTTCATAAGGTTGGGCCAACTCAGGTGTGGTTCCAGGAAGCAATGGTGGTTGGTTATAATTAAATTGAGGTTGTTGCAGGTAGGTTGGGTATTGGAATTGGTTGGGTGGTCGAATTGGTAGGTATTGGTTGGCTTGAGGATGAGAGGGTTGAGTATAATCAGGTGGACGTGGATGAGTTTGAAACTGGTCATAGTAGGTTGTACCATCAACAGGGTTCTCATACTCAACTTGCGGATTGGTACAGTTTCGGCTGGATTGAATATGGTAGACCTGTTGAGGAGGTTTCTTCAGCTTTCCTATTTCCTCGGTTAGCGTCTTGATGTGTTCTGTAAGAGATTTGATCGCCTCAACCTGCATGGGATTAGGAACGTAAAGTGATGCCGATGATGAGGGATGCTCATCAGTGTTCCAATCATTATGATTCATGGTCATGCTCTCAATCAGGTTCCAGGCTTCGTCGTCCGTGCAAATTGTGAAGTTGCCTCGAGCAACGGCATCGAGCATTGGCTTGTGTTGAGGAGCAAGACCATTGTATAACGTGCATAACTGGGTTGATCGTTCGATTTGGTGGTTAGGACATCTTTAAAGCAATCTCTTAAATCTTTCCGACGCATTGTAGATTGATTCATCTTGAAACTGTCGGAAGTTCAAGATGTCTTTCTTTAACTTGATTCGTTTGGATGGGGGAAAGTACTTTGTTAAGAACTTAGTTTCCATTTCCGCCCATGAGGAGATAGAATTGGTTTCTAATTCCTCGAACCAAGTTTGTGCGTGAAGAGAAAAAGAGTAGGGGAACAGATATAGACGGACAATATCTTGCTCAACCCCATTTTGCTTGAAAGAGTCGGATAAGGAGATGAGTTTATTGAGATGGGAGTTGGGGTCATCATCCGGTACTCCATTGAATTGGCAGCGATTCAGAATCAACTGCAATATGTTGTGCTTAAGTTCGAATGATGCACCTTCAATTTCCGGCTAATGTATTGGTCCTCCTCAAACTTCTATCGAGGGTTAGTTATAGTCGGCGAGAGTGATGCGTGCGGCGGTTGTAGGATTGTGGGAAGATGAACGCTTCTCTCGTTGGATAGGTACGGCGTATGAGTGGGAATTAGGGAAAGGAAGGTGAAAGTCCACGATCTCAGAACTAAGCTTAGTAATCAAGTATAACACAATGCGGATAACTATATACTTGAAGTAATTGATTTAGAGAAGAGAAATATTGCTTTGGTAAACTGATTGTATTAATGTAGCTCAGATAATACAAAACACCAAAGACTTAGAGAATTCTGAACAGACACTCACCTATATATAGGCAGAATTCTCTTAGTCAAAATAAGTCAACTTCTAGGTCCGAAACTAACACTTACTGACCTCTACTTACGGACTCACATACAGTCCGTAAGTACTACTTACATACTGACTTACTACATACGGACTTACTTACACTTAGTGACTTTCGGACTCAAGACTTATACATATTCTGTTACAAAAGTTTATCAAAAACTATTTAATTGAGCTTTAGACATTTATGCGCCAACAAACTCCCCCTTGGATAAAGCTTAATTTTGACTTGATTCTGATATATCTTTATTCGAATCCAGAAAGCTTGCATCCAGCATGGATTCCCTGCTCCAGACAAACATGCACCACTCTTTGAAACATCCTTGCTTGAAGTGTTGATTCTGGATCATCAGCATGAACAATTTGATTCTGTTCAAGTATCAACAAGTCTTCTTCAGCAAGATTAATTAGGCTCAGAGGATCATAAACTTTCACTACGTTTCTGGTTGGCCATAAGATGTTTCCATCTTGTTCTTTGTCATAGCAAACAATGTAGGCTTCTCCAGTATTGCTTACATACAGCCATTCAATGAAGTATTTGGTGAAGTTCGTTGGAAGATTCTCCAGAGGAATTTCCTTTTTGCAATGTGCTCCAGGATAAATAAGTTTCACTTTTGGTTGATTTGTTATTGGATAAATCTCCCAAGGATCAACTTTTCTTTTTGGCAACACTCTTGGAAGATATTTCCAATCCAAATAGTTTTCTTTCTGCCAATTAGTATCCTCATAAATCCTCTGGATCATCCAGTGTACGATACCTCTTTCAGGATAATTCAGAATGTTGATGCTTCCAAGACGATTCAAGTCACACTGAGGCAGGGATCCAAGTCTTCTAAACGATCTAGAGAAGTACTGAAGACCATCTGTTCTTTTTACCACAAAGACCTTGTTGTCTGAATCATACTTCCAACTAATAATCCTTCCTTTGAGTTTTCTGCTTTTAAGCTTGAAGGTTTTCCTCTTTGTCAATTTCTCTTCATTTACCACAACCTTTTCTTTGAATCAATCCTTGTAAGGTTTTTCTTGAACTGGATCTTCAGGAAAGTTCTGGAATAAGGATTCTTCATGCTCTTCATCTATTCCATCAACCTCTTCTCCTTCTTCTGGAGGCTCCTCATCTGAATCAAAGTCCCCATTCTGATTTAGAATTTGTAGATTATAATCAAACTCAGCAATATCATTATCCTGATAATCATGCTCATCTTCATCACTCCCCCAGATATATACAACATTTTGTGTTCCAGAAGATTCCCCAACTTCCATCCTTTTGCAAGTAGGAGAGTAGCTACCAGTAGATATATGTTTCTTGACCAATTCTTCTTCTCCAATATTAATCATAAATCTTTGGTCACTTGGTAACAGCTCCCCCTCAACTTTATCACTTTCCCTTTCTTCAGCAAAGTCAAAAATATCAGTATCCAGCTCAGCTTCTTCTTCTAAGTCATCAAATATAATATCTTCAAACTCTGAAGTTTGAACTGGAATATCACTGATCTGAGGCAGTGCAAGTGCATAATGTATAGGATCTGGAGAATCAATAGGAGTTGATGTATCATGCTCTGGATCACTTGGAGAAAAATGCTGTTGATCATCCTCATTGTCATCATTATCACCAGCACCAAAATCATATAAGCCATCATCATTGCCATCCTCATCATCATCATTACCATCACCATCATTACCATTACCACCATCATCATCACCTTTACCATCATCATCATTGTCATCCTTTTGTTCATCTTCCTCTGATTCCTTGTCAGATTTCTCCCCCTGATCAACTGATTTTTCTTTCAATTTCTGAATTTCAAGCTCCAATTCCTTGATCTTTTCAGCTTGTTGATCAATCAGGGTCCGTTGAGCAACCACTTGTTGATTTTGCTCATGAAATCTCTCTTCCATTTTCACTGAGTAATCAATCAATTTCTTTTGCATTTCCTCTACAAGATTTAAGACAGGAGCAATTGCCTTAATTAATTTGGAATCCACTTCAGCAAGAGGAATTGATGGAAGTGTATCTGTTGGCAAACTGGTTGAAGATGGAATGCTGGAAGAAGTCATTATTGCTCCAGATGAAGGCATACTAGTAGAAGTACTAGCATCCTTAGAAAATAATGATAAAGGAGTTGTTCTTCTGATTTTCTTTGGTCTAATAGGAATTTGTTCAACTTCAGGATTATATGATGGATCAAGAGCTTCTTCTCTTTCTTTTCTCTTCCTTTCCTCAACAATCTTTGGATCTTCTTCTTCAGATGAACTAGAAGAATCATCTTCAGATGCATTGTCATTCTCAGTATCAGAAGAATCCGTAGATGTAGTATGAACAGCTTCAGCAATATCAGCAGCAGGTGCTTCATGAGCAGGTTCATCCTCAAACAAATCAGCATGCAGGTCAATGTTTTCAAACGTTGCTGGCAACTCAACATTTCCTTCCATAACAGCCTCTTGTTCAACTTCAACTTGTGGTTCATTGGCTGCAATATTTTCTATTTCTTCCACATGAACACCTTCTGGAGGATCATTTGCAATAATAATCTGTGCTTGTTCCTGGACTTGTTCCTCATGGATATCCTCTCCTACTTCTTCATCACTTGAGGATAGCTCAAATTCAATCTCTGGAGGTACAAAGTTTATATCCAAAACATGTCCAAATAAATCCAAAGATGCAGGAACAGCCTTCTTTCTGTAGTTGTGAACATCAGCAAATATCCTTTGTGGAACAGGAATGTAAGAATATCTGTCTCCTTCAAAAGTAAGTCCCTGAAGATGTTGATTGAAAATCCTTTGTAAAAACCTTGGATACATAAAGAAAGCCTCTTTGCTTGACAAATTTCCAATCAATTGCTGAAAGATGAACTTTGAAAAGTTGTATGGGATATTCAGAATAAGAGCAGTGATCATTTCAAGTAGATTTATCCCAACAGAATCATGTCCAGACTTCCTTGGAGATAAGGTGGAGACCATAGTATGTATCATAAACTTCCATTGAGGAGGAAAATGATTTTTCAGATATTGTTTGTCCATTGGTCCTCTAGTACATCCCATCCTAGAAAGACAGTCTATCACAATTTCCCTTGGAATTCTATTGTTCACTAGTGCATCATCCCCAAAATTCCAGGTTTGTCTTATCATATCCTCTGTAAGATCTAAGGGAATCCCAGTCACAATAGCTCTAATGCATGGAGGATTATTGTTTGGAAGGTATTCAGCTGAATTCCAAAACTCAAACATATGTTCTTGAAAGATGTGATCAACTCCCATATGTAAAGCATAATGAATTCTAGACCTTCTCAAAAAGTTCAGGATTGGATGAAAACAATTATTTATAGGCTTGTTTGGGGGATCCAAAAGATAAGAAGTCACATTATGTCTTGGCTCAAAGTCAATGATAACTCTAGCAATATCAGCAACACCAGGTTGATCTGCCATAATGTGTATAACAAGCTATACAAAACAAACTGTTAAGCAATATTCAAGACCACATAATCAAAATAATGTACACACTGAAAATTTGTTAAGTGTCAAATTAGTCCGAAACGAGAATTACTTAGATCTTTATGTCAGTAACTAGCTACTTGGTACTAAGTATCACTACTAGGTCAGTATGTAATACTTATTTCAATAACTAGGTATCAACATATATTTTCCAAGTAAAACTAGGTCAGGAACTAACTTTTACTTCACTTTCAGATTGTCCGAAACTAGGATTACCTTGTTAGTATGTATGAGAGGACACTAATCCGTAACTAACAGATCAAATAAATGAGTGTAGTCCGTAACTATAGTCCGTATGTACATTCTGACTAAGGAATCCGAAACTAAGTCCGTATATCATATTAAGTCCGTAAGTAAACTTTTAGTCAGTAACTAAATGGATACTTGATAGACTTAGAATAATTCAAAACTTAAGTCAGCAAGTATAAAATCCGTAAGTAAATATGTCCGTAAGTAGGGTTGGTCAATAAGTCAATGGTCAAACATTTGACTTAAGGTCCGTAACTACGATAGTTACGGACAAAACCCTAATCTTAGTCCGTAACTAGAAGATACGGACTCAAGATGCGACTGTTCATGTGAACAGTAACTTGAACAGAAAAATCACGATTTAAATCATAAGTATTGAAAGATCACGAATGAAATTTATACCTATGAATGCGGAATAACACTGCGCACAAATCTATCTTGATAGATTTGAAAATGATGAAGTACACAGAGAGAAATCGAAGAAATTGTGCTCGGTTTTGCAGATACTGAATATGCTAGATCCGGACTATTTTGAAAAGTGTTTGAAAGCTTATGTCAACTATGGGTTTTAGAAGTACATATACCTTTTCAATCATAGTTCCGGACCTATTATCAGTTACTGAAAAATCCTTTGATCATTTTGAAATTTAAAAATTTATTTTGATGATTTTCAAAAATGACTTTGGTTGAAACATATAGAATCAAAAAGATTAATCTTTGGATATTATCTACCTAAATCTAAAAGACATAACAATTTTAAAAAGAAAACTAATTTGAAAAATATAAAATCCTAAAAATATTTACAAGAAAATTATAACAGAATAAAATATTTTTGGTGGGAAAAATCTCATGAGTTGGGATCATATTGGGATATTTAAATGTATTATATTTATTATTGAGAAATGCAAGTTTATTTTGATTGTTAGTATGTTTATCCTTTTTAAATTTATATAACATTTCCAAAATATCTTTTCTAAAAATTATTTTATATAAAATTATTGGTATTATTGTTCACTCAAGTACTCAAATATTTAAGTATCTTTTTGGCATTTATTGTTATTGTGCACATTATTCTATATAAGCTAAATATCAATATACTTCTGAATTTCAAAATACAGTAATATTTCTATATAGAGGGTGAAAATATGATGAAGTCTTTAAGAGTACACACATATGTTGGAATGACATTTTGTCACATATGTCATACCCTAGGTTGGAATTACAACTATATCTCAGGTCTATACAAAGTATAACAGAGAGATATAATTAAGTAAACCTTCTTCAAAATCATACCCAAGTCTAAGGTCTGTACAACGTACAACAAATAGTGGATATGATTCCCCAGACAACATAATATAAAGACCCTAAATGATAGATCATACCATATTAATTTTCAGAATTTAAGACATTTTATTGTTATTTTGAATCTAGAAGAATAGAATCTTGATAACTTTGAGTCATTTATTTTGACTTTTGCTTAAGTCAATTGTCTTTTGCTTGTCATATACAGATATTTTGGATTATATAAAATAATATGCACTAATTATTTGACATTTCTTAGACGAGATACCTTAAATACTTGAATACCTACCAATATATTATATATAACTTAAATTTTAGAAAATTCTTTAGAAGAAATGTTACATAAATCTACTAACACATCAAATATAATACTTAGCATTTCTTTTAAAATTAATTTTAATACATTTCCCAATATACTATCATTTCCCAACATTTTCCACAAAATCTCCCCCTGATTTTGTATTTTTCTAATGTTTTTATATTTTGAAATTTTTCTATTGTTTTTGGATTTTTATATTGGAAAGTAAAACAACAAAGGACTAAAACAGCAAATAACCTAGAATTGTAAAATACAACCTAAATATCCAATTGTTTAATCAAGTTTATCCAAATGTTTCATACCGAGCATTGAGATAAGGTCCTCAAAACGTGATTTGGAAAATGATTTGGTAAACAAGTCAGCACGTTGCTTACTTGTTTCGACATGAACCAAAATAATCAGATTTTTCTCATAGCAATCCCGTATGAAATGAAAACGTATTTCAATGTGTTTTGTTTTAGAATGCTGTACGGGATTGCGTATGATACTGATAGCAGCAGTGTTATCAATATTTAAAGGAGTTTTGGTCAAGAGTAAACCGTAATCGCGTAGTTGTTGTTGAATCCACAAGATTTGAGAACAGCAACTAGCAGCAGCGATGTACTCAGCCTCAGCAGTGGATGTAGAAACAGTTTGTTGTTTCTTGCATTGCCAAGTCACCAATCTTCCTCCAAGAAATTGACAACCTCCTGATGTACATTTGGAATCAATGCCGCAACCTCCGTAGTCTGAATCGGAATATGCTGAAAGTTCAAAGTCATCATCATTGGAATACCAAATTCCAAGATTCGATTTTCCTTTGAGATATTGAAAAATCCGTTGTACTGCACGCAAGTGAGTTATCTTCGGATCAGCTTGGTACCTAGAACAAACAGACACAGCAAACATGATATCTGGCCTAGATGCCGTTAGATACATCAAAGAGCCTATCATGGAGCGATATTCTTTTTGATCCGTAGGAGAATCTTCAGAGGCAGGTCCAATCTTTTCAGTTGTGTCAATGGGAGTGGAAAGTGGCTTTGCCTCTAACATCTTGAATTTCTTCAAGATATCATTGACGTATTTTGTTTGATGGATAAAGATTCCCTTATCCATTTGTTGTACTTGTAATCCTAGAAAGAAAGCCATTTCTCCCATTGAGCTCATCTCGAATTTGGACTTCATAATTTCCTCAAATTCTTTGCACAAGCTGTTGTTTGTTGATCCAAAGATAATGTCATCAACGTATACTTGCACTAGCAGTAAATCTTCCTTTGACTTCTTGATAAAGAGAGTGCTGTCAATTCGTCCTCGTGTAAATCCATTTGCCAACAAGTGTTGTGACAAAGTCTCATACCAAGCTCTCGGGGCTTGATGTAATCCATAAAGAGCTTTGTCTAGTCGAAACACATGATTGGGAAATTGAGGATCTTCAAAACCCGGTGGTTGTTTGACAAACACTTCTTCATGAACTTTCCCATAGAGAAAAGCACATTTGACGTCCAGTTGATAAACTTTGAAGTTCATGTATGATGCATAGGCTAAGAATATCCGAATGGATTCTAGCCTAGCTACAGGTGCAAAAACCTCATCATAATCCAAACCTTCAATTTGAGTGAAACCTTGAACAACTAATCTTGCTTTGTTGCGAACCACAATCCCTCGATCATCCTTTTTGTTGCGAAAAACCCATCTAGTACCAATTGGATGAATACCTTCTGGAGGTTCCACCAATGTCCAAACTTGTAGTTTTACAAATTGCTGTAATTCTTCTTGCATGGCTTGCACCCAAGAAGATTCTTGTAAAGCAATGTGGACATTCTTTGGTTCTATTTATGATAAGAAGCAAGATTCCATTTGAGCTATCCAACAAGAGGTGGACACTTGTTTTGGTTGAACACCAAGTTGAGTTCGTGTCTTCACTCCGTCTGATACCTCTCCAATGACATTTTTCAAAGGATGTTTGAATTTTGCATTGATACCCAAAGTAGGTTGTGATTCAACTTCCATGTTTGTTTCAAGATTCGTATCCTCAAAGTTACTTTCCACCGCATCATCTGAATCATCATGATTAAATAATTCAGTGGAAGTTTCTTGAAATTCCTCATTTTCAGGATCCGAATGATTTTCAGCTTCAAGTTCTACTTGTGGAGTAGAATGTCCTTCTTCTTCTTGAGGAGTAGAAGTTGTAGGAATAGATTCCGGAGGAGTTACTTCTGATAAAACGGTTGGTGTAGGAGTAATAAGAATCGGCTCTGAAGGAGAAGAAATCACCGGAATCACATATTCAACATATTGATAATGAGAATTATCTGGAGATATTGAATCTTCTGGAAGTGGAACAAAAGAATTGAAGAATGAATCATAATCAAAGAACTTTTCAGGACCAATACCATCGGGAGATTTTGAATGTCTTAAGAATTCCACTTCATAAACCTCTTCCACCCGATTAGATGTCTTGTTATACACCCTTTTGTTATGAGAGTTCACTGAGTATCCTAAGAAGAAACCGTCACCAGCTTTTTCGGCAAACTTTGACAATCTCTCTTTGGTCTTCATGATTAAACACGGACATCCAAATGGTTCCAAAAAATGAATATTCGGTTTCCGATTATTCAACAGTTCATAACTCGTCTTCTTCTTGTCTTTGACAACATGTACTCGATTGAGTACAAAACATGCCGTATTTACTGCTTCAGCCCAGAAAGTAATCGGTAGTTTAGAATCTGATAACATAGTTCTCGCTGTTTCTACTAATGTCCGATTCTTTCTTTCTGCCACTCCATTCTGTTGTGGAGTATAAGAAGCACTAAATTGATGTGTTATTCCATGTTGAAGACAAAACAATTCCATTAAGTGATTCTTGAATTCCGTTCCATTGTCACTCCGAATAATCTTCACCTTCAATGAGAAAATTCTTTCCAATTTAAGAATCAGAAATTTAATTTTCTCAAATGCTTCATCCTTTGTTGCAAGGAAATATACCCATGAAAATCGTGAGTAATCATCGGTAATTACCAAGCAATAGATTTTTCCTCCAATACTCCGAATGTTTACTGGACCAAACAAATCCATATGAAGAAACTCCAAAGGCTTATTGATTGAGTTCACCAATTTTGGTTTATGAGATTTTCTGATGAGCTTTCCCTTTTTACATGATACACAATGATCATGTAAAGAGAAGTTTTGTTTAGGAACACCGATTACTAAATCGTTTTTCACCAGATAATTCATTTTCCGAAAATTGATGTGACCCATTCTCCGATGCCAAAGTATAGAATCTTTCTCTGAAGCTTTTACTAACAAACATGTGTGATCCTGAGTTGTGGTACTTGATCTCATATCCAGAACATACACATCTTTTTGTCTTGGAGCTCTCATAAGTACCCATTCTTCAGGAACTGTGAAACCAGGTTTGAGTATCAAGCATTCCTCAGCATTGAACCATGTTGATAGGTTCTTATCACAAACTTGGGATACGCTGAGAAGATTGTGTTTCAACTCTTCAACAAAGTTTACTTTTTCAAAACTCACTTCACCATTTGTTACTGTGCCTTCACCAGTGATTTTTCCGCCCATATCTCCCGCAAACGATACATGTCCTCCATATTTATGTTTAACATCTTTGAGCAAGGACAAATTCCCAGTCATATGTCTTGAACAGCCACTATCAACATGCCAAATGTTGTCGATAGATTGGGAAGACTGCAAGACATAAACATGAAAATTATTAGTTGCAAATGGACACCCAAGCCTTTGAGGCTTTGGGTTGTCCAGTAACGGGATCATCTATCCAGACATCAATCTCCTTCATTCTTTGCTTAAAGTTATGAGATAAAGAAGTTGAATCTTCAACAGGATTCTTTTCTTTTGGGACATTATTTTTAAAGATTTTCTTAAAAACATTGAAAGATTGTCTTGTTGAACCGTTTTTATCCGGTTGTTCCTTATTCATCTTCTTTTGTTTCTTTTTAAGAAGAGGAATACAATCTTTTAAAATATGTCCACGAACCCCACAAAAGAAACAACATCTATGCTCATATCTTTTGAATGATTGAGAACTAGAATGAGAATTCCTTGTGGATTTATCATTCAAAGATGTCTTTCCTCCTTTTCCCTCACAATCATTGCATTCTTTGGATGAAAAGGTAGTCTTTGTTTGCTTCACAGGCTTAGAAGATGTATATCTTTTTAATAGATTAAAAGCCTTTTTATGAGGAGTAAAGATTTTAGCTTCTTTGTTTTCATTAAAAGAAGTTGTACCTTTATCCTTTTCACAATCATTTGTTGAAGCAGGAACAAAAACTACTTTATCATGTAAAGTCCCCTTACCCTTTTCACATGAGATTTTAGGAATTTCAACCTCAACAGCCTTTTCTTTCAAATCAGTAGAAATCTTCTCGGGAGATGAAGTATAACAAGATGGTGGTGGAACAATATGATAACCCAACCCTGTTTTACTTTTAGTATCAGTGATTTGAGAGTGAATTATTTCATCTAAAACCATTGATGAAGTAGACATGTTGGAAAGTTTTCGATTTAATTCCAAGATTTGAGAAACTTGATCTGCTTTTTGTTTAGACAAAGATTTAATATCAGTTAAGTATTTATCAATAACAGTTTGCTGATTTAAAATCTTCGCTTTGAGATCATGAATCTCAATTTGATAAGCCTCAATCTTTTCAGAAAACTTTTTATCATTGTTTACCAGAATCTTGTTATTTTCCCGAAACATTTGTGTTTCCAAGAGTAACTCTTGATTCTGTTTTTATAAAAGACTGATCTTTTCCCCCAGATCAGTACATTTACCACAAATTTCCTCAGAGATATTAGAGTCGACCTCATTGATTTGAGCCATAAATGCTTGTTGATGTGAATGCTCTTCAACGTGAGAACTCCAATCATAGTAATCATCTACTGTTGAAACCATTGCTTGAGAGGTAGAGGCTTTTGATTGTGTGACAGGAGGAACTGCTTGATATTGTCTGGGAATGGATTCTTGAGCATTAGAAGGCTTGGTAAATCCCGAACTTGGATTTTTACCTTTTTCACACTCACGTGCAAAATGACCAAAGTTTTGGCAATTGTAGCACTTTACCTTAGATTTATCAAATCCAGGTCTTCCTCCAAGTTTAGACTTACCAGTTCTTTGAAGAAACTTTTTCACTTTTCTTGTGAACATTGCAAGATTCCATTGCAAGTCCATTTCTTCAAGATCGTCTGGGTGAATCTGATCATAATCTTCTTCAATAAGTTCCACATTTGCTATTCTATTACTTATGAAGGCTTCATAAGAAGCAAGAAAGGCTGTAAGAACTTGTGCATGTTCTTCAGTTGCCTTTGAAACACTAGGACTAGCATTTGATTGTGAAACATATTGATAAGATTGAAAAGAAGAACTTCCTTCAGATGAAGAGCTTGGGTATTGTGAATAAGTTGGTGAAATAGGAGTAGAAGCACTAAACAATGCTGTGGTAGATGTTTGTACTTGAACTTTGGAACCATAAACACTCGGATTTTGCATTGTGCGATGAGCCCTAGAGTGTTCCTTTTTCTTGATGGAAACATCATAATTTTGAAGCTTATTGAATAAGTCTTCAAGTTCCATGGCACCAAGTTGTTCCTCATCTTCCAACATTGCATCTACCTTACTATCCCAACGTTGAGGTAGAGCAGAGAGTAATTTTTCATTGATTTCTCCCCTTGAAAGCTCCATACCATGTCTTTTGAGTTCACTAGTAAGTTGGGAATACCGAACTATTAGATCCTCAAATGATTCGTTAGGTAAGGTAGTGAATGCATCAAATTCCTTTTTTATTAAATCACACTTATTCTTCTTATATTTGTCATTCCCAGCAAATCTTTTCTTCATTGCTTCAAACAATTCAAAAGCAGTTGCTAATGATTTCCATCCAGACATAACTTCTTGTGGAAGTGCCATTGAAAGAATTGATTTTGCCTTTTGATCTCTGGCATATTCTTTCTTCTCCTCCGTATTAAAGAACTTAACAGGTTTGGGAGGAATAGGTTCTCTTTCACCAAAATTTCCTTCTAGACGTGGCTTGATGTATTGCTCCGTAAGTGGAATCATGAGTTCCGGATCGTATAGAGCAATGAAAGATTCAAATCTATAAAGCCAATCATCAAAATCCTTGAGCATAAACCTCGGTGGTTTACTCGTGGTGCCTGTCTCTTGTTCGTTTTTTATCATGGCTTGGAATTGAGCAGTTGTTATAGACATGGTGTCTGCAAAAGATTAGAAAAGCACACGCAAACACAAAACAAATTCCAAGAATCTCAAGTTCAAAGGTAGTCCGAAAGTATACTTAATAAGTATATTCCGTATATACCAAATGATTCCGTAAGTGATGTTCAGTGACTAAGTTCCGTAACTTAGATTTCAACAGCTTGATTCAGTATCTAGTCCTCAGTAACTAGATTCAGCAACTAGCATACACTTAGTAACTCACACCTTATGATCAGTATCTAGTTATCAGTAACTAGATTCAGTAACTAGCACAAAGTAACAAACAATTTTATGCTTAGTATCTAGTTATCAGGAACTAGATTCAGTAACTATCATAAGTCAGTAAGTAACACTCTGTATTTGAATCCGAAACTAAATTTACCAAGTGAAGTGTTGGTAAAAATCAACTTTCGAAACAAAACTTCAGCAACTAAGTCAACTTAATCAATCCGATCCGTAACAAGCACTCAGTATCTAGACTTCAGTAAGTACCAAACTGTCCATAACTAAAATCTTCCGTAACTAATCGTTAGTTTCGGAGTAAAAAGCAATCAATCAATCCTTAACTAACTCCAACAAACTTTCTAACAGAATTCCAACAGAATTTCGCGCCAAGCTAGATACGGACTAATTAGATATTTATGCTAGTTTCGGACAGACAATTTTCTAGATACGGATTTAAAATCCCAAACTTTCAAAGTGAAATTACTTTCTCAAAACATCTTCAATTTTAACAAACAAGATATGTATGTTCTCGTAATTGAAAACCGAACACTCGTATATGATTAATTTCACTTTTGAATGAGTTTTTCACAATCCGTATCAAAGAAAATTGAAATAATGAAAACACAAGATGATATTTCAACAATTTAATCACTGAATTTGATCAAATTGAAAGCACAGAACGATTCGGAATCACTTACAGTGATGTATTTGACGAAATTGAGACTGAAAACGATGAAATTGATCAAAAAGAACTTTTGATCAAGCACTCCGTACGATCGAAAACTCCGTATAGCTCTTTAATCACTTCTGAATCAATTCAGAAGCAATTCATATCAAAGAAACAGTCTTCAATCAATACATTCTGTCAAATTCCTCCACAATGCGCTCTAAATCACTCACTAAGTAGCTCTTGTGGCTCTGATACCAATTGAAAGTCCACGATCTCAGAACTAAGCTTAGTAATCAAGTATAACACAATGCGGATAACTATATACTTGAAGTAATTGATTTAGAGAAGAGAAATATTGCTTTGGTAAACTGATTGTATTAATGTAGCTCAGATAATACAAAACACCAAAGACTTAGAGAATTCTGAACAGACACTCACCTATATATAGGCAGAATTCTCTTAGTCAAAATAAGTCAACTTCTAGGTCCGAAACTAACACTTACTGACCTCTACTTACGGACTCACATACAGTCCGTAAGTACTACTTACATACTGACTTACTACATACGGACTTACTTACACTTAGTGACTTTCGGACTCAAGACTTATACATATTCTGTTACAAAAGTTTATCAAAAACTATTTAATTGAGCTTTAGACATTTATGCGCCAACAGAAGGATTGAAAGAATTTTTAGGGGTTTAAGAAGAGAGAACCATCCTAATGGTTTACTAGCAAGAAAGTTCATTATGACGCCTCTGAGTCTTACAGTTGATTCCCCGGCAGCGGCGCCAAAAACTTGATTGCGCCCCAACGGTCGGTCAAGGAATCGCTTACCTATCGTTGCGGACCTTCCAGTCGGAGGCGGGTGATCAGTGGGTTTTAAATTTATAATGCTTGGAAGCCTAAGTTTTATTACTACCTACTGCTCTAAGGGTATTTAGGGTAGTAAGCGGTAAGTCTGACTCAGGTGTCGTTCTTTAAAATCAACGGTATTGTGAGACAGAGTAATCAGGATGTTCGTTTCTAGTTAGTGATGGATTTTTAAAAATTGATTGGGAGTTTGTTTTTGTTTTGTTTTCTAAATTATACTACTAATTAAAACTAAACAATAAAATAAAATAAGGGATAGCAGTCAGGATAGAGGGGATGTTTGTTGTGACTTCGTTAGTCTTGCATTGGGATGATGTTTTAGTTTAAGTTATGAAAACATCTTTCTAAAGATTTGTATTTTATTTGATTCAAGTATTTGTGGTGTAAACACTAGTACCCTACTGATTGATTACTTAATCAGTATGTCACTGAGTAACTAGGCTAAGGTGATTCTGATCGGAGGAGGCTGCATAAGTCTCAACACTGCCCTATTACGGAATAGTGACCCTTCTTAGAATATGAAAATTCCTGGGTGCATGAATAGAGTAACAGACCCACTAATTGTCCGACCGTTCTTAATACCACATTGATACTCAATTGAATAAAACATTTAAGTTTAAGACTTGGTTGGTGCTTGATTATGTTCCATCAATGGTTATGGAATCCAGGGGTGATAGATGAATTTGGAATACTAGATGATGTCTTGAATTCTTTTCTGGATTTTATAAACTAAGTTTGTATTTTAGACCAAAGATTCTACATTTATGATTTAAACCAGCCCTCACTTAAAATTAACCAATAAATCCCTAGTTTATTCACAGTGTACAATACTTGTTTCGCAGTTCCACGCCTTCAAAACCAGACCATGTCATTCAACATATGTAATTAAGTTGTAGTTTAATTACGGTGTACAATACTTGGTTAGTAGTTCTACAGCTTAAAACCAGACAATGTTATTTGAACACAGCTAATTAATTACCCCTGATATGACGTCTTATCAAAAAGGTTTTAACCACGTCTATTGGCGGAAAGGCGTTAGTTAAAAATGTGGTTTAAATTCATAGATGAAACGTGTAATCAAAGCATCGAGTTTTCATTAATAAAATATAGTAAGTTAGAAGATTAATCCACAACGGATTGTGCCCACGACTTTCATAGCTTCCACGTTCTGTACTACACACATTGGTGTTTCCAGTACTATACAAATGAAAGCCGTTTAACTGTACCTACGTTGTTTCATAATGACATCACCCCAATTAACGACTAACTACATCACAACAAACACACAATATAACTACTCACTAATCATGGCAATAAATCCTACATCTAGGATATAACAATAGCAATCATCATTATAATAGATAAGGAAAGAGATAACCGTGGGTAATGCGTAGTTTGAATATATGCTGAGAGATTACAACGAGCAGAACTTCCGAATATCTTTTACAATAGTTTGAATATATGCTGAGAGATTACAAGAGATAGCCAAGTATCTTCAACAATATTACAATATTACCCCTCCGTTAGTCTTGGTTAAGTATTAACCAAGAACTAACTAACTACTAACCTAGCACTAACCTAAAGAGAGAAAGCTAGAGAGAGACTAGAGAGAGAATGTAAATATGTGTGTTGGAGATGAATGTGGTGTGTTGAGAGGTGTGTTGAGAATGAGGAGGTTGACACTCTATTTATAGGCTTCAAGTAATCGAATTTACATACAGCACCCGTGATCCATTATTTACACTGAAATACACCCTTGAGCTATAAAATTCGACACCAAAAGGGGTGTATTCGACACCATAAGGGGCGTATTTGGTAGCAAATAAGGCGTATTCTGTAGCAAATAGGGCGTATCCGGCACCAAAAGGGGCGTATCCGACACCAAAAGGGGGGTATACCACCCCTACATGGGGACAAGCCCAAAAGGGGGTATACGGCCCCCCACAAAGGGGTATACGACCCCTAGAGGGGGGTATACGGCCCCTGTAGGGTGGTGTACTCCCTGGTCGTGGTCTTGTGCACTGGATCATAAGCCTTGGTCACCTAGTCGTACTTCATTTGGCCATAACTTCTTCATTCTTGGTCCGTTTTTAGCGTTATAAATCCACGTGATCATAATTACCTGAAGATCATAATGAAATAATCAAAGAATAATTTCAAGGTAATATGCTAAAAAGTGCTCGTAGAACATGACTGTATCTTTTATTCTTTGTTTTGTACGTTATTTAGCCATTTTACTTGATTTTTGAAGCAATGCTTTATTTTTAGCCTTAATAATGAATTATGGTGAAAAAGTATTGATATTGAATGATTTCATCCATTTTGGGGCTAAAAAGGTGGGAATTGTGTACGCAAAAACGTGACTTTTTACGTCCAATCAGGGGGTTTTCACAAATTCTGTGAGTCGTGCATACTGATCAGCAGAGTTAGTAACGGTATCATCAGAAGTGGAAGCAGAAGCAATGTGAGCTGAAGGGGTATATATATATATATATTTATATATTTGTAAGTTATAGGACAAAATGGTGACATTGATGAAGAAGCAAATTGGGAGTTCCACTCCAATGAGTGAAAAGGGTATATTGAAGAAAATCTTGGGAGTGTTGTGGGCATTGTACGGGACACGGTAGAAAGGTTACAAGTGTTAGATCAAGTTCAAGTGTATAATAACAAGGACAACAAATGAGTTCACAAATTCGGACGATCAAGGATTTGGATCACGAGTAAATTCTCTCATCTAAATGTTAGTCGTTTATTTGGTTGTCGAAACAATGTTTGTTGAATCTCTTAGAAATGTTTAAACTATTAACCTTTAAACTTGTTGAATGTTAGAACTTGTTATGTGTTTGTTTGACCATTTGATGATTTATCCAGATGTTTAAATTGTTGTTTGGTGTGTTTTGAATGCACTAAACTGTAAAATATATGTAGTAAGAGTGTAGGTAATCTGCACAAATTAAACAGGCCCGTGCCTGGGGAAAAATCAAAATACAGCAAAAAGTTGTCCACATTACAAGGACCTTCTACAATGACAGTAACCTTTTGGGATGACAAATGTCGTTGCAAGAGATCCATGTATTTTCTAATACTCATACTTTCTGCGACGACAAGTGGCGCTGCCATAGGTATTTGATTTTCTTTTTTATTTATTTATTATTTTTGTAAGAATTTTTGCAACGACACATGTCGTTGCTAAAGCTATTTAATTTTGATTTTTATTCTGTTAATAATACTTTTTGCAACGACATATGTCGTTGCTAAAGGTATTTAATTTTGAATTACTTAACAAGTACGGAAATTAAAGTGTGGACCCGGCTTTTGCAATGACACATGTCGTCCCAAAAGGTTTTGAAGAACGAGGACCTTGACACGACCCTTTTGCAATGACATGTCATTGCACAAAGTTTTTTGCAATGACATTTGGACTTATTGAGATGACATTTGTCGTTGCAATAGACCATTTTTCTTGTAGTGCAAGCATTCACTATTGGTAATGGTAATTCGATACATGTGTGGTTTGATATTTGGCATGAAATCTGTCCTTTATCCAGATTTCTTCCTCGGTATTCTATATCCCGTAATTTTCAGATTAATGCTTTGATTTCGGATGTCTTTCATGACAATTCGTGGAATTGGCCTCCGGATTGGTTATTGAGATTTCCTTTATTATCTCAATTACCAAATGTAACTCTTGATAACAATCCTGACAGATTGTTATGGTGCTTGCGTGGGGGTGATTTAGTTGACTTTCGAATTCGACATGTGTGGGAAACTATAAGACCGATAGCTGCTAAAGTTGATTGGACTTCGATAGTTTGGTTTTCTTGTTGTATTCCTCGTCATTCTATTCATCTCTGGCTGATTTTAGGTGAAAAGTTGAAGACCCAAGACAGACTGAAGCAATGGGATGTCGGTCCTAATACCGACTTAAACCTGCTTCGGTGTTCTTTATGTAATGTTCAGCAGGATTCTCACTCACACTTATTTTTCAAGTGTGGTTTTTCTTCTCAGGTATGGTTGGAGGTAATGAGAAAGTCAGATTTCAATATCGCTTGTTCCAGAATTTCCGAGTGCATTCTATGGGTGAAGCCAGCGGCGGATAGAAGATCTATTAGAGTTCTCATCTTTAAACTTCTTCTTGGAGCTACTTCTTATGTGATTTGGCAAGAGCGTAATCTTCGTTTATTTCAGAACCAAAGAAGACCTACTGACCAAGTGGTGTCGGCTATTTTAGAGATTGTGCGTCTTAAGTTGCTGTCTTGCAAGTTCAAGTCTTCGGCTAACGTCAGGAAGGCTATGGAGGTTTGGAAATTACCAAGATCCGTTATTAAAGGGAGCTGATTTAGTTGTTTTATGATGCGGATGCAGTGGATTATAGCTTGGATAGTGTTTTTGTGGTCTATGTTAGACAGGATTTGTTATTTGGTTGTTTTCTTGGTTGTTATATGCTTGGCCTGTCAAGTATATAAGCTTAGTCTTCAAGTAGTCTAAGCTGTTCCAATTGTATTGTAACTCTTACCTTTGATATAATATTTGCCAGGGTATCACCCTTTTACCCAAAAAAAAAAAATGTAGAGGGAAATAATTTTGAGTTGGAGAAAAGATGAATACACACAAAATATAAAATTTAATATAAATACAGTAATAAGTAAGAAAAAAAATAATTTAAAAGGGAAAGAAACTTGCGTTAAATATAATCCTCAAATAACAATCCGTTAGTTTACTAACAACAAAAAGTCATGTGACAAGCATATGCTCCGAGTCAACTGAGTCAAGGTAGTAAAGTAACCATTTTGTCAAGTTCAGGGTATTATCCTATACCCTTAATAATTCATGGTAGTAAAAAACCTAGTCATCCAACTTAAGGTTAGTAAAATACATTTTGACCAAAAAGAAAATGACACAAAACAAAATCCATCATCTATCTTATTAATCGAAAGAAAATTTATGGAAGAATAAAGACCATTAGATAGATGGGGATCAAGAATGATGATGGAACCATTAATCTATTTAATGACATACTAAATAATATTTTTATGTGACTAAAAGACTAATAACCCTTCCATATTTATAATTTACATTCTTCTATATTTACAATATACATCCTATATTTTTTTAAAATATTTGTAGATCACTCCTCCAAATATTTTATAAAAATTTAATTATATAACTACTTATGTACTTCAATATTTCATACATAATTCAAACTATTCTTTCAACTTTTGTTACTTGTTCCCTAAAAAAAGCTCCAATATGTTATTTTTCAATTCCAAAAATATTCTAGCTTTATTTCATCACCCAGTGATCTAATTTCCTATAAAATCAACTTTTTTGAGTTCTTTTATCAATTTCTAATGTTCAATTTTGGATTATGGATGGCAACGGTCAGGGTCGGGCATGTTTTAGTGTATTTGTACTCATTCCGTTGAAAATATTCGTACCCATACCTGATCCAATACCCTCTGCGTATGAAATTAGTATTATCTATCGGTTTTTCGAATACATTCACGGGTTATAAACTCAAATTAGTCATAGCAATTACACGGGTATGAATACGTGTAAACGGCTATGGATACGGGTACGGGTAATTAGAGAGGTATTACCAATACCCATACCTGTGAAATTAAAATTTTTGAAACCAAACCGCATCCGAACCGCTAACCCGCCTCTATATATATTCTTGAGTAGGTATCTTCTCGAGTTAACTTTGGTTCTGAGTCTACTCTTTAAATTACAAAGCTAATTAAATCACATTTTTATGTGACTGAAAGACTAGTGTACCATTCCATATTTATAATATACATCATTCTATATTTACAATATTCATCTTTTTTTTTTCTTAATTGTAGATCACTCATCCAAATATTTTATAAAAAAATTCAACTTACTTCATTATTTATTGCACAATTCAAACTCTTCTTATAATTTTTGTTATTTTTTCCCTGAAAAAGCCTCAATACGTTATTTTTCAATTTCAAAAAATTCATGGCTTCATACATCACCCAGTGATCTAAATTCCCTTAAGATCACATTTTTGAATTCTTTTTCAATTTCTATTTATTTCTTGGATTAGGGATGTCAATGGCTCAGGGTCGGGCAGGTTTTAGTGCATCTGTACTCATACCCATTTAGAATATTTGTACTCATAACTGACCCAATACCCTCTGGATACGCAATTAGTATTACCATCGGTTTTTCCAATTTATTTGCGGGTTTCAGTTATCCCCATGTTTGTAACTTTGGCCGAACAAATAATGTTTAGTTGTTGAAAATGTGATGCAAATTTAAAACACGGAAAAAAATGAAATCAAAATATCATAGATTATAGTATATTCAAGATTTTAAATCCTAAAGTTAACAATTTAACTTTTTAATTAACTAATTCAAAATTTAAGTACATTAAAGATAACGAACAATTTCATGTTTTTATATCATACACAACTTTTATTGTAATAATCATGAAAATCCAAGTATAAAAGTGTATGGTATAAGGTTCACGAGTTGATATGTACATTATCTTCTTATATATAAAAAAGATTTTATATATAATAGCCATTATGCTGGTATGCATACGGGTAAACGGCTATGGATACAGGTATGGGTGATTGGACGGGTATTGCTAATACCCATACCTGCGAAATTAAAATTTTTGAACCCAAACCGCATCCAAACCCGCTAACCCACCTCCATATATATTCTTGAGTAGGTATCTTCTTGAGTTAGCTTTGCTTCAGAGTCTACTCTTTAAAGTATAAAGTCAACAAAGGGTTAAACCTATTAGACAAAGGATAATAACGCTCTTATTGATAATGATTCTGATATAAGCTGATCACATCACATGATTGCCAATAGAAGTGTTATGAAATTTCGATATGAACTTCTAATCTCAAAATATTAAGTTATTGGTTTTTGTTTTTTCACTTATACTATCACAATATTACGAGGATCTATTTGAAAGATAAATACATGTTAAAGTTCTTGAAAATATAATAATAATCTTATAACTTTAGCGATTTTCTTGAGTATAACTTACATTATTCTTGAAAAGTATAACCCAAAAGTCATCACTAACTTCTTGAATATAACTTACATTGTTCGAGTAATTGTTCAATGTTGAACAACCAAACAAATTTACGAAGAATGAAAATAATATAGAAATTTTAACAAATAATATGGCCTAACGTATCTTATCATAATTCAAACAAAAATCAAAGTAAATGATTTCACAAGATCATCGTGATTCACTGATAATTAGTCTTCTGGTCACAAGTTCTTTGATCTACTAATGCAGTCCATAAATAAATTCGCTATACATATGCTCATATTATTTGATTTATATCTTACATTTTGCTTCATATGCTAAATTTCGTGACTAATTGATCGTTAACGTAAATTGATAATGTGTCGCACCCCCAAATTTGTACAGCGGAAGCAATTCAGTTGACTAATTAGGTGATCATAGCACAACAATTACATGAACGACTCTATGTGAGACATTCGAAAAATATTACAAAAGTTGTGACACCCGCCAAATTAAGACTAGTGATTAGTGCCTAATTCTCTGTAATACATGTAATTAATCCTTTGATTAGGTTAATTAATGTATCATTATATATATTGTTTAATATATACACATACGCGATTTTGTTAAATCATGCATTTTCATATTGAATGTAGTTCGATATAATCTATACGGACGTTGGTGGACACAAAATTATTAAATATGGAATTATAATATTCAAATCACTGATTAAATATTATTTTGATAATATTTAACTTATTAATCGTGTCGTATCAAATAAAATGTACGCAACTAAAATGCGCGGTTCACGCCCGACAAACAAATTAAATTAAAGTTATATTTTTATAACACGTTATAAAGTATTTTGATAAAATACTTCGACTAAAATATCTAATAATTATTCGTGTTTTAAAACTCGTATGTTAACGCTTATAACATTATTTAAACGTTTAAACGATCGGAGAAACGAACACCGCACGGAGCGCAAATACAGGGAACAAAACAACAAGTATGAGAGGCCATACTTGTTGTTGTTTCTTTGACATTCCCAAATCACACCACCCCCACCTCACTTCTTCCTTCACTTTTACACACCACCTTAAAACTCTCTCTTCTTCCTCCCTTCCCCTACACCGCCAGCCACCTTCCACCATAAAAATCCACCATCAAAAAACCTCCATTTGTTAAAAGATTTAGAGTATATCGATCACCACGTGAAGGAATACGTTTCTATCTTCACGGTTTCTAAATTGACACCCGTAAGTTAACGACACCTTAAAACTACTTTTAATATATTTATTTACTTGTCTAGTTGTTATTAGTGTTAGATAATGTCCAAAAATTAACTTAAAACACGTTTTTGAAACTTGTTAATATATACTCCAAACCGTCGCATAAAACAGTCCACTTTAAGAATTTTTACGAGTAAAAGTAGCATATATATCCTAGACCAAAATCTTCGTATTTTCGTTGGCGACAACTTTCGTGAAGAAAGTTTACTTCCAAAATGCCCTCGTTTTGATAGAAAAACCGATTAGTACACTAATGTATGTTATTGGTTGATTTTATAAGTTTCAAGTAATACCGACACCCGAGAGACCTATAAAATGTAAAAATGACTTAATAGGTGTAATTTAACCATTTTAAGACTTGTTTAAAAGTCTCGGGTCAAACCGAGGTCGTTTGACCACAAAACCGAACACAAATACACTAACAGCCTTTAGTGTCGCATCGGCCCCAATCCGATTGCGACACTAAGCCTTGTGTCGCATTTAACCCGATTATCGTATACTGCGACACTAATATTAATGTTGCAACGATTCCGATTGTCGCATATAGCGACACTGACCCTTGTGTCGCACTCAGTTCACGAATGTCGCAGGAAGCGACACTATTGCCTGTGTCGCCAAATAATTCAATGTCGCACATAGCGACACTAACCCTAATGTCGCATCACTCTTGATTTTAACATTATGTGACATTGACTTCAGTGTTGCAACCCATACCCAGTGTCGCACGTAGTGTCTCCTAAAACAGAAAGCTCAAACAATATTTTCCTAAGTATTGGAACATCAGATAACGACAAACCAAATACGATACGACTTATACACAACATCTATATACTTTTATAAGTTTACGACAATCAAAGTATAATAATAATAGTTAGGATTATTATTAAAAATCCGTCACCAATGGGTCATACACGTTTTCAAAACGCAAACAAACAAACAAATAAACCAAATATAATTTGGACATTACTAGTTGTGTGATCAACTAGCATAGGTGATCTTGCGAGATACCTACTTATGTATTAAACATCACGCATCATGGACGCCCTCAGGTTAACTGTCTGTGGACATCTCATTGCTTGGTTAAGCAACAGGTTTATTGGTATAAACGCATCATACTCATGTGAGTTTCATAGCCCCTCTTTTACTATTTTTCACTCAGGGGTGTGATTTATTGCTTGTTTTTAACATGTGAACACCAGTACAAACTTTTTTTTTTTTGGGTAAAGGGGTTTACCCCGGTGAAATTTATTAAGATCAAAATAAGAACAAAACGATGTGATCAAGCATCACATCACCTCGGAACAACCAACTAGCTAAAAAAGCTAATCTAGATGTATATGACATGCCATATACATACTACAATAACAATAAACATGAAATACATCCAGTATAACATAAACGCACAGCCAATCAGCAATCCTATACTTCTAGCCATGATTCATACAGGACCTCGGTAAACTCCATACATCCATAACTCGAGCCACTTGATCTGATCTTTTGACCTTGAATGTAATCAGCTTAAGCCGAACCGTACCTAAGATGATGTCCCTTATTTGATTGACTGATCGAACCCCTTTTTTATAAATACGGTTATTCCGCTCTTGCCAAATAACATAAGATGTTGCAGCCACTAAAAGACGTCCAATAATACTCCTAGCCTTTCGAGAATGAGAGATAGGCATTAGGTAATCAACAATATCAGCCCACCTTTCAGAAATTTGATGCATACCCGCAAAGCTTCTAACCAGCCTCCAAACCTGAGATGAGAAAGAACACTCAAAAAACAGATGAGGATGAGAATCCTGTTGAGCATTACATAAAGGACATCTAAGCAGGTTTAAGTCAGTGGAAACACCAACATCCCATTGCTTAAGCATATCCTGTGTTTTAAGTTTCCTTCGCATAACAAGCCATAAGTGGAACGCATGTCTTGGGATACAATGAGGAAACCAGACAATGTTAGTCCAATTAACCTCGTCACACCTCTCCCGAACAGAATTCCAAACATTAGAGACCGAAAAGTCCTTAGACACTCCATTAAGATCACGCCAAAAATATGAATCATGTTGGTTACCATTCAGATGAGGACATTGGATCTGGTTAAGCATAGAACAGGCCGTAGGCCATCTCCAAGCACCATCCAAGATCAAATCAACAACCTTGTCATTCAAAGTTAATCCCGCCTATGTAATTCTTCGTGAGGAATTACACATTCTTAACACCATAGTGTAATTCCTATATTAACATTCAATTGAGTATCACTTATATTAATATTCCTATTGTCGCATAAACAGTATCCATAACCATTGATGGAACGTAATCAAGCACCAACCAAGTCTTAAACTTAAATGTTTTATTCAATTGAGTATCACTATGGTGTTAAGAACGGTCGGACAATTAGTGGGTCTGTTACTCTATTCATGCACCCAGGAATTTTCATATTCCAAGAAGGGTCACTGTTCCATAATAGGGCAGTATTGAGAGTTGAGCAGCCTCCTCTGATCAGAATCACGATAGCCCAGTTACTCAGTGACATACTGATTGAGCAATCAATAAGTAGGGTACTAGTGTTTACACCACAGATACTTGAAAAAAATAAAATACAAATATTTAGAAAGACGTTTTCATAACTTAAACTAAAACATCATCCCAATGCAAGACTAACGAAGTCACAACAAACACCCCCTCTATCCTGACTGCTATCCCTTATTTTATTTTATTGTTTAGTTTTAATTAGTAGTATAATTTAGAAAACAAAACAAAAACAAACTCCCAATCATTTTTTAAAACTCCATCACTAGCTAGAAACGAACATCATGATTACTCTGTTTCACAATACCGTTGATTTTAAAGAATGACACATGAGTCAGACTTACCGCTTACTACCCTAAATACCCATAGAGCAGTAGGTAGTAATAAAACTTAGGCTTCCCAGCATTATAAATTTAAAACCCACTGATCACCTGCCTCCGACTGGAAGGTCTGCAACGACAGGGAAGCGATTCCTTGACCAACCGTTGGGGCGCGATCACCCCCGCTCCTCTAACTGCTGCTTTTGCTGAAACAGGTAATTCTGTGAAGTGTCTTTTATCTTCTGCTACCAAATGGGTCATTGATTATGGTGCATCAAACCACATGACAGCCTGGCATGTAACCCCTATATCTTTTCTGATTTCAATACTCACACACGTGCTTCTCATGTCACAATTGCTGATGGGTCTACCCCACGAGTCCTTGGTTCTGGCACCATCAATGTTTTACCATCTATTGAACTATCATCCATTTTGAGTTTACCTGATTTTTTGTTTAATTTATTATGCATTAGTAAACTCACTCGTGATCTACAATGTAGTTCCTTATTTCTTCCCGGTCATTGTGTTTTACAGGATCCGTCGATGAAGGATATTATTGGTAAAGGACGGGAATAAGATGGTCTATATATATATATATATATATATATATATATATATATATATATACACTTGAACAACAATCTTAGTATTCATTAGCTTGCTCCAAATCTTCTTCTCCGCTTGAGGTGCATCATCGATAAGGTCATCCTTTGCTCCAGAGTTTGAAGAAATTATGTCCAGATTTTTCTTATTTATCATCTTTAAGTTGTGAGTCTTGTCAATTTTCACAACATCAACGTGTCCATTTGAGTCCTAGAGTTAATAAGCAGGTTGCGTCCCCATTTAAGTTTGTACATTCAGATGTTTAGGGTCTGTGTCATGTTACTTTTAAAAGTGGGTTTAAGTACTTTGTTACATTTGTTGATGACTACTCTCGTGTTACTTGGCCGTTCTGAAGTATTTATGTAGTTTTGTTCATTTGTTGCTGAATTAAAAACCCAGTTTAATGTTTTGGTTCAAACTTTACGTAGTGATAATGCAAAGGAATATGTTTCAGAGACATTTCAATCTTATATGCTTAAGCAAGGCATTCTTCATGAGACATCTTATGTTGACACACCAGCCCAAAATGGCGTTGTTGAACGTAAAAATCACCATCTCCTTAAGGTGGCTCGAGCAATTCTATTTGAAATGACCATTCCAAAAGTTTATTGGGCTGATGCGGTTTCCACTGCTTGTTTCCTTATCAACATAATGCCTTCAGAAGTTCTTGGTGGACAAACTCCATTTTCGGCCCTCGTTCTTTCGAAATCTGTGTTTTCTATCGAGCCAAAACTTTCTGGTAGTACTTGTTATGTTCGAGATACTAGGCCTAACATCACAAAACTAGACCCAAAGTCTTTGAAATGTATATTTCTTGGATACTCTCGCCTTCAAAAAAGTTATCGATGTATTTCTCCGACACTTAATCGATATGTTGTTTCACGAGATGTAACATTTGAAGAGAATTTACCCTTCTTTCCGACATCCTCATTAAGTAATCGGGGGGAGAGTGATGAGTTATTAGTCTATACTATTCCAAATCATGATTCTTCTTTAAATATACCAGCTCAATCCGAAGACTATTAGGCCACCTTTTGTTCAAGTATACCAAAGGAGGCAACGTACAACATCAGATCCTAATCCCATACCTCCTCCTTTGTCGGAAGATTCGTCTAGTTATCTCCTGACTCTGCAAATTATTCGATACATGTTACACATAATAATGCATCTGGTAATGTATTTGATTCGGATTTACCCATTGCCCTTCATAAAGGTAAATGCTCATGTACTTATCATGTTGCCAATTTTGCTTCTTAGGATAAGTGTGTGTAGCAAAAAGTCATGTTTTATGCACATATTTCCCGCACATTTGACCTAATTCTTGGTGAAAATATTCAAATTAAACGTTTATCTACTTAATTTCACAAAGTTGATCAAAGTATAGGCATTGCTATAAAAAGTGCTAAAAACATCCAAAAGGCACGTAACTCGAGGTAGATTATTCAAACACTGATTCTTACATACTTTAAATCAGCTGATAATACAAGTTCTTAATTAGTCTCATATGATATCTGTTGGTGCATCTTGGTGTGTCTGTCAGTTGGTCTATTTCTGTAATGCGTTTGATATGTAATTACGTTAGTTATAATGTTTGTATTAATTACATTTTGTGTTTTGGCGACACAAGGTCTTTGTGTCGCAATAGTTAACTTGGCGACACATCTTGTGTCGCATGAGTCGGCTTGGCGACACAGCTTGTGTCGCATAGATCAGATTAGGTCTTAAGTATAAATAGTCGAGTTCGGCTCAGTTGTGAGGGTTGACGAATTTAGGTATTGTGAGAGCATATTGTACTCAGGCTATTCAAGTTAATCTGATTTATAATCAATTGAGTATTAATATACTTTGTGTTTGTGTTGTTTAATACGTAAAATGTTTATATATTCAATTCTTGGATTCTGCACTTGGATTGGATATTTGGGTTCAGTTAGGTCCAACTACTGGGGTCTTACAAGTGGTATCAGAGCCAAAATCTAAGGATATGGCGTTACTGAATCCATTTTAATACGTTTCTCGGGAAAAACAACTTGTTTTTTGGTTAAAATCTTCAACAAAAGGTGCTTCAAAGTTGGTATTTGGCTTTTCTGGAAGATTTTGGGTTTATTATTCGTCCTCCATTCGTGAATTTTCGTTAGGTTACCGAAAATTTTCGATTTTAGGGTTTTTTGGTCGCTGGTCAACTGTTTCTGCAACACAACTTTGCGACATATCTTTTGTGTCGCGACTAGGGTTACTGCGACATACGCCTTCACTTAGGCGACATAAGCTTGCGACACAAGCTTGCAACATAAGACACGGTTTTCTTCCGTCGCTATCACTTTGCGACATAAATTTTGTGTCGCTTGACACTTTGGAATTTAGCTTCTTCTGCGACATAATCTTTCTGTCGCTTAATCTATCTGCGACACATACTTGTGTCGCATAACAGTTTGCTCTTTGTCTTTGATTGTTTTGCAGGTATTTTACAATGGCATCATCTTCAGCACATTCTATTCAATCAGTTGGAGCAATGTTGAAACAGAATAATGAGGTCGGCTCCGGAAACAAACCTCCTATGTATATGCCTGGAATGAGTTATTCTGATTGGCGTCAACGCTTTCAGTCATATGTTGGACTCAATGATCCTGAAATGATGATATATTTAGAGGAAAGATATGAACGTCCTCTAAGAACAGGAGTCTTTAATGGCCCAGTTCCTGAAAAGTCAATTAAATCTATGACTCCTGAGGAATGTAAGGCTTTTGATATGGAAAGAAAAACTCATGCTGCAATCACTATGGCATTACCTCAAGCTATCATGAGACAATTGAGGCAACATAAGATTGCTTATGATCTCTGGAAAGTGTTTGAAAAGAAATGTGGTGGTAGTGATCAATACAAGAAGAAGAAGATTGATTTGATCAAGAAGCAGTACGAGGTTTTCGATATGCTTCAGGATGAACCATTGGAAGATCTGTGTAGCAGATATTCCCAGTTGGTCACTGAATTAATGGAAGGAGGTGTAACCCTTCAACGGAATGATGTGAACAAGAAACTTCTTGATTCACTTCCTAAGAAGTGGCATACTCGGGTTCTCTTGATGGAAAGAGATGAGGATATCATGGACATGGAGCTCGAAGATCTAATAGGTCACATTGAGGCAGAGCTTCTTGAGATGCAAAGAAAGGAGACCAAGGCCACTTGCCATCTCCAGAATCCAAAGTTATATGGTGTAGATGTTCCTGTGTCTTCAAGCAAGTCTACAGGTACTGCTTTTATCGCTAGCAATGCTAGTGGAAATGTATCTACAACTATTCCATCAGGTGGTGCTTATTTTGAAAGTTCGGGCATGTCTTCCGGTGAAGATTATTCTTCTACGTTTTCAGCATTTTTAACCTCTGCTGGTGACTTCTCTGATGAAGACTTTGGTCAAATTGATCAAGAGGAATTGGAGAGGTTAGATTTAAAATGGAACATGGCTATGCTAACAAGGAGGGTAAAGAACTTCTTGCAGAAAACTGGGAGAACCTCTGTGAACAATCCAGGTGAAAAAGGCTTGGGTTTTAATAAAGGCAAGGTGAGATGTTATAAGTGTCATAACTATGGACACTTTGCTCGTGAGTGTGAAAAGAATAAGACACGACCTTCGGGTCTTACCAAGCCTTCTCTTACAAAGGCAGAAGAGAAAGCTATGGTGTCAGCTACTTTGATGCTGACAGAAACTCCATGGGACAACAGCTGGTCAGATGCAGTTGATGATGAAGAAGAAAACACATCACTAATGGCTGAGGTTCATGAGGTAGATGATGAACCTTTATCTTTTGTTTCATGCATTAAACTTACTAACCAGTTTAATAGGTGTAGAGAGGACAATGAACGCCTTAATGCTACTATCTCACAATTAACAGAAAATAATGAAATGTTAAAAGAAAGTTATAAGGCGTCTGAAAAGAAATTAAAGGCTATTTTTGAAGAAAAGAAAGAACTTAAAGCCAAAAATTTTGATCAGCAAGATGAAATAGGAAGTTATGTAGATATGCTAACTTTTGTTAAAAAGGAACTTGTTGATTCACAGGCTGAAGTTCTTACTTGAAATCGGAAACTATCAAATTTTTCGACGTCCTCTCTCGTCTTTGATGAAATTCTTCAAAAACAAAGGACAGATACTAAAAGTAAGGTAGGACTTGGTTATCACCATGTCCCACCTCCAAAAGATTATCTGCCTATGCCTCAACAAGAAATCATCAAAGATTTTGTACCTACTATTCCTCAAGTAGATATAAAACCTGTTAGACCTGTTAAAGTAAGGATAAGTAGGCCTGAGGTTGGGAAGGAGGGACTAGGTTTTCATCAAGTCCCACCACCAACAGAGTATCATCAAGAAGATACGGCCGAAAATGTTAAAGATGAGTCTAAAAAACCTGTAACTAGTATGCCTGAGCCAGTTAAGGCATCGACTAGTGAGCCTGAAAAATTGAAGACTCATAAGGTTGACTCAGTTAAGAAGCTTGATGTTAGGGCTGAGCCTTTTAAGCCCATGACTAATGAATCCGTTGAAAACTACATTGTGTAACAAAATTCTCTCCCTAATGGCGATTTCTAGGGTTTATTTTTTCTGCCTCATCTAATCGATCTAGCAGCTTGTGTTCTTGTGAAAGTCCACGATCTCAGAACTAAAACTTAGTAATCAAGTATAAAGTGCAGCGGATAACAATATACTTGAAGTAAATGATCTAGAGAAGAGAGAAATTGCTTTGGTAAACTAATTGTATTAATATAGCTCAGATAATACAAAAACACCAAAGACTTAGAGAATTCTGAACATAAAACACCTATATATATAGGCAGAATTCTCTAGTCAATATAAGTCAAACATCAAAAATTCCGAATCTAACTACTTACTGACTTCTACTTACGGACTACCAGACAGTCCGTAAGTACTACATACATACTGACTATGTTAGTTACGGACATACTTGACTTGTACGCTTTCAGACTTCTAAAAATTTATCAAACCTAACATATTAAGCTTTAGACATCCATTGCTCCAACAAACTCCCCCTTGGATAAAGCTTGATTTGTCTTTGTACTGATATTTCTTTATTTGAACCCTGGATGCTTGCATCCTGCATGGATTCCCTGCTCAAGACAAACATGAACCACCCTTTGAAATTTTCTTGCTTGAATCATTGATTCTTGATCATCATCATGAATAATTTGATTCTTTTCCAGCATCGACAAATCTTCTTCAGCAAGATTTATTAAACTCAGAGGATCATATACTTTCACCACATTTCTGGTTGGCCATATAATATTTCCATTTTGCTCTTTGTCATAGCAAACTATGTAAGCTTCACCAGTATTGCTCACATAGTACCATTCAATGAAGTATGTGGTGAAATTTGTTGGTAGAATCTCCAGAGGAATTTCTTTCTTGCAATGAGCTCCAGGATAAATAAGTTTCACATTTGGTTGATTTGTTATTGGATTAATTTCCCAAGGATCAACCTTTCTCTTTGGCAATGTTCTTGGAAGATATTTCCATTCCAAATGTTTTTCTTTGTGCCAATCTGTATCCTCATAAATCCTCTGAATCATCCAATGTACGATCCCTCTTTCAGGATAATTCAAAATATTGATGCTTCCCAGATGATTTACATCACATTGAGGCAGAGATCCAATTCGTTTGAAGGATCTTGAGAAGTATTGGAGTCCATCCGTTCTTTTTACCACAAAAACTTTGTTGTCAGAATCATATTTCCAGCTTATAATATGTCCTTTCAATTTTCTGCTTTTGAACTTGAAAGTTTTCCTCTTTGACAACTTTTCTGCCTTATCAATAACCTTCTCTTTGAACCAATCTTTGTAAGGTTTCTCTTGAATTGGATCTTCAGGAAAATTTTGAAATAACGATTCCTCATGCTCTTCATTAATTCCATCTTCTTCTTCTCCCTCTTCTGGAGGTTCTTCATCTGAATCAAAGTCTCCATTTTGATTTAATCTTTGAAGATTATAATCAAATTCAGCAATATCAGAAACTTGATAATCATCCTCATCTTCATCACTGCCCCATACATATACAACTTCTTTTGTGCCCGAAGATTCTCCAACCTCCATCCGTTTACATGTAGGAGAATAACAGCCAACTGATATATGTTTCTTGGCCAGCTCTTCTTCTCCAATATCAATCATAAATCTTTGTTCACTTGGCAACAACTCCCCCTTAACCTTATCTTTTTCTTTTTCTTCAGCAAAATCAAAGATATTAGTATCTAGCTCTTGTACTTCTTCTAAGTCGTCAAATACAAGATCTTCAAACTCTGAAGTTGAAGCTAACACTGAATCATCACTGATTTGAGGAAGTGCAAAGTGTAATGGCTCTGGAGAATCAATAGGACTTAAAGATGTATCTGAAGAAAAATGCTGTTGATCTTCAGGCTGAGAAAAATCTTGAGGAGGTTCATTTTGCTCAGTATCATCCTCTTTTTCACCATTAGCATGAGCACCAAAATCATATAAACCATCACCATCATTGTCATCCTCATTACCATCATTACCACCATCATCATTATCATCATCATCATTATCATCATCATCATCACCATCATTATCATTACCATCATTGTCATCCTTTTCTTCCTCCTCTTCATCAACTTTTTCAAACTTCTCCCCCTGATCAACTGATTTTTCTTTTAATTTTTCAATTTCAAGCTCCAATTCTTTAATTTTTTCAGCTTGTTGATCGATCAGGTTCTTTTGAATTACAAGTTGTTGATTTTGCTCATTAAATCTATTCTCCACATTGACTGAGTAATCAATCAGTTTCTGTTGCATTTCTTCAACAAGCTTTAAAACAGGAGCAACTGCTTTTATTAATTTGGAGTCCACTTCAGCAAGAGGAATTGATGGAATTGTATCAGATGGCAAACTGGATGAAGATGGAATGCTCGAAGATGTCATAATAACTTCAGATGAAGGCATACTAGTTGAAGTACCAGCATCCTTAGAAAATACCGATAAAGTTGTTGTTCTTCGGATCTTCTTTGGTTTGATGGGAACTTGTTCAGCTTCAGGATGATAAGATGGATCTTGAGCTTCTTCTCTTTCTTTTCTTTTCCTTTCCTCCACAACCTTAGGATCTTCTTCTTCAGAACTAGAAGACTCAACTTCATCTGCATGTTCAATCTCAGTATCAGAAGAATCAGATGATGTAGTATGAACAGCTTCAGCTATATCAGTAGCAGGTGCTTCATGATCAGGTTCATCTTCAAACAAATCAGCATTTAATTCAATATGCTCCAAGGTTTCTTCTATATCATCATTCCCTTCCATAACAGTCGTTTGGTCAATTTCAACTGGTGGTTCATTGGCTACAATATTTTCTATTGCTTCCACATTAACACCTTCTTGAGGTTCATTGACTATGATATTCTGTGCATGTTCCTGGACATGTTCCTCATTTACATCTTCTCCTTCTTCTTCATCACTTGAAGATAATTCAAATTCAAATTGTGGAGGAACAAAGTTTTCATCTATCACATGTCCAAATAATTCTAGAGATGCAGGAACAGCTTTCTTTCTGTAATTGTGAACATCTGCGAATATCCTTTGTGGAACAGGAATATAAGTATATCTATCTCCTTCAAAAGTTAGTCCTTGGAGATGTTGATTGAAAATCCTTTGTAAAAACCGTGGATACATGAAGAATGCCTCTTTGCTAGAAAGATTCCCGACTAGTTGCTGAAAAATGAATCTTGAGAAATTGTATGGGATGTTCAATATGAGAGCAGTGATCATCTCAAGTAAATTGATCCCAACTGAATCATGTCCTGATTTCCTTGGTGATAAGGTGGAGACCATTGTATGTATCATAAACTTCCATTGAGGAGGAAAATGATTTTTCAAATATTGTTTGTCTCTAGGTCCTCTAGTACAACCCATCCTAGAAAGACAATCTACCACAATATCCCTTGGAATTATATTATTAACATTTTCAGCATCTCCAAAATTCCAGGTTTGTCTTATCATATCTTCTGTGAGATCTATGGGAATTCCAGTCACTGTAGCTCGAATACATGGAGGATTATTACTTGAAAGATATTCAGCTGAGTTCCAAAATTCAAACATATGTTCTTGAAATATATGTTCAACTCCCATAGTTAAGGCATAATGAACTCTGGATCTTCTCAAGAAATTCAGAATTGGGTGAAAACAGTTGTTGACAGGCTTGTTTGGAGGATCCATAAGATAAGCAGTCACATTATGTCTAGGCTCAAAATCAATTACAACTCGAGCAATGTCAGCAACACCAGGTTGATCTGCCATAATGCGTATCACAAGCTATACAAAACAAACTGTTAAGCCAGGTACAAAACAAATAGAAACAAAATGATGCACATACTGAAAATTTTGTTAAGTATCAAGTTAGTCCGAAACTAGAAATACATAGATTTTAAGTCAGGAACTAGCTACTCAGTATTAAGTATCAATACAAGGTCAGTATGTAACACTTAACTCAGTAACTAGTATAGACAATTTCTAAGTAAAACTAGATCAGGAACTAAATATCTAACAAAATTTCAGATTAAAAACTAAGATTACATAGTCAGTATGTACAAAATGACAATACTCCGTAACTAATACTAAGATCAAATACCTAAGTATAGTCCGTATGTATAGTCAGTATGTTCATGCTGACTTAATAATCCGAAACTAAGTCCGTATATTATAATGAGTCCGTAAGTAAACATTTAGTCAGTAACTAGATATATACTAATGGACTTAGAATAATTCAAGACCTAGTCAGCAAGTAAGAAATCCGTAAGTCAGTTTTTGACTTAGTCAACAAAAGTCAAATAGTCAAAGTCAGTAAGTAGGGTTGGTCAATAAGTCAATGATCAATAGTTAACTTAAGGTCCGTAACTATGATAGTTACGGACACAAACCCTAATCCTAGTCCGTAACTAGGAGATCCGGACAACAATGACAACTGTTCATGTGAACAGTAACTTTTCAGAAAAATTACGATTAAATCATAGATATTGAAAGATAGAGAATGAAAGTTATACCTATGAATGCGAAATCACAAGGCGCACAAATCTATCTTGATAGATTTGAAAATGATGATGTACACAGAGAGTAATCGACAAAAGACTTGCTCGGTTTTGCAGATACTGAAAAATGCTAGTTCCGGACTAAATTTGAAAAGTTTTGAAAGCGTATGTCAACTATGGTTTTCAGAAGTACATATACCTTTTCAAATATAGATCCGGACCTATTTATCAGTTACTGAAAAATTCATTGATCATTTTGAAATTCAAAATTTATTTTGATGTTTTTCAAAAATGAATTTTGCTAAAACATATAGAATCAAAAAGATTAAACTTTGGATATTATCTATCTAAAAATGAAAAGACATAACAATTTTAAAGAGAAAACGTCTTTGAAAAATATAAAATCTAAAAATATTTACAAGAAAATTATAACAAAATAAAATATTTTTGGTGGGGAAAATCTCATGAGATGGGATCATATTGGGATATATGAATGTATTATGTTTATTATTGAGAAATGCAAGTTTATTTTGATTGTTAGTATTTTTATCCCTTTTAAATTTATATATCATTTCCAAAATATATTTTCTAAAAATTTACTTTATATATGATTATTGGTATTATTGTTTACTCAAGTACTCAAATAGTTAAGTATCTTATTGCATTATTGTTAATGTGCACATTATTCTATATAAGCTAAATATCAATATACTTCCGAATTCAAAATATAGTAATATTTCTATATAGAGGGTGAGAATATGATGAAGTCTTTAAGAGTACACACATATGTTGGAATGACATTTTGTCACATATGTCATACCCTTGGTTGGAATTACAACTATATCTCAGGTCTATACAAAGTATAACAAAGAGATATAATTAAGTAAACCTTCTTCAAAATCATACCCAAGTCTAAGGTCTGTACAACGTACAACAAATAGTGGATATGATTCCCCAGACAACATAATATAAAGACCCTAAATGATAGATCATACCATATTAATTTTCAGAATTTAAGACATTTTATTGTTATTTTGAATCTAGAAGAATAGAATCTTGATAACTTTGAGTCATTTATTTTGACTTTTGCTTAAGTCAATTGACTTTTGCTTGTCATATACAGATATTTTGGATTATATAAAATAATATGCACTAAGTATTTGACATTTCTTAGATGAGATACCTTAAATACTTGAATACCTACCAATATATTATATATAACTTAAATTTTAGAAAATTCTTTAGAAGAAATGTTACATAAATCTACTAACACATCAAATATAATACTTAGCATTTCTTTAAAAATTAATTTTAATACATTTCCCAATATACTATCATTTCCCAACATTTTCCACAAAATCTCCCCCTGATTTTGTATTTTTCTAATGTTTTTGCATTTTGAAATTTTTCTATTGTTTTTGGATTTTTATATTGGAAAGTAAAACAACTAATGACTAAAACAGCAAATAACCTAGAATTGTAAAATACAACCTAAATATCCAATTGTTTAGTCAAGATGATCCAAATGTTTCATACCGAGCATTGAGATAAGGTCCTCAAAACGGGATTTGGAAAATGATTTGGTAAACAAGTCAGCACATTGCTTACTTGTTTCGACATGAACCAAAATGATCAGATTTTTCTCATAGCAATCCCGTATGAAATGAAAACGTATTTCAATGTATTTTGTTTTAGAATGCTGTACGGGATTGCGTATGATACTAATAGCAGCAGTGTTATCAATATTTAAAGGAGTTTTGGTCAAGAGTAAACCATAATCGCGTAGTTGTTGTTGAATCCACAAGATTTGAGAACAGCAACTAGCAGCAGCGATATACTCAGCCTCAGCAGTGGATGTAGAAACAGTTTGTTGTTTCTTGCATTGCCAAGTCACCAATCTTCCTCCAAGAAATTGACAACCTCCTGATGTACATTTGGAATCAATGCCACAGCCTCCGTAGTCTGAATCGGAATATGCTGAAAGTTCAAAGTCACCATCATTGGAATACCAAATTCCAAGATTCGATTTTCCTTTGAGATATCGAAAAATCCGTTGTACTGCTCGCAAGTGAGTTATCTTCGGATCAGCTTGGTACCTAGAACAAACAGACACAGCAAACATGATATCTGGCCTAGATGCCGTTAGATACATCAAAGAGCCTATCATGGAGCGATATTCTTTTTGATCCGTAGGTGAATCTTCAGAGGCAGGTCCAATCTTTTCAGTTGTGTCAATGGGAGTAGAAAGTGGCTTGACCTCTAACATCTTGAATTTCTTCAAAATATCATTGACGTATTTTGTTTGATGGATAAAGATTCCCTTATCCATTTGTTGTACTTGTAATCCTAGAAAGAAAGCCATTTCTCCCATTGAGCTCATCTCAAATTTGGACTTCATAATTTCCTCAAATTCTTTGCACAAGCTGTCGTTTGTTGATCCAAAGATAATATCATCAACGTATACTTGCACTAGCAGTAAATCTTCCTTTGACTTCTTTATAAAGAGAGTGCTGTCAATTCGTCCTCGTGTAAATCCATTTTCCAACAAGTGTTGTGACAAAGTCTCATACCAAGCTCTCGGGGCTTGATGTAATCCGTAAAGAGCTTTGTCTAGTCGAAACACATGATTGGGAAATTGAGGATCTTCGAAACCCGGTGGTTGTTTGACAAACACTTCTTCATGAACTTTCCCATAGAGAAAAGCACATTTGACGTCCAATTGATAAACTTTGAAGTTCATGTATGAGGCATAAGCTAAGAATATCCGAATGGATTCTAGCCTTGCTACGGGTGCAAAAACCTCATCATAATCCAAACCTTCAACTTGAGTAAAACCTTGAACAACTAATCTTGCTTTGTTACGAACCACAATCCCTCGATCATCCTTTTTGTTACGAAAAACCCATCGAGTACCAATTGGATGAATACCTTTTGGAGGTTCCACCAATGTCCAAACTTGTAGTTTAACAAATTGCTGTAATTCTTCTTGCATGGCTTGGACCCAAGAAGATTCTTGTAAAGCAATTTGGACATTCTTTGGTTCTATTTGTGATAAGAAGCAAGATTCCATTTGAGCTATCCAACAAGAGGTGGACACTTGTTTTGGTTGAACACCAAGTTGAGTTCGTGTCTTCACTCCATCTGATACCTCTCCAATGACATTTTTCAAAGGATGTTTGAATTTTGCATTGATACCCAAAGTAGGTTGTGATTCAACTTCCATGTTTGCTTCAAGATTCGTATCCTCAAAGTTACTTTCCACCGCATCATCTGAATCATCATGATTAAATAATTCAGTGGAAGTTTCTTGAAATTCCTCATTTTCAGGATCCGAATGATTTTCTGCTTCATTTTCTACTTGTGAAGTAGAATGTCCAGGAGTCGAAGTTGTAGGAATAGATTCCGGAGGTGTAGGAGTAATAAGAATCGGCTCTGAAGGAGAGGAGATCACCGGAATCACATATTCAACATATTCATAATGAGAATTATCTGGAGATGTTGAATCTTCTGGAATTAGAACAAAAGAATTGAAGAATGAATCATAATCAAAGAACTTTTCAGGACCAATACCATCGGGAGATTTTGAATGCCTTAAGAATTCCACTTCATAAACCTCTTCCACCCGATTAGATGTCTTGTTATACACCCTTTTGTTATGAGAGTTCACTGAATATCCTAAGAAGAAACCGTCACCAGCTTTTTCGGCAAACTTTGACAATCTCTCTTTGGTCTTCATGATTAAACACGGACATCCAAATGGTTCCAAAAAATGAATATTCGGTTTCCGATTATTCAACAGTTCATAACTCGTCTTCTTCTTGTCTTTGACAACATGTACTCGATTGAGTACAAAACACGCCGTATTCACTGCTTCAGCCCAGAAAGTAATCGGTAGTTTAGAATCTGATAACATAGTTCTCGCTGTTTCTACTAATGTCCGATTCTTTCTTTCTGCCACTCCATTCTGTTGTGGAGTATAAGAAGCACTAAATTGATGTGTTATTCCATGTTGAAGACAGAACAATTCCATTAAATGATTCTTGAACTCCGTTCCATTGTCACTCCGAATTACCTTCACTTTCAATGAGAAAATTCTTTCCAACTTAAGAATCAGAAATTTTATTTTCTCAAATGCTTCATCCTTTGTTGCAAGGAAATATACCCATGAAAATCGTGAGTAATCATCGGTAATTACCAAGCAATAGAGTTTTCCTCTAATACTCCGAATGTTTACTGGACCAAACAAATCCATATGAAGTAACTCCAATGGCTTGTTAATTGAGTTCACCAATTTAGGTTTATGAGATTTTCTGATGAGCTTTCCCTTTTTACATGATATACAATGATCATGTAAAGAGAAGTTTTGTTTAGGCACACCTATCACTAAATCGTTTTTCACCAGATAATTCATTTTCCGAAAATTGATGTGACCCATTCTCCGATGCCAAAGTATAGAATCTTTCTCTGAAGCTTTTACTAACAAACATGTGTGATCCTGAGTTGTGGTACTTGATCTCATATCCAGAACATACACATCTTTTTGTCTTGGAGCTCTCATAAGTACCCATTCTTCAGGAACTGTGAAACCAGGTTTGAGTATCAAACATTCTTCAGAATTGAACCATGTTGATAGGTTCTTATCACAAACTTGGGATACACTGAGAAGATTGTGTTTCAACTCTTCAACGAAGTTTACTTTTTCAAAACTCACTTCACCATTTGTCACTGTGCCCTCACCAGTGATTTTTCCGCCCATATCTCCCGCAAACGATACACGTCCTCCATATTTATGTTTAACATCATTGAGCAAGGACAAATTCCCAGTCATATGTCTTGAACAGCCACTATCAACATGCCAAATGTTGTCAATAGATTGGGAAGACTGCAAGACATAAACATGAAAATTATTAGTTGCAAATGGACACCCAAGCCTTTGAGGCTTTGGGTTGTCCAGTAACGGGATCATCTATCCAGACATCAATCTCCTTCATTCCTTGTTTAAAGTTATGAGATAAAGAAGTTGAATCTTCAACAGGATTCTTTTCTTTTGGGACATTATTTTTAAAGATTTTCTTAAAAATATTGAAAGATTTTCCTGTTGAACCGTTTTTATCCGGTTGTTCCTTATTCATCTTCTTTTGTTTCTTTTTAAGAAGAGGAATACAATCTTTTAAAATATGTCCACGAACCCCACAAAAGAAACAACATCTATGCTCATATCTTTTGAATGATTGAGAACTAGAATGAGAACTCCTTGGAGATTTATCATTCAAAGATGTCTTTCCTCCTTTTCCCTCACAATCGTTGCATGCTTTGGATGAAAAGGTAGTCTTTGTTTGCTTCACAGGCTTAGAAGATGTATATCTTTTTAATAGATTAAAAGCCTTTTTATGAGGAGTAAAGATTTTAGCTTCTTTGTTTTCATTAAAAGAAGTTGTACCTTTATCCTTTTCACAATCATTTGTTGAAGCCGGAACAAAAACTACTTTATCATGTAAAGTCCCCTTACCCTTTTCACATGAGGTTTTAGGAATTTCAACCTCAACAGCCTTTTCTTTCAAATCAGTAGAAATCTTCTCGGGAGATGAAGTATAACAAGATGGTGGTGGAACAATATGATAACCCAACCCTGTCTTACTTTTAGTATCAGTGATTTGAGAGTGAATAATTTCATCTAAAACCATTGATGAGGTAGACATGTTGGAAAGTTTTCGATTTAATTCCAAGATTTGAGAAACTTGTTCTGCTTTTTGTTTAGATAAAGATTTGATATCAGTTAAGTATTTATCAATAACAGTTTGCTGATTTAAAATCTTCGCTTTGAGATCATGAATCTCAATTTGATAAGCCTCAATCTTTTCAGAAAACTTTTTATCATTGTTTACCAAAATCTTGTTATTTTCCCGAAACATTTGTGTTTCCAAGAGTAACTCTTGATTCTGTTTTTGTAAAAGACTGATCTTTTCCCCCAGATCAGTACATTTACCACAAATTTCCTCAGAGATATTAGAGTCGACCTCATTGATCTGAGCCATAAAGGCTTGTTGATGTGAATGCTCTTCAACGTGAGAACTCCAATCATAGTAATCATCTACTGTTGAAACCATTGCTTGAGAGGTAGAGGCTTTTGATTGTGTGACAGGAGGAACTGCTTGATATTGTCTAGGAGTGGATTCTTGAGCATTAGAAGGCTTGGTAAATCCTGAGCTTGGATTTTTACCTTTTTCACACTCTCGTGCAAAATGACCAAAGTTTTGGCAATTGTAGCACTTTACCTTAGATTTATCAAATCCAGGTCTTCCTCCAAGCTTAGACTTACCAGTTCTTTGAAGAAACTTTTTCACTTTTCTTGTGAACATTGCAAGATTCCATTGCAAGTCCATTTCTTCAAGATCATCTGGGTGAATTTGATCATAATCTTCTTCAATAAGTTCCACATTTGCTATTCTATTATTTATGAAGGCTTCATAAGAAGCAAGAAAGGCTGTAAGAACTTGTGCATGTTCTTCAGTTGCCTTTGAAACACTAGAACTAGCATTTGATTGTGGAACATATTGATAAGATTGAAAAGAAGAACTTCCTTCAGATGAAGAGCTTGGGTATTGTGAATAAGTTGGTGAAATAGGAGTAGAAGCACTAAACAATGCTGTGGTAGATGTTTGTACTTGAACTTTGGAGCCATAAACACTCGGATTTTGCATTGTGCGATGAGCCCTAGAGTGTTCCTTTTTCTTGATGGAAACATCATAATTTTGAAGCTTATTGAATAAGTCTTCAAGTTCCATGGCACCAAGTTGTTCCTCATCTTCCAACATTGCATCTACCTTACTATCCCAACGTTGCGGTAGAGCAGAGAGTAATTTTTCATTGATTTCTCCCCTTGAAAGCTCCATACCATGTCTTTTGAGTTCACTAGTAAGTTGGGAATACCGAACTATTAGATCCTCAAATGATTCATTAGGTAAGGTAGTGAATGCATCAAATTCCTTCTTTATGAGATCACACTTATTCTTCTTATATTTGTCATTCCCAGCAAATCGTTTCTTCATTGCTTCAAACAATTCAAAAGCAGTTGCTAATGATTTCCATCCAGACATTACTTCTTGTGGAAGTGCCATTGAAAGAATAGATTTTGCTTTTTGATCTCTAGCATATTCTTTCTTCTCCTCCGTATTAAAGAACTTGACAGGTTTGGGAGGAATAGGTTCTCTTTCTCCAAAATTTCCTTCTAAGCGTGGCTTGATATATTGCTCCGTAAGTGGAATCATGAGTTCCGGATCATATAAAGCAATAAAAGATTCAAACCTATAGAGCCAATCATCAAAATCTTTGAGCATAAACCTCGGTGGTTTGCTCGTGGTGCCTGTCTCTTGTTCGTTTTTAAACATGGCTTGAAATTGAGCGGTTGTCATAGACATGTTTTCTGCAAGGGATTAGAAATGCAAACCCAAACACAAAAACAATTCCAAGAATCTCAAGTTCAAAGTTACTCCGAAAGTATACTCAGCAAGTATACTCCGTATATACCAAATAACTCCGTAAGTAGTATTCAGTAACTAAGTTCCGTAACTTTGAATTTAAACCACAAAAGTCAAAACTACCAACTGTTATGCTCAGTATCTAATTCTCAGTAACTAGATTCAGTAACTAGCATAAGTCCGTAACTAACACTTAGTATTTTGATCCGAAACTAGATTTACCAAGTAATGAGTTGGTAAAAATCAATTTTATCTTTTCCGAAACAACAATTCAGCAACTAAATCAGTACGAAACAAGCACTCAGTAACTAGACTTCAGTAAGTAGAAATTTTCCGTAACTAGAATTAGTTTCGGAACAAAAGTCTAACAAACTTGTAACAAACTCGTAACAGAATTTCGCGCCAATCTAGATACTGACTAAAACGGTTATTTTTTGCTAGTTTCGGACAAATAAACAACTAGATACGGACTTAAAATCCCAGATTTTCAAAGTGAAATTACTTTCTCAATACATCTTCAATTTTAACAATCAAGATATGTATACACTCGTATTTGAAAACCGAACACTCGTGTAGTATTAATTTCAAGTTTAAACGTGTTTAATCAAAATCCGTACAAAATGAATTTGAAACATAATGAGATTTCAACGAATTGAATAATGAATTTTATCAAATTGAAAGTACAGAATGATTCGGAATCACTTACAGTGATGTTTTTGACGAAATTGAGACTGCAAATGATGAAATTGATCAAAATGAATTTCTGATCAAGTACTCCGTATGATCAAACACTCCGTATATCTCTTTAATCACTTCTGAATCAATCTAGAAGTAATCCGTATCAAACTAATCACCTCTGATCAATACATACAATCAAATTCCTCAAAAACACACTCTAAATCAATCACGAAGCTCACTAAGCAGCTCTGGTGGCTCTGATACCAATTGAAAGTCCACGATCTCAGAACTAAAACTTAGTAATCAAGTATAAAGTGCAGCGGATAACAATATACTTGAAGTAAATGATCTAGAGAAGAGAGAAATTGCTTTGGTAAACTAATTGTATTAATATAGCTCAGATAATACAAAAACACCAAAGACTTAGAGAATTCTGAACATAAAACACCTATATATATAGGCAGAATTCTCTAGTCAATATAAGTCAAACATCAAAATTCCGAATCTAACTACTTACTGACTTTTACTTACGGACTACCAGACAGTCCGTAAGTACTACATACATACTGACTATGTTAGTTACGGACATACTTGACTTGTACGCTTTCAGACTTCTAAAAATTTATCAAACCTAACATATTAAGCTTTAGACATCCATTGCTCCAACATCTTGATTCTTGCTTATTACTGAATCTGTCATCATCATTGATACACTCCTTGGTGTCCCTCCATCGATGATACGAACTTTAATAATAGGTAAAGAATCTGAATCATGCTCTAGGTTTGTATTAGTTTGAGTCTGGTTTTTTGATTTGCTGTTCACGTTTATATCTTCATTATTGTTGTGTTTCTGTGTGTTTTTGGTGCTATTGTTTTCTGAAATCGTTTGGTGATGGGAGGGAGTGGTAATAAGAAAAAGAAAAAGAAGGATTTGAAGGGGTCAAGTGGTTCGAATGTTTCTGGATCATCTTCTGCCGGACTTTGTGTCCACATTTGATACGGCAAAAATTAACATTGACTTTGGGTTGGATTCTCGAATATCTAATATGGAAGATGGTGTCTCTCAAGCTGCAACGAAGCAAGCAAATCAGGCTGAAAATATTAATTTGATGGAGGCATATACGGCTAGGGTTTCTAACCCTAAATCGCAAAACTTGGGGACCAAGGATCCAATCTTTGGGAAATCTGATTTATTTGGAAATAAGGATCAAATAGTGAAAAACGTGAGCCAGGTTGGGGATTCTAATTCCTGTAATATCCGTGGCACGATTTCGCAAAAAACTGGAGCTGATCAAAGTAATAAGCCTGTAGGAATCTCGCTAGCTGATATTGATGCAAGGTTTGAAAAGTTAAGGAATCCTCGTGGAATCCTTAAAAAAGCTGCTGCTGCTCCTAATCCTTTGGTAAGTAATCCGAATGCTCAAGTTAATGTAATGCCTGGCGCGGATGAATTAAAATCTAAAGAGGACAATAAAGCTACAAATAACGTCCAGGTTGAAGAGCTGTTCTTTGGTAAAATCCCTGGTCCGCCCCAATCTGATAGCTATGACCTAAATACGTCCACATATTCTGTTCATGTTGAATCTGAGTTGGAAAAGAATGGCGACACACAGGTTGATGAGGAAATCCATGATGACAACGTAGTAGATCAGGTTGGGACTGATGATCCTTGTAAAATCCCTGCTACTTACGCATATATATCAGGCATAGATCATTTGATAGCTGCTACAGTTCCAGTAAAACAGCCTGACACGAACTCACAATCTATGGGTTCAAAAACATATGCTCAAGTAACGGGAAACAACATAAAGCGAAAGGTGAATTTCTGTGCTATGAATCTGGATAGTAAAGATGATAAGGAAGTGGACGTTGACATTCCGCTTGAAACAGTAATGGAGGCTAGTAAAAAGTACTCAAATACTTTGTATGGCTATTTTGTTGGAAAACGTTTACCTTTTCCTGTAGTCCAGAATTATGCTCAGAATGTATGGAAGAAGTATGGGCTAGAAAAGGTTATGATGAATTCAAAAGGCTTCTTTTTTTCTTTAAATTCACTACTGAAACTGGTTTGAATGATGTTCTGGAAGGTGGACCATGGATGATTCGTCTTGTCCCAATTATCTTGAAACGCTGGTCTACGGATGATAATCTGGCGAAAGAAGATCCAACTAAGGTTCCTGTATGGATTAAGTTACATGATGTGCCTCTTCTTGCTTTTAATGAAGTAGGCCTTAGTGGTATCGCTACAAAAGTGGGAAAACCCATTATGTTAGATTCATATACAAGTATAATGTGTATGGAATCTTGGGGTCGACCGGGTTTTGCTCGAGCAATGGTTGAAATAGACTCTGCTTCTGCCTTAAAGGAATCGGTTGCTGTGGGCATTCCTAAACTAGATGGCACGGGAATTCTGGTTTCTGGTTTTAGGGTTTTAATTTTCTGAATTCGTGGTTTGTTAATTATTGCTTGATTTGCTGGTTCAAATATTGTTAAAAGTGGAGTTGTAGGTGAGTAGGTGTATCATGAAACGGGGTAAGGGAGCTTCGGATAATAAGATTGCTCAGAAGCACCAAACTGTTGAGGTTAAAGCTAGCCTACTTGGGGGTGGTAAACCTGTTCTAAAATCGATTCTTAAGGATAAGATGGGTTCGAAAGAGGATGCTTTGGATAAAACTGAGTCATCACAAGCTGGGTTGGATGATAAGGTTCATAGCCCTCATAAGGACTCAATTTATGCTGATCATGTGGATGGTTGTAATCTTTTTATGCCGAGTGTTGATAATCAGGTTGGTGCTTTAAGTGCTCATAAAATCCCTGATGTACACTCATCGATTGGTGATGAAGATCAGGTTGGGATTGAAACTGATGTTGAGACGTTTTTGGATGGCCAGGAAGGTCAAGCAGATCCTAAGGTTAGTGATATAGCTCAGGTTGGTGGTGCTGATCACTTTAAAATCCCTGAGTTATACTGTGACCCATTGGTTAAGGGGATCGATAGGTTGAAGGCTGTTACACATGAAGTGCAAGACTTAATTCAGCAACCAACTAAGTTCCCACAAGTAACAAAATCTGGAATATCATTTGCTAATGTGGTTTCTAAGGAACCTGTAACTAATAAGGTGAACTTTAGGACCATGGAAGCTACTGTTCCGGATAATGCTGATTTTGAGGTTGGTATTCCATTGTCGTCTGTTGAAGAAGTAAATAATCGTCTTACTAATTCACTTTATGGCTATTTTATTGGGAAGAGGCTAGCATATCCGGTGGTAGAGAATTATGTTTGGAATGCATGGCGTAAGTTTGGCATCCAGAAGATCATGATGAATGCCACTGGTTTTTTCTTCTTTAAATTCTCGACTATGAAAGGTGTTGATGATGTCTTGGAGAATGGCCCTTGGATGATCCGAGGGATTCCTGTAATCTTGAATAAATGGAACCCTTCGGTAAGTCTAAAGAAGGAGGATTTGTCTAAAGTTCCTGTTTGGGTTAAAATGCATGATGTTCCTATAACAGCTTTTACTGCTGATGGGCTGAGCTTGATTGCTACAAAAGTGGGTAAACCCATGATGTTAGATACTTATACGAGCAATATGTGTATGGATTCATGGGGACGAAGTAGTTATGCGCGAGCTATGATAGAATTAGATGCTGATAAGTGTTGGAGCATAATGACTAAAGCTTAATATGTTAAGTTTTTGATAAATTTTATAAAGTCTGAAACTGTACAAGTCAAGTATGTCCGTAACTAATATAGTCAGTATGTATGTAGTACTTACGGACTATCTGGTAGTCCGTAAGTAGAAGTCAGTAAGTAGATAGATTCGGAATTTTGATGTTTGACTTATATTGACTAGAGAATTCTGCCTATATATATAGGTGTTTGATGTTCAGAATTCTCTAAGTCTTTGGTTTTTGTATTATCTGAGCTACATTAATACAATCAGTTTACCAAAGCAATTTCTCTCTTCTCTAGATCATTTACTTCAAGTATATTGTTATCCGCTGCGTTTTATACTTGATTACTAAGTTTTAGTTCTGAGATCGTGGACTTTCAATTGGTATCAGAGACACCAGAGCTGCTTAGTGAGCTTCGTGACTGATTTAGAGTGTGTTTTTGAGGAATTTGACCGAGTGTATTGATCGGAGGTGATTAGTTTGATACGGATTACTTCTGGATTGATTCAGAAGTGATTAAATAGATATACGGAGTGTTTGGTTATACGGAGTACTTGATCAGAAGTTCATTTTGATCAATTTCATCATTTGCAGTCTCAATTTCGTCAAAAACATCACTGTAAGTGATTCCGAATCATTCTGTGTTTTCAATTTGATCAAATTCATTGTTAAATTCGTTGAAATCTCATTCTGTTTCAAATTCATTTTGTACGGATTTTGATTAACACGTTTTAAACTTGAAATTAATAATACACGAGTGTTCGGTTTTCAATTACGAGTGCATACATATCTTGATTGTTAAAATTGAAGATGTATTGAGAAAGTAATTTCACTTTGAAAATCTGGGATTCTAAGTCCGTATCTAGTTGTTTGTTTGTCCGAAACTAGCAAAAATAACCGTTTTAGTCCGTATCTAAATTGGCGCGAAATTCTGTTACGAGTTTGTTACAAAGTTTGTTGACTTTTGTTCCGAAACTAATTTTAGTTACGGAAAATTTTCTACTTACTGATGTCTAGATACTGAGTGCTTGTTTCGGACTGATTAATTTTTGCTTAGTTGCTGAATTGTTGTTTCGGAAAAGTTAAACTTAATTTTTGCCAACTCATTACTTGGTAAATCTAGTTTCGGATCGAGATACTAAGTGTTAGTTACGGACTTATGCTAGTTACTGAATCTAGTTACTGAGAATTAGATACTGAGCATAAAAGTTGGTAATTACTGATAACACTTCCAGATTGTGCTACTTGCTGAATCTAGCTACTGAATACTAGATACTGAAAACAGTTGGTAGTTTTGACTTTCGCGGTTTAATTCAAAGTTACGGAACTCAGTTACTGAATACTACTTACGGAGTTATTTGGTATATACGGAGTATACTTGCTGAGTATACTTTCGGATTAACTTTGAACTTGAGATTCTTGGAATTGTTTTTGTGTTTGGGTTTGCATTTCTAATCCCTTGCAGAAAACATGTCTATGACAACTGCTCAATTTCAAGCCATGTTTAAAAATGAACAAGAGACAGGCACCACGAGCAAACCACCGAGGTTTATGCTCAAGGATTTTGATGATTGGCTCTATAGGTTTGAATCCTTTATTGCTCTATATGATCCGGAACTCATGATCCCACTTACGGAGCAATATATTAAGCCACGCTTAGAAGGAAATTTTGGGGAAAGAGAACCTATTCCTCCCAAACCTGTCAAGTTCTTTAATACGGAGGAGAAGAAAGAATATGCTAGAGATCAAAAAGCAAAATCTATTCTTTCAATGGCACTTCCACAAGAAGTTATGTCTGGATGGAAATCATTAGCAACTGCTTTTGAATTGTTTGAAGCAATGAAGAAACGATTTGCTGGGAATGACAAATATAAGAAGAATAAGTGTGATCTCATAAAGAAGGAATTTGATGCATTCACTACCTTACCTAACGAATCATTTGAGGATCTAATAGTTCGGTATTCCCAACTTACTAGTGAACTCAAAAGACATGGAATGGAGCTTTCAAGAGGAGAAATTAATGAAAAATTACTCTCTGCTCTACCTCAACGTTGGGATAGTAAGGTAGATGCAATGTTGGAAGATGAGGAACAACTTGGTGCCATGGAACTTGAAGACTTATTCAATAAGCTTCAAAATTATGATGTTTCCATCAAGAAAAAGGAACACTCTAGGGCTCACCGCACAATGCAAAATCCGAGTGTGTATGGCTCCAAAGTTCAAGTACAAACATCTACCACAACATTGTTTAGTGCTTCTACTCCTATCACACCAACTTATTCACAATACCCAAGCTCTTCATCTGAAGGAAGTTCTTCTTTTCAATCTTATCAATATGTTTCACAATCAAATGCTAGTCCTAGTGTTTCAAAGGCAACTGAAGAACATGCACAAGTTCTTACAGCCTTTCTTGCTTCTTATGAAGCCTTCATAAGTAATAGAATAGCAAATGTGGAACTTATTGAAGAAGATTATGATCAGATTCACCCAGACGATCTTGAAGAAATGGACTTGCAATGGAATCTTGCAATGTTCACAAGAAAAGTGAAAAAGTTTCTTCAAAGAACTGGTAAGTCTAAACTTGGAGGAAGACCTGGATTTGATAAATCTAAGGTAAAGTGCTACAATTGCCAAAACTTTGATCATTTTGCACGTGAGTGTGAAAAAGGTAAAAATCCAAGCTCGGGATTTACCAAGCCTTCTAATGCTCAAGAATCCATTCCCAGACAATATCAAGCAGTTCCTCCTGTCACACAATCAAAAGCCTCTACCTCTCAAGCAATGGTTTCAACAGTAGATGATTACTATGATTGGAGTTCTCACGTTGAAGAGCATTCACATCAAGAAGCCTTTATGGCTCAAATCAATGAGGTCGACTCTAATATCTCTGAGGAAATTTGTGGTAAATGTACTAATCTGGGGGAAAAGATCAGTCTTTTACAAAAACAGAATCAAGAGTTACTCTTAGAAACACAAATGTTTCGGGAAAATAACAAGATTCTGGTAAACAATGATAAAAAGTTTTCTGAAAAGATTGAGGCTTATCAAATTGAGATTCATGATCTCAAAGCGAAGATTTTAAATCAGCAAACTGTTATTGATAAATACTTAACTGATATCAAATCTTTATCTAAACAAAAAGCAGATCAAGTTTCTCAAATCTTGGAATTAAATCGAAAACTTTCCAACATGTCTACTTCATCAATGGTTTTAGATGAAATTATTCACTCTCAAATCACTGATACTAAAAGTAAGACAGGGTTGGGTTATCATATTGTTCCACCACCATCTTGTTATACTTCATCTCCCGAGAAGATTTCTACTGATTTGAAAGAAAAGGCTGTTGAAGTTTCTAAAACCTCATATGAAAAGGGTAAGGGGACTTTACATGATAAAGTAGTTTTTGTTCCTGCTTCAACAAATGCTTGTGAAAAGGATAAAGGTACAACTTCTTTTACTGAAAACAAAGAAGCTAAAATCTTTACTCCTCATAAAAAGGCTTTTAATCTATTAAAAAGATATACATCTTCTAAGCCTGTGAAGCAAACAAAAACTACCTTTTCATCCAAAGAATGCAACGATTGTGAGGGAAAAGGAGGTAAGACATCTTTGAATGATAAATCTCCAAGGAGTTCTCATTCTAGTTCTCAATCATTCAAAAGATATGAGCATAGATGTTGTTTCTTTTGTGGGGTTCGTGGACATATTTTAAAAGATTGTATTCCTCTTCTTAAAAAGAAACAAAAGAAGATGAATAAGGAACAATCGGATAAAAACGGTTCAACAGGAAAATCTTTCAACGTTTTTAAGAAAATCTTTAAAAATAATGTCCCAAAAGAAAAGAATCCTGTTGAAGATTCAACTTCTTTATCTCATAACTTTAAGCAAAGAATGAAGGAGATTGATGTCTGGATAGATGATCCCGTTACTGGACAACCCAAAGCCGCAAAGGCTTGGGTGTCCATTTGCAACTAATAATTTTCATGTTTCTGATAAGGAGCTAAAGGAGGATATAACGATTGGTGTTCCTAATCTTTATGGGTCAGGTTATTTACGGGAAACAATTCGCATTGAGTATGAATGGAAACCTCCTAGGTGTGAAAATTGTAAAATATTCGGGCATACCTGTGTGAGTTGCCCTAGGGTGGTTAAAGAAGTAGCAACTGTACAACAAAATGATGTGAATGATGGGTTCAAAGTGCCAAGAAAATCGCAAAAAGTTGCTGGAAATTCTAAAGGATTCACATTGAATAAGCCTAAACCAAGATTTGAGTATAAGCCTATTAGTAGGAATAATGAGAAGACAAATGCAACTGTAGAAAAGGTCTCAACCTCTAATGCATTCTCGGCATTAGAAATAGAAGATGATATTGTTATTAAGGAGGTTAAGGGTGCACAAATGGGAGGCCAGAAATTGAATGGGAAAGGGTGAAAGTCCACGATCTCAGAACTAAGCTTAGTAATCAAGTATAAAGTGCAGCGGATAATCAATATACTTGAAGTAAATGATCTAGATAAGGAAAATATTGCTTTGGTAAACTGATTGTATTAATGTCACTCAGATAATACAAAAACCAAAGACTTAGAGAATTCTAAACAGACACTCACCTATATATAAGCAGAATTCTCTTAGTCAAAATAAGTCAACTTCTAGGTCCGAAACTAACACTTACTGACCTCTACTTACGGACTCACATACAGTCCGTAAGTACTACTTACATACTGACTTACTACATACGGACTTACTTACACTTGGTGACTTTCGGACTCAAGACTTATACATATTCTGTTACAAAAGTTTATCAAAAACTATTTAATTGAGCTTTAGACATTTATGCGCCAACAAACTCCCCCTTGGATAAAGCTTAATTTGTCTTGATTCTGATATATCTTTATTCGAATCCAGGAAGCTTGCATCCAGCATGGATTCCCTGCTCCAGACAAACATGCACCACTCTTTGAAACATCCTTGCTTGAAGTGTTGATTCTGGATCATCAGCATGAACAATTTGATTCTGTTCAAGTATCAACAAGTCTTCTTCAGCAAGATTAATTAGGCTCAGAGGATCATAAACTTTCACTACGTTTCTGGTTGGCCATAAGATGTTTCCATCTTGTTCTTTGTCATAGCAAACAATGTAGGCTTCTCCAGTATTGCTTACATACAGCCATTCAATGAAGTATTTGGTGAAGTTCGTTGGAAGATTCTCCAGAGGAATTTCCTTTTTGCAATGTGCTCCAGGATAAATAAGTTTCACTTTTGGTTGATTTGTTATTGGATAAATCTCCCAAGGATCAACTTTTCTTTTTGGCAACACTCTTGGAAGATATTTCCAATCCAAATAGTTTTCTTTCTGCCAATTAGTATCCTCATAAATCCTCTGGATCATCCAGTGTACGATACCTCTTTCAGGATAATTCAGAATGTTAATGCTTCCAAGACGATTCAAGTCACACTGAGGCAGGGATCCAAGTCTTCTAAACGATCTAGAGAAGTACTGAAGACCATCTGTTCTTTTTACCACAAAGACCTTGTTGTCTGAATCATACTTCCAACTAATAATCCTTCCTTTGAGTTTTCTGCTTTTAAGCTTGAAGGTTTTCCTCTTTGTCAATTTCTCTTCATTTACCACAACCTTTTCTTTGAACCAATCCTTGTAAGGTTTTTCTTGAACTGGATCTTCAGAAAAGTTCTGGAATAAGGATTCTTCATGCTCTTCCTCTATTCCATCAACCTCTTCTCCTTCTTCTGGAGGCTCCTCATCTGAATCAAAGTCCCCATTCTGATTTAGAATTTGTAGATTATAATCAAACTCAGCAATATCATTATCCTGATAATCATGCTCATCTTCATCACTCCCCCAGATATATACAACATTTTGTGTTCCAGAAGATTCCCCAACTTCCATCCTTTTGCAAGTAGGAGAGTAGCTACCAGTAGATATATGTTTCTTGACCAATTCTTCTTCTCCAATATTAATCATAAATCTTTGGTCACTTGGTAACAGCTCCCCCTCAACTTTATCACTTTCCCTTTCTTCAGCAAAGTCAAAAATATCAGTATCCAGCTCATCTTCTTCTTCTAAGTCATCAAATATAATATCTTCAAAATCTGAAGTTTGAACTGGAATATCACTGATCTGAGGCAGTGCAAGTGCATAATGTATAGGATCTGGAGAATCAATAGGAGTTGATGTATCATGCTCTGGATCACTTGGAGAAAAATGCTGTTGATCATCCTCATTGTCATCATTATCACCAGCACCAAAATCATATAAGCCATCATCATTGCCATCCTCATCATCATCATTACCATCACCATCATTACCATTACCACCATCATCATCACCTTTACCATCATCATCATTGTCATCCTTTTGTTCATCTTCCTCTGCTTCCTTGTCAGATTTCTCCCCCTGATCAACTGATTTTTCTTTCAATTTCTGAATTTCAAGCTCCAATTCCTTGATCTTTTCAGCTTGTTGATCAATCAGGGTCCGTTGAGCAACCACTTGTTGATTTTGCTCATGAAATCTCTCTTCCATTTTCACTGAGTAATCAATCAATTTCTTTTGCATTTCCTCTACAAGATTTAAGACAGGAGCAATTGCCTTAATTAATTTGGAATCCACTTCAGCAAGAGGAATTGATGGAAGTGTATCTGTTGGCAAACTGGTTGAAGATGGAATGCTGGAAGAAGTCATTATTACTCCAGATGAAGGCATACTAGTAGAAGTACTAGCATCCTTAGAAAATAATGATAAAGGAGTTGTTCTTCTGATTTTCTTTGGTCTAATAGGAATTTGTTCAACTTCAGGATTATATGATGGATCAAGAGCTTCTTCTCTTTCTTTTCTCTTCCTTTCCTCAACAATCTTTGGATCTTCTTCTTCAGATGAACTAGAAGAATCATCTTCAGATGCATTGTCATTCTCAGTATCAGAAGAATCCGTAGATGTAGTATGAACAGCTTCAGCAATATCAGCAGCAGGTGCTTCATGAGCAGGTTCATCCTCAAACAAATCAGCATGCAGGTCAATGTTTTCAAACGTTGCTGGCAACTCAACATTTCCTTCCATAACAGCCTCTTGTTCAACATCAACTTGTGGTTCATTGGCTGCAATATTTTCTATTTCTTCCACATGAACACCTTCTGGAGGATCATTTGCAATAATAATCTGTGCTTGTTCCTGGACTTGTTCCTCATGGATATCCTCTCCTACTTCTTCATCACTTGAGGATAGCTCAAATTCAATCTCTGGAGGTACAAAGTTTATATCCAAAACATGTCCAAATAAATCCAAAGATGCAGGAACAGCCTTCTTTCTGTAGTTGTGAACATCAGCAAATATCCTTTGTGGAACAGGAATGTAAGAATATCTGTCTCCTTCAAAAGTAAGTCCCTGAAGATGTTGATTGAAAATCCTTTGTAAAAACCTTGGATACATAAAGAAAGCCTCTTTGCTTGACAAATTTCCAATCAATTGCTGAAAGATGAACTTTGAAAAGTTGTATGGGATATTCAGAATAAGAGCAGTTATCATTTCAAGTAGATTTATCCCAACAGAATCATGTCCAGACTTCCTTGGAGATAAGGTGGAGACCATAGTATGTATCATAAACTTCCATTGAGGAGGAAAATGATTTTTCAGATATTGTTTGTCCATTGGTCCTCTAGTACATCCCATCCTAGAAAGACAGTCTATCACAATTTCCCTTGGAATTCTATTGTTCACTAGTGCATCATCCCCAAAATTCCAGGTTTGTCTTATCATATCCTCTGTAAGATCTAAGGGAATCCCAGTCACAATAGCTCTAATGCATGGAGGATTATTGTTTGGAAGGTATTCAGCTGAATTCCAAAACTCAAACATATGTTCTTGAAAGATGTGATCAACTCCCATATGTAAAGCATAATGAATTCTAGACCTTCTCAAAAAGTTCAGGATTGGATGAAAACAATTATTTATAGGCTTGTTTGGGGGATCCAAAAGATAAGCAGTCACATTATGTCTTGGCTCAAAGTCAATGATAACTCTAGCAATATCAGCAACACCAGGTTGATCTGCCATAATGTGTATAACAAGCTATACAAAACAAACTGTTAAGCAATATTCAAGACCACAGAATCAAAATAATGTACACACTGAAAATTTGTTAAGTGTCAAATTAGTCCGAAACGAGAATTACTTAGATCTTTATGTCAGTAACTAGCTACTTGGTACTAAGTATCACTACTAGGTCAGTATGTAATACTTATTTCAATAACTAGGTATCAACATATATTTTCCAAGTAAAACTAGGTCAGGAACTAACTTTTACTTCACTTTCAGATTGTCCGAAACTAGGATTACCTTGTCAGTATGTAGGAGAGGACACTAATCCGTAACTAACAGATCAAATAAATGAGTGTAGTCCGTAACTATAGTCCGTATGTACATTCTGACTAAGGAATCCGAAACTAAGTCCGTATATCATATTAAGTCCGTAAGTAAACTTTTAGTCAGTAACTAAATGGATACTTGATAGACTTAGAATAATTCAAAACTTAAGTCAGCAAGTATAAAATCCGTAAGTAAATATGTCCGTAAGTAGGGTTGGTCAATAAGTCAATGGTCAAACATTTGACTTAAGGTCCGTAACTACGATAGTTACGGACAAAACCCTAATCTTAGTCCGTAACTAGAAGATACGGACTCAAGATGCGACTGTTCATGTGAACAGTAACTTGAACAGAAAAATCACGATTTAAATCATAAGTATTGAAAGATCACGAATGAAATTTATACCTATGAATGCGGAATAACACTGCGCACAAATCTATCTTGATAGATTTGAAAATGATGAAGTACACAGAGAGAAATCGAAGAAATTGTGCTCGGTTTTGCAGATACTGAATATGCTAGATCCGGACTATTTTGAAAAGTGTTTGAAAGCTTATGTCAACTATGGGTTTTAGAAGTACATATACCTTTTCAATCATAGTTCCGGACCTATTATCAGTTACTGAAAAATCCTTTGATCATTTTGAAATTTAAAAATTTATTTTGATGATTTTCAAAAATGACTTTGGTTGAAACATATAGAATCAAAAAGATTAATCTTTGGATATTATCTACCTAAATCTAAAAGACATAACAATTTTTAAAAAGAAAACTAATTTGAAAAATATAAAATCCTAAAAATATTTACAAGAAAATTATAACAGAATAAAATATTTTTGGTGGGAAAAATCTCATGAGTTGGGATCATATTGGGATATTTAAATGTATTATATTTATTATTGAGAAATGCAAGTTTATTTTGATTGTTAGTATGTTTATCCTCTTTAAATTTATATAACATTTCCAAAATATCTTTTCTAAAAATTATTTTATATAAAATTATTGGTATTATTGTTCACTCAAGTACTCAAATATTTAAGTATCTTTTTGGCATTTATTGTTATTGTGCACATTATTCTATATAAGCTAAATATCAATATACTTCTGAATTTCAAAATACAGTAATATTTCTATATAGAGGGTGAAAATATGATGAAGTCTTTAAGAGTACACACATATGTTGGAATGACATTTTGTCACATATGTCATACCCTAGGTTGGAATTACAACTATATCTCAGGTCTATACAAAGTATAACAGAGAGATATAATTAAGTAAACCTTCTTCAAAATCATACCCAAGTCTAAGGTCTGTACAACGTACAACAAATAGTGGATATGATTCCCCAGACAACATAATATAAAGACCCTAAATGATAGATCATACCATATTAATTTTCAGAATTTAAGACATTTTATTGTTATTTTGAATCTAGAAGAATAGAATCTTGATAACTTTGAGTCATTTATTTTGACTTTTGCTTAAGTCAATTGTCTTTTGCTTGTCATATACAGATATTTTGGATTATATAAAATAATATGCACTAATTATTTGACATTTCTTAGACGAGATACCTTAAATACTTGAATACCTACCAATATATTATATATAACTTAAATTTTAGAAAATTCTTTAGAAGAAATGTTACATAAATCTACTAACACATCAAATATAATACTTAGCATTTCTTTTAAAATTAATTTTAATACATTTCCCAATATACTATCATTTCCCAACATTTTCCACAAAATCTCCCCCTGATTTTGTATTTTTCTAATGTTTTTATATTTTGAAATTTTTCTATTGTTTTTGGATTTTTATATTGGAAAGTAAAACAACAAAGGACTAAAACAGCAAATAACCTAGAATTGTAAAATACAACCTAAATATCCAATTGTTTAATCAAGTTTATCCAAATGTTTCATACCGAGCATTGAGATAAGGTCCTCAAAACGTGATTTGGAAAATGATTTGGTAAACAAGTCAGCACGTTGCTTACTTGTTTCGACATGAACCAAAATAATCAGATTTTTCTCATAGCAATCCCGTATGAAATGAAAACGTATTTCAATATGTTTTGTTTTAGAATGCTGTACGGGATTGCGTATGATACTGATAGCAGCAGTGTTATCAATATTTAAAGGAGTTTTGGTCAAGAGTAAACCGTAATCGCGTAGTTGTTGTTGAATCCACAAGATTTGAGAACAGCAACTAGCAGCAGCGATGTACTCAGCCTCAGCAGTGGATGTAGAAACAGTTTGTTGTTTCTTGCATTGCCAAGTCACCAATCTTCCTCCAAGAAATTGACAACCTCCTGATGTACATTTGGAATCAATGCCGCAACCTCCGTAGTCTGAATCGGAATATGCTGAAAGTTCAAAGTCATCATCATTGGAATACCAAATTCCAAGATTCGATTTTCCTTTGAGATATTGAAAAATCCGTTGTACTGCTCGCAAGTGAGTTATCTTCGGATCAGCTTGGTACCTAGAACAAACAGACACAGCAAACATGATATCTGGCCTAGATGCCGTTAGATACATCAAAGAGCCTATCATGGAGCGATATTCTTTTTGATCCGTAGGAGAATCTTCAGAGGCAGGTCCAATCTTTTCAGTTGTGTCAATGGGAGTGGAAAGTGGCTTGACCTCTAACATCTTGAATTTCTTCAAGATATCATTGACGTATTTTGTTTGATGGATAAAGATTCCCTTATCCATTTGTTGTACTTGTAATCCTAGAAAGAAAGCCATTTCTCCCATTGAGCTCATCTCAAATTTGGACTTCATAATTTCCTCAAATTCTTTGCACAAGCTGTCGTTTGTTGATCCAAAGATAATGTCATCAACGTATACTTGCACTAGCAGTAAATCTTCCTTTGACTTCTTGATAAAGAGAGTGCTGTCAATTCGTCCTCGTGTAAATCCATTTTCCAACAAGTGTTGTGACAAAGTCTCATACCAAGCTCTCGGGGCTTGATGTAATCCGTAAAGAGCTTTGTCTAGTCGAAACACATGATTGGGAAATTGAGAATCTTCAAAACCCGGTGGTTGTTTGACAAACACTTCTTCATGAACTTTCCCATAGAGAAAAGCACATTTGACGTCCAGTTGATAAACTTTGAAGTTCATGTATGAGGCATAGGCTAAGAATATCCGAATGGATTCTAGCCGAGCTACGGGTGCAAAAACCTCATCATAATCCAAACCTTCAATTTGAGTGAAACCTTGAACAACTAATCTTGCTTTGTTGCGAACCACAATCCCTCGATCATCCTTTTTGTTGCGAAAAACCCATCTAGTACCAATTGGAAGAATACCTTCTGGAGGTTCCACCAATGTCCAAACTTGTAGTTTTACAAATTGCTGTAATTCTTCTTGCATGGCTTGCACCCAAGAAGATTCTTGTAAAGCAATGTGGACATTCTTTGGTTCTATTTGTGATAAGAAGCAAGATTCCATTTGAGCTATCCAACAAGAGGTGGACACTTGTTTTGGTTGAACACCAAGTTGAGTTCGTGTCTTCACTCCGTCTGATACCTCTCCAATGACATTTTTCAAAGGATGTTTGAATTTTGCATTGATACCCAAAGTAGGTTGTGATTCAACTTCCATGTTTGCTTCAAGATTCGTATCCTCAAAGTTACTTTCCACCGCATCATCTGAATCATCATGATTAAATAATTCAGTGGAAGTTTCTTGAAATTCCTCATTTTCAGGATCCGAATGATTTTCAGCTTCAAGTTCTACTTGTGGAGTAGAATGTCCTTCTTCTTCTTGAGGAGTAGAAGTTGTAGGAATAGATTCCGGAGGAGTTACTTCTGATAAAACGGTTGGTGTAGGAGTAATAAGAATCGGCTCTGAAGGAGAAGAAATCACCGGAATCACATATTCAACATATTGATAATGAGAATTATCTGGAGATATTGAATCTTTTGGAAGTGGAACAAAAGAATTGAAGAATGAATCATAATCAAAGAACTTTTCAGGACCAATACCATCGGGAGATTTTGAATGTCTTAAGAATTCCACTTCATAAACCTCTTCCACCCGATTAGATGTCTTGTTATACACCCTGTTGTTATGAGAGTTCACTGAGTATCCTAAGAAGAAACCGTCACCAGCTTTTTCGGCAAACTTTGACAATCTCTCTTTGGTCTTCATGATTAAACACGGACATCCAAATGGTTCCAAAAAATGAATATTCGGTTTCCGATTATTCAACAGTTCATAACTCGTCTTCTTCTTGTCTTTGACAACATGTACTCGATTGAGTACAAAACATGCCGTATTTACTGCTTCAGCCCAGAAAGTAATCGGTAGTTTAGAATCTGATAACATAGTTCTCGCTGTTTCTACTAATGTCCGATTCTTTCTTTCTGCCACTCCATTCTGTTGTGGAGTATAAGAAGCACTAAATTGATGTGTTATTCCATGTTGAAGACAAAACAATTCCATTAAGTGATTCTTGAATTCCGTTCCATTGTCACTCCGAATAATCTTCACCTTCAATGAGAAAATTCTTTCCAATTTAAGAATCAGAAATTTAATTTTCTCAAATGCTTCATCCTTTGTTGCAAGGAAATATACCCATGAAAATCGTGAGTAATCATCGGTAATTACCAAGCAATAGATTTTTCCTCCAATACTCCGAATGTTTACTGGACCAAACAAATCCATATGAAGTAACTCCAAAGGCTTATTGATTGAGTTCACCAATTTTGGTTTATGAGATTTTCTGATGAGCTTTCCCTTTTTACATGATACACAATGATCATGTAAAGAGAAGTTTTGTTTAGGAACACCGATTACTAAATCGTTTTTCACCAGATAATTCATTTTCCGAAAATTGATGTGACCCATTCTCCGATGCCAAAGTATAGAATCTTTCTCTGAAGCTTTTACTAACAAACATGTGTGATCCTGATTTGTGGTACTTGATCTCATATCCAGAACATACACATCTTTTTGTCTTGGAGCTCTCATAAGTACCCATTCTTCAGGAACTGTGAAACCAGGTTTGAGTATCAAGCATTCCTCAGCATTGAACCATGTTGATAGGTTCTTATCACAAACTTGGGATACGCTGAGAAGATTGTGTTTCAACTCTTCAACAAAGTTTACTTTTTCAAAACTCACTTCACCATTTGTTACTGTGCCTTCACCAGTGATTTTTCCGCCCATATCTCCCGCAAACGATACATGTCCTCCATATTTATGTTTAACATCTTTGAGCAAGGACAAATTCCCAGTCATATGTCTTGAACAGCCACTATCAACATGCCAAATGTTGTCGATAGATTGGGAAGACTGCAAGACATAAACATGAAAATTATTAGTTGCAAATGGACACCCAAGCCTTTGAGGCTTTGGGTTGTCCAGTAACGGGATCATCTATCCAGACATCAATCTCCTTCATTCTTTGCTTAAAGTTACGAGATAAAGAAGTTGAATCTTCAACAGGATTCTTTTCTTTTGGGACATTATTTTTAAAGATTTTCTTAAAAACGTTAGAAGATTTTCTTGTTGAACCGTTTTTATCCGGTTGTTCCTTATTCATCTTCTTTTGTTTCTTTTTAAGAAGAGGAATACAATCTTTTAAAATATGTCCACGAACCCCACAGAAGAAACAACATCTATGCTCATATCTTTTGAATGATTGAGAACTAGAATGAGAATTCCTTGGAAATTTATCATTCAAAGATGTCTTTCCTCCTTTTCCCTCACAATCATTGCATTCTTTGGATGAAAAGGTAGTCTTTGTTTGCTTCACAGGCTTAGAAGATGTATATCTTTTTAATAGATTAAAAGCCTTTTTATGAGGAGTAAAGATTTTAGCTTCTTTGTTTTCATTAAAAGAAGTTGTACCTTTATCCTTTTCACAATCATTTGTTGAAGCAGGAACAAAAACTACTTTATCATGTAAAGTCCCCTTACCCTTTTTACATGAGGTTTTAGGAATTTCAACCTCAACAGCCTTTTCTTTCAAATCAGTAGATATCTTCTCGGGAGATGAAGTATAACAAGATGGTGGTGGAACAATATGATAACCCAACCCTGTCTTATTTTTAGTATCAGTGATTTGAGAGTGAATTATTTCATCTAAAACCATTGATGAAGTAGACATGTTGGAAAGTTTTCGATTTAATTCCAAGATTTGAGAAACTTGATCTGCTTTTTGTTTAGCCAAAGATTTAATATCAGTTAAGTATTTATCAATAACAGTTTGCTGATTTAAAATCTTCACTTTAAGATCATGAATCTCAATTTGATAAGCCTCAATCTTTTCAGAAAACTTTTTATCATTGTTTACCAGAATCTTGTTATTTTCCCGAAACATTTGTGTTTCCAGGAGTAACTCTTGATTCTGTTTTTGTAAAAGACTGATCTTTTCCCCCATATCAGTACATTTACTACAAATTTCCTCAGAGATATTAGAATCGACCTCATTGATTTGAGCCATAAAGGCTTGTTGATGTGAATGCTCTTCAACGTGAGAACTCCAATCATAGTAATCATCTACTGTTGAAACCATTGCTTGAGAAGTAGAGATTTTTGATTGTGTGACAGGAGGAACTGCTTGATATTTTCTGGGAGTGGATTCTTGAGCATTTGAAGGCTTGGTAAATCCTGAGCTTGGATTTTTGCTTTTTTCACACTCTCGTGCAAAATGACCAAAGTTTTGGCAATTGTAGCATTTGACCTTAGATTTATCAAATCCAGGTCTTCCTCCAAGCTTAGATTTACCAGTTCTTTGAAGAAACTTTTTCACCTTTCTTGTGAACATTGCAAGATTCCATTGCAAGTCCATTTCTTCAAGATCATTGGGATGAATCTGATCATAATCTTCTTCAATGAGTTCCACATTTGCTATCCTATTACTTATGAAAGCTTCATAAGAAGCAAGAAAAGCTGTAAGAACTTGAGCATGTTCTTCAGTTGCCTTTGAAACACCAGGACTAGCATTTGATTGTGGAACATATTGATGAGTTTGAAAAGAAGAACTTCCTTCAGATGAAGAGCTTGGGTATTGTGAATAAGTTGATGAAATAGGAGTAGAAGCACTAAACAATGCTGTGGTAGATGTTTGTACTTGAACTTTGGAGCCATAAACACTCGGATTTTGCATTGTGCGATGAGCCCTAGAGTGTTCCTTTTTCTTGATGGAAACATCATAATTTTGAAGCTTATTGAATAAGTCTTCAAGTTCCATGGCACCAAGTTGTTCCTCATCTTCCAACATTGCATCTACCTTACTATCCCAACGTTGAGGTAGAGCAGAGAGTAATTTTTCATTGATTTCTCCCCTTGAAAGCTCCATACCATGTCTTTTGAGTTCACTAGTAAGTTGGGAATACCGAACTATTAGATCCTCAAATGATTCGTTAGGTAAGGTAGTGAATGCATCAAATTCCTTTTTTATTAAATCACACTTATTCTTCTTATATTTGTCATTCCCAGCAAATCTTTTCTTCATTGCTTCAAACAATTCAAAAGCAGTTGCTAATGATTTCCATCCAGACATAACTTCTTGTGGAAGTGCCATTGAAAGAATTGATTTTGCCTTTTGATCTCTGGCATATTCTTTCTTCTCCTCCGTATTAAAGAACTTAACAGGTTTGGGAGGAATAGGTTCTCTTTCACCAAAATTTCCTTCTAGACGTGGCTTGATGTATTGCTCCGTAAGTGGAATCATGAGTTCCGGATCGTATAGAGCAATGAAAGATTCAAATCTATAAAGCCAATCATCAAAATCCTTGAGCATAAACCTCGGTGGTTTACTCGTGGTGCCTGTCTCTTGTTCGTTTTTCATCATGGCTTGGAATTGAGCAGTTGTTATAGACATGGTGTCTGCAAAAGATTAGAAAAGCACACGCAAACACAAAACAAATTCCAAGAATCTCAAGTTCAAAGGTAGTCCGAAAGTATACTTAATAAGTATATTCCGTATATACCAAATGATTCCGTAAGTGATGTTCAGTGACTAAGTTCCGTAACTTAGATTTCAACAGCTTGATTCAGTATCTAGTCCTCAGTAACTAGATTCAGCAACTAGCATACACTTAGTAACTCACACCTTATGATCAGTATCTAGTTATCAGTAACTAGATTCAGTAACTATCATAAGTCAGTAAGTAACACTCTGTATTTGAATCCGAAACTAAATTTACCAAGTGAAGTATAACAGAGAGATATAATTAAGTAAACCTTCTTCAAAATCATACCCAAGTCTAAGGTCTGTACAACGTACAACAAATAGTGGATATGATTCCCCAGACAACATAATATAAAGACCCTAAATGATAGATCATACCATATTAATTTTCAGAATTTAAGACATTTTATTGTTATTTTGAATCTAGAAGAATAGAATCTTGATAACTTTGAGTCATTTATTTTGACTTTTGCTTAAGTCAATTGTCTTTTGCTTGTCATATACAGATATTTTGGATTATATAAAATAATATGCACTAATTATTGCTCTGATACCAATTGAAAGTCCACGATCTCAGAACTAAGCTTAGTAATCAAGTATAAAGTGCAGCGGATAATCAATATACTTGAAGTAAATGATCTAGATAAGAGAAATATTGCTTTGGTAAACTGATTGTATTAATGTCACTCAGATAATACAAAAACCAAAGACTTAGAGAATTCTGAACAGACACTCACCTATATATAAGCAGAATTCTCTTAGTCAAAATAAGTCAACTTCTAGGTCCGAAACTAACACTTACTGACCTCTACTTACGGACTCACATACAGTCCGTAAGTACTACTTACATACTGACTTACTACATACGGACTTACTTACACTTGGTGACTTTCGGACTCAAGACTTATACATATTCTGTTACAAAAGTTTATCAAAAACTATTTAATTGAGCTTTAGACATTTATGCGCCAACAAATTCCCAGCATCTTTTGTATTTACTATATTATGTAACCCTCTGGAACTCATATCTTGTATCTAATCTAATTATCTAATGAAATATGGGAATATGGTTATCACGTTACTCTGTTCACGTATATTCCATCATATATACGTGAGATGTATCATAAATTCGTACAAACCTCTTATTTTCCCTTTCTTCTTCTCCTTGTTCAGCATCATGCCTCCCCGACGCCAGGTCACCCTCAGCGAAATGGAAATAGCGGATCTAATTGCCCGCAGTGTGGCCCAAGCCTTGGCTACCCGGACACCTATTCCTAGTAGTGAAGATACAGCTACCAATGGGCCACAACCCAAACCCTGCTCTTACAAAGACTTTCAGAACTGCAAACCCCTGAGTTTTGCAGGTACCGAAGGAGCAATCGGTCTAGTACGCTGGATCGAGAAAATCGAATCTGTGTTCCTTATTTGCAACTGCACAGAAGGAGACAAGGTCAAGTTCTCCGCCAGTACATTTTCTGACATCGCCCTTACCTGGTGGAACACCTATGCCCAGACTGTGGGTATTGCAAATGCTTACAAACTCTCATGGGATGAGTTAAAGCAGCTGTTGAGGGGCGAGTATTGCCCCCGAGATGAATTGAAGCAGCTGGAAGTAGAGTTCTGGAACCACAAAATGCAGGGGGATGACATCACGGGTTACACCAACCGTTTTCACTAGCTGGCACTTCTGTGCCCATCCATGGTCGATCCCGAGTACAAGAGGATCGAGAAATACATAGATAGACTCCCCGACAAACTTCAAGACCTGGTGACTTCATCCAAACCGGGTACTATACAGAGCGCCATTCGTATGGCTCATGAACTAACGGCCAACTCTGTCCGCCCTGGCACAACCTCAACCCCAACAACAAACTACAAGCGTAAGTGGGAAGGAAGCCCCAATTCCTCCAACCAAACCTTCAACAAAAAGCCTGAATCTGTTAAGGCTTATTCCTCGGGATCTACTGAGAGGAAGGGGTACGTCGGGAACAAACCTTACTGTTCCAAATGCACCCGCCATCATGACGGTCCCTGCCCTTGTACTAATTGCAAAAAGTTCGGGCACTTAGCCAAGGATTGCCGAGCCAACACCCCTACCCCCAAACCTAACACGCCGAAGACTTGCTTTGGGTGCGGAAATCCAGGGCATTTCAAGAGTGACTGCCCCAAGCTGAAAAACAACAACAACAAGAACAACAACAACGCTCGAGGAAGAGCTTTTGTGCTAAAATCAGGGGAAGCCCGTCAAGACCCTAATGTGGTCACGGGTACGTTCCTTCTCAACAATTTAACTGCTACTGTCCTATTTGATACTGGTGCTGATAAGAGCTTTATGTCTGATAAATTCTACCCACTACTTGACACTGCACCTATAGCCTTAGATTCTAAGTACATAGTAGAGTTGGCAAACGGAAAACTTATTGAGACCAACAGTGTGATACCTAATTGCACTTTAAATCTAGCTAATGAACTTTTCTCCATTGATTTGATACCCATCGAGATCGGCAACTTTGACATCATAGTAGGTATGGATTGGTTATCCAAGCACCGAGCCGAAATAGTTTGTTTCGAGAAAATCGTCCGAATCCCTCTCGTCGCCGGTGGAACTTTAGTCATACAAGGGGAGACCGGCGGGACGAGCCTAAACATCATTTCTTGCATGAAAACCCGAAAATACCTAAGAAAAGGATACCAAGCGATCCTTGCACATGTTATGGAGAAAAAGTCGGAAGAGAAGCGACTGGAGGATGTGCCTATTGTTCGGGATTTTCCAGAAGTCTTTCCTGAAGACTTGCCTGGCCTTCCACCACCGAGACAGGTCGAATTTTCTATTGATCTTGTGCCCGGTGCAACACCAGTGGCACGAGCACCTTACCGACTAGCCCCGTCCGAGCTTCAGGAGTTGTCTACTCAGTTACAGGAACTCCTGGACAAGGTATTCATTCGACCAAGTTCCTCACCTTGGGGAGCTCCGGTCTTATTCATGAAAAAGAAAGACGATTCTTTGCGCATGTGCATCGACTATCGTGAACTTAACAAATTAACTGTCAAGAACCGTTACCCACTCCCTCGCATTGATGACCTATTTGACCAGCTTCAGGGGTCGAGTTTCTATTCTAAGATCGATCTCCGGTCGGGTTACCACCAACTTCGAGTTCGAGACTCCGACATCCCAAAAACAGCTTTCAGAACCCGCTATTAACATTACGAATTTCAAGTGATGCCTTTTGGCTTAACCAACGCACCAGCTGTATTCATGGACCTTATGAATCAGCTGTGTAAACCCTATCTAGATAAGTTTGTCATCGTGTTCATTGACGACATCTTGATCTACTCGTGCAACGAAACCGAACATGGCCAACACCTGAAAACCATCTTGGAATTACTCAGACACGAGGAGTTATACGCCAAGTTCTCCAAGTGTGAGTTCTGGATGCGAACAGTACAATTCCTAGGGCATGTCGTTGACAGTCAAGGGATACGTGTTGATCCAGCTAAGATCGAGGCCATTAAGTGCTGGGAAGCGCCAACCACCCCAACCGAGGTACGACAATTCTTAGGTCTTGCCGGATACTATCGGCGATTCATTGAGAATTTCTCCAAAATAGCCTTACCCTTAACCTCACTGACTCAGAAAGACAAGAAATTCGATTGGACCGACAAACAAGAGTCAGCCTTCCAATTACTGAAACACAAACTTTGCAGCGCACCAATCTTGTCCCTACCTGAAGGCACCGATGACTTCGTAGTTTACTGCGACGCCTCACACCAAGGACTTGGGTGCGTGTTAATGCAACGGGAGAAAGTCATTGCCTATGCCTCACGACAACTGAAGGTTCATGAGAAAAACTATACGACACACGACCTGGAATTAGGTGCCGTGGTTTTTGCGCTAAAAATCTGGAGACATTACCTTTACGGTACGAAAAATACCATCTTTACCGATCACAAAAGCCTCCAACACATATTCGATCAAAAGGATCTAAACATAAGGCAACGTCGTTGGGTCGAGTTACTTAGTGACTACGGCTGCGAAATCAAATACCATCCAGGCAAGGCGAACGTAGTCGCCGATGCCTTGAGCCGAAAAGAACGCGTGAGACCCCTTCGAGTCCGAGCCCTTAGTATTACCATCCACAGCGATCTCGTCACCCAGGTTCTTGCCGCTCAACTCGAAGCACTCAAACCTGAAAACGTCACCGATGAAGCCCTGCGAGGCATGGATAAACAATTTGAAACCAGACCTGATGGAACTCGGTACTTCTCTAACCGGGTATGGGTACCCAAATTTGGAAACTTACGAGATTTGGTGATGACTGAAGCTCACAAATCTCGATATTCTATACATCCTGGTTCTGAAAAGATGTATCACGACATCAAAGGATTGTATTGGTGGCCTAACATGAAAGCTGACATCGCAGTGTACATCAGTAAATGCCTAACTTGTTCAAAGGTCAAGGCCGAACACCAAAGACCTTCGGGATTGCTCCAACAACCTGAAATTCCTCAATGGAAATGGGAGCAACTTTCCATGGACTTTATTACCAAACTACCGAAAACTTCAAACGGTTGCGATACAATTTGGGTAATTGTAGATCGTCTCACGAAATCTGCCAATTTCCTAGCCATCAAGGAAACTGACAAGATGGAGCGATTGGCTCGCATCTACATCAAAGAAATTGTTTCACGACACGGGGTACCTATCTCGATCATCTCGGATAGGGACAGTCGTTTTACTTCTAACTTTTGGCAGTCACTACAAAAATCTCTCGGTACTCGTTTGGATATGAGTACTGCATATCATCCGCAAACTGACGGCCAAAACGAGCGAACTATTCAAACACTGGAGGACATGCTACGCGCCTGCGTGGTTGACTTCGGTAAAAACTGGGAAGATCACTTGCGTTTGTGCGAATTCTCTTACAACAACAGTTACCATGCTAGCATCAAGACCGCACCTTTCGAGGCACTCTACGGACGTAAGTGCCGATCACCTATCTGCTGGACTGAGGTGGGGGATACCAAACTCACTGGTCCAGAAATCATTCACGAAACCACCGAGAAAATCGTTAGTATCCAAAACCGACTGAAAGCCGCCCGTGATCGTCAGAAAAGTTACGCCGACGTGAGACGCAAAAATCTTGAGTTCCAGGTTGGGGATAAGGTACTCCTTAAGGTGGCACCATGAAAAGGTGTTATTCGATTTGGAAAACGAGGAAAACTGAACCCTAGGTACATTGGACAGTTTGAAATTCTCGAGAGGATTGGTCCAGTGGCGTATCGACTACAGCTACCTACCGAACTTAGTAGCGTACATCCTACCTTTCACATTTCTAACTTAAAGAAATGTTTGTGTGACGAGACACTGATTATACCACTCGACGAAATACAAATCGATGATAGACTTCACTTTGTCGAGGAACCCGCAGAAATAATGGACCGTGAGGTCAAGCGTTTAAAACAGAGTCGTATTCCCATTGTCAAGGTCAGGTGGAATTCGAGGCGCGGTCCTGAATTCACTTGGGAACGGGAAGACCAAATGCGACTGAAATATCCACACTTGTTCACAGACCCTGCTCATACGACTTGAGCTCAATTTCGGGACGAAATTCTCCTAACAAGGGGAGAATGTAACAACCGCCAATTTAGGACTTTGGATTAGTGCCTAAACTACTTGTAATTTCATGTATTTAGTTTTGTATTAATCGAAATATGCGAGACTTTTGTGAAATTACCTACGCGCGTACGTAATTCGTTTAAATCATACACTTACCAAACGGACGAGATCCTATAAAAATCTAGATTGGACGTTGGTGACAAAAAGTTTTAAATAATTTGGAATTAACCAAACAAACCTTACTTGCTTTAATATATTGTGTAAATATACTACACGTATCTAGTATCGTTTAAAAACATTCTGAACGCGACTAGATCACACGAAACGCGCCTAACAATGGGAAGTAATTCAAGTTATATTTTTATAACTCATTAATAAGTATTATGATAAAAATACTTCAACTAAAAATGTTTCGGATACACTTTAACAAATAGCGCGAAACAACATTTAAACAATTACGGGGTTTAACCGACAACGACCCGCGATATAAAAACTCGGAAACACAAACCCGCGAGCCGAGACCCAAGTGGGTCGGCTCAGACCCGCGGACCCAAATCAAACCGACCCATGACCCATCCTTTTTTAAAACCCTTTTTGTTCCCTTCTTTCTTCATTTAACACTAAACACACATACACACACTCTTTCTTTTTTGGGTAAAGGGTTACCCCGGTGAACTTTTATTAATAAAAGATGAAGTACAAAATGATGTGACAGAGTATCACACCAACCTCGATGCTACAAGATCAACAACGACATGCCATATACATATTACAATGATAACAAGCTTTAAACATGAAAAACAGCCAATATAATGTAAATGAGCAATCTATAAGCAAAGATTCACTATTTCCCATCCCTAATGCACGATTGGGGTAATCTCCACATATCCAGAAATTCCAAGACCGAATCTGATTTCTTGAACTTGAGAGTTAACAGCTTTAAACGAACAGTAGAAAGAATCACTTGTTGAATTTGCAAAGCTGATCGGCCACCTTGATTATACAGTCTGTTATTCCTCTCTTGCCAAATAAAGTATGAAGTTGCTGCAAGGAGAATACGACCTATAACACTTCTTGCTTTCCTCGAATTCAACATAGGCTGAAAATATGCAAGAATATCATCCCAACTCGCTGAAGTCTGCTGCATTCCTCCAAGTTTTTTGACCAAAGACCACACCTGTGAAGAAAAGGTACATTCAAAGAGAAGGTGGTTATGAGAATCTGGAACCATCTTACATAAAGGACACCTGAGCAGGTTTAAGTCGGTAGAAATACCAACATCCCATTGCTTTAAGGTATCCTATGTTTTTAACTTTCTCCGCATCACAAGCCACATATGAAAAGCATGTCTTGGAATACATTGAGAAAACCAAACCAGATTGTACCAAGTAACTTCACTTTCACGTTCCCGAATAGAATTCCAAACAGTAGAAATAGAGAACTCCTTTTGCACTCCCGTATGATCACACCATTCAAGAGTGTCACGCTGATTCATAAACAATTGAGGACATGGGATGGCATTTAGGACAGGAAATAAAGTATACCAAGCATTCAGCCATCTCCATGAACCATTAGCTACAAGATCCGCAAGCTTATGCTTGATAGTAAACCCCGCATTCGTGATATTCCTGGAAGATATGTGGTTAATAAGAGGGCTAGAGTGACACCAATTATCAAACCATACATTAATGGTCTTGCCATCCCCTATCCGGTACCTTACAAAGTGACGGATAGTATCACGAATTTGGAGAAGCTTCCTCCATCCCCAAGTAATACCAGCTTTTAGAGGAACATCCCAAAAACTTCTGCCTCTCAAGCGGTATGTATGGATCCATTTGACCCATAGCGAATCCCGGCACTTAAGAATACTCCAAATATGAGATACCATGAGAGCAATATTAAATGTCTCCAATCTCCGAATACCTAAACCCCCTTCAAGTTTCGGCACACATAGGGAATCCCATGCTACCTTTGCTTTGCCTCTTTTCATTTCACCTTGGCACCATAGAAACCCTCTTAAAAGTTTCTCAATATCAGAAATTATACGGCTAGGCAAAATGAAAACCGAAGCCCAATATATGTGCATAGAAGATAGGACAGAAATAACAAGTTGAAGACGTCCTGCAAATGAGAGAGCTTTATTCTTCCAATCCCCTATTCGATTTCTGATTTTTTCCAACAGCCCCTTACAATGTTTATATAAAAGATTCGAAGATATAAGGGGCACTCCAAGATATTTTACCGGCAAACTACCTTCTTCAAACGGCATCAGGTTTAAGATGGACTGTTTTACGTGAGAGGTTACATTACAAAAGAATGCCGTGCTCTTAGGAATGCTAGGAATCAAACCCGACATAGCTTTAAACTCGTTCAAACCAGCCATAAAAATATTTGCAGAGGCAACATCTCCACGAGCAAATAAGAAAAGATCATCAGCAAAACAAAGGTTAATAATCTGCAAATCATCACATCGGTTATGGAAAGAAAAACCAGGTTCTTCGTGAGATTTCTTTTGCAAAATAAGTGTAAGAACCTCCATAACTAAAGTGAACAAGTAAGGTGATAGGGGGTCACCTTGTCGCAGCCCTCGTTTACCCTTAAAATACCCATGTAATTGTCCATTTACATTGATTGAGAAAGATGAACTCGTAACACAAGTCATGATCCATGATACCATTTTGGGGTGAAACCCGAACCCCATAAGAATTCTTCTCAAGAACTTCCAATCAACCGTATCGTACGCCTTTTGTATATCTACTTTGAAGGCGCACCTAGGAGGACCACGATTCCGATGATAAGCATGCATAAGTTCTTGCGTAAGAAGAATATTATCAGAAATCCTCCGCCCAGGCACAAATGCTGATTGGTTGATACTAACAACGGAATTCAAACCATCCTTAATCCGATTAGAAATCAGCTTACTTATGCACTTATATAGGACATTACAACAAGAGATAGGACGATAATCATTAAGCCGAGATGGGGTTGGTACTTTCGGTACCAATGCAATTATAGTATGATTTATCTCTTGAAGCATTTTTCCATTAAGAAAGAAGTCCCGAACAGCAACACAAATATCTTCACCAATAATCTCCCATGTGTTCTTGAAAAATGTGGAAGTATAACCATCCGGACCCGGAGATTTATCCTCCCCAATTGAAAACATAACAGCCTTAACTTCTTCATTGGTAACTTCACACACCATGAAATCAGCTAAATGAGGATCCAAACGCTTAGAAAACAGATCCATATCAGGTAGTTGCGATGAACTCCCCTCGACACCTAGAAAATTTGTAAAGTGTTCAACAAACACGTTTGGTACCTCCTCCCCTTCAAAAACAGCCCCCGTCATATCATAAACTCTAGAAACATGACTTTTGTGCTGTCTATCCTTTACGGATTTGTGGAAATAGGCAGAGTTCGAGTCACCCACCCGAAGCCATTCCACTTTAGCTTTTTATTTCAGGAAACGCTCCTCATCTAGCACAGCCTGTTGAAAAGCACTAAGGTAGACAGCCTCCTCCTCCCGAAGATCATGGTTTAAAGGATCTTTATCAAGAGAAATTTGAACCTCATCAAGCTCTTTCCGAAGAGTAACCACTTTACTATGCAAATTTCCTTGCTCAAACAGCAATCTTCGTAGAGGACGTTTGAGCAATTTCATTCTTTTAACCACTTTAAACATGTTATATCCATCAACATCCTTACCCCAAACATTTCGGACCAGATCTTTAAATCCCACCTTATGAACCAGAAAATTTGAGAATCTAAACATACCTGGTTTCGGATGAAAAATCTTTGGGATTTTTTTTTTTTTTTTTTTTTTTTGGGTAAAGGGTTTTACCCCGGCGAATATATTATAACCAAAAATAAGAACAAAACGATGTGAAAGAGTTCCACATCAACCTCGAAACAACCACCTAGCTATGAAGGCTACTCTATATGTATATGACATGCCATATACATATTACAAAATAAAATAAACATAAAACATAGCCAATATAGAATAAAAGAGCAACAAATAATCAAAACTACAATACTAGCCATTAAAAATACAAGACCGCGGCACTCTCCAAGCATCTAACAAATTCTCCACTTGAGTAGACCTTTTAAACTTAAACGTGATCAACTTGAGGCGAATAGTAGAAAGAATTACATCCTTTAGTTGTTGAGCTGATCTGACACCTTTTTTAAATATGCGATTATTCCTCTCTTGCCAAATGAAATAGGTTACAGCAGCAATAAGAAGACGACCAATAATACTTCTAGCTTTTCTAGATTTGGACATAGGCTGTACAAAAGCAATAATATCATCCCACCGGTTAGAAACATGATGCATAACCGCAAGACTTCGGACCATCTTCCAAACCTGAGATGAAAACGAGCATTCAAAGAATAAATGAGAATGAGAATCAGGTTGAATATTGCATAATGGACACTTAAGCAGGTTTAAGTTAGTCGCGGGACCAACATCCCATTGCTTAAGCTTATCTTGCGTTTTAAGCTTCTTTTGCATAACCAGCCATAGATGAATCGCGTGCCTTGGAATACAATGAGAAAACCAAACAATATTAGTCCAATTAACCTCATTAGAACGCTCTCGAATTGAGTCCCAAGCAGCAGAAACTGAAAAAGCAGACGAACCACCAGATAAATCACGCCAAACTAAATCATCTTGCTGATCAAAATGCAGAGTCGGGCAGGGAACCTGATTAAGAATAGGAAACGAAACATACCAATCAGCAGGCCATCTCCATTCACCATCAACAATTAGATCAACCAACTTATCCTTAATCGAAAAACCCGCTTGAGTGATATGTCTAGGAGATAGGTACTTCATAAGAGGACTTAATGAGCACCAATTATCAAACCAAACATTAATCCGGGTACCATCACCAATAAAAGACCAAATAAACGGTCTTATAGTATCTCGAATTTGGAGCAACTTTCTCCAACCCCAACTACAACCTGGACGAAGCGGAACATCCCAAAAACTTCGCCCCTTCAACCTGTACGAATGGATCCACTTTACCCATAAAGAATCCCGGACTGTAAGAATACTCCAAACATGAGAAGCCATAAGAGCAATATTAAAAGTTTCCACACGCCGAATACCTAAACCCCCTTCAGACTTTGGAAGGCAAACCAACTCCCAAGCCACTTTAGCTTTACCTCGCTTCATATCCCCTTGACACCAAAGGAACCCTCGAAAAAGTTGCTCTATGTCAGAGATAATCCGGCTTGGCAAGATAAAAACTGACGCCCAATATACATGCAAAGAAGATAAAACCGAACTAATTAACTGGAGACGACCAGCAAACGACAAAAATTTATTCTTCCAGTCACCAATACGATTCCTAACCTTCTCCACCAGCACCTTGCAATCCTTATACAAAAGGTTAGTTGAAATAAGAGGAACACCAAGGTACTTAAAAGGAAGAACACCTTCCTCAAAAGGCATTAAAGTCAGGATACAACTCTTAACATACGCACCCACATTACAAAAGTAAGCTGTGCTCTTCGAAATACTTGGAGTCAACCCCGACATATCTTTAAACATATTCAAGCCATCCATCAGAACAGTAGTAGAAGCAATATCCCCACGAGCAAATAGAAAAAGATCATCTGCAAAACATAAGTTAATTAGCTTCTGCTCCTCACAGTGATTGTGAAAACAGAACTCTGGATTGTCTTGCACTTTTTGCTGCAAAATAAGAGTAAGAACCTCCATTACTAAAGTAAATAAATAAGGAGACAAGGGATCTCCTTGTCGAAGACCCCTTTTGCCCAAAAAATACCCATGCAGCTCTCCATTAACACAAATAGAGAAGGAAGTACTAGTAACACATGCCATGATCCACGACACCATACGAAGATGAAACCCAAAACCAATGAGAGCCACTCTTAAAAACCGCCAATCTACCGTATCATATGCCTTTTGAATATCAACTTTAAAGGCACATCTAGGAGAACCCCTCTGACTGTGGTAATTATGCATAAGTTCTTGGGTAAGAAGGATATTATCAGATATTTTCCTCCCCGGAACAAACGCCGATTGATTAATGCTCACAATACTTCCCAATGCATCTTTGATTCTATTAGACATTAACTTACTTATGCATTTATATATAACATTACAACAAGAAATAGGCCTATAATCATTAACACATGCAGGCACAAAAACCTTAGGCACCAAAGCAATGGTCGTGTGGTTAATCTCACGAAGCAATTTACCATTAACAAAGAAATCCCGAACTGCATTAAACACATCAGGGCCCACAATATTCCATGATTTTTTAAAGAACATAGAAGTATACCCATCCGGACCTGGCGACTTATCATCCCCAATAGAGAACATAGCTTCTTTCACTTCTTCATAAGTTACCTCACGGATCATAAAATCAGCAACATTAGTATCCAAACGTTTAGAAAACAAACCCAAATCAGGACTAGCAGTAGGACAGCCCGCCACTCCCAGAAACTTCTGATAATGATCAACAAAAACTTGAGGAATCAGATCCCCTTCAATAGCATTCCCAGATGGATCCATAATCCTTGAAATCCGACTCCTATGCTTCCGACTCTTTGTTGGAGCAATGGATGTCTAAAGCTTAATATGTTAGGTTTGATAAATTTTTAGAAGTCTGAAAGCGTACAAGTCAAGTATGTCCGTAACTAACATAGTCAGTATGTATGTAGTACTTACGGACTGTCTGGTAGTCCGTAAGTAGAAGTCAGTAAGTAGATAGATTCGGAATTTTGATGTTTGACTTATATTGACTAGAGAATTCTGCCTATATATATAGGTGTTTGATGTTCAGAATTCTCTAAGTCTTTGGTGTTTTTGTATTATCTGAGCTATATTAATACAATTAGTTTACCAAAGCAATTTCTCTCTTCTCTAGATCATTTACTTCAAGTATATTGTTATCCGCTGCACTTTATACTTGATTACTAAGTTTTAGTTCTGAGATCGTGGACTTTCAATTGGTATCAGAGCCACCAGAGCTGCTTAGTGAGCTTCGTGTTTGATTTAGAGTGTGTTTTTGAGGAATTTGATTGTATGTATTGATCAGAGTTGATTAGTTTGATACGGATTACTTCTAGATTGATTCAGAAGTGATTAAAGAGATATACGGAGTGTTTGATCATACGGAGTACTTGATCAGAAATTCATTTTGATCAATTTCATCATTTGCAGTTTCAATTTCGTCAAAAACATCACTGTAAGTGATTCCGAATCATTCTGTACTTTCAATTTGATCAAATTCATTATTCAATTCGTTGAAATCTCATTCTGTTTCAAATTCATTTTGTACGGATTTTGATTAAACACGTTTAAACTTGAAATTAATACTACACGAGTGTTCGGTTTTCAAATACGAGTGCATACATATCTTGATTGTTAAAATTGAAGATGTATTGAGAAAGTAATTTCACTTTGAAAATCTGGGATTTTAAGTCCGTATCTAGTTGTTTATTTGTCCGAAACTAGCAAAAATAACCGTTTTAGTCAGTATCTAGATTGGCGCGAAATTCTGTTACGAGTTTGTTACAAGTTTGTTGGACTTTTGTTCCGAAACTAATTCTAGTTACGGAAAATTTCTACTTACTGAAGTCTAGTTACTGAGTGCTTGTTTCGTACTGATTTAGTTGCTGAATTGTTGTTTCGGAAAAGATAAAATTGATTTTTACCAACTCATTATTGGTAAATCTAGTTTCGGATCAAAATACTAAGTGTTAGTTACGGACTTATGCTAGTTACTGAATCTAGTTACTAAGAATTAGATACTGAACATAACAGTTGGTAATTACTGACAAACACTTCCAGATTGTGCTACTTGCTGAATCTAGTTACTGAAAACTAGATACTGAAAACAGTTGGTAGTTTTGACTTTTGTGGTGTAAATTCAAAGTTACGGAACTTAGTTACTGAATACTACTTACGGAGTTATTTGGTATATACGGAGTATACTTGCTGAGTATACTTTCGGAGTAACTTTGAACTTGAGATTCTTGGAATTGTTTTTGTGTTTGGGTTTGCATTTCTAATCTCTTGCAGAAAACATGTCTATGACAACTGCTCAATTTCAAGCCATGTTTAAAAACGAACAAGAGACAGGCACCACGAACAAACCACCGAGGTTTATGCTCAAGGATTTTGATGATTGGCTCTATAGGTTTGAATCTTTTATTGCTTTATATGATCCGGAACTCATGATTCCACTTACGGAGCAATATATCAAGCCACGCTTAGAAGGAAATTTTGGAGAAAGAGAACCTATTCCTCCCAAACCTGTCAAGTTCTTTAATACGGAGGAGAAGAAAGAATATGCTAGAGATCAAAAAGCAAAATCTATTCTTTCAATGGCACTTCCACAAGAAGTAATGTCTGGATGGAAATCATTAGCAACTGCTTTTGAATTGTTTGAAGCAATGAAGAAACGATTTGCTGGGAATGACAAATATAAGAAGAATAAGTGTGATCTCATAAAGAAGGAATTTGATGCATTCACTACCTTACCTAATGAATCATTTGAGGATCTAATAGTTCGGTATTCCCAACTTACTAGTGAACTCAAAAGACATGGTATGGAGCTTTCAAGGGGAGAAATCAATGAAAAATTACTCTCTGCTCTACCTCAACGTTGGGATAGTAAGGTAGATGCAATGTTGGAAGATGAGGAACAACTTGGTGCCATGGAACTTGAAGACTTATTCAATAAGCTTCAAAATTATGATGTTTCCATCAAGAAAAAGGAACACTCTAGGGCTCATCGCACAATGCAAAATCCGAGTGTTTACGGCTCCAAAGTCCAAGTACAAACATCTACCACAGCATTGTTTAGTGCTTCTACTCCTATTTCACCAACTTATTCACAATACCGAAGCTCTTCATCTGAAGGAAGTTCTTCTTTTCAATCTTATCAATATGTTCCACAATCAAATGCTAGTTCTAGTGTTTCAAAGGCAACTGAAGAACATGCACAAGTTCTTACAGCCTTTCTTGCTTCTTATGAAGCCTTCATAAGTAATAGAATAGCAGATGTGGAACTTATTGAAGAAGATTATGATCAAATTCACCCAGATGATCTTGAAGAAATGGACTTGCAATGGAATCTTGCAATGTTCACAAGAAAAGTGAAAAAGTTTCTTCAAAGAACTGGTAAGTCTAAGCTTGGAGGAAGACCTGGATTTGATAAATCTAAGGTAAAGTGCTACAATTGCCAAAACTTTGGTCATTTTGCACGAGAGTGTGAAAAAGGTAAAAATCCAAGCTCAGGATTTACCAAGCCTTCTAATGCTCAAGAATCCACTCCTAGACAATATCAAGCAGTTCCTCCTGTCACACAATCAAAAGCCTCTACCTCTCAAGCAATGGTTTCAACAGTAGATGATTACTATGATTGGAGTTCTCACGTTGAAGAGCATTCACATCAAGAAGCCTTTATGGCTCAAATCAATGAGGTCGACTCTAATATCTCTGAGGAAATTTGTGGTAAATGTACTAATCTGGGGGAAAAGATCAGTCTTTTACAAAAACAGAATCAAGAGTTACTCTTGGAAACACAAATGTTTCGGGAAAATAACAAGATTCTGGTAAACAATGATAAAAAGTTTTCTGAAAAGATTGAGGCTTATCAAATTGAGATTCATGATCTCAAAGCGAAGATTTTAAATCAGCAAACTGTTATTGATAAATACTTAACTGATATCAAATCTTTATCTAAACAAAAAGCAGATCAAGTTTCTCAAATCTTGGAATTAAATCGAAAACTTTCCAACATGTCTACTTCATCAATGGTTTTAGATGAAATTATTCACTCTCAAATCACTGATACTAAAAGTAAGACAGGGTTGGGTTATCATATTGTTCCACCACCATCTTGTTATACTTCATCTCCCGAGAAGATTTCTACTGATTTGAAAGAAAAGGCTGTTGAAGTTGAAGTTTCTAAAACCTCATATGAAAAGGGTAAGGGGACTTTACATGATAAAGTAGTTTTTGTTCCTGCTTCAACAAATGCTTGTGAAAAGGATAAAGGTACAACTTCTTTTACTGAAAACAAAGAAGCTAAAATCTTTACTCCTCATAAAAAGGCTTTTAATCTATTAAAAAGATATACATCTTCTAAGCCTGTGAAGCAAACAAAGACTACCTTTTCATCCAAAGAATGCAACGATTGTGAGGGAAAAGGAGGAAAGACATCTTTGAATGATAAATCTCCAAGGAGTTCTTATTCTAGTTCTCAATCATTCAAAAGATATGAGCATAGATGTTGTTTCTTTTGTGGGGTTCGTGGACATATTTTAAAAGATTGTATTCCTCTTCTTAAAAAGAAACAAAAGAAGATGAATAAGGAACAACCGGATAAAAACGGTTCAACAAGAAAATCTTTCAATGTTTTTAAGAAAATCTTTAAAAATAATATCCCAAAAGAAAAGAATCCTGTTGAAGATTCAACTTCTTTATCTCATAACTTTAAACAAGGAATGAAGGAGATTGATGTCTGGATAGATGATCCCGTTACTGGACAACCCAAAGCCTCAAAGGCTTGGGTGTCCATTTGCAACTAATAATTTTCATGTTTATGTCTTGCAGTCTTCCCAATCTATTGACAACATTTGGCATGTTGATAGTGGCTGTTCAAGACATATGACTGGGAATTTGTCCTTGCTCAATGATGTTAAACATAAATATGGAGGACGTGTATCGTTTGCGGGAGATATGGGCGGAAAAATCACTGGTGAGGGCACAGTGACAAATGGTGAAGTGAGTTTTGAAAAAGTAAACTTCGTTGAAGAGTTGAAACACAATCTTCTCAGTGTATCCCAAGTTTGTGATAAGAACCTATCAACATGGTTCAATTCTGAAGAATGTTTGATACTCAAACCTGGTTTCACAGTTCCTGAAGAATGGGTACTTATGAGAGCTCCAAGACAAAAAGATGTGTATGTTCTGGATATGAGATCAAGTACCACAACTCAGGATCACACATGTTTGTTAGTAAAAGCTTCAGAGAAAGATTCTATACTTTGGCATCGGAGACTGGGTCACATCAATTTTCGGAAAATGAATTATCTGGTGAAAAACGATTTAGTGATAGGTGTGCCTAAACAAAATTTCTCTTTACATGATCATTGTATATCATGTAAAAAGGGAAAGCTCATCAGAAAATCTCATAAACCAAAATTGGTGAACTCAATTAACAAGCCATTGGAGTTACTTCATATGGATTTGTTTGGTCCAGTAAACATTCGGAGTATTGGAGGAAAAATCTATTGCTTGGTAATTACTGATGATTACTCACGATTTTCATGGGTATATTTCCTTGCAACAAAGGATGAAGCATTTGAGAAAATTAAATTTCTGATTCTTAAGTTGGAAAGAATTTTCTCATTGAAAGTGAAGGTAATTCGGAGTGACAATGGAACGGAGTTCAAGAATCATTTAATGGAATTGTTCTGTCTTCAACATGGAATAACACATCAATTTAGTGCTTCTTATACTCCACAACAGAATGGAGTGGCAGAAAGAAAGAATCGGACATTAGTAGAAACAGCGAGAACTATGTTATCAGATTCTAAACTACCGATTACTTTCTGGGCTGAAGCAGTGAATACGGCGTGTTTTGTACTCAATCGAGTACATGTTGTCAAAGACAAGAAGAAGACGAGTTATGAACTGTTGAATAATCGGAAACCGAATATTCATTTTTTGGAACCATTTGGATGTCCGTGTTTAATCATGAAGACCAAAGAGAGATTGTCAAAGTTTGCCGAAAAAGCTGGTGACGGTTTCTTCTTAGGATATTCAGTGAACTCTCATAACAAAAGGGTGTATAACAAGACATCTAATCGGGTGGAAGAGGTTTATGAAGTGGAATTCTTAAGGCATTCAAAATCTCCCGATGGTATTGGTCCTGAAAAGTTCTTTGATTATGATTCATTCTTCAATTCTTTTGTTCCACTTCCAGAAGATTCAACATCTCCAGATAATTCTCATTATCAATATGTTGAATATGTGATTCCGGTGATCTCCTCTCCTTCAGAGCCGATTCTTATTACTCCTACACCAACCGTTTTATCAGAAGTAACTCCTCCGGAATCTGTTCCTACAACTTCGACTCCTCAAGAAGAAGAAGGACATTCTACTTCACAAGTAGAAAATGAAGCAGAAAATCATTCGGATCCTGAAAATGAAGAATTTCAAGAAACTTCCACTGAATTATTTAATCATGATGATTCAGATGATGCGGTGGAAAGTAACTTTGAGGATACGAATCTTGAAGCAAACATGGAAGTTGAATCACAACCTACTTTGGGTATCAATGCAAAATTCAAACATCCTTTGAAAAATGTCATTGGAGAGGTATCAGATGGAGTGAAGACACGAACTCAACTTGGTGTTCAACCAAAACAAGTGTCCACCTCTTGTTGGATAGCTCAAATGGAATCTTGCTTCTTATCACAAATAGAACCAAAGAATGTCCAAATTGCTTTACAAGAATCTTCTTGGGTCCAAGCCATGCAAGAAGAATTACAGCAATTTGTTAAACTACAAGTTTGGACATTGGTGGAACCTCCAAAAGGTATTCATCCAATTGGTACTAGATGGGTTTTTCGTAACAAAAAGGATGATCGAGGGATTGTGGTTCGTAACAAAGCAAGATTAGTTGTTCAAGGTTTCACTCAAGTTGAAGGTTTGGATTATGATGAGGTTTTTGCACCCGTAGCTAGGCTAGAATCCATTCGGATATTCTTAGCTTATGCCTCATACATGAACTTCAAAGTTTATCAACTGGACGTCAAATGTGCTTTTCTCTATGGGAAAGTTCATGAAGAAGTGTTTGTCAAACAACCACCGGGTTTCGAAGATCCTCAATTTCCCAATCATGTGTTTCGACTAGACAAAGCTCTTTACGGATTACATCAAGCCCCGAGAGCTTGGTATGAGACTTTGTCACAACACTTGTTGGAAAATGGATTTACACGAGGACGAATTGACAGCACTCTCTTTATAAAGAAGTCAAAGGAAGATTTCCTGCTAGTGCAAGTATACGTTGATGATATTATCTTTGGATCAACAAACGACAGCTTGTGCAAAGAATTTGAGGAAATTATGAAGTCCAAATTTGAGATGAGCTCAATGGGAGAAATGGCTTTCTTTCTAGGATGACAAGTACACCAAATGGATAAGGGAATCTTTATCCATCAAACAAAATACGTCAATGATATCTTGAAGAAATTCAAGATGTTAGAGGTCAAGCCACTTTCCACTCCCATTGACACAACTGAAAAGATTGGACCTGCCTCTGAAGATTCACCTACGGATCAAAAAGAATATCGCTCCATGATAGGCTCTTTGATGTATCTAACGGCATCTAGGCCAGATATCATGTTTGCTGTGTCTGTTTGTTCTAGGTACCAAGCTGATCCGAAGATAACTCACTTGCGAGCAGTACAACGGATTTTTCGATATCTCAAAGGAAAATCGAATCTTGGAATTTGGTATTCCAATGATGGTGACTTTGAACTTTCAGCATATTCCGATTCAGACTACGGAGGCTGTGGCATTGATTCCAAATGTACATCAGGAGGTTGTCAATTTCTTGGAGGAAGATTGGTGACTTGGCAATGCAAGAAACAACAAACTGTTTCTACATCCACTGCTGAGGCTGAGTACATCGCTGCTGCTAGTTGCTGTTCTCAAATCTTGTGGATTCAACAACAACTACGCGATTATGGTTTACTCTTGACCAAAACTCCTTTAAATATTGATAACACTGCTGCTATTAGTATCATACGTAATCCTGTACAGCATTCTAAAACAAAACACATTGAAATACGTTTTCATTTCATACGGGATTGCTATGAGAAAAACCTGATCATTTTGGTTCATGTCGAAACAAGTAAGCAACGTGCTGACTTGTTTACCAAATCTTTTTCAAAATCACGCTTTGAGGATCTCATCTCAATGCTCGGTATGAAACATTTGGATCAACTTGACTGAATATTTGGATATTTAGGTTGTATTTTACAATTCTATGTTATTTGCTGCTTTAGTCATTTGTTGTTTTACTTTCCAATATAAAAATCCAAAAATAATAGAAAAATTTCAAAATGCAAAAACATTAGAAAAATACAAAATCAGGGGGAGATTTTGTGGAAAATGTTGGGAAATGATAGTATATTGGGAAATGTATTAAAATTAATTTTTAAAGAAATGCTAAGTATTATATTTGATGTGTTAGTAGATTTATGTAACATTTCTTCTAAAGAATTTTCTGAAATTTAAGTTATATATAATATATTGGTAGGTATTCAAGTATTTAAGGTATCTCGTCTAAGAAATGTCAAATACTTAGTGCATATTATTTCATATAATCCAAAATATCTGTATATGACAAGCAAAAGTCAATTGACTTAAGCAAAAGTCAAAATAAATGACTCAAAGTTATCAAGATTCTATTCTTCTAGATTCAAAATAACAATAAAATGTCTTAAATTCTGAAAATTAATATGGTATGATCTATCATTTAGGGTCTTTATATTATGTTGTCTGGGGAATCATATTCACTATTTGTTGTACGTTGTACAGACCTTAGACTTGGGTATGATTTTGAAGAAGGTTTACTTAATTATATCTCTTTGTTATACTTTGTATAGACCTGAGATATAGTTGTAATTCCAACCAAGGGTATGACATATGTGACAAAATGTCATTCCAACATATGTGTGTACTCTTAAAGACTTCATCATATTCTCACCCTCTATATAGAAATATTACTATATTTTGAATTCGGAAGTATATTGATATTTAGCTTATATAGAATAATGTGCACATTAACAATAATGCAATAAGATACTTAAATATTTGAGTACTTGAGTAAACAATAATACCAATAATCATATATAAAGTAAATTTTTAGAAAATATATTTTGGAAATGATATATAAATTTAAAAGGGATAAAAATACTAACAATCAAAATAAACTTGCATTTCTCAATAATAAACATAATACATTCATATATCCCAATATGATCCCATCTCATGAGATTTTCCCCATCAAAAATATTTTATTTTGTTATAATTTTCTTGTAAATATTTTTAGATTTTATATTTTTCAAAGTAGTTTTCTCTTTAAAATTGTTATGTCTTTTCATTTTTAGATAGATAATATCCAAAGTTTAATCTTTTTGATCCTATATGTTTTAGCAAAATTCATTTTTGAAAAACATCAAAATAAATTTTGAATTTCAAAATGATCACTGAATTTTTCAGTAACTGATAAATAGGTCCGGATCTATATTTGAAAAGGTATATGTACTTCTGAAAACCATAGTTGACATACGCTTTCAAAACTTTTCAAATTTAGTCCGGAACTAGCATTTTTCAGTATCTGCAAAACCAAGCAAGTCTTTTGTCGATTACTCTCTGTGTACTTCATCATTTTCAAATCTATCAAGATAGATTTGTGCGCCTTGTGATTCCGCATTCATAGGTATAACTTTCATTCTCTATCTTTCAATATCTATGATTTAATCGTAATTTTTTCTGAAAAGTTACTGTTCACATGAACAGTCATCATTGTTGTCCGGATCTCCTAGTTACGGACTAGGATTAGGGTTTGTGTCCGTAACTATCATAGTTACGGACCTTAAGTTAACTATTGACCATTAACTTATTGACCAACTCTACTTACTGACTTTGACTATTTGACTTTGGTTGACTAAGTCAAAAACTGACTTACGGACTTCTTACTTGCGGACTAGGTCTTGAATTATTCTAAGTCCATTAGTATATATCTAGTTACTGACTAAATGTTTACTTACGGACTCATTATAATATACGGACTTAGTTTTGGATTATTAAGTCAGCATGAACATACTGACTATACATACGGACTATACTTAGGTATTTGATCTTAGTATTAGTTACGAAGTATTGTCATTTTGTACATACTGACTATGTAATCTTAGTTTTTAATCTGAAATTTTGTTAGATATTTAGTTCCTGACCTAGTTTTACTTAGAAATTGTCTATACTAGTTACTGAGTTAAGTGTTACATACTGACCTTGTATTGATACTTAATACTGAGTAGCTAGTTCCTGACTTAAAATCTATGTATTTCTAGTTTCGGACTAACTTGATACTTAACAAAATTTTCAGTATGTGCATCATTTTGTTTCTATTTGTTTTGTACTTGGATTAACAGTTTGTTTTGTATAGCTTGTGATACGCATTATGGCAGATCAACCTGGTGTTGCTGACATTGCTCGAGTTGTAATTGATTTTGAGCCTAGACATAATGTGTGACACCCGACGATTTAGGGTTACTGATTAACCCTCTAGAAACCCTAATTACGTGTGTTTAGTTTTGTATTAGGCTAAATGCTTGTAATTACTTGAAACTATTTGTATATTTATGTGAATATACACTTCCGTAATTGATTTATATTACGCTACGTAATTCGTTGTAATTGCGCTCACGCAATTTGGTAAAATTGTGCAAAACAACCGGACGGAGTCCGACAGTATATACGACGTTGGTGAAAACTTTTCTATAAATAACTTAAATCTATTTTTAGAAGTTATTTATCATATATTATTATTTTAATATAATAATACCCGAAAAACCTAGACGTTTTGGTTAAAACGTCTCAAACGCAACGAAAACGCGCAGAACGCGCACGACAATCGAACGAAATTCAAAATATATTTTTGAATCAAAAATAAAACTAATTAGTGAAAAGCTATTAGTTAATATATCGTGTCTTAAAACGATAATGAAAAACGTCCAAATAAAACGTCACGCGATTTAAAATCAGTGCAACGAACGCGCAAATCGAGATCGATAAATTAACGAATCATTTCTATAAATGTTTTTCAAGTATTTAGATTAAATACTTCAAATAAAAATATTGAAACTTAAATCGTTACTTAAAAACGCGTATTAAACGTTTAACACCAAACCGAACGGGTAAACGAACGTAAAACGCAACAAATAAAGCTAGGAAGGAAAAATGACCAAAATACCCCTTGTGGGGCCCCCCATGGGCCGGCCACCCCACCTGCCCTCTCCCTTTTTGGCTGACCATTCCCCTTCCCCACTCATATTTCATGCAATCTTTGAATCTCTACACTCCACCTCTCATTTCCATTTTCACACTCAAACCTCACTCTCCACTCTACTCTCTCCCTCAAACACTCTCAACTCTCTCTCTATTTTCTGGAGATTCCAGCCCTCAAACACCCTCATTATCATCACCATCAAAACATCATCATCCCTCATCTTCTTCAAGAACAAGGAGGAGCTAAACACAAGAAAGATCACCACCTTCATCATCCTCATCCTTTGCTCTTCATCATTCCTTGTGAGAATCACTAACTTTTCACTTATTTTACATTAATACTTCTGATTTAGATGTTACAAAGTTCATCTAACACTAATATGTCCAAAATCTTGATCAAAATACGTTTTTATAACACCTATATGAACATGCATGAATCTGTCCAGAAACTTTCTTCACTTACACGAATTTTATAAAATTCATCCTTTCATGAAAATGGTCATTTTTATAGGTTAAAATCAAGCTCAAGATGTTATCTTTCTAACACCGCAAACCTCATGCCTTTTTGAGCTCGTTTGGTATTTTTAATAATTTAAATGAAAACATATAGACTTTCTGGTACTGAAAGTCAGAAACTTGAACCATATGATTTTGACCATAACTTGAGTTCTACAAAGAATTAGAAGATGCATTTTTTTTAAAAAGTTGCGTATTGAAAATATCTACAAAAAGTTCTTCTATGACTCCTTCCAGAAACCTACGGATTTTCTTAGAAATATGAAACTATGCGACTGACCTGCATGAAATTGAAAACTGTGTATGGATTCATCCATAAATTTTATACCTAACAAGATGGACACCATAATTAATGGAAAAATTAAGTTAACCTCTAGACATATGGTAGAACAGCTGGTAAAAATCTTGGACTCTAACTCGGAATATAGCTAGTTAAGAAAAATAGTGAAAGTAAACCGACAAACCGAGAAACATGAACATGGACTGTTTTTAGACTTTTATAAAAACCGCGACTTTTGGTGAACTCCGGCATGAACCGACAACATATTTGGACCTTATAAACTGATATTTGGGTTGGGTGAAAGTTTCGGGTCAAACCGAGTAAGTTTGACCAAGTCAACAAAAGTGGCTCGTTTTCGAAAAACTTACTATATTTGGAAAGTGGTAACAAAAATGGGTTTGGTTGACTTAATTAGTAACTTGGACCAAAAACTAATTTTAGAAAGTTTCTCGAACAAAAACCGACACTTGAAAACACTTGGACTAAAATGTAATTTTCGAACAGACCCTTAGTGTCGCATGGTTGTGCGACACTACCCCTAGTGTCGCATAACAAACAGTGGAAACTACAAAATACACTAACAGTGGTAACTATGCGACACTACCTGCGACACTTGTCTAAGTGTCGCATAACAAACAGTGGTAACACTTGCGGCACTAACAGTGGAAACCGTGCGACACTCACTGCGACACTTACCCTAGTGTCGCATGGCATGCGACACTGACACTAGTGTCGCTAATGACAGAATATTTTAAACTTGTTTTTCACTAAGTATCGAACATGAGTAACAACTTATAACCGCACATGATATATAATGTGACAAAGTATGCGATGACACAAACTTGATAATAATGTCTTAAAGAATTATTATTACAAACTTTCACCAACGGGTCGTACACGTTTTCGATAAACGAACTTGAACTACTATTTGGACATACTAGTTGATGAACTAGCTTTAGGTGGACATAAAACCCCCACCTACCCGATTGGCTTAAGTGGACATTAACCCCCACTTATACAATCACTATAGATGGTCTTTTGAGATATCTACTTATACAACCTCATACGTCTAGGGCGTTAGGAGGTTGCACACGGGAACGAGAACACCCACTGCTTGCTACTTGATTATTGCTTGCTATCTGCTAAACCTTGGTGAGTTTCATAGCCCCTTTTTACTGTTTTTCACTGGGGTGAGAATACATACAACTGTTTTATAAACTGCTTTATGATCACAAGTACTGGAAACAACTTTCGATACGCATTGCATGAGACCTGAGTAATCCACTAAAGTCCTCTACTTATCATAGTCATTAAAATTTGTGCGTGAGTATTATTGGGTGGTACCATCAGGGTTTGACAAACCTCGTCCGGGCTAGTCGCGCTAGCCAACCCACGGGCGCAGTATTACTTGTGAATTAGAAGTGTATCGGATTAGTACACTTACCGGAGGCAAACAACGTTAAGCTTGACTATGAGACTCATGGCAATGGTATACCTATATTGCAGGCAGCAATACGTTTACTTGTCGTTTGATAACGATACTTTTTACTTATCATTGATGAATGATATATACTTATGAAATCTTGTGGATCATTTTAGCAACTGATTACTTATCAAACCTATGAACTCACCAACTTTATGTTGACCTTTTAGTATGTATTTCTCAGGTAACCCGCCGCAGTAGGAAGCTTTTGGAAAGCTTAGCTCGAGTCGCATTGTTTTCAAAACATCAAGAGATTAGACTGCATGTAGCTGTATTTTGTAAATTCAGTAATGTATTAGAAATCTCTAATCGGTTTATGCGAACTCAAGAATTATTTTTGTAAACATTTGAATTATGGTAAATGTAACATTTTCAAACGTCTCATATAGAGGTCGTTTGCTTGATCTTTGTGTTGATGATATTGGATTTGGTCGGCGCCCCCGTGACACCTCCCACTTCCGCTGCCACGTGTTTTGGGGGTGCGACATAATGTGACTGCTTATCTTATGGATCCTCCAAACAAGCCTGTCAACAACTGTTTTCACCCAATTCTGAATTTCTTGAGAAGATCCAGAGTTCATTATGCCTTAACTATGGGAGTTGAACATATATTTCAAGAACATATGTTTGAATTTTGGAACTCAGCTGAATACCTTCCAAGTAATAATCCTCCATGTATTCGAGCTACAGTAACTGGAATTCCCATAGATCTCACAGAAGATATGATAAGACAAACCTGGAATTTTGGAGATGCTGAAAATGTTAATAATATAATTCCAAGGGATATTGTGGGAGATTGTCTTTCTAGGATGGGTTGTACTAGAGGACCTAGAGACAAACAATATTTGAAAAATCATTTTCCTCCTCAATGGAAGTTTATGATACATACAATGGTCTCCACCTTATCACCAAGGAAATCAGGACATGATTCAGTTGGGATCAATTTACTTGAGATGATCACTGCTCTCATATTGAACATCCCATACAATTTCTCAAGATTCATTTTTCAGCAACTAGTCGGGAATCTTTCTAGCAAAGAGGCATTCTTCATGTATCCACGGTTTTTACAACGGATTTTCAATCAACATCTCCAAGGACTAACTTTTGAAGGAGATAGATATACTTATATTCCTGTTCCACAAAGGATATTCGCAGATGTTCACAATTACAGAAAGAAAGCTGTTCCTGCATCTCTAGAATTATTTGGACATGTGATAGATGAAAACTTTGTTCCTCCACAATTTGAATTTGAATTATCTTCAAGTGATGAAGAAGAAGGAGAAGATGTAAATGAGGAACATGTCCAGGAACATGCACAGAATATCATAGTCAATGAACCTCAAGAAGGTGTTAATGTGGAAGCAATAGAAAATATTGTAGCCAATGAACCACCAGTTGAAATTGACCAAACGACTGTTATGGAAGGGAATGATGATATAGAAGAAACCTTGGAGCATATTGAATTAAATGCTGATTTGTTTGAAGATGAACCTGATCATGAAACATCTGCTACTGATATAGCTGAAGCCGTTCATACTACATCATCTGCTTCTTCTGATACTGAGATTGAACATGCAGATGAAGTTGAGTCTTCTAGTTCTGAAGAAGAAGATCCTAAGGTTGTGGAGGAAAAGAAAAGAAAAGAAAGAGAAGAAGCTCAAGATCCATCTTATCATCCTGAAGCTGAACAAGTTCCCATCAAACCAAAGAAGATCCGAAGAACAACAACTTTATCGGTATTTTCTAAGGATGCTGGTACTTCAACTAGTATGCCTTCATCTGAAGCTATTATGACATCTTCGAGCATTCCATCTTCATCCAGTTTGCCATCTGATACAATTCCATCAATTCCTCTTGCTGAAGTGGACTCCAAATTAATAAAAGCAGTTGCACCTGTTTTAAAGCTTGTTGAAGAAATGCAACAGAAACTGATTGATTACTCAGTCAATGTGGAGAATAGATTTAATGAGCAAAATCAACAACTTGTAATTCAAAAGAACCTGATCGATCAACAAGCTGAAAAAATTAAAGAATTGGAGCTTGAAATTGAAAAATTAAAAGAAAAATCAGTTGATCAGGGGGAGAAGTTTGAAAAAGTTGATGAAGAGGAGGAAGAAAAGGATGACAATGATGGTAATGATAATGATGGTGATGATGATGATGATAATGATGATGGTGGTAATGATGGTAATGAGGATGACAATGATGGTGATGGTTTATATGATTTTGGTGCTCATGCTAATGGTGAAAAAGAGGATGATTCTGAGCAAAATGAACCTCCTCAAGATTTTTCTCAGCCTGAAGATCAACAGCATTTTTCTTCAGATACATCTTCAAGTCCTATTGATTCTCCAGAGCCATTACACTTTGCACTTCCTCAGATCAGTGATGATTCAGTGTTAGCTCCAACTTCAGAGTTTGAGGATCTTGTATTTGACGACTTAGAAGAAGAACAAGAGCTAGATACTAATATCTTTGATTTTGCTGAAGAGAAAGAAAATGATAAGGTTGAGGGGGAGTTGTTGCCAAGTGAACAAAGATTTATGATTGATATTGGAGAAGAAGAGTTGGCCAAGAAACATATCTCAGTTGGATGTTATTCTCCTACATGTAAACGGATGGAGGTTGGAGAATCTTCGGGCACAAAAGAAGTTGTATATGTATGGGGCAGTGATGAAGATGAGGATGATTATCAAGTTTCTGATATTGCTGAATTTGATTATAATCTTCAAAGATTAAATCAAAATGGAGACTTTGATTCAGATGAAGAACCTCCAGAAGAGGGAGAAGAAGAAGATGGAATTAATGAAGAGCATGAGGAATCGTTATTTCAAAATTTTCCTGAAGATCCAATTCAAGAGAAACCTTACAAAGATTGGTTCAAAGAGAAGGTTATTGATAAGGCAGAAAAGTTGTCAAAGAGGAAAACTTTCAAGTTCAAAAGCAGAAAATTGAAAGGACATATTATAAGCTGGAAATATGATTCTGACAACAAAGTTTTTGTGGTAAAAAGAACGGATGGACTCCAATACTTCTCAAGATCCTTCAAACGAATTGGATCTCTGCCTCAATGTGATGTAAATCATCTGGGAAGCATCAATGTTTTGAATTATCCTGAAAGAGGGATCGTACATTGGATGATTCAGAGGATTTATGAGGATACAGATTGGCACAAAGAAAAATATTTGGAATGGAAATATCTTCCAAGAACATTGCCAAAGAGAAAGGTTGATCCTTGGGAAATTAATCCAATAACAAATCAACCAAATGTGAAACTTATTTATCTTGGAGCTCATTGCAAGAAAGAAATTCCTCTGGAGATTCTACCAACAAATTTCACCACATACTTCATTGAATGGTACTATGTGAGCAATACTGGTGAAGCTTACATAGTTTGCTATGACAAAGAGCAAAATGGAAATATTATATGGCCAACCAGAAATGTGGTGAAAGTATATGATCCTCTGAGTTTAATAAATCTTGCTGAAGAAGATTTGTCGATGCTGGAAAAGAATCAAATTATTCATGATGATGATCAAGAATCAATGATTCAAGCAAGAAAATTTCAAAGGGTGGTTCATGTTTGTCTTGAGCAGGGAATCCATGCAGGATGCAAGCATCCAGGGTTCAAATAAAGAAATATCAGTACAAAGACAAATCAAGCTTTATCCAAGGGGGAGTTTGTTGGAGCAATGGATGTCTAAAGCTTAATATGTTAGGTTTGATAAATTTTTAGAAGTTTGAAAGCGTACAAGTCAAGTATGTCCGTAACTAACATAGTCAGTATGTATGTAGTACTTACGGACTGTCTGGTAGTCCGTAAGTAGAAGTCAGTAAGTAGATAGATTCGGAATTTTGATGTTTGACTTATATTGACTAGAGAATTCTGCCTATATATATAGGTGTTTGATGTTCAGAATTCTCTAAGTCTTTGGTGTTTTTGTATTATCTGAGCTATATTAATACAATTAGTTTACCAAAGCAATTTCTCTCTTCTCTAGATCATTTACTTCAAGTATATTGTTATCCGCTGCACTTTATACTTGATTACTAAGTTTTAGTTCTGAGATCGTGGACTTTCACTCTTTACAGAGTTATGAAAATAAGCAGAGTTAGAATCACCAACACGAAGCCATTCAACCTTTGATTTCTGTTTAAGAAACCTTTCTTCATCCAATAAAGCCTCTTGAAAAGCATGCAAGTAGCAAGCATGTTCTTCTCTAAGAGCTTGATTGAACGGATTCTTATCAACAGCATTTTGAATCACATCAAGCTCTTTCCTACATTGCATAACTTTACTATGAATATTTCCTTGATCAAATAACAACTTCCTAAGAGGCTTTTTAAGCTGTTTCATCTTTTGCACAACTTTAAACATATTATGACCCTTAAGCTCTTTAATCCATACACTTGCAACCAAATCAGCAAACCCCTCCTTATAAACTAAGAAATTCAAGAATCTAAAAGGACGAGGCTTGAGAATAGCTACCTGTGGAATCTTTAGCACGCATGGAGAATGATCAGAAATACGATAAGGCTGAAAAATCGCATAAGAATTCTGATATTGATCCACAAACTCCACATTACTCATGACCCGATCAATCTTCTTCAAAACACCACCCTTACCTTTTGGTTTCTGATTCCAAGTAAACTGCATACCTGTACTATTAATATCCGAAACTTCTAATGATTCCACGCACTCTTTAAACTCATTCATGGCTATGTCAATAGGAGCACCAGCATAATGGTCTTCTATGTTTAAAGCCACATTAAAATCACCTAGAAGCACCCATGGTTTACCCCTAACAAAAACCTTATGACGTTTAAGATTATGCCATAACTCCCTACGACATATATAATGATTATCCGCATAGATAAAAGAACAATAAAAAGCTTTCTTATCAGTCTTGGTCACAATTTGAACATGCAAAACTTGATTAGAAGCATCAATCACCATAACATCAACAATATCAGGATTCCATCCCAATATAATACGAGAACCCTTACTACACAAATGACCATTAGACGTCCAATCCCATCTATGAAAAACCTCCTTACAAACAGCTTGTAATTTAGACACATTCACATGGGATTCAAGAATACCACACACACTTAAATTATTTTCTGCCATCACCTGACGAACCTCTTTTTGTTTAGGGACGCGGTTCATACCCCTAATATTCCAAGAAGCTATACTAAACATTTGCATCATCTATACCAGGAGTGCTTACCCCTTCAGAATTAGCATTCACCATACTATCATTATGTAGAAATTGAGACGTCTCATCAAACACCATGTCAACCTCATCATCCGAATCATCCATAAGCTTATCCTTATCACGACATTTCTGATCTGGATTTTTGTTTACAGAACCATAGTTCAATGATTTACCTTCTTCCTTAGACCCATCATTCAATATTCCAAATCTATTACCCAATGCAACCGGTTCCTTTTGAGCAGCCTTTGGGAAGATTGACTTTGGCCGATACACAAACTTAGACTTTTGTCTAGGCAAAACAAACCCATCAGTAGACTTGCCAGGCTGCCTAGCCACTTTCGGAGGAGCATTAAATCCATCATTAACAGGTCGTTTTCCTTCATTCTGAGCAACCTGCTTCGGACATTCCATATCCTTATGACCAAAAGTTTTACAAGTAGTACACCTTGGAGGTCTCCATTCATATTCAATCCGAACAGTATATATATGTTTCCCTGTGCCATCTAGTTTAGGAATGCCAACCGAAACCGTCTCCTTCAATTCAGCACCAGAATCCACTTCCACCATAGCCCGAGCAAAACTAGGCCTACCCCAGGACTCCATACACATGGTACTAGTATAAGAATCCAACATGAGCGGTTTACCCACTTTAGTAGCTATACCACTCAACCCAACTTCATTAAAAGCAAGAAGAGGCACATTATGAAGCTTAATCCACACCGGAACCTTTGTGGGATCTTCCTTTGCCAAATTATCATCCGTAGACCATCTTTTCAGAATAATAGGGACCAATCTTATCATCCAAGGACCCCCTTCAAGAACCTCATTCATCCCAGTTTCCGTAGCAAATTTAAAGAAAAAGAACCCATTAGAGTTCATCATCACCTTTTGAATATCAAACTTCCTCCATACATTAGTCACATAATTTTGTACAACCGGAAAAGGAAGACGCTTTCCCACAAAATATCCATATAAAGTGTTCACATATTTCCGACTAGCCTCAATAACAGTTTCCATAGGGATATCTATATCCACCTCCGAACCACTCTTAGCATCAAGATTTAAGGCACAGAAATTTACCTTCCTTTTCAAATTAGTTCCAGTAGCTTGGGCATAAGATTTCACTCCCGTAGTTGTAGAACCCGGTTGAGAAACAAGATAAGTGGCAGCTTGCAAACGATCAATGCCTCGAATTCCAGGGATTTTACTCTGATCAAACGACCCAACCTGATTACCAAGCTTTCCACCCTGAATTGGGTCACCAAACAACGTAGAACCAGACTCATCAAAATTTGTTTGCATCGTGGCATTTAAATCAACCACATTACCTCCAAATGTTGAAGAGTCATTCGTATTCTGATTTACAAAAATGTCATCATAAGATGATGTAACAGTAACCGATTGGGGAATGGAAACAGGAACCTGTGGTACTGGAGGATTCTCCACCTGCTCGTCGACCAAATCAATACGTACATCAATCTTATGACCTTGCAAATCAGAAGATTGATCATTACCTTCACTTTCATCATTAGAAGATTCCAAACCAGGGATTTTAGAGGATTTAACAATCCCAACCTGATCAATATTAGAATCATGCACATTAGCATCAACTTGATTGCTACCAATACCACTTCCAACTATACTCGACACGGACTTAGCATGCATGTAATTATCTGCAGAATTATTGCGTGCTCCATAAGGATCCCTAAATTTCACAAACCGTTCATCAATTTTTGAAAACACATTATAGGTCGACTCCATATGAATACCCATTGTTTGCAAAGGATTATCTTGATCAGCATTAATCTGCTGTCCAGAAACAGAAGACATATCCTTTAGCTTGTTCTTCAAGTTTTGGAGGTTTGAAGGATAAACCCTATCCGCATCACCTGCTAGCTTGTTCCCCAAGTTCTGCGAATCTGTTGGGGATCCATAATCTGATTCAGATGCATTTGATGAACCAGATCCAGACTTAGCAGATCCCTTCTTCTTCTTTTTCTTATTTGCCGACGTAGTCATCTGTTCTAGAAATCAAACACCAAAAACCCTAATAGAAAACCACAAAACAGAAAGATATATCACGAGAAATCAATGAACAAATTGGACGTAACACCTTGCGCAGATTGAAAACGAATCAGATCCAGAAAGAAACCCTAGTCGCCTCTAGACAATCTTTGGGATTTTTAGGACACAAGGAGAATGATCCGATATCCTATATGGCTGAAAAATGGCATATGAACCTGCAAATTCATCATTGAAAGCCATATTACACATAACCCGATCAATTTTCTTTAAAGTTCCTCCATCACCTTTTGGTTTTTGGTTCCAAGTAAAATGAAGACCAGTGCTATTAGTATCCATGACTTCCAACTTTCAACACAATCCTTGAAATCCGCCATAGCAATATCATATGAGGCCCCTAAATAATGATCTTCTATATTAAGCGCCACATTAAAGTCACCAAGGAGGACCCATGACTTTCGTCTAACAAACAGCTTATGTTGGTCTAAATTCTGCCATAGCTCCCGTCGACGTATATACCGATTATCTGCATAAATAAAAGAACAAAAGAATGCTTTTTGGTCCGCTTTAACCACAACCTGAGTGTGCATAACCTGATTAGTAGCTGCTAGTACCATAACATCAACAATATCAGGATTCCATCCCAAAATTATACGAGATCCCTTACTACATAGATGGCCATTAGACGTCCACTCTCATCTATAAAAAACTTTCTTACATATATCACGTAAATTAGAGACATCCACATGAGATTCGAGGATACCACATATGCTTAGGTTATTCTCGCTCATAACTTCACGAACCTCTTTTTGTTTAGGGGTGCGGTTCAATCCCCTTATGTTCCATGAAGCAAGACTAAACATGATCACCATTTGAACCGGGAGTGCTTGCCCCCTCAGAAATAACAATCCCCTTGCTCGGATTAGCCATAAAGCTTGCTGTTTCATCATATACATTTTCAACCTCATCATCCGAATCATCTTCCATCACTTCTTTCCCCGTCCGTTTCAGTTTGGACGTATCTCCACTATTTCCTTCTCTTGCATTCAGCCCCTCATCATTTAGAGCTGCAAATCTATTTCCCAAAGGGACTTGTTTAGATTGAGTTGCTGTTTGGGCAGATTCCTTAGCGGACGAATTGAGTTTAGGTCTATAAACAAATTTTGGTTTCTGCCTCGGCATAGTATAACCATCCATCGCTTTCCCTTGCTGATTTGGCACTTTTTTCATGACAAAAGAAGTGTTTTCAGCCACCTTTTGTCCTTCATTATTCACTATAGATTTTGGGCATTCAACATCCTTATGACCAAAAGTCCTACAAGTACTACACCTCGGAGGACGCCATTCATATTCGACTCTCACTGTATAAACATTCTTGTCCGTGCCATCTAGTTTTTTGGGTAAAGGGTTTTCACCCGGTGAATATATTACTCCAAAAAATAAACGTTTAAGTACAAAGGGTGTAAGTGAGTCTCACACCACTGCCCGTTACATAGGCTAAAGAACACTACATAACTAGGCACAACCACTACCAACACACAAAGACAGCCTACTAACAAAGCTACCTATATGAGTATGACATGCCATACACATAAAACAAACAAAGCTCATAAATAAACATAAAGAATAACCAATATAGAATAAAAGAGCAACTAATTAATAAATCTTCTCGATCATCCATTAAGCACACATGAATTCGGCAAGTTCCAAGCATCCATCATCTTCAACACCTGAGATGTCTTCTTAAATCTGAATGAGAGCAATTTCAGACGAACAGTAGATACAACAATGTCCCGCACTTGGCCCACAACTCTATTAGTCTTGTGAAAGAGACGATTATTCCTCTCTTGCCAAATATAATAAGAAGCAGCTGCAAAGAGAACCCGAGTGACAATACTTCTAGCATTCCTTGATCGAGAAATAGGCTGAATATAATTGATAATATCATCCAAACGATCTGGGATTATTTGCATATTCACCGAATGTTTAATCAAAGACCAAACCTGTAAAGAGAAATTACATTCAAAAAAGAGATGGTTATGAGAATCCGGCACCAGATTACACAAGGGACATCTAAGCAGGTTTAAGTCAGTCGAAGGACCAACATCCCATTGCTTTAACATGTCTTGTGTCTTCAACTTCCTTCGCATAACAAGCCACATGTGAAAAGCATGTCTCGGAATACAATGAGAAAACCAAACAATATTAGCCCATGGAACCTCAACATGACAATCACGAAGAGAATCCCAAACAAGAGTAACAGAAAACTCTCGCTGATTTCCATTTCTATCAATCCAAAGAAACTTATCATTCCGATTTGAAAAATCAGGGACAATAAGCTGATTTAAAACAGGGAACATAATATTCCACTCATTCGGCCATTTCCATCCCCCTTCATGCACTAAATCAGCAATCTTGTCTTTGATCGAAAATCCTGCATTGGTAATTCTTCTAGCAGAGATGAAATTACCTAAAGGGCTACAATAACTCCACCTATCAAACCAAACATTTGTCAACAAACCATTCCCAATTTGAGACCAAACAAATGGCCGAACTAGGTCTTTGATTTGAAGGAGTTTCCTCCAACTCCAACTCATAACTCCCCTCGGTTTTATATCCCAGAAACTTCTTCCTTTTAACTTGTATGAGTGTATCCATTTAACCCAAAGAGATTCCCTATGGGTAATAATACTCCAAATATGCGATGACATAAGCGCAGTATTAAAAGTATCTAATCTCCGTATACCAAGACCACCTTCAAGTTTAGGGATACACACCATATCCCACGCCACTTTAGCTTTCCCTTTCTTCATTTCTCCTTGACACCATAGAAATCCTCGCAAAATCTGCTCTATCTCTTGAATAATACGGTCAGGAAGAATAAATACTGAGGCCCAATACACATGCAATGTAGATAAAACAGAGACAACAAGTTGAAGCCTTCCCGCAAAGGAAAGACACTTATTCCTCCAATCACAAATTCGATTTTTGACTTTCTCAACTAACACCTTGCAATCCTTATAAGTTAGCCTTGTTGAGATAAGAGGAACTCCAAGGTATTTAACAGGTAATTTACCTTCCTCAAACTGCATAGAATCCATAATAGAACATTTAACAGAAGAAATTACATTGCAAAAGAATGCTGTACTTTTCGGGATACTAGGAACAAGCCCTGACATATTCTTAAAATCATTCAGACCTTCCATCAAAACACGAGCTGAATTGCAATCCCCCCGAGCAAACAAGAATAGATCATCTGCAAAACAAAGATTAATAATCTTCTGTGCCTCGCAATATCTATGGAAACCAAAACTCTCCTCCTCCCGAACTTTACACTGCAAAATCAGAGTTAAGACTTCCATAACCAAAGTAAACAAGTAAGGAGACATTGGATCCCCTTGTCGAAGACCTCGGTTACCTTTAAAATAACCATGAAGAACTCCATTGATACTAATAGAAAACGAGACACTAGATACACAAGCCATTATCCAAGACACCATAGTTGAATGAAAACCAAACCCTTCCAGAATAATACTAAGAAATCTCCAATCCACAGTATCATAAGCCTTCTGAATATCAACTTTGAAAGCACATCTAGGAGGGCCACGATCCAGATGATAATTACGCATAAGCTCTTGCGTAAGCAAAATATTATCAGAAATCTTCCTACCAGGAACAAAAGCAGATTGATTTATACTAACTATATCCCCCAATCCTTCTTGAATACGGTTAGCAATGAGCTTGCTAATACACTTATAGATAACATTACAACAGGATATAGGCCGATAATCATTAATTCCAGAAGGGGTTGTAACCTTTGGCACAAGAGCAATAATTGTATGATTGATTTCTTTGAGAAGTTTACCATTGCTGAAAAAATCTCTAACCGCCAAACATACATCATTGCCCACTACATCCCATGCATTTTTAAAGAAAGCTGAGGAGAAACCATTAGGACCCGGAGCTTGATTATCACCTATAGAAAACATAGCAGATTTTATTTCATCATTAGTGATAGAACGTACCATATGATCAGCTTTCCTCTCATCTAGACGTTTATAAAACAGCCCCATATCCGGGAGAATGGTAGAACCGCCATTAACCCCCAAAAAATTCTTGTAGTGGTTGACAAAGGCCTTTGGGACATCATCATTAACAACAACAGCCCCGGAATTATCCATAAGCATTTCTATACGTGATCTATGATGTCTCCCTTTAACCACTTTATGAAAGTAGGCTGAATTAGCATCACCAAGCTTCAGCCAATCTACTTTAGCTTTTTGTTTCAGGAACCGCTCCTCATCAAGAACCGCATTTTGATACACAGTTAAGTAAATAGCAGCCTCTTGTTGTACAATCAGATTTGTAGGGTCCTTATCAAGGGCAATTTGAGCTTCATCAAGCTCCTTACGAAGCTTAACCACACGGGAATGCAGATTGCCTTGCTCAAACAACAACTTTCTCAAAGGAGATTTAAGTAATTTCAGCTTTTTCACTAACTTAAACATATTATGGCCAACAATCGAGTGAGACCATACCCTTGCAACCACCTCCTTAAACCCCTCTTTATGAACCAGAAAATTTGAAAATTTGAAAGGCTTTCTCTTCTTCACAATGTCTATTGGAATATTCAAAACACAAGGAGAATGATCCGAAATACGGTATGGATGAAACCTTGCAAATGTGCCCGGAAACTCATCAACAAATTTCAGATTACCCATTACTCGATCTATCTTCTTCATAATACCACCATACCCTTTAGGCTTTTGGTTCCAAGTAAAGTGTAAACCAATACTATTAACATCCATAACTTCAATGTCCTCTACACATTCCTTAAATTCACGCATAGCTATAGAATATTGAGCACCATGAAGGTGATCCTCAAGATTCAGAGCCGTGTTAAAATCTCCTAGAAGAACCCAAGGTTTATCTTTCACAAACAGCTTATGTTTACCAAGGTTATGCCACAATTCTCTTCGACGGGTATATAAATTATCCGCATACACAAACGAGCAAAAGATATCCTTATTAATAGTTTTCATATGAGCTTGGACATGCATAACCTGATTAGACATGTCAATAACCATTAAATCCATGATGTCCGGATTCCAACCCAGAATTATACGAGAACCTTTACAACAAAAATTACCATTCGAAGTCCAGTTCCAATTACGAAACACAGATTGACATATTCCCTGCAAACTAGATACATCAACATGGGATTCCAAAATCGCACACATATTCAGGTGATTTTCAGACATCACCTGTCGAACCTCTTCCTGTTTTGGGGCACGGTTCAAGCCCCTTATATTCCAGGATGCGAAACTAAACATTGGAAACATTACCACCGGGAGTGCTTGCCCCCTCAGAAATATGGATATAAGATGTTCTAGATGGAATAGAATTTGGAAGATCCATAAATAAAGCCGTTTCATCGTAAACATCTTCCACTTCCTCATCATCCTCTTCAAAAATCTGCCCTTTGTTGGCGCATAAATGTCTAAAGCTCAATTAAATAGTTTTTGATAAACTTTTGTAACAGAATATGTATAAGTCTTGAGTCCGAAAGTCACCAAGTGTAAGTAAGTCCGTATGTAGTAAGTCAGTATGTAAGTAGTACTTACGGACTGTATGTGAGTCCGTAAGTAGAGGTCAGTAAGTGTTAGTTTCGGACCTAGAAGTTGACTTATTTTGACTAAGAGAATTCTGCTTATATATAGGTGAGTGTCTGTTCAGAATTCTCTAAGTCTTTGGTTTTTGTATTATCTGAGTGACATTAATACAATCAGTTTACCAAAGCAATATTTCTCTTATCTAGATCATTTACTTCAAGTATATTGATTATCCGCTGCACTTTATACTTGATTACTAAGCTTAGTTCTGAGATCGTGGACTTAAATATTGCTTATCTAGTTTTCAATGGCACTTCCACAAGAAGTTATGTCTGGATGGAAATCATTAGCAACTGCTTTTGAATTGTTTGAAGCAATGAAGAAAAGATTTGCTGGGAATGACAAATATAAGAAGAATAAGTGTGATTTAATAAAAAAGGAATTTGATGCATTCACTACCTTACCTAACGAATCATTTGAGGATCTAATAGTTCGGTATTCCCAACTTACTAGTGAACTCAAAAGACATGGTATGGAGCTTTCAAGGGGAGAAATCAATGAAAAATTACTCTCTGCTCTACCTCAACGTTGGGATAGTAAGGTAGATGCAATGTTGGAAGATGAGGAACAACTTGGTGCCATGGAACTTGAAGACTTATTCAATAAGCTTCAAAATTATGATGTTTCCATCAAGAAAAAGGAACACTCTAGGGCTCATCGCACAATGCAAAATCCGAGTGTTTATGGTTCCAAAGTTCAAGTACAAACATCTACCACAGCATTGTTTAGTGCTTCTACTCCTATTTCACCAACTTATTCACAATACCCAAGCTCTTCATCTGAAGGAAGTTCTTCTTTTCAATCTTATCAATATGTTTCACAATCAAATGCTAGTCCTAGTGTTTCAAAGGCAACTGAAGAACATGCACAAGTTCTTACAGCCTTTCTTGCTTCTTATGAAGCCTTCATAAGTAATAGAATAGCAAATGTGGAACTTATTGAAGAAGATTATGATCAGATTCACCCAGACGATCTTGAAGAAATGGACTTGCAATGGAATCTTGCAATGTTCACAAGAAAAGTGAAAAAGTTTCTTCAAAGAACTGGTAAGTCTAAACTTGGAGGAAGACCTGGATTTGATAAATCTAAGGTAAAGTGCTACAATTGCCAAAACTTTGGTCATTTTGCACGTGAGTGTGAAAAAGGTAAAAATCCAAGTTCGGGATTTACCAAGCCTTCTAATGCTCAAGAATCCATTCCCAGACAATATCAAGCAGTTCCTCCTGTCACACAATCAAAAGCCTCTACCTCTCAAGCAATGGTTTCAACAGTAGATGATTACTATGATTGGAGTTCTCACGTTGAAGAGCATTCACATCAACAAGCATTTATGGCTCAAATCAATGAGGTCGACTCTAATATCTCTGAGGAAATTTGTGGTAAATGTACTGATCTGGGGGAAAAGATCAGTCTTTTATAAAAACAGAATCAAGAGTTACTCTTGGAAACACAAATGTTTCGGGAAAATAACAAGATTCTGGTAAACAATGATAAAAAGTTTTCTGAAAAGATTGAGGCTTATCAAATTGAGATTCATGATCTCAAAGCGAAGATTTTAAATCAGCAAACTGTTATTGATAAATACTTAACTGATATTAAATCTTTGTCTAAACAAAAAGCAGATCAAGTTTCTCAAATCTTGGAATTAAATCGAAAACTTTCCAACATGTCTACTTCATCAAACACATTCCTTAAATTCACGCATAGCTATAGAATATTGAGCACCATGAAGGTGATCCTCAAGATTCAGAGCCGTGTTAAAATCTCCTAGAAGAACCCAAGGTTTATCTTTCACAAACAGCTTATGTTTACCAAGGTTATGCCACAATTCTCTTCGACGGGTATATAAATTATCCGCATACACAAACGAGCAAAAGATATCCTTATTAATAGTTTTCATATGAGCTTGGACATGCATAACCTGATTAGACATGTCAATAACCATTAAATCCATGATGTCCGGATTCCAACCTAGAATTATACGAGAACCTTTACAACAAAAATTACCATTCGAAGTCCAGTTCCAATTACGAAACACAGATTGACATATTCCCTGCAAACTAGATACATCAACATGGGATTCCAAAATCGCACACATATTCAGGTGATTTTCAGACATCACCTGTCGAACCTCTTCCTGTTTTGGGGCACGGTTCAAGCCCCTTATATTCCAGGATGCGAAACTAAACATTGGAAACATTACCACCGGGAGTGCTTGCCCCCTCAGAAATATGGATATAAGATGTTCTAGATGGAATAGAATTTGGAAGATCCATAAATAAAGCCGTTTCATCGTAAACATCTTCCACTTCCTCATCATCCTCTTCAAAAATCTGCCCTTTGTTGGCGCATAAATGTCTAAAGCTCAATTAAATAGTTTTTGATAAACTTTTGTAACAGAATATGTATAAGTCTTGAGTCCGAAAGTCACCAAGTGTAAGTAAGTCCGTATGTAGTAAGTCAGTATGTAAGTAGTACTTACGGACTGTATGTGAGTCCGTAAGTAGAGGTCAGTAAGTGTTAGTTTCGGACCTAGAAGTTGACTTATTTTGACTAAGAGAATTCTGCTTATATATAGGTGAGTGTCTGTTCAGAATTCTCTAAGTCTTTGGTTTTTGTATTATCTGAGTGACATTAATACAATCAGTTTACCAAAGCAATATTTCTCTTATCTAGATCATTTACTTCAAGTATATTGATTATCCGCTGCACTTTATACTTGATTACTAAGCTTAGTTCTGAGATCGTGGACTTAAATATTGCTTATCTAGTTTTCAATGGCACTTCCACAAGAAGTTATGTCTGGATGGAAATCATTAGCAACTGCTTTTGAATTGTTTGAAGCAATGAAGAAAAGATTTGCTGGGAATGACAAATATAAGAAGAATAAGTGTGATTTAATAAAAAAGGAATTTGATGCATTCACTACCTTACCTAACGAATCATTTGAGGATCTAATAGTTCGGTATTCCCAACTTACTAGTGAACTCAAAAGACATGGTATGGAGCTTTCAAGGGGAGAAATCAATGAAAAATTACTCTCTGCTCTACCTCAACGTTGGGATAGTAAGGTAGATGCAATGTTGGAAGATGAGGAACAACTTGGTGCCATGGAACTTGAAGACTTATTCAATAAGCTTCAAAATTATGATGTTTCCATCAAGAAAAAGGAACACTCTAGGGCTCATCGCACAATGCAAAATCCGAGTGTTTATGGTTCCAAAGTTCAAGTACAAACATCTACCACAGCATTGTTTAGTGCTTCTACTCCTATTTCACCAACTTATTCACAATACCCAAGCTCTTCATCTGAAGGAAGTTCTTCTTTTCAATCTTATCAATATGTTTCACAATCAAATGCTAGTCCTAGTGTTTCAAAGGCAACTGAAGAACATGCACAAGTTCTTACAGCCTTTCTTGCTTCTTATGAAGCCTTCATAAGTAATAGAATAGCAAATGTGGAACTTATTGAAGAAGATTATGATCAGATTCACCCAGACGATCTTGAAGAAATGGACTTGCAATGGAATCTTGCAATGTTCACAAGAAAAGTGAAAAAGTTTCTTCAAAGAACTGGTAAGTCTAAACTTGGAGGAAGACCTGGATTTGATAAATCTAAGGTAAAGTGCTACAATTGCCAAAACTTTGGTCATTTTGCACGTGAGTGTGAAAAAGGTAAAAATCCAAGTTCGGGATTTACCAAGCCTTCTAATGCTCAAGAATCCATTCCCAGACAATATCAAGCAGTTCCTCCTGTCACACAATCAAAAGCCTCTACCTCTCAAGCAATGGTTTCAACAGTAGATGATTACTATGATTGGAGTTCTCACGTTGAAGAGCATTCACATCAACAAGCATTTATGGCTCAAATCAATGAGGTCGACTCTAATATCTCTGAGGAAATTTGTGGTAAATGTACTGATCTGGGGGAAAAGATCAGTCTTTTATAAAAACAGAATCAAGAGTTACTCTTGGAAACACAAATGTTTCGGGAAAATAACAAGATTCTGGTAAACAATGATAAAAAGTTTTCTGAAAAGATTGAGGCTTATCAAATTGAGATTCATGATCTCAAAGCGAAGATTTTAAATCAGCAAACTGTTATTGATAAATACTTAACTGATATTAAATCTTTGTCTAAACAAAAAGCAGATCAAGTTTCTCAAATCTTGGAATTAAATCGAAAACTTTCCAACATGTCTACTTCATCAATGGTTTTAGATGAAATAATTCACTCTCAAATCACTGATACTAAAAGTAAAACAGGGTTGGGTTATCATATTGTTCCACCACCATCTTGTTATACTTCATCTCCCGAGAAGATTTCTACTGATTTGAAAGAAAAGGCTGTTGAGGTTGAAATTCCTAAAATCTCATGTGAAAAGGGTAAGGGGACTTTACATGATAAAGTAGTTTTTGTTCCTGCTTCAACAAATGATTGTGAAAAGGATAAAGGTACAACTTCTTTTAATGAAAACAAAGAAGCTAAAATCTTTACTCCTCATAAAAAGGCTTTTAATCTATTAAAAAGATATACATCTTCTAAGCCTGTGAAGCAAACAAAGACTACCTTTTCATCCAAAGAATGCAATGATTGTGAGGGAAAAGGAGGAAAGACATCTTTGAATGATAAATCCACAAGGAATTCTCATTCTAGTTCTCAATCATTCAAAAGATATGAGCATAGATGTTGTTTCTTTTGTGGGGTTCGTGGACATATTTTAAAAGATTGTATTCCTCTTCTTAAAAAGAAACAAAAGAAGATGAATAAGGAACAACCGGATAAAAACGGTTCAACAAGACAATCTTTCAATGTTTTTAAGAAAATCTTTAAAAATAATGTCCCAAAAGAAAAGAATCCTGTTGAAGATTCAACTTCTTTATCTCATAACTTTAAGCAAAGAATGAAGGAGATTGATGTCTGGATAGATGATCCCGTTACTGGACAACCCAAAGCCTCAAAGGCTTGGGTGTCCATTTGCAACTAATAATTTTCATGTTTATGTCTTGCAGTCTTCCCAATCTATCGACAACATTTGGCATGTTGATAGTGGCTGTTCAAGACATATGACTGGGAATTTGTCCTTGCTCAAAGATGTTAAACATAAATATGGAGGACATGTATCGTTTGCGGGAGATATGGGCGGAAAAATCACTGGTGAAGGCACAGTAACAAATGGTGAAGTGAGTTTTGAAAAAGTAAACTTTGTTGAAGAGTTGAAACACAATCTTCTCAGCGTATCCCAAGTTTGTGATAAGAACCTATCAACATGGTTCAATGCTGAGGAATGCTTGATACTCAAACCTGGTTTCACAGTTCCTGAAGAATGGGTACTTATGAGAGCTCCAAGACAAAAAGATGTGTATGTTCTGGATATGAGATCAAGTACCACAACTCAGGATCACACATGTTTGTTAGTAAAAGCTTCAGAGAAAGATTCTATACTTTGGCATCGGAGAATGGGTCACATCAATTTTCGGAAAATGAATTATCTGGTGAAAAACGATTTAGTAATCGGTGTTCCTAAACAAAACTTCTCTTTACATGATCATTGTGTATCATGTAAAAAGGGAAAGCTCATCAGAAAATCTCATAAACCAAAATTGGTGAACTCAATCAATAAGCCTTTGGAGTTTCTTCATATGGATTTGTTTGGTCCAGTAAACATTCGGAGTATTGGAGGAAAAATCTATTGCTTGGTAATTACCGATGATTACTCACGATTTTCATGGGTATATTTCCTTGCAACAAAGGATGAAGCATTTGAGAAAATTAAATTTCTGATTCTTAAATTGGAAAGAATTTTCTCATTGAAGGTGAAGATTATTCGGAGTGACAATGGAACGGAATTCAAGAATCACTTAATGGAATTGTTTTGTCTTCAACATGGAATAACACATCAATTTAGTGCTTCTTATACTCCACAACAGAATGGAGTGGCAGAAAGAAAGAATCGGACATTAGTAGAAACAGCGAGAACTATGTTATCAGATTCTAAACTACCGATTACTTTCTGGGCTGAAGCAGTAAATACGGCATGTTTTGTACTCAATCGAGTACATGTTGTCAAAGACAAGAAGAAGACGAGTTATGAACTGTTGAATAATCGGAAACCGAATATTCATTTTTTGGAACCATTTGGATGTCCGTGTTTAATCATGAAGACCAAAGAGAGATTGTCAAAGTTTGCCGAAAAAGCTGGTGACGGTTTCTTCTTAGGATACTCAGTGAACTCTCATAACAAAAGGGTGTATAACAAGACATCTAATCGGGTGGAAGAGGTTTATGAAGTGGAATTCTTAAGACATTCAAAATCTCCCGATGGTATTGGTCCTGAAAAGTTCTTTGATTATGATTCATTCTTCAATTCTTTTGTTCCACTTCCAGAAGATTCAATATCTCCAGATAATTCTCATTATCAATATGTTGAATATGTGATTCCGGTGATTTCTTCTCCTTCAGAGCCGATTCTTATTACTCCTACACCAACCGTTTTATCAGAAGTAACTCCTCCGGAATCTATTCCTACAACTTCTACTCCTCAAGAAGAAGAAGGACATTCTACTCCACAAGTAGAACTTGAAGCTGAAAATCATTCGGATCCTGAAAATGAGGAATTTCAAGAAACTTCCACTGAATTATTTAATCATGATGATTCAGATGATGCGGTGGAAAGTAACTTTGAGGATACGAATCTTGAAACAAACATGGAAGTTGAATCACAACCTACTTTGGGTATCAATGCAAAATTCAAACATCCTTTGAAAAATGTCATTGGAGAGGTATCAGACGGAGTGAAGACACGAACTCAACTTGGTGTTCAACCAAAACAAGTGTCCACCTCTTGTTGGATAGCTCAAATGGAATCTTGCTTCTTATCATAAATAGAACCAAAGAATGTCCACATTGCTTTACAAGAATCTTCTTGGGTGCAAGCCATGCAAGAAGAATTACAGCAATTTGTAAAACTACAAGTTTGGACATTGGTGGAACCTCCAGAAGGTATTCATCCAATTGGTACTAGATGGGTTTTTCGCAACAAAAAGGATGATCGAGGGATTGTGGTTCGCAACAAAGCAAGATTAGTTGTTCAAGGTTTCACTCAAATTGAAGGTTTGGATTATGATGAGGTTTTTGCACCTGTAGCTAGGCTAGAATCCATTCGGATATTCTTAGCCTATGCATCATACATGAACTTCAAAGTTTATCAACTGGACGTCAAATGTGCTTTTCTCTATGGGAAAGTTCATGAAGAAGTGTTTGTCAAACAACCACCGGGTTTTGAAGATCCTCAATTTCCCAATCATGTGTTTCGACTAGACAAAGCTCTTTATGGATTACATCAAGCCCCGAGAGCTTGGTATGAGACTTTGTCACAACACTTGTTGGCAAATGGATTTACACGAGGACGAATTGACAGCACTCTCTTTATCAAGAAGTCAAAGGAAGATTTACTGCTAGTGCAAGTATACGTTGATGACATTATCTTTGGATCAACAAACAACAGCTTGTGCAAAGAATTTGAGGAAATTATGAAGTCCAAATTCGAGATGAGCTCAATGGGAGAAATGGCTTTCTTTCTAGGATTACAAGTACAACAAATGGATAAGGGAATCTTTATCCATCAAACAAAATACGTCAATGATATCTTGAAGAAATTCAAGATGTTAGAGGCAAAGCCACTTTCCACTCCCATTGACACAACTGAAAAGATTGGACCTGCCTCTGAAGATTCTCCTACGGATCAAAAAGAATATCGCTCCATGATAGGCTCTTTGATGTATCTAACGGCATCTAGGCCAGATATCATGTTTGCTGTGTCTGTTTGTTCTAGGTACCAAGCTGATCCGAAGATAACTCACTTGCGTGCAGTACAACGGATTTTTCAATATCTCAAAGGAAAATCGAATCTTGGAATTTGGTATTCCAATGATGATGACTTTGAACTTTCAGCATATTCCGATTCAGACTACGGAGGTTGCGGCATTGATTCCAAATGTACATCAGGAGGTTGTCAATTTCTTGGAGGAAGATTGGTGACTTGGCAATGCAAGAAACAACAAACTGTTTCTACATCCACTGCTGAGGCTGAGTACATCGCTGCTGCTAGTTGCTGTTCTCAAATCTTGTGGATTCAACAACAACTACGCGATTACGGTTTACTCTTGACCAAAACTCCTTTAAATATTGATAACACTGCTGCTATCAGTATCATACGCAATCCCGTACAGCATTCTAAAACAAAACACATTGAAATACGTTTTCATTTCATACGGGATTGCTATGAGAAAAATCTGATTATTTTGGTTCATGTCGAAACAAGTAAGCAACGTGCTGACTTGTTTACCAAATCATTTTCCAAATCACGTTTTGAGGACCTTATCTCAATGCTCGGTATGAAACATTTGGATAAACTTGATTAAACAATTGGATATTTAGGTTGTATTTTACAATTCTAGGTTATTTGCTGTTTTAGTCCTTTGTTGTTTTACTTTCCAATATAAAAATCCAAAAACAATAGAAAAATTTCAAAATATAAAAACATTAGAAAAATACAAAATCAGGGGGAGATTTTGTGGAAAATGTTGGGAAATGATAGTATATTGGGAAATGTATTAAAATTAATTTTAAAAGAAATGCTAAGTATTATATTTGATGTGTTAGTAGATTTATGTAACATTTCTTCTAAAGAATTTTCTAAAATTTAAGTTATATATAATATATTGGTAGGTATTCAAGTATTTAAGGTATCTCGTCTAAGAAATGTCAAATAATTAGTGCATATTATTTTATATAATCCAAAATATCTGTATATGACAAGCAAAAGACAATTGACTTAAGCAAAAGTCAAAATAAATGACTCAAAGTTATCAAGATTCTATTCTTCTAGATTCAAAATAACAATAAAATGTCTTAAATTCTGAAAATTAATATGGTATGATCTATCATTTAGGGTCTTTATATTATGTTGTCTGGGGAATCATATCCACTATTTGTTGTACGTTGTACAGACCTTAGACTTGGGTATGATTTTGAAGAAGGTTTACTTAATTATATCTCTCTGTTATACTTTGTATAGACCTGAGATATAGTTGTAATTCCAACCTAGGGTATGACATATGTGACAAAATGTCATTCCAACATATGTGTGTACTCTTAAAGACTTCATCATATTTTCACCCTCTATATAGAAATATTACTGTATTTTGAAATTCAGAAGTATATTGATATTTAGCTTATATAGAATAATGTGCACAATAACAATAAATGCCAAAAAGATACTTAAATATTTGAGTACTTGAGTGAACAATAATACCAATAATTTTATATAAAATAATTTTTAGAAAAGATATTTTGGAAATGTTATATAAATTTAAAAAGGATAAACATACTAACAATCAAAATAAACTTGCATTTCTCAATAATAAATATAATACATTTAAATATCCCAATATGATCCCAACTCATGAGATTTTTCCCACCAAAAATATTTTATTCTGTTATAATTTTCTTGTAAATATTTTTAGGATTTTATATTTTTCAAATTAGTTTTCTTTTTAAAATTGTTATGTCTTTTAGATTTAGGTAGATAATATCCAAAGATTAATCTTTTTGATTCTATATGTTTCAACCAAAGTCATTTTTGAAAATCATCAAAATAAATTTTTAAATTTCAAAATGATCAAAGGATTTTTCAGTAACTGATAATAGGTCCGGAACTATGATTGAAAAGGTATATGTACTTCTAAAACCCATAGTTGACATAAGCTTTCAAACACTTTTCAAAATAGTCCGGATCTAGCATATTCAGTATCTGCAAAACCGAGCACAATTTCTTCGATTTCTCTCTGTGTACTTCATCATTTTCAAATCTATCAAGATAGATTTGTGCGCAGTGTTATTCCGCATTCATAGGTATAAATTTCATTCGTGATCTTTCAATACTTATGATTTAAATCGTGATTTTTCTGTTCAAGTTACTGTTCACATGAACAGTCGCATCTTGAGTCCGTATCTTCTAGTTACGGACTAAGATTAGGGTTTTGTCCGTAACTATCGTAGTTACGGACCTTAAGTCAAATGTTTGACCATTGACTTATTGACCAACCCTACTTACGGACATATTTACTTACGGATTTTATACTTGCTGACTTAAGTTTTGAATTATTCTAAGTCTATCAAGTATCCATTTAGTTACTGACTAAAAGTTTACTTACGGACTTAATATGATATACGGACTTAGTTTCGGATTCCTTAGTCAGAATGTACATACGGACTATAGTTACGGACTACACTCATTTATTTGATCTGTTAGTTACGGATTAGTGTCCTCTCATACATACTAACAAGGTAATCCTAGTTTCGGACAATCTGAAAGTGAAGTAAAAGTTAGTTCCTGACCTAGTTTTACTTGGAAAATATATGTTGATACCTAGTTATTGAAATAAGTATTACATACTGACCTAGTAGTGATACTTAGTACCAAGTAGCTAGTTACTGACATAAAGATCTAAGTAATTCTCGTTTCGGACTAATTTGACACTTAACAAATTTTCAGTGTGTACATTATTTTGATTATGTGGTCTTGAATATTGCTTAACAGTTTGTTTTGTATAGCTTGTTATACACATTATGGCAGATCAACCTGGTGTTGCTGATATTGCTAGAGTTATCATTGACTTTGAGCCAAGACATAATGTGACTGCTTATCTTTTGGATCCCCCAAACAAGCCTATAAATAATTGTTTTCATCCAATCCTGAACTTTTTGAGAAGGTCTAGAATTCATTATGCTTTACATATGGGAGTTGATCACATCTTTCAAGAACATATGTTTGAGTTTTGGAATTCAGCTGAATACCTTCCAAACAATAATCCTCCATGCATTAGAGCTATTGTGACTGGGATTCCCTTAGATCTTACAGAGGATATGATAAGACAAACCTGGAATTTTGGGGATGATGCACTAGTGAACAATAGAATTCCAAGGGAAATTGTGATAGACTGTCTTTCTAGGATGGGATGTACTAGAGGACCAATGGACAAACAATATCTGAAAAATCATTTTCCTCCTCAATGGAAGTTTATGATACATACTATGGTCTCCACCTTATCTCCAAGGAAGTCTGGACATGATTCTGTTGGGATAAATCTACTTGAAATGATAACTGCTCTTATTCTGAATATCCCATACAACTTTTCAAAGTTCATCTTTCAGCAATTGATTGGAAATTTGTCAAGCAAAGAGGCTTTCTTTATGTATCCAAGGTTTTTACAAAGGATTTTCAATCAACATCTTCAGGGACTTAGTTTTGAAGGAGACAGATATTCTTACATTCCTGTTCCACAAAGGATATTTGCTGATGTTCACAACTACAGAAAGAAGGCTGTTCCTGCATCTTTGGATTTATTTGGACATGTTTTGGATATAAACTTTGTACCTCCAGAGATTGAATTTGAGCTATCCTCAAGTGATGAAGAAGTAGGAGAGGATATCCATGAGGAACAAGTCCAGGAACAAGCACAGATTATTATTGCAAATGATCCTCCAGAAGGTGTTCATGTGGAAGAAATAGAAAATATTGCAGCCAATGAACCACAAGTTGAAGTTGAACAAGAGGCTGTTATGGAAGGAAATGTTGAGTTGCCAGCAACGTTTGAAAACATTGACCTGCATGCTGATTTGTTTGAGGATGAACCTGCTCATGAAGCACCTGCTGCTGATATTGCTGAAGCTGTTCATACTACATCTACGGATTCTTCTGATACTGAGAATGACAATGCATCTGAAGATGATTCTTCTAGTTCATCTGAAGAAGAAGATCCAAAGATTGTTGAGGAAAGGAAGAGAAAAGAAAGAGAAGAAGCTCTTGATCCATCATATAATCCTGAAGTTGAACAAATTCCTATTAGACCAAAGAAAATCAGAAGAACAACTCCTTTATCATTATTTTCTAAGGATGCTAGTACTTCTACTAGTATGCCTTCATCTGGAGTAATAATGACTTCTTCCAGCATTCCATCTTCAACCAGTTTGCCAACAGATACACTTCCATCAATTCCTCTTGCTGAAGTGGATTCCAAATTAATTAAGGCAATTGCTCCTGTCTTAAATCTTGTAGAGGAAATGCAAAAGAAATTGATTGATTACTCAGTGAAAATGGAAGAGAGATTTCATGAGCAAAATCAACAAGTGGTTGCTCAACGGACCCTGATTGATCAACAAGCTGAAAAGATCAAGGAATTGGAGCTTGAAATTCAGAAATTGAAAGAAAAATCAGTTGATCAGGGGGAGAAATCTGACAAGGAAGCAGAGGAAGATGAACAAAAGGATGACAATGATGATGATGGTAAAGGTGATGATGATGGTGGTAATGGTAATGATGGTGATGGTAATGATGATGATGAGGATGGCAATGATGATGGCTTATATGATTTTGGTGCTGGTGATAATGATGACAATGAGGATGATCAACAGCATTTTTCTCCAAGTGATCCAGAGCATGATACATCAACTCCTATTGATTCTCCAGATCCTATACATTATGCACTTGCACTGCCTCAGATCAGTGATATTCCAGTTCAAACTTCAGATTTTGAAGATATTATATTTGATGACTTAGAAGAAGAAGATGAGCTGGATACTGATATTTTTGACTTTGCTGAAGAAAGGGAAAGTGATAAAGTTGAGGGGGAGCTGTTACCAAGTGACCAAAGATTTATGATTAATATTGGAGAAGAAGAATTGGTCAAGAAACATATATCTACTGGTAGCTACTCTCCTACTTGCAAAAGGATGGAAGTTGGGGAATCTTCTGGAACATAAAATGTTGTATATATCTGGGGGAGTGATGAAGATGAGCATGATTATCAGGATAATGATATTGCTGAGTTTGATTATAATCTACAAATTCTAAATCAGAATGGGGACTTTGATTCAGATGAGGAGCCTCCAGAAGAAGGAGAAGAGGTTGATGGAATAGAGGAAGAGCATGAAGAATCCTTATTCCAGAACTTTTCTGAAGATCCAGTTCAAGAAAAACCTTACAAGGATTGGTTCAAAGAAAAGGTTGTGGTAAATGAAGAGAAATTGACAAAGAGGAAAACCTTCAAGCTTAAAAGCAGAAAACTCAAAGGAAGGATTATTAGTTGGAAGTATGATTCAGACAACAAGGTCTTTGTGGTAAAAAGAACAGATGGTCTTCAGTACTTCTCTAGATCGTTTAGAAGACTTGGATCCCTGCCTCAGTGTGACTTGAATCGTCTTGGAAGCATTAACATTCTGAATTATCCTGAAAGAGGTATCGTACACTGGATGATCCAGAGGATTTATGAGGATACTAATTGGCAGAAAGAAAACTATTTGGATTGGAAATATCTTCCAAGAGTGTTGCCAAAAAGAAAAGTTGATCCTTGGGAGATTTATCCAATAACAAATCAACCAAAAGTGAAACTTATTTATCCTGGAGCACATTGCAAAAAGGAAATTCCTCTGGAGAATCTTCCAACGAACTTCACCAAATACTTTATTGAATGGCTGTATGTAAGCAATACTGGAGAAGCCTACATTGTTTGCTATGACAAAGAACAAGATGGAAACATCTTATGGCCAACCAGAAACGTAGTGAAAGTTTATGATCCTCTGAGCCTAATTAATCTTGCTGAAGAAGACTTGTTGATACTTGAACAGAATCAAATTGTTCATGCTGATGATCCAGAATCAACACTTCAAGCAAGGATGTTTCAAAGAGTGGTGCATGTTTGTCTGGAGCAGGGAATCCATGCTGGATGCAAGCTTCCTGGATTCGAATAAAGATATATCAGAATCAAGACAAATTAAGCTTTATCCAAGGGGGAGTTTGTTGGCGCATAAATGTCTAAAGCTCAATTAAATAGTTTTTGATAAACTTTTGTAACAGAATATGTATAAGTCTTGAGTCCGAAAGTCACCAAGTGTAAGTAAGTCCGTATGTAGTAAGTCAGTATGTAAGTAGTACTTACGGACTGTATGTGAGTCCGTAAGTAGAGGTCAGTAAGTGTTAGTTTCGGACCTAGAAGTTGACTTATTTTGACTAAGAGAATTCTGCTTATATATAGGTGAGTGTCTGTTCAGAATTCTCTAAGTCTTTGGTTTTTGTATTATCTGAGTGACATTAATACAATCAGTTTACCAAAGCAATATTTCTCTTATCTAGATCATTTACTTCAAGTATATTGATTATCCGCTGCACTTTATACTTGATTACTAAGCTTAGTTCTGAGATCGTGGACTTTCAGAATTGTTTCATCCGGTCAAATTACATAGGTCCTACGAAAACATAATAGAATACAGATGCAGCCTAAGCTAATTCCGACGTAGATTGAGCTGTGGCAGCAGTGCGTTGAGGCGGTCCACAGATTCGGCGAGTCTGTTGGCCATTCGGAGGGCGTCCTCGGTTTCCCTTAGGCGTGTCTCGCACAGATGGAGTCTTGATTGAAGGACAGAGATCTCGTTTCGGTTGCCAATTACTTGGTTGTGGACAACCTCCATGGTTTCGACTGTGTCTCCCACCTGATTCTGAAGAGTGTTCATGGTGGCAATAGTGTGATTGTGATCTTCGGAGACCTGTTCGATTCGCTCCATTGCTGTGAGTCTCCAGTTCTCGCGAGTTTCTTGGAGTTCGATATCCATTTCATAGAGTCGTTGGTCGTGATGGTACACCCTAGCGGCTAAGTCCGGTAGAGTGGGGTGAATAGGATATGGGCTGGTTCGAGGCGAACGGGCGTCCCTCCTAGCCATCCTTGGGTTTCGTGTTCCATGCGGATAAGAGCGTGACGAACTTGGTGGTGTGTTTGCCATTCTGAGACAAAGTTTTAGAAAGAATGAGGCCTACTTATACATATATATCGTATAACATAGCCTAGTGTGTCTATAAATAGCGTAACATCTTTAACTAGAGTATTTTATCAAAATACTTTATTTGAGTTATAAAAATATAACTTGGTTTTAATTCATTTGTCGGGTTCATTTCGTATGCTTCGGTCATGTACGGTTGCGTTTTCTTTAAAACGTGTTACACAATGTATATTATCTCAATAAGATAAAGTAAATAATGTTCGTTTGGATAAAATCCTCATTATTTATAAAAGTGGTCAACAGCGCCCAAAATTAAGTGTGTCTGACTCGATCCAATAGGTTCACGCGTAATTATAACTAACTACGAAAATAGTAATACCTCACGTATTAAATAGTTAGGCTTTGCTAGACTTATCTCATAAAAATAGTGTAAATTCACTCAAGTAGGGAATTAGCCTAAAATGCGTGCAATTACTGTTTATAATTATGTCGAAATTGCGAGGTGTTACATGGATGCGTTCTCAACAGGGGGAAGATAGGTGGGTCGGTTTGGGTTCGAGGGTTTGGGCCGACCCATTCGGGTCTCGGGCTCGCGTGTTCCCGTTTTCGTTTTCCCGATCATATAAATTGCGTAACATCTTTAACTAGAGTATTTTATCAAAATACTTTATTTGAGTTATCAAAATGTAACTTGGTTTTAATTCATTTGCCGGGTTCATTTCGTATGTTTTGGTCGTGTACGGTTGCGTTTTCTTTAAAACGTGTTACACAATGTATATTTTCTAAATAATATAAAGTAAATAATGTTCGTTTGGATAAAATCCTCATTATTTATAAAAGTGGTCACCAACGCCCAAAATTAAGTGTGTCGGACCCGATCCAATAATTTCATGCGTGATTATAACTAACTACGAAAATAGTAATACCTCACGTATTAAATAGTTGGCCTTGGCTAGACTTATCTCATAAAAATAGTGTAAATTCACTCAAGTAGGGAATTAGCCTAAAATGCGTGCAATTACTGTTTATAATTATGTCGAAATTGCGAGGTGTTACATGGATGAGTTCTCAAAAGGGGGAAGATAGGTAGGTCGGTTTGGGTTCGCGTGTTTGGGCTGACCCGTTCGGGTCTCGGGCTCGCGTGTTCCCGTTTCCGTTTGCCCGATCATATAAATTGCGTAACATCTTTAACTAGAGTATTTTATCAAAATACTTTATTTGAGTTATAAAAATATAGCTTGGTTTTAATTCATTTGCCGGGTTCATTTCGTATGTTTCGGTCGTGTACGGTTGCGTTTTCTTTAAAACGTGTTACACAATGTATGTTATCTCAATAATATAAAGTAAATAATGTTCGTTTGGATAAAATCCTCATTATTTATAAAAGTGGTCACCAACGCCCCAAATTAAGTGTGTCGGACTCGATCCAATAGTTTCACGCGTAATTATAACTAACTACGAAAATAGTAATACCTCACGTATTAAATAGTTGGGCTTTGCTAGACTTATCTCATAAAAATAGTGTGAATTCACTAAAGTAGGGAATTAGCCTAAAATGCGTGCAATTACTGTTTATAATTATGTCGAAATTGCGAGGTGTTACATGGATGAGTTCTCAAAAGGGGGAAGATAGGTGGGTCGGTTTGGGTTCTCGTGTTTGGGCCAACCCGTTAGGGTCTCGGGCTCGCGTGTTCCTGTTTTCGTTTGCCCGATCATATAAATTGCGTAACATCTTTAACTAGAGTACTTTATCAAAATACTTTATTTGAGTTATCAAAATATAACTTGGTTTTAATTCATTTGCCGGGTTCATTTCGTATGTTTCGGTCGTGTACGGTTGCGTTTTCTTTAAAACGTGTTACACAATGTATGTTATCTCAATAATATAAAGTAAATAATGTTCGTTTGGATAAAATCCTCATTATTTATAAAAGTGGTCACCAACGCCCCAAATTAAGTGTGTCGGACTCGATCCAATAGTTTCACGCGTAATTATAACTAACTACGAAAATAGTAATACCTCACGTATTAAATAGTTGGGCTTTGCTAGACTTATCTCATAAAAATAGTGTGAATTCACTAAAGTAGGGAATTAGCCTAAAATGCGTGCAATTACTGTTTATAATTATGTCGAAATTGCGAGGTGTTACATGGATGAGTTCTCAAAAGGGGGAAGATAGGTGGGTCGGTTTGGGTTCTCGTGTTTGGGCCAACCCGTTAGGGTCTCGGGCTCGCGTGTTCCTGTTTTCGTTTGCCCGATCATATAAATTGCGTAACATCTTTAACTAGAGTACTTTATCAAAATACTTTATTTGAGTTATCAAAATATAACTTGGTTTTAATTCATTTGCCGGGTTCATTTCGTATGTTTCGGTCGTGTACAGTTGCGTTTTCCTTAAAACGTGTTACACAATGTATATTATCTCAATAATATACAGTAAATAACGTTCGTTTGGATAAAATTCACATTATTTATAAAAGTGGTCACCAACGCCCAAAATTAAGTGTGTCGGACTCGATCCAATAGTTTCACGCGTAATTATAACTAACTACGAAAATAATAACACCTCACGTATTAAATAGTTGGGCTTTGCTTGACTTATCTCATAAAAATAGTGTGAATTCACTAAAGTAGGGAATTAGCCTAAAATGCGTGCAATTACTGTTTATAATTATGTCAAAATTGCGAGGTGTTACATGGATGAGTTCTCAAAAGGGGAAGATAGGTGGGTCGGTTTGGGTTCGCATGTTTGGGCCGACCCGTTCGGGTCTCGGGCTCGCGTGTTCCCGTTTTCGTTTGCCCGATCGTATAAATTGCGTAACATCTTTAGCTAGAGTATTTTATCAAAATACTTTATTTGAGTTATAAAAATATAACTTGGTTTTAATTCATTTGTCGGGTTCATTTCGTGTGTTTCGGTCGTGTATGGTTGCGTTTTTTCTTTAAAACGTGTTACACAATGTATATTATCTCAATAATATAAAGTAAATAATGTTCATTTAGATAAAATCCTCATTATTTATAAAAGTGGTCATCAACGCCCAAAATTAAGTGTGTCGGACTCGATCCAATAGTTTCACGCGTAATTATAACTAACTACACACCAGAGGCAATCTCTCACGTATGGGGCGATTTTTTCTAGTTGATTTTCATGGTTTTTTGCAATGATCTGAATCTGGTTTGGATGTTCTAGCTATTACTGAATCTGATATCATCATTGATACATGTTTGTGTCCCTCGTTTGGTGATTCGAACTTCATTAATAGGTCAAGAAATCTGAATTCAGTTTTTAGGGTTTATTTGCTTCTTTAGTTTTCTGTTTTAATTGATTTTCTGGTTGTATTTTGTTTGTGTTTGGATTATTGCTGATGTTATGAAGAACTCAAATAAGAAGAAAAAGAAGAAGTCGACTACATCACCTAATAAATCGCCCATGTCATTTGATTCTGATCATAGTTTGGAACAATCGTCTCCTAAAGCTCATGTTAATCCTAAAGATGATGATTATGTTCCATTGGAAGTTAGACTTGCACGAATTAGGGACATGCATATTAAGAAAAATCCTGATACGGCTGCTGTCCTATCAAACCCTAATTCAGAAACGATTGATTCTTGGGGAACAAGGAAAGAGGTGGTTAACTTGGCAAGTGGAAGTCAGCCTGATTTGGACTACTTAAACGTGGAAAAGAATGTGGAAACAACATTAAAGTCAGATTTGAGCAAGCCTTCTGCTACGGAATTGGGTATAAACTGTGATGATTTGTCTTATACTCTTTTTGGCGACCAGGTTGAGGTGCCCAACCTTGGTAAAATCCCTGGTTCACAAAATCCTGAAAATTGTGTTCCTAATCCGATGGATTCTAATGAGCAAGGTGGGAATGCTATGCATAATCAGGTTATGTCTTCGAGTACATATAAAATCCCTGATTTGCGTGGTATTGATCGACTGGAAGCATCCACAATCCCAGTGGTTAATAATGGTATCAAATCAGCCATGTCCTATGCTCAAGTAACGCAGGCTAGTGTCCAATGTAAGGTTACGTTTAATGCCTTACATCTAGATCCCAAGGGTGATGATGTAGACCTGGATATTCCATTGGACACAGTTATTGAGGCTAGTCAAAAGTATATGAACACCTTGTATGGATATTTTGTAGGGAAACGCCTACCCTTTCCTGTTGTGCAAAACTATGTATTGAATGTATGGAAGAAATTTGGCATAGAAAAGGTTATGATGAATTCAAAAGGCTTTTTCTTCTTTAAGTTTGCATCAGAACAAGGAATGAAGGGAGTTCTGGAGGGTGGTCCATGGATGATTAGATTAATTCCTATTATCTTGAAAAGATGGAACTCGGATGACAATCTGGCTAAGGAGGATACCATGAAGGTTCCAGTTTGGGTAAAACTTCATGATATACCTTTGCTTGCGTTTAACGAAACTGGTTTGAGTGCAATAGCTACTAAAGTTGGCAAACCGTTAATGTTGGATTCATACACTAGTTCCATGTGTGTTGAAGCTTGGGGTCGTCCTAGTTTTGCACGTGCAATGATTGAGATAGATTCAGCAAAGGATCTTAAGGAGGCTGTTTTGGTGGGTGTTCCGAAATTAAATGGTGAGGGAAAGAACATTTATAATGTTCGAGTGGAATATGAGTGGCGACCTCCGAGATGTAGTGTTTGCAAAACTTTTGGACACAAGGATGTTGAATGCCCTAAATCTGTTGCTCCTAGTCAAGAAAAGCAGAATAAGTCGGGTGGGGCTGCTCCAAAACCGGCTAAACAGATAGGGAAACAAACGGAAGGATTTATGATGCCAAAACAGAAAACAAAGTTTGTTTATAGACCAAAAACCCAAGGTCATACATCCAATTCGGTTACATTGGTTAACAGGTTTGGAATGCTTGATGATACTCATGAGGAGAAGGGACAAAGCTCGAAAAGTACTAGTAATAAAGTAATACATGACCAAAATTCACGGAAGGCTGATTTGAGAATGGATGAGTCGGATGATGAGGTTGAGAATATTTATGATGAAACGGCTATGTTTGTTGCGGATAAGACTAGCAATTATTCTGAGGGGGCAAGCACTCCTGGTCATGATGGTGATAATGTTTAGTCTTGCAGCTTGGAATATAAGGGGTTTGAATCGCAACCCGAAGAAAAAGGAGGTTCGTCAGGTAATTAATGAAAATCAGCTTAGTATTTGTGGCATTCTTGAATCGCATGTTGATGTTTCTAAATTACAAGGAATTTGTAAGGCTGTGTTTAGAAGATGGGAATGGACTTGTAATGGTCATATGTGTAGCAAGGGCACTCGTATTATTCTAGGGTGGAATCCGGACTTGGTTGATGTTATGGTTATTGATGCTTCTAATCAGGTGTTGCACACACAGGTTGTTGTAAAAGTGTTGGAGCATAATGTCTAAAGCTTAATATGTTAGTTTTGATAAATTTTGTAAGTCTGAAACTGTACAAGTCAAGTGTCCGAAAGTAGCTAAGTATGTATGTCCGTAACTAATGTAGTCAGTATGTATGTAGTACTTACGGACTGTCTGGTAGTCCGTAAGTAGAAGTCAGCAAGTAGATAGATTCGGACTTTTGATGTTTGACTTATATTGACTAGAGAATTCTGCCTATATATATAGGTGTTTGATGTTCAGAATTCTCTAAGTCTTTGGTTTTGTATTATCTGAGTTACTTTAATACAATCAGTTTACCAAAGCAATTTCTCTCTTCTCTAAATCATTGACTTCAAGTATATTGTTATCCGCTGCGTGTTATACTTGATTACTAAGCTTAGTTCTGAGATCGTGGACTATCAAATTGGTATCAGAGCCACCAGAGCTGCTTAGTGAATTTCGTGACTGATTTAGAGTGTGTTTTTGAGGAATTTGACCGAGTGTATTGATCGGAGGTGATTAGTTTGATACGGATTACTTCTGGATTGATTCAGAAGTGATTAAAGAGATAGACGGAGTGTTTGATTATACGGAGTGCTTGATCAGAAGTTCATTTTGATCAGTTTCATCATTTTCAGTCTCAATTTCGTCAAAAACATCACTGTAAGTGATTCCGAATCATTCTGTGCTTTCAATTTGATCAAATTCAGTGTTTAATTCGTTGAAATTTCATTTTGTGTTTCATTTTCTCAATTTCATTTTGTACGGATTTTGATTAACACATTTAAACTTGAAATTAATCATACACGAGTGTTCGGTTTTCAATTACGAGTGCATACATATCTTGATTGTTAAAATTGAAGATGTATTGAGAAAGTAATTTCACTTTGAAAATCTGGGATTCTAAGTCCGTATCTAGTTGTTTGTTTGTCCGAAACTAGCAAAAATAACCGTTTTAGTCCGTATCTAGATTGGCGCGAAATTCTGTTAGAGGTAGTTATGAATTAGTTATTAACTTTTGTTCCGAAACTAACTTTAGTTACGGAAAAGTTTCTACTTACTGAAGTCTAGATACTGATTGCTTGTTTCGGAAAAGATAAACTTGATTTTTGCCAACACATTACTTGGTAAATCTAGTTTCGGATCGAGATACTAAGTGTTAGTTACGGACTTGTGCTAGTTGCTGAATCTAGTTACTGAGGACTAGATACTGAAAACAGTTGGTAGTTACTGATAACACACTTTCAGATTGTGCTAGTTGCTGAATCTAGTTACTGAGGACTAGATACTGAAAATAGTTGGTAGTTACTGATAAAACACTTTCGGACAACTAGTTTTTGACTTTCGTGTTGTTTAATTCAAAGTTACGGAACTCAGTTACTGAATATCAGTTACGGAGTTACTTGATATATACGGAGTATACTTGCTGAGTATACTTTCGGATTAACTTTGAACTTGAGATTTTTGGAATCGTTTTTTGTGTGTTTGTGTTTGCATTTCTAATCCCTTGCAGAAAACATGTCTATGACAAATGCTCAATTTCAAGCCATGATGAAAAACGAACAAGAGACAGGCACCACGAGTAAACCACCGAGGTTTATGCTCAAGGATTTCGATGATTGGCTCTATAGGTTTGAATCCTTTATTGCTCTATATGATCCGGAACTCATGATCCCACTTACGGAGCAATATATTAAGCCACGCCAAGAAGGAAATTTTGGGGAAAGAGAACCTATTCCTCCCAAACCTGTCAACTTTTTTAATACGGAGGAGAAGAAAGAATATGCTAGAGATCAAAAAGCAAAATCTGTTCTTTCAATGGCACTTCCACAAGAAGTTATGTCTGGATGGAAATCATTAGCAACTGCTTTTGAATTATTTGAAGCAATGAAGAAACGATTTGCTGGGAATGACAAATATAAGAAGAATAAGTGTGATCTCATAAAGAAGGAATTTGATGCATTCACTACCTTACCTAACGAATCATTTGAGGATCTAATAGTTCGGTATTCCCAACTTACTAGTGAACTTAAAAGACATGGTATGGAGCTTTCAAGAGGAGAAATTAATGAAAAATTACTTTCTGCTCTACCTCAACGTTGGGATAGTAAGGTAGATGCAATGTTGGAAGATGAGGAACAACTTGGTGCAATGGAACTTGAAGACTTATTCAATAAGCTTCAAAATTATGATGTTTCTATCAAGAAAAAGGAACACTCTAGGGCTCACCGCACAATGCAAAATCCGAGTGTTTATGGCTCCAAAGTTCAAGTACAAACATCTACCACAACATTGTTTAGTGCTTCTACTCCTACCACACCAACTTATTCACAATACCCAAGTTCTTCATCTGAAGGAAGTTCTTCTTTTCAATCTTATCAATATGTTCCACAATCAAATGCTAGTCCTGGTGTTTCAAAGGCAACTGAAGAACATGCGCAAGTTCTTACAGCCTTTCTTGCTTCTTATGAAGCCTTCATAAGTAATAGAATAGCAAATGTGGAACTTACTGAAGAAGATTATGATCAGATTCACCCAGACGATCTTGAAGAAATGGACTTGCAATGGAATCTTGCAATGTTCACAAGAAAAGTGAAAAAGTTTCTTCAAAGAACTGGTAAGTCTAAGCTTGGAGGGAGACCTGGATTTGATAAATCTAAGGTAAAGTGCTACAATTGCCAAAACTTTGGTCATTTTGCACGAGAGTGTGAAAAAGGTAAAAATCCAAGCTCGGGATTTACCAAGCCTTCTAATGTTCAAGAATCCACTCCCAGACAATATCAAGCAGTTCCTCCTGTCACACAATCAAAAGCCTCTACCTCTCAAGCAATGGTTTCAACAGTAGATGATTACTATGATTGGAGTTCTCACGTTGAAGAGCATTCACATCAACAAGCCTTTATGGCTCAAATCAATGAGGTTGACTCTAATCTCTCTGAGGAAATTTGTGGTAAATGTACTGATCTGGGGGAAAAGATCAGTCTTTTACAAAAACAGAATCAAGAGTTACTCTTGGAAACACAAATGTTTCGGGAAAATAACAAGATTCTGGTGAACAATGATAAAAAGTTTTCTGAAAAGATTGAGGCTTATCAAATTGAGATTCATGATCTCAAAGTGAAGATTTTAAATCAGCAAACTGTTATTGATAAATACTTAACTGATATCAAATCTTTATCTAAACAAAAAGCAGATCAAGTTTCTCAAATCTTGGAATTAAATCGAAAACTTTCCAACATGTCTACCTCATCAATGGTTTTAGATGAAATTATTCACTCTCAAATCACTGATACTAAAAATAAGACAGGGTTGGGTTATCATATTGTTCCACCACCATCTTGTTATACTTCATCTCCCGAGAAGATTTCTACTGATTTGAAAGAAAAGGCTGTTGAGGTTGAAGTTTCTAAAACCTCATGTGAAAAGGGTAAGGGGACTTTACATGATAAAGTAGTTTTTGTTCCTGCTTCAACAAATGCTTGTGAAAAGGATAAAGGTACAACTTCTTTTACTGAAAACAAAGAAGCTAAAATCTTTACTCCTCATAAAAAGGCTCTTAATTTATTAAAAAGATATACATCTTCTAAGCCTGTGAAGCAAACAAAAACTACCTTTTCATCTAAAGAATGCAATGATTGCGAGGGTAAAGGAGGTAAGACATCTTTGAATGATAAATCTCCAAGGAGTTCTCATTCTAGTTCTCAATCATTCAAAAGATATGAGCATAGATGTTGTTTCTTTTGTGGGGTTCGTGGACATATTTTAAAAGATTGTATTCCTCTTCTTAAAAAGAAACAAAAGAAGATGAACAAGGAACAAACGGATAAAAACGGTTCAACAGGAAAATCTTTCAACGTTTTTAAGAAAATCTTTAAAAATAATGTCCCAAAAGAACAGAATCCTGTTGAAGATTCAACTTCTTTATCTCATAACTTTAAGCAAAGAATGAAGGAGATTGATGTCTGGATAAATGATCCCGTTACTGGACAACCCAAAGCCGCAAAGGCTTGGGTGTCCATTTGCAACTAATAATTTTCATGTTTATGTCTTGCAGTCTTCCCAATCTATCGACAACATTTGGCATGTTGATAGTGGCTGTTCAAGACATATGACTGGGAATTTGTCCTTGCTCAATGATGTTAAACATAAATATGGAGGACGTGTATCGTTTGCGGGAGATATGGGCGGAAAAATCACTGGTGAGGGCACAGTGACAAATGGTGAAGTGAGTTTTGAAAAAGTAAACTTTGTTGAAGAGTTGAAACACAATCTTCTCAGCGTTTGTGATAAGAACTTATCAACATGGTTCAATGCTGAAGAATGTTTGATACTCAAACCTGGTTTCACAGTTCCTGAAGAATGGGTACTTATGAGAGCTCCAAGACAAAAAGATGTATATGTTCTGGATATGAGATCAAGTACCACAACTCAGGATCACACGTGTTTGTTAGTAAAAGCTTCAGAGAAAGATTCTATACTTTGGCATCGGAGAATGGGTCACATCAATTTTCGGAAAATGAATTATCTGGTGAAAAACGATTTAGTGATAGGTGTGCCTAAACAAAACTTCTCTTTACATGATCATTGTATATCATGTAAAAAGGGAAAGCTCATCAGAAAATCTCATAAACCAAAATTGGTGAACTCAATCAACAAGCCATTGGAGTTACTTCATATGGATTTGTTTGGTCCAGTTAATATTCGGAGTATTGGAGGAAAAATCTATTGTTTGGTAATCACCGATGATTACTCACGATTTTCATGGGTATATTTCCTTGCAACAAAAGATGAAGCATTTGAGAAAATTAAATTTCTGATTCTTAAGTTGGAAAGAATTTTCTCATTGAAGGTGAAGGTTATTCGGAGTGACAATGGAACGGAATTCAAGAATCACTTAATGGAACTGTTTTGTCTTCAACATGGAATAACACATCAATTTAGTGCTTCTTATACTCCACAACAGAATGGAGTGGCAGAAAGAAAGAATCGGACATTGGTAGAAACAGCGAGAACTATGTTATCAGATTCTAAACTACCGATTACTTTCTGGGCTGAAGCAGTGAATACGGCGTGTTTTGTACTCAATCGAGTACATGTTGTAAAAGACAAGAAGAAGACGAGTTATGAACTGTTGAATAATCGGAAACCGAATATTCATTTTTTGGAACCATTTGGATGTCCGTGTTTAATCATGAAGACTAAAGAGAGATTGTCAAAGTTTGCCGAAAAAGCTGGTGACGGTTTCTTCTTAGGATATTCAGTGAACTCTCATAACAAAAGGGTGTATAACAAGACATCTAATCGGGTGGAAGAGGTTTATGAAGTGGAATTCTTAAGGCATTCAAAATCTCCCGATGGTATTGGTCCTGAAAAGTTCTTTGATTATGATTCATTCTTCAATTCTTTTGTTCTAATTCCAGAAGATTCAACATCTCAAGAAAATTCTCATTATCAATATGTTGAATATGTGATTCCGGTGATCTCCTCTCCTTCAGAGCCGATTCTTATTACTCCTACACCAACCGTTTTATCAGAAGTAACTCCTCCGGAATCTGTTCCTACAACTTCTACTCCTCAAGAAGAAGAAGGACATTCTACTCCACAAGTAGAAAATGAAGCTGAAAATCATTCGGATCCTGAAAATGAGGAATTTCAAGAAACTTCCACTGAATTATTTAATCATGATGATTCAGAAGATGCGGTGGAAAGTAACTTTGAGGATACGAATCTTGATGCAAACATGGAAGTTGAATCACAACCTACTTTGAGTATAAATGCAAAATTCAAACATCCTTTGAAAAACGTCATTGGAGAGGTATCAGATGGAGTGAAGACACGAACTCAACTTGGTGTTCAACCAAAACAAGTGTCCACCTCTTGTTTGATAGCTCAAATGGAATCTTGCTTCTTATCACAAATAGAACCCAAGAATGTCCAAATTGCTTTACAAGAATCTTCTTGGGTGCAAGCCATGCAAGAAGAATTACAGCAATTTGTAAAACTACAAGTTTGGACATTGGTGGAACCTCCAAAAGGTATTCATCCAATTGGTACTAGATGGGTTTTTCGCAACAAAAAGGATGATCGAGGGATTGTGGTTCGCAACAAAGCGAGATTAGTTGTTCAAGGTTTCACTCAAGTTGAAGGTTTGGATTATGATGAGGTTTTTGCACCCGTAGCTAGGCTAGAATCCATTCGGATATTCTTAGCCTATGCCTCATACATGAACTTCAAAGTTTATCAACTGGACGTCAAATGTGCTTTTCTCTATGGGAAAGTTCATGAAGAAGTGTTTGTCAAACAACCACCGGGTTTTGAAGATCCTCAATTTCCAAATCATGTGTTTCGACTAGACAAAGCTCTTTACGGATTACATCAAGCCCCGAGAGCTTGGTATGAGACTTTGTCACAACACTTGTTGGACAATGGATTTACACGAGGACGAATTGACAGCACTCTCTTTATAAAGAAGTCAAAGGAAGATTTACTGCTAGTGCAAGTATACGTTGATGACATTATCTTTGGATCAACAAACGACAGCTTGTGTAAAGAATTTGAGGAAGTTATGAAGTCCAAATTCGAGATGAGCTCAATGGGAGAAATGGCTTTCTTTCTAGGATTACAAGTACAACAAATGGATAAGGGAATCTTTATTCATCAAACAATATACGTCACTGATATCTTGAAGAAATTCAAGATGTTAGAGGCAAAGCCACTTTCCACTCCCATTGACACAACTGAAAAGATTGGACCTGCCCCTGAAGATTCACCTACGGATCAAAAAGAATACCGCTCCATGATAGGCTCTTTGATGTATCTAACGGCATCTAGGCCAGATATCATGTTTGCTGTGTCTGTTTGTTCTAGGTATCAAGCTGATCCGAAGATACCTCACTTGCGAGCAGTACAACGGATTTTCCGATATCTCAAAGGAAAACCGAATCTTGGAATTTGGTATTCCAATGATGGTGACTTTGAACTTTCCGCATATTCTGACTCAGACTACGGAGGCTGCGGCATTGATTCCAAATGTACATCAGGAGGTTGTCAATTTCTTGGAGGAAGATTGGTGACTTGGCAATGCAAGAAACAACAAACTGTTTCTACATCCACTGCTGAGGCTGAGTACATCGCTGCTGCTAGTTGCTGTTCTCAAATCTTGTGGATTCAACAACAATTACGCGATTACGGTTTACTCTTGACCAAAACTCCTTTAAATATTGACAACACTGCTGCAATAAGTATCATACGCAATCCCGTACAGCATTCTAAAACAAAACACATTGAAATACGTTTTCATTTCATACGGGATTGCTATGAGAAAAACCTGATCATTTTGGTTCATGTCGAAACAAGTAAGCAACGTGCTGACTTGTTTACCAAATCATTTTCCAAATCACGCTTTGAGGACCTCATCTCAATGCTCGGTATGAAATATTTGGATCAACTTGACTGAACATTGGATATTTAGGTTGTATTTTACAATTCTATGTTATTTGCTGCTTTGGTTATTTGTTGTTTTACTTTCAAATATAAAACTCCAAAAACAATAGAAAATTTAAAAATCCAAAAACAATATAAAATTTAAAAATACAAAAACATTCGAAAAATACAAAATCAGGGGGAGATTTTGTGGAAAATGTTGGGAAATGATAGTATATTGGGAAATGTATTAAAATCAATTTTTAAAGAAATGCTAAGTATTATATTTGATGTGTTAGTAGATTTATGTAACATTTCTTAAAGAAAATTTTCTAAACATTAAGTTATATATAATATATTGGTAGGTATTCAAGTATTTAAGGTATCTCGTCTAAGAAATGTCAAATAATTAGTGCATATTATTTTATATAATCCAAAATATCTGTATATGACAAGCAAAAGTCAATTGACTCAAGCAAAAGTCAAAATAAATGAATCAAAGTTATCAAGATTCTAGTCCTCTAGATTCAAAATAACAATAAAATGTCTTAAATTCTGGAAAATTAATATGGTATGATCTATCATTTAGGGTCTTTATATTATGTTGTCTGGGGAATCATATCCACTATTTGTTGTACTTTGTACAGACCTTAGACTTGGGTATGATTTTGAAGAAGGTTTACTTAATTATATCTCTCTGTTATACTTTGTATAGACCTGAGATATAGTTGTAACTCCAACCAAGGGTATGACATATGTGACAAAATGTCATTCCAACATATGTGTGTACTCTTAAAGACTTCATCATATTCTCACCCTCTATATAGAAATATTACTGTATTTTGAATCCAGAAGTATATTGATATTTAGCTTATATAGAATAATGTGCACATTAACAATAATGCAAAAAGATACTTAAATATTTGAATACTTGAGTGAACAATAATACCAATAATCATATATAAAGTAATTTTTAGAAAATATATTTTGGAAATGATATATAAATTTAAAAAGGATAAAGATACTAACAATCAAAATAAACTTGCATTTCTCAATAATAAACATAATACATTCATATATCCCAATATGATCCCAACTCATGAGATTTTCCCCATCAAAAATATTTTATTTCATTATAATTTTCTTGTAAATATTTTTTTAGGATTTTATATTTTTCAAAGTAGTTTTCTCTTTAGAATAGTTATGTCTTTTAGATTTAGGTTAGATAATATCCAAAGATTAATCTTTTTGATCCTATATGTTTCAACCAAAGTCATTTTTGAAAATCATCAAAATAAAATTTTTTTAATTTCAAAATGATCAATGGTTTTTTCAGTAACTAATGTTAGTCCGGATCTATGTTTGAAAAGGTATATGTACTTCTGAAAACCAGAGTTGACATATGCTTTCAAAACTTTTCAAAATAGTCCGGAACTAGCATATTCAGTATCTGAAAAACCGAGCAAGTTTACGTCGATTACTCTCTGTTTACTTCATCATTTTCAAATCTACCAAGATAGATTTGTGCGCCTTGTGATTCCGCATTCATAGGTATAAATTTCATTCTCTATCTCTCAATTCCTATGATTTAATCGTGATTTTTCTGAAAAAGTTACTGTTCACATGAACAGTCGTCAATTTTAGTCCGGATCTCCTAGTTACGGACTAGGATTAGGGTTTTTGTCCGTAACTATCGTAGTTACGGACCTTAAGTCAAATATTGACTATTGACTTATTGACCAACCCTACTTACTGACGTTGACTATTTGACTTTTGTTGACCAAGTCAAATACTGACTTGCGGACTTCATACTTGCTGACTAGGTCCTGAATTATTCTAAGTCTATTAGTATACATCTAGTTACTGACTAAATGTTTACTTACGGACTCATTATAATATACGGACTTAGTTTCAGATTACTTAGTCAGTATGTACATACGTACTATACATACGGACTATACTCAGGAATTTGACCTAAGTGTTAGTTACGGATTATTGTCATCTCGTACATATTGACTATGTAATCTTAGTTTTGGACAATCTGAAATTTTAGTTAGACATTTAGTTCCTGACCTAGTTTTACTTAGGAAATTTGTCTATACTAGTTACTGAATTAAGTATTACATACTGACCTAGTATTGATACTTAGTACTGAGTAGCTAGTTGCTGACATAAAAGATCTATGTATTTCTAGTTTCGGACTATTTGATACTTAACAAAATTTTCAGTATGTGCATCATTTTGTTTCTATTTGTTTTGTACTTCGCTTAACAGTTTGTTTTGTATAGCTTGTTATACACATTATGGCAGATCAACCTGGTGTTGCTGACATTGCTAAAGTCATAATTGACTTTGAGCCGAGACATAATGTGACTGCTTATCTTATGGATCCCCCAAACAAGCCTGTCAACAACTGTTTTCACCCAATTCTGAACTTTTTGAGAAGATCCAGAGTTCACTATGCCTTACATATGGGAGTTGAACACATATTTCAAGAACATATGTTTGAATTTTGGAACTCGGCTGAATACCTTCCAAGTAATAATCCTCCATGTATTCGAGCTATTGTGAATGGAATTCCCATAGATCTCACAGAAGAAATGATAAGACAAACCTGGAATTTTGGAGATGCTGAAAATGTTAACAATAGAATTCCAAGGGATATAGTGGTAGATTGTCTTTCTAGGATGGGTTGTACAAGAGGACCTAGAGACAAACAATATTTGAAAAATCATTTTCCTCCTCAATGGAAGTTTATGATATACAATGGTCTCCACCTTATCTCCGAGGAAATCAGGACATGATTCTGTTGGGATCAATTTACTTGAGATGATCACTGCTCTCATCTTTAACATCCCATACAACTTTTCGAGATTCATCTTTCAGCAACTGGTTGGGAATATTACTAGCAAAGAGGCATTCTTTATGTATCCACGGTTTTTACAAAGGATCTTTAATCAACATCTCCAAGGACTAACTTTTGAAGGAGATAGATATACCTACATTCCTGTTCCACAAAGGATATTCGCAGATGTTCACAATTACAGAAAGAAGGCTGTTCCTGCATCCCTCGAGTTATTTGGACATGTTATAGATGAAAACTTTGTCTCTCCACAAATTGAATTTGAATTATCTTCAAGTGATGAAGAAGGAGGAGAGGATGTAAATGAGGAACAAGTCCAGGAACACGCACAGAATATCATAGCCAATGAACCTCAAGAAGGTGTTAATGTGGAAGCAATAGAAAATATTGTAGCCAATGAACCACCAGTTGAAATTGAACAAGAGGCTATTATGGAAGGGAATGTTGAAATGGAAGAAACCTTGGAAAACACTGAACTAAATGTTGATTTGTTTGAAGATGAACCTGATCATGAAGCATCTGCTGCTGATATAGCTGAAGCTGTTCATACTACATCATCTGATTCTTCTGATACTGAGCTTGAAACTGCAACTGAAGATGATTCTTCTAGTTCTGAAGAAGAAGATCCTAAGATTGTGGAGGAAAGGAAAAGAAAGGAAAGAGAAGAAGCTCTAGATCCGTCTTATAATCCTGACGCAGAACAAGTTCCAATCAAACCAAAGAAAATCCGAAGAACAACAACTTTATCGGTATTTTCTAAGGAAGCTAGTACTTTAACTAGTATGCCTTCATCTGGAGCCATTATGACATCTTCTAGCATTCCATCTTCATCCAGTTTGCCATCTGATACAATTCCATCAATTCCTCTTGCTGAAGTGGACTCAAAATTAATAAAGGCAATTGCACCTGTTCTAAAGCATGTTGAAGAACTGCAAAAGAAACTGATTGACTACTCAGCCAAAGTGGAGGATAGATTCAATGAGCAAAATCAACAAATTGTCAATCAAAAGAACCTGATCGATCAACAAGCTGCAAAGATTAAAGAATTAGAGCTTGAAGTTGAAAAATTAAAAGAAAAATCAGTTGATCAGGGGGAGAAGTCTGAAAAAGAAGATGAAGAAGAGGAAGAAAAGGATGACAATGATGGTGATGATAATGATGGTGGTAATGATGATGGTGGTAATGATGGTGATGAGGATGACAATGATGTAGAGACAAAAGTTGATTAATACTTAATTTTGTCTAAAGTATTTTAATCCGTGAATAATCTTTGTATCCGTGAATGTCTTGTGCGTGAATGCTTTGTGAGAATGTCTATCCGACAATGCTTATTCGACAATACTTTGGATCCGTGAATGATGAAGTCAGTGAATGTTAAATGGTTCGACAATACTCATCCGTGATTAGCCTGGATTCACGGATAGTATAATTCCGTGAATGTTTATTCACGGATTATACTTGAATTGTCGTAGGCTTACACTTAGAATTGTCGTAGGACTTGTCTATAAATAGAAGTAGATGAAGTCAGTTTAACTACTTCTGCGTATGTAATATTGACGCTTCTTGATGTAATTTTGAGATCACTTGTACATCTCTTGTATATGAAAATATAATCAATATTTTCTTGTTAATTCTTTCATCTCATTCTTCTTTTATTACAATTGTATTTGTGTGTATTTGTATTCCGCACAAATAGACACAAGTTCTAGTTTGCGTTTCCTGATCCAGGACTCTCACAAGTGGTATCAGAGCCAAAGGATAAGAAATTAGAACGATTTTGTGATTTAGTTTGCAAAGATGAAGAGTTGAAGAAGTTATGTGATGACTACGGTTACGGTTATTTGAGACAGTGTCAAATATCATTCTGAGATCGTAAACAAGTGATTCCTGATAAAGAAGCTCTCCTGAATTCATTCATATCTTGTATATGATGACGAATTGATCAAAAGTTCCACAAACAGTTTACGTTTCTACGTCTCTTTTATGCATGTTTGGAATTTTGACGATCAAAGCTCAAATTGATCGTTTCTGAGTGTCGGAAATCAAATTCCGAGCTCATTGCAACAAGTTTCATCAAAAACAAGCTTGTTTTGAAGAATCTGCATCACTTTGAAAATTCTGGAAATCATATTCCGTGAATAAACATTCTCCGTGAATACATATTTCCGTGAATATATATATATACTCCGTGAATATCACTATTGTCGTATAAACAGTATCCGTGAATTATACTATTGTCGCATAAACAGTGGTATATATTCACGGATTAACATTTTTCAAAAATTTTATCAACTGTTTTTTTTTAATATTCACGGATAACTGTATTAACTAATACTCTTATTCACGGATACAGTATTATCGGATATTGTATTCACAAATAATTGTATTAACATATACTCTTATTCACGAAACTCAGTATTATCGGATATTAATATTCACGGATACTAATATCTGGTTAGTATTCACGGATCTTGTATTCAAAAAGAAAGATTAAAGAATTTTTAGTGTGATTCACGATTCTTCATCTTGGAAAGATGGCTCATGTTAATTGGCAAACGATGATGAAGAATGATCAAGAGACCGGAACAACTACAAAACCACCCAAGTTTCTTTGTCAAAATGATTACGATGACTGGAGATATCGTTTTGAATCATTTATTGCTTTGTATGATCCTGATTTGATGATTCCAATATTGGAACAATATATACATCCAAGAGCAGAAGGCATTTATCGAGATAATCCTCCACCTAAATCATTAAAGATGATGAATTCGGAAGAACGAAAAGAACATGATCGTGATAAGAAGGCTAAATCCATCATTTCAATGAGTCTTCCAAGTGATGTTTTAGCGGGGTGGAAAGATTTATCTACTGCTTTTGAATTGTACAAAGCAATGGAAAAGCGGTTTGCTGGTAATGATAAATTGAAAAAGAGCAAACGTGATTTACTAAAGAAACAATGGGATGTTTTCACCTGTATTCCCAATGAGTCTTTTAACGATTTGATCGTTAGGTACTCACAGCTTATCAGTGAGTTAAAAAGACATGGAATGATTCTTGAGCGTCTTGAAATCAATGAAAAATTGATTGAAGCTTTGCCTTCTCGATGGGACATCAAAGCAAATATATTAATGGAAGATGAGTCATTAGGGGAATATGCTTTTGAGGATTTAATCAATAAGCTTCAGGTGTATGATGTGTCTCTTCAGAAAAAGGAGACAGGAAAAATGATGCAGTTTACTCAATTTGGTATTACTAAATCTTCTGATACAACTGCATTATATTCAGGTTCTGAAACTTATTCTGGTGGAAATCCAAGTGGAACCACATCTGGTGGTTATTCAGGTTTTGGTTTTTATGGTTCTGGAAGTTCTTCAACTTCAAGTCATCAACAGAATTCTAATCCACAAGTTTCAAGAGTGACTGAAGACCATGCAAATGTTGTTACTGCATTCTTGTCTTCATATGAAGCTTTTATTTCTGGAAGAGTTGGAAATGTTGAGTTAGTTGAAGAGGATTATGATCAATTGCATCCGGATGACCTAGAAGAAATGGATTTGCAATGGAATATGGCTATGCTTACCAGGCGGGTTAAAAGATTTTTACAAAGAACTGGTAAAAATAAACTGGGAGGTAAACCAGGTTTTGACAAATCAAGAGTTCGCTGTTACAATTGTCAAAACCTTGGTCACTTTGCAAGAGAATGTGAGAAGAATAAAGCTCCTACCTCTGGTTTTACCAAGCCATCAACTTCCAAGACATATTCTTCATCTGCTCAACCTCAAACAAAGGAAACATCTGCTACTCCCACATCTTCTGCACTCATTTCTACTTCTGATGAGTTTTATGATTGGAGCGCACACGTGGATGAGTATTCCCATAATCAAGCATTTATGGTGAATGTTTCTGAGGTCGATTCTTCCTTTGCTGATCAAATTTGCTTAAATTGCACTGATTTGAATAATCAAATCAGCATGTATCAAACTCAAAATGCTAAACTTTTAACTGACAATGAAAAGTTAAAAATACAGAACAAGGAATTGGTTGAAAATAATGATCTTTTAAATAAACGTTTTGAGTCAACAAATGTTGAAACACATGATTTAAAAGCAAAAATCTTCAATCAGCAATCCATTATTAATAGTTATTTGGTTGAAATGGACTTATTAAAAAAGGAAAAATCTGATGCTGATTCTCTGCTTTTAGATCTTGAAAGAAAATTGCTAAATGTTTCAACATCTGCTGTTGTTTTTGATGAGATAATCAATAACCAACGTTTAGATACTAAATCTAAATCTGGTATTGGATATCAAAATGATTCAAAAACAAAAGATTCAAAAGTTGAATATCATTTTGTTCCTCCACCAACTACCTATTCTGCATTGCCAGTTAAAAATGAAGCAAACGTTGAGTTTGCTTATGGAAAAGGAAAGCTTGATGTGAAAGACACACTTCAAAAGGTGTCTTCAAGTGAGACTTTAGAATCATCTTCTAAAGATGATTCCAAAGTTGATGATTCACCAACTGATGAATCCAAAGTTGATGCTTTTAAAATGAAGAAGCATGATTGTGAGTGTAGTGACAAGATTAAAGATTGTGTTTTGAAAAATTTAAAAGAAAAATCGAAAGCTTGTGACACACCAACACAAGTTAAAAAGATTTTAAAACAATCTTCTTCACCACAAAAATCACAATCATCAACTTCTTCATCAAAAGCTAAACTTTCTTCTTCTCACTTTGTTTCTAAAAGTGAAGTGTCTACAAGTAGAAAATCACATTCTAAATGTGAGGCTTCTACAAGTAAGACTTCATTTCCTGTTTCTGATAAAAGAGTTACTTCTCGGAAACAATATGAAACAAGAAAATGTTTCTATTGTAATGTTCGTGGACATCTTATCAATGAGTGCCACAAGCTTGCTAAAAAACGTTCAAGAGATAATTCGAAGCAAGCTAAACATTCTGAAATCAAAGATGATTTAAAAACTGTCCACGAAAAATCATCAAAACCGAAAGTAACACCTTCTGTTTCTTCAAAGAAGAAAACAAAATCTCATGATGCGTCAATCAAAAGGAATTTCAAAAAGAACTTGAAACAAATTGACGTTTTCATCATGGATGTCATTACTGGACGACCCATAGCCTCAAAGGCTTGGGTCTCCATTAGCAACTAATCCATTTTTGATCAAATGTCTTACAGCCTTCACGAGCTATTGATAACATATGGTACATCGATAGTGGCTGTTCAAGACATATGACAGGGAATCTCTCTCTGCTTGAGGATGTTAAGGTTAAAAACGGCGGTTTTGTTGCATTTGCCGGAGACAAGGGTGGCATGATTTCTGGTGAGGGAACCGTTACAAACGGGGAAATTAGCTTTGATAAAGTAAATTATGTTGAACAACTTCAACATAATCTACTCAGTGTTTCCCAAGTTTGTGACAAGAAACTTTCAACTTGGTTTAACGATGAAGAGTGCTTAATTCTTAAACCGGGATTTGTGGTACCTCAAGAGTGGATTCTTATGCGAGCTCCAAGGGTAAAGAATATGTATGTTTTAGACATGCGTACCATTACTCGATCTACAGAGCATACTTTCTTATTGTCAAAAGCTACAGAAAAGGAATCAATCTTGTGGCACAGAAGAATGGGTCACATTAATTTTAGAAAAATGAACTTCTTAGTTAAGAATGATTTAGTGATTGGGGTTCCCAAACAAACCTTTTCACTAAATGATCACTGTATTTCCTGTAAAAAGGGAAAACAAACTAAGAAGTCTCATAAACCTAAATTGATGAATTCGATTAACATTCCTTTGGAACTTCTCCATATGGATTTGTTTGGACCCGTAAGTGTTCGGAGTATTGGGGGTAAATCCTATTGTTTAGTAATCACTGATGATTATTCCAGATTTTCATGGGTTTACTTCCTTAGTACAAAAGATGAGGCTGCTGAGAAAATTAAGTATCTAATTCTGAGATTAGAGACTTTGTTTTCTCTCAAAGTGAAAATTTTGAGAAGTGATAATGGCACGGAATTCAAGAACTACTTAATGGAAATGTTTTGTCTTCAGCACGGAATTACTCAACAATTTAGTGCTCCTCGAACTCCACAACAAAATGGAGTTGCTGAAAGGAAGAACAGAACTTTGATTGAAGCTGCAAGAACAATGCTCTCAGATGCAAAGTTGCCAACAACTTTTTGGGCAGAAGCAGTTAATATGGCTTGTTTCGTATTAAATAGAGTTCTTGTAGTCAAAGATAAGCAGAAAACGAGCTATGAATTATTGAATAATCGGAAACCGAATATTCAATTTTTGGAACCTTTTGGATGTCCGTGTTTGTTGTTGAAAACTAAGGATCGCATTCCTAAGTTTGCTGAAAAATCTGAATCTGGGTTTTTCTTGGGTTATTCTGCAAATTCTCACAACAAGAGAGTTTATAACACAGCATCACATCGAATAGAGGAATGCTATGAAGTTGAATTTCTTCGGCATTCTTCTTCCTCTAATGGCATAGGTCCAAAATGGTTATTTGATTACGACACATTCTTTAATTCTCTTGCTTCTTTTCAGCATGATGTGTCTTCTTCTTCTGCTACCGATTTGGATGACTTTGTTATTCCAGTTACATCTGTTCCAGCTGAGCCAATTATTACTTCAGCTCCACCTGTTTCTACTTCTCATCTTACTCCACCACGATCTTCTGATGACTCAATTGCTCATGAGATTTCTTCACCTTTGACAACTGTTGAAGAAGAAACCACTTCCAATCCTGATGATACTGACAATTTTCAGGAACCTTCTACTGAACTAGAAGAACCAATTCTTGATGATTCTAGTGATGAAGTACTTAGTAATCCTGAAGATTCTAACTTAGGAAATAATTTGCATGTAGATTCGGTTTCTACATTGCGAATTCATTCTAAGTATCGACATCCTCTAAAGAATGTGATTGGAGATGTGTCAGAAGGCATTAAGACACGGCAGCAACTCAAATCTGATTCTTCTTCTTGTTTTTTATCACAAATTGAACCAAAAAATGTTCAAATTGCTTTGACTGAATCCTCTTGGGTTCAAGCAATGCAAGAAGAATTACAACAGTTTGTGAAATTGCAAGTTTGGACTTTAGTGAAACCACCTAAAGATGTGCATCCGATTGGCACTCGATGGGTTTTTCGTAATAAGAAAGATGATCGAGGAATCGTGGTCCGAAATAAGGCCCGATTAGTCGTTCAAGGTTTTACTCAGATCGAAGGTTTAGATTATGATGAAGTGTTTGCACCGGTTGCTAGACTTGAATCAATTCGAATTTTTCTAGCTTATGCTTCCTTCATGAGGTTTAAAGTATACCAATTGGACGTCAAGTGCGCATTTTTATATGGGAAAGTGCATGAAGAAGTATTTGTCAAACAACCACCGGGTTTTGAGGACTCTAAATTCCCAGATTATGTGTATCGGTTGGATAAAGCTTTGTATGGTTTACATCAAGCTCCTCGAGCTTGGTATGAAACTTTATCTCAACATCTCCTTGCAAATGGGTTTTCTAGAGGTCAAATTGACAGTACTCTTTTCATCAGAAAAATAAAAGGGAATTTGTTGCTTGTTCAAGTGTATGTAGATGACATCATATTTGGATCGACAAATGAAAGCTTATGCAGAGAGTTCGAGCAGATTATGAAATCAAAATTTGAAATGAGTTCAATGGGTGAAATGGCATTTTTTCTTGGGTTGCAAGTCCAGCAACTTGATTCAGGCATTTTCATACATCAAACAAAGTATGTTACTGAAATCTTAAAGAAATTTCTGATGACTGATGTCAAATCCATTTCTACACCCATTGATCTTGTTGAAAAGATTGGTCCTGCTCTTGATGATCAATCAACCGATGAAAAGGAATATCGGTCCATGATTGGGTCTCTTATGTATTTGACAGCTTCGCGTCCAGATATTATGTTTGCTGTTTCCATTTGTTCAAGATATCAGGCAAATCCTAAAGTTTCTCATCTGAAGGCCGTTCAACGTATTTTTCGATACCTGAAAGGAAAGCCTAATTTAGGCATTTGGTATTCACATGATGATGACTTTTCTCTTTCTGCATATTCTGATTCAGACTATGGTGGATGTGGTATTGACTTCAAATCCACATCGGGTGGATGTCAATTTCTAGGAGAACGTCTTGTGACATGGCAGTGTAAGAAACAGGATACCGTTTCTACCTCTACTGCAGAGGCAGAATATATTTCTGCTGCAAGTTGTTGTTCCCAAATTCTTTGGATTCAACAACAACTCCGAGATTATGGGTTTCTTCTAAACCACACTCCTTTGCATATAGATAATACTGCTGCCATAAGTATCATACGTAATCCCGTACAGCATTCTAAAACGAAACACATCGAAATTCGTTTTCATTTTATACGGGATTGCTATGAGAAACACTTGATTAATTTAGTCCACATTGATACTTTGAAACAACGAGCTGATTTGTTTACAAAAGCGTTTTCTAAACCTCGTTTTGAAGAATTAATCTTGATGCTCGGAATGAAGCATTTAGATCAAATTAAATAAACTTTGGATATTTTTGCATTTTCTTTGTTGTTTTAATTTTTACTTTGTCTTTATTATTTAAAAAAACATATGACAAATAAAAATTAGGGGGAGTTTTTGTGTAAAAGTTGGGAAATGATAGTACATTGGGAATTGTATTTACATATAACTCTGAAAAAGGAATGTTATGTACTATTTTTGATATACTAATAGGTTTATATAGCATTTTTTAAAATCAAATTTTCTACTAAATGTAATTTTAAATATGGTTTATTGGTAGGCATTTGTGGGTCTATCATATCTAGTCTAAGAAATGTCTAAATATTTTTGCATATTATTCTATATCTTCCAAAATATTAGTATATGACAATAAAGTTATCAAAAAGATAATAAAAGTCTTAAATTTTGAAGGATTAATATATTATGATTCATGATTTAGGGTCTTTATATTATGATATCTGGGAAAAATGTATTGACTATTTGTTGTACGGTGTACAGACCTTAGTCGATATATTTTTTATAAAACGGACATACAAATATTGATAAAGATATAAATATCTATCATAATAAACTCTATCACTTTGTTATACGATGTATAGACCTGTGATACAGTTTATTAGTCCAACCCGAAGTATGACATATGTGACTAAAAGTCATTCCAACATATGTATGTACTTCTAAAGATATCATCATATTTTCACTCTCTATATGAAAATATTAATATATTATGAATTTGAAAGTATATTTTTATTTTGGTTATGTAAAATGATATGCATATAAATAATAAAAAGAAAAAGATATTTTAGATACCAAAATGTTTAAGTGTATAACACATACCAAAAATCATATATAAAATGATTTTTTAGAAAGTATGCTTTATTAAATGCTATGTAAATTTAAAATTGGTCAAAAATATTAGTAATCAAAATAGACTTTCATTTCTAAAAATTATAAAGTTAAATACACTCATTTATCCCAATATGATCCCAAGTCACAAAAATTACTCTAACAAAAAGATTTTATTTTTGTACATATTTAGTTTATTAAATTTTCATTTTTTAAATAGGTTACAAAATTTTATCCAAAGTTAGTTTAATTTGATAAAAATGTTTGATCTGTAAATTTTTAACATTGTCGGATGAATATATATTTTTATTCACGGATAAAGATATATATATATTCACGGAATGCTTAAATATTCACGGACAAAAAGAAATAGTATAAGTATTTTCAAAATTTGAAAAACTCACACTTTTCTTTTCCGTGATTATTACTCCGACAATCTCAAATATTCCGACAATCATTTTTTCTTTGATTTCTTCCTGATTACTTGGTTTTATTAAAAACCAATTTGACAGACTTACTCGTTTTTGTATTCCGATTCGACTGGTATAAATTTCTTTCATTTTTGTTAAAGATTTCTTGATTAATCGATCACTTCAAATAACACTTGATACTGTTCAAAATAATCGTCCGACAATTCGAATTGTCGGACCATCCGACAATGCAATATTGTCGGAAGAACAGTGTAATGGTTATCCGTGAATATTGAATTCTCGGATAAACAGTACTCCGTGATTAATTCTTATGTTTGACTTTATTAAACTTGTTTGACTATTTGACTACGACAATCATATTGTCGTATAAACAGTACTTATTCACGGATGAATAGTACTTCGACAATATTATTCACGGATGAATAATGTTACGACAATATGAATCACGGATAAAATTTATGACATTATTTTTAATTTTTAATTGTCGCATGAATTTTATTCACGGACAATATGATTCACGGATAAATATATGATTGTCGTATGAATAGTATATCTCTAAGTCATATTGTCGCATAAAATTAATCATTGTCGCATGAACAGTACTCAGTGTGTTATTGTCGGATACCTGAACATTTGAAAATTTTTCTAAGTGTTGAAAAATTTTTAATAAACTTTCTGTTGAGTTTGTGTGTCTAATAAACTCTTGGTGCAGTTTTTATTTCCAAATGGCAGATTTAGATCCTATCGCTGCTATTCAACCTGAAGTTCAACGTCGAGCAGTCGTGTTTGAAAAACGACATAATGCAACTGCATATCTTTTGGAGCAACCGGATAAACCCGAAAATAGGAAATTTTTCCCTATGATAAGGTTTCTTTTACGATCTCGCATATCATATGCCTTGACTGTAGCTGTTCCTAATCTTTATGAAGATCACATGATAGAATTCTGGACTTCAGCTGAATATCAAACAGATGTCAATCCTCCTTGTATTACATCTATGGTTGATGGAAAACCATTGCTGCTGACTGAAGAGCTGATTCGTCATACTCTCCAATTTGGAGATACTTTGAATGCATCAAATGATATTCCTCGAAATGTCATTGATCAGTGTCTTCATCAAATGGGGTGTACTAAAGGACCTCATGATGTTCAAATCTTGAAGAATCACTTCTGTCCACACTGGAAGTTTTTAGCACATATGCTAATTGGATGCATCTCTCCAAGGAAAGCTGGTTTTGATTCGATGAGTTATCAGCTTGCAGGAATTATGACAGCTCTTGTCTTAAATATTCCATTTAACTTCTCGAGATACATTTTTGAGAATCTGGCTGGAAATATTAATAATGATGGATTCTTCATGTATCCTAGGTTTCTTCAGCACATCTTTGATAATCATGTCAACGGGATTACTTATCATGGAAGCATTCTATACTACACTCCTATTCCAAAAAGAGTGTTTGCAGATTGTAATGGATATAGGGGCAAACCGGTGCCGCCTACTGTTGATTTATTTGGACATGTTATTGATGTTGATTTCCAACCGCCACAATTTGCATTACCACAAATTGTACAACCTGCTGATTCTACTACTGATAGTGAATCATCTGAGGGGGAGCAGGAGATGCCTTTAATTGATCATGAAGAAGTAGAATCTTCTAGTTCTGAAGAAGATCAATCATTTCGTCTACAATCTGTCGAAGAATCTTTAGTTCCTCAAAGAATTATTGCTGAAAATATTGAAAAGGAACGACAGGATTTGAGACGTCAACGTGAAGAGGCACAAGATCCTGAATATATACCTGATATTCAGCCATCTCAACGTCGCAGAATTTCTAAACCTAGTTCATCTGCTGATATCGCTTCTACTTCTATGCCGGTTGAGACATCACATGGTATTTCTGTCTCTATTCCAGCATCTTCTACAATACCTGTTGATGTTTCTGTTGCAGCTGGCACATCTTCTTCATTACCTGGACCAAGTGTTAGCATGGCTAACCTTGATGCATCTTTACAACATGCTGTAAAACCATTGATGACACTTGTTGAGAAGCTTCAAATGGATTTACTTAATGCTGTACAAAGAATTAATACTCAAGACATTCTTCTCGAGGAACAACGACAACAAATTCTATCTCAGAATGATCGAATAGAAGAATTGGAGCTTGACGTCTTCCTTCTTAAAGAAATGTTGGTTGATCAGGGGGAGAATAATGTTAATGATGATGATGGTGATGGTGGTGATGATGATGGTAATGGTGGTGATGATGATGGTGATGATGGTAATGATGATGGTGATCATGGTAATGATGAGGGTGATCATGGTAATGATGGTGATGATGGTGATCATAATGATGATATGACTGAAAATGTTGACGATACTGGAAATGAAAGTGATCAACCAAATTTCTCACAAGTGTTGGTTGTTTTTCAACTAACTGAACCATTAGAAGTTGATCCAATTAATGCAATACATGAGTCTAGAGTGTTTGAGCTTGGAGAATCATCTCATATCTTTGAACAGGAGGAATTATTGGATAGCATTGAAGATGAAGAGGTGCTTTGTCCAACTCCTTTGAGTGTGATCATTGAAGACTTGATACCATTTGTTGAACTTTGCAATGATGGCGATTATGATTTTGAAGATTTCGATCCAGAATATCCTCCGGGATTTGAACCTGATTTTGATTATGTTCACGTTGAAGACTGGGAAGATTCTGAAGATGAACTTCATCCGGAGAATATTCAGTCAGATATGTGTTCACAAGAAGGGTTATGGAAAGACTCTGATGATGATAAAGAGCCTGAGCAAAAAGTCTCTTGGTGGTTTCCCAAACAACCAAGTCCAGTGATTACAGTTTGTAAGTTCTTCAAGATACCAAGATATGAATGCGTTGGTAGAATTATCAGATGGAAATATGATAATGACAACAAAGTATTCATTATTAAGAGAACTGATGGACTTCAATATTTTCACTCAACGTTCAAAGCCTTAGGAAAATTACCTAAGTGTGAAATCAACCATTTAGCTTCTGTGGATATAATTAATCGTTCAAGACATGGTTTGATAAATTGGATGGCTGATACGTTATCAAGAGAAAGTAATAATGGAAAATTCACATGGGTTAAGGAAACTTTCCCATTGAGGACCGTTGATTATTTTGATATCGATCCGATTTCTAATCAACCAAGAGTTACTTTGAAATATCCTCGAGTTAAATGCATGACGAAGATTCCTCTTGAGAAATTGCCTGTAAATTTTTCTAAGTTTGTGAGTCATTGGAAGTATAACGGATCAACCGGAGAAGCAGAAATCGCCTGTTATGATAGAGACTTAAATGGAGAAGTGATGTGGAATAGAGAGTCGATTGTATATGTCTTTGATCCTCTGAGCTTAATTAATCTGTCAAAAGATGATCTTGAAGTCTTGCTCGAGAATCCAATTGTGTATGATGATGCCTATGATGATGAAAAGATGGCATTGAAATTTCAACGGGTTGTAGAAGTGTGCTGCTCTAAAGGTATTTTTGCTGGATGCAATCTTCCTGAATATGCTTGAAGATTTGAAGAAAAGAATCAAGTATTATCAAAGGGGGAGTTTGTAGAGACAAAAGTTGATTAATACTTAATTTTGTCTAAAGTATTTTAATCCGTGAATAATCTTTGTATCCGTGAATGTCTTGTGCGTGAATGCTTTGTGAGAATGTCTATCCGACAATGCTTATTCGACAATACTTTGGATCCGTGAATGATGAAGTCAGTGAATGTTAAATGGTTCGACAATACTCATCCGTGATTAGCCTGGATTCACGGATAGTATAATTCCGTGAATGTTTATTCACGGATTATACTTGAATTGTCGTAGGCTTACACTTAGAATTGTCGTAGGACTTGTCTATAAATAGAAGTAGATGAAGTCAGTTTAACTACTTCTGCGTATGTAATATTGACGCTTCTTGATGTAATTTTGAGATCACTTGTACATCTCTTGTATATGAAAATATAATCAATATTTTCTTGTTAATTCTTTCATCTCATTCTTCTTTTATTACAATTGTATTTGTGTGTATTTGTATTCCGCACAAATAGACACAAGTTCTAGTTTGCGTTTCCTGATCCAGGACTCTCACAAGTGATGGTGATGGTTTATATGATTTTGGTGCTTATGCTAATGATGGAAATGAGGATGATACTGAGCAAAATGAACCTCCTCAAGATTTCTCACAGCCTGAAGATCAACAGCATTTTTCTTCTTCAAGTGATGAACCTCATGATACATCTTCAAGTCCTATTGATTCTCCAGATCCAATACACTTTGCACCTGCACTTCCTCAGATCTGTGATGTTCCAGTGTTAGCTCCAACTTCAGAGTTTGAAGATCTTGTATTTGAAGACTTAGAAGAAGAACAAGAGCTAGATACTAATATCTTTGATTTTGCTGAAGAAAAAGAAAATGATAAGGTTGAGAGGGAGTTGCTGCCTAGTGAACAAAGATTTATGATCGATATTGGAGAAGAAGAGTTGGCCAAGAAACATATATCGGTTGGCTGCTATTCTCCTACATGTAAACGGATGGAGGTTGGAGAATCTTCAGGAACTAAAGAAGTTGTATATGTATGGGGCAGTGATGAAGATGAGAATGATTATCAAGTTTCTGATATTGCTGAATTTGATTATAATCTTCAAAGATTAAATCAAAATGGAGACTTTGATTCAGATGAAGAACCTCCAGAAGAGGGAGAAGAAGAAGATGGTATTGATGAAGAGCATGAGGAATCTTTATTTCAAAACTTTCCTGAAGATCCAGTTCAAGAAAAACCTTACAAAGACTGGTTCAAAGAGAAGGTTATTGTTAATGAAGAAAAGTTGTCAAAGAGGAAAACATTCAAGTTCAAAAGCAGAAAATTCAAAGGACAGATTATAAGCTGGAAGTATGATTCTGACAACAAAGTTTTTGTAGTAAAAAGAACGGATGGACTCCAATACTTCTCAAGATCTTTCAGACGAATTGGATCTCTGCCTCAATGTGACGTGAATCATCTTGGAAGCATCAATATTTTGAATTATCCTGAAAGAGGGATCGTACATTGGATGATTCAGAGGATTTATGAGGATACAAATTGGCACAAAGAAAAACATTTGGAATGGAAATATCTTCCAAGAACACTGCCAAAGAGAAAGGTTGATCCTTGGGAAATTAATTCAATTACAAATCAACCAAGGGTGAAACTTATTTATCCTGGAGCTCACTGCAAGAAAGAAATCCCTCTGGAGATTCTACCAACGAATTTCACCACATACTTCATTGAATGGTACTATGTGAGCAATACTGGTGAAGCTTACATAGTTTGCTATGACAAAGAGCAGAATGGAAACATTATATGGCCAACCAGAAATGTGGTGAAAGTATATGATCCCTTGAGTTTAATCAACCTTGCTGAAGAAGATTTGTCGATGCTGGAGAAGAATCAAATTATTCATGATGATGATCCAGAATCAATAATCCAAGCAAGAAAGTTTCAAAGGGTGGTTCATGTTTGTCTTGAGCAGGGAATCCATGCGGGATGCAAGCATCCAGGGTTCGAATAAAGAAGTATCAGTACAAAGACAAATCAAGCTTTATCCAAGGGGGAGTTTGTTGGAGCATAATGTCTAAAGCTTAATATGTTAGTTTTGATAAATTTTGTAAGTCTGAAACTGTACAAGTCAAGTGTCCGAAAGTAGCTAAGTATGTATGTCCGTAACTAATGTAGTCAGTATGTATGTAGTACCAGACAGTCCGTAAGTAGAAGTCAGCAAGTAGATAGATTCGGACTTTTGATGTTTGACTTATATTGACTAGAGAATTCTGCCTATATATATAGGTGTTTGATGTTCAGAATTCTCTAAGTCTTTGGTTTTGTATTATCTGAGTTACTTTAATACAATCAGTTTACCAAAGCAATTTCTCTCTTCTCTAAATCATTGACTTCAAGTATATTTTATCCGCTGCGTGTTATACTTGATTACTAAGCTTAGTTCTGAGATCGTGGACTATCAAAAAGCTGATCAAAAGGCATTCTTTTGCTCCTTTGTTTATGCGGATAATAGCTACATGAAACGGCGGGATCTTTGGCATAATCTTGGGAGGCATAAGTTATTTGTCAGAAATAATCCGTGGGTGCTTCTTGGGGATTTCAATGTTGCGCTTAATATTGAGGATCATCTATGTGGGGCTAGAATGGATACGGCGATGCATGACTTTAAAGATTGTATTGATAGTCTGGATACATCGGATGTTACAAGTACGGGTCTCCATTTTACTTGGAACTAGAAACCGAGAGGTAGAAATGGTACGTTAAAGAAGATTGACAGGGTGATGACCAATTTGCAGTTCTTGGATTTGTATCAGGGTTCTTATGCAATATTTCAACCCTATCGTATTTCGGATCATTCTCCATGTGTGTTAAAGATGCCAAATGTAATGCGTGGAAAAGCTGGTCCGTTCAGGTTTTCGAATTTCTTAGTGTATAAAGAGGGTTTTTCTGATCTTGTTAAAGGAGCATGGATGAAAGATGTTGAAGGCCATAAGATGTTTCAGGTTGTTAAAAGCTTGAAAAATCTTAAAAAGCCATTTCGTAAATTATTATTTGAGCAAGGTCATTTGCATTCTAAAGTGGCTGATTTACGATCAAAGCTTGATTCGGCTCAACTTGCTATTGATTCGGACCCCCTAAATCAGTCCCTAAGAGAGGAGCATGCGGAAATTTTAAACACTTTTCATGAGGTATCATTGGATGAAGAAAGGTTTCTGAAACAGAAAGCTAAAATTGAATGGCTTCGAGTAGGTGATTCGAATTCAGCTTTCTTTCATAATTCTGTCAAAAGCAGGAATCATAGAAGTCGAATTTCCAGAATTATGGATCTTTCGGGGGCTGCTTTTGAAGGAGACAAGATTCCTACTGTTTTTGTTGAACATTATAAACAATTCTTGGGATTGGAGGAGAGTACTAGCCGAAACCCTACCTTGGGGCTGTTTACAAAACGTTTAGATGCTCATATGGCTGAGTTCATGGTTCGATATGTTACTTTTGCAGAAATAAAAGAAGCCATGTTCTCTATTGATAATGATAAATCTCCAGGCCCGGATGGTTACACGTCTTTATTTTTCAAGAAAGCATGGGATATCGTGGGGAAGGATGTTTATGAGGCGGTTCGGGAGTTCTTTTGCAATGGAAAGTTGCTTCGTGAAATTAATCATACAATCATTGCTTTAATCCCTAAAGTTGCAACTCCATCAAAGGTTAATGACTATAGGCCAATATCATGTTGTAATGTCATTTACAAGTGCATAAGCAAGCTGATTGCTAACCTAATAAAGGATAGTTTGGGGAGTATTGTGAGCATAAACCAATCAGCTTTTATTCCGGGAAGGAAGATATCCGATAATATTCTTTTAACCAAGAGCTTATGCATAATTATCATCGTAATCGAGGTCCTCCAAGGTGTGCATTTAAAGTGGACATCCAAAAAGCTTATGACACGGTGGATTGGAAGTTTTTACATGCCATATTGTTGGGTTTCGGCTTTCACTCAACTATGGTAGATCGTATAATGACCTGTGTTACAAGTGTGTCTTTTTCGATAAATGTTAATGGTGCTATTCATGGTTATTTTAAGGGCAAAAGAGGTCTTCGGCAAGGTGATCCTTTATCTCCATATTTGTTTACTCTTGTCATGGAGGTTCTTACCCTAATAATGCAGCAGAAAGCTCATGAAGAACCTGGGTTTAGATTCCATCATCGGTGTGAGGAGCAGAAAATAGTGAGTTTGTGTTTTGCGGATGATTTATTTTTATTTGCTCGTGGGGATTATATTTCAGCTCGTGTTCTATTAACAGGTTTAGATGTGTTTAAAGACATGTCTGGGCTTACCCCAAGTATTGCTAAGAGCACTGCGTATTTTTGCAATACTCCAACTCATGTTAAGCAAGCTATCCTTTCTACCATGCCTTTTGAAGAAGGTACGCTTCCTATAAAGTATCTTGGAGTTCCTCTGATATCATCACGTCTAGTTTATAAGGATTGTCAGGGGCTGGTTGAAAAGGTCAGAAACCATATTGGCGATTGGAAGAATAAATCTTTATCATTTGCGGGGCGTCTCCAGCTGATTATATCGGTATTATCTTCCTTACATGTTTATTGGGCCTCGGTTTTCATATTACCAAGTAGAATTATAGCTGATATTGAGCAACTCTTGCGTGGATTCTTATGGTGCCAAGGTGATATGAAGAAGGGAAAAGCTAAAGTGGCGTGGGATTCGGTTTGTCTGCCTAAACTGGAAGGGGGTTTAGGAATTCGGAAATTATGTACTTTTAATGTTGCCCTAATGGTTTCCCATGTGTGGAGTCTGCTTTCACGACGTGAATCTTTGTGGGTTCAATGGATACATGCATATAGGTTGAAAGATAGAAGTTTTTGGGATGTTCCTCTTCGCCCGAATGTATGTTGGAGCTGGAGGAAACTTCTCCAAATACGTGACACTATAAGACATTTTTTCTGGTTTCGGCTTGGAGATGGTCAATTGACAAATATTTGGTTCGATAATTGGTGTCACTTCAGCCCAATTATGGATCTAATTTCTTCTCGACGCATCACTCAAGCAGGGTTTTCGTTAAAGGATAAAGTGGCTGATCTAGTTGTTAACGGATATTGGAATCAGGGTTGGAGTAGTCTATCCGAATTAATGCAAGTGCCATGCCCGGTTTTAATGACTAATCAGCCTGATTCTCTTGTATGGCGTGATTATGATGGTGTTGATAAAGATTTTTCAGTTTCAAATGTGTGGAATTCCATTCGAGAAAGGAATGCCGAAGTTGATTGGTTTTGTATAGTATGGTTTCCGCATTGTATCCCAAGACATGCTTTTCACCTTTGGCTAGTGATGAGAAGGAAGTTAAAGACGCAAGACATGCTTAAGCAATGGGATGTTGGTGTTACCACTGACTTAAACCTGCTTAGATGTCATCTTTGCAAGTCGCAGCCGGATTCACATAATCATCTTTTCTTTGATTGCATTTTTTCTTCACAGGTTTGGATGGCGGTTCGTGACTTAGCAGAAATGGGTAATGTGCCGGCTACTTGGGATGTGATTATAGACTATATTCAGCCTTTATCCCGTTCTAGGAAAGCGAGAAGTATTGTTGGCAGATTACTAATAGCTGCTACTTCATACTTCATATCGCAAGAAAGAAACAATCGGCTATTTATGAAAGGAGCTAGGAATCCCCAACAGCTTCGTGATGTGATAATTGAGACTATTCGGCTTAAGCTTCTTACTTTCAAGTTCAAGAATTCTGATGGGGTGGTGCGGTTGCTTGATGCTTGGAGATTACCTCGATCATGTCTGAAAAATGGATAGAGTTTCATTGATGCATATTGAATGTTCGTTGATTCTATACTGGTTGTTTTACTTGTTTGTTTCATTTGTAATATGTATATGGCATGTCATATACATTTAGAATAGTGAGTTAGAATGGTTGGATGTTTCGAGGTTGATGTGGAACTCATTCACATCGTTTTGTACTTAACATTTGGTATTTAATATATTTACCGGGGTAAATCCCTTTACCCAAAAAAAATTATAACTAACTACGAAAATAGTAATACCTCACGTATTAAATAGTTGGGCTTTGCTAGACTTATTTCATAAAAATAGTGTTAATTCACTCAAGTAGGGAATTAGCCTAAAATGCGTGTAATTACTGTCTATAATTATGTCGAAATTGTGAGGTGTAACATGGATGGGTTCTCAAAAGGGGGAAGATAGGTAGGTCGGTTTGGGTTCGCATGTTTGGGATGACCCGTTCGGGTCTCGGGCTCGCGTGTTCCCTTTTTCGTTTCCCGATCATATAAATTGCGTAACATCTTTAACTAGAGTATTTTATCAAAATACTTTATTTGAGTTATAAAAATATAACTTGGTTTTAATTCATTTGTCGGGTTCATTTCGTATGCTTCGGTCGTGTACGGTTGCGTTTTATTTAAAACGTGTTACACAATGTATATTATCTCAATAATATAAAATAAATAATGTTCGTTTGGATAAAATCCTCATTATTTATAAAAGTGGTCACCAGCGCCCAAAATTAAGTGTGTCGGAGTCGATCCAATAGTTTTACGCGTAATTATATCTAACTACGAAAATAGTAATACCTCACGTATTAAATAGTTGGGCTTTGCTAGACTTATCTCATAAAAATAGTGTGAATTTACTCAAGAAGGAAATTAGCCTAAAATGCGTGCAATTACTGTTTATAATTATGTCGAAACTACGAAGATAGGTGAGTCGGTTTGGGTTCGCGGATTTAGGCAGACCCGTTCGGGTCTCGGGCTCGCGTGTTCCCGTTTTCGTTGGCCCGATCATATAAATTGCGTAACATCTTTAGCTAGAGTATTTTATCAAAATACTTTATTTGAGTTATCAAAATATAACTTGGTTTTAATTCATTTGCCAGGTTCATTTCGTATGTTTTGGTCGTGTACGGTTGCGTGTTCTTTAAAACGTGTTACACAATGTATATTTTCTAAATAATATAAAGTAAATAATGTTCGTTTGGATAAAATCCTCATTATTTATAAAAGTGGTCACCAACGCCCAAAATTAAGTGTGTCGGACTCGATCCAATAGGTTCACGCGTAATTATAACTAACTACGAAAATAGTAATACCTCACGTATTAAATAGTTAGGCTTTGCTAGACTTATCTCATAAAAATAGTGTGAATTCACTCAAGTAGGGAATTAGCCTAAAATGTGTGCAATTACTGTTTATAATTATGTCGAAATTGCGAGGTGTTACATGGATGCGTTCTCAACAGGGGGAAGATAGGTGGGTCGGTTTGGGTTCGAGGGTTTGGGCCGACCCGTTCGGGTCTCGGGCTCGCGTGTTCCCGTTTTCGTTTTCCCGATCATATAAATTGCGTAACATCTTTAACTAGAGTATTTTATCAAAATACTTTATTTGAGTTATCAAAATATAACTTGGTTTTAATTCATTTGCCGGGTTCATTTCGTATGTTTTGGTCGTGTACGGTTGCGTTTTCTTTAAAACGTGTTACACAATGTATATTTTCTAAATAATATAAAGTAAATAATGTTCGTTTGGATAAAATCCTCATTATTTATAAAAGTGGTCACCAACGCCCAAAATTAAGTGTGTCAGACCCGATGCAATAATTTCGTGCGTAATTATAACTAACTACGAAAATAGTAATACCTCACGTATTAAATAGTTGGGTTTGGCTAGACTTATTTCATAAAAATAGTGTGAATTCACTCAAGTAGGGAATTAGCCTAAAATGCGTGCAATTACTGTTTATAATTATGTCGAAATTGTGAGGTGTTACATGGATGAGTTCTCAAAAGGGGGAAGATAGGTAGGTCGGTTTGGGTTCGCGTGTTTGGGCTGACCCGTTCGGGTCTCGGCCTCGCGTGTTCCTGTTTTCGTTTGCCCGATCATATAAATTGCGTAACATCTTTAACTAGAGTATTTTATCATGTGAGCGTCCTCGGATCAGAATACGCAAACTAGAACGAACATATATTCGTACGGAAAACAAATATATGCAACCACAATATGAATTGTAGTAAAGAAGAGAGAGATGAATGTATCAAACAGGAAATCTTGATTATAATGCAATATCAATCTTTCATATACAAGAAGTCCAAATATACAAGTGTATGTCTACAAGTAATCTCTCAAAAAAGCTCTCAAAAACACACACCAAAAACTGACTTCAACTTACCTATTTATAGACAACTTATTTATGCGACAATACCAAGTATTCACGGATTCCGTGATTCCGTGATTCCGTGAATCCTTATTCACGGATTGCACTGTCCGTGATTCAAGCATTCACGAAATATGAATGTCGGATTTAAGAATTCACGGACACAATACTTATTGTCGAATTCCTAGTATTCACGGATACAAAGACACTTCTAATTCACGGACAAACTAATTCACGGATTAACACTTTAGACAAAAATAAGTATTAATCAAAACATGTCTTTACAAACTCCCCCTTTGATAATACTTGATTCTTTTCTTCAAATCTTCAAACATATCCAGGAAGATTGCATCCAGCAAAAATCCCATGTGAGCAACATACTTCGACAACCCGTTGAAACTTCAATGCCATTTTTTCATCGTCATATGCATCATCATAAACAATCGGATTCACGAGCAATACTTCAAGATCATCTTTTGAAAGATTGATTAAGCTCAATGGATCAAACACATACACAATTGACTCTCTGTTCCACATCACTTCTCCATTCAAATCTCTATCATAACAAGCAATTTCTGCTTTTCTAGTTGATCCGTTATATCTCCAATGACTCACAAACTTAGAAAAATTCACAGGCAATTTCTCAAGTGGAATCTTTGTCATACATTTGACTCGAGGATATGTCAAAGTAACTCTTGGTTGATTGGAAATCGGATCGATATCAAAATAATCAACGGTTCTCAATGGGAAAGTTTCCTTAACCCATGTGAATTTCCCATTATTACTTTCTCTTATTAAAGTATCTGCCATCCAATTGATCAAACCATGTCTTGAACGATTAATGATATCCACTGAAGCTAAATGATTGATTTCACATTTAGGCAATTTTTCTAAGGCTTTGAATGTAGAGTGGAAGTACTGAAGTCCATCAGTCCTTTTAATGATGAATACTTTGTTGTCATTATCATACTTCCATCTGATAATTCTACCAACGCATTCATATCTTGGTATTTTAAAGAACTTTCGAACTGTAACCACTGGAGTTGTTTGTTCAGGAAACCACCAAGAAACTTTTTGCTCTGGCTCTTTATCATCATCAGAATCTTTCCATAATCCTTCTTGTGAACACATATCTGACTGAACATTTTCCGGATGAAGTTCATCTTCAGAATCTTCCCAGTCTTCAACTTGAACATAATCAAAATCAGGTTCAAATCCCGGAGGATATTCTGGATCGAATTCTTCAAAATCATAATCACCATCATTGCAAAGTTCAATAAATGGTATAAGATCTTCGATAATCACATTCAAAGGAGTTGAACAAAGCACCTCTTCATCTTCAATGCTATCCACTAATTCCTCCTGATCAAAAATTCGTGATGATTCTCCAAACTCAAACATTCCATCACTATCATTTACTGCACTTATTGTATCAACTTCTAATGGTTCTTTTTCTTGAAATACAACCAATGCTTATGAGAAATTTGGTTGATCACCATCATTAGAATCATTTCCATCATTAGTGTTATCAGCATTTTCAGTCATATCATCACCATCATCACCATCATCATTACCATCATTATCATCAATGACATTATTCTCCCCCTGATCAACCAAAGTTTCTTTCAGAAGGAAAACATCAAGTTCCAATTCTTCTATTCGATCATTCTGAGATAGAATTTGCTGTCGTTGTTCCTCGAGAAGAATGTCTTGAGTATTAATTCGTTGTAAAGCATTAAGTAAATCCAATTGTAGCTTTTCAACAAGAGTCATTAAGGGTTTTACAGCTCTTTGTAAAGATGCATCAAGATTAGCCATGCTATCACTTGGTCCATGTGAAGACGAATATGTGCCAGCTGCAACAGCAGCAGCAACAGGAATTGTAGATTGAGCTGGAACAGAGGCAGGAATACCTTGTGATGACATAACAGGCACAGAGGTAGAAGCAATATCAGCAGATGAATTAGGTTCAAAAATTCTGCGTTTTTGAGATGGACGAATATCAGGTACATATTCGGGATCTTGCGCCTCTTCGCGTTGCCGTCTCGATTCTTGTCGTTCCTTTTCAATATTTTCTTCTATAATCCTTTGAGTGACTAAAGATTCTTCGACAGTTTGTATACGGAAAGATTGATCATCTTCAGAACTTGAAGATTCCACTTCCTCATGATCAATCAAAGGTACCTCTTGCTCCCCCTCAGATGATTCACTATCAGTAGTAGAATCAACAGGTTGTACAACCTGTGGCAATGCAAATTGTGGAGGTTGAAAGTCAATATCAATGATGTGTCCAAACAAATCAACAGTAGGCGGCACTGGTTTGCCCCTATATCCATTGCAATCTGCAAACACTCTTTTGGGAATAGGAGTGTAGTGTAGAATGCTTCCCTGATAAGTAATCTCGTTGACATGATTATCAAAAATATGTTGAAGAAACCGAGGATACATGAAGAAACCATCGTCATTAATATTTCCAACCAAATTTTCAAAGATATATCTTGAAAAATTAAATGGGATATTTAGAACAAGAGCCGTCATTAATCCTGCAAGTTGATAACTCATCGAATCAAATCCAGCTTTCCTCGGAGAGATGCACCCGATCAACATATGTGCCAAAAACTTCCAGTGTGGACAAAAATGATTTTTCAAGATTTGTACATCATGAGGTCCTTTAGTACATCCCATTTGATGAAGACATTGATCAATGATGTTTCGAGGAATGTCATTTGATGCATTCAAAGTATCTCCAAATTGGAGAGTATGACGAATCAGCTCTTCAGTCAGCAACAAAGGTTTTCCATCAACCGTAGATGTAATACATGGAGGATTAACATCTGTTTGATACACAGCTGAGGTCCAGAAGTCTATCATGTGGTCTTCGTACAGATTGGGAACAGATACAGTCAAGGCATACGATATGCGTGATCGTAGAAGAAAACTTATCATAGGGAAAAACTTCCTATTTTCAGGTTTATCAGGTTGTTCCATAAGATACGCAGTTGCATTGTGTCTTTTTTCAAACACGACTGCTCGATGTCTAACCTCAGGTTGAACAGCAGCAATGAGATCTAAATCTGCCATTTAGAAATAAAATCTGCACCAAGAGTTTATTAGACACACAAAATCTAAACAGAAAGTTTATTTGAAAATTTTTCAACACTTAGAAAAATTTTCAAACATCCAAGTATCCGACAATAACAAAATGAATACTGTTCATGCGACAATGATTAATCTTATGCGACAATATGACTTAGCTATGTACTATTCATACGACAATCATGTATTGATCTGTGAATCATATTGTCCGTGAATAATATTCATGCGACAATTCAAAATAAAATAATATTTCAAAAATTTTGTCCGTGATTCATATTGTCGTAATACTATTCATCCGTGAATAATATTGTCGAAGTACTATTCATCTGTGAATAAGTACTGTTCATACGACAATATGATTGTCGTAGTCAAATAGTCAAACAAGTCAATATAGTCAATCATAAGAATAAATCACGGAGTACTGTTTATCCGAGAATTCAATATTCACGGATAACCAACACACTGTTCATCCGACAATACGGTATTGTCGGTTGGTCCGACAATTCGAATTGTCGGACGATTTTGAACAGTAACAAAAGATTAAGTTATGATCGATTAAGTATGAAATTCTTAACAATAAAGAAAGAAAGTTATACCAATCGATTCGGAATACAAAGGCGAGCAAGTCTGTCGGATTGGTTTTTAATGAAACCAAGTAATCAGAAAGAAATCGAAGAAAAGGTGATTGTCGGAGTAATAATCACGGAAAAGGAAAAATACAAGTTTTTCAAATTTTGAAATTACTTATATAGTTACAATTACTCCGTGAAAACACTATTCCGTGACTATACATCTTTATCCGTGAATAAAGAAATATATACATCCGACAATTCTTTTATTTTTGTGAAAAACATTTGTATCAAATTAAACTAACTTTGGATAAAATTTCTGATCTATTTAAAAAAGAAAAATGAAAAATTAATACAGTAAATATGTACAAAAATAAAATCTTTTTGTTGAAGTAATTTTCGTGACTTGGGATCATATTGGGATAAATGAATGTATTTAATTTGTAAGTTTTAGAAATGAAAGTCTATTTTGATTGCTAATATTTTTGATCAATTTAAATCTACATAGCATTAATAAAACATACTTTCTAAAAATCATTTTATATATGATTTTTGGTATGTGTTATACACTTGAACACTTTGGCATCTAAAATATCTTTTTCTTTTTATTATTAATATGCATATCATTTTATATAATCAAAATAAAAATATACTTTCAAATTCATAATCTATTAATATTTTCATATAAAGAGTGAAAATATGATGATATCTTTAGAAGTACATACATATGTTGGAATGACTTTTAGTCACATATGTCATACTTCGGGTTGGACTAATAAACTGTATCACAGGTCTATACATCGTATAACAAAGTGATAGAGTTTATTATGATAGATATTTGTATCTTTATCAATATTTGTATGTCCGTTTATAAAAAATATACCGACTAAGGTCTGTACACCGTACAACAAATAGTCAATACATTTTTCCCAGATATCATAATATAAAGACCCTAAATCATGAATCATAATATATTAATCCTTTAAAATTTAAGACTTTTATTATCATTTTGATAATTTTATTGTCATATACTAAGATTTTGAAAATATAAAATAATATGCAAAAATATTTAGACATTTCTTAGACTAGATATGATAGATCCACAAATGCCTACCAATAAACCATATTTAAAATTAAATCAGTAGAAAATTTGGTTTAAAATTGCTATATAAACCTATTAGCATATCAAAAATAGTACGTAACATTTCTTTTTCAGATTATATATAAATACAATTCCCAATGTACTATCATTTCCCAACTTTTACACAAAAAACTCCCCCTATTTTCTATTTTTCATATGTTTTTGAATTTTTTTTTTTTTTAAAGAAAAAGTAAGAAAGTAAACAACAAAGAAAATTCAAAAAGATCCAAAGTTTATTTAATTTGATCTAAATGCTTCATTCCGAGCATCAAGATTAATTCTTCAAAACAAGGTTTAGAAAACGCTTTTGTAAACAGATCAGCTCGTTGTTTTAAAGTATCAATATGGACTAAGTTAATCAAGTGTTTCTCATAGCAATCCCGTATAAAATGAAAACGAATTTCGATGTGTTTCGTTTTAGAATGTTGTACGGGATTACGTATGATACTTATGGCAGCAGTATTATCTATATGCAAAGGAGTTTGGTTTAGAAGAAACCCATAATCTCTAAGTTGTTGTTGAATCCAAAGGATTTGTGAACAACAACTAGCAGCAGAGATATATTCTGCCTCCGCGGTAGAGGTAGAAACTGTATCCTGTTTCTTACACTGCCATGTCACAAGACGTTCTCCTAGAAATTGACATCCACCCGATGTGGATTTGAAGTCAATACCGCATCCGCCATAGTCTGAATCGGAATATGCAGAAAGAGAAAAGTCATCATCATGTGAATACCAAATGCCTAAATTAGGCTTTCCTTTCAAGTATCGAAAAATACGTTGAACGGCCTTCAGATGAGAAACTTTAGGATTTGCCTGATATCTTGAACAAATGGAGACAGCAAACATAATATCTGGACGCGAAGCTGTCAAATACATAAGAGATCCAATCATGGACCGATATTCCTTTTCATCGGTTGATTGGTCATCAAGAGCAGGGCCAATCTTTTCAACAAGATCAATGGGTGTAGAAATGGATTTGACATCTGTCATCAGAAATTTCTTTAAGATTTCAGTAACATACTTTGTTTGATGTATGAAAATGCCTGAATCAAGTTGCTGGACTTGCAACCCAAGAAAGAATGCCATTTCACCCATTGAACTCATTTCAAATTTTGATTTCATAATCTGCTCAAACTCTCTGCATAAGCTTTCATTTGTCGACCCAAATATGATGTCATCTACATACACTTGAACAAGCAACAAATTCCCTTTTACTTTTCTGATGAAAAGAGTGCTGTCAATCTGACCTCTAGAAAACCCATTTGTAAGCAGATGTTGAGATAAAGTTTCATACCAAGCTCTGGGAGCTTGATGTAAACCATACAAAGCTTTATCCAACCGATACACATAATCTGGGAATTTAGAGTCTTCAAGACCCGGTGGTTGTTTGACAAACACTTCTTCATGCACTTTCCCATATAAAAATGCATACTTGACGTCCAACTGATATACTTTAAACTTCATGAAGGAAGCATAAGCTAGAAAGATCCGAATTGATTCAAGTCTAGCAACCGGTGCAAACACTTCATCATAATCTAAACCTTTGATCTGAGTGAAACCTTGAACGACTAATCGGGCCTTATTGCGGATCACGATTCCTCGATCATCTTTCTTATTACGAAAAACCCATCGAGTGCCAATCGGATGCACATCTTTAGGTGGTTTCACTAAAGTCCAAACTTGCAATTTCACAAACTGTTGTAATTCTTCTTGCATTGCTTGAACCCAAGAGGATTCAGTCAAAGCAATTTGAACACTTTTTGGTTCAATTTGTGATAAAAAACAAGTGGAAGAATCAGACTTGAGTTGATGTCGAGTCTTAATTCCTTCTTACACATCTCCAATCACATTCTTTAGGGGATGTCGATACTTAGAATTAATTCGCAATGTAGGAACCGAATCTTCATGCAAATTATTTCCTAAGTTGGAATCTTCAGGATTACTAACTACTTCATCACTAGAGTCATCAAGAATTGGTTCTTCCAGTTCAGCAGAAGGTTCCTGAAAATTGTCAGTATCATCAGGATTGGAAGTTGTATCTTCGTCTACAGTTGTCAAAAGAGGAGAAATCTCATGAGCAAGTGAGTTATCAGAAGATTGTGATGGAGTAAGATGAGAAGACGAAACTGGTGGAGCTGAAGTAATAAGCGGCTCAGCAGGAACAGATGTAACTGGAATAACAAAGTCATCCAAATCTGTAGCAGAAGAAGACACATCATGCTGAAAAATAGCAAGAGAATTAAAGAACGTGTCGTAATCGAATAACCATTTTGGACCTATGCCATTAGAAGAAGGAGAATGCCGAAGACATTCAACTTCATAGCATTCCTCTATTCGATGTGATGCCGTGTTATAAACTCTCTTGTTGTGAGAATTGGTAGAATATCCCAAGAAAAATCCAGATTCAGATTTTTCAGCAAACTTAGGAAGGCGATCCTTAGTCTTCAACAACAAACACGGACATCCAAAAGGTTCCAAAAAATGAATATTCGGTTTCCGATTATTCAGTAATTCATAGCTCGTTTTCTGCTTATCTTTGACCACAAGAACTCTATTTAATACGAAACAAGCCGTATTAACTGCTTCTGCCCAAAAAGTTGTTGGCAACTTTGCATCTGAGAGCATTGTTCTTGCAGCTTCGATCAAAGTTCTGTTCTCCCTTTCAGCAACTCCATTTTGTTGTGGAGTTCGAGGTGCACTAAATTGTTGATTAATTCCGTGCTGAAGACAAAACATTTCCATTAAGTAGTTCTTGAATTCTGTACCATTATCACTTCTCAAAATTTTCACTTTCAGAGAAAACAAAGTTTCTAATCTCAGAATTAGATACTTAATTTTCTCAGCAGCCTCATCTTTTGTACTAAGGAAGTAAACCCATGAAAATCTGGAGTAATCATCAGTGATTACTAAACAATAGGATTTACCCCCAATACTCCTAACATTGACGGGTCCAAACAAATCCATATGGAGAAGTTCCAAAGGAATGTTAATCGAATTCATCAATTTAGGTTTATGAGACTTCTTAGTTTGTTTTCCCTTTTTAAAGGAAATACAATGATCATTTAGTGAAAAGGTTTGTTTAGGAACCCCAATCACTAAATCATTCTTAACTAAGAAGTTCATTTTCCTAAAGTTAATGTGACCCATTCTTCCGTGCCACAAAATTGATTCCTTTTCTGTAGCTTTTGACAATAAGCAAGTATGCTCTGTAGATCGAGTAATAGTACGCATGTCTAAGACATACATATTCTTTACCCTTGGAGCTCGCATAAGAATCCACTCTTGAGGTACCACAAACCCTGGTTTAAGAATTAAGCACTCTTCATCGTTAAACCAAGTTGACAGTTTCTTGTCACAAACTTGGGAAACACTAAGTAGATTATGTTGAAGTTGTTCAACATAATTTACTTTGTCAAAGCTGATTTCCCCGTTTGAAACGGTTCCCTCACAAGAAATCATGCCACCTTTGTCTCCGGCAAATGCAACAAACCCTCCGTCTTTAACCTTAACATCCTCAAGCAGAGAGAAATTCCCTGTCATATGTCTTGAACAGCCACTATCGATGTACCATATGTTATCAATAGCTCGGGAAGACTGTAAGACATTTGATCAAAAGCGGATTAGTTGCTAATGGAGACCCAAGCCTTTGAGGCTATGGGTCGTCCAATAATGACATCCATGATGAAAACGTCAATTTGTTTCAAATTCCTTTTGAAATTCCTTTTGATTGACGCATCATGAGATTTTGTTTTCTTCTTTGAAAAAACAGAAGATGTTACTTTTGGTTTTGATGATTTTTCGTGGATAGTTTTTAAATCATCTTTGATTTCAGAATGTTTAGCTTGCTTCGAAATATCTCTTGAACGTTTTTTAGCAAGCTTGTGACACTCATTATAAGATGTCCACGAACACTACAATAGAAACATTTTCTTGTTTCATATTGTTTCCGAGAAGTAACCCTTTTATCAGAAACATGAAGTGAAGTTTTACTTGTAGAAGCCTCGCATTTAGAATGTGATTTTCTACTTGTAGAAACTTCACTTATGGTAGAAACAAAGTGAGAAGAAGAAAGTTTAGCTTTTGATGAAGAAGTTGATGATTGTGATTTTTGTGGTGAAGAAGATTGTTTCAAAATCTGTTTAACTTGTGATGGTGTTTTACAAGCTTTTGATTTTTCTTTCAACTTTTTCAAAACACAATCTTTAATCTTGTCACTACACTCACAATCATGCTTCTTCATTTTGGAAGCATCAACTTTGGATTCATCAGCTAGTGAATCATCAACTTTGGAATCATCTTTGAAAGATGATTCTAGAGTCTCACTTGAAGACACCTTTTGATGTGTGTCTTTCAAATCAACCTTTCCTTTTCCATAAGCAAACTCAACATTTGCTTCATTTTTAACTGGCAATGCAGAATAGGTAGTTGGTGGAGGAACAAAATGATATTCAACTTTTGAGTCTTTTGTTTTTGAATCATTTTGATATCCAATCCCAGATTTAGATTTAGTATCTAAACGTTGGTTATTGATTATCTCATCAAAAACAACAGCAGATGTTGACACGTTTAGCAATTTTCTTTCAAGATCTAAAAGCATAGAATGCTGATTAGATTTTTCTTTCTTGAGTAATTCCATTTCAACCAAATAGCTATTGATAATGGATTGCTGATTGAAGATTTTTGCTTTTAAATCATGTGTTTCAACATTTGTTGACTCAAAACGTTTATTTAAAAGATTATTATTTTCAACCAATTCCTTGTTCTGTATTTTTAACTTTTCATTGTCAGTTAAAAGTTTAGCATTTTGAGTTTGATAAATGCTGATTTGATTCTTCAAATCAGTGCAAGTTGAGCAAATTTGGTCAGCAAGGGAAGAATCGACCTCGGAAACATTCGCCATAAATGCTTGGTTATGGGAATACTCATCCACGTGTGCACTCCAATCATAGAACTCATCAGAAGTAGAAATAAGTGCAGAAGACGTGGGAGTAGCAGATGTCTCCTTTGTTTGAGATTGAACAGATGAAGAATATGTCTTGGAGGTTGATGGCTTAGTAAAACCAGAAGTTGGAGCTTTATTCTTTTCACATTCTCTTGCAAAGTGACCAAGGTTTTGACAATTGTAACAACGAACTCTTGACTTGTCAAAACCTGATTTACCTCCCAGTTTACTTTTACCAGTTCTCTGTAAAAACTTTTTAACCCGCCTGGTAAGCATAGCCATATTCCATTGCAAATCCATCTCTTCTAGGTCATCTGGATGCAATTGATCATAATCCTCTTCAACTAACTCAACATTTCCAACTCTTCCAGAAATAAAAGCTTCATATGAAGACAAGAATGCAGTAACAACATTTGCATGTCTTCAGTCACTCTTGAAACTTGTGAATTAGAATTCTGTTGTTGTTGATGGCTAGAAGTTGGAGAACTTCCAGAACCGTAAAAACCAAAACTTGAATAACCACCAGATGTGGTTCCACTTGAATTTCCACTAGAATAAGTTTCAGATCCTGAATATAATGCTGTTGTTTCAGAAGATTTGGTAGTACCAAATTGAGTAAACTGCATCATTTTTCCTGTCTCCTTTTTCTGGAGAGACACATCATACACCTGAAGTTTATTTATCAAATCTTCAAAAGCATATTCCCCTAATGATTCATCTTCCATCAAGATATTTGCTTTGATGTCCCATCTAGAAGGCAAAGCTTCAATCAATTTTTCATTGATTTCAAGACGCTCAAGAATCATTCCATGTCTTTTTAACTCACTAATAAGCTGTGAGTACCTAACAATCAAATCGTTAAAAGACTCATTGGGAATACAGGTGAAAACATCCCATTGTTTCTTTAGTAAATCGCGTTTGCTCTTTTTCAATTTATCATTACCAGCAAACCGCTTTTCCATTGCTTTGTACAATTCAAAAGCAGTAGACAAATCTTTCCACCCTGCTAAAACATCGCTTGGAAGACTCATTGAAATGATGGATTTGGCCTTCTTATCACGATCATGTTCTTTTCGTTCTTCCGAATTCATCATCTTTAATGATTTAGGTGGAGGATTATCTTGATAAATGCCTTCTGCTCTCGGATGTATATATTGTTCCAATATTGGAATCATCAAATCAGGATCATACAAAGCAATAAACGATTCAAAACGATATCTCTAGTCATCGTAATCGTTTTGACAAAGAAACTTGGGTGGTTTTGTAGTTGTTCCAGTCTCTTGATCATTTTTCATCATCGTTTGCCAGTTAACATGAGCCATCTTCCAAGATGAAATCCGTGAAAACTAAATCCGTGAATCACACTAAAAAAAATCCTTTAATCTTTCTTCGTGAATACAATATCCGAGAATACTAATATATAACCAAATACTAATATCCGTGAATATTAATATCCGATAATACAAATATCCGTGAATATTAATATCCGATAATACAAATATCCGTGAATATTAATATAGATGAATACTAATATCCGTGAATATGAAAAATCAGTTAGTAATATTTTGAAAATTACTCAATCCGTGAATGTAATACCACTGTTTATGCGACAATAGTATAATTCACGGAAATATATCACGGATAAAACTAATCACGGATTGCAATTGTAATATTCACGGAGTATATATATTCACGGAATTCTGAATTCACGGAAAACGTTAATTCACGGAAGACGATTTCCAGAATTTTCAAAATGATCCAGATTCTTCAAAACAGACTTGTTCTTGATGAAACTTGATGCAATGTGCTCGGAATTCAATTTCCGACACTCAGAAACGATCAATTTGAACTTTGAACGTCAAAGTTTCAAACATGCAGAAAAGTCGTGAACTCTTGGTATGCTTCTTGATCAACTCGTCATCATAGAGTGAATGTGAATGAATTCAGAATAAATTCAATTGCAGACATCACTCATTAACAACTTCAGAATGAATCAAACACTTTTTCAAATGATCGTAACACTAGACATCACTACAGCTTCTTCAAATCCTCAATCTTCAACTTTAATTCACGCAAATGTTCTAATTTCTTATTCTTCTAGCTCTGATACCACTTGTGAGCGTCCTCAGATCAGAATACGCAAACTAGAACGAACATATATTCGTACGGAAAACAAATATATGCAACCACAATATGAATTGTATTAAAGAAGAGAGAGATGAATGTATCAAACAGGAAATCTTGATTATAATGCAATATCAATCTTTCATATACAAGAAGTCCAAATATACAAGTGTATGTCTACAAGTGATCTCTCAAAAAAGCTCTCAAAAACACACACCAAAAACTGACTTCAACTTACCTATTTATAGAGAACTTATTTATGCGACAATACCAAGTATTCACGGATTCCGTGATTCCGTGATTCCGTGAATCCTTATTCACGGATTGCACTGTCCGTGATTCAAGCATTCACGAAATATGAATGTCGGATTTAAGAATTCACGGACACAATACTTATTGTCGAATTCCAAGTATTCACGGATACAAAGACACTTCTAATTCACGGACAAACTAATTCACGGATTAACACTTTAGACAAAAATAAGTATTAATCAAAACATGTCTTTACATATCAAAATACTTTATTTGAGTTATCAAAATATAACTTGGTTTTAATTCATTTGCCGGGTTCATTTCGTATGTTTTGGTCGTGTACGGTTGCGTTTTCTTTAAAACGTGTTACACAATGTATATTTTCTAAATAATATAAAGTAAATAATGTTCGTTTGGATAAAATCCACATTATTTATAAAAGTGGTCACCAACGCCCAAAATTAAGTGTGTCAGACCCGATGCAATAATTTCGTGCGTAATTATAACTAACTACGAAAATAGTAATACCTCACGTATTAAATAGTTGGGTTTGGCTAGACTTATCTCATAAAAATAGTGTGAAATCACTCAAGTAGGGAATTAGCCTAAAATGCGTGCAATTACTGTTTATAATTATGTCGAAATTGCGAGGTGTTACATGGATGAGTTCTCAAAAGGGGGAAGATAGGTAGGTCGGTTTGGGTTCGCGTGTTTGGGCTGACCCATTCGGGTCTCGGCCTCGCGTGTTCCTGTTTTCGTTTGCCCGATCATATAAATTGCGTAACATCTTTAACTAGAGTATTTTATCAAAATACTTTATTTGAGTTATTAAAAATATAACTTGGTTTTAATTCATTTGTCGGGTTCATTTCGTATGTTTCGGCCGTGTACGGATGCATTTTCTTTAAAACGTGTTACACAATGTATATTATCTCAATAATATAAAGTAAATAATGTTCGTTTGGATAAAATCCTCATTATTTATAAAAGTGGTCACCAACGCCCAAAATTAAGTGTGTCAGACCCGATGCAATAATTTCGTGCGTAATTATCTAACTACGAAAATAGTAATACCTCACGTATTAAATAGTTGGGTTTGGCTAGACTTATCTCATAAAATAGTGTGAATTCACTCAAGTAGGGAATTAGCCTAAAATGCGTGCAATTACTGTTTATAATTATGTCAAAATTGCGAGGTGTTACATGGATGAGTTCTCAAAAGGGGGAAGATAGGTAGGTCGGTTTGGGTTCGCGTGTTTGGGCTGACCCGTTCGGGTCTCGGCCTCGCATGTTCCTATTTTCGTTTGCCCGATCATATAAATTGCTTAACATCTTTAACTAGAGTATTTTATCAAAATACTTTATTTGAGTTATTAAAAATATAACTTGGTTTTAATTCATTTGTCGGGTTCATTTCGTATGTTTCGGTCGTGTACGGATGCATTTTCTTTAAAACGTGTTACACAATGTATATTATCTCAATAATATAAAGTAAATAATGTTCGTTTGGATAAAATCCTCATTATTTATAAAAGTGGTCACCAACGCCCAAAATTAAGTGTGTCGGACTCGATCCAATAGTTTCACGCGTAATTATAACTAACTACGAAAATAGTAATACCTCTCGTATTAAATAGTTGGGCTTTGCTAAACTTATCTCATAAAAATAGTGTGAATTCACTAAAGTAGGGAATTAGCCTAAAATGCGTGCAATTACTGTTTATAATTATGTCGAAATTGCGATTTGTTACATGGATGAGTTCTCAAAAGGGGGAAGATAGGTGGTTCGGTTTGGGTTCACGTGTTTGGGCCAACCTGTTAGGGTCTCGGGCTCGCGTGTTCCTGTTTTCGTTTGCCCGATCATATAAATTGCGTAACATCTTTAACTAGAGTACTTTATCAAAATACTTTATTTGACTTATCAAAATATAACTTGGTTTTAATTCAATTGCCGGGTTCATTTCGTATGTTTCGGTCGTGTACAGTTGCGTTTTCCTTAAAACGTGTTACACAATGTATATTATCTCAATAATATAAAGTAAATAATGTTCGTTTGGATAAAATCCTCATTATTAATAAAAGTGGTCACCAACGCCCAAAATTAAGTGTGTCGGACTCGATCCAATAGTTTCACGCGTAATTATAACTAACTACCAAATAATAACACCTCACGTATTAAATAGTTGGGCTTTGCTTGACTTATCTCATAAAAATAGTGTGAATTCACTCAAGTAGGGAATTAGCCTAAAATGCGTGCAATTACTGTTTATAATTATGTCAAAATTGCGAGGTGTTACATGGATGAGTTCTCAAATTGGGGAAGATAGGTGTGTCGGTTTGGGTTCGCGTGTTTGGGACGACCCGTTCGGGTCTCGGGCTCGCGTGTTCCCGTTTTCGTTTGCCCGATCATATAAATAGCGTAACATCTTTAACTAGAGTATTTTATCAAAATACTTTATTTGAGTTATAAAAATATAACTTGGTTTTAATTCATTTGTCGGGTTCATTTCGTATGCTTCGGTCATGTACGGTTGCGTTTTCTTTAAAACGTGTTACACAATGTATATTATCTCAATAAGATAAAGTAAATAATGTTCGTTTGGATAAAATCCTCATTATTTATAAAAGTGGTCAACAGCGCCCAAAATTAAGTGTGTCGGACTCGATCCAATAGGTTCACGCGTAATTATAACTAACTACGAAAATAGTAATACCTCACGTATTAAATAGTTAGGCTTTGCTAGACTTATCTCATAAAAATAGTGTGAATTCACTCAAGTAGGGAATTAGCCTAAAATGTGTGCAATTACTGTTTATAATTATGTCGAAATTGCGAGGTGTTACATGGATGCGTTCTCAACAGGGGGAAGATAGGTGGGTCGGTTTGGGTTCGAGGGTTTGGGCCGACCCGTTCGGGTCTCGGGCTCGCGTGTTCCCATTTTCGTTTTCCCGATCATATAAATTGTGTAACATCTTTAACTAGAGTATTTTATCAAAATACTTTATTTGAGTATCAAAATATAACTTGGTTTTAATTCATTTGCCGGGTTCATTTCGTATGTTTTGGTCGTGTACGGTTGCGTTTTCTTTAAAACGTGTTACACAATGTATATTTTCTAAATAATATAAAGTAAATAATGTTCGTTTGGATAAAATCCTCATTATTTATAAAAGTGGTCACCAACGCCCAAAATTAAGTGTGTCAGACCCGATGCAATAATTTCGTGCGTAATTATAACTAACTACGAAAATAGTAATACCTCACGTATTAAATAGTTGGGTTTGGCTAGACTTATCTCATAAAAATAGTGTGAATTCACTCAAGTAGGGAATTAGCCTAAAATGCGTGCAATTACTGTTTATAATTATGTCAAAATTGCGAGGTGTTACATGGATGAGTTCTCAAAAGGGGGAAGATAGGTAGGTCGGTTTGGGTTCGCGTGTTTGGGCTGACCCGTTCGGGTCTCGTCGTCCCGTGTTCCTGTTTTCGTTTGCCCGATCATATAAATTGCGTAACATCTTTAACTAAAGTATTTTATCAAAATACTTTATTTGAGTTATTAAAAATATAACTTGGTTTTAATTCATTTGTCGGGTTCATTTCGTATGTTTCGGTCGTGTACGGATGCATTTTCTTTAAAACGTGTTACACAATGTATATTATCTCAATAATATAAAGTAAATAATGTTCGTTTGGATAAAATCCTCATTATTTATAAAAGTGGTCACCAACGCCCAAAATTAAGTGTGTCGGACTCGATCCAATAGTTTCACGCGTAATTATAACTAACTATGGCGATTTCTAGGGTTTCAATTTTCTAAGCTTTTCAATCGATTCTAGCATGATTTTGATCCTCTAATCTATTACTGAATCTGTTATTGTCTTTGATACACACTTGTGTCCCTCCATTGATGATACGAATTTCAATAATAGACCAAGAAATTGATTTCATGTTTTAGGGTTTGCATTGATTAGTTTAGTTTTCGTTTTTCTGGTTTAATTGTTTCATCTTTTGTTTTGGTTTGGTCATTGGTTTGGACCATTAATATTTAGTATAATGACTAAATCGGCAAGCAGAAAGAAGAAGAAGAAATCGCCATCCTCAAAATCTGATTCATCAAGATCATGTGATTCGGATCAGAATTCTGATCATGCTTCGGTTAATTTGGACGATCATGAGCAAGGGGTGGCTGTGGATGCTGATTCCCTTGAAGCTAGATTGGATAGAATACGGAATTTACATAGCAAAAAGCAAGAGGAGGCTAGGGTTTCTTCAAACCCTAATTCTGTTAAGGTGACAACTTGGAGGGCAAGTAATGACTCGGGTAATAAGGAAACTGAATTATATCATGATTTGGGGGATCAATACACGTTTAAACCCAAGGATGCTGCCCCAAATCCGTATTATACAAGTATTCCAGTCCAAGACAAGTTGAATTCTAGTACATGTCACGATGATAAGGTTTGTGATGAAGACGTTACTAATGATTCAGATCAGCATAGAAAGGGTGTAGGGATTAATATGGCTCGTGGAATTGATAGATTAAAGGCTGTAATAGTGGTTGTCTCGGAACCATCACAACAACCTACTGTGGGCTTAAAATCATATGCTGAAATTATGGGGAACAATCTGGAAAAGAAGATCACGTTTTGCACTTTAAATTTGGACTCCATTAATGATAATGCTTGTGATGTTGATATACCGATAGCTACTGTAATGGAAGCTAGCAAAAAATATAGTAACACGTTATATGGGTATTTTGTTGGCAAACGGTTACCGTTTCCTGTTGTTCAAAATTATGTGCTTAATGTTTGGAAGAAATTTGGCATAGAGAAAGTCATGATGAATGCGAATGGTTTCTTCTTCTTCAAGTTCTCTTCGGAACAGGGTATGAATGATGTAATTGAGGGAGGACCATGGATGATTAGATTAGTTCCTATAATCTTAAAGAATGGTCACCAAATGATCATCTCGCCAAAGAGGACCCGACCAAAGTTCCTGTTTGGATTAAGTTGCATAATGTACCATTGTTGGCGTTTAATGAGGTAGGATTAAGTGGAATTGCTACTAAAGTTGGCAAACCTATTATGCTTGATTCATATACAAGTACAATGTGTACAGAATCATGGGGGCGTCCTAGCTTTGCTCGTGCAATGGTTGAAGTGGACGCTAATATGGAGTTAAAAGAGTTAGTTTCGGTGGGTGTCCCAAGGCTTGATGGATCGGGGAAGAACGTGTATTCTGTTAGAGTTGAGTATGAATGGAGACCTCCGAGGTGCAGTACATGTAAAACTTTTGGTCACATGGATGCCCAATGCCCGCGGAGTGTAACTCAAAATGCACATAAAAAGGCGGATATTGTGCAACCTAGTGTTAACAAAAAGGCAGGGAAATCTGTTGATGGGTTCACTATGCCAAAGCAGAAATCCAAGTTTGTGTATCGGCCCAAAACGGTTAGTATTGGTCAGAAATCTGCTCAAACTCAGAATATCAATATTAGTGCTAATCCTTTAAAGGCTGTTAGTTCGGAGCAAGTTTTATCAGCAAACAGATTTGAGGCTTTAAATGACGAGTTTAATGAGGAAGGGCAATGCTCTAAAAAACAGAATCAGGATAAAGGAGGAAAGTACCAGCTCGTGGATGAATCTGATGATGAGGTTGAGAATGTGTTTGATGAGACAGCCTCGTTTATAGCTAAGTCAAGTCATATGCATATTAACTCTGAGGGGGCACGCACTCCCGGTTTAAATGGTGATAATGTTTAGTCTTGCCTCTTGGAATATTAGGGGTATGAACCAAACCCCTAAGCAAACAGAGGTTCGACGGGTGATGAGTGAAAATAATCTATGTGTATGTGGAATTCTTGAATCCCATGTGGAGGTGTCTAAGTTGCAGGATGTATGTAGAGATGTATTTTGTCGATGGGAATGGACCTCTAATGGACATATGTGTAATAAGGGTTCCCGTATTATTCTTGGATGGAATCCTGATATTGTGGATGTTATGGTGATTGATGCTTCTCCTCAGGTTATGCACACTCAAGTAGTGGTGAAATCTGATAGGAGAGCATTTTTTTGTTCCTTTATATATGCTGATAATAGATATATTGCTCGTAGGAAATTATGGCAGAACCTTGAGCGACATAAGTTGTTCAGCAGGGGTAAACCGTGGGTCCTTCTCGGTGATTTTAATGTCGCTCTTAACATTGAGGATCATTCTTCTGGTATTCCTCCTGATATAGCTATGAACGAATTTAAAGACTGTGTTGATAAGCTGGATCTCTCGGATATCAATAGCTCAGGAATGCATTTTACTTGGAACCAAAAACCGAAAGGTAAGGGTGGAGTTTTGAAGAAGATTGATCGTGTTTTGAGTAATGTCGAGTTTATGGATGAGTTTCAGGGTTCATATGCATTATTTCAGCCTTACCGTATATCTGATCACTCTCCATGTGTGTTAAAAATGCCGAATATTCCGCTTTTGAAGGCTGCCCCGTTCAGGTTTGCAAACTTTTTGGTTAATAAAACAGGCTTTTCTGACTTGGTTAAAGATATTTGGAGCCGAGAGGTGGATGGGCATAACATGTACAAAGTGGTTAAACGGCTGAAATATCTTAAATCCCCTCTTCGAAAGCTGTTGTTTGATCAAGGTAATCTCCATAGAAAAGTAGGAAATCTGCGAACAGAGCTTGATGAGATCCAGATTGCATTAGATAGAGATCCGCATAATATGGTGTTAAGGGAGGATCATGCGGGCTGTTTAAATAAGTATCAAGAAGCCTTATTGGATGAAGAACGGTTCCTAAAACAGAAAGCTGAAAGTCCACGATCTCAGAACTAAAACTTAGTAATCAAGTATAAAACGCAGCGGATAACAATATACTTGAAGTAAATGATCTAGAGAAGAGAGAAATTGCTTTGGTAAACTGATTGTATTAATGTAGCTCAGATAATACAAAAACCAAAGACTTAGAGAATTCTGAACATCAAACACCTATATATATAGGCAGAATTCTCTAGTCAATATAAGTCAAACATCAAAATTCCGAATCTATCTACTTACTGACTTCTACTTACGGACTACCAGACAGTCCGTAAGTACTACATACATACTGACTATATTAGTTACGGACATACTTGACTTGTACAGTTTCAGACTTATAAAATTTATCAAAAACTTAACATATTAAGCTTTAGTCATTATGCTCCAACAAACTCCCCCTTGGATAAAGCTTGATATGTCTTTGTACTTATACTTCTTTATTCGAACCCCGGATGTTTGCATCCCGCATGAATTCCCTGCTCAAGACAAACATGAACCACCCTTTGAAATTTTCTTGCTTGAATCATTGATTCTTGATCATCATCATGAATAATTTGATTCTTTTCCAGCATCGACAAATCTTCTTCAGCAAGATTTATTAAACTCAAAGGATCATATACTTTCACCACATTTCTGGTTGGCCATATAATATTTCCATTTTGCTCTTTGTCATAGCAAACTATGTAGGCTTCACCAGTATTGCTCACATAGTACCATTCAATGAAGTATGTGGTGAAATTTGTTGGTAGAATCTCCAGAGGGATTTCTTTCTTGCAGTGAGCTCCAGGATAAATAAGTTTCACCCTTGGTTGATTTGTAATTGAATTGATTTCCCAAGGATCAACCTTTCTCTTTGGCAATGTTCTTGGAAGATATTTCCATTCCAAATGTTTTTCTTTGTGCCAATCTGTATCCTCATAAATCCTCTAAATCATCCAATGTACGATCCCTCTTTCAGGATAATTCAAAATATTAATGCTTCCCAGATGATTCACATCACATTGAGGCAGAGATCCAATTCGTTTGAAAGATCTTGAGAAGTATTGGAGTCCATCCGTTCTTTTTACCACAAAAACTTTGTTGTCAAAATCATACTTCCAGCTTATAATCTGTCCTTTTAATTTTCTGCTTTTGAACTTGAAAGTTTTTCTCTTTGACAACTTTTCTGCATTATCAATAACCTTCTCTTTGAACCAATCTTTGTAAGGTTTCTCTTGAACTGGATCTTCAGGAAAATTTTGAAATAAAGATTCCTCATGCTCTTCATCAATACCATCTTCTTCTTCTCCCTCTTCTGGAGGTTCTTCATCTGAATCAAAATCTCCATTTTGATTTAATCTTTGAAGATTATAATCAAATTAAGCAATATCAGAAACTTGATAATCATTCTCATCTTCATCACTTGAAGATAATTCAAATTCAAATTGTGGAGGAACAAAGTTTTCATCTATAACATGTCCAAATAATTCTAGAGATGCAGGAACAGCCTTCTTTCTGTAATTGTGAACATCTGCGAATATCCTTTGTGGAACAGGAATATAAGTATATCTATCTCCTTCAAAAGTGAGTCCTTGGAGATGTTGATTAAAGATCCTTTGTAAAAACCGTGGATACATAAAGAATGCCTCTTTGCTAGTAAGATTCCCGACCAGTTGCTGAAAGATGAATCTTGAAAAATTGTATGGGATGTTCAATATGAGAGCAGTGATCATCTCAAGTAAATTGATCCCAACAGAATCATGTCCTGATTTCCTCGGTGATAAGGTGGAGACCATTGTATGTATCATAAACTTCCATTGAGGAGGAAAATGATTTTTCAAATATTGTTTGTCTCTAGGTCCTCTTGTACAACCCATCCTAGAAAGACAATCTACCACAATATCCCTTGGAATTATATTGTTAATATTTTCAGCATCTCCAAAATTCCAGGTTTGTCTTATCATTTCTTCTGTGAGATCTATGAGAATTCCATTCACAATAGCTCGAATACATGGAGGATTATTACTTGGAAGGTATTCAGCTGAGTTCCAAAATTCAAACATATGTTCTTGAAATATATGTTCAACTCCCATAGTTAAGGCATAATGAACTCTGGATCTTCTCAAAAAATTCAGAATTGGGTGAAAACAGTTGTTGACAGGCTTGTTTGGAGGATCCATAAGATAAGCTGTCACATTATGTCTCGGCTCAAAATCAATTACAACTCGAGCAATGTCAGCAACACCAGGTTGATCTGCCATAATGCGTATAACAAGCTATACAAAACAAACTGTTAAGCGAAGTACAAAACAAATAGAAACAAAATGATGCACACACTAAAATTTTTGTTAAGTATCAAAATAGTCCGAAACTAGAAATACATAGATTTTTATGTCAGCAACTAGCTACTCAGTACTAAGTATCAATACAAGGTCAGTATGTAATACTTAACTCAGTAACTAGTATAGACAGTTTCTAAGTAAAACTAGGTCAGGAACTAAATATCTAACAAAATTTCAGATTGAAACTAAGATTACATAGTCAGTATGTACGAAATGACAATACTCCGTAACTAATACTAAGATCAAATACTCAAGTATAGTCCGTATATATAGTCAGTATGTACATGCTGACTTAGTAATCCGAAACTAAGTCCGTATATTATAATGAGTCCGTAAGTAAACATTTAGTCAGTAACTAGATGTATACTAATAGACTTGGAATAATTCAAGACCTAGTCAGCAAGTATGAAGTCCGTAAGTCAGTATTTGACTTGGTCAACAAAAGTCAAATAGTCAACGTCAGTAAGTAGGGTTGGTCAATAAGTCAATTAGTCACTAGTTGACTTAAGGTCCGTAACTACGATAGTTACAGACAAAAACCCTAATCCTAGTCCGCAACTAGGAGATCCGGACAATATTGACGACTGTTCATGTGAACAGTAACTTTTCCAGAAAAATCACGATTAAATCATAGATATTGAAAGATAGAGAATGAAAATTATACCTATGAATGCGAAATCACAAGGCGCACAAATCTATCTTGGTAGATTTGAAAATGATGAAGTAAACAGAGAGAAATCGATGAAAGCTTGCTCGGATTTTTCAGATACTGAAAATACTAGTTCCGGACTAATTTGAAAAGTTTTGAAAGCGTATGTCAACTATGGTTTTCAGAAGTACATATACCTTTTCAATCATAGATCCGGACCTAATATCAGTTACTGAAAAATCCTTTGATCATTTTGAAATTTAAAAATTTTATTTTGATGATTTTCAAAAATGACGTTGGTTGAAACATATAGAATCAAAAAGATTAATCTTTGGATATTATCTAATCTAAATCTTAAAGGACATAACAATTCTAAAGATAAAACTAATTTGAAAAATATAAAATCCTAAAAAATATTTACAAGAAAATTATAACGAAATAAAATATTTTTGGTGGGGAAAATCTCATGAGTTGGGATCATATTGGGATATATGAATGTATTATGTTGATTATTGAGAAATGCAAGTTTATTTTGATTGTTAGTATTTTTATCCTTTTTTTTTTTAAATTTATATATCATTTCCAAAATATCTTTTCTAAAAATTATTTTATATATAATAATTGGTATTATTGTTCACTAAAGTACTCAAATATTTAAGTATCTTTTAGCATTATTGTTAATGTGCACATTATTCTATATAAGCTAAATATCAATATACTTCCGAATTCAAAATATAGTAATATTTCTATATAGAGGGTGAGAATATGATGAAGTCTTTAAGAGTACACACATATGTTGGAATGACATTTTGTCACATATGTCATACCCTTGGTTGGAATTACAACTATATCTCAGGTCTATACAAAGTATAACAGAGAGATATAATTAAGTAAACCTTCTTCAAAATCATACCCAAGTCTAAGGTCTGTACAAAGTACAACAAATAGTGGATATGATTCCCCAGACAACATAATATAAAGACCCTAAATGATAGATCATACCATATTAATTTTCCAGAATTTAAGACATTTTATTGTTATTTGTTATTTTGAATCTAGAGGACTAGAATCTTGATAACTTTGAATCATTGATTTTGACTTTTGCTTGAGTCAATTGACTTTTTGCTTGTCATATACAGATATTTTGGATTATATAAAATAATATGCACTAATTATTTGACATTTCTTAGACGAGATACCTTAACTATTTGAATACCTACCAATATATTATATATAACTTAATTTAAAGAAAATTTTCTTTAAGAAATGTTACATAAATCTACTAACACATCAAATATAATACTTAGCATTTCTTTAAAAATTATTTTAATACATTTCCCAATATACTATCATTTCCCAACATTTTCCACAAAATCTCCCCCTGATTTTGTATTTTTCAAATGTTTTTGTATTTTTAAATTTTCTATTGTTTTTGGATTTTTATATTTGAAAGTAAAACAACAAATAACCAAAGCAGCAAATAACCTAGAATTGTAAAATACAACCTAAATATCCAATTGATCAGTCAAGTTGATCCAAATGTTTCATACCGAGCATTGAGATAAGGTCCTCAAAGCGTGATTTGGAAAATGATTTGGTAAACAAGTCAGCACGTTGCTTACTTGTTTCGACATGAACCAAAATGATCAGATTTTTCTCATAGCAATCCCGTATGAAATGAAAACGTATTTCAATGTGTTTTGTTTTAAAATGCTGTACGGGATTGCGTATGATACTGATAGCAGCAGTGTTATCAATATTTAAAGGAGTTTTGGTCAAGAGTAAACCATAATCGCGTAGTTGTTGTTGAATCCACAAGATTTGAGAACAGCAACTAGCAGCAGCGATGTACTCAGCCTCAGCAGTGGATGTAGAAACAGTTTGTTGTTTCTTGCATTGCCAAGTCACCAATCTTCCTCCAAGAAATTGACAACCTCCTGAGGTACATTTGGAATCAATGCCGCAGCCTCCGTAGTCTGAATCGGAATATGCTGAAAGTTCAAAGTCATCATCATTGGAATACCAAATTCCAAGATTCGGTTTTCCTTTGAGATATCGAAAAATCCGTTGTACTGCTCGCAAGTGAGTTATCTTCGGATCAGCTTGGTACCTAGAACAAACAGACACAGCAAACATGATATCTGGCCTAGATGCCGTTAGATACATCAAAGAGCCTATCATAGAGCGGTATTCTTTTTGATCCGTAGGAGAATCTTCAGATGCAGGTCCAATCTTTTCAGTTGTATCAATGGGAGTGGAAAGTGGCTTTGCCTCTAACATCTTGAATTTCTTCAAGATATCATTGACGTATTTTGTTTGATGGATAAAGATTCCCTTATCCATTTGTTGTACTTGTAATCCTAGAAAGAAAGCCATTTCTCCCATTGAACTCATCTCGAATTTGGACTTCATAATTTCCTCAAATTCTTTGCACAAGCTGTCGTTTGTTGATCCAAAGATAATGTCATCAACGTATACTTGCACTAGCAGTAAATCTTCCTTTGACTTCTTTATAAAGAGAGTGCTGTCAATTCGTCCTCGTGTAAATCCATTTTCCAACAAGTGTTGTGACAAAGTCTCATACCAAGCTCTCGGGGCTTGATGTAATCCGTAAAGAGCTTTGTCTAGTCGAAACACATGATTGGGAAATTGAGGATCTTCAAAACCCGGTGGTTGTTTGACAAACACTTCTTCATGAACTTTCCCATAGAGAAAAGCACATTTGACGTCCAGTTGATAAACTTTGAAGTTCATGTATGAGGCATAAGCTAAGAATATCCGAATGGATTCTAGCCTAGCTACGGGTGCAAAAACCTCATCATAATCCAAACCTTCAACTTGAGTGAAACCTTGAACAACTAATCTCGCTTTGTTACGAACCACAATCCCTCGATCATCCTTTTTGTTGCGAAAAACCCATCGAGTACCAATTGGATGAATACCTTTTGGAGGTTCCACCAATGTCCAAACTTGTAGTTTTACAAATTGCTGTAATTCTTCTTGCATGGCTTGCACCCAAGAAGATTCTTGTAAAGCAATTTGGACATTCTTTGGTTCTATTTGTGATAAGAAGCAAGATTCCATTTGAGCTATCCAACAAGAGGTGGACACTTGTTTTGGTTGAACACCAAGTTGAGTTCATGTCTTCACTCCATCTGATACCTCTCCAATGACGTTTTTCAAAGGATGTTTGAATTTTGCATTTATACCCAAAGTAGGTTGTGATTCAACTTCCATGTTTGCATCAAGATTCGTATCCTCAAAGTTACTTTCCACCGCATCATCTGAATCATCATGATTAAATAATTCAGTGGAAGTTTCTTGAAATTCCTCATTTTCAGGATCCGAATGATTTTCAGCTTCATTTTCTACTTGTGGAGTAGAATGTCCTTCTTCTTCTTGAGGAGTCGAAGTTGTAGGAACAGATTCCGGAGGAGTTACTTCTGATAAAACGGTTGGTGTAGGAGTAATAAGAATCGGCTCTGAAGGAGAGGAGATCACCGGAATCACATATTCAACATATTGATAATGAGAATTTTCTTGAGATGTTGAATCTTCTGAAATTAGAACAAAAGAATTGAAGAATGAATCATAATCAAAGAACTTTTCAGGACCAATACCATCGGGAGATTTTGAATGCCTTAAGAATTCCACTTCATAAACCTCTTCCACCCGATTAGATGTCTTGTTATACACCCTTTTATTATGAGAGTTCACTGAATATCCTAAGAAGAAACCGTCACCAGCTTTTTCGGCAAACTTTGACAATCTCTCTTTGGTCTTCATGATTAAACACGGACATCCAAATGGTTCCAAAAAATGAATATTCGGTTTCCGATTATTCAACAGTTCATAACTCGTCTTCTTCTTGTCTTTGACAACATGTACTCGATTGAGTACAAAACACGCCGTATTCACTGCTTCAGCCCAGAAAGTAATCGGTAGTTTAGAATCTGATAACATAGTTCTCGCTGTTTCTACTAATGTCCGATTCTTTCTTTCTGCCACTCCATTCTGTTGTGGAGTATAAGAAGCACTAAATTGATGTGTTATTCCATGTTGAAGACAAAACAATTCCATTAAGTGATTCTTGAATTCCGTTCCATTGTCACTCCGAATAACCTTCACTTTCAATGAGAAAATTTTTTCCAACTTAAAAATCAGAAAATTAATTTTCTCAAATGCTTCATCTTTAGTTGCAAGGAAATATACCCATGAAAATCGTGAGTAATCATCGGTAATTACCAAGCAATAGATTTTTCCTCCAATACTCCGAATGTTTACTGGACCAAACAAATCCATATGAAGTAACTCCAATGGCTTGTTGATTGAGTTCACCAATTTTTGTTTATGAGATTTTCTGATGAGCTTTCCCTTTTTACATGATATACAATGATCATGTAAAGAGAAGTTTTGTTTAGGAACACCGATCACTAAATCGTTTTTCACCAGATAATTCATTTTCCGAAAATTGATGTGACCCATTCTCCGATGCCAAAGTATAGAATCTTTCTCTGAAGCTTTTACTAACAAACGTGTGTGATCCTGAGTTGTGGTACTTGATCTCATATCCAGAACATACACATCTTTTTGTCTTGGAGCTCTCATAAGTACCCATTCTTCAGGAACTGTGAAACCAGGTTTGAGTATCAAACATTCTTCAGAATTGAACCATGTTGATAGGTTCTTATCACAAACTTGGGATACACTGAGAAGATTGTGTTTCAACTCTTCAACAAAGTTTACTTTTTCAAAACTCACTTCACCATTTGTCACTGTGCCTTCACCAGTGATTTTTCCACCCATATCTCCCGCAAACGATACACGTCCTCCATATTTATGTTTTACATCATTGAGCAAGGACAAATTCCCAGTCATATGTCTTGAACAGCCACTATCAACATGCCAAATGTTGTCAATAGATTGGGAAGACTGCAAGACATAAACATGAAAATTATTAGTTGCAAATGGACACCCAAGCCTTTGCGGCTTTGGGTTGTCCAGTAACGGGATCATCTATCCAGACATCAATCTCCTTCATTCTTTGCTTAAAGTTATGAGATAAAGAAGTTGAATCTTCAACAGGATTCTTTTCTTTTGGGACATTATTTTTAAAGATTTTCTTAAAAACGTTGAAAGATTTTCCTGTTGAACCGTTTTTATCCGATTGTTCCTTATTCATCTTCTTTTGTTTCTTTTTAAGAAGAGGAATACAATCTTTTAAAATATGTCTACGAACCCCACAAAAGAAACAACATCTATGCTCATATCTTTTGAATGATTGAGAACTAGAATGAGAACTCCTTGGAGATTTATCATTCAAAGATGTCTTACCTCCTTTTCCCTCACAATCGTTGCATTCTTTGGATGAAAAGGTAGTTTTTGTTTGCTTCACAGGCTTAGAAGATGTATATCTTTTTAATAGATTAAAAGCCTTTTTATGAGGAGTAAAGATTTTAGCTTCTTTGTTTTCAGTAAAAGAAGTTGTACCTTTATCCTTTTCACAAGCATTTGTTGAAGCAGGAACAAAAACTACTTTATCATGTAAAGTCCCCTTACCCTTTTCACATGAGGTTTTAGAAACTTCAACTTCAACAGCCTTTTCTTTCAAATCAGTAGAAATCTTCTCGGGAGATGAAGTATAACAAGATGGTGGTGGAACAATATGATAACCCAACCCTGTCTTACTTTTAGTATCAGTGATTTGAGAGTGAATAATTTCATCTAAAACCATTGATGAAGTAGACATGTTGGAAAGTTTTCGATTTAATTCCAAGATTTGAGAAACTTGATCTGCTTTTTGTTTAGATAAAGATTTGATATCAGTTAAGTATTTATCAATAACAGTTTGCTGATTTAAAATCTTCGCTTTGAGATCATGAATCTCAATTTGATAAGCCTCAATCTTTTCAGAAAACTTTTTATCATTGTTTACCAGAATCTTGTTATTTTCCCGAAACATTTGTGTTTCTAAGAGTAACTCTTGATTCTGTTTTTGTAAAAGACTGATCTTTTCCCCCAGATTAGTACATTTACCACAAATTTCCTCAGAGATATTAGAGTCGACCTCATTGATTTGAGCCATAAAGGCTTGTTGATGTGAATGCTCTTCAACGTGAGAACTCCAATCATAGTAATCATCTACTGTTGAAACCATTGCTTGAGAGGTAGAGGCTTTTGATTGTGTGACAGGAGGAACTGCTTGATATTGTCTGGGAATGGATTCTTGAGCATTAGAAGGCTTGGTAAATCCCGAGCTTGGATTTTTACCTTTTTCACACTCACGTGCAAAATGACCAAAGTTTTGGCAACTTTACCTTAGATTTATCAAATCCAGGTCTTCCTCCAAGTTTAGACTTACCAGTTCTTTGAAGAAACTTTTTCACTTTTCTTGTGAACATTGCAAGATTCCATTGCAAGTCCATTTCTTCAAGATCGTCTGGGTGAATCTGATCATAATCTTCTTCAATAAGTTCCACATTTGCTATTCTATTACTTATGAAGGCTTCATAAGAAGCAAGAAAGGCTGTAAGAACTTGTGCATGTTCTTCAGTTGCCTTTGAAACACTAGGACTAGCATTTGATTGTGAAACATATTGATAAGATTGAAAAGAAGAACTTCCTTCAGATGAAGAGCTTGGGTATTGTGAATAAGTTGGTGTGATAGGAGTAGAAGCACTAAACAATGCTGTGGTAGATGTTTGTACTTGAACTTTGGAGCCATACACACTCGGATTTTGCATTGTGCGGTGAGCCCTAGAGTGTTCCTTTTTCTTGATGGAAACATCATAATTTTGAAGCTTATTGAATAAGTCTTCAAGTTCCATGGCACCAAGTTGTTCCTCATCTTCCAACATTGCATCTACCTTACTATCCCAACGTTGAGGTAGAGCAGAGAGTAATTTTTCATTAATTTCTCCTCTTGAAAGCTCCATTCCATGTCTTTTGAGTTCACTAGTAAGTTGGGAATACCGAACTATTAGATCCTCAAATGATTCGTTAGGTAAGGTAGTGAATGCATCAAATTCCTTCTTTATGAGATCACACTTATTCTTCTTATATTTGTCATTCCCAGCAAATCGTTTCTTCATTGCTTCAAACAATTCAAAAGCAGTTGCTAATGATTTCCATCCAGACATAACTTCTTGTGGAAGTGCCATTGAAAGAATAGATTTTGCTTTTTGATCTCTAGCATATTCTTTCTTCTCCTCCGTATTAAAGAACTTGACAGGTTTGGGAGGAATAGGTTCTCTTTCCCCAAAATTTCCTTCTAAGCGTGGCTTAATATATTGCTCCGTAAGTGGGATCATGAGTTCCGGATCATATAGAGCAATAAAGGATTCAAACCTATAGAGCCAATCATCAAAATCCTTGAGCATAAACCTCGGTGGTTTGCTCGTGGTGCCTGTCTCTTGTTCGTTTTTAATCATGGCTTGAAATTGAGCAGTTGTCATAGACATGTTTTCTGCAAGGGATTAGAAATGCAAACCCAAAACACAAAAACAATTCCAAGAATCTCAAGTTCAAAGTTAATCCAAAAGTATACTCAGCAAGTATACTCCGTATATACCAAATAACTCCGTAACTAATATTCAGTAACTGAGTTCCGTAACTTTGAATTAAACAAGTCAAAGTTAGTTGTCCTAAAGTGTTTTATCAGTAACTACCAACTCTTATGCTCAGTATCTAGTTTTCAGTAACTAGATTCAGCAACTAGCACAAGTTGAAAGTGTTGTCAGTAATTACTAATTCTTATGCTCAGTATCTAGTTTTCAGTAACTAGATTCAGCAACTATCATAAGTCCGTAACTAACACTTAGTATCTCGATCCGAAACTAGATTTACCAAGTAATAAGTTGGCAAAAATCAAGTTTATCTTTTCCGAAACAACAATTCAGCAACTAAGCAAAAATTAATCAGTCCGAAACAAGCACTCAGTATCTAGACTTCAGTAAGTAGAATCTTTTCCGTAACTAAAATTAGTTTCGGAACAAAAGTCAACAAACTCGTAACAAACTCGTAACAGAATTTCGCGCCAATCTAGATACGGACAAAAACGGTTATTTTTGCTAGTTTCGGACAAACAAACAACTAGATACGGACTTAGAATCCCAGATTTTCAAAGTGAAATTACTTTCTCAATACATCTTCAATTTTAACAATCAAGATATGTATGCACTCGTAATTGAAAACCGAACACTCGTGTGTGATTAATTTCAAGTTTAAACGTGTTAATCAAAATCCGTACAAAATGAATTTGAAACAGAATGAGATTTCAACGAATTGAACAATGAATTTGATCAAATTTGAAAGCACAGAATGATTCAGAATCACTTACAGTGATGTTTTTGACGAAATTGAGACTGCAAATGATGAAATTGATCAAAATGAACTTCTGATCAAGTACTCCGTATAACCAAACACTCCGTATATCTCTTTAATCACTTCTGAATCAATCCAGAAGTAATCCGTATCAAACTAATCACCTCCGATCAATACACTCGGTCAAATTCCTCAAAAATACACTCTAAATCAGTCACGAAGCTCACTAAGCAGCTCTGGTGGCTCTGATACCAATTGAAAGTCCACGATCTCAGAACTAAAACTTAGTAATCAAGTATAAAACGCAGCGGATAACAATATACTTGAAGTAAATGATCTAGAGAAGAGAGAAATTGCTTTGGTAAACTGATTGTATTAATGTAGCTCAGATAATACAAAAACCAAAGACTTAGAGAATTCTGAACATCAAACACCTATATATATAGGCAGAATTCTCTAGTCAATATAAGTCAAACATCAAAATTCCGAATCTATCTACTTACTGACTTCTACTTACGGACTACCAGACAGTCCGTAAGTACTACATACATACTGACTATATTAGTTACGGACATACTTGACTTGTACAGTTTCAGACTTATAAAATTTATCAAAAACTTAACATATTAAGCTTTAGTCATTATGCTCCAACAAAAGCAAAGGTGGAATGGCTTCGGGTTGGTGATTCAAATTCAGCATACTTTCATAACTATGTTAAAAACAGGAAACATCAAAGTCGTATCTCTCATATTGTTGATGGTAATGGGGCTGATTTTGAGGGCAATCAGGTTCCGGAGGTGTTTGTGGAACATTATAAGAAATTCCTAGGAGTGGAGGGAATTACTTCGTGTAGTCCTGATATGGGCATTTTTTCTAACCGTTTAGACCCAAATGTAGCTGAATTTATGATCCGTGATGTTACTTATGATGAAGTAAAACAGGCTATGTTTTCCATAGGGGATGATAAATCCCCAGGGCCAGACGGATTCTCTTCTTTGTTCTTTAAGAAGACATGGGATATTGTGGGTAATGATATTTTTGCAGCTGTTCGGGATTTCCTTATTAATGGGAAATTGCTTCGGAAGATTAATCACACGATTATTGCATTGGTGCCTAAAGTATCAACTCCAACCTATGTAACTGACTATCGGCCAATTTCATGTTGCAATGTGATTTACAAATGTATTAGTAAGCTGCTTTCTAATCGCATTAAAGATAGTTTGGGTAGTATTGTGAGTATTAATCAATCAGCATTTGTTCCTGGTAGAAAGATCTCTGATAATGTTCTCCTTACTCAAGAGCTAATGCATAAGTATCATGGCCATAGGGGGTCCCCTAGATGTGCATTTAAAGTTGATATTCAGAAGGCCTATGATACTGTTGACTGGAGGTTTTTGGAAACTACGCTAGAGGGTTTTGGTTTCCATCCTACCATGGTTTCTCGGATAATGTCATGTGTCACGAGTACTTCTTTTTCTATCAGTGTGAATGGAAATACCCATGGTTTCTTTATGGGGAAGAGAGGTCTCCGACAAGGTGATCCATTATCTCCATATTTATTCACTCTTGTAATGGAAGTTCTTACTCTTACTTTACAGCAGAAAGTGCGAGAGGCGTCGGATTTTTCTTTTCATCATCACTGTGAGGAGCAAAAGATTGTTAATCTATGTTTTGCGGATGACCTGTTTTTATTTTCTCGTGGAGATGTTCCATCTTCTACTGTGTTAATGCAAGGTTTAAATGATTTTAAGAGTATGTCAGGGCTGAATCCAAGCATATCCAAGAGTACGGGTTATTTCTGTAATGTTATTCCACATGTCAAAAGTAATATTTTGACTCTAATGCCGTTTGGGGAAGGACAGCTCCCGGTCAAGTATCTTGGTGTTCCGCTTATATCGTCTAATCTTCTGTACAGGGATTGTAAGGAGCTGGTGGAAAGAGTGAGAAACCGAATTGGGGCCTGGTATAATAAATCGTTATCTTTTGCTGGTCGTCTCCAACTCATTATTTCGGTTCTCTCTTCTATGCATGTCTATTGGGCCTCGGTTTTTATTTTACCTAGCCGGATTATTTCTGAAATAGAGCAACTCCGGAGGGGATTTTTGTGGTGCCAAGGGGATATGAAGCGAGGCAAGGCCAAAGTTGCTTGGGATACGGTCTGCCTTCCTAAATCTGAAGGTGGGTTAGGTATCCGTCGTGTGGAATCATTTAATATTGCATTAATGGTTTCTCATATTTGGAGTATTATTACGCATAGGGAATCTTTATGGGTTAAATGGATTCATCCGTATAAGCTAAAGGGAAGAAGTTTCTGGGCTGTTCCGTTGCATCCTGGTATTAGCTGTGGTTGGAGGAAACTGCTTCAGATTCGTGATATCATTAGGCCTTTTATCTGGTCTAAAGTCGGGGATGGTAATCTGATTAATATATGGTTTGATAATTGGTGTTCGTTGAGTCCTATTATGAATTACCTGTCCCCACGAAGAATTACACAGGCGGGATTAACTTTGAATGACAAGGTTGCTGATTTGATCTTGGATGGTGCTTGGAGATGGCCTACGGCCTGGTCTATGCTTAACCAGATCCAATGTCCTCATCTGAATGGTAACCAACATGATTCATATTTTTGGCGTGATCTTAATGGAGTGTCTAAGGACTTTTCGGTCTCTAATGTTTGGAATTCTGTTCGGGAGAGGTGTGACGAGGTTAATTGGACTAACATTGTCTGGTTTCCTCATTGTATCCCAAGACATGCGTTCCACTTATGGCTTGTTATGCGAAGGAAACTTAAAACACAGGATATGCTTAAGCAATGGGATGTTGGTGTTTCCACTGACTTAAACCTGCTTAGATGTCCTTTATGTATTGCTCAACAGGATTCTCATCCTCATCTGTTTTTTTAGTGTTCTTTCTCATCTCAGGTTTGGAGGCTGGTTAGAAGCTTTGCGGGTATGCATCAAATTTCTGAAAGGTGGGCTGATATTGTTGATTACCTAATGCCTATCTCTCATTCTCGAAAGGCTAGGAGTATTATTGGACGTCTTTTAGTGGCTGCAACATCTTATGTTATTTGGCAAGAGCGGAATAACCGTATTTATAAAAAAGGGGTTCGATCAATCAATCAAATAAGGGACATCATCTTAGGTACGGTTCGGCTTAAGCTGATTACATTCAAGTTCAAAAGATCAGATCAAGTGGCTCGAGTTATGGATGTATGGAGTTTACCGAGGTCCTGTATGAATCATGGCTAGAAGTATAGGATTGCTGATTGGCTGTGCGTTTATGTTCTACTGGATGTATTTCATGTTTATTGTTATTGTAGTATGTATATGGCATGTCATATACATCTAGATTAGCTTTTTTAGCTAGTTGGTTGTTCCGAGGTGATGTGATGCTTGATCACATCGTTTTGTTCTTATTTTGATCTTAATAAATTTCACCGGGGTAAACCCCTTTACCCAAAAAAAAACTACGAAAATAGTAATACCTCACGTATTAAATAGTTGGGCTTTGCTAAACTTATCTCATAAAAATAGTGTGAATTCACTAAAGTAGGGAATTAGCCTAAAATGCGTGCAATTACTGTTTATAATTATGTCGAAATTGCGAGTTGTTACATGGATGAGTTCTCAAAAGGGGGAAGATAGGTGGGTCGGTTTGGGTTCTCGTGTTTGGGCCAACCTGTTAGGGTCTCGGGCTCGCGTGTTCCTGTTTTCGTTTGCCCGATCATATAAATTGCGTAACATCTTTAACTAGAGTACTTTATCAAAATACTTTATTTGACTTATCAAAATATAACTTGGTTTTAATTCATTTGCCGGGTTCATTTCGTATGTTTCGGTCGTGTACAGTTGCGTTTTCCTTAAAACGTGTTACACAATGTATATTATCTCAATAATATAAAGTAAATAATGTTCGTTTGGATAAAATCCTCATTATTAATAAAAGTGGTCACCAACGCCCAAAATTAAGTGTGTCGGACTCGATCCAATAGTTTCACGCGTAATTATAACTAACTACGAAATAATAACACCTCACGTATTAAATAGTTGGGCTTTGCTTGACTTATCTCATAAAAATAGTGTGAATTCACTCAAGTAGGGAATTAGCCTAAAATGCGTGCAATTACTGTTTATAATTATGTCAAAATTGGTAGGTGTTACATGGATGAGTTCTCAAATTGGGGAAGATAGGTGTGTCGGTTTGGGTTCGCGTGTTTGGGACGACCCGTTCGGGTCTCGGGCTCGCGTGTTCCCGTTTTCGTTTGCCCGATCATATAAATAGCGTAACATCTTTAACTAGAGTATTTTATCAAAATACTTTATTTGAGTTATAAAAATATAACTTGGTTTTAATTCATTTGTCGGGTTCATTTCGTATGCTTCGGTCATGTACGGTTGCGTTTTCTTTAAAACGTGTTACACAATGTATATTATCTCAATAAGATAAAGTAAATAATGTTCGTTTGGATAAAATCCTCATTATTTATAAAAGTGGTCAACAGCGCCCAAAATTAAGTGTGTCGGACTCGATCCAATAGGTTCACGCGTAATTATAACTAACTACGAAAATAGTAATACCTCACGTATTAAATAGTTAGGCTTTGCTAGACTTATCTCATAAAAATAGTGTGAATTCACTCAAGTAGGGAATTAGCCTAAAATGTGTGCAATTACTGTTTATAATTATGTCGAAATTGCGATGTGTTACATGGATGCGTTCTCAACAGGGGGAAGATAGGTGGGTCGGTTTGGGTTCGAGGGTTTGGGCCGACCCGTTCGGGTCTCGGGCTCGCGTGTTCCCGTTTTTGTTTTCCCGATCATATAAATTGTGTAACATCTTTAACTAGAGTATTTTATCAAAATACTTTATTTGAGTTATCAAAATATAACTTGGTTTTAATTCATTTGCCGGGTTCATTTCGTATGTTTTGGTCGTGTACGGTTGCGTTTTCTTTAAAACGTGTTACACAATGTATATTTTCTAAATAATATAAAGTAAATAATGTTCGTTTGGATAAAATCCTCATTATTTATAAAAGTGGTCACCAACGCCCAAAATTAAGTGTGTCGGACCCGATCCAATAATTTCATGCGTAATAGTAACTAACTACGAAAATAGTAATACCTCACGTATTAAATAGTTGGGCTTGGCTAGACTTATCTCATAAAAATAGTGTGAATTCACTCAAGTAGGGAATTAGCCTAAAATGCGTGCAATTACTGTTTATAATTATGTTGAAATTGCGAGGTGTTACATGGATGAGTTCTCAAAAGGGGGAAGATAGGTAGGTTGGTTTGGGTTCGCGTGTTTGGGCTGACCCGTTCGGGTCTCAGGCTCGCGTGTAATTATATGTAACATCCTCTCGTCAGGCCTGGTAATTTCTAATTTTAAATTGATTATTTAATTATTTTAGAAATCGTTAATATTATTGTTTCATTGAGAAACTTAGGTAAATAAGTTTCAGAACTTATTGTGATTAGTAAAATATTACCTGTTTTAAATTATTATAATTGACAGTATTATAAAGTAATATTTCTCGTGAAAGAGTTCTAGGTTCCAGACAATAGATTTAGGACGGGTATAAAATACTCAAATAATTGGGGTCGGTTTATAAGGAGTCGACTTACTCCTTCTTCCATACCTTTGTTCTTCATTTCACCTAAATTAGCAAAGACTTTGAAGAAATCTAAAGCCAATTTGATAAACCCCAATCTTTGTGTAACCTAGGATTCAAGAGCTGCTTCTCAATTTCATCATCATCTTCACTTTGGTATTCATCAGATTTTAAGTAAGTTGTTAGTTGTATACATATATATATTCATGGAATTTGGGTTACATTGAACATTAGGTACAAATGAACATTGGTATAGAATTGAGGGTTGAAAACTGTTCTACAAAGTTGGTAAATGTTAGAGATAGTAGAATTATGCATAAACTTGATTATATACCTGAACCTATGTGAATTTGAGTGAGAGTCGGGACTGAAGTAAGCAGAAATAAAGTTGCAGGTTTTCTGGGTTTTACCCTTTAGCCGATCGGCTAAGATCAATGAGCCGATCGGGTACGGATAGTTTAGCCGTACGGCTAAAATGAGATGATCGGGTAACTCAGTGTAGAAACATCACAGAAATGGGGCTTTGAATAGTAAACTAGAAAACCTTTAGGATAGCCGATCGGGTATAAATATTGAACCGATCGGGTATATGTTTTGAGCCGAATGGCTTCTTTTAGCCGAACGGCTAAGCTAGACAAAAATGACCACAGAACTTGACCTAAGGAAAAATGTAAACGTTGGTCGAGCTAGTGTAAAGGTTTAGCCGATCGGCTAGGATCAGCCAGCCGATCGGGTATGGACTGAAACATAATTAAATCAGATTTATTTTGTGTTATATTCACAATGCATAGATATGTTTGTAAGGTTAATAGATAATATGTTCATAGTGGTGTGATTAATTGTATAATATTATAATTTCATTAAAGTTATTGATTGATGACAAGTTATTAACTTGTGTGTGTTATGATATTTCAGATACCCCAAAGACTCAGTGATTAGAAGCTGAGTGTGGAAATGACAGAGGTATCGGTGAGTGGATTTGGAACTCACCATTTGATTTAGTTGTAACTATTTGGTTGCAACAAGTAAACGTAGATATGTTGTTGTATTTAATATTCATAGTTGATTATAAATCTACGTGCTATGTGTGGCCTTCGGGCATCAGTTGTTAATGAGGTCAATAGGTTGAACTGGTTGGTTGGGCTAGTTGGTTGTTTTGTGAATGACACAGGGTCTTGCTTCATTTGTTGTGTGTATAGAACCTGTGTCTGAGTATAGTAACCACTAGTTATCGGTCTAGTCCGTTATGGCCAAACGGATATGGTTGGATAAGTGTTCTTGGGAACCACCCGGGTATTATGGTATTCCCAGAGCCACCGATCCTCATTACTATATTGTTGACTAGTTGTAATACATGTTTACAGTTGTTTGGGGTAAACAGGTGGTTAAGCTAAGTTGAGTTGTGTGTGATGAATTCATTCACTTAGCTTTGTGCTAATCCCTTATTTTACTTCATGCAGGTTATATTTTGGGAAATGTGGGTTGCAGGAAGCTACTGCCATTGGCAGGGAATGTTTGACAGCCGTGCTACTCTGATAAAATTTTGTTATAACCTAAAGTTTGGTACAATATAATACCCCTTTGTGTAATAATGTAACGATGGTTTTCATGTTTAAATTAATTATGTATGAAAGTGTCAAGTGGTTGTATACAGTATTTGTGATAGTTGATAATGAAATATATTTTAAATTATACGCTTCCGTCATAAATCGTGTTATAATAATAGTAGAGAACGAGGGGTGTTTCAAGCTGGTATCAGAGCATAGATTTGTGTGAATTGCGCATTAGAAAGTGTTCAATCCCAAATCTAGAGTATGTTATGTCAAACATTTCGGGGTATGGGATTTAGCATTGTGTGTGAATCTGTTAGTAGATAAGTGCTAACGATTAACAAGCTTCAAGTTGTTGTGTGGAATACAGATATGGCAGATAACGAGCAACCGACCGCCAACCCTAATAATGCCTCACGGATTGATGTTCCTCCTCCAGATATTCATAATGAGAGACAGGATCATGAGGGTACTTCTTTTCCTGCTCGTGAAGAATCGAATCGAGATGATTATCTTTTTCAGTTAGAAGATGAGGTGATTAATCTCAGAGAATTTAAAAGATAGGCTGCAACTGCATCATCTCAGCAGCGTTCTCAACAACAGATACCTGTGTTTGGTAATATTCCTCCTTTTCAATCAAATAAACAGTGTTCATTTAAAACGTTTATGGCAAGTAAACCACCAGAGTTTAGAGGTAGTACCAATCCATCAGTAACTTTAAACTGGTTAAGAGATATGGAGCGGAAATTTGATGTTACTTGCTGTGAAGAAGAATCCAAAGTGTTTTACGCTATTCAAGGTTTAAAAGACGAGGCCATGGTTTGCTGGGACTCGATTACTGGTCATTTGACTCAACAGCAGAAAGAAGCTATTCGATGGCCTGATTTTCATCAAGCTGTTTGTAATCAATATTGTTCAGACTTTGAGATGGCATGTATTAGAAGAGAGTTTGTGAATCTTCAATTAACAGATAAGATGACTATCGATGAGTTAATCACACAGTTTTCGGAAAAACTACGGTTTGTACAACATTGGGTTCCGGATGAGAAAACCAAAATAGAGCAGTTTATGGAAACCTTACCTCATAATTATCGTACTACAGTAAGGTTAGCTAGTAATTTATCCCAAGCATTTACTCTCGCACGTTCGGTTGATAGTGACATTAGAGGTTTTCAAGAATCTCAAGCTCGAAGTACTTCTCCTTCAATTCCAAAAGCTAGAACAGATTTCTCGGGTAAAGGAAAGTCCAGGTGGCAGGGAAATCATCAGGGTCAAAGATTTAATAATAGAAGTGGTTCATCTGGAAGCAAAAGTGGTTTCTCTGGAGGTTCTAATTGGTGTAATTCTTGTAAGTCAAGGCATCCTGGTCAATGTACTCCTCAGACAAATAAATGCCTTAAATGTGGTGAGCTTGGGCACGACCTCAGAAATTGCAGGTATCCTAATTTTGTGTGCTGGAATTGTAAGAAAGAGGGACATCGAGTTGGTCAGTGTCCTGAGGCAGGAAGGCAGAGTTCTGGTTCGGTAGGGAGTTCGTCATCTTCCGGTCAAAAGCAGAAGAATCCTCCGCCAGCGACGAGTAGGGCCTTTCAGATGACAGTCGATGAGGCTGTCCATACAGATGATGTGATTACTGGTACTTTTCTTATAAACTCTGTACCGGCTCGTGTATTATTTGATTCTGGAGCAAATTGTTCTTTTATATCTTTGTGTTTCTGTGATAAGTTGAAATTGATCCCTACTTTGATAACTAAGCCCTTAGAAGTAGAAATTGTTAGTGGCGAATTAGTTCCTGTTACCACCTCGGTGACTGGAGCTAATATTGTGATAGATGGCCAGACTTTTCCAATTTCGTTTCTGTTAATGCCGATTCCAAGTTTTGATGTGATTATTGGCATGGACTGGTTAAGTCAGTTTAAAGCAAGTATAGATTCCCACCATAAACTGATTAGAATCCCAATCTCTGAAGAGTCATACGTTGTGGCTCGAGGAGAACGGGATTGTGAGAGTATTCCTCTGATTTCCATGATGAAAGCTAGGAAGTCGTTGTCTAAAGGTTGTGAGTCGTATCTAGCTTATGTCATTGATGCCAAATTAGAAAAGAAGTCTATTTCCGATGTTCCGGTTGTCTCTGAATATTCAGAGGTGTTTCCCGATGATTTACCTGGTTTACCACCGGTTAGGGAAGTTGAATATCAAATTGATCTCATTCCTGGTTCCTCGGCTGTAGCCAAAGTTCCCTATAGATTAGCTTCGTCTGAAATGCGTGAAATGATGAATCAGATTCAGGAGTTATTGGATAGAGGTTTTATTAGACCTAGTTCTTCTCCTTGGGGTGCACCGGTTTTGTTTGTCAAGAAGAAAGATGGGTCATTCCGAATGTGCATTGATTATCGGGAGTTAAACAAAAGAACGGTAAAGAATAAATATCCTTTGCCTCGATAGATGATTTATTTGATCAGTTGCAGGGATCTTCTGTATATTCTAAAATTGATTTGAGGTCGGGTTACCATCAGGTTCGTGTTCGTGAACAGGATATTCCAAAGACTGCTTTTCGTACCAGGTATGGTCATTATGAATTCCTGGTGATGCCTTTTGGCTTGACTAATGCTCCAGCAGTTTTTATGGATTTAATGAACCGGGTATGTCGACCATTTCTTGATAAATTCATAATCCTTTAATCGATGATATTCTCGTGTATTCTAAGTCCGAATCAGAACATGCCATGCATTTGAGGTTAGTTCTTGAAACCTTGAAAAGAGAACAGTTATATGTCAAATTTTCTAAATGTGAGTTCTGGATTCGGGAGGTACAGTTTTTGAGTTATATTATTTGTAATGATGGGGTTAAAGTTGATCCTTCTAAAGTTGAAGCTGTAATGAATTGGAAAACTCCAAAGAATGCTTCTGAGATTTAAAGTTTTCTGGGTTTGGCGGGTTATTATTGGAAGTTTATTAAGGACTTTTCTAAAATTGCCGGTTCGTTGACTAAATTAACCCGTAAGAATGAGAAATTTGTGTGGACTGATCAGCAGGAAACGGCTTTTCAGATTTTAAGACAGTTATTGTGTCAGGATCCTGTATTGGCATTACCTAATGGGTCTGATGATTTTGTCGTTTATTGTGATGCATCTTATACTGGGTTGGGTTGCGTTCTGATGCAGCGGGATAGAGTAATTGCTTATGCTTCTCGTCAATTGAAGCCACATGAAAAGAATTACCCAACACATGACTTAGAATTGGCAGCTGTAGTGTTTGCTTTAAAAATCTGGAGACACTATTTATATGGTACTAAATGCATTGTTTGTACTGATCATAAAAGTCTACAGTATGTGTTTTCACAGAAAGAACTGAATATGCGTCAAAGGCGATGGTTAGAATTAATCAAAGATTATGATTGTGAAATACGTTACCATCCAGGAAAGGCAAATGTAGTTGCAGACGCTTTAAGCAGAAAAGGTACTTCTGACCGAGTTTATTTTCTGAGAGTTAATATTTCTTCTGACTTAGTGGATCAAATTAAAGCTGCACAATTAGAAGCTTTGCTGGAATATAATCTTAAGTCAGAAATTATGTTGAAAAGAAAAGACTTATTGGTTGACGATTCTAGAGGATTAAAGACTTTTCAGTCTCGTGTTTGGATTCCTCTGATTGGTAATATTCGAGATATGCTTTTGACTGAAACTCACAAGTCACGGTTGTCTGTCCACCCTGGTAGTACACGGATGTATAATGATTTGAAACCTTTGTACTGGTGGCCTACAATGAAAACTGATATTGCAAAATTTGTTGGTAATTGTCATATATGTGCTCAAGTTAAAGCTGAACATCAAAAGCCATATGGGTCATTGAAACAGTTGGAGATTCCAGAGTGGAAATGGGAACACTTGACTATGGATTTTGTGACTAAACTTCCACGTACATCTCGAGGTAATGACATGATTTGGGTCATTGTTGACAGATTGACCAAGAGTGCACATTTTCTGGCTACAAGTGAGACTGTCTCTCTCAGTAAACTCGCACAATTGTATGTTAATGAAATTGTCTCGAGACATGGTATTCCATTGTCGATTGTATCAGATAGAGACTCTCGATTTATTTCTCATTTCTGGCAAAGTTTACAACAAGAGTTGGGTACACGTGTTAATCTCAGTACGGCTTATCATCCTCAGACAAACGGTCAGTCAGAACGTACTATTCAGACGTTAGAGGATATGCTCAGAGCTTGTGTCTTAGAGTATGGAGGTTCTTGGGATTCTCACCTTCCTTTGGTGGAGTTTGCTTATAATAATTCCTATCATTCCAGTATTGGTATGCCTCCTTATGAAATGCTATATGGTCGTCGTTGTCGTACCCCCACATGTTGGTTGGAAGTTGGAGAAAAGCAATTTGCAGGCCCAGACATTGTACAGATTACTGCTGACAAAGTGGCTATCGCCCGAGAAAAGCTAAAAGCTGCACGTGATAGACAGAAACAGTATGCAGACCCACGTAGGCGACCGGTTACCTTTACCGAAGGTGAGTTGGTGTATTTGAAAGTCTCCCCGTGGAAAGGTGTTATTCGATTTGGAAAACGAGGAAAGTTGGCACCTAGATATATTGGCCCCTTCAGAATTCGTCAGGTGGTTAATGATCAATCAGTTTCATTGGATCTTCCTCCTGAGCTTGCTGGTATTCATGATACGTTTAATATCTGTTATTTGAGAAAGTGTAATGTCGAGGATCAATCTCAAATTCTTCCTTTACAAGATTTGAAAGTCGACCAGAATCAGAAATTAGTTGAAGAACCGATTGAAATTCTCGATAGAAAAGTTAATAAACTTAGAAAGAAACAGATACCAATAGTGTTAGTAAAATGGAAACACAGTTTAGGTTCCAATTTGACTTGGGAGACCGAGGAGTCTATGAAATCCAGATATCCTGGATTGTTTGATTGAGTTTAGATTTCGAGGATGAAATCTCATGAAGAAGGGGAGATTTGTAACATCCTCTCGTCAGGCCTGGTAATTTCTAATTTTAAATTGATTATTTAATTATTTTAGAAATCATTAATATTATTGTTTCATTGAGAAACTTAGGTAAATAAGTTTCAGAACTTATTGTGATTAGTAAAATATTACATGTTTTAAATTATTATAATTGACAGTATTATAAAGTAATATTTCTCGTGAAAGAGTTCTAGGTTCCAGACAATAGATTTAGGACGGGTATAAAATACCCAAATAATTGGGGTCGGTTTATAAGGAGTCGACTTACTCCTTCTTCCAAACCTTTGTTCTTCATTTCACCTAAATTAACAAAGACTTTGAAGAAATCTAAAGCCAATTTGATAAACCCCAATCTTTGTGTAACCTTGGATTAAGAGCTGCTTCTCAATTTCATCATCATCTTCACTTTGGTATTCATCAGATTTTAAGTAAGTTGTTAGTTGTATTCATGGAATTTGGGTTACATTGAACATTAGGTACAAATGAACATTGGTATAATTTAAGCATTTGTGCTGTACTGGAGTCTCATATTCATGCATCGAAGTTACATAACATTTGCTCAAACATTTTTTCGCACTGGAACTGGATTTCAAATGTAAATCAGTGTGTAGGAGGTACCAGAATCATTATTGGATGGGATCCGAGTGTGGTTGATTTAATGTCATTGCATATGACTGATCAGGTCATTCATTGTCAAGTTAATGTTCGTGCGGCAAAGAAGATTTTCTTTTGTTCCTTTGTTTATGCGGGAAATTCTTATATTCACAGAAGGGAGTTGTGGATTGACCTTCGTAAACACTGCCTATTTGTTAATGCTAGACCATGGGTCTTAATGGGTGATTTCAATGCACCTCTTAATCTAGAGGATACTTCGGTGGGTTCGTCTGGATACTCTATTGAAATGCGTGAATTCAAGGAGTGTGTGGAGGCTATTGATATTCTGGATCTTAATAGCTCGGGTTTTCATTTTACATGGAATCAAAAACCTAAATCTAATGATGGCATTTTGAGGAAGATTGATCGTGTGATGGGAAATGTGGAGATGACCAATTTGTGGCCTGGTTTGGTGGCATTATACCAGCCATATCGTATCTCGGATCATACTCCAGCTGTTTTGAAGCTCCCTACCCATCAGCCTCGGAATTTTAGAAGGTTTTCTAAACCTTTTAAATTCTTTAATTTCTTAGTTCATAAGGCTGCTTTTCGTGAGCTTGTTGGCGACATTTGGAAGAATCGGGTTGTTGGTCATAATATGTTTTAGATTACTTGTAAACTGAAATTGTTGAAGAAGCCTTTACGTAAATTGATGCGGGACCAAGGAAATCTCCGTAATAAAGTTTTAAAGCTACGGGCGGAATTAGATAAAATCCAGAAAGAGCTTGACACTGATCCTGATTCGATTGATCTCCAAGAGGAAGCGGGACATTATCTCATGGCTTACAATCAGGCCATTCTTGATGAGGAACGTTATTTAAAGCAAAAGTCTAAGATTGATTGGCTTCGTGAAGGAGATTGCAATACAAAGTACTTTCATAATGTGGTTAAAGAGAAAGCTAGTAGACATAGAATTAATGCTGTTCTTGATGGTCAGAATGTTCTTTGTGAAGGTGATAACGTCCCTCTCATTTTTGTTGATCACTACCAGAAGTTTTTGGGCCAAAATAGTGCTGTTCAGCCTCTTCCTTTTGACGGGCTGTTTATTAAGAAGATTCCAATTGAGAAGGCTAATAGTATGATTCTAGAAGTCACCAAGGAGGAAGTGAAGCGAGCTATGTTCTCTATTGGGGATAACAAATCTCCAGGTCCTGATGGCTATACTGCTGCGTTTTATAAGAAGGCTTGGGATATTGTTGGTAATGATGTCTATATGGCTGTCCAGGATTTCTTTATGAATGGTTGTTTACTTAAGGAGCTGAATCATACTTCTATTATTTTGATTCCTAAAGTAGCAACTCCAGCTTGTATTAATGATTTTCGCCCTATATCTCTTTGTAATGTGCTGTATAAGTGTATTAGTAAGGTTCTTACTAATAGGATTAAAGACTCTTTGGGTGATATCATTACTGAGAATCAGTCGGCGTTTGTTCCTGGAAGATCCATTTCGGATAATATTCTATTGACACAGGAATTAATGAGAGGCTATCATAATAATAGAGGGGCTCCAAGGTGTGCTTTTAAAGTGGATATCCAAAAGGCGTATGATACTGTAAATTGGTCTTTTTTACAGAATGCCTTACATGGTTTTGGGTTTCACCCTCACATGACCAAGCTGATTATGGTATGTGTTACTTCGGTATCGTACTCTATAAACCTTCATGGTCAGTCACATGGGTTTTTTAAAGGGGGAAGAGGTCTCCGTCAAGGTGATCCGTTATCTCCATATCTATTTACTTTGGTCATGGAGATTTTGACGTTGCTAATCAGGAAAAGGGTGTTGGAATCGGAGGTGTTCGATTATCATTGGCAATGCGAAAAGCAAAAGATTGTAAATATTTGTTTTGCTGATGATTTGTTTCTTTTTTGTAGAGGTAATGCTGATTCAGTCCGAATTATCTCTGAGGTGCTCAATAATTTCACTGAGGTGTCGGGTTTAGCCCCAAGTATTCCTAAGAGCACCATTTATTTATGTAATGTGCCTGTGTCTGTTCGGAATGATATTCTTTCTATCATGCCGTTTTCAGAAGGACAGCTTCCTGTTCGGTATGTTGGAGTCCCTTTAATATCATCCAGTTTATTATCACGGCATTGTCGTCCTTTAGTTGAAAATGTTCATAACCGAATTGGGAATTGGAAGAACAAATGGCTATCTTTAGCAGGCAGATTGCAGCTTGTTTCTTCAGTTCTATCATCTTTACAAGGTTATTGGGCAACTTTGTTTATCCTTCCTAGCAACATTATTAAAGAAATTGAAGGCCTCATCAGAGGTTTTCTTTGGTGCCAGGGGGATATGAAGAGGGGCAAAGCTAAAGTGTCCTGGAAGGTTGTTTGTCTTCCAAAATGTGAAGGTGGTCTTGGAATTAGGAGATTGGAAATTTGGAATAGAGCTCTTATGACTAAACACATCTGGAATTTGTTAGTTCAAAAAGACTCTATGTGGGTGAGGTGGATTATTCTCCACAAACTTCAGGGCTGAAATTTCTGGGATGTCCCGGCTAGAGGTGATATGAGCTGGTGCTGGCGTAAGATCCTTCAGCTTCGTGAGAGTCTAAGAGATCATGTTTGGTTTCGAATTGGTAATGGGACTTCTATTTCCGTCTGGTTTGATTCTTGGCATTCTCTTTGTCCTTTGATCCGGCTTATTTCTAGGTATAACATTACTAGAGATTTTCAGATTACGGATTCGATTGCGGATGTGGTTGTTGATAATGCTTGGAATTGGCCTTCTTATTGGCTTCTGAGATATCCCGTTCTCAATCATCTTCCTAGTCCGAATTTGGGTACGACCCCGGATAAGCTGTTTTGGAGATCTTTTGATGGTGATTTGGTTGATTTTAAAATCAGCCATGTTTGGGATTCTATTCGGCCAAGGGGTAATCTGGTGGATTGGATTAAGGTTGTGTGGTTTTCTTCTTGTATTCCTCGTCACTCCATTCATTTATGGTTAATCCTAGGTGAAAAGTTGAAGACTCAAGATCGATTGAAGCAATGGGACGTTGGTTCTTCTACCAACTTAAACCTGCTTCGATGCTCGCTTTGCAACTCTCAACCTGATTCCCATTCTCACCTGTTTTTTGAGTGTCGTTTTGCTTCTAGAATATGGTTAAAGGTGGTGAAGTTTTCTGGTTTTTCTATGCAGCTATCATCTTTGGTGGATTGGATCAAACCCATTGCTTCTCGAAAGTCTATTAGAATTATTGTTTTCAAGCTTCTTCTTGGTGCTACTGCTTACTTTAGTTGGAATGAGCGTAATATGCGGCTCTTTCAAAAGCAATCAAGAACGGAAGATCAGGTGGTGCATTGCATTTTAGAAGTGGTTCGGTATAGACTTTATTCTTTCAGGATCAAACCTTCTGGATGGGCTACAAGGATCATGGAGATTTGGAAGCTTCCGCGATCCCTGCTGATTAAGGATTGATTGTTGCAGCTATGGTTCGTTGGATGTGGATTATTGCGTGGTGGTCAAGTCTAATCTTTAGAAGTGTATTTATCTGGTTGTTTAAGTGGTTTTTATATACTTGTCATGTCAAGTGTATATGCTTAGTCTTTCTGTTTTGTTAGCCTAAGCTTTATGTGGTTATCCACTTCATTGTTCTTGTATTGTTATATCATTAATAAAATTTACCACGGTATTTCCCCTTTTACCCAAAAAAAAAAAAAAAAAAAAACTGTTCTACAAAGTTGGTAAATGTTAGAGATAGTAGAATTATGCATAAACTTGATTATATACCTGAACCTATGTGAATTTGAGTGAGAGTCGGGACTGAATTAAGCAGAAATAAAGTTGCAGGTTTTCTGGGTTTTACCCTTTAGCCGATCGGCTAAGATCAATGAGCCGATCGGGTACGGATAGTTTAGCCGTACGGCTAAAATGAGATGATCGGGTAACTCAGTGTAAAAACATCATAGAAATGGGGCTTTGAATAGTAAACTAGAAAACCTTTAGGATAGCCGATCGGGTATAGATATTGAACCGATCGGGTATACGTTTTGAGCCGAACGGTTTCTTTTAGCCGAACGGCTAAGCTAGACAAAAATGACCACAGAACTTGACCTAAGAAAAAATGTAAACGTTGGTCGAGCTAGTGTAAAGGTTTAGCCGATCGGCTAGGATCAGCCAGCCGATCGGGTATGGACTGAAACATAATTAAATCAGATTTATTTTGTGTTATATTCACAATGCATAGATATGTTTGTAAGGTTAATAGATAATATGTTCATAGTGGTGTGATTAATTGTATAATATTATAATTTCATTAAAGTTATTGATTGATGACAAGTTATTAACTTGTGTGTGTTATGATATTTCAGATACCCCAAAGACTCAGTGATTAGAAGCTGAGTGTGGAAATGACAGAGGTATCGGTGAGTGGATTTGGAACTCACCATTTGATTTAGTTGTAACTATTTGGTTGCAACAAGTAAACGTAGATATGTTGTTGTATTTAATATTCATAGTTGATTATAAATCTACGTGCTATGTGTGGCCTTCGGGCATCAGTTGTTAATGAGGTCAATAGGTTGAACTGGTTGGTTGGGCTAGTTGGTTGTTTTGTGAATGACACAGGGTCTTGCTTCATTTGTTGTGTGTATAGAACCTGTGTCTGAGTATAGTAACCACTAGTTATCGGTCTCGTCCGTTATGGCCAAACGGATATGGTTGGATAAGTGTTCTTGGGAACCACCCGGGTATTATGGTATTCCCAGAGCCACCGATCCTCATTACTATATTGTTGACTAGTTGTAATACATGTTTACAGTTGTTTGGGGTAAACAGGTGGTTAAGCTAAGTTGAGTTGTGTGTGATGAATTCATTCACTTAGCTTTGTGCTAATCCCTTATTTTACTTCATGCAGGTTATATTTTGGGAAATGTGGGTTGCAGGAAGCTACTGCCATTGGCAGGGAATGATTGACAGCCGTGCTACTCTGATAAAATTTTGTTATAACCTAAAGTTTGGTACAATATAATACCCCTTTGTGTAATAATGTAACGATGGTTTTCATGTTTAAATTAATTATGTATGAAAGTGTCAAGTGGTTGTATACAGCATTGTGATAGTTGATAATGAAAAATATTTTAAATTATACGCTTCCGTCATAAATTGTGTTATAATAATAGTAGAGAACGAGGGGTGTTTCATTATAACTAACTACGAAAATAGTAATACCTCACGTATTAAATAGTTGGGCTTTGCTAGTGTGAGCGTCCTCGGATCAGAATACGCAAATTAGAACGTGTGTATATTCGTGCGGAATACAAATATACACAATCACAATGTGAATTATAGTAAAGAATAAAGAGATAAAAGTATTCAACAGGAAATATTGATTATATTGCTAAATCAATCTTTCATATACAAGAGGTTAACATGTACAAGTGAATGTCTCTCAAAAGCTCTCAAAATCACACAAGCAGCCTTTTCAAACTGACTTCAACTATGCTATTTATAAACAACTAACTACGACAATACCAAGTATAATCCGTGAATAAGAATTCACGGAATTACACCGTCCGTGAATCCAAGCATTCACGGAATGCAATTGTCGAATAGGCATTCACGGACACTCATCTATTGTCGAATAGGCATTCACGGATACAAAGACTGTCGAATTCTTATCATTCACGGACAACATCTTATTCACGGATTAAACACTTAGACAAAATTAAGTATTAATCAAACTTTTGTCTCTACAAACTCCCCCTTTGATAATACTTGATTCTTTTCTTCAAATCTTCAAGCATATCCAGGAAGATTGCATCCAGCAAAAATACCTTTTGAGCAACACACTTCTACAACCCGTTGAAATTTCAAAGCCATCTTTTCGTCATCATATGCATCATCATATACAATCGGATTCACGAGCAAGACTTCAAGATCATCTTTTGATAGATTGATTAAGCTTAGAGGATCAACCACATATACAATTGACTCTCTATTCCACATCACTTCTCCATTCAAGTCTCTATCATAACAAGCAATTTCTGCTTCTCCAGTTGATCCGTTATATCTCCAATGACTCACAAACTTAGAAAAATTTACAGGCAATTTCTCAAGTGGAATCTTCGTCATGCATTTAACTCGAGGATATGTCAAAGTAACTCTTGGTTGATTAGAAATCGGATCGATATCAAAATAATCAACGGTCCTCAATGGGAAAGTTTCCTTAACCCATGTGAATTTCCCATTATTACTTTCTCTTGTTAACGTGTCTGCCATCCAATTTATCAAACCATGTCTTGAACGATTAATGATATCCATAGAAGCTAAATGGTTGATTTCACACTTAGGTAATTTTTCTAAGGCTTTGAATGTAGAGTGAAAGTATTGAAGTCCATCAGTCCTTTTAATGATGAATACTTAGTTGTCATTATCATATTTCCATCTGATAATTCTACCAACGCATTCATATCTTGGTATTTTAAAGAACTTACGAACTGTAATCACTGGAGTTGGTTGTTTAGGAAACCACCAAGAGACTTTTTGCTCAGGCTCTTTATCATCATCAGAATCTTTCCATAACCCTTCTTGTGAACACATATCTGACTGAACATTCTCCGGATGAAGTTCATCTTCAGAATCTTCCCAGTCTTCAACGTGAACATAATCAAAATCAGGTTCAAATCCCGGAGGATATTCTGGATCGAAATCTTCAAAATCATAATCGCCATCATTGCAAAGTTCAACAAATGGTATTAAATCTTCAATGATCACATTCAAAGGAGTTGGACAAAGCACCTCTTCATCTTCAATGCTATCCATTAATTCCTCCTGATCAAAAATATGAAATGATTCTCCAAGCTCAAACATTCTTGACTCATGTATTGCATTAATTGGATCAACTTCTAATGGTTCGTTTTCTTGGAACACAAACAATGCTTGTGAGAAATTTGGTTGATCACTATCATTTTCATTATTAGTATCATCAGCATTTTCAGTCATATCATCACCATGATCACCATCATCACCATTATTACCATCATCATCACCATGATCACCATCATCATCACCATCATCACCATCATTACCATCATCATCACCATCATCACCATCATCATCACCATCATCATCATCACCATCACCATCATCATCATCACCATCATCATCATGTACATCATTATCATCATTAACATTATTCTCCCCCTGATCAACCAACATTTCTTTCAAAAGAAAAACATCAAGTTCCAATTCTTCGATGCGATCATTCTGAGATAGAATTTGCTGTTGTTGTTCCTTGAGAAGAATGTCTTGAGAATTGATTCGTTGTAAAGCATTTAGTAAATCCATTTGAAGCTTTTCAACAAGAGTCATCAACGGTTTTACAGCACGTTGTAAAGATGCATCAAGGTTAGCCATGCTAACACTTGGTCCAGGTGAAGAAGAGGATGTGCCAGCTGCAACAGAAACAGCAACAGGAATTGTAGAAGTAGCTGGAACAGAGGTAGGAATACCTTGAGATGATATAACAGGCATAGAAGTAGAAGCAATATCAGCAGATGAACTAGGTTCAGAAATTCTGCGTCTTTGAGAAGGCCGAATATCAGGTACATATTCAGGATCTTGTGCCTCTTCACGTTGACGTCTCAAATCCTGTCGTTCCTTTTCAATATTTTCAGCAATAAGTCTTTGAGGAACTAAAGATTCTTAAACAGATTGTAGACGAAAAGATTGATCCTCTTCAGAACTTGAAGATTCCACTTCTTCATGATCAATTAAAGGCACCTCCTGCTCCCCCTCAGATGATTCACTATTAGTAGAAGAATCAGAAGGTTGTACAATCTGTGGCAATGCAAATTGTGGCGGTTGGAAGTCAGCATCAATGATATGACCAAATAAATCAACAATAGGCGGCACTGGTTTGCCCCTATATCCATTACAATCTGCAAACACTCTTTTGGGAATAGGAGTGTAGTGTAGAATGCTTCCATGATAAGTAATCCCGTTGACATGATTATCAAAAATATGCTGAAGAAACCTAGGATACATGAAGAATCCATCATCATTAATGTTGCCAGCCAAATTCTCAAAAATGTATCTCGAAAAGTTAAAAGGGATATTTAGAACAAGAGCCGTCATAATCCCTGCGAGCTGATAACTCATTGAATCAAAACCAGCTTTCCTCGGAGAGATGCACCCAATTAGCATATGTGCCAAAAACTTCCAGTGTGGACAGAAATGATTCTTCAGGATTTGAACATCATGAGGGCCTTTAGTACACCCCATTTGATGAAGACACTGATCAATGACGTTTACAGGAATGTCATTTGATGCATTCAAAGTATCTCCAAATTGGAGAGTATGACGAATCAGCTCTTCAGTCAGCAACAACGGTTTTCCATCAACCATAGATGTAATACATGGAGGATTGACATCTGTTTGATATACAGCTGAAGTCCAGAAGTCTATCATGTGATCTTCGTACAGATTGGGAACAGATACAGTCAAGGCATATGATATGCGTGATCGTAAAAGAAACCTTATCATAGGGAAAAACTTCCTATTTTCAGGTTTATCCGGTTGTTCCAGAAGATATGCAGTTGCATTATGTCGTTTTTCAAATACGACTGCTCGATGTCTAACCTCGGGTTGAACAGCAGCAATGATATCTAAATCTGCCATTTAGAAAAATCTTCACCAAGAGTTTATTAGGCACACAAAATTTAAACAGAAAGTGTATTTGAAAAATTTTCAACACTTAGAAAAAATTTTAAACTTTCAAGTATCCGACAATAACAGAATGACTACTGTTCATGCGACAATGATTAATCTTATGCGACAATATGACTTAGTGATGTACTATTCATACGACAATCATATATTTATCCGTGAATCATATTGTCCGTGAATAATATTCATGCGACAATTCAAAATTAAAATAATATTTCAAAAATTTTGTCCGTGATTCATATTGTCGTAACACTATTCATCCGTGAATAATATTGTCGAAGTACTATTCATCCGTGAATAAGTACTGTTTATACGACAATATGATTGTCGTAGTCAAATAGTCAAACAAGTCAATATAGTCCAACATAAGAATTAATCACGGAGTACTGTTTATCCGAGAATTCAATATTCACGGATAACCATTACACTGTTCATCCGACAATACTGTATTGTCGGGTGGTCCGACAATTCGAATTGTTGGACGATTTTATTGAACAGTACCAAGCGTTATTTGAAGTGATCGATTAAGCATGAAATCTTTAACAAAAATGAAAGAAATTTATACCAGTCGATGCGGAATACAAAAACGAGTAAGTCTGTCGGATTGGTTTTTAATGAAACCAAGTAATCAGGAAGAAATCGAAGAAAAAGTAATTGTCGGAATATTGGAATTGTCGGAGTAATAATCACGGAGAAGGAAAAGTGTAAGTTTTTCAAATTTTGAAATTACTTATACTAGTTCAATTATTCCGTGAAAACAAATAATTCCGTGAATATATATATCTTTATCCGTGAATAAAGGTATATATTCATCCGACAATTCAAAAATTATAGATAAAACATTTTTATCAATTTAAACAAACTTTGGATAAAATTTTCTAACCTATTTAAAAATGAAAAATAAAAAATTAATAAACTAAATATGTACAAAAAATAAAATCTTTTTGTTGGATTAATTTTCGTGACATGGGATCATATTAGGATAAATGAATGTATTTAATTTGTAATTTTTAGAAATGAAAGTCTATTTTGATTGCTAATATTTTTGACCAATTTAAATTTACATAGCATTAATAAAGCATACTTTCTAAAAATCATTTTATATATGATTTTTGGTATGTGTTATACACTTGAACACTTTGGCATCTAAAATATCTTTTTCTTTTTATTATTAATATGCATATCATTTTATATAACCAAAATAAAAATATACTTTCAAATTCATAATATATTAATATTTTCATATAAAGAGTGAAAATATGATGATATCTTTAGAAGTACATACATATGTTGGAATGACTTTTAGTCACATATGTCATACTTCGGGTTGGACTAATAAACTGTATCACAGGTCTATACATCGTATAACAAAGTGATAGAGTTTATTTATGATAGATATTTATATCTTTATCGATATTTGTATGTTCGTTTGTAAAAAATATACCGACTAAGGTCTGTACATCGTACAACAAATAGTCAATACATTTTTCCCAGATATCATAATATAAAGACCCTAAATCATGAATCATAATATATTAATCCTTCAAAATTTAAGACTTTTATTATCATTTTGATAATTTTATTGTCATATACTAAGATTTTGGAAGATATAAAATAATATGCAAATATGTTTAGACATTTCTTAGACTAGATATGATAGACCCACAAATGCCTACCAATAAACCATATTTAAAATTACATTAGTAGAAAATTTGGTTTAAAAATGCTATATAAACCTATTAGCATATCAAAAATAGTACATAACATTCCTTTTTCAGATTTATATGTATGTACAATTCCCAATGTACTATCATTTCCCAACTTTTACACAAAAATCTCCCCCTATTTTTTATTTTTCATATGTTTTTGAATTTTTTTTTTTAAAGAAAAAGTAAAAAAAAAAAAAAAACAACAAAGAAAATTCAAAAAGATCCAAAGTTTAGTTAATTTGATCTAAATGCTTCATTCCGAGCATCAAGATTAATTCTTCAAAACGAGGTTTAGAAAACGCTTTTGTAAACAGATCAGCTCGTTGTTTTAAAGTATCAATATGGACTAAGTTAATCAAGTGTTTCTCATAGCAATCCCGTATAAAATGAAAACGAATTTCGATGTGTTTCGTTTTAGAATGCTGTACGGGATTACGTATGATACTTATGGCAGCAGTATTATCTATATGCAAAGGAGTTTGGTTTAGAAGAAACCCATAATCTCTAAGTTGTTGTTGAATCCAAAGAATTTGGGAACAACAACTTGCAGCAGAGATATATTCTGCCTCTGCAGTAGAGGTAGAAACTGTATCCTGTTTCTTACACTGCCATGTCACAAGACGTTCTCCTAGAAATTGACATCCACCCGATGTGGATTTGAAGTCAATACCACATCCGCCATAGTCTGAATCGGAATATGCAGAAAGAGAAAAGTCATCATCATGTGAATACCAAATGCCTAAATTAGGCTTTCCTTTCAGGTATCGAAAAATACGTTGAACGGCCTTCAGATGAGAAACTTTAGGATTTGCCTGATATCTTGAACAAATGGAGACAACAAACATAATATCTGTCAAATACATAAGAGACTCAATCATGGACCGATATTCCTTTTCATCGGTTGATTGATCATTTCACCCATTGAACTCATTTCAAATTTTGATTTCATAATCTGCTCAAACTCTCTGCATAAGCTTTCATTTGTCGACCCAAATATGATGTCATCTACATACACTTGAACAAGCAACAAATTCCCTTTTACTTTTCTGATGAAAAGAGTACTGTCAATCTGACCTCTAGAAAACCCATTTGCAAGCAGATGTTGAGATAAAGTTTCATACCAAGCTCTGGGAGCTTGATGTAAACCATACAAAGCTTTATCCAACCGATACACATAATCTGGGAATTTAGAGTCTTCAAAACCCGGTGGTTGTTTGACAAACACTTCTTCATGCACTTTCCCATATAAAAATGCGCACTTGACGTCCAATTGTTATACTTTAAACCTCATGAAGGAAGCATAAGCTAGAAAGATCCGAATTGATTCAAGTCTAGCAACCGGTGCAAACACTTCATCATAATCTAAACCTTCGATCTGAGTAAAACCTTGAACGACTAATCGGGCCTTGTTGCGGACCACGATTCCTCGATCATCTTTCTTATTACGAAAAACCCATCGAGTGCCAATCGGATGCACATCTTTAGGTGGTTTCACTAAAGTCCAAACTTGCAATTTCACAAACTGTTGTAATTCTTCTTGCATTGCTTGAACCCAAGAGGATTCAGTCAAAGCAATCTGAACATTTTTTGGTTCAATTTGTGATAAAAAACAAGAAGAAGAATCAGACTTAAGTTGCTGCCGAGTCTTAATTCCTTCTGATACATCTCCAATCACATTCTTTAGAGGATGTCGATACTTAGAATTAATTCGCAATGTAGGAACCGAATCTACATGCAAATTATTTCCTAAGTTAGAATCTTCAGGATTACTAACTACTTCATCACTAGATTCATCAAGAATTGGTTCTTCTTGTTCAGCAGAAGGTTCCTGAAAATTGTCAGTATCGTCAGGATTGGAAGTTGTTTCTTCTTCAACAGATGTCAAAGGTGAAGAAATCTCATGAGCAATTGAGTTATCAGAAGATTGTGGTGGAGTAAGATGAGAAGTAGAAACTAGTGGAGCTGAAGTAATAATCGGCTCAGCAGGAACAGATGTAACTGGAATAACAAAGTCATCTAAATCTGTAGCAGAAGAAGAAGACACGTCATACTGAAAAATAGCAAGAGAATTAAAGAATGTGTCGTAATCGAATAACCATTTTGGACCTATTCCATTTGAAGAAGGAGATTGCCGAAGAAATTCAACTTCATAGCATTCCTCTATTCGATGTGATGCTGTGTTATAAACTCTCTTGTTGTGAGAATTTGCAGAATAACCCAAGAAAAATCCAGATTCAGATTTTTCAGCAAACTTAGGAATGCGATCCTTAGTCTTCAACAACAAACACGGACATCCAAAAGGTTCCAAAAAATGAATATTCGGTTTTCGATTATTCAGTAATTCATAGCTCGTTTTCTGCTTATCTTTGACCACAAGAACTCTATTTAATACGAAACAAGCCGTATTAACTGCTTCTGCCCAAAAAGTTGTTGGCAACTTTGCATCTGAGAGCATTGTTCTTGCAGCTTCGATCAAAGTTCTGTTCTTCCTTTCAGCAACTCCATTTTGTTGTGGAGTTCGAGGCGCACTAAATTGTTGAGTAATTCCGTGCTGAAGACAAAACATTTCCATTAAGTAGTTCTTGAATTCTGTACCATTATCACTTCTCAAAATTTTCACCTTCAGAGAAAACAAAGTTTCTAATCTCAGAATTAGATACTTAATTTTCTCAGCAGCCTCATCTTTTGTACTAAGGAAGTAAACCCATAAAAATCTGGAATAATCATCAGTGATTACTAAACAATAGGATTTACCCCCAATACTCCGAACACTTACGGGTCCAAACAAATCCATATGGAGAAGTTCCAAAGGAATGTTAATCGAATTCATTAATTTAGGTTTATGAGACTTCTTAGTTTGTTTTCCCTTTTTACAGGAAATACAGTGATCATTTAGTGAAAAGGTTTGTTTAGGAACCCCAATCACTAAATCATTCTTAACTAAGAAGTTCATTTTCCTAAAGTTAATGTGACCCATTCTTCTGTGCCACAAAATTGATTCCTTTTCTGTAGCTTTTGACAATAAGCAAGTATGCTCTGTAGATCGAGTAATAGTACGCATGTCTAAGACATACATATTCTTTACCCTTGGAGCTCGCATAAGAATCCACTCTTGAGGTACCACAAACCCTGGCTTAAGAATTAAGCACTCTTCATCGTTAAACCAGGTTGACAGTTTCTTGTCACAAACTTGGGAAACACTAAATAGATTATGTTGAAGTTGTTCAACATAATTTACTTTGTCAAAGCTGATTTCCCCGTTTGAAACAGTTCCCTCACCAGAAATCATGCCACCTTTGTCTCCGGCAAATGCAACAAATCCTCCGTCTTTAACCTTAACATCCTCAAGCAGAGAGAGATTCCCTGTCATATGTCTTGAACAGCCACTATCGATGTACCATATGTTATCAATAGCTCGGGAAGACTGTAAGACATTTGATCAAAAACGGATTAGTTGCTAACGGAGACCCAAGCCTTTGAGGCTATGGGTCGTCCAGTAATGACATCCATGATGAAAACGTCAATTTGTTTCAAATTCCTTTTGAAATTCCTTTTGATTGACGCATCATGAGATTGTGTTTTCTTCTTTGAAGAAACAGAAGATGTTACTTTCGGTTTTGATGATTTTTTGTGGACAGTTTTTAAATCATCTTTGATTTCAGAATGTTTAGCTTGGTTTGAAATATCTCTTGAATGTTTTTTAGCAAGCTTGTGACACTCATTGATAAGATGTCCACGAACACTACAATAGAAACATGTTCTTGTTTCATATTGTTTCCGAGAAATAACCCTTTTATCAGAAACATTAAGTGAAGTCTTACTTGTAGAAGCCTCACATTTAGAATGTGTTTTTCTACTTGTAGATACTTTACTTTTGGTAGAAACAAAGTGAGAAGAAGAAAGTTTAGCTTTTGATGAAGAAGTTGATGATTGTGATTTTTGTGGTGAAGAAGATTGTTTCAAAATCTGTTTAACTTGTGTTGGTGTGTCACAAGCTTTCGATTTTTCTTTTAAATTTTTTAAAACACAATCGTTAATCTTGACACTACATTCACAATCATGCTTCTTCATTTTGGAAGCATCAACTTTGGATTCTAAAGTCTCACTTGAAGACACCTTTTGATTTGTGTCTTTCAAATCAACTTTTCCTTTTCCATAAGCAAACTCAACATTTGCTTCATTTTTAACTGGCAATGCAGAATAGGTAGTTGGTGGAGGAACAAAATGATATTCAACTTTTGAGTCTTTTGTTTTTGAATCATTTTGATATCCAATACCAGATTTAGATTTAGTATCTAAACGTTGATTATTGATTATCTCATCAAAAACAACAGCAGATGTTGAAACATTTAGTAATTTTCTTTCAAGATCTAAAATCATAGAATCAGCATCAGATTTTTCTTTTTTTAATAAATCCATTTCAACCAAATAACTATTAATAATGGATTGCTGATTGAAGATTTTTGCTTTTAAATCATGTGTTTCAACATTTGTTGACTCAAAACGTTTATTTAAAAGATTATTATTTTCAACCAATTCCTTGTTCTGTATTTTTAACTGTTCATTGTCAGTTAAAAGTTTAGCATTTTGAGTTTGATACATGCTGATTTGATTATTCAAATCAGTGCAAGTTGAGCAAATTTGATCAGCAAGGGAAGAATCGACCTCGGAAACATTCACCATAAATGCTTGGTTATGGGAATACTCATCCACGTGTGCGCTCCAATCATAAAACTCATCAGAAGTAGAAATGAGTGCAGAAGACGTGGGAGTAGCAGATGTTTCCTTTGTTTTTGTTTGAGGTTGAGTAGATGAAGAATATGTCTTGGAAGTTGATGGCTTGGTAAAACTAGAGGTAGGAGCTTTATTCTTCTCACATTCTCTTGCAAAGTGACCAAGATTTTGACAATTGTAACAACGAACTCTTGATTTGTCAAAACCTGGTTTACCTCCCAGTTTATTTTTACCAGTTCTTTGTAAAAACCTTTTAACCCGCCTGGTAAGCATAGCCATATTCCATTGCAAATCCATCTCTTCTAGGTCATCTGGATGCAATTGATCATAATCCTCTTCAACTAACTCAACATTTCCAACTCTTCCAGAAATAAAAGCTTCATATGAAGACAAGAATGCAGTAACAACATTTGCATGGTCTTCAGTCACTCTTGAAACTTGTGGATTAGAATTCTGTTGTTGTTGATGGCTTGAAGTTGGAGAACTTCCAGAACCATAAAAACCAAAACTTGAATAACCACCAGATGTGGTTCCACTTGGATTTCCACCAGAATAAGTTTCAGATCCTGAATATAATGCCGTTGTTTTAGAAGGTTTGGTAGTACCAAATTGAGTAAACTGCATCATTTTTCCTGTCTCCTTTTTCTGAAGAGATACATCATACACTTGAAGCTTATTAATTAAATCCTCAAAAGCATATTCCCCTAATGACTCATCTTCCATCAAAATATTTGCTTTGATGTCCCATCGAGAAGGCAAGGCTTCAATCAATTTTTCATTGATTTCAAGACGCTCAAGAATCATTCCATGTCTTTTTAACTCACTGATAAGCTGTGAGTACCTAACGATCAAATCGTTAAAAGACTCATTGGGAATACAGGTGAAAACATCCCATTGTTTCTTTAGTAAATCGCGTTTGCTCTTTTTCAATTTATCATTACCAGCAAACCGCTTTTCCATTGCTTTGTACAATTCAAAAGCAGTAGACAAATCTTTCCACCCTGCTAAAACATCGCTTGGAAGACTCATTGAAATGATGGATTTGGCCTTCTTATCACGATCATGTTCTTTTCGTTCTTCCGAATTCATCATCTTTAATGATTTAGGTGGAGGATTATCTCGATAAATGCCTTCTGCTCTCGGATGTATATATTGTTCCAATATTGGAATCATCAAATCAGGATCATACAAAGCAATAAATGATTCAAAACGATATCTCCAATCATCGTAATCGTTTTGACAAAGAAACTTGGGTGGTTTTGTAGTTGTTCCGGTCTCTTGATCATTTTTCATCATCGTTTGCCAATTAACATGAGCCATCTTTCAAGATGAAATCAGTGGATCACACTAAAAATTCTTTAATCTTTCTTTGTGAATACAATATCCGTGAATACTAACCAAATACTAATATCCGTGAATATTAATATCCGCGAATACTAATATCCGTGAATAAGAGTATCCGTTAATACAATTATCCGTGAATACAATATCCGTGAATAATAAAAAATTAATATCCGTGAATATTAAAAACAGTTAATAATATTTTGAAAATCTTAATCCGTGAATGTAGTACCACTGTTTATGCGACAATGGTATAATTCACGGATACTGTTTATGCGACAATAGTAATATTCACGGAGTATATATATTCACGGAATTCTGAATTCACGGAAATTGTTAATTCACGGAAAACGATTTCCAGAATTTTCAAAGTGATACAGATTCTTCAAAACAGGCTTGTTTTTGATGAAACTTGTTGCGATGAGCTCGGAATTTGATTTCCGACACTCAGAAACAATCAATTTTAACTTTGATCGTCAAAGTTTCAATCATGCAGAAAAGACGTAAACTTTTATGATACTCCTTGATCAACTCGTCATCATAGAGTAGATGTGAATGAATTCAGAAGAGATTTTTTATCAGAAATCACTTGTTAACACCTTCAGATTGATTTTGACGCTGTCTCAAGTGATTGTAACACTAGACATCACTGTAACTTCTTCAAATCTTCATCTTCACACTTTAAATCACAAAAATATTCTAATTTCTTATCCTTTTAGCTCTGATACCACTTGTGAGCGTCCTCGGATCAGAATACGCAAACTAGAACGTGTGTATATTCGTGCGGAATACAAATATACACAATCACAATGTGAATTATAGTAAAGAATAAAGAGATAAAAGTATTCAACAGGAAATATTGATTATATTGCTAAATCAATCTTTCATATACAAGAGGTTAACATGTACAAGTGAATGTCTCTCAAAAGCTCTCAAAATCACACAAGCAGCCTTTTCAAACTGACTTCAACTATGCTATTTATAAACAACTAACTACAACAATACCAAGTATAATACGTGAATAAGAATTCACGGAATTACACCGTCCGTGAATCTAAGCATTCACGGAATGCAATTGTCGAATAGGCATTCACGGACACTCATCTATTGTCGAATAGGCATTCACGGACACTCATCTATTGTCGAATAGGCATTCACGGATACAAAGACTGTCGAATTCTTATCATTCACGGACAACATCTTATTCACGGATTAAACACTTAGACAAAATTAAGTATTAATCAAACTTTTGTCTCTACAGCTAGACTTATCTCATAAAAATAGTGTGAATTCACTCAAGTAGGGAATTAGCCTAAAATTGGTGCAATTACTGTTTATAATTATGTCGAAATTGCGAGGTGTTACATGGATGGGTTCTCAACAGGGGGAAGATAGGTGGGTCGGTTTGGGTTCGAGGGTTTGGGCCGACCCGTTCGGGTCTCGGGCTCGCGTGTTCCCGTTTTCGTTTGCCCGATCATATAAATTGTGTAATATCTTTAACTAGAGTATTTTATCAAAATACTTTATTTGAGTTATCAAAATATAACTTGGTTTTAATTCATTTGCCAGGTTCATTTCGTATGTTTTGGTCGTGTACGGTTGCGTTTTCTTTAAAACGTGTTACACAATGTATATTATCTCAATAATATAAAGTAAATAATGTTCGTTCGGATAAAATCCTCATTATTTATAAAAGTGGTCACCAGCGCCCAAAATTAAGTGTGTCGGACTCGATCCAATAGTTTCACGCGTAATTATAACTAACTACGAAAATAGTAATACCTCACGTATTAAATAATTAGGCTTTGCTAGACTTATCTCATAAAAATAGTGTGAATTCACTCAAGTAGGGAATTAGCCTAAAATTTGTGCAATTACTGTTTATAATTATGTCGAAATTGCGAGGTGTTACATGGATGGGTTCTCAACAGGGGGAAGATAGGTGGGTTGGTTTGGGTTCGAGGGTTTGGGCCGACCCGTTCGGGTCTCGGGCTCGCGTGTTCCCGTTTTCGTTTGCCCGATCATATAAATTGTGTAACATCTTTAACTAGAGTATTTTATCAAAATACTTTATTTGAGTTATCAAAATATAACTTGGTTTTAATTCATTTGCCAGGTTCATTTCGTATGTTTTGGTCGTGTACGATTGCGTTTTCTTTAAAACGTGTTACACAATGTATATTATCTCAATAATATAAAGTAAATAATGTTCGTTTGGATAAAATCCTCATTATTTATAAAAGTGGTCACCAACTCCCAAAATTAAGTATGTCGGACTCGATCCAATAGTTTCACGCGTAATTATAACTAACTACGAAAATAGTAATACGTCACGTATTAAATAGTTGGGCTTTGCTAGACTTATCTCATAAAAATAGTGTGAATTCACTCAAGTAGGGAATTAGCCTAAAATTGGTGCAATTACTGTTTATAATTATGTCGAAATTGCGAGGTGTTACATGGATGGGTTCTCAACAGGGGAAGATAGGTGAGTCGGTTTGGGTTCGCGGATTTAGGCAGACCCGTTCGGGTCTCGGGCTCGCGTGCTCCCATTTTCGTTTGCCCGATCATATAAATTGCGCAACATCTTTAACTAGAGTATTTTATCAAAATACTTTATTTGAGTTATAAAAATATAACTTGGTTTTAATTCATTTGTGAGGTTCATTTCGTATGCTTCGGTCGTGTACGGTTGTGTTTTCTTTAAAACGTGTTACACAATGTATATTATCTCAATAATATAAAGTAAATAATGTTCGTTTGGATAAAATCTTCATTATTTATAAAAGTGGTCACCAGCGCCCAAAATTAAGTGTGTCGGACTCGATCCAATAGTTTCACGCATAATTATAACTAACTACGAAAATAGTAATACCTCACGTATTAAATAGTTAGGCTTTGCTAGACTTATCTCATAAAAATAGTGTGAATTCACTCAAGTAGGGAATTAGCCTAAAATTGGTGCAATTACTGTTTATAATTATGTCGAAATTGCGAGGTGTTACATGGATGGGTTCTCAACAGGGGGAAGATAGGTGGGTCGGTTTGGGTTCGAGGGTTTGGGCCGACCCGTTCGGGTCTCGGGCTCGCGTGTTCCCGTTTTCGTTTGCCCGATCATATAAATTGTGTAACATCTTTAACTAGAGTATTTTATCAAAATACTTTATTTGAGTTATCAAAATATAACTTGGTTTTAATTCATTTGCCAGGTTCATTTCGTATGTTTTGGTCGTGTACGGTTGCGTTTTCTTTAAAACGTGTTACACAATGTATATTATCTCAATAATATAAAGTAAATAATGTTCGTTCGGATAAAATCCTCATTATTTATAAAAGTGGTCACCAGCGCCCAAAATTAAGTGTGTCGGACTCGATCCAATAGTTTCACGCGTAATTATAACTAACTACGAAAATAGTAATACCTCACGTATTAAATAGTTAGGCTTTGCTAGACTTATCTCATAAAAATAGTGTGAATTCACTCAAGTAGGGAATTAGCCTAAAATTGGTGCAATTACTGTTTATAATTATGTCGAAATTGCGAGGTGTTACATGGATGGGTTCTCAACAGGGGGAAGATAGGTGGGTCGGTTTGGGTTCGAGGGTTTGGGCCGACCCGTTCGGGTCTCGGGCTCGCGTGTTCCCGTTTTCGTTTGCCCGATCATATAAATTGTGTAACATCTTTAACTAGAGTATTTTATCAAAATACTTTATTTGAGTTATCAAAATATAACTTGGTTTTAATTCATTTGCCAGGTTCATTTCGTATGTTTTGGTCGTGTACGGTTGCGTTTTCTTTAAAACGTGTTACACAATGTATATTATCTCAATAATATAAAGTAAATAATGTTCGTTCGGATAAAATCCTCATTATTTATAAAAGTGGTCACCAGCGCCCAAAATTAAGTGTGTCGGACTCGATCCAATAGTTTCACGCGTATATATAACTAACTACGAAAATAGTAATACCTCACGTATTAAATAGTTAGGCTTTGCTAGACTTATCTCATAAAAATAGTGTGAATTCACTCAAGTAGGGAATTAGCCTAAAATTGGTGCAATTACTGTTTATAATTATGTCGAAATTGCGAGGTGTTACATGGATGGGTTCTCAACAGGGGGAAGATAGGTGGGTTGGTTTGGGTTCGAGGGTTTGGGCCGACCCGTTCGGGTCTCGGGCTCGCGTGTTCCCGTTTTCGTTTGCCCGATCATATAAATTGTGTAACATCTTTAACTAGAGTATTTTATCAAAATACTTTATTTGAGTTATCAAAATATAACTTGGTTTTAATTCATTTGCCAGGTTCATTTCGTATGTTTTGGTCGTGTACGATTGCGTTTTCTTTAAAACGTGTTACACAATGTATATTATCTCAATAATATAAAGTAAATAATGTTCGTTTGGATAAAATCCTCATTATTTATAAAAGTGGTCATCATCGCCCAAAATTAAGTGTGTCGGACTCGATCCAATAGTTTCACGCATAATTATAACTAACTACGAAAATAGTAATACCTCACGTATTAAATAGTTAGGCTTTGCTAGACTTATCTCATAAAAATAGTGTGAATTCACTCAAGTAGGGAATTAGCCTAAAATTGGTGCAATTACTGTTTATAATTATGTCGAAATTGCGAGGTGTTACATGGATGGGTTCTCAACAGGGGGAAGATAGGTGGGTCGGTTTGGGTTCGAGGGTTTGGGCCGACCCGTTCGGGTCTCGGGCTCGCGTGTTCCCGTTTTCGTTTGCCCGATCATATAAATTGTGTAACATCTTTAACTAGAGTATTTTATCAAAATACTTTATTTGAGTTATCAAAATATAACTTGGTTTTAATTCATTTGCCAGGTTCATTTCGTATGTTTTGGTCGTGTACGGTTGCGTTTTCTTTAAAACGTGTTACACAATGTATATTATCTCAATAATATAAAGTAAATAATGTTCGTTCGGATAAAATCCTCATTATTTATAAAAGTGGTCACCAGCGCCCAAAATTAAGTGTGTCGGACTCGATCCAATAGTTTCACGCGTAATTATAACTAACTACGAAAATAGTAATACCTCACGTATTAAATAGTTAGGCTTTGCTAGACTTATCTCATAAAAATAGTGTGAATTCACTCAAGTAGGGAATTAGCCTAAAATTGGTGCAATTACTGTTTATAATTATGTCGAAATTGCGAGGTGTTACATGGATGGGTTCTCAACAGGGGGAAGATAGGTGGGTCGGTTTGGGTTCGAGGGTTTGGGCCGACCCGTTCGGGTCTCGGGCTCGCGTGTTCCCGTTTTCGTTTGCCCGATCATATAAATTGTGTAACATCTTTAACTAGAGTATTTTATCAAAATACTTTATTTGAGTTATCAAAATATAACTTGGTTTTAATTCATTTGCCAGGTTCATTTCGTATGTTTTGGTCGTGTACGGTTGCGTTTTCTTTAAAACGTGTTACACAATGTATATTATCTCAATAATATAAAGTAAATAATGTTCGTTCGGATAAAATCCTCATTATTTATAAAAGTGGTCACCAGCGCCCAAAATTAAGTGTGTCGGACTCGATCCAATAGTTTCACGCGTAATTATAACTAACTACGAAAATAGTAATACCTCACGTATTAAATAATTAGGCTTTGCTAGACTTATCTCATAAAAATAGTGTGAATTCACTCAAGTAGGGAATTAGCCTAAAATTTGTGCAATTACTGTTTATAATTATGTCGAAATTGCGAGGTGTTACATGGATGGGTTCTCAACAGGGGGAAGATAGGTGGGTTGGTTTGGGTTCGAGGGTTTGGGCCGACCCGTTCGGGTCTCGGGCTCGCGTGTTCCCGTTTTTGTTTGCCCGATCATATAAATTGTGTAACATCTTTAACAAGAGTATTTTATCAAAATACTTTATTTGAGTTATCAAAATATAACTTGGTTTTAATTCATTTGCCAGGTTCATTTCGTATGTTTTGGTCGTGTACGGTTGCGTTTTCTTTAAAACGTGTTACACAATGTATATTATCTCAATAATATAAAGTAAATAATGTTCGTTTGGATAAAATCCTCATTATTTATAAAAGTGGTCACCAACTCCCAAAATTAAGTATGTCGGACTCGATCCAATAGTTTCACGCGTAATTATAACTAACTACGAAAATAGTAATACGTCACGTATTAAATAGTTGGGCTTTGCTAGACTTATCTCATAAAAATAGTGTGAATTCAGTCAAGTAGGGAATTAGCCTAAAATGCGTGCAATTACTGTTTATAATTATGTCGAAATTGCGAGGTGTTACATGGATGGGTTCTCAACTGTCTTCAGGACATGAGATTCTTCCTTCACCTGAGAAGGTGTATTAGGCTGGCTCAGTGCCACCTGTGTGTCTTTAGAGGTTACTTGTTTGTCCTCTTCTATGTGTGGGTTGTGAATGGTATTGTTTGTAAGCGTTCCTTGAGGTCTAGTGTCAAGACGCTGAGCCAACTGACCGATTTGGTTCTCAAGGCTTTTAAGAACCGAGACTTGGTTTCTGATGAATAGGTCAGCTTGGTCTTGTCTAGCGGTTGTTTTCTGGTTGAATAATGTCTGACCCTCGATAAATTTTTTGAGATTATCATCTTGACTAGTGATAGGCACAATGGTTTTTGTGGTATCACTAGGTGGGCTGACACCTGATGCGGTTAAGGATAAGGGTTGGTTGTAGGTAAGTTGTAGTTGTTGTGGGTAGGTTGGGTACCTTGGTTGGTATTTGGGTTGAAAGGTTGGTTGGTTATTTCATGGAGGGTATTGAGTGTTTCTAGTCCTAGGTGGAGATGTTCGAGCGAAACCAGGAGGATTCTGTGGTCGAGCTGGGAATTGTGTGTAGTAGACTGTATCATCAACTGGATCTTCATACTCAACTTGATATTCTTCCGTGGGAAGGTGAGCACAGTTCTGGCAAGACTGAACTTGGTGGATCTGCTGCAGTTGTTTCTTTAGCTCTCCTAATTGTTTCGTTAACGACTCAATCTGCTCACTTAAGGATTTGATCGTCTCAGGTTGGATTTGGTTGTAGGAGGATAGAGGTAGTGATGAGGATTTCTCATCTGTCTTCCAGTCGTGATGGTGCATCGTTATATTCTCAATCAGGTTCCAAGCTTCTTCGTTTGTGAGTGTCATGAAATTACCTTGAGCAGAGGCGTCAAGGGTGATGCAGTGGTTCGGAACAAGTCCGTTGTAAAACATGCATAACTGGGCAATCTTTTCGAGTTGGAGTTTAGACATTTCTTCAGAAGGATCTTGAATCGTTCCCACGTCGTGTAGTGTCACACCCCGCCTCGGCGGAAGGTTGCGAGATGCGACTATCATGAGATCACAACACAAGAATTACAATGAACGACTTCTACATGAGTCGTTTTAAACATACTTCATAAAAGTTTAAGATGTCTTACAGACTTAGACCATTTGTCTTTAAAAAGTTTACAAACAATTCCCATAAGTTACAAAATAGTTAGGAGTTTAAGAATTTAAGATCAAAAGCAATGTTCGTCCATGCAAATGTAGTTCCTAACTTCAAAAGGGGTATGCCATCTTCACAAATAGCAAGCATCTTAATTACCTGAGAATAACATGTAAAAATGGGTCAACATAAAGTTGGTGAGCTCATAGGTTTTAATAGTTGTAAAACATTACCGTGGATCACGAGATTTCAAGTTATATTGTCATTCAACAATATAGTAAAAATTGTATTACTATTGCCATAAGCTCATGAATTGAAACCTTAACATTTAGTGTCTCGCAAGTGTCCTATCCAAACACAAGTAGTTCTCAAATGACAATGCACCCGTTTGACTTATAGTCATGTTGGTGCTACCAACCCGGATGGGGGCGTCAACCCAAATAGATCTATTCATGACATTCACGTTTAAGTCCTTAACTAACAATTCATGATAAAGGCCTACATAATGGATAGTGTCAACTCATGCAATACATAACAGTTTAGTTTGTGTCCACAAAGAAAAGAACATGTATTCTCACCCCAAAAACATTTCAAAGCATTTAAAAAGAAGTAGGGGCCATGAGACTCACCTTAGTGAGAGAGCGGAAAGTTGCAAGTACTTGTTTGGGTCTTGGTGGGGTTTATGCTTCCTAGATCACATAAAATGTTTAAGTTTAGTCATATCGTTTATATATATTAATTCTAATTTTTGTAAAGTTTCATCACCCATAGTTTTTAGTTTAAGTGTCATGTTTTATTCAACCATTTTTGGTACATTTACACCTTTTCAAGTGATCATTAGTAAGAATCCAACAAAATTTCAGAAAGTTTCCAGACCAGACCCAGAAATTGGCTTACTGGGAAAAATGCGTGCATTTCTGGAAAAAGTGTAAAACATGAAAGTTGTAGGTCTTTTCAATACGCAAATTTCAAAAAAAAAAGCGTCTTCTAACTCTTCCTAGAACTCAAGTTATGACTATTTTAGTAACCTGTGTTTTTCTGGACAGATTGTGTTCCTTTGTGTATAAATTTATAGAAACGTATTTTAAACTTATATTTGAACATAATCTCGTTAGATAAGCTTAATAACATTAAAATCAATAATAAAATGGTAGTCTTAGGTTAAGTATTCATGGAGTCATGACCTTGCAAAGTGAGGTATACGAATCTGCCATAACATGCGCAATAGTTTCGTATGGGCTGTTTGGAGGTCGAAAACTCCATGTTTTTGAGTGAGACCACTTGGGTTTGAAAGCTAATACATAATAGTAATTTCAGTAGTAAATTGGTGGTATTTTGTTAAGTATACACGGATTTATGACCTTACAAAGTGAGATATCGAAATCTGGACAGATTGCATGGGTATGTGTGGGTTAGGATTCCAAGTCATAGACCATCATCCTAACACATAGGCACTAATCATTGTTTAGCCCTTTTTCCCACATGCAATTTCCATCATTTTTTCTACATATTTTGAGTATATTACAAGCATTATATTCTTGAAAGATTTTGTAGATATGTAATAAGTAAAATTTACATCTTTCAATCTTGATATCGGTTTGATCATGGATTATCACTTATCTTTAACACATGATTATGTGCAAGTGATAATCTACAAACATCAAGTCATTTTTGTAGGCTTAGCCACACTTTTTAATACTTCAAATAAAAGAAAATGGAGATGAAGATGAGTAATATAATGCATGTTTACATCTATTTTGTAGGCATAGCCATACATAAGAATCATAACAACACAAAACATAAAGATGCATGTATACATATATGATCGTAGGCATAGCCATACATAAGATATTAACAAAAATGAAATATAAAGTGCATATATACATATGTAGATTTGTAGGCATAGCCTTACATAAAATCTTACATATGTATATAGTAAAATAAAAGATGTATATACCTGATATAGATATATTATTATAAGTCTTGTATTATTCATCCATGGGTGATGATTATTGTATAGAAATTGAAGGAAGTAAAGAAGAGAAAATTGTGTATCTTCTTACCAACGAATCTAAGATAAAAGTAAGTTGTTTTTGAGTGGATTTAGGGTTGTTTGTGTGGTGATTTGTGGTGGTTTTTGATGGTGAATTTAGGGCAGATTTTTGGGAGAGAAATGGAAGAAAAATGGTGTGAGGAAGAGAGAATTGGATGTGTGTGTGTGAAAAGTGAGAAAAGGGTGGATGTAGGTTGTTTAAATAGAAGAAAAGAGAGGGGGGGGGGGGGGGGGGGAGGGGGGGGAGTGAAGGGTTTTTGGTGGTGATTGGTGGAGAAGTGGTGGTGATTAAATGGTTAGTTGGTATTTAAATGTTATTATTAATTAAATTAGTTTAATTTAATTAATTTATATATAAAAATCTGATTTTCTTTATTTTATTAGTTAATTAAGTTTTTAATTGATTTAAGTATAAGTATTTATTTAGTTATTATGTTGTATTTCATGCAAAGGTGGTGGTTTGTTACTTTCATGCAAGTAAGTGTACTTATCACTATATTATTGTTTCACACATACTTATATATATATATATATAAGTATATATATATATATATGTATATATATATTAGGGTTTACTAAATGAATTAATAAACATAAACGTAAGCACTTTGTCACATTTATATGCATCCACGGATAAACGCTTGTTTAGTGTCGGGTTGTAACGATAAGGCGCCTAAATTCAATGTTATTTAATTATAGGCGTTAATTCACTAAAATTATAGTTTAACTAAAAAAAAAAAAATTCCTCTAAGTTTATTACCTGAGCGGAGTTGAATCATAGATTTTTGCCGGTTGTCACATTCTCCCCCTGTTAAAAGAATTTCGTCCCGAAATTTAGTTCGTGACCTCGGGTGGTGCAGGGTTTGAGAATAAGTGGGGATACTTTCGACGGATTTGATCCTCGCGCTCCCAGGTGAATTCCGGACCTCGCTTCGAATTCCACCTAACCTTTACAATGGGTATACGACTCCGCTTCAAGGTCTTTATCTCTCGGTCCATGATCTCAATTGGTTCTTCGATAAAATGCAATTTCTCATCGATTTGTACTTCTCCGACTGGTATGATAAGGGATTCGTCTGATAAACACTTTTTCAGATTTGACACATGAAACGTGTCATGTACATTACTGAGTTCTTGAGGCAACTTAAGTTTGTATGCAACTGGACCAATCCTCTCCAGTATTTCGAATGGCCCAACATATCTAGGGTTTAACTTTCCTCGTTTCCCAAAATGGACTACGCCTTTCCAAGGCGACACTTTCAACATGACTCTATCCCCAATTTGAAATTCTAACGGTTTTCGCCTCGTATCTGCATAACTCTTTTGGCGGTCACGGCTGCCTTCAGTCTATTTTGGATTTGCACAATCTTCTCGGTCGTTTCGTGTATAATCTCTGGACCAAGGAGTTGATTATCTCCCACCTCAGTCCAACATACAGGCGATCGACACTTTCGTCCGTAAAGTGCTTCGAATGGGGCGGCCTTGATGCTGGTGTGATAACTGTTGTTGTAAGAGAACTCGCATAATGGCAGGTGGTTCTCCCAGCCACGTCCAAAGTCGATAACACATGCGCGTAACATATCTTCTAGGGTTTGAATAGTCCTTTCGCTTTGGCCATCTGTCTGAGGGTGGTATGCGGTACTCATATCCAAGCGAGTACCTAGGGCTTTTTGAAGTAATTGCCAAAACCTAGAGGTGAAACGGCTATCTCGATCAGAGATAATCGAGATGGGCACTCCGTGCCTTGTCACCACCTCCTTCAAGTAAATCCTAGTCAATCTTTCCGTTGTGTCGGTCTCCTTAATTGCTAGAAAGTGGGCGGATTTTGTCAGGCGATCAACAATTACCCAAATTGTATCACAACCATTTGTTGTCTTAGGAAGCTTAGTAATAAAGTCCATTGTTATTTGCTCCCACTTCCATTGGGGTATTTCGGGTTGTTGCAATAGACCTGATGGTTTCTGATACTCGACCTTTACCTTGGCACACGTCAAGCATTTACTAACATAGGTGGCCACCTCAGCCTTCATGTTAGGCCACCAATACAAGTCCTTAAGCCCATGGTACATCTTGTCAGCACCCGGATGGATGGAATATCTAGATTTATGTGCCTCGTCCATTACCATATTCCTCAAGTTACCAAAACTTGGTATCCATATGCGATTCATATAATATCGGATTCCATCGGACTTGACCTCAAATTGCTTATCCATACCGCGTAGAGATTCGCCCTTTACATTCTCCTCCTTGATTGCCTCGAGTTGAGCATCACGAATTTGAGAGGTAAGGTTCGTATGAATGGTCATACCTAAAGCCTTAACTCGTAGTGGTTTCATCCGTTCTTTTCTGCTCAAAGCATCAGCTACAACATTTGCCTTGCCTGGGTGATAACGAATTTCGCAATCGTAATCACTGAGCAATTCAACCCACCTACGCTGTCTCATGTTCAGATCCTTTTGATCGAAAATGTGCTGAAGGCTTTTATGATCTGTAAACACGGTACACTTCGTACCATAGAGGTAATGCCTCCAAATCTTGAGTGCAAACACCACTGCTCCCAATTCCAGGTCATGGGTTGTGTAGTTTTTCTCATGCACCTTAAGTTGACGAGAAGCATAAGCTATGACCTTCTCCTTTTGCATTAACACACATCCTAGCCCTTGTCGTGATGCATCGCAAAAGACTACAAAATTTTCGGTTCCCTCCGGCAATGATAATACTGGTGCGCTACAAAGTTTTTGCTTCAACAATTGGAAAGCTTCCTCCTGCTCATCATTCCAATTATACTTTGATATTTTCTGAGTTAGCAGTGTCAAGGGTTTAGCTATTTTAGAAAAATTCTCGATGAATCGTCTATAGTAACCAGCAAGACCTAAGAATTGTCGTACTTCTGTTGGGGTTCTAGGCGTCTCCCAATTTTTGATAGCCTCAATCTTGGCAGGGTCGACATGTATTCCTTGACTATCAATAACATGTCCTAGAAATTGCACTCTTCGTAACCAAAACTCACACTTTGAGAACTTAGCATATAACTCCTCCTTTTTAAGCAACTCCAAGATTGATCTCAAATGCTTTTCATGGTCCTCTTTGTTCTTCGAATAGATCAAAATGTCATCGATGAATACGATGACGAACTTATCTAAGTATGGTTTACACACGCGGTTCATGAGGTCCATGAATACTGCCGGTGCGTTAGTGAGACCGAACGGCATTACTTGGAACTCGTAATGACCATACCGAGTTCTAAATGCCGTCTTTGGGATGCTTTCTTCTCCGACTCTCAACTGATGATACCCCGATCGTAGGTCAATTTTTGAGTAAAAACTCGAGCCTTGCAGCTGATCGAATAAGTCATCAATTCTAGGGAGTGGGTAACGGTTCTTCACGGTTAGTTTATTCAATTCCCGGTAATCGATGCACATTCTTAAGGATCCATCTTTCTTTTTCACAAATAAGACGGGAGCTCCCCAGGGTGAGGAACTTGGCCGGATAAACCCTTTATCTAAAAGCTCTTGCAGTTGACTTGACAACTCTTGCATTTCGGAAGGGGCTAATCGATATGGTGCTCGGGCAACGGGTGCCGCACCAGGCACCAAGTCGATATGAAATTCCACTTGCCGGGCTGGTGGTAGTCCAGGCAAGTCTTCAGGGAAAACTTCGGGAAAATCTCGTATGATAGGGACATCCTCGAGTCGTCTCTCTTCCGGTTTCTCCTCTACAACATGAGCTAAGATTGCTTGGTACCCTTTTCTTAGGTACTTCTGTGTTTTCATGCACGATATGATGTTCAATCTCGTTCCATTCTTTTCTCCTTGTATTATTAAAGTTGCTCCGCTTGAGAGGGGTATGCGGACAATCTTATCATAGCATACTATTTCAGCACGATTCTTGGACAGCCAATCCATGCCAACGATGACGTCAAAGCTTCCTATTTTGACAGGTATCAAATTTATGGGAAAGATTTCGCTTGCTAAGTTTAGGGAACAGTTTTGAATTATGCTATCAGCTTCAATTAATTTACCATTAGCTAACTCTATCGTGTATTTAGTATCTAAGGCAGTTGGGGTGATATCAAGTAAGGGGCTAAACTCGTTAGACACGAAACTCTCATCAGCACCAGTATCAAATAAGACTGAAACAACCTTGTCATTGAGGAGAAACGTACCCGTGACTAGGTTGGGATCCTGGCGTGCTTCATTGGTGTTGATCACGAATGCTCTGCCGCGCGCTGCATTGTTATTCTGGTTTTTCAGCTTCGGACAATCCTTTTTAAAGTGTCCAGCACTCCCGCACCCGTAGCATGTGTTTGGAGGGTTAGGGTTGGCGACAGGTGCAGGGCCCCGACAATCCTTAGCTTGATGGCCAGGCTTCTTACATCTCCCACATGCGTTGCTACAGGGACCTTTGTGGTGAAGGTTGCAACGCTTACAATATGGTTTGTTTCCAGCATAACCTTTCTTAGCATCTGGCCCTGCAGCATAAGCCCTAACTGTCTCGGTCTTCTTATTTTGTTGTTGGTTGGTGTTTCCCCTAGAACTTTCCTCCCATTTCCTTTTACCATCGGAATTCTTATCAACATTTCCCCTTTCCAAAGCCCCACGTCGCACAATTTGATCCATTAAACTGTGTGCCATGCGGACGGCATCGTGGATCGTATTGGGCTTGGATGAAGTTACATTTCCTTGGATTTGGGAGGGAAGTCCCCAGATATAACGTTCAATTCTCTTGTACTCGGGAGTGACCATAGATGGGCAAAGAAGTGCCAATTCATGGAATCTCCTTGTATATCTAGCTACATCAGCCCCAATGACAACCAGATTCCAAAATTCTACCTCCAACTTCTGTAGTTCGTTCCGAGGACAGTACTCTTCCGTCATCATTTTCTTAAGATCTTCCCAAGAAATCTGATAAGCAGCATCAATGCCTACCGAATGGGCGTATGAATTCCACCATGATAACGCACCATCTTGAAGGGTGCATGTTGCATACTTAACCTTACAATCTTCCTTGCAGTTGCTAATACGGAAAACTGACTCTAGCTTCTCAAACCACCGAACCAAACCGACAGCTCCTTCAGTTCCATTGAAGTGATGGGGTTTGCAATTCGAAAAGTCCTTATAGGTGCATTCTCGGGTTACATTCCCCGAACCTCCTTCGGTTTCATTCCTTCTACCGGTTCTTTCGTTTCCATCATTCCTCTCAGTCCTTTGGGTGGCGATTGCCTCAGCTACTCTTTGTGCTACAAGTCGCTCGATAGCTGCATTACTCATCGTGGATGTTCTCTTGGGTGGCATGTTTCTTGAAATTACAAAGCACAACAAGACAATGAGATACTATACAAGATAGAACTTTATCATGCGTGTAAGGAATAAATAAGTACAAACCACACAACCAAAGTCACAAGATAGTAAGATTAATAACCCAACAAGAGCATAAACTTAGTCAAAATACTTGATTCATTGTTCACAAAAACAGGCCGGGAATGAAACATCCGGAAAAATACAAGCAAATCCATAAATTTATCCTCTAGGCACAACCCGCCATAGTAGGTTAGAAATCGAAATGAAACTATCCGCGAAACTGGCCCAAAACTGCACTAACACGTCCCAAACTATGCTCCATCGCGGACATACGCTGCTCTGCCCTAGTCGCGCGCTCTTCTGCTAACTCAGCGCGCCTTTCGCTGTGCTCCACTCGTAAGCGTAACTCAGTAACCTCCTCTCGAAGAATCTTGATGTCGTCATCAGCACAGTAAACCATGTAGTCCATGTTACTAATCCTCCTCTCAACTTCCGAAACTTGTGCCTCTATGAGTTCCACTTTATCGGAACGTGACTCATCCTGGTCGTACTCCAGCTGATTAAGTCTCCTCTCCTGATCAACCAAACGTGCTATCACAACGGGGATAGTGTGATGTACAGGCTCCAAAGTGAGAGAGGGTATGGGTGTAGTGGTGGAGGGCTCCCCAACTTCCAGTGTCTCGGGTATCCCTTCTTCTTTTCTCCAAGACTGAATCTGCTCCTGCATCCATGTCCACTTGCGGGATCGCACTCGCCTAGTAGTAGTGTTGGAAGTCCCGGTAGGGGGAATGGAGGGGGTCTCAGTAGGGGGGATGGAGAATGTCTCAGTCAAAGGTGGAAACACGGTTATCCGAGGGGTACGCATCAATCGTGGTCCCCCGGGGTGGAATGATCGGAGTGAAGAGGCTGGCTTTGGTTGGGTAGAGGGAGCAGGGGCAGTCTTAGTAGGTATGACAGGGGAGGGATGGGATTCTTCGGGATCGGACTTGTCCTCAGTAGGCTCGGACTCTTCCTCCATTGGCTCGGTCTCATCCTCAAATGGCTCAGTTTAATTGGAGGAATCCGTCTTTTCAACTCGGGTAGCGGACACAGGCATGAATGAGGGTGACTTAAGCGAGGTGAGGAGGCATGCAGCCGTCTCGGAGTCATCGTCGGACACGAGTTGGACAGGGCTATTAGGGTTCGACATACTCTGTCATATAAGATAATAGTATATAAATAGGGAGTATATAAAATAAGTAATTATTTAACATGTAATAAGCATGCATGGAACCACATTCGGTAAGTAGACAAGGATGTATGGATTTAATAATTAGTAAGTACACCTAAAAGTCCTTATTCTAGTCATGGCTATAGTCTAGGCCCACTAATGCAACCTAGTTCACTATAACCTTGGGCTCTGATACCAATCTGTCACACCCCGCCTCGGCGGAAGGTTGCGAGATGCGACTATCATGAGATCACAACACAAGAATTACAATGAACGACTTCTACATGAGTCGTTTTAAACATACTTCATAAAAGTTTAAGATGTCTTACAGACTTAGACCATTTGTCTTTAAAAAGTTACAAACAATTCCTATAAGTTACAAAATAGTTAGGAGTTTAAGAATTTAAGATCAAAAGCAATGTTCGTCCATGCAAATGTAGTTCCTAACTTCAAAAGGGGTATGCCATCTTCACAAATAGCAAGCATCTTAATTACCTGAGAATAACATGTAAAAATGGGTCAACATAAAGTTGGTGAGCTCATAGGTTTTAATAGTTGTAAAACATTACCGTGGATCACGAGATTTCAAGTTATATTGTCATTCAACAATATAGTAAAAATTGTATTACTATTGCCATAAGCTCATGAATTGAAACCTTAACATTTAGTGCCTCGCAAGTGTCCTATCCAAACACAAGTAGTTCTCAAATGACAATGCACCCGTTTGACTTATAGTCATGTTGGTGCTACCAACCCGGATGGGGGCGTCAACCCAAATAGATCTATTCATGACATTCACGTTTAAGTCCTTAACTAACAATTCATGATAAAGGCCTACATAATGGATAGTGTCAACTCATGCAATACATAACAGTTTAGTTTGTGTCCACAAAGAAAAGAACATGTATTCTCACCCCAAAAACATTTCAAAGCATTTAAAAAGAAGTAGGGGCCATGAGACTCACCTTAGTGAGAGAGCGGAAAGTTGCAAGTACTTGTTTGGGTCTTGGTGGGGTTTATGCTTCCTAGATCACATAAAATGTTTAAGTTTAGTCATATCGTTTATATATATTAATTCTAATTTTTGTAAAGTTTCATCACCCATAGTTTTTAGTTTAAGTGTCATGTTTTATTCAACCATTTTTGGTACATTTACACCTTTTCAAGTGATCATTAGTAAGAATCCAACAAAATTTCAGAAAGTTTCCAGACCAGACCCAGAAATTGGCTTACTGGGAAAAATGCGTGCATTTCTGGAAAAAGTGTAAAACATGAAAGTTGTAGGTCTTTTCAATACGCAAATTTCAAAAAAAAAAGCGTCTTCTAACTCTTCCTAGAACTCAAGTTATGACTATTTTAGTAACCTGTGTTTTTCTGGACAGATTGTGTTCCTTTGTGTATAAATTTATAGAAACGTATTTTAAACTTATATTTGAACATAATCTCGTTAGATAAGCTTAATAACATTAAAATCAATAATAAAATGGTAGTCTTAGGTTAAGTATTCATGGAGTCATGACCTTGCAAAGTGAGGTATACGAATCTGCCATAACATGCGCAATAGTTTCGTATGGGCTGTTTGGAGGTCGAAAACTCCATGTTTGGAGGTCGAAAACTTAGTTAAAATCTTACATATGTATATAGTAAAATAAAAGATGTATATACATAGATATAGATATATTATTATAAGTCTTGTATTATTCATCCATGGGTGATGATTATTGTATAGAAATTGAAGGAAGTAAAGAAGAGAAAATTGTGTATCTTCTTACCAACGAATCTAAGATAAAAGTAAGTTGTTTTTGAGTGGATTTAGGGTTGTTTGTGTGGTGATTTGTGGTGGTTTTTGATGGTGAATTTAGGGCAGATTTTTGGAAGAGAAATGGAAGAAAAATGGTGTGAGGAAGAGAGAATTGGATGTGTGTGTGTGTGAAAAGTGAGAAAAGGGTGGATGTAGGTTGTTTAAATAGAAGAAAAGAGAGGGGGGGGGGGGGGGAGGTGAAGGGTGGCCGGCCAGGGGGGGGGGAGTGAAGGGTTTTTGGTGGTGATTGGTGGAGAAGTGGTGGTGATTAAATGGTTAGTTGGTATTTAAATGTTGTTATTAATTAAATTAGTTTAATTTAATTAATTTATATATAAAAATCTGATTTTCTTTATTTTATTAGTTAATTAAGTTTTTAATTGATTTAAGTATAAGTATTTATTTAGTTATTATGTTGTATTTCATGCAAAGGTGGTGGTTTGTTACTTTCATGCAAGTAAGTGTACTTATCACTATATTATTGTTTCACACATACTTATATATATATATATATATATAAGTATATATATATATATATATATATATTAGGGTTTACTAAATGAATTAATAAACATAAACGTAAGCACTTTGTCACATTTATATGCATCCACGGATAAACGCTTGTCTAGTGTCGGGTTGTAACGATAAGGCGCCTAAATTCAATGTTATTTAATTATAGGCGTTAATTCACTAAAATTATAGTTTAACTAAAAAAAAAAAATTTTCCTCTAAGTTTATTACCTGAGCGGAGTTGAATCATAGATTTTTGCCGGTTGTCACATGTAGATAGACTCATCATAAGCTTGATGGAAGTTTGTAATGTCATTCTTGGACTTGGTTTGTTTGGACGGAGGAAAGTATTTGGTTAGAAATATTGTAGCCATATCCGTCCATAAGGTGACTGAGCCGGTCTCAAGTCCCTCAAACCATGTCTGGGCATGAAGAGCGAGAGAATAGGGGAACAAGTATAGGCGAACTACATCCTGCTCAAACCTGTTCAGCTTGTAAGAGTTAGAGATCTGAAAAAAATTATCGATATGGTAGTTAAGGTCATCACGGGGTAGACCGTAGAATTGGCAATTATCCTTGATAATTTGAACGATGTGGTGTTTAAGTTCGAAAGATGCTCCTTCGATCACCGGATAGCTGATGGGTCCTCCTCGTCCTTCGATAGACGGTTTAGTATGGTCGGAGAGAGTGATCCGTGCGGCCATCTGTTGGGAGTGAGAGCGTCTTTCTTTGCGGTTTGTTCGAAAGATCGAGTGTGAAAATGAGTGGTTCAGTTCTGGATGATCTGGTCGAACGTCGTTTTGTGTTGTGGGAAGGAATTTTCGGTTGGAACAAGGAAAAGAAAACTATGGGTATTTACAGGTGGTACTAAATAGAAAAGTTCGTCTAGATGCCTAAGAGTCTTACGATTGATTCCCCGGCAGCAGCGCCAAAAACCTGATCGCGCCCCAGTGGTCGGTTCAGGGATCGCTCCCTGTCATTGCAGAACTTCCCGTCGGGGCAGGCAATCGGAGGGTGGTTTTAAATTTATAAAGATGTGGACCTAAGGTTTACTATAGCTAAGGGAAGTTAGCGATAAGTAATAACTCAGGGTCGTTCATAAGATCAACCGTATTATGAAACCAAGCAGTCAAGATGATCGATTCGATTTAGTAGGGTTTGTAAACAAGGGATTTGATTTTTGGTTTTTAATTACTTAGATCCTAAATTAAACTAAATAAGCAGCGAAATAAAGTAATAGGTGATAATCAGTATGGAGATGAGTGTTTGTTGTGATTTCATTAGCCTTATGGGGAGATGATGTTTGGATTGATGTTTTGAAAACGTTCTTTCTAAGTATTTGTGTTCTACTTGTTTCAGATACTTCTAGTGTAAACACTAGCACCCTACTATCTGATTTCTCAGACAGTAATGTCATTGAGTACTAGGCTATCATGATTCTGATCAGATCAGGCTGCTCTACCCCCAACACCGTCTGTGAAGACAAATGACCCTTCTTGAAGTTAACTCCTGGGTGCATGAATAAGGTAACAGACCGATATTTAATTTCCGACCGATCTTAACACCATAAAGTATTCTAATTCAAGTAGAGCATTATGACCTAATTCGGAAAGCGTCTGTTAACTTTTCATGGTTTGTTAGGTTCAGAGCTGGTGAGTGACCTAGTGTTGCTCAGAATGTATACACTGACGATCGTTCCATAGCTTTGGTGTATGGGAACCGTTCCAGCAGGATGGTTCCGACACTAAACGAGGTACTAGGATGTTTTACGGCATTCCATGCCTTACGCACTAATGCAAGTTAGAGTGTATACACCGATGGCCATTCCGTAGCTTCCATGCATTTGTACTACACCAGAGGTGGTTTCAACACTATACTAAGTAATAGTACGTTTTACGGTGTTCCACGTGTATTGCACATTCAGGTCACTCTGAAGCCGTTTTAACTAAGTTTGTATTAAAGTCTAGCCATCTATGATATAAACCAGCCCTCACTTAATATTACCTAATAAATCCCTGATTAATTCACGTTGTACTGTACATTAGTTTGACGGTATTTCCAAAGCTTCAAAATCAGACTATGCATAGATAGCACAGATAATTAATTACTCTCACAAAAAGGTTCGCGACTCCTTGTCTTTCAGAGTTTTAACCACGTTTATTGGAGGAAAGGCGATAGTTTTGAAAACTGTTTATAATCATAGTTGAAAAGTTAAACAAAACATAGTTTTCAATTATATATTAAATTAACATCATCCTCCATTATAACGGCTAACTACATCACAACAAATACACAAGCTAACTACCTACTAATCATGGTAATGAATCCTAAATCTAGCATAATAACAATAGCATGCATTATAACAGATAAGGAAAGAGATAACCGTGATAAATACATAGTATGAATATAAAGCTGAAAGATTACAACGAGCAGAGCCTCGAATATTACAAAAGCACCCCTCCAAGTATCTCCAACCAATATTACAAAATAGCCCCCCCGTTAGTCCCATTAAATATTAACGAGAAGCTAACTACTAACTAACTACTAAACAAAGAGAGAAAATGTGTGTGAGTGATGGATTGATTTGTTGAATGGTAGAATGGTCTGAAATGAGGAGGATTGATCCTCTATTTATAGGCTAAGGCTTCCAACACTTTCTTCCTTAACTTGACACCTGCGTCTCTCGATTTGAACTGAAATACCACCCCTAGCTTAGAAATTTGGCACCAAAAGGGTAGTATTGAACACCAAAGGGGTAGTATCGGATAGCTTTGGGGTAGTATTTAGCACCTACGAGGGGGTATTAGATACCAAAAAGGGGGTATACCACCCTAAAAGGGGCGTATACCACCCTAAAAGGGGCGTATACGGCCCTTATGGGGTGGTATACGGCCCCTGAGGGGTGGTATTCCCTTGGTCGTTGTCTTCGTGCACTGGATCGTAAGTCTTGGTTGCCTAGTCGTACTTCGTTTGGCCATAACTTCTTCATTCTTGGTCCATTTTCAGCGTTCGTTATATCCACACATTCGTATTTACTTAAAGATCACAATGAGATAATCAAAGAATACTTTCAAGGTAATATGCTTAAAAGTGCTTGTATCGTTTTTGCTCTATTTTGTACGTTATTTAACCATTTTGATTGATTTTTAAAGCAACGCCTCATTTTTAGCCTTGATGATGAGTTATGGTAAAAAAGTATTGATATTGAATTATTTCATCCAATTTAGAGCTAAAAAAGTGGGAATTATGTGCGTAAAAATGTGACTTTTTACATCCAATCATTCATCATCGTCACCGGTATGGTGATCCACCAGGTGTGGAAAGGTGTACGTGTTCAGCGTCCAGATTACCGACGTCTCTATCTGGGAAACTGCTTTCCTCTTTTGACCCTTCCTAGTTCTAAGGGCTTTTTTGATCCCCACCACACTGGACACCGCCCGTGTCCGCCCCTGTTTTCTTTTTCCTTGTATTGTGTGAGGGGATCGTCTGCCCCTGCCATACCTAAGGTGCCATCATTCAACATATTGATCTCCTTCTCCAGCTATATAAATGAAATAAAGTTTCACATGTTAGAACATTTGATAACATTTATCAGTAACAAGTTTTAGAATATCTATAATTATAGTTTCAGGTTCGGGTCAGCCATTTGGTTTTCGGGTTAATCCAACTAACCCAAAACATTAGAGGAGGTATAATTTAGAATATCCAGAAACTAAATTGTCACCCCTATATTCTTACCAATGGTGGTATGAGACAGTGGGCCATGTAGGCCATTGCCCACACAAGCATCTTACTAATTATCATTATATACATTTAAAGTTGAATCATACAAGTATTTGCCCACGTAGATAAATGGTTAGCACCCATGCATCCAATCAAATGGTCACTTGTGTTCAAGCCTAGCACCCATGTCGCACCCCCCAAATTCAGGTTGCGGAAGCGGTTCGGGTCGGGGCGTGACTAAAAATAATCAACAACACAAAGTATACAACAAACGAACTCTAAATGAAATGTTTAAAAATAGTTACATTTCGTTAATATAAAATGTATGAAAACATAGTGTTTTCGGTTACAAAAATGTAGTTCCCTAAAGTCCACGCGTATAGCAAGAGATTCTATTACATAATCATAATATACAAAAGATAATGCTAAAAATCTCCGTTAAATGCAATGAAAGCTTGGACTTGTCTTGGAATTTGATTGTTGACACACTCAGTTACCATTTTAGCTGATTTGCACCATGACTCACAAACCCGTTTTAGGTGAGCTGAGTCCTTTTGAGTCTGAGCTACAACGTTGGCATGACGCTGTTCAGCTAGCTGCTGTTTAGCATTTTTAAGTTCTAGTATTTCTATGTGACAGTCAGAGAGTTCTTCTGTTAAAAGATAGATTTTTTCTTAATAAACTTTTTCAATTTGATAAGCACATTCAACGTCACATGCTAGAACTTCAAGTGTGTCAACTTTTTCTTCTTCATAAAGCAAATGAAATTTATGTATCTTGGTAAGAGTTTCCTTGTTCCAGACAGAGGCTGATATAGCATCAGCTTCAGTGATAGCAGTGGTACTTGCTTCAGTTTGGGCCATCAGGCATTCTATTTCCTCAGATGAAGAGGACACTGATTCAGGAAATTTGAGCACAGTTGTTGGTGAAGTAGCCAGTTCTTCAAACACATTCCATACATCATTAGTGTTGCCTTCACCAGTGTCATCAGAGTTAGTATCATAATTGAGGTCATTGTCTGAGTCAGCAATAAGACATAACCTAGCCATTTCCTCTGAACCAGATGATGGGGACTCGTTGGTTGATTCATCAGTTATACTGATGGTTGAAAAATCCTTGTGTTGAGCAACAAAACATTTTTCTTTTCTTGTGGTTACTTCTTTCAACTTTTTGTACTTGGCTTTGTATTTGGATGCTTTATCAGTTTCCTTTGCATGTTTGTGGTCAGTTTGAGCAGATTTACACTCGGATGCAAAGTGACCAAGTTTTTGACAGTTGAAACACAAGATTTCAGACTTATTAAAGTTTGAATTTCCTTTAGTTTTGTTTTTATGGAAATCTTTTTAATATCTTGAAAAAAGCTGGTGGTCCAGATTTAGAGGTAAAGCCATCATTTGAAAAACGTTTGAATTTTCCAGCCATCATAGCCATTTCCTCAGCAAGTGATCCAAGATCACTTTCATCGTCATTTACAGACACATCAACTTCATCTCCTGATGGATCAAAGATTTCTTGAGTAATGTCTGCATTAGATGAAGAAGGTATGTCTTCAATAAATACACCTTTTGCCACTAAGGCAATGTTGTTTAGCTTGTAACTTTCAGTTAAGGCAAGCTTTTGAACTCGGTTTTGTTCTTTGTTGAGAAAAATGCCAAACAGTGATTTTATAGTCATATTTTTGTGTGTGTCCTATGTCCTTAAAATATCAATGGAGTATTCCCAGATGTTGGGAAGCAAATCCATGAATTTGTTCATGATATCCAAAGGTTTTTTAATTCAAGGAGCCTTAAGTTATTTATCAAACAATTAAACCGGTTCTATGTTTGAGTTAATATTTCATTTTTATTTGCCATGAACAGTTCATATTATCGATTAAGAAAGACACGTCTATTTTCAATAAAAAGATCCAATCCTTCATACATGGTACACAGAGTGTCCCACATTTCTTTTCCACTAGTACAGTTTATGATAGAATGATAAACGTCATTGGGTAAAGACATAACAGTGAAGGATTGGAGTTGACCATCAAGATTAACCATGGTTTTATCTTCCTCAGTCTATTGACTCTGAGGTTTCATGATAGAGTATCTTCCTCATGATCACTACCACTAGCAGTAGGATTTCTTTCAACGAGTATGCGAGGAACATAAGGACCTTCGTTTAAGATGTTGATTAACAAAGTGTTTTGGGCTTTGAGAAAGAGTAGCATACGACCTTTCCAAAGAGTAAACTGTCCAGAATCAAATCTGGGTGGTTTACCTTTGGATCCATTATCAATGTATGCATATGAACTTTCTTGTGATTGGTTAGTAGTCATTGCATCTGCTATGATACCCGTTGTTAGTCCCGTTTAAGCAAATAAACTAATAACTACTAACACAATTAGTTGTAGAGGGGGGTGAATATAATTTTTCAAGTTTAAAATAGTTTTATTGATTAAATCAAATAATACTTTACAACAATTACTTGCGGAAAAGAAAAGACACGCTAATCTAATTAATTGTAACTTGATGAAAAATTTAAATATAACAAGTCACTCAGACAGGGACGCTGATGACCATCAGTGATCTCAACACTACGTAAGTGTTGGCACAATGCTCGCTGACTAACAGAAGTAGCTGCTATAGATCAAAGGTTATATTTAATGTAGTTGAAGGTGTATTCAATTCGGTTGTTGGCTTAAGTATATATATATATATATAAATTCTCAATATTATCCTAAGAATAATATAACAAACCGATTGAATATTTGCAAAGAATTATTAAATCTTTTTGATGATTTAAAGATCTAATAAATCTTGATAGCATATTCTTGGAAAGGTGTTTGGATTTATTTAATACAAGTTTACTGAACAAGTAAAGTACTTTTTCTGCAATTAGTAGGGGTTGATTTCTTGTATTGTTGCACGCAGGTCATACGGCTAATATCCACATTGTTGAATGAACCTTCTCGGGTACACGGGTATTTGTCAGACCCGTGTATTTTGCATTGGAACTAGTTGCTGGAGCACGTAAGATAACTGTTGATTTTCCTCTTCAAACAAAAATCTTCTATCTTTATCTTTAATCTTTGACTTAATATAAATGCTTCAGGGAATCTTCCAGCAGCTATTAGTAACTTGTATTCTACAGAGTTGATCAGCATAGATGCGTAGGCTGATAATTTACAAGTCACAGGGGAAGCTGCAAAACACATGCAGCGAGACCACAAAGATAAAAGGACGCTGAAGACTTATCAGCGTCCAAGTAAAAGCTCTGTCGTACATAAATCATAGAGGCAGGGTCAGTGACCCAACATAGTTTTACCCGCTTCAAAATGAATTTACTAGTGGCGTTTAGAAGTAACCGCCACAAATGTCTCTCACAATTGAAGCGGGATAGTTTTACCCGCTTCAAAATCAATTTACTAGTGGCGGTTTCGAAGTAACCGCTGCAATTTGGTTACCCCTATTGAAGCGGGTTCTTTTACCCGCCATAAATGTTATTGATTGAGGCGATTTAACCTTAACTGCTGCATTTGTGTAGTTGGGATCCCACTTTTTGACTGGTAAACCGCTACAATTTAGATAATTGGACCCACTTTATAATCAATATAGCGATTTTCACTTAAAACCGCTATAATGCTGCGCTCTTTTTACTTGTTTTTGTACTAGTGTATATACTAAGTCAAAGTGTAGTATAAGTAAGAGGGTAGTTTAGGCATTTCAATTATTTTTAAGAAGTTTAAGATTTAATAATAAACATTTTTTATAAATAGTAACAGATATAAGTAGTAAGATATAAGTAGTAAGTAGTAATAGATAATAGATAGTTTGGCCTTTGTACTATGAAATTAAATGTTGATAACTAGAATGGATGTAACTTCGTATTGTAGGCTTAGGTTTTAGGACCATTTCAGAGCATGCATGATTTAAGTACATTACATGGGTGCTTAGTAATGACCAAGTTATAATGTTAATTAATTAATACTAATACAAAATACTTATAAAACTGTAAAGCAACGCGCATAGATGAAGATAAGATCTTTGTACGTAATCCACGCAAATTTGCCGTCGCGCTATCCATTCATTCAATAATACACACGACTATTATTTATTTATTAATTTATTAAAGGCCAATTATACGACATAAAATAAACTTGTAACATCCGTCAACAATTTGCAGTAGTCTTTTTTATAACATCCATCATTTATCTAAAATTATGGTGCATATAATCTGATGTAATATTAATTCTCTGAACATATATTAATACGTGTTTTATTACGGTTAGCTTTAATTAACCAAAATAATTTAAGAGAACACTGTGTCAGTTAAAGTGTTCACTTTAACTATACATAGTTTGTCAGTTTACCGTACTGTGTAGTTCAACCAACGTGCAAACAATCAAGAAACACACTAAAAAATATCATTCAACATTCTGAGGAATATATTATCTGAATCTATCTCTTTAGTCAGTACACATAGTTGTAGAAATGTTGAAGGTAATTATACAATGGTGATATATATACCAACTTAACTTGTGCTCGTAAGTAGTGGCCGGACCAAAGAAACGATCCTTGATAGATCGTTCACACAAAATTAAAGCTCGTTTTTGGAGCTCTAGCTCTAGTGCATGGTGACCGACACATCGAACTTTAACAAATATGGCAAGTTTGAAAATAGATAGAGTTGTGGGCTTGTGGAGGGTTTTATAAAAGGCTCTGTTCATATGGGGTCTCAAGATGATCGAGATTGTTTAACTTTTGGAGATTGAATTGTCTAGTACCTCAACGTTAATGGTTCAATGGCTAATGAATCAGTGTTTGTGGTTTTATAATATGTCAAATTTCATCAACTTAATTGAAAATGTTTTTATCAAGATTGTTGACATCTACTTTCATCAACTTACTCAGATTTTTCAGTTTTACACTCTGCATTATTGAAAAACTCACCGATCTCGATCGCATACAGGATTTTTGAAAATAAAAAATCTTCTTAGGAATTTGGTCGTGATTACTACTACTCGATCCAATATCCTCTTTTAGTATCCAATATATATCCTCTTTGTAGCTATTTAGTCACTAGCTATAAATAAAATTATATATATTGCTAAAATACCATAGTGGATAATACATTAATACCACGGAAAACAATTCTATTGAATAAAACAACTTGCAACTTTTAGGCACATTTGCTATAATAATAAAAATATATCAATTGAAAGTTAAGTTATGACGTGGAACATCCACAAGCCTATATTATACTCCGTATATATATCAAGAAAGTTCAAAGAAGGCTATTGTTGACCACCAACCTCCTCAACGTTTTATGAAAGTCAACTATCCTTTCTATATATATGGAATCCCCACCACATCTCACTTTTGAGAAGACATATTTATATATTACAATTTATAAAAACAAAAATAGTTACAAGAGAAATTCATACATCTCTAGCTTGTGCACATATTATATATTTATATGGGCAATTTTATAGGTTCTTATTGCATTAAAAATGAAAGGTCATCATCAAAAGTGATATATTGGGATGGTAATACAAAATCCCTAACCGGAAAAAAGCGTTTAGCCGGAGAGATCATGTTTGAGTTCCCAGAGAGCATGGTGTGCGATTCTGACCGCTTCTTTATTGGCTACGGCTTCCCAGTTTTAGCTATTGATGACGAACTCAAGCCCGGTAAAACCTATTTCGTCCTCCCACTCGACATCTTTTCTTCGGAGATCCTCTCAGCTTCTTCGATATCAGCCTTTGTTGATTATAAGCATAGACGTAACATGTCTAATCTCAAGGAGTGTCCTTTAGAGTACATAAAGGGATCAAATGGGAGAGTTTTGATCAAGATCAAAGTTGAGTTTATGGAAAGGTGTCTTACTAATAGGAGTAGTCATGGTGGTGATGATCAAGAAATCGAAGTTACGCGTAGTAATGCAACTAACTATAGTTATTTGTGTAGTACCCCCGACCTAAAGAAGGAGTACGAACAATTGGTTCGATCCAAAGATCAGATATGGTCACCAAAACTTGATACCATTTCAGAAGTTAAGAAAATTAGGTATTCTCCTTATAGATTCATTGGGTTGGAGTGACAAGAAAAATAGAAAGCTCATAGAATAGGTTGATGGTAATTTGTTAATGATTTCATATCTTTATTCATTCATATTTTCTCTACGTAAGTGGATGTATTATAGAATTCCATATATGTTGTGAGACGTAATTAATGTAAACTTAGTTTTTTATTATGTATGGTATTTAACAGTTACCTTATTTGTTGAATAAAGTTAATTGTAATTAACCTTTTACAATAATAAAATAATCCTTAGCTTATAATAGATGTGTTGAAATTAAAAGTGGGGTTAATTGTTTCGTGATGTATTAAACTTTATATTTTTTACTATTGTATGATTCAAACTTTGAAAAGTTCTATTGTATGTATTGAATTTGCAAATATCGTCTATTGTATGTATAATTTCCTTTTTCGGTAAGACTGAAATTGGAAAGTTTTCATTTTTCTCAATGCCAAAAAAGTAAAGTGTAAATACAATAGACGATATTTACAAGTACATTACATACAATAAAAGTTTCAAAGTTTGACACATACAATAGTAACATGTGTAAAGGTTAATACATAACGAAACAATAAACCCTTAAAAGTATCACTTATCTTGTGTTAATTAGGGATTACTTTCCCATAAATATTATGAGACTTGGAACATATATATATATTTATATTACAAAAAAGACCTAGCAAGTAGCAACTATAAAATCATGAAAATGGGCCAGAGGACAAGATATCGATGGGGCAGAGCTAAGGGCGAAGCCAGAAAATCCTAGTAGAGGGGGAGCAAAAGTTATTCTTCTTTTTTCTTTATAGTATTGTGGGGTAAAATTTACAAAATTTTATTAATACTTGTAGGTTCCCTATACCGTACCTAATCAGTCGTTAGCTTAATTGAATGCGCGAAATACAAACAATCTAGTAATGAACGTTTAACGAATCGAACAAAAACAAAGCACAATATCTATAATCTTTGTATATATTAACACTTGAAATATAAACGATTACATAACTCTTTTTCTACCTCTGCTCTCCCACTCACTGCTCTCTCTCTCTCTCTAGGATTTGATCAACCCACAAATAAAACTTTACAATTCTATTTATACTCACGTTCTGACCTATTAACGACACAAATATTGAGTCGCTATTGTAACCCTTGTGACATAGACTTTATGTCACTATTGTGACACAAGCTATGTGTCGCATTAACAATATTCTATGTATATTCTATAATTACATTTCTTTTGTAGACTTGAATATTCAAATTAAACACTTCACATACTAAAATTAATTGACTTTGACAATTACAAACGTTGACCAAGTGACTGTCACACAAAATGCACCAACAATACCTTAAAAAAAATTCTATTTTTATGATTTGAAATTTCTTGTGGGGCGGCTGCCTACGCTGCCCCCGCCTGTCTCTGCCTTTGGGCAGAGCTATACAACAATCTGCTAATATACCCTTGCAGATTGAAGTGAAATTTGTGAAAATCAGTGATGGAAGGCCTTTGGTGATCGAAGATATTGATATCGTGAGGGAACATGAAAGACCCATACATGGCATGTTGCCACTTTGTCTGACAAAACGAATGTTATCTCGATGTATTTTGTATGTTTGGTGTGTACGTGTTGAAACCAATCACGAGGAGCTGAGCCTGTTTGAGACCATAGAGCGAGAGATTCTTCAGAAGGTACATGTAATGTGGGTGTTGATGATCCAAGAATCTTGACATCTAGTTGAGTAGTTGAACATGCATGCCAACTGGAAGAAACCGCAAGGCTTCGAACAGTACGAATGGTTGCTAGTTTAACCACCGTGCTAAAAGTTTCATTACAGTCAGTCGATGCCTCACCTTTCACTTTGTATAAAATATCAACAACTCATGCCTTGTGATGACTTAAGGTTCCATTTTTCAAGAGGTTTGAAGGTGTCTTTTCAAGGAGATGAGTGGCCGTAGTGGTGGGAAATGAGGTTGGATGAGAAAGGTGTGATGGTTGATCGAGTAGGTGTGTTTTGGGGATGGTGGTAGTAGTTGATGTTTATGAAAGTTCAAAACATGTTTTGATCATTGGTTGGTAGGTCGATCTGTGACTTTCGGTACATATTAGGAATTGAGGTGTTTTAATATGTATAAGGATGCAAGGATTTTGATTTGTTAGAATTTTAGTACTTTGATCACTAGTTCTTAATTTGTTAGAATTATAGTACTTTGATCACTAGTTCTTATATGTATGTCTGTGACTTACGGTACATAATAGGAATCCAAGTGTTTTACGTGCTATGTATAAGGATGCATGGATTTTGATTTGCTTAAATCTAATCTAAATAGTAGTAATAGAAAGACCAAAATGTATTTTACTACCCTAAACTTGGATGACTAGATTTTTTACTACCCTAAATTATTAAGGGTATAAGATAGTACACTGAACTTGACAAAGTGGTTACTTTACTACCTTGACTCAGTGACTTAGAGCATGTACTTGTCACATAACTTTTTTTGGTATTAGCAAACTAACGGACAGTTAGATAATAGGTTTGAAGCATAGTTTTCACCCACAATACTTTCTTTACATCATCATCAGATTAATTCCATTAATTATTAACAAGCTTTGCAATTCGAATACAGAGTTGAAGTCTAACTAATTATTATATGGATATGAATGGGTGTTTTCACTTAATATACACCCAATCATTTTTTATATTAACATGTAGTGTATCTTGTTCTCGTCAGATTCATCTTACCCAAAATTGGGACAAGGTACAGAAAAAAAACCCAGAAAGCCATTGATTAAGATACTGGACATGAATTTGGAAGCAAAATTGAAACACTAAGAAGATCCTTCCACCACATCAAATCCACATTCCACGCAAAGTGTGAAATTGAATAAGTTTCCATTTACTTTCGTAGAATAACATAGGGGTGTTCAATATTTGGTTTGAAACCGTTTAACCCGAAAACCGAACCGAATAAAAGCTGGAAAAAAAACTTAACCGAATTCAAATTCGGTTTTCGGTTCTTTTTTTTTTAATTCGGTTTTCGATTTTGAATTTTTGAATTCGGTTTAACCGAAAACCGAATTTAATTTAATAATATATAAAATTATTAATCTATACACCTTATAAATTATTTGGCTATTTTCTTCATAGCCTTACAAAATTAAAGATCATAAAAGACCATTATACCCCTACTCGTATTAGAAAATACTAAACTACCCTCTAACTGATAATGGAAAGAAAATTAATGGTTATTACATTTTATTTTTAACATCGTTTTAAATTACATAGACTTTCTAAAGAATAAGAAAATAATAAAAAAGTTTGAAGCACTTTAATTAGTTATTATTTAACTTAGCGAGTATCATTGAATCTAATAATATTAACATTAACAATGAATCATTTTTGAATCCGATTCTCGAGAATTGAGAATTGAATATTGTCGATATTCTTAATGATTACTGCCAGTAACTATCAGTATCTCTTTGATTAATATTATTTTTAGTCATAACCATTTATCATTGTTATATATTTCTCATTTATAACTGCTGCATCGCGTGGGTAATTTTCCAGTATATGTAATATATGTGTGATATTTAGAATTTCTAAACAAGTATATTTACATGAAAACCTTAAATTAACTTCATGTCTTTCATTTTCAACTCTAGTAAAACCCTAACATACGCAAAATTACGAGTCGAAACCGATTAACTATTAAAAAAATAAAAATAATGAGCATTCGGTTTTTCGGTTTAAACCGAAATCGAACCGAATTCTATTTCGGTTTTCGGTTCGGTTTCCAAATACGAATTCGGTTTTTGATTCGGTTTTGGTTAAAAAAAATTTAAAACCGAACAACCCAAATCGAATAAACCGAGGAAACGAACCGATGAACACCTCTAGAATACCATCTCTCTCTTTTTAAAGAATTTATTAAACCCTAACTTTGATATACAAATTAAAAAACATAGAGACTTATAATCACCGAAAAACAATCATATCATAATACGAGCTAGCTGTTACAATTACACTACAAGAAAAAAGACCTATTGCAACGAATGCTTTTAGCAACTACAAGATGTCGTCCCTGAAAGTCACTAAACGACAAAACATTCTCCCTTTTAACTTTGACTTGCATTTTTTGTTGACTTAACTTCCAGGGATGACACATGTCGTCCCTGATATTTTTATTTACTTTTTATTTATTTGTTTGGCTACAAAACAAAAATATTTCTCATGCTACCTTTTGAGACGACACTGTCGTTGCAAAAAATTTTATTTTTATTTTTGATTTTTTAGTTTCGGCCCAATATACAAAATATTCTCGTGCTACTTTTTGCAACGACAGTCCCGTTGCAAAAAGTTTTATTTTTATTTTTGATTTTTAGTTTCGGCGCCAACATAAAAAATATTCTTGGGCTACTTTTTGCAACGACAGTGTCGTTGCTAATAGTTTTATTTTTATTTTTGATTTTTTTGTAATGGCTCCATCGTTGAAAATATTTGCCGGGCTACCTTTTGCAACGAGTGGCTAAAAGTTTAGTTTTATTTTTGACTTTTTTTCTCCGAAATGGGAAATAAATTTTTACTTGGTCACTTTTTATCTTGTGAAATAAATATTAATTAGCTTGTGAAATAAATATGAATTAAATTTAAAAGTTAAGTTTAATTACATTTTATTTATATTGGAAAAATTAACGTAATAAATATCATACGATTTGTGTTAGTTGCAAAATTGAGTACTTGGGTGTAAACGACAAGATAGAACTCATGAGCTACGTGAGATTTACTCGAAGAATACTCAAAATCGACATGGTACAAGTCAAGTCGAGCTCGAGCTCGAGCTACTCGGGTTAACTTTCGAGTCGAGTTCGAGTATCAATATACTCGGCTCGAGAGGCTCGCGATCCTAATCGAGATTTCATTAATTTAAAATTTTACCCTCCATTTATATAAATATTAACACATTTACCGTACTTTTTATTAAACTTTGAGTCGAGCCGAGCATTGAGTTGAGTCGAGTGAAGCTAGAAATTACTGAGCCGAGTAGTGTTAAATGCGAGTTAACTTAATATTAATATTGTAATACCAATAATCGATTCGAGTCGAGCCGAGCTCGAACGTGTCACTCCATTAGTCGAGTCGAGTCGAGCTTGAAAATACAAGCTCAATCGAGTTCGAGATGAGTTTCGAACTTTCTAATCGAGTCGACCTCGAGCTTGAACTTGGCACGGTATCGTCTCGACTCGATTCGATTACACCCCTATGCGAAACAACTTAATTAACAATATTCGTCTTTCAAAAGTAACAAATTTATTTTGATAGAGGTGTTTGTAAGTATATTGATGAGCTTTTATTCTAAGCTTGGTATTGGATGTATCGTTAGGTTGTGTCGAGTTATTTGCTTTATTGTGAAATATACCAGTTTCTTTAATAAATCTACATAATGAGAATATCATTTTTTATCTCGAAAATAAAACGTATGTCACACGTATTGGAATTTGAAAGTAGAACAAGTAACATCAAGTAATTAGTTAATATTGATAAAAGAAACGGTGATGGTGAGATGTTGATCTAACATGGTTTACTTTTTGCTATACATCATTGTAACGTTGATCACATCTTAACAAATGAGTCGTATATGAAACATGTGTCTTTCTATTCAATCAAGATGTATCATCGCACGTCATCGCTATTTATCTTGACCTTAAAGACTGTTTAAGCTTATGAAACCCTAAGGCATTTATACTATTTATGTTAAAAGTTCTTTATATGTTGGCTAATGTGTTTATGAGTATATTAATTGGCGAGTATATGCAAAAGTTGTAAAACGAACTTGGTTACTACCAAAGAAAATAAGAACAAAAATTACAAGTGTTGATATACATCATTGAAAAGGTGATCGAACAAACAAAAAGTGATGGATATGTGTTGGAAACTGTGATTGCAAGTATATCGTCGAGTTTATAGTAGGTACATAAGTCAAAACATACTAAGTACTTATCTTATATTAGAAAAGGAACGTTATGTAGACCAAACATGGTTTAATCGATGCCTTACATTATCATAACGTATATGAGTTGTAAGCCATAGTTTATTTACATTATCGTCGCACTCAATGTTGGTGATTTGTGTCACCAATAATAGTTCTAGTGTAATGGAATTAATTTGTTAATTAATATAATCGTAATAAATATTGAACAGGTTTGGGTGGTGCGGAGTGCATGCTTGTTTGAATTTATTTTGATTATTTAGAGGCGAAACCCCTAAACGATGGGGTCCGGGGGCAGCGCCCGGGGATAGTAAGTGTTGACTTTGGATTTCCGTGTTTTGTGTTGTAGGTTGAAATTACTTATGAGAAGGTAAGTAAACGATGCGAAATACTTATTTGTGATTTTTATTTATTACACAATTTCTTAGCAGAAATACTTATTATAATTAATTAATAGGTGAAGAACATGAGTGAGCTCACTCAAGGTAACAACATAGTTGTTCAATACTCGTGTTCACTGACACTTTTACATAGGGGTGTTATAGGGTCGGGTTGTCGGGTTTTGGGTTTATTCGGATCAGGTTAAATCGGGTTGAAGGTTTAAAAATACTAACCCGTAAAGAAATCGGGTTTTTGGGTTCGGGTCCATTCGGATCGGGTTCAATCGGGTCGGGTTAATATACTTATCGGGTTGAACAATCATTCAGCCACATAGTGAGAAATCCGGGGGTTACAAACTTACTGTTAAGCCTTAATTAGTAAAAGTAGTCTACAATAAGTGAACCTATATGAGAAATTAATTATTTTACTATGTATAAAACATACTAGTATGTCTTAACCGTTCGATACTTTGATTAAATAAACGTTCTTCATTAAACCAACATTTTTAATTGTTTTCAATAAAATGGTGATTATGTCTACTTAAAAGCAATATTAATATTAATATAATATCCAGTTATCAACATTAAATAATTGAGATCATATCCACTAACAAAACAATATTCAAACTATAAAAGCAAAAAGCAAAAGGTACTTAATATTAAATTAAATACTAAATACAAAACATACTGCTTTTGAATTCCGGTGAATTAAAGATGGCAGTTGTATATTGTATGATTAAGGACACTGATGTGGGAGTAGGATTTAGTCATATATAGTAAAGCTAATAGGGAATATGAATTGAGAGTGCAAAAATTGAATAAAACATGGCCTTTTACATGTATGATTAATGGACATAGATTAGTGGGTTTTTACTTATTATTGTGTACTTATCGGGTTAACCCGATAACCCGATAACAATGCATACTCAACCCAAACCCGACCTTATAACAATATCGGGTTATCGGGTTCGGGTCAAACTAACCCGATAAGCTTTTCAAACCCGATTAACCCGACCCTATAAGCCTTATCGAGTTCGGGTTCGGGTCGGGTTAACCCGGCCCCTTTGACACCCCTACTTTTACATGTATATATTTTCCACTTTTCCCTTGAATCTTTAACAGGTACATGTTGGGTCACATGGTTCATATCAGTCCAAATAGTTGTGGGTTATATATGTTATGGGTCACACAAGTGGAATGGGTCAAGTGAGTCACTTCTAATATATGGGGTCCTTTGATTCCGAGCCAAGAGTATCTTGCATGATCTCTTAGTGTGCCCAATCTCGTGACAATAATTACATTCAACATCACTAGATCCTGATCCATAGGAGTCTACTCCCGTGTCAGTGTAATTACCCCTATAACTACCTTGCTGACCCCCACGAGATCCACCATGAAAACCACCTCGAAAACCATCACGAAAACTACCACGAGAACTGCCACGAAAACCACCATGACTCATAAGTGCAATGTTTTGAGTCGATTCAGTCGAAGGCTAAGGAGATTGTAGACTCTCATTTCAAAGAACACGTGAAAATGTAACCTGAAGAGAAAGGATTGCAGATTCATGAACTGAGATATGAGAAACTCATATTTTGGTCGCATGCCACTCAAGAAGCTTATCACCGCCATTTGTTCTCTTTGAATTTGCATCACTTTCACATCAGCACTTAAGGGGAGAAGTGCATTCATTTCTTATTAATTTTTTTAAACTCCATTACGTATGCAGTTAATGCACGATCATGTTGTTCCCCATGATAAAAGGATTTACAAACACTGTAAATCCGAGAAATATTGCTTTGTCTAGAGTATAAAAATTCCAAATAGTCCATCAACTCTTTCACATACTTGCAGTGAATAACTAAAGATACAACCGAAGGCTAAATTTTAATTCTCTCTATCCTTTGGGCGATTTCTGCCCAACCCTAAACCTTAAGTCGACACATTCAATCTTGCAATCTGCTCAATAATTCCAACGGATCTGCTATTTATCTTGGTCAGGGATTAATCTTCTGATTAATTCTTGAACAGATATACTCGTAAGTCCTTAGGATTTATTTGAGTCGGGCTTAATAATCATTTAGGTTTTGTTTAATTCGTATACTTGGAGTTTTTGGCAGATTTTGAATATCAATTGATACCATATTTATTGCGTTTACATTAAATTGGTAATTGGATTTCTTGCTTGGGCTACAAGATCTAAATGGCCAAGGGTTTTTAACTGTATTTCATTCTTTTTGCTTGCTTGGGCTACACGTTTAATTAATTTTGTTGATATTTCTGCTTGTGTTTATTCTGTGGCCGAATTGGTGCTGATTTGTATGAACAATTATCCGGCTTATCTAGGTTTTGTGTGATCAGATTGTTCCTTATCAGATTAGGGTTGTGGGGTGTTACCTTATTCTGCGCAAATCTTGGGGCGTAAAGAGGATCTATTTGGGACGATTAGGCAATTTTATGATTGTTGCTGTTGAATGCCATAGGTAAGAGATGGAAAGAGGGTTTCTAAGTCCGAGGAGAGGGGTGAAAGTGAAAAAAGATGATATTAGTAAATAGCAACCAAATGCAAAATCTATTCTGAAAAAAGCAAAGGTTATAAATTGGTTACTAATACAAGATAAAAGAGCCGATTCTCTCTCTCCTCTCTAGGGTTTTTGGTGATTTTTCAAGGGAATTGATCGATTTAATTTTCTGATCATGATTTCCAAATTCTAATCCGTTAACTTTGTTCCTCGTACATTAATTAATCTATTGCTGTTTTGTTGTGGTTTCTTTCTGGTTTTGATTTTGTGTTTAGAGATGAAGCAATCGGCATCAAAAAGGAAAAAGAAGAAATCTGTTGTTCTTGGATCGAAGGCTGCGGGTGTGGTTTCTGATGGTGATCAATATGGATCAGGAATGGCTTCTGATAATTCGTCTCATTCCTTACTTGATACTTCTGATCCGGTTGTGTCGCCAACCTCATCTGAATCTGATCATGCTGTTAATTCTGATTCTCTTGAGGCAAGACTGGAGCGTATACGTGTTCTTCATAGTAAACAGCATGAATCGGCTAGGGTTTCTCCTAACTCTACTTTTGAAAATGTGAATGAAGCTGCTAAAGCTCATGAAACGGCTAGGGTATTTTCAAACCCTAATACGGATGAAAAGGTTAATCCTTGGAGTGCAAGTTACCCTTCGCCTACTATGGAAACTAGTTTTAATCCTGATTTAGCCGATTCTAATGCTATAACTAGTTTTCCTGGTCAGAATTCTGGTGTTAATGCTTCTGCAATTCGTGATAATATTAAGGTAACAGGGTCCATCACAAGTGAACAGTTAGCCAAGGATGATGTGCATTATGTTGAACCGATTCATCAGGTTGGGATACAATCCTGTAAAATCCCTGAGGAATCAAGAGAAGATCTGGATATGGCCTATGCTACTGATGTGTCGGATGAGGAATTTGTTATGGAGACAAAGATTGAAGTACACAAGCTAAGAACGGACTCTTCATTATTTGGTAATAAAGGAGTGGATCGACTTATAGCAGCTACAGTTCCGGTTACTTCTCAAAATCAGAATTTGAGTGGGGGTAAATCATATGCTCAAGCTGTTGATCAGGTAAATAAACGCAAGGTTAATTTCCGAATGCTTAATTTGGCTCCACCAGATGATGTTGAAGCAGATTTGGAGATTCCTTTACAAACTGTGGTGGAGGCTAGTAAGAAATATTCAAACACTTTGTATGGTTATTTTATAGGAAAGAGGTTGGCATTCCCGGTGGTTCAAAACTATGTAATGAATGTTTGGAGAAAGTTTGGAATTGAACGTGTTATGATGCATGCCAATGGTTTTTTCTTTTTCAAATTCAATTCTGAATTGGGCATGAATCAGGTCTTGGAAGGGGGACCTTGGATGATTCGGTTGATACCTATTATTCTACGGAAGTGGACTTCGGATGCTGATTTGGCCAAAGAAGACTTATCTAAAGTTCCGGTTTGGATTAAACTTCATAATGTTCCACTTCTAGCTTTTAATGAGGTTGGTTTAAGTGGTATTGCAACGAAGGTGGGTACTCCCCTAATGCTGGATTCTTTTACGAGTACAATGTGTATGGAAGCTTGGGGAAGGCCTAATTTTGCTCGAGCAATGGTGGAGGTTGATTCGGGTACTGCATTAACTGAGTCTGTGGTGGTGTCTATTCCTAAAGTTGAGGGACATGGAAAATCGTTATATACAGTGCGAGTTGAGTATGAATGGAGACCTCCAAGGTGTAGTCTTTGTAAGATCTTTGGGCATAAAGATTCGGAATGTCCACAAAGTGTGGTACAGGAAACAGTAAATGTAGTGAACAATCAGAATTTTGTGGCTCCAAAGAAGTCAACTAGGCCACCTCCTAAATCAGTTAAACCTTCGGATGGGTTTGTCATGCGAAATCAGAAAACGAAGTTTGTTTACAGGCCCAAGGATCCGGGACAATCTTCCAATTCTACTAATCTGAATTCCATGCCGCAGCAAGTTTCAGTGAGTAACAAATTTTCTGTATTAAATTCAGATTTAGGTGATTGTCAAGTGGATCCGCCACAAGTATCTAAGTTGGTAACGAATGTGGTTGATGACCGAGGAAAAAGTATTGGCGATGAATCGGAAGATGATTGTGATGTGGAAGAAGGAAATAATGAAACGGCTGCCTTTGTGGGTGACCCGAATGCTTCATTTAATTCTGAGGGGGCAAGCACTCCCGGTTTACTTGGTTCCAATGGTTAGTTTGGCCTCATGGAATATTAGGGGTATGAACCGCATCCCTAAACAAAATGAGGTTCAGCAGGTATTAAGAGAGAATAATTTAAGTGTTTGTGCTGTTTTGGAATCACATGTTCATGTCTCTAAGTTACAGCGCATTTGTTCGAATGTTTTCTCGCATTGGGACTGGATTTCTAATGCGTCTCATTGTATAGGTGGTACTAGAATTATTCTTGGTTGGGATCCTGATGTTGTCGATTTGGTGTATCTTCATGCATCCGATCAGGTTATCCATTGTCAGATCGGTATTCGAGCAGTGAACAAGTTTTTCTTTTGTTCGTTTATTTATGCGGGAAATGATCACATACATAGAAGAGAGTTATGGCAGGACTTACGTAAGCATTCTCAATTTATCAATGGGAGACCATGGGTTCTATTGGGTGACTTTAATGCTCCTCTGAATCTAGAGGATACTTCTGTTGGACCATCTCGGTTTTCTATAGCTATGCGTGAGTTTAAGGAGTGCGTGGAGGATATTAATGTTATGGATATTAATAGTTCAGGTTTTCATTATACGTGGAATCAGAAGCCTAGTAGTAATGATGACATCTTGCGGAAAATTGATAGAGTTATGGGTAATGTGGAAATGACGAATATGTGGCCAGGATTAGTTGCGTTGTTTCAGCCTTATCGAATTTCTGATCATACTCCCGTAGTGCTGAAAGTGGATGTTCCTATTGGGCGATATTTTAAACCATTTAAGTTCTTCAATCTGTTAACACATAAAGCTGATTTTTTGAAGATTGTTCATGATATATGGCAGACTCCCGTGGCTGGTTATACTATGTATCGTATTATTAGTAGATTGAAGATGTTAAAACACCCGCTTCGTAAGTTAATGCAAAGGCAAGGAAATCTTCATCAGAGGGTGACCAAACTTCGAGTGGAACTAGACGAAATTCAAAAGAAGCTGGATGCTAACCCTAATTCGGTTGTTCTTCAGGAGGAAGCTGGTCACTATTTAATGGCCTATAATCAGGCTATTATTGATGAAGAACGTTTTTTAAAGCAGAAATCAAAGGTCGAATGGCTTCGTGAAGGGGATAGTAATACACGGTATTTTCATAATGTGGTGAAAGAGAAAGTTAGCCGAAACAGGATAAATGTTGTGGTTGATTTGCAGAATGTTCTCTATGAGAGAGAGCAAGTTCCTATCGCCTTTGTGAATCATTACCAACACTTTTTAGGGACTAATGGGGCTGTTTTACCCCTAAACGAGATGGGGCTGTTTTGTAAGAAAGTTCCAAGGGAGAAAGCTCTTGCTATGATTCGTGATGTATCTAGAGAGGAGGTTAAAGAGGCGATGTTTTCGATTGGAGATAACAAATCTCCAGTGCCTGATGGTTTTTCTGCTGCGTTCTACAAGAAGTCTTGGGAGATTGTGGGTAATGACATATACTTGGCGGTTCGGGATTTCTTTTCGAATGGTTGCTTGCTTAAGGAACTTAATCATACTGCTATAGTTCTACTCCCTAAAGTAACAACTCCCTCTAGCATTACTGATTTTCGTCCGATTTCGCTATGTAATGTCTTATATAAATGTATTAGCAAGGTCTTGTCTAATCGGATCAAAGAATCTTTGGGTGAAATAATTAGTGAAAACCAATCGGCATTTGTTCCTGGTAGATCTATTTCTGATAATGTTCTTCTAACACAAGAACTAATGCGGGGATATCATCTATCTAAAGGGGTTCCAAGGTGTGCTTTCAAAGTGGATATCCAAAAGGCGTATGATACCGTGAACTGGAATTTCTTAAAACAAATTCTACTAGGTTTTGGTTTCCATTCACATTTGGTTAAGCTTATCATGGCATGTGTGACCTCTGTTACGTTTTCTATCAACCTTCATGGTCACAATCATGGTTTCTTTAAAGGGGGTAGGGGGCTCCGTCAAGGGGATCCTCTATCTCCTTATTTATTCACCTTGGTCATGGAGATCCTTACTTTAATAATCAGAAGAAGAATTAGCGGGTCGGATGACTTTGACTTTCATGCCCATTGCGAGCAGCAACAGATTGCTAATATTTGCTTTGCTGATGATCTTTTTCTGTTTTGTAAAGGTAATTTTAATTCTGCTCGGATTCTTTCGCAAGCTATTGATGAGTTTACAGGGGTGTCTGGTTTAGCCCCAAGTCTTCCTAAAAGTACTGCCTTTTTCTGCAATGTGCCCACCTCTGTTAGGAATGACATTCTCTCTATTATGCCATTTGTAGAAGGGCAACTTCCTGTTCGGTATCTTGGTGTTCCACTAATTTCTACAGGATTACTTTCTCGTGACTGTAAGCCTCTTGTCGAGAAGGTACGTAACAGAATTGGTAATTGGAAAAACAAATGGCTGTCTTTGGCGGGAAGGTTGCAATTGGCCTCTTCGGTATTATCATCTTTACATGGTTATTGGGCAGCCATGTTTATTCTTCCTGTTAGCATCATTAAAGATATTGAAGGGCTGATTAGAGGCTTTATTTGGTGCCAAGGTGACATGAAACGCGGTAAAGCGAAGGTTTCATGGAAACATATGTGTCTTCCCAAGTGTGAAGGTGGTCTTGGTATCAAGAGACTTGATACGTGGAATATTGCTCTTATGTCCAAGTATATTTGGAACTTATTAAACCGGAAGGAATCAATGTGGGTGCGGTGGATTTATTTACATAAGCTACATGATCGTAGTTTTTGGGATGTTCCGATTAGAGGGGATATGAGCTGGTCGTGGAGGAAAATCCTTCAGCTCCGTGACCTTTTACGTAAACATTTCTGGTTTCGTGTAGGTAATGGAACCTCTATTTCGGTGTGGTTTGACACGTGGGATTCTATGTGCCCTTTGGCTAACCTGATTCCGCGTTACACTATTAATAGAGAATTTCAGATTACTAATTCAATGGCGGATGTGGTTATTGATAATCAGTGGAGTTGGCCTTCTTCTTGGCTGACAAGGTTTCCAATATTAAATCAGCTTTCATTGCCGGTTCTGAGTAATAACTCGGATAAGCTGTTTTGGAGATCCATTCGTGATGATTTGGTTGATTTTAAAGTTAGTCAAGTGTGGGATTCCATTCGGCCTAGGGCTGATTTAGTTGAATGGGTATCGGTGGTTTGGTTTCCTTTCTGTATACCCCGTCATGCTATCCATTTGTGGCTGGTTTTACGTGAAAGTTTGAAGACCCAAGATCGTTTGAAGCAATGGGATGTCGGTCCTTCGATCGACTTAAACCTGCTTCGGTGTTCTTTATGTCAGTCCCAACCGGACTCACATTCTCACTTATTTTTTGAGTGTTCTTTCTCATCTCAAGTTTGGAGGGAGGTCTTAAAATTTGCTGATTATAGATTTTATTCTACCCGATTGGTGGATTGTGTGGATTGGATAAAACCGATTGCTGCAAAGAAGTCTATCAAGAGTATTATTTTCAAGCTTCTCCTAGCTGCTTCTTCATACTTCATTTGGAATGAGAGAAATATGAGGCTTTTTCAGAAGAAAAGACGTTCTATAGGGCAACTGGTGGCTGCTATTATCGAGGTTATTCGATATCGGCTCTATTCTTTCAGATTTAAACAATCTAATCGTGTTCATAGAGCCATGGACATTTGGAAGATCCCGAGATCTTTAATTAACGAAGGCTGATTTCAGCATGGTGCGCCTACAGTGGTTCATTGCTTGGTGTCATAGTTATTGGTTTGATTTAGTCAGGTTGTTAAAATGGTGGTCATATGCTTGGCATGTCAAGTATATGTGCCTAGTATTTAGACTAGGCTTTTTGTGGTCTTCCACATCATTGTACTTGTAATGTTATATCTTGAGTAATAATATTTACCAGGGTAACCCCCTTTTACCCAAAAAAAAAAAAAAAAAGCAAAGGTTTAGACTACAAACAAGGAAAAGCTAGATGATGTAAACTAAAAAGGGAGGCAATCCGTTCTCCTCAGGTTTTGACGTTACTGATATCTCGTAAAAAGTCACGTTTTTACTACCGATATCTCTCTCATTCTAGAACGATTCTTGGCATTTGAACTCAAATACGGTTCAAATCAATGATATTATGCTTAGATGGTCAAAACAAGATTGCACGAGAAAAATCAAGCAAAACGGATGAAAAACGAAGATTCCACGCACGTTTGAAGATTCAAGGCATCAAAACGAGATTTAAAGATAAAAGTGCACGAACTAAGAAAACACGAACCGGGACGGGGGTAGGCCAGCCGCCGCCGGCCACAGGTAGGGCGGTGCCGGCCACCTGCCTCCTATCCCGATTCCTCTTTTTGGTCCTTGTACGTACCTGGTGCCACACCCTTACGCAATTGTACGTACCCGGTGTCACACCTTTACGCGATTGTACGTACCCGATGCACCACCTTTTCCACCTTTTGCTACCATGAGCCTCTAGTTGCTAACTTTAGCAAAATTTCAAGTATAAATAGGCACCTTGGGTTCACATTTTAGACACACCTTGATACATACTCCAAAATCATCTTTTCTCCACTTTTATTTTCTCTCTTTTGTTTCTCTCCATTTTCTTTCTCTAAGTTAATTAAATTAATTTGGTGAGAGATAAGTAGGAGATTAATTATGTAGTAGTTAGTAGTAGCTAGATTAGCAATGTAACGCTTTGGAACATTCGGAAGTAATATAAGCATCGTTTAGCTCGCAACAATTACGGGTAATATCTATCATTTCTTTTATTAATTAATTGTAATGTTCTTGTTTGATGTTTATGATTTATTAACATTAGAAATGTCTATTGCCATGATATGCGATTAGTTGCTTATATGTTTTCCATGATATAGATAGTTATAATGGGATGATATTAAATATTGTGAAGTAATATGACGGCCACTATTCGACTGTCCTCGGATAAAGTGCTGGAAATGCTTTATGCGGAGTACAAACGTATGGAAGTCTGAGAATGACCGAAGGTAGTTATATTACGGATCAATACAATAAATGTACTAAATGAAACTGTTAATAGTATTATGAACGAATGATGGCATGTTTGGCCAACCGCTTATGACCAGACTGCCCCAACTTATTCCGGTAGGGTAAAACCTGTTTATGTGACTATTAATTCAATAGACCATGCCATGATACGGACATCTCTGACGACCGAGATTGGGGAATAGGATTCGAGGGTAGTCGTTGGCCGATGTGTTCAGTACATTTTGGAGAACTTTCGGTGTATTGTAATTGTTTGTGTTTACTATCCATGTGACGTATCTTCTATCTGATTGCGGACAACTCTACATTAGTTAGTTGATAGGATCGTAAAAACAACTCATTCCAACATAGTTTAAATTTATAAAGAGAAACTTATATGAATGGGAATTATTAAACCTTGTTATTGTTTAAATATATGACACCAGACCTAATTTATGGAGTACCATTTCCAGTTATCCGCGTGACTACAACTTAGATATTAGGGAGTCATGAACCTTAATTGTAGTAAGTAGTTATCTGTACCCATAGCATGCAATAAGTAAGACACAGTGAGACCACTCGTTGCACATATTAGGTTTACATTTCTGTACTACTTTTAATTTAAATAGTTTAAGAGTGTCATTCTCACCGTCAATTACTCTTGACCGCATGTTGGATGTAATAAGTCATGGAACTATTCTATAAAGTACACTGGTTATTACTGAAAGGTATGGTCTGCACATGAAACATGTTTTTACAAACTACAAATAATCCAGGGATGTATAATTGTCTGAAAAGGAGAGGTCTAGGTCATAAATCAAAGAATTAGAGCTTAAGAAATGTATTAACAAGGTCTAGAAAGGAAAGTCCAAGTAACTTAGGTACATCAACCCCCTAGATCTTACATATTTGATTCTTTAAACATAACAAGTTAATAATGAGTTACACTATTAGAAGAACGAGATATAAGCTTTGGTGTTAAGAACAGTCGGACCTACGAGATGATGCGTTGCTTTATTCATGTACCTCGGTATTTCACCAAGATAGGTTGCTTATCTTTCAACTAGGTAAGTATTGGAAGTTTAGCGTATTGCTCCGATCAGAATCACGATAACCTAGTTCCTAGTGATATGCCAATGGGAAAATTAGTTGGTAAGGTTCTAATGTTTACACCAAAGTCTGTCAATCTATTAATCTGAAAGTGTCCCCATCATAAACACCATCCTAATATTGTATTATCCCAAGTCATGGCAAACCACGTCTTCCCTGTCCTTAGTTGTTCCATACGTGCTAGCTAGCTTATTTTAATTTTATTGTTTTAGTTATTTAAATTAGATAAAAACCAAACAAAACCAACTATCTGAACCCCATCTTGAAGACTGAATTATCCAAACGAGCTTCGCTTCAAATTCGACCGTCTGGAGATGACCCTGATCATCCTTACCACGTACTAGTATCAGGTACTTATACCTCGTGCCAGTAGGTAATTCGGAAGTTTAGGCCCCGAGCAAAATAAATTTTAAAACTCCCTGATCGCCCCCACAGTCGTTACAACAACACCAACGACACTGACGGCTGGGGTCGCTGTGACACTCCTCCAAATTAGGTATATAATTATACTTAATTTAATGTATTTCTTACGCTAATTCCTTGCTAAAAATTAAACTAAACCTATGATGTGGGATAAGTCTAGCGAGCCCAAATTTTTTGGACAAAAAGTATTACGAAAATTTATAATTATTTATAATTATAAATTAAACAATACGAAACAATATCAGAATGAATCCGACAAAACTAATACAACCGTTGGTGATACAAAAGTTCAGAAAGAACTCAGAAATATTTTCGAACAATTTTTATTTGAAAATATTATGTGAACTGGTTGGAACAAAAAGGAAACGGAAACAATTATACGTTTATTTAAAACGTATTGCACACGAACAGAAACAAATACAAAACGTACCCAAAGGTCAAAAATAATATAAGTTTTATTTTTTCCCTTCATGTTAAAGTATTTGAAGAATTACCTCAAAATATAATTACGAAATTTAAATGAAAACTGATACACAATTGGACCTTTACCCAAAATTAACGGGCTAAATAACATCGCCTAACTCAAATAATTGAGGGACAGATTGAAGCTAGTTCCATATTCCTACAAATTTAAAAACCATATAATATTACTTCCCCCTATCATAGTGAGTTACCAACCCTCAATAATTCTATCACCTACAATTTTCTTTCTTCACCTTCTGTGATCACTCGGTGCAAGAACAGGAGCAAGAAGCAGAAGAAATTTAATTTCTTCAGCATATCTAAGTGTTCATCTTCGACAACAAACATCAAACACACCAACACTTACTATCATACTCATCATCTCGATTGTAATCATTATCATCATCCAAATCCTTTTCATCGCATAAGTAAGGAACTTTACTTTCGATTTCTTGCTCAAATTTAACATATATATAGTGTTAACATAACTTTGTATTGTATATATTTCATGATGATGGGATGATTGATGGATTATTTTCTTTGAAATGAAATCTTAAGGAATCAAACATATAAACATAAAATTTAAATGTGTAAACTTGTTAGATTATATAATTGTTGTATATATATGATTGATAAATTATAGTTAAAACTTATGTAAGCGATTTCCACTTGAAATATAGCGAAAACACATAACGATCTTGAGCTAAAAACATCGAACAAAACCCGAAATGGAGCCGGGGAAAACTAACCGATCGGTTAGCCTATGCTAACCGATTGGCTAGCCTTGTAGAGCCGAACGACTCAATCAACTAAGCCGTAGGGCTAGTTGTTGGTTGAGCCGAACGGTTTACGATTTGATACCCGAACGATTCACGATGTATTTTAGTCAAACACAGACTTGCGATTAAATGGTACAAAAATATTAACGAATACACGACTAAAAATTATTATTATGATTATAATTTTTATAAAACTTTACGACACTAAATTTGGTACTAAAATTGTACACAACCACGGGACAATATTTTATACGGTTAGTTCTTCAAATAATGTTATAAAGTAGACGCGACAAACTTTGGGACGATAATAATTAATTATTTCGAAAATGACAATTTTTGAAACGAGTAAAATGATTGGTATAAACGTTATATTATGTATGTATATATACATATATACATAGTCAACAACTAATATATATATATAATAAAACGAACGATGACAACTTATATATATATATATATATATATATAGACACAAACTTTTAACAAGTATATTTATATATATATATATATATAAGGAGTACAATGAAATATATTTTCCTAACAATTGAAATTATATTTTCAAGCATAAACGACAACGATAATTTTATGTATATCTATACATATGTACATGACGACGATAAGGTATATATATATATATGAATATATATATATACTTATTAGCTGAATATATATATATATATATATATATACTTATATATACTTATTAGCTGAATATATATATATATATATATATATATATATTCAGCTAATAAGTATATATATATATATACACTTACACGCAATGAACTATTCGACGACTAATATAATTCGAAAAATAATAGTTATTTTCCAACGCATTTATCACCAACAATATTGTACAAACACTTAAACATAACGAGTAGTCAAATACTTATATTAAGTATGTGTATTGCGTCTAGGACTTTGAGGATGCTGTTGGACTACTACTACTACTAGCTGTTATCGCTCACACATTTGCTACCAGTGAGTTCACAGCCCCTACTTTCAAATGTTTTCTGCTTTTAAACATAGAAATTACTTGCTAACACATGCAATCAAATTATAAATGCTTTATAGCTTTATACAACTGTTTGATGTTTGAAATTACATTTTCATACTATTTTGGGAATTAGACAACGAATCCTAGAACGGACCTAGGCTTACGATGTCGTGCATAAAAGTCCTTATGACTACAGACTATAACCATTAGCTAGGTGACTCTAGCCACTGAGTATACGGATAGTACTATCGCCGTGATGACCCTCCCACAGATATGGAGCATATACTTACATGTCCTATTAGGCAAACAACTATTGATGGTCGTGGTTTGGTTATAGGGTTAGGTCGCGTTACTTTAACTCGTCAGGTTTAGCTCACCTTTCGAGGGATCACATTCTAAGTATTCCCACAAAACTACTATTTAGGAATTGAGTTCCTACAAACAACTATTTTGGAAATGTTGATCTTTAGTTAGATTAACCTGTGTTTCCTACTAGCAACGATATAGGAAATGTTATTCCTTGATTGGTTTAACCTGTGTTTCCTACAAACTATTATTTGGGAAATGTTATACATATTTGTAATAACTTGTGTTTCCGACACAACTAACAACTACTATGATTTTGGGAAATGTTATTTGTTATTAGATAACCTGTATTTCCTACAAACAACTACTAATTGGAAATGTTATTTATAAATGATTAACTTGTGTTTCCTACACTACATACAAACCTGTGAATTCACTCAACAATTTTGTTGACGATTTCTCTATGTTTTTCAAAGAATTAGCAGCATAGGTAAGAACTGCATGCATATCAGGACGGACAACCCGGACTTGTTAGGATGCCCACTACTTTTGGGACACTCAGATTTCCTTCATATTACTACAATTCATTTGTGGTTATATCTACGAAATCTACTTTTGTGTTATGTATTTTTATAAAATACTGTTTCAAACACTACTACTATTGTTACAACTTTTCTAAGTTGTAATCTTTTGTAAAACTACTTAATTATTGGCATCTTAATACATTATGTTCTGCGATAACCATATGCTCTGGATGTATGTATCTACTGGTTGTATTACTGCTCGCAGCCCCACCACGTCACTAAGCTTCCGCAAATTACTCTCACTAATTGTAATTATCGTTTGGCGGGGTGTGACAGACTTGGTATCAGAGCCATTGGTTATAGCAAACTAGAAGTCTTTAAGTGACCTAAAACCTTAGAGACCTAGACTATAGCCTTGGCTAGAACATTCATACATGCATACATTCATTTGCATACGATAATTATTGTCACAACGCGACTAGAGAAACATCTCTTCATACGTAAACTATTCCTACGAGGAACTCTATGAACACGATTACGATCACAACGACACGTTGGCACACGAGAAACCGCCACACGACTCTATCTCACACTTAATCTATTTTTGCACTATACAGACGACGCACTTGCATACCTGAGCGACTTATATCGGCTTAACAACGCGAAATGGTAAATGCCATCTACCCGTACCATATTGCTCAAAGTCTCATTTCACTAAAACTTCCTGCCACTCGTAGATGTGAACGTATAGGAACAGGGTTGAACGTTGTAATGTAGAGTTTGGTAATAAATACATATGTGAAAGAATACCCTAACAATTATGGCGGCCGAATTAATTGCAAAGGTATTACGACATATATGTGTTTATACGACCAGGTTCAAATGTCCAATGTGTCACTTCAAAGTCATAAGATACGTGACGGAGATACCGTTAAATCTTCCCATTGATCAATAACTTAACGATGTGAAACACCTTTCTTCACATTCTTTACCTTGGCAATGACTTCTGCATTTTATTCATCGCAAACGAAATCATGCCACCCAAGCAACGAACTACTAGGAATAGTCGACGAAACACCACACCACCCAACAACGAGGAAACTACTGATCAAATGATCGCGAGACGAATAGCTGAAGGTATTGCTCAGTATGAGGCAAGCCGAAACCACAAACATGTAGTTAACGACAGCGGGACGACCCCTACTAATGGTGAAACACCTATGAATACCCGCTGAGGGTGTTCATGTAAGACATTTCTAGCCTGTAAGTCAAATACTTTCCGCGATACAGAAGGTGCTATTGGTATTATCCATTGGATAGAAAAGATGGAATCGGTGTTGTACATCAGTGACTGCTTACCTGACCGTATGGTGAAGTATGCCACCTGTACCTTGGTTGACAAGGCGCTAACATGGTGGAACAGTCAGCTCCAATCTCTTGGAAGAGAAACTGCTCACTCCTTGTCATGGGGAGTACTGAAGAACATGATGTTGGAAGAGTTCTGTCCGCGTAATGAGATGCGGAAGGTAGAAACTGAATTGTGGGACATCAAAATGATTGGTGCTGATGTCACTGGGTACACCACTAAGTTTCAGGAACACGCATGATTAGTGCCACATATGGTGACACCCGAATTTAAACGCATTGAGCGTTACATCTGGGGCTTGGCACCTCAGATCGGGAGCCTGGTTACATCATCAGAACCTGCCACATTCAGGAGCGCTGTTACTCTGGCGCAGAGGTTGACCGATGAGGCGGTCAGAATGGAACCTTGACTAAGAAGGTTGTGTCAGGGAAATGTAAATTAAGTAACACTGATGCTGGTAGTTTTGGTGGTGCAAAGAGAAAGTGGAATGATGGTGGTACTGACCTTCGAGGTCAGTAAAACAAGAAAAGTGGAGGAAATGCAAAGGTATATGTTGCCACCACTATTGAGTCGAAACCATACTTGGGAAGCAAGCCCAAGTGTGACAAGTGTGAAAGGCATCATGAGGGTAATTGTGCCTATTGTGGCAGCTGCAAACGCTGGGGTCATCCAACCCAACAATGCAGAGGTAACCCTCATGCTAGGGTTAACAATGAGCGGCAGAACACCAGTTGTTTTGAGTGTAGTGACATGAGGCATTTCCGAAACCAGTGTCCCAGACTCAACAACCGCAATAACGATAACAATAATCAAAACCGCAACAACAACCAAGGCCGTAACAACAACCAGAACAACAATAACCGTGGCAACAACAATGACCGAGCCAACAACAACAGTCAACCGGCTCGAGGAAGGGCATTCGTAATCGAAGCACAGGATGCACGCCAGGACCCTAACATGGTCACTGATACATTTTTCGTAAACAACCATTACGCCTCTGTGTTAATTGATTCGGGTGCCGATTTAAGTTTTGTGTCTACTGAGTTTAGACCACTACTAGAACTTGAATCCCGTAAAATAAATAACAAATATTTTATAGAACTAGCCGATGGTAAGTTGATCGAGTCAGGAGAAATAGTACCGGGATGCACCTTGAAGTTAGAGGGTCATCTCTTCGAAATAGACTTACTACCGGTTAAGTTGGGAAGTTTCGACATCGTAGTCGGTATGGACTGGTTATCGAAGAACCGCGCTGAGATCGTATGTTTCAAAAAGTTGGTATGCATACCGCTACCAACAGGTGAAACTTTGGTGATAAAAGGGGAGAAACGAAAGAGTGCCACAAAGATGATTACTTGCATGAAGGCCAGTAAGTATCTTCGAAAGGGATACTAGGCATTTTTGGCACATGTTGTAGAAAAGAAGCCCGATGAGCGAAGTATAAATGATATACCAATCGTAAGTGACTATCCGGGAGTGTTTCTTGGCGACTTACCAGAATTGCCACCCCCGCGACAGGTCGAGTTTCATATCGATCTGGTGCCCAAAGCCGCACCAATCACCCCCGCACCTTATCGTTTAGCTCCATCAGAGATGCAGGAGTTGTCTACACAGTTAGCAGAACTCCTAGACTTCGGATTCATCCCTCCAAGATTTTCGCCTTGGGGAGCTCCGGTCTTGTTTGTCAAGAAGAAGGATGGATCTATGCGGATGTGCATCGATTACTAAGAACTGAACGAAGTAACTATCAAGAACCGATACCCGTTACCACGTATCGATGATCTGTTTGATCAAATGCAAGGGTCAAGTTTTTATTCAAAAATCGACCTACGATCCGATTACCACCAACTAAGGGTTTGGGAAGAGGATATACCGAAAACTGCATTCAGAACTCGTTACGGTCTCTACGAGTTCCAAGTCATGCGTTTCGGGCTAACAAACGCACCAGCAGTGTTCATGGATCTCAAGAACAGAGTATGCAAACCTTACCTCGATAAGTTCGTCATCATTTTTATTGACGACATCTTAGTATACTCACGAGCAAAGGAGGATCACGAACAACACTTGAAATTAATCCTCGAACTACTTGAGAAAGAGAAGCTGTATGCAAAGTTCTCTAAGTGCGAGTTTTGGATGCGAGAGGTGCATTTTCTTGGTCATGTGATAAATGATAAAGGAATCCATGTGGACCCGTCTAAAATTAAGTTGATTAAAAACTGGGATGCTCCGAAAACCCCATTCGAGATACGACAATTTCTTTGTCTAGCTGGCTATTACCGTCGATTAATTGAAAATTTTTCGAAAATAGCCCAGCCACTTACCGCTTTAACTCAGAAAGACAAGAAAATTAACTGGGGCGAGAAGCAATAAAACACCTTCCAGTTGCTAAAACAGAAACTGAGCACCGCGCCCATCCTATCACTATTGGAAGGAGTAGAGAATTTTGTTGTCCACTGCGATGCTTCGCATCTGGGATTAGGTTGCGTATTGATGCAAAATGACAAATTCATTGCATATGCATCACGAAAACTGAAAGTGCACGAGAAAAACTATACAACTCATGACTTAGAGTTGGGAGCAGTTGTTTTTGCACTTAAGATTTTGAGACACTATCTATACGATACAAAGTGTACGATCTTCACCAACCACAAGAGTCTCCAACACATATTCGACCAGAAAGAGCTCAACATGAGACAACGATGTTGGGTTGAGTTACTAAACGATTACGACTATGAGATCAAATACCACCCGGGCAAGGCTAACGTTGTAGCAGATGCCCCAAGTCATAAGGAACGAGTAAAACCTCGCAATGTTTGAGCTTTAGGATTGACAATCCACTCGAACCTCATTACCCAAATCCGTGACGCTCAACAAATAGATTTCATTCCCGAACGCTTTAAGGAAGAATCCTTGAAGGGAATGGAAAAACAACTTGAAGCAAAGGACAACGGAGTGTTGTACTTCATGAACCGAATTTGGGTTCCGTGTATAGATGAATTGCGCAAGTTGGTATTGGACGAAGCTCATAAGTCCAACTATTCGATTCATCCTGGTGCAGATAAGATGTATCACGATCTAAAAGTATTTTATTGGTGGCCTGGCATGAAACGAGACATTGCCACCTAACATGTGCGAAAGTCAAGGTCAGATACCAAAAACCGTCAGGACTTTTGCAACAGCCTGAATTGCCCAAATGGAAATGGGAACAAATTACAATGGACTTCATCACAAAGTTATCTAGAACAACGTCTGGAGCAGATACCATATGGGTGATTGTCGACCGACTGACAAAGTCAGCCCACTTTTTAGCCATCAAGGAAAACGATAAGATGGAAAAGCTGACTAGAATCTATCTGAAGGAGATTGTTTCTAGACATGGTGTACCGTTATCCATTATCTCCGATAGAGATACACGATTCACATCTTACTTTTGGCAATCCCTCCAATGGGCACTTGGTACTCGACTAGATATGAGTACCGCCTACCATCCTCAAACCGATGGACAAAGTGAGTGAATGATACAAATGCTCGAATACTTATTACGAGCATGTGTGATAGACTTTGGGGGTTATTGGGATACTCACCTACCTCTAGCAAAATTTTCTTACAACAACAGTTATCACACCAGTATACAGATGGCACCATTTGAGACGTTGTATGGACGCAAGTGCCGATCACCACTCTGTTGGGCAGAGTTGGGTGACAGACAACTATCTGGACCCGAGATTGTATAGGAAACTACAGAAAAGATATTTCAAGTGCTAAACCGATTGAAAGCAGCACGAGACATACAAAAGAGTTACGTTGATAACCGCCGTAAACCTCTTGAGTTTCAAGTAGGAGACAAGGTCTCACTCAAAGTATCGTCCTGGAAGGGGATAGCACGATTCGGCAAATGAGGAAAGCTGAACCCACGTTACTTTGGACATTATGAAATCCTTGCGAGGATTGGTCCCGTCGCCTACAAGCTCAAACTACCCCAAGAGCTTAGTAGCATCCACGACACTTTTCACATTAGTATCCTCAAATAGTGCATATCGAATGAGACACTAATCATCCCTCCTGACGAAGTTTTCATTGATGCAAAACTAAATTTTATGGAGGAACCCATCGAAATAATTGATCGGAAAACACATAAACTGTAACACCCGACTTTTCACATCATAATTTATAATATATTAATCTTAGGAAGCGCGATTCCCAAACATTTACAAAACATTTCAACAACGTTTACAAACTTACATCTTATACTTGCAAATATTTAATTACATATTAACAAAACGGGTGTTACTAAAACTTTCCAACATAACTATCAAAAGGTCAGAGTTAGCGCATCAAGTCAGACATCCGGCTAAACATCTCCAACATATCTACATCAACCAACCACAATCTGCAAAACATTCAACAACGAGGGGTTAGCTTACGCTAAGTGAATGGAACCGTAACCGACGGTTCAATCCAATCATAACAAGTCTTACAACTAAATAAACCACAACTAATTAAACACATAAGCACATAACGTCAAGAGGATCGGCGGTTCCTGTATGCTATTCTCAGTATACCACGACCACTGCGCGCCATGCCATTCACAGTGATCTACCGATAGCCTGACTACTACCTTCACAGTGTTGGTTAGTTCTCAACTATGTGTATCAAAGTAACCAAGACAGCTACACAGTATTAGCCAGACCCAACCAACCAACGTTGACCTCTGAATCAACCATACAACTTAACAACTTGTCACATAAAGCATATCATATGCAATTATGAAAATCAGCTGAACAACTTTCACAACTGGATCAATCAACTTCAATCAACATAATCAACAACTGTAATAACTGAAATTAATCATGGCAACAACTACAACATAAGCTATCCTGGTTTACCCGTTGTAACCGAACCCGTTACAACCGAGTTGGACCGAGGACTACGGTAACCACTCACCAATATATATGATCTTCAACTCAGTGGTCTAATCTTACTGAGTTGCCGCCCGCTTATCTGGAATCACAATAACATCAAGTCAGTAACTCATCCCAACTGATTAACTATTACTTTAATTATAAACATATTCAATTAAATAACATCAACTATTATAATATAACAACCAAACTACACCTTTTCTATTTATTACCCAAAATCCACCATTTCAAACCCATAGCAGATCGGCTTCTCAAAGCCGATCGGCTATCCTAGTGCATTTCTGAATTTTATTTGCAAAGTCAAGTTCTGTGACATTTTTCAACTAACAAAGCAGATCTTCTTTGCTTAGCCGATCTGCTTTTCATGTAAAGCAGATCTTCTTTGCTTAGCCGATCTGCTAATGTGCCCAAACCCAGAAATCAGCAACTTTCTGCACAATTTCAGCTCGAACCAACATCCAATTTTTCACAACAACAGCTACTAAATACCAATTTTTATCAAAGGGAAATCACCAACATCACACTAGCATAATATAACCATAAACAAGCTATCTATTTTTAATCTCAAGCATACATCATCATCAAATCCCCAAATTTTCACCAAACCCTAACTCTAAACTTAATCTTGAAGAACACTAACTAATATTAACATATAAACATCATATAAACATTACATATCTTCAAATAATCATCATCTAATCAACAAAACATGAACTAAAAGCTTTAATTCATACAAATCATCTATATATTCAACAATTACCTATTTTCCATACAAGAGTATCAAGAACACTAAGTTACTTACAATTAATTGATGAACAAGATGATGATGATGCAAGAATGATGATAATCTGATTTTGATGATAAACTATAATGGATTCAAGTACAAACTCTTTTGATTTTCAAGTATGTGTGTATTTTCTCTCAAGAACAAAGGAAGTGAAATGTTAGGTGAAAATGAGTCGGTCTCCACCGCCCCACTCTTTTATCTGTGATTATATTTTACCCCTTCTAACTCTATTGTCTGGAACCTGAAAATACTCGCGAGATAAAATATTTTATTTTACTGTCAACTTTATTTATTTAAAACAAGTAATATTTTACTTGTCACAATAAAAACTGAAACTCTTTTACTTGTTTATTTTCAAAACAACCTAATAAACTATTTTCCTTTATTAAAATAATCTTTTATTTCCAGGCCCAGAAACAGGATGTTACAAATCTTCCCTCCTTAAAGGATTTCGTCCCCGAAATCCAATCCCATACAACATTAACCCAAACGCTACCAATTACACCTAATCATACAATACTAATTTCAACTTATATATCACAACAAAATCAAGATAAAATCTACCTGGGTTGTTATCTTCAAGCAAATCTCCTACTGTCATCTGAAAAGCTCTAGGAGGCGCCATCTTTCTCTTCTGCCCAACCGATGCCGCAGAACCCGAACTTCCAGCTAAACCCGAACCTTGATTTAATTTCTCAGGACATTGCCCTGCCCGATGTCCTTCCTTCTGACAGTTCCAACACACAAACTGAGGAAAAATGCAGTCTCTAATACCATGCCCTAATGATCCACATTTAATACACCTTGAAGTCTGAGGAGTAGATGGACCCGAATGTCTCGACTTACAACTTATACACCAAGGATTACTTCCCACTGAATCCTCACTAAAAACTAATCTCCTATTCGATTCTTTGTTCCTAGAAGAACTACTTTTAGATTGATGCAAAGCCTTATCTTTACTCAACTTATCTGTTGCCCGCAAATCAACATCCACCGACCTAGCTAATGTAAAAGCCTGAGTCAAAGAATTAGCTAACCTCACCGACGTCTGATAATCTGGAGGTAAGGTCTTAACAAAATGAGTAATCCTCGTCCTCTCATCCGGAACCCATTGTTGAACAAAACGTAACTTCTCTGTAAATTGATTAATAAGCTCATCCATCGTCATTTGCTCAGTCAACTGCAAATCCAAAAACTCCTGCCTAATCCTAATCGTATCAAACTCTGAACAGAATTGCTTACAAATTTCATTATGAAAATCTGCCCAACGAATACTCGATCTCTGCTCAGATGTCAAATGTGCAGTTATAGAGTCCCACCAATTCATTGCTTGACCTTTCAATAATTGTACAGCATAACCAACTTTCAATTCCTCCTCACATTGGCACACCTCAAACTTTCTTTCAGTATCCCTTAACCAATTCAAAGTCACCATTGGATCATTACCTCCTTCAAATTCTTTTGGACCACTAGATTTGAATGTCTTATACGAACACAACTTTCTCTGTTGTTGAGGTACTGGAAACTGATAATCAAAGTTCCTCGGTTGAGTCAACCTATCTTGTTGTTCCTTATACAACTGTTCTATCTTTCTTAACCTTATCACCTCATCCTCTAACTGTAACTGATAATCATCCAGATTCGCATTATAAGTACCAATCTGCCCATGATTACCATCATGAGTTTCTGAAGATGGAATATCATTTCTGGAAACATTGTTGATCGGGTTCTCATTATCTGCCATTTCTGTACTCAAACAACATAACTCACAACTTGTTAATCGTTAGTACAACCTATACTAACCAATCAACCTCCCATTCAATAGCTAAACCCCTTACCGGAATGTTTGACTTACACTAACTAGATTTGGGATTGAACATTTACCAATGCTCAATTCACCCAAACCTATGCTCTGATACCAAACTGTAACACCCGACTTTTCACATCATAATTTATAATATATTAATCTTAGGAAGCGCGATTCCCAAACATTTACAAAACATTTCAACAACGTTTACAAACTTACATCTTATACTTGCAAATATTTAATTACATATTAACAAAACGGGTGTTACTAAAACTTTCCAACATAACTATCAAAAGGTCAGAGTTAGCGCATCAAGTCAGACATCCGGCTAAACATCCCCAACATATCTACATCAACCAACCACAATCTGCAAAACATTCAACAATGAGGGGTTAGCTTACACTAAGTGAATGGAACCGTAACCGACGGTTCAATCCAATCATAACAAGTCTTACAACTAAATAAACCACAACTAATTAAACACATAAGCACATAACGTCAAGAGGATCGGCGGTTTCTGTATGCTATTCTCAGTATACCACGACCACTGCGCGCCATGCCATTCACAGTGATCTACCGATAGCCTGACTACTACCTTCACAGTGTTGGTTAGTTCTCAACTATGTGTATCAAAGTAACCAAGACAGCTACACAGTATTAGCCAGACCCAACCAACCAACGTTGACCTCTGAATCAACCATACAACTTAACAACTTGTCACATATGCATATCATATGCAATTATGAAAATCAGCTGAACAACTTTCACAACTGGATCAATCAACTTCAATCAACATAATCAACAACTGTAATAACTGAAATTAATCATGGCAACAACTACAACATAAGCTATCCTGGTTTACCCGTTGTAACCGAACCCGTTACAACCGAGTTGGACCGAGGACTACGGTAACCACTCACCAATATATATGATCTTCAACTCAGTGGTCTAATCTTACTGAGTTGCCGCCCGCTTATCTGGAATCACAATAACATCAAGTCAGTAACTCATCCCAACTGATTAACTATTACTTTAATTATAAACATATTCAATTAAATAACATCAACTATTATAATATAACAACCAAACTACACCTTTTCTATTTATTACCCAAAATCCACCATTTCAAACCCATAGCAGATCGGCTTCTCAAAGCCGATCGGCTATCCTAGTGCATTTCTGAATTTTATTTGCAAAGTCAAGTTCTGTGACATTTTTCAACTAACAAAGCAGATCTTCTTTGCTTAGCCGATCTGCTTTTCATGTAAAGCAGATCTTCTTTGCTTAGCCGATCTACTAATGTGCCCAAACCCAGAAATCAGCAACTTTTTGCACAATTTCAGCTCGAACCAACATCCAATTTTTCACAACAACAGCTACTAAATACCAATTTTTATCAAAGGGAAATCACCAACATCACACTAGCATAATATAACCATAAACAAGCTATCTATTTTTAATCTCAAGCATACATCATCATCAAATCCCCAAATTTTCACCAAACCCTAACTCTAAACTTAATCTTGAAGAACACTAACTAATATTAACATATAAACATCATATAAACATTACATATCTTCAAATAATCATCATCTAATCAACAAAACATGAACTAAAAGCTTTAATTCATACAAATCATCTATATATTCAACAATTACCTATTTTCCATACAAGAGTATCAAGAACACTAAGTTACTTACAATTAATTGATGAACAAGATGATGATGATGCAAGAATGATGATAATCTGATTTTGATGATAAACTATAATGGATTCAAGTACAAACTCTTTTGATTTTCAAGTATGTGTGTATTTTCTCTCAAGAACAAAGGAAGTGAAATGTTAGGTGAAAATGAGTCGGTCTCCACCGCCCCACTCTTTTATCTGTGATTATATTTTACCCCTTCTAACTCTATTGTCTGGAACCTGAAAATACTCGTGAGATAAAATATTTTATTTTACTGTCAACTTTATTTATTTAAAACAAGTAATATTTTACTTGTCACAATAAAAACTGAAACTCTTTTACTTGTTTATTTTCAAAACAACCTAATAAACTATTTTCCTTTATTAAAATAATCTTTTATTTCCAGGCCCAGAAACAGGATGTTACATAAACTCCGACGCAGTCGGATCAAACTAGTCAAGATTCGATGGAACTCGAAACGCGGTCAAGAGTCATAGCTCAACTTATTCGAGAGCGTGAGGATAAATTACAAAGAAATACCCTCACCTATTCGAGAGCGTGACCTACACTCACGGCTCAACATAAATCTCGGGACGAGATTTCACTAACGGGGGGAGAATGTGACACTCCTCCAAATTAGGTATATAATTATACTTAATTTAATGTATTTCTTACGCTAATTCCCTGCTAAAAATTAAACTAAACCTACGATGTGGGATAAGTCTAGCGAGCCCAAATTTTTTGGACAAAAAGTATTACGAAAATTTATAATTATTTATAATTTTAAATTAAACAATACGAAACAATATCAGAATGAATCCGACAAAACTAATACAACCGTTGGTGATACAAAAGTTCAGAAAGAACTCAGAAATATTTTCGAACAATTTTTATTTGAAAATATTATGTGAACCGGTTGGAACAAAAATGAAACGGAAACAATTATACGTTTATTTAAAACGTATTGCACACGAACAGAAACAAATACAAAACGTACCCAAAGGTCAAAAATAATAAAAGTTTTATTTTTTCCCTTCATATTAGAGTATTTGGAGAATTACCTTATTAATCCCTTATAGATTTTCAGTAAAAGCTTTGAGAATATTATTAAGAATCGCGGAATAATACTTAATAACAATCAAGAACAATAATACTTGCAGAATACGAATTACTTGAAGAACACGAATAACCACCAAAAGCTTCAATATTATTAATTAGATAATAATACGAATATTATTAAGAATTACCTTAATATTAGAGTATTAGAGTATTTGGAGAATTACCTTATTAATCCCTTATAGATTTTCAGTAAAAGCTTTGAGAATATTATTAAGAATCGCGGAATAATACTTAATAACAATCAAGAACAATAATACTTGCAGAATACGAATTACTTGAAGAACACGAATAACCACCAAAAGCTTCAATATTATTAATTAGATAATAATACGAATACACGGCTTGTATTAGGGTTTACAACCTTGAAGCTGATAAATTTCTTACGTACGTATTCTAGGTATTAGGTACTCTATTTATAATGCATAAAGTCCTATTTACAATCTCCTATAATTATGGAAACATGATAACTTCCATAACAACTCAAACTTATCCAACCAACCTGTTAGAAACATGAACAGTGTTAACTACCTCATACACTAACAGTTGTAACTACTCAAAACTAGCAGTGGTAACCTCTTGTGTTCTTCAGATCTTCACTAACAGTTGTAATTCTTTCAAGAACAATGATAATATTAACACTAACAGTGTTAATGCCTTGTAAACTTCATACCAGCAATTGTAAGTAATCTTCAAATACTCAAATCCCAACAATCTCCCCCTAAACTTAATATGTACCTCACATTATTAAGTTTCTCTTGGTTCTTCACTTTGACCTCTTGCAGATGCTTTCAAAACATTCATTGATTTTGCTTTTGACGTCTTTGATATTCTTCCTTCTTATGTATCTGATTCAAAATCATATATACTAAATTTTCTGCTGCATCATTGTTTAATGAAGCATACAATCTAGCATTCTTCAAACTTCTCAGCAAACTCAAATTCATCTCATACTCTCTTTCTGTAAGCATCCACAACATTGTGCCATCTTCCATAATAACCTGATGTATGCGTGAATTAATCAGATAATTCCACTTCTTGACTTGTTGAAATGTATAAAACTGAAACACAAACTTCTCAGGCTCAAACATCATGCTAATACTGTTCCAGGTACCCATCTCCATAATACTTTCAAACTTCTTTGAATTCAGATTCTTTTCAGTCCCAATTTCATACAACCTCACCAAATCAACTCTTGGTATCACTTTAAACAGCTCTACAACAGATCTCCAAAATGATAAACTTCCATCAGCTCTTTCAACCCTTAATCTTTCACACTTAACTGGAATTGTGAATTTATCAACTGACCAATCAATAATTCCTAGTAATTCTTCTGGAATTTCCATATTCAAATAATTTACCATAATTACATCATTCAAATCAACTTGTCTTCTAGGCAAATCAGGAATAGATGCATATTCCTGTCTCAATTTCTCTTTTATCTCTGCACTCTGCCTTGCCCATTCTTTTTCTTTTGCAATATCTTCCTCTATCTTTTGTTGCTTTTTCTTTTCTTTTTCTGCCTTTTTCTTCCTTTCAGTTCAGCTTCTGCTCTCTTCTGTGCTTCTGGATTCATAAACGTATCTCTATCCCACATTCTTTGAAGTCCTTCAACTGACATTCTCTGCAATCTATGCTTTGGCAAAGTACCTTGAAGCTTTGCAACCAAATTCCTCTTTATTTGAGCTCTAGTTAAAGGTTTAGAAGCCCTTTTCTTTCTAGCTTCCTCTTCCTGCTTTCTTTTAACCTGATTAACTAAGAATTCAATGTCATCTTCTTTCTGTTCTTTCAGATTCTGCTCATCCCATTCTTTCACTTGTTCTTTTGTCATCATAACCCATTCAACAGGAGACACTTCAACCTTTATTAATCCTTGTCTTAAAACAGCAGCATCATACTCTGCTTGTAATCTCCTAGCATACTCCTCATCATGAGCAGTTGCTTCAAGTGGCACTTGCTTAAACTTTTTCTTCTTTGGTTCTTCTTCCAGAATACCTTTTCCTTTATCTTTTGGATCAATCTTAGGCAAATCTTTCTTTTTAGCTGGAGCTGCAGAAGGTTCTCTTATCGAAATAGGTGGTAAAGTTGTTGTTTCCTTTTCTGTTACAGACTTGAGTTTATTTGCTCTAACAGAAAACGCAGGAATTGATTTCTATCTTTTAGTCTGTGGAGTACTTGGAGATGCAGTATTTTTCTCTTCTATTCCTGATTTTTCAGCATTGGCAGAGTTATCTTCTTTATCTTTCTCTTTCTCTTTCTCTTTATCATCATCTTTTTTTTACCTTCAGATTTTTCTTTCACAGTCTCAGTCTCATGAGGTGTTGGTGTTTCCACCTCAATTTCCTCATCAATTTGTTCAGAATTAGAACCAGTTGGTACTTTATTCTGATCATCATCATCCTGATTATCACCAACATTCCAAAAATCATTAGGATCAGGAGTATCCTGAGCACTTTTTCCTTTTAAAACATCACTCAGATCATCAATATGAACATTCTTTTTGTCACCCTTATTAGTCCAAAATTTCTCCCCCTTTTTGAAAGCATCTTTTGGAGAGTCACCTTCAACCAGGACATACTCCTTTCCCTGTTTCAATACTTTGACCACAAGCTTTTCCAATTGAGTGACTCTATGCTTCAAGTCTGCTATCTCTGCATCTTTTGCTTTATTCTTTCTCCTTTCCACCTTGAACTTTTCCCAAACATAATCAACCATTTTCGTCAATTCCAAGTTAGTTCTAGCCTCATCACCATCAGGATGTGACTCCCTTGGTGAATCATTGACAAAAGTATCACAAGCTGCATCATACCTAGTATGATCATCAGATTCCCCTTGGTTATTGGTACTGGGACCACCAAAATCATCTACAGGAGTAGAGTCATGTTCTGGTGTTGCCTCTGATTGGGTCTTATTGATGTTACTTCTGTCCTGCTCTGTCAGTGGACTAGTAGCAGTAGAAGTAGCCCTCACAGAATGGTCACCCTACTCCTCATGGACCACATGCTGTTCCTGACCACTGTCATGAGTCTGAGATGTTTGAGCAGCATGAGCCTCAAACACCTATTGTCTAGCTCTTTTGGCTTTGCTAACATATGTTTTTAGATTGGTCCCTTGTTTTCTTATGGTACCCCCAACCACTGTTGGTTGAGAATGAATGGGTTGTTCCATTCTCTCAGCAGCTGGGTCAGCCTCAGTTGGTTGTACTGGAGCTGTAGTGGAGGGTGCAGGAAGCATTGTAGGAAACAAAGCTGTAACCCTCCCAGAAAACTTAATACCTTTTATTAAAGTATCTCTCTTCATATTAGCAAAAACTTTTGGTTTTAAAGAAGAGATACCAATAACTCTATCCAAAGCAGGCAATTGAGCAATTTGTTCATTTAAAAATAATTGCACAAACCTTGGATACATCAAAAACTTAAGCTTTGGTTGATTTATGTTTCTTAGCATACCAGCAAAAATAAAATTTGAAAAATTAAATCGTTGACCAGTAGCTAAACAGACTAATGCATACCCTACATTACTACTGAATTGTTCAAAAGATGATCGTTTAGAAGATAAACAGTGTAATAATGTATGTATCAAAAATCTCCATTGATATGAAAATAAGGTTTTCTGAAAAACAAAACCACCCAAAGTACCCTCATATCCCATTGCGCGTAAATTGGTATATAAAACATCATCAGAAAGTGAAGTAATACCTCCTTCATCTTCAAGACGAAGAGAAGAACGTAAAGAAGCCTCTGTAACCCCCACTTGTTGCTCTGCAACTATTGATACGATTCTTTGAATGCCCGCTTCTTCCTCGATTTTAGCATTAACCCAGAAATCATTAATGTATTCATGTGATATACGAGGATTAATGGTTAACACATTGAAAATATGTGAAGCGCGCAAGAAATCAATGATTTCAACATAATCATTGGCGTTAATCGGTTTAACTAAGAAAGCGATCATATTATGATCTTTGCCAATCAGTAGTTGAATTTTAGACGAAGAAGAAGAAGCCATGATTGAAATTCAAAAGAAACAGAATTGATGAAGCAGTGGTTAGCAAGGAATAAGCATAATGAAAAAGTGCAAGGGTTTGGCGTATATATACTGTAAGTTTCGAAAACCTAATTTCAAAACCAAATCCCCAAATTTAACATCAACAGTGCAAACCGTTTTAAAACAGTGGAAACTAAGTGTTAAACTAACGGTGATTAAGTTAAACACTTAGAACACTTTTTGACTGTTAATAATACTAACAGTGATAACTAGTTAATGGAAATAACTCCCAACCAAAGGAATTATAACTCAACACTAGTATCTTAATTAGTATTATTAAAAGGAACAGCAATTTTTTTTTATTTTTTTTAAACACCAAAGAAATAAACCTGCAAAAATAAAACAAAGAAATTTCCAAAAAGAAATCGAATTAACGCCATAATGAACAGTTATAACTGAATAGTATAAACAGTGGAAACTGATATAATAACAGTGATAACTGTTACACTAATAGTGGAACTAACAGTTATTACTGAGTAGTGAAAACAGTGGAAACTGTTTACACTAACAGTGATGGTCGTTTAACTGACAGTGATAACCTGCAAAGGGTTAATTCTAAAAGCAAACAGTAATAAAAATAAACTAACAGTGAAAACAAAGTTTACATATACAGTGGTAATTTAATAGTAATAATAATAGTGATAATCAGTTGTGAGTTGAGAAAACGCAAAACAGTTATAACTAACACTGTTATTATCAATTACATCTATCAGTATCTAATCCTTAAGCATTACAGAGATAATTTACAAAATATTTATGAGAAAACGGTTTAAGAAGATTTAATCAGACCAATACTGGTGACCAAGTATGTAAATCTACCCACATCAAAAGCTTTGGTGAACAAATCTGCAAGTTGATTATCAGTATGGACTTTTATAATCTGAATAAGTCGTTTTTCATTACAATCTCGTATAAAATGATACATGATCTCTATATGCTTAGTTTTAGAATGTTTAACAGGATTATTAATGATACTGATAGCAGAAGTATTATCAATAAAAATAGGAGTGTTTAAGAAAGTTAAACCATAATCAAGCATTTGATTCTGAATCCACAAGACCTGAGCACAGCAATTTGCAGCACCTACATACTTAGCTTCAGCAGTAGATGTTGATACGGTCGTTTGTTTCTTACATTGCCATGAAATCAACCTCTCTCCTAAAAATTGACAACCTCCTGATGTTGACTTTCTGTCCATACTTGCTCCCCCGTAATCACTGTCTGAATATGCTAATAGATCAAAAGAAGAACCTTTTGGATACCAAAGGCCTATATCAGGTTGTCCCTTTAAGTATCTAAAATTTTTCTTAATACCATACAGATGTGATTGCTTTGACATGTCTGAAATCTTGCACAGATACACACAGCAAACATAATATCTGGCCTGGAAGAAGTTAGATACATTAAAGACCCTATCATTGACCTGTACAGATGTACATCTACTTCCTCCCCCTCAAGATCTCCAGATAATGGCTTGTGTGCTTCCATAGGTGTGCTTGCAACCTTAGCATCAGCATAACCAAATCGCTTCAAAATATCTTTCACATACTTTTCTTGATGAATGAAGATCCCATCTTCCTTCTGCTGCACTTGTAATCCTAAGAAGAAAGTTAATTCCCTCATGGAACTCATGCTAAATCTGTTATGCATAGTTTCCTCAAATTCTTTACACAGACTGTCCTTTGTAGAACCAAAAATAATATCATCTACATAGACTTCAACTAGTAGGATATCATTCTTAATTCTTTTGATAAACAAAGTCTTGTCTATAGTACCTCTTTTGAATCCACTTTCCAACAAATAAACTGACAAAGTATCATACCAAAGCCTAGGTGCTTGGTGTAAGCCATAAAGAGCCTTTTTCAATTTCCATACTTTATCAGGATATTCTGGATCTTCAAACCCTGGTGGTTGACATACATATACCTCGTCATCAATCTTACCATGCAGAAAAACAGTTTTAGCATCCATCTGATAAACCTTAAATCCTTTGAAAGTAGCAAAGGCTAGAAACAATCTGATAGCCTCAATTCTAGCAACAGGGGCAAACACATCATCATAGTCAATCCCTTCCTCTTGAGTGTATCCCTGTGCTACTAGCCTTGCTTTATTCTTAACCACTATTCCTCTTTCATCTCTCTTGTTTCTGTAAACCCATCTTGTGCCAATTGCCCTTTTTCCTTTGGGCAGATCAGTCAAAATCCATACATCTTGAATCTTAAACTGAAGTAACTCCTCCTGTATTGCCTCAATCCAGCTTGGATGTTTCAATGCTTCAATAATCTTCTTGGGTTTAACTTGGGACATAAAACAAACAAATAAAGAAGTATTGATTGCTTCTTCATTGTCTTGTATCTGTTTCCTTGTTAACACAGATGAATCAATATTCCCAATTACATTTTCAAGAGGATGATCTCTATGAACATTGTCATGAGAAGTAGGAGTCACTTAAATCTCAGATTCCAAATGTGTAGAATTCCATTGTGGACTGGATTCAGTTGACACAGGCTTGGGGATTCGTTTAGATAATGGTGTTGAACTCATCTTATCCAAATAATTTAACTGCTCCTGCCTAGATGCTGTCATATCACCAAAATCATCTTCCAGAACTCTTCTCACATCTTTTGTAATGGTATCAACAATATGTTTAGAAGACTTATCATTGATTGTCTTCTCCAAATCATTGATGTCGTGGAGAACACTTCATCTTCTTCCAAGTGAGGTATTTCTTGATCCTTCTCACCCTTTTCTAAGCTTGAACTTTGATCTGAAGTTGATTGAAATACTTCAGAAGGATCAGGTGACCAAATGGGAAACAAAGCATGCTTAATTGGAGGCTGATGAGTCCCATCTGCACTAGTACATGTACTTGCATTAGAACCTGCACTAACAGAAACATCTGGATATCTAAAAGCATGGGTTAGTGCATCAATATCAAACAAGGACTCAGAACCTTTGCCTTGAACATTTGGTGTATGTTCATTAAAGGTTACATTCATCGTTTCCTTTATGACCCTGGTTCTCTGATTGAACACTCTATATACTTTCATTTGAGTAGAGTATCCAACAAACAGTCCTTCGTCTACCTTGCTCTCAAACTTTCCTAAGTGGTCTCTGGTATTTAAAACAGTACAAGGACATCCAAAGTGTTTTAAATAGCTAACCAATGGTTTTCTTTTAAAGAACAATTCATAGGGTGTCTTGTTATGAGGTTTAACTATTATTATCCTGTTCTGAGCATAACAAGCAGTACTGATTGCTTCTGCCTAAAAAGACACAGGTAACTTAGCATCAGCTAATGTTGGTGCATCTTAGTGTGTCTGTCAGTTGGTCTAAGTCTGTTATGTGTTTGATATGTAATTAAGTTAGTTAATAACTTTTGTTTTAATTACATTTTGTGTTTTGGCGACACAAGGTCTTTGTGTCGCAATAGTTACCTTGGCGACACAGCTTGTGTCGCATGAGTCGGCTTGGCGACACATCTTGTGTCGCATAGACCAGGTTAGGTCTTTGGTATAAATAGGTTATTTCGGCTCATTTGTCAAGGTTGACGAAATTGTGAGATCAGTGAGCATATTGTAAGTGTTATAATTAGTATAAGCTGATCGACTTTTGGTATTGAATTGCTATACTTTGTGATTTGCTTTGTTATTCGTTTAAACGTTTATATATTCAATCAATTGTATTCCGCACGTTTGATTGAGTAAGGATTCGATTAGGTCCGACTACAGGGGTCCTACAAGTGGTATCAGAGCCAAAATCACACGATTTGGCATTATTGAATCCGTTCTTGATACGTTTCTCGAATAATTGTGAGTATATTGAATTAAAATCTTCATTGAAAGGTGTTCACAAGTTGCTTCTTGCTATTTCTGGAAGATTTTAGGTTTATTTTTCGTCCATCAGTCGTAAATTTTCGTGTGGTTATCGAAAATTTTCGATTTTAGGTTTTTTTTTTGGTCGCTGGTCAGCCGTTTCTGCGACATAAGCTGCGACATATCTTTTGTGTCGCGACTAGGGTTATTGCGACATACGTCTTTCATTAGGCGACACTAGATTGCGACATAAGACTTGGTTTTCTTCCGTCGCTATCTTTTGCGACATAAGACTTGGCTTTCTTCCGTCGCTATATATTGCGACATAAAACTTGTTTTTCTTCCGTCGCTAACTTTGCGACATATCATTTGCAACATATCCTTTGTGTCGCTTAAATCGTTTGCGACATAAGTTTGTGTCGCATAACAGTCTGTTTTCTTTTTCTTTTGTGTTATTTATCTATTTTGCAGGTAATTCACAATGTCTTCTTCAACACACTCCATTCAATCTGTAGGAGCTATACTAAAGCAAAACAATGAAGTTGGTTCTGGAAATAAACCACCTATGTTTATGCCAGGCATGACCTATTCTGATTGGCGCCAACGCTTTGAGTCTTATGTTGGATTAAATGATCCTGAGATGATGATTTACTTAGAGGAGAGATATGAGCGTCCTCTAAAGTCAGGAGTCTACAATGGTCAAGCTCCTGAGAAATCGATTAAATCAATGACTCCAGAGGAAAGAAAAGCTTTTGATATGGAGAGAAAGACTCATGCTGCAATTACTATGGCTTTACCTCAACCCATTATGAGACAGTTTAAACATCATAAGATTGCTTACGATCTTTGGAAAGCTTTCGAAAAGAAATGCGGTGGTAGCATCCAATACAGAAAGAAGAGGATAGACTTAATCAAGAAGCAGTATGAGGTTTTTGATATGCTTCAGGATGAATCTCTGGAAGATCTGTGTAGTAGATTTTCCCAATTGGTCACCGAGTTGATTGATGGGGGTGTTACTCTTGAGCGTAGTGATGTCAACAAAAGATTATTAGATTCTCTACCTAAGAAATGGCACACTAGGGTTCTTTTGATGGAAAAAGATGAAGACATCATGGATATGGAGCTTGAAGACCTTATTGGACATATTGAGGCTGAGCTTCTTGAGATGCAAAGGAAAGAGACTAAGGCTACATCGCATCTCCAAAATCCAAAACTTTATGGAGTTGATGTTCCAGTATCTTCAAGCAGACCTTCTGTCACTGCATTTGTCGCTAGTAATGCTAGTGGAAATGTATCTTCTTGTAATCCATCTGGTTCTACTTATGTTCCGAACTCTGGAAATTCAACTGGGTCTCTTTTTCAGAATTCAGGATTTTCTTCTAATGAAGATTATGCATCTACTTTTTCAGCATTTTTAGCCTGTGCTGGAGATTTTTCCGATGAAGATTTTGGTCAAATTGACCAAGAAGAATTGGAAAGATTAGATTTAAAATGGAATATGGCTATGCTGACTAGGAGGGTGAAGAATTTTTTACAGAAAACTGGTAGAACTTCTGTAAATAATCCAGGTGAGAAAGGTATTGGGTTTAATAAAGGGAAGGTGCGCTGTTATAAGTGTCAGAATTATGGACACTTCGCCCGTGAATGTGAGAAAAACAAGGCACCATCTTCAGGTCTCACCAAGCCTTCACCAACAAAGGCAGAAGAGAAAGCCATGGTGTCAGCTGCGTTCATGCTGACAGAAACTCCATGGGATAACAGCTGGTCTGATGGAGCTGATGATGATGAGAACACTGCACTAATGGCTGAGGTTCATGAGGTAGATGATGAACCTTTATCTTGTGTTTCTTGTATTAAGCTTACTAACCAATTTAACAGGTGTAGAGAGGATAATGAGCGCCTTAATACAACAATTTCACAATTAAAGGAAGATAATGAGATGTTGAAAGAAAGTTATAAGGCATCTGAAAAGAAATTAAAGGCTATTTTTGAAGAAAAGAAAGAACTAAAAGCCAAAATTTTTGAACAGCAAGATGAAATAGGGAGTTATGTAGATATGTTAACTCATGTTAGAAAGGAACTTGCTGACTCACAGGCTGTAGTTCTTAATTTAAATCGAAAAATATCAAATTTTTCTACATCCTCTCTCATTTTTGATGAAATCCTTCAGAAACAAAGGACAGATACGAAAAGTAAGGCAGGACTTGGTTATCACCATGTCCCACCTCCAAAAGATTATCTGCCTATGCCTGAACAGGAAATCATTAAAGATTTTGTGCCTAATGTTCTTCAAAAGGACACAAAACCTGTTAATGTTAAGATAAGTAAGCCTGAGGTTGCACCTAAGTCACAAAAACCTAAAACTAGTATGCCTGAGCAAGTTAACGCATCAACTAGTGAACCTGATCATTTAAAGGTTCAAAAGGTTGACTTAGTCAAACCTCTTGATGTCAAGGCTGAACCATTTCAGCCCAAGCCAAGTGCATCTGTTAAGATATCTGAGTCAAAGATAGTTAAGTCTGCTGTTATCACAAAGCCTGAAAAAGTTGAGGCTAAAACAATTCCTCCAGCCAGTTCAAAGGAGGAAATTGAGATTGAGGATATAACCAATGAAGAATACGGTTATTTGAAACGGAAGAAGGTAACAAACGATCATCATATCTTTACTAGTGAAGGGTATGATGAAATTTATAAAATGAATGGCAAGAAGTTACCCGAACCGAAAAAGAAGATTTTTCAACCAAATAATTCTAATTCTCTTAAAAATTCTTCTAAAATAAACCAAGGCTCATCTGATGCATGTACACATAAGTGTACATGCTCAACACATCCAACTGTTAGCCGAGTTCCAAGGTTGACTCCTCAATCTCCTGATAGAATTGAGAAACGATCTTGCTTCTATTGCAAGAAACAAGGTCATTTGATTGATATGTGCCCATTACTTGCTAAGAAGTATGCTAGAAGGGGAGATGCATGAACCTCTAAAGCAAAAAGTTTTTCAAAAAATTCAATGAGAGGTTCAGCAGTTCTACCAAGTACTTCTTACAATATTGAGCAAGTTCCCAAACCTAAAAAGGTTTGGAAGCCCAAAGAGTCCCGTTCTGACTCTTCATCCAATAATGATTCATCAGCCAGTGATTTCGATGTGTTAAAAAATAAAATTTTGACTGATGTAATCATTGTGGATGATACCACCGGGTTACCCAAGTCTGTTAAGGCTTGGGTTCCCCTTACTCATTAATTTCTTTATCTTTGATGTCGCAGCAATCTGAACAAGTTCAGAATAGTAGATGGTATATAGACAGCGGTTGCTCGCGACATATGACAGGCGACTTATCCTTGCTTTCTGAAGTAAAAACTTATAATGGAGGATATGTTGCTTTTGCCGGAGATAAAGGAGGAGTCATTACTGGACAAGGTACACTCTCTAATGGGCAAGTGAGTTTTGAGAAGGTTAATTATGTGGAGCAGCTCACTCATAATCTGCTCAGTGTATCTCAAGTATGTGACAAAGAGTACACTATAGCATTCACTAAAACTGAATGTTGTATCTTGAAGCCAGGATTTGTTATTCCTGATGAATGGGTGCTGCTTCGAGCACCTAGGCAAAAGGACACGTATATTCTTGATATGAAGACTGTTGAAACAACTCATCATACGTGTCTACTTTCAACAGCTCCTGAAAGAGAATCACTTTTATGGCACAGACGTATGGGTCACTTGCATTTCAGAAAGATGAATTATTTGGTGAAGCATGATCTTGTGCGTGGAATTCCAAAGCAATCTTTTGGAATTAATGATCTCTGTGTTTCCTGTCAAAAAGGAAAACAGCACAAGAAATCCCATAAGTCAAAGGTGATTAACTCGGTGTCAAAACCGTTGGAGCTATTGCATATGGATCTCTTTGGACCTGTAAGTAAGAAGAGCATAGGAGGTTCTAAATACTGTTTAGTAGTTATTGACGATTACTCTCGCTTCTCATGGGTGTATTTCTTATCTACTAAAGATGAAGTTCCTGAAATTCTTACTTATTTATTTGATAAGCTCGAGAACCTATGCAATCTGTCCATCAAGAAACTGCGATCAGACAATGGTACCGAATTTAAGAATTCTACAATTGAGTTGTACTGTTTACGGAAAGGCATTGAGTATCAATTCAGTGCAGCACGGACTCCTCAACAGAATGGAGTCGCTGAGCGTAAAAACAGGACACTCATTGAAGCAGCTCGTACAATGCTGGCAGATTCTAAACTGCCTATTACTTTTTGGGCTGAAGCAGTTAACACTGCTTGCTATATTCTTAATCGGGTTTCTGTGGTTAAAAAGCACAATAAAACATCGTATGAACTGCTTAATAACAGGAAACCTTCATTACAGTTTCTTGAACCATTTGGTTGTCCTTGCACAATTTTGTACACAAAAGAGAAGGTTGCTAAGTTTGGTGCAAAGTCTAGTGAAGGATTGTTTTTGGGTTTTTCAAATAACTCTCCTAACAAACGAGTGTACAATTTGGCAACTAAGCGTATGGAAGAACATTATGAAGTAACATGTTTTCGTTATACTGAAAATCCGGATGGAAAGGGACCAGCACATTTGTTCAATTATGAAGCTATTTTTGATTCGTTTAATCTGTCTACAGAAGATGATGAAATGGATCAAATGGTTACTTTGCTTCATGGTCTCGATTTATCTTCAACTTCTTCAACGCCATTAAAAGCAACGACACCAAATGTCTCTAATACTCCACAACCTTCTCAATCAAATTCTCAAGCAAATGTTGATATCCCTGAATCATCCACAGAAAACCAAGAAACTTCTTCTGGTAATCCTGAGTCTGATGATGAAGATGAACATTTTGAGAATTCAAGGGAGTTTGAATCAGCACAGGAAGCTGATTTAACAAATTTGGATTCTGTCATTGTGCCTGACAAGATTCCAAGTTCGCGTATTCATAAGGACCATCCAGTAGACAATATAATTGGTTCTTTAGATAAGGGGATTCAGACGCAACATCAAGTTGTTACTGATACACATTCTGTTTCACCTTCGGACTCATCTGAGTCCGCATCTCTTGCATGTCTGTCGATTGAGATTCAATCATGTTTCTTATCTCAAGTGGAGCCTAAACGAATAGATGAAGCTTTAAAAGATCCCCACTGGGTTGAGGCTATGCAGGAAGAGTTGCAGCAATTCCGTAAGCTGCATGTTTGGGAATTAGTACCATTACCTAAGGGTGCACATCCAACTGGTACTCGTTGGGTATATCGGATTAAGAAAGATGATCGCGGAGTGGTTATTCGAAACAAGGCAAGACTTGTGGTGCAAGGTTTTCATCAAGTTGAGGGATTAGACTACGATGAGGTTTTTGCTCCTGTTGCTCGATTGGAGTCAATTCGGATTTTCTTGGCCTTTGCGTCCTTCAAAAGATTTATTGTTTATCAACTTGACGTCAAGAGCGCCTTCTTATATGGACAAGTCGATACTGATGTATATGTCAAGCAGCCTCCTGGCTTTGAAGATCCGTTGCATCCAGAATATGTCTGTAAACTCAATAAGGCATTATATGGATTGCATCAGGCACCAAGATTGTGGTATGAGAGGCTTTCTACTCATCTTGTTAAAAATGGATTCGAACGAGGCAGTATTGATAGTACATTATTCACAAAAAGAGATGGTGAAGACTTACTGCTGGTACAAGTTTACGTCGATGACATCATTTTCGGATCCACCAAAGATTCTATGTGTAAAGACTTTGAGCATCTTATGAAGACAGAATTTGAGATGAGTGCAATGGGGGAACTCACGTTCTTTCTAGGTGTTCAAGTTGAGCAATCTGCCAATGGTATTTACATTCATCAGTCAAAATATGTAACTGATATGTTAACCAGATATGATTTGCTTAACTGTAAGACCTACGGAACCCCCATTGAAATTAACCATAACATTGGACCGGCCATTGATGACGAGGACTGTAAAGAAAAGGACTATCGCTCCATGATTGGTTCTCTTATGTATCTTACAGCATCCAGGCCAGACATCGTATTCGCAGTGTCCATCTGCTCAAGATATCAAGCTAGGCCAAAAGTTTCTCATATGAAGGCTGTTAAACGAATTTTTTGGGTACCTCAAGCATAGGCCAACACTTGGTCTATGGTACTCAAATGAAAAATCGTTTGAACTAACTGCTTATTCAGATTCGGATCATGGCGGTTGTAGTATAGATAAGAAGTCAACAACTGGTGGATGCCAGTTTCTTGGATCTCGCTTGGTTTCATGGCAATGTAAGAAGCAGACAACGGTGGCTACTTCCACTGCAGAGGCTGAATATGTAGCTGCAGCCAGTTGCTGTTCTCAGATTCTGTGGATTCAGCATCAATTGCGAGACTATGGGTTACTTCTTACTCTAACTCCTTTACATATTGATAATACTGCCGCTATTTCCATTACACGCAATCCCGTACAACACTCTAGAACTAAGCACATAGAACTTAGATTCCACTTTATACGAGATTGCTATGAGAAACACTTGATAGACCTCGTCCACATAGATACCCTCAAACAGAATGCTGATCTCTTTACTAAGGCCTTCTCTCGTGCCCGATTTGATGAACTGATCAACATGATCGGTTTGCGCTTCTTTCAACTAAAGAAGTAACTTTTGGACTTGGATTTGATTTAAAAAAAAATAAAATTATACGCAACAGCCACTCTTTATACTCTATAGTATTAAAGAAATGCGAAGTTGCAATATTTATAAAAAGACGTTCAGTTGTGTCTGTAAACAACTAGGAAAATGATAGTACATTAGGATGCATGCATAAAATGAAAATTCTAAGGTTTATGCTTGATGTATCAGTAGGTTTATCTAGCATACTTACTGCAGTTTTTATAAACACTAGCTTCATCATATGATGTACTGGTAGGCATGTCACACTGGGAGTTGAACAATTAAAAAAGTAATTCTAATAACATGTCTATTTATCATGTGGTCCACATTCTGTGATGTATGACTAAGTGTCTTAAATCCTTAATACCGCTTGGCATGCTTCCATTTTGGTTAAATAATATAAAATACTTTGGGGGTATATATTTCTTGTTTCCTCTGTTGTACGTAAGTACAGACCTGGTCTCATGTTATATATACTTAAAAGTTAAGCAAACGCAAGTCAATCGCACTTGAAAAAGTCTTACATTATAGGATACCTCACAAGGTCGCCAAAATGGTTTGACCAAGTCTGGTTTTGCTTACACCTGAATCAAGTTATGTTGCTTTGTTGTACGTCTGTACAGACCTGTCACCGCTGTCTTGATTCTTAAAAATGATTTTTATATATTTTCTCTATCTTGGAAGATATGTTCTTGTCGAAATTAATGGGATATGTCTATAGTGGGGACCACAGATACTTATTCATACTAACAATAAAAATTTGTTTATCCCCGTAGATGTAACATGTTTAGGTGGTCAAACAATACCAGTAATCATCTTGAAATAATTTTTATCAAAAGTGCTTTAAATATGCTAAGTAAACTTAAAGAGGTTCTATACTGATAATCGAGATAACACTTACTATTTTCTAATACTTGCATGTTATCCTAATATGATTCCTTAGCAGACAAAATAACTACGTCACCAAAAAGAAAATTACTTTAAATTTAAGGTTAAATAGTTAAGTTATTTTATTTTTAATATTGTATTTTGTTACTAACAAGTCCAACTAGTTACTCTTCAAACGAGTTACAAAACTTGAAATTCCTTCTCTGGGCACTGCGACACAAGTTATGTTCTGCGACATAACTTATGTCGCCATTTTATGTCGCATGGTAGGACTGAGGTATAAATACCTCACTCCAGTCGCTTTCTTAGTCTACACTTTATGCGACACAAAATCAAATCCTGCGACATAATATAACCCCCTGCGACACAACACCTGCGGCGTTCTTTGATTCTCAATTTCGATCGTTCCGTGTTGTTTTGAGCAATCCACCTCGTGCTTCTCGTTCACTACCTTCCACTCGATCGTTAGGTACTCGTTTTACCCTCTTTTATCGTGTATTTATGTGCTAATCGTAGATATATATTACGGTTTTTTAAGGGTTTCGGGATTAGGGTATTTAGACATGAAAACCTCACTATTTCGTGTAAATATGACCTTTTTCGTGCTTCTGGTATGTTGGCGTACCCTAGGGTATGCCTCATTTTCAAAAACCCCAATTTTTAAGTTAGGGTTTCTGGGTTGGAGTTTGATGTTCGTCACTGCGACATATCTTGCGACATAACGCTTTATGTCGCAAAATTTCTGAAATCAAATTTATGTCGCTTCCATTGCGACATATCTTGCGACATACCGCTTTATGTCGCAACATTTCTGAAATCCCATTTATGTCGCTTCCATTGCGACATATCTTGCGACATATCGCTTTATGTCGCAAAGTTTCTGAAATCTGATTTATGTCGCTTATTTCTGCGACACAAACATTATGTCGCTTATATTAGCGACATAAACTAAATGTCGCTGGAATCTGCGACATAACTCTTACGTCGCAAAATGTTTATGTGACATACCTTATGTCGCTTAATTAGGTTAACCAACCTACTCACTTTTGCCCGATTATAGCCATGGCAGGTGATTTCATTCAGGACAATGGTGTGTCACACTACTGTATTCATTGCTTCTGCCCAAAGGATATCCTGTCCTGCACTTCCGCGACTTCGAGGCTTACCTTCCAGTCGTGGAAGTTTCTGTGTACTTAGGTGTCGTGATAGCATTCCTGCTTGATCGATTATCTTTCCTTTTTTGTGGTCTGGTGGAATCCCTTCATTGTCTTGGATTTTCGCTTGACCTTGTCTTGGATTTTGGCTATTTTTTGTAGTTATATTATCCGAGGATAATATCTAGGTTTAAGGTTTAGGGTTTAGGGTTTAGACTTGGGATAATTTGTAATCATGACTTTGTATTTGTTCCCAATTATTAATTAAAACCTTATTTTGTGCAAATTTGATATTTTTGTGTATTATTGATGTAATTTTGCACTCTGTGATGCGACATAAATTTTTATGTCGCCTGTTTCATGCGACATAACCCTTATGTTGCACCAACTCGATTAAATTCGAATAACTTGCATATTGCGACACAACCCTGTCTGTCGCATTACCTGAAAGCGACACAATTCCTATGTCGCTATGTTTGTTAGCAATCGATTTTGTTAACTTAGCGACATATTATTATTATGTCGCAACTGGTCTGCGACATAATTCTCTATGTCGCAATTATTATCAGATTGCTGCTTTTGTTTCCAATTCATCTGCTATTGCTAACTGTTTGTGAGTTTTATTTCTATATGATTGCACAGCAATGGCAGATGGTGATATTCTCTGGGAGCCACGTCACAATATTGTGGCATTTTTAGATGACTCAAAGGAAACTGCTGCTCCATACAGGCCAATGGTCGCATTTTTGCGCCGGTCTCGTATTCACACAGCCATTACCACCACAACTACTATCTACAAGGATCAGGTGGCTCATTTTTGGGAAAACGCGGTCATCAACTCTGAGCTACCTTTTACCAGGATTATTTATACCGTTGGTGATCGTCAACTTATTATCTCCGAGCAAGTCATTCGGGAATTCTTTCACTTCGGAGATACTACAGAGATGCCTACACTTTATAGCAATGCCTTTATTGCCGGGGCTATGACACGTATTGGCTATCCAGGCGTCCCAAATGACCAATATCGCAAGGCAAATTTGCCTAAAGTCTGGAGGTACTTAATGCATATCATTATTGTTTGCCTTTCTCCACGTAAGGCAGGATTTGATGGATTTAGTCATTCTACGGCTTCTGCTATGCTGGCATTGATATACAACAAGCCCTTTAATTTTTCTGGGTATATCTTTCGGGCTATGTTGGATAATCTTCATGCTGGGGATAAGCGTTGGAATCTCTATCCCCGTTTTATTCAGCTGTTTCTGGATAATCAGCTTCCTGGTCTTCCTCAACATCCTCGCGAACGTTTGCGTCCAACTCCAATGAACGTTCGTATTTGGACGGTTTGTGCATCCGGCGGGAACGCAAATTCTAACTTTCCGTTGTTTGGGCATATCATCAACGAAGCATATGTTGCTCCACCAAATGACGAATTTTTGGATGTTTTGCCTGCACCTGGGCAGGGTATTCAGGAGGAGGAATTACACCTCCATGATGCTACTATACAGGTTGATGACCTGTTACAGGAAATCGAAGATTTCCAGACTGGGAACCAGGCTGCTCAGCCTAATCTTGATGACCCGGTTAGTGATTCAGATGGAGGCTCTACTCCTCCAACTTCTCCAAGGGATATCCCCTCTGAAAATGCGTTGAAAAATATTCAACGCTTTGATCCTTGTAGATACAAACGAATACAACGTCGTATTCGTGCCGGCTCAAGCTATGTTCGTCCGGATATGGGCAAACGACCTCGGAGTACCGCTTTGGATGATGAAGATTGGGTTCCACCTCAGTCTATTCGTCGTACTTCTGAGTCATCTTCAAGGCCACGGGTTGACATTCCCCGTGTTGAGGTTCCCATTCAACCTTTGCCTTCTGTTATTGAAGATTTGTTGAAAAGAATGGATGAGATGCAGAAGACCATGGATAATCAAGCTACACTGATTCAGTCTCAGGCATCAGTTTTGGAGGGTCAAGCCGCGCAAATTAAAGCGTTAGAAGAACAAGCAGCTTTGGTTCCTGTTTTGAATACTAGGGTCTTAGAATTAGAATCCCTAGCTGTCGTTTCGGGGGAGTCAGGCCTGCGTGCCATAGAAACAACATCCAGGGCTTCTACCGGAACACAGACAGAAAATGTAAATGAAAATGTAAATGTTTCTGATAAAAATGAATTTCTTCGTTTGGATTATTTCTCTGTTGATGATATTCCAGGTCAGCCAAGACCATTAGCTGTAGATTACTCGAATGTGAATTTATCGTTATTTCAGCGAATGGTTAATGGGGAAAGTCAGGTGTCTAGTCCTGAATTTGAAAATAATGATGATGTTGAGATTGAGGAGGAGGAATTAAACAATGATGAATTTTATAATGATGCTCCTACAATCGAGACAGATTCTTCGGAAGATGAAGCAGAGCCAGCTGGAACTCAGACAACTGTTCCAGAAACTTCAGAGGCTTCTGATACTGCTTCTACTTCAATTCTTGAGCGACCGGTGATAAGCTTTATTCCTGATGAATTTATTCCTGTAACTTGCAAGACATATAAAGTACATGGGAATTATACAGGAATCATTAAAAGCTGGAAAACTTGTAGAAATATTCTGATGATTAAAAGAAGTGATGGTATTCAGTATTTTAAAAGCTCATTTAAGAAACTGAGTACGTTGCCAAAAGGAGAAATAAACCGTCTTGCTCAATTAGATCTAATAAATCCAACCAGGGATTCTAGAGCTGATTTTATACAGACGGTTCTGCGTCGTGAAGTGAATAGCAAGAGATACAACTTTATCAAACCGACGCTTGGTAAGAGATTCATTTTTAAGAAGAAACTAGATCTAGTTACAAAGCAGCCGATTTGTAAAATGCGTTATCCACCAGCTGATTGTTTAACTGAGATCCCATTGGAGTCTGTTCCTTATGATTTTCTAAGAAGATTTCATTATTGGGAACTTGATCCGCATACAGGTGAAGCTGTTTTTGTGTTTGTTCCAGAGTCTGAACATCCGGAGAGAACTTCACTGTATGGTCTTAAGAAAGCTCAATTTAAAGTTTTTGATCCTATGAGCTTAATCAACTTGTCACAGAATGACTTGAGGAAATTGTTTGATAATCCAATTCGCTTCAACGTAAGAAATGTGGTGAATTTGATTCTTGCTAGACAATTTCAGAAGGTCGTGACTGTGTGTGTTACGCATGGGATTCATGCTGGAGGCAGGTTTCCAACAGGCTGGGCATAATTGAAGAAAGTTTAAAGACCAAGCTGAAGACACGGGGGAGTTTGTTGGTGCATCTTAGTGTGTCTGTCAGTTGGTCTAAGTCTGTTATGTGTTTGATATGTAATTAAGTTAGTTAATAACTTTTGTTTTAATTACATTTTGTGTTTTGGCGACACAAGGTCTTTGTGTCGCAATAGTTACCTTGGCGACACAGCTTGTGTCGCATGAGTCGGCTTGGCGACACATCTTGTGTCGCATAGACCAGGTTAGGTCTTTGGTATAAATAGGTTATTTCGGCTCATTTGTCAAGGTTGACGAAATTGTGAGATCAGTGAGCATATTGTAAGTGTTATAATTAGTATAAGCTGATCGACTTTTGGTATTGAATTGCTATACTTTGTGATTTGCTTTGTTATTCGTTTAAACGTTTATATATTCAATCAATTGTATTCCGCACGTTTGATTGAGTAAGGATTCGATTAGGTCCGACTACAGGGGTCCTACAGCTAACATAGTCCTAGAAGCCTCAATTAGTGTCCTATTCCTCCTTTCTGCTACTCCATTCTGTTGAGGAGTCCTAGGAGCACTAAACTGTCTTTCTATACCTTTTAATTCACAGAACTTATCCATCTCATGATTTTTAAATTATGTCCCATTATCACTCCTAATGATTTAACCTTTAGATTAGTTTGGTTTTCTATCTTAGTAATGAATGACCTAAGTATTTCACCTGTTTCATCCTTGGTCCTAAGAAAAAATACCCAACAAAACCTGCTATAATCATCAATGACCACTAAACAGTATGACTTTTTCCCTATACTACTCACATTGGTTGGTCCAAATAAATCCATATGTAGTAACTGTAGAGGAGAGCAATTTGAGTTCACAGCTTTGGACTTAAAAGAAGTTTTGTATTGTTTTCCCTTTTGACAAGCAACACAATGTTCATCACATGCATAAAGCTTATCTGGTAAACCTCTTACAAGTTTATGTTTCACAAGTTTATTGATAGTTTTAAAATTCATGTGACAAAATCTTCTATGCCATAGCTCAGACTCATTAACAGAAGCTTTTGAAATAAGACAACTTAATGAAGATTGAGGAATCATACTTGCTAAGTCACACTTATATACATTATCTGTTCTAGGAATTCGCATTAAAATCATGTTTTCAGGTATTTTAAATTCCTTAGACAGAATAAGGCATTCAGTGTCAGTAAAGTGAACTGGGTTCTTTTTATCTGTGATTTGACTCACACTTAGCAAATTATACCTCAATTGTTCCACATAGTAAACATTATCAAAGCTTATCTTATCACTCTTGATGGTTCCCTTTCCTGGAATCTTGTCATTGTTGTTTCCAAATGCAACATATCCTCCATCAAATGGCTTGAAATTCTGCAGTCTCTTCCTATCACCAGTCATGTGGCTAGAGCAACCACTGTCAATATACCATAAGCTTCTTGGCTTGCCCTGCACACATACAAACAAAGAGAAAAGTTAATTTCTCTTGGGAATCCAAACCAATTTGGCTTTGGATTTCCCATATGCATCAATATAATCAACTTTCTTGGAGATCATTGATTTTGATACATTGTTGGATCTTGGACCTCTGTGTGAATAAGATTGAAAAGGTATCCAAATCCAACTAATTTTAGACCGAACGATGGGTCTTGGTCTAACAGTGTTAACTGAAGGACCATAGTTATAATGCCTAACAGTGTGAAACTTATTAAAACTGTTATTATGTCTAGCAGTGTTGAAATAATTAACACTGTTAGTATTCCTTACAGTGTTATTTACTTTACCAGTGGTAACTGACGGCTTAACAGTTCTAACAGTTTTAAATAGTTTACCACTGTTTACATTATTCACTTTTTCCACTGTTTCAGTCTTATGACTGTTGGCTAAATCTGTAACTTTTGTTCCTGCCGTAGAAAACTTTGCAGCAGCCCTAGCTTGATTTGCCTTATAATACATCTTTCTGACATTAGCAATATGATTAACTTTAGATTTAAAATTTTGTTTATTAATCATATTAGCTGATGTCCATGGCTGTTTCACATTCTTTTGAATATTCATGGATTATGAAAACAGTCATGTTGAAGATGATTATTCCTGCCACATATAAGGCATAGCTGTTCTCTAACCACTGTTACATTCTTTCCCAGTTTTTGAGTTACCATTTGATTCCAATTTCTTTGATTACCTCTGGGAATGGATTTTTGAAAATTTTATGGTTTAGAGGAGCTAGCTTTACAGTTGCAATTATCACAGTTATTCAACACAGATTTATTACACACAGAATCAACTGATTTAACTGCATTACTAACATTCCTTTGAAGATTCCTAGGTTTGTTAGGTGTGGCTCTCACATGTTCTAAGGACTGCTTTTCCCTAAACAGTCTTTTACCCTCTTCTAATTTTTCATTATTTAAATCAGAAACTAAACCAGTAATTGACTTTTTCCTGTTCTCACTTTCTGTTTCAGATCTAGAAGTATTAGATTCTGATTCGGAACTTTCACTCTCCTCACTGTCGTCCTCATCAGTCTACTCTCTAATTTCAACCTTGTCCTCACAATCATCTTCTGCTAAACTTCTAACTGGATCAACCTATTTTACCTCATCTGACATTCCTTCTTTTAACTTATTTATAGCTAAATCAGTTTTAGGAGGAAAGTAAATGTGGCCATAAGGTGGTGGAATCTTATTATATCCTATTCCAGTTTTAAGTTTATCATGGACTTGTGAATAAATCATTTTTTGTACATTCTTAGAGACACCTTCAAATTGATCAATTTTTAACCTAATGCTCTCTTTCTCACATGTAACCTCAGTCAATTTCTTAGTCAGCACATTCACACTATCCTTTTCATTATCTCTCTCCCATCTAGCATATTCAAGATCATATTTATATTGAGTAACTATAGCTTCAAAGGTTTTAATTTATTTCTCTAAATTTTCAATGGATGCTATATATTGTTTACTTTTAGCTTCCCATTGTTTTAGTTCATCACAAATTGTCCTATTATGATCTCTATAATGCTTAACAGTCTTTTTACAAACAGATGAACACAATTTAACTTGTACCTCATAAGGAATATTCTCCTTTTGGTCCACTTCAGCAATGGCCATGTGACAGTGATTTGTGATGTGCTCCTCCTGATCACTCCAATCCAGTCCAGGCCCATCCAGAGATACCATAGCATTTGAATTGCCTCCTTGGATCCGCACTGCTCTTCTTTGAGATCCATTAGAATTTCCAAATCTCTGCCCATTCTGCTCAGATCTAGGAGCTCTGCATTCCCTAGCAAAGTGTCCTAACTTATGACAGTTATAGCACTCTAATTTTGATTTATCAAACCCAATACCTTCATTCCTGATATTGGTGTATCCTTGTCTTCCAGTCCTCTGCATGAACTTCCTATATCTAAGAGTGATCATAGACAACTGCCACTTGATATCCATCTCCTCTAGATCATTAGGATTCAACTGTTCTACATCTTCATACTTCAGAGATGCATTCTGATGACCAAAGAATGACTCAATAGTTTGATCATTAGAACCTTCAACTGCATAAGCACTTCTAGATTGATTATTCTCAATCTGAGTAGTACTTATTGATGCAAAGGCAACATTAGTTGTATAACCTCCAGCTTGCTTCCTTTTCTCAACCTCAGGTTCAAAATTTCTCAAGTTATTGTAAATATCTTCCAATTCCTTTTGATCCAAGTCCTCACTCTGTCTCAAACCAACTGTATACATTGTCCAGTCATCACCCAACGATCTTAGAAACTTTGCATTAAGATCATCTTTATCTATCTTCACCTTATGATTTTCTAACTCACCAACTAGCTTATAAAATCTATCAAAAATCTGAGTTAGAGTCTCAGTTTTATCACCAGTGAAATTCTCATACTGTTGAGAAATAAGAGAGCTCGGATAGCAATACTGTTTGAGAAGAGATCTTTTGTTCTTCTTTGTGTTGGCATTACCTCCGAATCTCTTCTCAATTGCTTCCATGAGTACCTTGGCATCTTCACAGTTCTCCAATCTGCTTTGGTACTCATTGGGAATGGACAACAATAGAGTACTAAGAGCTTTCCATTCCGTAGCTCTTTCTTTCCTCTCTTGATCAGTTGTTGGTACTGCTCTAGGCTGTCTTACACCATCAGCATTCACTGTATACCTTGGACCATTTACGACTACATCCCACATCATGTAATCTGTAAGCAACATGTATTGCTTGATTCTGTTCTTCCATAGTTCGAACTCATCAGGTTTGAGCATGGGAATCTTAGTAACCTGGATCGTATCACTAGATTCTGAAGACATCTTGAATAACTTTGAGTATTCTTTAAAACTTGATCTTCAATTTAACAGTATTCCCAGATCTTCTTGATTTCAAAACTTTTTCCTAGAGCTCTAATACCACTTATTAATCCCTTATAGATCTTCAGTAAAAGCTTTGAGAATATTATTAAGAATCGCGGAATAATACTTAATAACAATCAAGAACAATAATACTTGCAGAATACGAATTACTTGAAGAACACGAATAACCACCAAAAGCTTCAATATTATTAATCAGATAATAATACGAATACACGGCTTGTATTAGGGTTTACAACCTTGAAGCTAATAAATTTCGTACGTACGTATTCTAGGTATTAGGTACTCTATTTATAATGCATAAAGTCCTATTTACAATCTCCTATAATTATGGAAACATGATATGTCGCACCCCCAAATTCGGGTTGCGGAAGCGAATCGGGTCGGGGCGCGACTAATCAATATACATAGCACAAAAGATATAATGAACGACCACTATATGCGTCATTTTACATTGATATTGATAAGACAAAAGTTTACATCAAAATATTGTTTACATTAGCTCAGTTTGAAAATGAGAGATTTAAGTACATAATTAATCTATACAAAATATAATAATGCAGCTAAAATCTCTGTTTGTTTGCATGCTGACTCGAGCTAATAGATCTTGGTTGAGCAGTCCAACCTACGGCTGGTCACCTGTGATACATGCTAAAATGGGTCAGCGTAACGCTGGTGAGCTCACAGGTTTGTATGTCAACACATATTTGTATGAACCGCAAGATTTTATAATTGAATTTAAAATGCAATTAAGCAAAATAAAAGTTTATACAGCCATGAGCACATAATCTGAGCTTAACTTGAGCGTCAGGTCCAATTAAGGAAACCAAACTGAGTTACCTCCTACGAGTGCCTAATTTACACTCATCTTCCCAAATGCTAATACGTCCGTTTGACCAGTTAGTGCGTGCTAACCCGGATGAGGATTGTCAATCCTATATGATATCATATACTAACATTCACGCTACAGATGTATTACCAGACTATGCTATGGAGGGCTTTAGTGATTAGTTGGAAACAACTCATGTAGTATTTGATTGATTGGTACTTGCGTTCAACTTGTAAAATAAAACGAGCAATAATATCACACCCCTGATTGAAAAGCAATAAAATAGGGGCCATGAGACTCACCTGAGCCTCGGGTGTTTAACTTAATAAACTTGAATTGATTAGCGAGGAATTGATGTCCGAAGACTTGTAACCTGAGGGTGTCCAAGACACGCAATGGTTATAACATGAGTAGGCATCTCGAAAGACTGCCCTTGTAGTTGTCCGTCTAACTTAGAATGTCCAAATTACCGCGATTTGGTTGTTTGTTTAAGTGTTTGAAAATGTGTACGGCCCGTTGGTGATTGTTTGTAACGATAGTCCCACATTATTATTTTGATGATTTTGAAGTGTTATACCTAAAACTAAGTTCCAATGTGTTTTAGAAGTTGTGTCGCATTCGTGTTTGATGTTATACAAGTTTAACACTTTGTGAAAGTTTAGATGAAACACCGTTACTCGTGAACCTAGGGTAAGGGCGAAGCCCGTTAATGATGGGGGTCCAGGGGCAGCGCCCCTGGTAGCGGGGTCCAAGGGGCGGCAGCCCCTGGCGGGGTCCAAGGGGCAGAGCCCCTGGCTGGGGTCGAGCCACTTAGTAAAATTTGGGTTCTGTTTAATGCGACACTTATAGCATCACTAGAGGGCATTAGGCGTCACTTGGGAAGTGACGCATGAAATGGCAGATTCTGAGTAAGGGCGTCACTAACGAAAGTGACGCATACTGAGGCGTCACTAAGGTAGCTTGGGCGGCACTTAAGAAGTGTCGCATAAGATGTGAAATTCTGAGTTCAGGGCGTCACTTAGGTAAGTGACGCATAACGTGGCGACACTTCATCAGTGACGGGTGTAAGTGTCGGTTAGGCGTCACTTAAAGGAGTGACGCATACTTGGGCGTCACTAAAGCAGTGTCGGGTTATTAGTGACGGTAAGGGTCCTAGGCGTCACTAAGCAAGTGACGGTTGGAGTGTCGGGAAAAAAGGGTTTTATGCGGCACTTAGGCAAAATTAGGGTTTCATGCGACACTCAATGTGTCACTTAAGTGACGCACGAAGTGACGCTATACTGGTCGTCTTTGCGACACTTAGGTCTATTTGACGGATTTTTGAGCCAAAACGAGTTTTCCGGCCATAGTTTGGTCCGATCCTTTTACCCAACCCATATATGGACATTTTAAGCTTATATAAACAACAAACATGTAAAAATGAGTGAAATCGAAGAGTTTCGGGTTTTTGTCGAAACTTACAAAGTGTCGAAATAAAATTCCGAAAAGATAGAGTTGTAGATCGTTGCGTGGTGGTTGTTTTTCTCCAAAGAGCTTTGAGATTTCAACGGCGTTTGGTGGTGTAATTTGGTGTTTTAAGGTGATGGTGGTGATGGTTATCTTGAAAGAGAAAAGAGAGAGAAAGGGGAGAGTGTTGGTGGAAATGAAGAAGAAAATGAGGAGGGAGTGGGGTTTTGTTGAAAGCCTCACTTCCTCAGCTCCAGCAATCGTGCTCCGTGCGGTGTTCGTTTTCCCAATTGTTTAAACGTTAAATTAATATTAATTACTTTTAAATATACATTTTAAATTACCAAATAAATTCCCGATAACTTGGTTGAAGTATTTTATTAAAATACTTAATATTTGAATTATTAAATTTAACGTTTTCTGGTTTTGTTTTATCATGCGATCTTACATTTTAATTATGTAAATTGTCATTTGTACGATACGAGTTTAACTTGAAATATTATAAAATGATATCTTTAGATGTAATAGCGTTGTTAAATAATATTATATTATTTAATAAAATTGTTCACCAACGTCCGTATTAATTGAATCAAATTGCTTTTGATTTGAAACTTATACGATTTAATCGAATCTAATACTTGTATATATTCAACAAGATATATTTATTGATACATTAATTAGCCTAACACGAATCTAATTACATGTATTACACTTGATTAGGCACTACTACAAGTCCTCATTTGGCGGGTGTCACATGATAACTTCCATAACAACTCAAACTTATCCAACCAACCTGTTAGAAACATGAACAGTGTTAACTTTGTAACTACTCAAAACTAGCAGTGGTAACCTCTTGTGTTCTTCAGATCTTCACTAACAGTTGTAATTCTTTCAAGAACAGTGATAATATTAACACTAACAGTGTTAATGCCTTGTAAACTTCATACCAGCAATTGTAAGTAATCTTCAAATACTCAAATCCCAACATACCTCAAAATATAATTACGAAATTTAAATGAAAACTGGTTCACAATTGGACCTGTACCCAAAATTAACGAGCTAAATAACATCGCCTAACTCAAATAATTGAGGGACAGATTGAAGCTAGTTCCATATTCCTACAAATTTAAAACCATATAATATTACTTCCTCCTCTCATAGTGAGTTACCAACCCTCAATAATTCTATCACCTACAATTTTCTTTCTTCACCTTCTGTGATCACTCGGTGCAAGAACAGGAGCAAGAAGCAGAAGAAATTTAATTTCTTCAGCATATCTAAGTGTTCATCTTTGACAACAAACATCAAACACACCAACACTTACTATCATACTCATCATCTCGATTGTAATCATTATCATCATCCAAATCCTTTTCATTGCATAAGTAAGGAACTTTACTTTCGATTTCTTGCTCAAATTTAACATATATATAGTGTTAACATAACTTTGTATTGTATATATTTCATGATGATGGGATGATTGATGGATTATTTTCTTTGAAATGAAATCTTAAGGAATCAAACATATAAACATAAAATTTAAACGTATAAACTTGTTAGATTATATAATTGTTGTATATATATGATTGATAAATTATAGTTAAAACTTATGTAAGAGATTTCCACTTGAAATATAACGAAAACACATAACAATCTCGAGCTAAAAACATTGAACAAAACCCGAAATGGAGCCGGGGAAAACAAACCGATCGGCTAGCCTTGTAGAGCCGAACGACTCAATCAACTAAGCCATACGGCTAGTTGTTGGTTGAGCCGAACGGTTTACGATTTGATACCCGAACGATTCACGATGTAGTTTAGCCAAACAAAGACTTGCCATTAAATGGTACAAAAATATTAACGAGTACACGACTAAAAATTATTGTTATGATTATATTTTTTATAAAACTTTATGACACTAAATTTGGTACTAAAATTGTACACAACCACGGGACAATATTTTATACGGTTAGTTCTTCAAATAATGTTATAAAGTAGACGCGATAAACTTTGGGACGATAATAATTAATTATTTCGAAAATGACAATTTTTGAAACGAGTAAAATGATTGGTATAAACGTTATATTATGTATGTATATATACATATATACATAGTCAACAACTAATATATATATATTATAAAATGAACGATGACAACTTTTATATATATATATATATATACATTTATATATATATAGACACGAACTTTTAACAAGTGTATTTATACATATATATATATATTTTTTTGGGTAAAGGGTTACCCCGGCGAAATATATTACCTCAAAACCATTAAGTACAAAAAGATGTAGACGTGTTCTACATCAACCTCGAAATAAACACTCGCAATGCTTAGCAAGGCAGAAAACTAAGTATATGACATGCCATATACTATTACAATTTCCTACGAAACAGAAAAAACAGCCAATACATAATAAACGCACACCCAATAAAAACAAGCAAACTTCTATACATGTGTACGTGAAGAAAGAGGAATATTCCAGGAGTCCAGAAGCTGATCACCATACAAAGAGCTTTTAAATCTACAAGAGAGCAGCTTTAAACGAACATTTGAATGTATAATAGCACAGACTTGAGACACCGATCTCGAGCCTTTCCCAAAGAGGCGATTATTCCTTTCATTCCGTATATAGTAAGTAGAAGCTGAAAGAATAAGCCGGCATATGACACTCTGAACTTTCCTCGTCTTAGATAGAGGCTGAATCCACAAGATAATATCCTCCCAAATAACAGATGAACCTTGCCAACCAATAAGGGGAGATAACGACGTCCATACCTGCGAAATATATATATATATATATATATAAGGGGTACAACGAAATATATTTTCGTAACAATTGAAATTATATTTTCAAGCATAAACGACAACGATAATTTTATGTATATATATACATATGTACATGACGACGACAAGGTATATATATACGAATATATATATATATATACACACACACTTACACGCAACGAACTATTCGACGACTAATATAACTCGAAAAATAATAGTTATTTTCCAACGCATTTATCACCAACAATATTGTACAAACACTTAAACATAACGAGTAGTCAAATACTTATATTAAGTATGTTTATTGCGTCTAGGACTTTGAGGACGTTGTTGGACTACTAGTACTACTAGCTGTTATCGCTCAAACATTTGCTACCAGTGAGTTCACAGCCCCTACTTTCAAATGTTTTCTGCTTTTAAACATAGGGGTGTTAAACATAGAAATTGTTTGCTAACACATGCAATCAAATTGTAAATGCTTTATAGCTTTATACAACTGTTTGATGTTTGAAATTACATTTTCATACTATTTTGGGAGTTAGACAATGAATCCTAGAACGGACCTAGGCTTACGATGTAGTGCATAAAAGTCCTTATGACTACAGACTATAACCATTAGCTAGGTGACTCTAGCCACTGAGTATACGGATAGTACTATCACCGTGACGACCCTCCCACAGATATGGAGCGTATACTTACATGTCCTATTTGCAAACAACAATTGCTGGTCGTGATTTAGTTATAGGGTTAGGTCGCGTTACTTTAACTCATCAGGTTTAGCTCACCTTTCGAGGGATCATATTCTAAGTATTCCCACAAAACTACTATTTAGGAATAGAGTTCCTACGAACAACTATTTTGGAAATGTTGATCTTTAGTTAGATTAACATGTGTTTCCTACTAGCAACGATATAGGAAATGTTATTCCTTGATTGGTTTAACCTGTGTTTCCTACAAACTATTATTTGGGAAATGTTATACATATTTGTAATAACTTTTGTTTCCTACACAACTAACAACTACTATGATTTTGGGAAATGTTAATTGTTATTAGATAACCTGTGTTTCCTACAAACAACTACTAATTGGAAATGTTATTTTAAATGATTAACTTGTGTTTCCTACACTACATACAAACCTGTGAATTCACTCAACAATTTTGTTGACGATTTCTCTATGTTTTTCAGGGAATTAGCAGCATAGGTAAGAACTGCATGCATATCAGGACGGACAACCCGTGACTTGTTAGGATGCCACTACTTTTGGGACACTCAGATTTCCTTCATATTACTACAATTCATTTGTGGTTATATCTACGAAATCTACTTTTGTGTTATGTATTTTTATAAAATACTGTTTCAAACACTACTACTATTGTTACAACTTTTCTAAGTTGTAATCTTTTGTAAAACTACTTAATTATTGGCATCTTAATACATTATGTTCTGCGATAACCATATATTCTGGATGTATGTATCTACTAGTTGTATTACTGCTCGCAGCCCTGCCACGTCACTAAGCTTCCGCAAATTACTCTCACTAATTATAATTATCGTTTGGCAGGGTGTGACAGTCGCATCAGTTACGAAGTTGAATGTTGATGAACTTTAAATTCTGGAAAAATCTAAGGGTCATAAACTGACCCAGGAAGCTATGAAGTCTAGCGGTTCTAAAACTGGAACTAATCAGCCCCCAACTAAGCATAGGGCATCGTATTCGAGTATTTTGAACTCTGGGCTGCAAATAAACAAGGTTAACTTTCGTTCCTTGCAATATGATATGTCCATTGATCGTACTGATATTGTCATACCATTGTCTTCAGTTTTGGAAGTTAACAACAGATTCGAGAACACTTTGATTGGTTATTTCATTGATAAAAGGATTGCTTTTTCGGTGGTGGAAAATTATGTTCGTAATGCTTGGTCAAAATTTGGATTTAAAGGTAATGATGAATGCTAATGGAATTTTCTTCTTTAAATTTTCATCAAAATAGGGGATGGAAAATGTGTTAGTGAATGGTCCATGGATGATTAGAACAATTCCAATTATACTCAATAAATGGGCACCAAGTGTTAGCTTAACGAAATAAGATCTTAATACGGTGCCTGTCTGGGTTACGTTACACGATGTTCCTATGGCTGCATATACAGGTGATGGCTTGAGTGTGATCGCTTCTATCCTTGGTAATCCAATGATGCTAGATTGTTATACAAGTACTATGTGTGTAGAATCTTGAGGGAGGAATAGCTATGCTAGAGCTTTCATTGAAATAAACTCTGTTAAGGAACTATATGAGAAAATAGTTGTTGTTATTCCTACATTGGATGGTAAGGGATATACGATGGAGACTATTCGGGTTGAATACGAGTGGAAGCCTCCTAGATGTGATGTGTGCAAAATATTTGGGCACTCTAATGATCAATGCCCATCACAAATAGCAAAGAAGAATATGAAGACACAAGATGATGGGTTTGTGGAAGTTTGATCAAATTGTGCTAAAGCAAATAAACAAATAGGGGATGAATACAAGGAAGTTTGAAGGGATAAATTTAGGAAAACAAAAGCCTAACTTTATGTACCATCGTAAAGTGGTTGCTAATAAAGAGAAATTGAAGGCAGATGAGGATACAAAGGTGAGTACATCCAATTCTTTTTCTTCTTTTAAGTGGGAATGAATCTAAAATGGATGATGTGCTTCAAGAAGTTGATATTTCAATGGATGCTGGAAAGGTTGTTCATGGAAACAAGGAAACCGTTTCTAAAGAGGATAAAAATTTGGAGGACTCGGAGAGTGATATTGAAGAAGTTTATAATGAGACCTCACAATTTATGGCATGTGGATCTGGGTCAGGAGGAGGTGGTGATGCTAGAAACCTTGAGTACTATGATGATGATGATGATGATGATGATGATGATGATGATTTTCATGAGGGTTATGATGATCAAGTCTACGATTTAACTGAAGAACAAGAGGCTTTCTGTAAGGCTTTTGATATTAACCTTCGGGGCAGATTAAAAGATAGTTTTATGTTTGATATGGCCGAGTCAAATGTAATGGTTATTTTTTGTCTTTTGGTTTTTGTTTGATTCTTTTGTTGAGTCAAAATGTTGGTTAATGGTTGTGTCCTTGTTATGTAGTCTTTCTCGCCTATGTAACAGGCCGAGTCAAACGCCTTATGTACTTAATGGTTTTTTGGGGTAATATATTCACCGGGTAATGAATTAATAATTTGTAGAAATAACCGAGCATCACTTTGTAACCATTTATCTTGAGTATCATCAGTAGGAGGACTAGCAGTAAGATGAGAAGTTTTTCCCATGCTTAGAAGATACAACCGAATTGTCTTGCTCCACTCATAAAAGTTAGAATAGTCCAGTTTATATCCGTGAGATGAGTGGGTACTGCAAATACTTCTGGTACACTAGAACCATTACCATTATTAATAACACCACTACCAGACTCTTTTCCAACATCCTTAGTCATCTCAAAAAATCAAGATTATATTTGCCAAACAATAATCAAATTATATGAGACTCTAAATATAATAATAAAGATCCAAATTATCAAAGCCAAATCGCAAAATCAAGAACTGAAACTAAAGATATCAGTAACCAATTTAGGCAAAAACCGAATAAATTAGATCTCACCAGAAGTAAACTTAAATCGATAAAGCTGAGAACACCACCTTCATTGGAATGTATGATGACGGTAGCGGCTGGTTGCACATGAGAGACTTGTTTGAAACCAATTTAGGCAGAAACCAAATGTCTAATAACTACTAAAAATCCTAAAAAATATAGAAGGATTATCAGGAAATTAAACTATCGTATAATTACTCTGATATTGCTTTTCCATTGAGTGTTGAAGTCAATTCATGGTCATCACGTTATAGAAGGTTTTATAGATACCGACTATGATGGTGATCCGACAAGTAGGCGTTCTACTACGGGATATTATGTTTTTGTTGGAGGAAATCTCGTCTCTTGGAAGAGTAAGAAACAGAATGTTGTATCTCATTCTAGTGCAGAATCTGAACATAGGTCTATTGCACAAACCACTTGTGAACTTATATGGCTACGCAATTTATTAGGAGAAGTCGGGTTTCCTCAGTCTAAGCTAATGAATTTGTAGTTTCATAATGAAGCGGCCATTCATATTGCAACCAATCCAGTTTTCCATGAATGAACTAAGCACATTGAGGTCAACCGTCATTTTACTCATGAAAAGTTGGAAGATATGTGTTTACAAAGCTCTACCAGGAAGTTTGATTAATTATATTTGTAACAAGTTGGGCATGATAAATATCTATCCTTCAACTTGAGGGGGAGTGTTAGAATATAATTTTTTTTTATGGAAGGTTTGTAGGGATTGACCCATTCTATAGGGATGGGGGGGGGGGGGGGGGGGGTAATTACCTTCATATACAAAATGTGTTCATGATTTAACATAATATCAACTCAACCTTTTTTCTCTCAAAATATCAAACAATTTCGCAAACATGGGGAAAATCGCAATAATGCAATGTCAATTCACAATATCAATTTCGCAAGATTGTTTTCTTAACAAAATTACAAATGCTTTCGCAAGAATGGAGTAATTCGCGGTATCAATTTCGCAATATATGATTTCCAGGTTATAACAACCCAAAACCTTAAACCTAATCAGTGATAGGATGAAAATAACTAAAAGGAGTCCATACTTACTTGATTTTGAGTTTCGATTGAAATCGGTATAGTTCTAAGGTTGAAAAACGATCATAAACTTCTCACGCAATCTAATATTGTTTGATTTGGATGTTCAGATTTTGCCAGGGAATACACATGGGGAGAATGTGCCATATATATGGCTCCAGCACACTCTTACTATTCTAGCAGTTTATTTTTTGGTTGACTTGCAATTTAAACCATTGGATGACATCGACTTTAAATCTCATCCACCCTTTATTCAATAATTACCGGTATTTTGCGCCTAACCATATCGACGTTATAATTTCTCCCCACGTTCTTCCCCTTCCCACAAATTCGGCGATGAAGATATGTAGTTACAGGAGCAATATTATTATCCCTTTTTGTTATTTCTGCTCATCCATCATCCCATTCTTCATCCCTCTGGCAATTGTTTTACCCTAATTCATGAGTAATGCTAAATATGTCTAATTACATAGACCTAAAAATAAGCCTACTTATCTGATTGGTTGTTTTCTCTCTCTCTCCTAATCTCATCCAATCAATTTTTCACATCTACCAATCACATTTTTAGGCTAACATTTAGACCTACAAAATTAGGTCCACCAAATCATTCTGCCCAAATTCGATTAGCCCCAAATTGACAATTGATCCTGTAAGTAATCAGTTTATGCTAAATTTTTGTTATTGTATTCCAAATTCTATATATTATGCACAATCATTGTATTACTTTTAATCTTAATTTTTTTTCAATTTCGTATGTATATTAATTGGATGTTATCGAATGTAAATAGAAGATATCATCATGTTTATGTTTTGCGTAGGATATTCAGAATTATCAAATTGTGTATACAATTATGATACAATAATGATGTTATAAGTGGTTAATAATTCAAGCAAAGGATTTTTAGGCAATTATAAATAGTTCTTTTTGGTGGCCAACTGATAATCAGTGCACAAAATATACATAAGACCATAGTTGTTAGTCTCGTACGAGTCGTAAAACAATGTGTTAGGTGTAATTACGCATTTGTATTACATACAGTAATATAAGTAAGTGTGAATTGTAAAGGAATATTAATATAGTTCGAAAATAGTTATTAGCGATCCTACGATACGCGCATCGTCCGATAGTTAACCTCCTAGTGTCATAAACACGTGAGGTCATATGAGTATGAGACAAATCAGTTTGTCTAAGCGAGTTGTGTAATTATGTATTTGTCGTTCAGGTTTGGAAACCGTGTACGGGGGTTCGGGGGCAGCGCCCCTGATAGCGGGGTCCAAGGGGCAGAGCCCCTGGCTGCGGTAGAGCTCTGAAATTTCATTTCGGAGTAATATTAGGCGTAAAAATTTGGGTTTCGACACTTAGTGAAAATCATAGGTTTTTAAGCTCCTGTGTTTTACGACATAAGGGTTATGTCGCTAAATGGTTCTGCGATCCGCAATTTAATGCGACATAGTGTAAAGACAAAAGTTGATTAATACTTAATTTTGTCTAAGTGTTAATACGTGAATTAGGTTTGTCCGTGAATTACAATAAGTCTTTGTATCCGTGAATGATAATGTTTTCGACAATGCCTTTGTGTCCGTGAATACTATGATTCGACAATAGTGTAATTATCCGTGAATGCTTGATACGACATTTGCATTCCGTGAATAATATGAATTCACGGACGGTGTAAATCCGTGAATATTCACGGATTACACTTTGAATTGTCGTAGTGAGTTGTCTATAAATAGCATAGTTGAAGTCATTTTGTGTAGGCTTTTTGGTGTGTTCTTTTGGAGAGCTTATTGAGAGTTCACTTGTAGACATTCACTTGTATATGAAAGATTGATATTGCAATATATTCAAGATTTCTTGTTGATACATTCATTTCTTATCTTTACTATAATTCACATTGTGATTACGTATATTTGTTTTCCGCACGAACATTAATACGTTCTAGTTTGCGTATTCTGATCCGAGGTCGCTCACAAGTGGTATCAGAGAAAAAGGATAAGAAATTAGAACATTTGTGTGAATTAAAGTGTGAAGATGAAGATTTGAAGAAGTTACAGTGATGTCTAGTGTTACAATCATTTGAGACAGCGTCAAAATCATTCTGAAGGTGTTAACAAGTGATTTCTGATATAGAATCTCTTCTGAATTCATTCACATCTACTCTATGATGACGCGTTGATCAAGAGACATACCAGGAGTTCACGTCTTTTCTGCATGTTTGAAACTTTGACGTTCAAAGTTCAAATTGATCGTTTCTGAGTGTCGGAAATTGAATTCCGAGCACATTGCATCAAATTTCATAAAAAACAAGTCTGTTTTGAAGAATCTGGATCATTTTGAAAATTCTGGAAATCGTCTTCCGTGAATTAACATTTTCCGTGAATTCAGAATTCCGTGAATATATATACTCCGTGAATATTACTATTGTCGCATAAACAGTATCCGTGAATTATACTATTGTCGCATAAACAGTGGTATTACATTCACGGATTAAAAATTTTCAAAATATTATTAACTGTTTTTTAATATTCACGGATATTAGTATTTGGTTATTCTCGGATATTGTATTCACGGATAATTGTATTAACGGATACTTATATTCACGGATATTAGTATTCACTTATATTAATATTCACGAATATTAGTATTATCGGATATTAATATTCACGGATATTTGTATTATCGAATATTAATATTCACGGATATTAGTATTTGGTTAGTATTCACGGATATTGTATTCACAAAGAAAGATTAAAGAATTTTTAGTGTGATTAACGGATTTCATCTTGGAAGATGGCTCATGTTAATTGGCAAACGATGATGAAAAATGATCAAGAGACCGGAACAACTACAAAACCACCCAAGTTTCTTTGTCAAAACGATTACGATGACTGGAGATATCGTTTTGAATCATTTATTGCTTTGTATGATCCTGATTTGATGATTCCAATATTGGAACAATATATACATCCAAGAGCAGAAGGCATTTATCGAGATAATCCTCCACCTAAATCATTAAAGATGATGAATTCGGAAGAACGAAAAGAACATGATCGTGATAAGAAGGCTAAATCCATCATTTCAATGAGTCTTCCAAGCGATGTTTTAGCAGGGTGGAAAGATTTATCTACTGCTTTTGAATTGTACAAAGCAATGGAAAAGCGGTTTGCTGGTAATGATAAATTGAAAAAGAGCAAACGCGATTTACTAAAGAAACAATGGGATGTTTTCACCTGTATTCCCAATGAGTCTTTTAACGATTTGATCGTTAGGTACTCACAGCTTATCAGTGAGTTAAAAAGACATGGAATGATTCTTGAGCGTCTTGAAATCAATGAAAAATTGATTGAAGCCTTGCCTTCTCGATGGGACATTAAAGCAAATATCTTGATGGAAGATGAGTCATTAGGGGAATATGCTTTTGAGGATTTAATTAATAAGCTTCAGGTGTATGATGTGTCTATCCAGAAAAAGGAGACAGGAAAAATGATGCAGTTTACTCAATTTGGTACTACCAAATCTTCTGAAACAACGGCATTATATTCAGGATCTGAAACTTATTCTGGTGGAAATCCAAGTGGAACCACATCTGGTGGTTATTCAAGTTTTGGTTTTTATGGTTCTGGAAGTTCTCCAACTTCAAGCCATCAACAACAACAGAATTCTAATCCACAAGTTTCAAGAGTGACTGAAGACCATGCAAATGTTGTTACTGCATTCTTGTCTTCATATGAAGCTTTTATTTCTGGAAGAGTTGGAAATGTTGAGTTAGTTGAAGAGGATTATGATCAATTGCATCCAGATGACCTAGAAGAGATGGATTTGCAATGGAATATGGCTATGCTTACCAGGCGGGTTAAAAGGTTTTTACAAAGAACTGGTAAAAATAAACTGGGAGGTAAACCAGATTTTGACAAATCAAGAGTTCGTTGTTACAATTGTCAAAACCTTGGTCACTTTGCAAGAGAGTGTGAGAAGAATAAAGCTCCTACTTCTAGTTTTACCAAGCCATCAACTTCCAAGACATATTCTTCATCTACTCAACCTCAAACAAAGGAAACATCTGCTACTCCCACGTCTTCTACACTCATTTCTACTTCTGATGAGTTTTATGATTGGAGCGCACACGTGGATGAGTATTCCCATAACCAAGCATTTACGGTGAATGTTTCCGAGGTCGATTCTTCTCTTGCTGACCAAATTTGCTCAACTTGCACTGATTTGAATAATCAAATCAGCATGTATCAAACTCAAAATGCTAAATTTTTAACTGACAATGAAAAGTTAAAAATACAGAACAAGGAATTGGTTGAAAATAATAATCTTTTAAATAAACGTTTTGAGTCAACAAATGTTGAAACACATGATTTAAAAGCAAAAATCTTCAATCAGCAATCCATTATTAATAGCTATTTGGTTGAAGTGGATTTATTAAAAAAAGAAAAATCTGATGTTGATTCTATGCTTTTAGATCTTGAAAGAAAATTGCTAAATGTTTCAACATCTGCTGTTGTTTTTGATGAGATAATCAATAACCAACGTTTAGATACTAAATCTAAATCTGGTATTGGATATCAAAATGATTCAAAAACAAAAGACTCAAAAGTTGAATATCATTTTGTTCCTCCACCAACTACCTATTCTGCATTGCCAGTTAAAATTGAAGCAAATGTTGAGTTTGCTTATGGAAAAGGAAAGGTTGATTTGAAAGACACACATCAAAAGGTGTCTTCAAATGAGACTCTAGAATCATCTTTCAAAGATGATTCCAAAGTTGATGATTCACTAGCTGATGAATCCAAAGTTGATGCTTCCAAAATGAAGAAGCATGATTGTGAATGTAGTGACAAAATTAAAGATTGTGTTTTAAAAAATTTAAAAGAAAAATCGAAAGCTTGTGACACACCAACACAAGTTAAACAGATTTTGAAACAATCTTCTTCACCACAAAAATCACAATCATCAACTTCTTCATCAAAAGCTAAACTTTCTTCTTCTCACTTTGTTTCTACCAAAAGTGAAGTTTCTACAAGTAGAAAATCACATTCTAGAATGTGAGGCTTCTACAAGTAAGACTTCACTTCATGTTTCTGATAAAAGGGTTACTTCTCGGAAAAAATATGAAACAAGAAAATGTTTCTATTGTAGTGTTCGTGGACATCTTATCAATGAGTGTCACAAGCTTGCTAAAAAACGTTCAAGAGATATTTCGAAGCAAGCTAAACATTCTGAAATCAAAGATGATTTAAAAACTATCCACGAAAAATCATCAAAACCGAAAGTAACATCTTCTGTTTCTTCAAAGAAGAAAACAAAATCTCATGATGCGTCAATCAAAAGGAATTTCAAAAGGAATTTGAAACAAATTGACGTTTTCATCATGGATGTCATTACTGGACGACCCATAGCCTCAAAGGCTTGGGTCTCCATTAGCAACTAATCCGTTTTTGATCAAATGTCTTACAGTCTTCCCGAGCTATTGATAACATATGGTACATCGATAGTGGCTGTTCAAGACATATGACAGGGAATCTCTCTCTGCTTGAGGATGTTAAGGTTAAAGACGGAGGATTTGTTGCATTTGCCGGAGACAAAGGAGGCATGATTTCTGGTGAGGGAACTGTTTCAAACGGGGAAATCAGCTTTGACAAAGTAAATTATGTTGAACAACTTCAACATAATCTACTTAGTGTTTCCCAAGTTTGTGACAAGAAACTGTCAACTTGGTTTAACAATGAAGAGTGCTTAATTCTTAAGCCAGGGTTTGTGGTACCTCAAGAGTGGATTCTTATGCGAGCTCCAAGGGTAAAGAATATGTATGTCTTAGACATGCGTACCATTACTCGATCTACAGAGCATACTTGCTTATTGTCAAAAGCTACAGAAAAAGAATCAATTTTGTGGCACAGAAGAATGGGTCACATTAACTTTAGGAAAATGAACTTCTTAGTTAAGAATGATTTAGTGATTGGGGTTCCTAAACAAACCTTTTCACTAAATGATCACTGTATTTCCTGTAAAAAGGGAAAACAAACTAAGAAGTCTCATAAACCTAAATTGATGAATTCGATTAACATTCCTTTGGAACTTCTCCATATGGATTTGTTTGGACCCGTAAGTGTTCGGAGTATTGGGGGTAAATCCTATTGTTTAGTAATCACTGATGATTATTCCAGATTTTCATGGGTTTACTTCCTTAGTACAAAAGATGAGGCTGCTGAGAAAATTAAGTATCTAATTCTGAGATTAGAAAATTTGTTTTCTCTAAAAGTGAAAATTTTGAGAAGTGATAATGGTACAGAATTCAAGAACTACTTAATGGAAATGTTTTGTCTTCAGCACGGAATTACTCAACAATTTAGTGCACCTCGAACTCCACAACAAAATGGAGTTGCTGAAAGGAAGAACAGAACTTTGATCGAAGCTGCAAGAACAATGCTCTCAGATGCAAAGTTGCCAACAACTTTTTGGGCAGAAGCAGTTAATACGGCTTGTTTCGTATTAAATAGAGTCCTTGTGGTCAAAGATAAGCAGAAAACGAGCTATGAATTACTGAATAATCGGAAACCGAATATTCATTTTTTGGAACCTTTTGGATGTCCGTGTTTGTTGTTGAAGACTAAGGATCGCCTTCCTAAGTTTGCTGAAAAATCTGAATCTGGATTTTTCTTGGGTTATTCTACAAATTCTCACAACAAGAGAGTTTATAACACGGCATCACATCGTATAGAGGAATGCTATGAAGTTGAATTTCTTCGGCATTCTCCCTCTTCTAATGGCATAGGTCCAAAATGGTTATTCGATTACGACACATTCTTTAATTCTCTTGCTATTTTTCAGCATGACGTGTCTTCTTCTTCTGCTACCGATTTGGATGACTTTGTTATTCCAGTTACATCTGTTCCTGCTGAGCCGATTATTACTTTAGCTCCACCAGTTTCTACTTCTCATCTTACTCCACCACAATCTTCTGATGACTCAATTGCTCATGAGATTTCTTCACCTTTGACAACTGTTGAAGAAGAAACAACTTCCAATCCTGACGATACTGACAATTTTCAGGAACCTTCTGCTGAACTAGAAGAACCAATTCTTGATGACTCTAGTGATGAAGTAGTTAGTAATCCTGAAGATTCTAACTTAGGAAATAATTTGAATGTAGATTCGGTTCCTACATTGCGAATTAATTCTAAGTATCGACATCCTGTAAAGAATGTGATTGGAGATGTGTCAGAAGGAATTAAGACTCGGCAGCAACTCAAATCTGATTCTTCTTCTTGTTTTTTATCACAAATTGAACCCAAAAATGTTCAAATTGCTTTGACTGAATCCTCTTGGGTTCAAGCAATGCAAGAAGAATTACAACAGTTTGTGAAATTGCAAGTTTGGACTTTAGTGAAACCACCTAAAGATGTGCATCCGATTGGCACTCGATGGGTTTTTCGAAATAAGAAAGATGATCGAGGAATTGTGGTCCGAAATAAGGCTCGATTAGTCGTTCAAGGTTTTACTCAGATCGAAGGTTTAGATTATGATGAAGTGTTTGCACCGGTTGCTAGACTTGAATCCATAAGGATCTTTCTAGCTTATGCTTCCTTCATGAGGTTTAAAGTATATCAGTTGGATGTCAAGTGCGCATTTTTATATGGGAAAGTGCATGAAGAAGTGTTTGTCAAACAACCACCGGGTTTTGAAGACTCTAAATTCCCAGATTATGTGTATCGGTTGGATAAAGCTTTGTATGGTTTACATCAAGCTCCCAGAGCTTGGTATGAAACTTTATCTCAACATCTGCTTGCAAATGGGTTTTCTAGAGGACAGATTGACAGCACTCTTTTCATCAGAAAAGTAAAAGGAAATTTGTTGCTTGTTCAAGTGTATGTCGATGACATCATATTTGGGTCGACAAATGAAAGCTTATGCAGAGAGTTTGAGCAGATTATGAAATCAAAATTTGAAATGAGTTCAATGGGTGAAATGGCATTCTTTCTTGGGTTGCAAGTCCAGCAACTTGATTCAGGCATTTTCATACATCAAACAAAGTATGTTACTGAAATCTTAAAGAAATTTCTGATGACAGATGTCAAATCCATTTCTACACCTATTGATCTTGTTGAAAAGATTGGCCCTGCTCTTGATGACCAATCAACCAATGAAAAGGAATATCGGTCCATGATTGGGTCTCTTATGTATTTGACAGCTTCACGTCCAGATATTATGTTTGCTGTCTCCATTTGTTCAAGATATCAGGCTAATCCTAAAGTTTCTCATCTGAAGGCCGTTCAACGTATTTTTCGATACCTGAAAGGAAAGCCTAATTTAGGCATTTGGTATTCACATGATGATGACTTTTCTCTTTCTGCATATTCCGATTCAGACTATGGCTGATGTGGTATTGACTTCAAATCCACATCGGGTGGATGTCAATTTCTAGGAGAACGTCTTGTGACATGGCAGTGTAAGAAACAGGATACAGTTTCTACCTCTACCGCGGAGGCAGAATATATCTCTGCTGCTAGTTGTTGTTCACAATTCCTTTGGATTCAACAACAACTTAGAGATTATGGGTTTCTTCTAAACCAAACTCCTTTGCATATAGATAATACTGCTGCCATAAGTATCATACGTAATCCCGTACAGCATTCTAAAACGAAACACATCGAAATTCGTTTTCATTTTATACGGGATTGCTATGAGAAACACTTGATTAACTTAGTCCATATTGATACTTTGAAACAACGAGCTGATCTGTTTACAAAAGCATTTTCTAAACCTCGTTTTGAAGAATTAATCTTGATGCTCGGAATGAAGCATTTAGATCAAATTAAATAAACTTTGGATCTTTTTGAATTTTCTTTGTTGTTTACTTTCTTATTTTTTCTTTAAACAAAAATTCAAAAACATATGAAAAATAAAAATTAGGGGGAGATTTTTGTGTAAACGTTGGAAAATGATAGTACATTGGGAATTGTATTTACATATAAATCTGAAAAAGGAATGTTATGTACTATTTTTTGATATGCTAATAGGTTTATATAGCATTTTTAAACCAAATTTTCTGTACGAAGTTTTTCCCTATAATAAGGTTTCTTCTACGATCACGCATATCGTATGCCTTGACTGTATCTGTTCCCAATCTGTACGAAGACCACATGATAGACTTCTGGACTTCAGCTGTATATCAAACAAATGTCAATCCTCCATGTATTACATCTACGGTTGATGGAAAACCGTTGTTGCTGACTGAAGAGCTGATTCGTCATACTCTCCAATTTGGAGATACTTTGAATGCATCAAATGACATCCCTCGAAACGTCATTGATCAGTGTCTTCATCAAATGGGATGTACTAAAGGACCTCATGATGTTCAAATCCTGAAGAACCATTTCTGTCCACACTGGAAGTTTTTGGCACATATGTTGATCGGGTGCATCTCTCCGAGGAAAGTTGGATTTGATTCGATGAGTTATCAGCTTGCAGGGATAATGACGGCTCTTGTTCTGAATATCCCATTCAATTTTTCGAGATACATCTTTGAGAATTTGGCTGGCAACATTAATGATGATGGATTCTTCATGTATCCTTGGTTTCTTCAACATATTTTGATAATCATGTCAACGAAATTACTTATCATGGAAGCATTCTACATTACACTCCTATTCCCAAAAGAGTGTTTGCTGATTGCAATGGATATAGGGGCAAACCGGTGCCGCCTACTGTTGATCTTTTTGGACATGTCATTGATGCTGACTTTCAACCACCACAATTTGCATTGCCACAGATTGTACAACCTGCTGATTCTACTACTGATAGTGAATCATCTGAGGGGGAGCAGGAGGTGCCTTTGATTGATCATGAGGAAGTGGAATCTTCAAGTTCTGAAGATGATCAATCTTTTCGTCGACAATCTGTTGAAGAATCTTTAGTTCCTCAAAGAATTATTGCTGAAAATATTGAAAAAGAACGACAGGATTTAAGACGTCAACGCGAAGAGGCACAAGATCCTGAATATGTACCTGATATTCGGCCATCTCAAAGACGCAGAATTTCTGAACCTAGTTCATCTGCTGATATTGCTTCTACCTCTATGCCTGTTATGTCATCACAAGGTATTTCTGTATCTGTTCCAGCTCCTTCTACAATACCTGGTGCTGCTTCTGTTGCAGCTGGCACATCTTCTTCTTCACCTGGACCAAGTGTTAGCATGGCTAACCTTGATGCATCTTTACAACGAGCTGTAAAACCGTTGATGACTCTTGTTGAAAAGCTACAATTGGATTTACTTAATGCTTTACAATGAATCAATACTCAAGACATTCTTCTCGAGGAACAACGACAACAAATTCTATCTCAGAATGATCGAATAGAAGAATTGGAACTTGATGTTTTTCTTTTGAAAGAAATGTTGGTTGATCAGGGGGAGAATGATGTCACTAATGATAATGATGGTGATGATGGTGATGATGGTGATGATGATGATGATGGTGATGATGGTGATGATGATGATGATGGTGATGATGGTGATCATGGTGATGATGATGGTGATGATATGACTGAAAATGCTGATGACACTTATGATGGAAATGATACAAATGATGGAAATGATAGTGATCAACCAAATTTCTCACAAGCATTGGTTGTATTTCAAGCAGTTGAACCATTAGAAGTTGATCCAATAAATGCAATACATGAGTCAAGAATGTTTGAACTTGGAGAATCATCTCGTATTTTTGATCAGGAGGAATTAATGGATAGCATTGAAGATGAAGAGGTGCTTTGTCCAACTCCTTTGAATGTGATTATTGAAGATCTAATACCATTTGTTGAACTTTGCAATGATGGTGATTATGATTTTGAAGATTTCGATCCAGAATATCCTTCGGGATTTGAACCTGATTTTGATTATGTTCACATTGAAGACTGGGAAGATTCTGAAGATGAAATTCATCCGGAAAATGTTCAGTCAGATATGTGTTCACAAGAAGGGTTATGGAAAGATTCTGATGATGATAAAGAGCCAGAACACAAGGTTTCTTGGTGGTTTCCTGAACAACCAACTCAAGTGGTTACAGTTCGAAAGTTCTTTAAAATACCAAGATATGAATGCATTGGTAGAATTATCAGATGGAAATATGATAATGACAACAAAGTATTCATCATTAAAAGGACTGATGGACTTCAATACTTCCACTCTACATTCAAAGCCTTAGAAAAATTGCCTAAGTGTGAAATCAATCATTTGGCTTCAGTGGATATCATTAATCGTTCAAGACATGGTTTGATAAATTGGATGGCAGACACTTTAACAAGAGAAAGTAATAATGGGAAATTCACATGGGTTAAGGAAACTTTCCCATTGAGAACCGTTGATTATTTTGATATCGATCCTATTTCCAATCAACCAAGAGTCACTTTGACATATCCTCGAGTTAAATGCATGACAAAGATTCCACTTGAGAAATTACCTGTGAATTTTTCTAAGTTTGTAAGTCATTGGAGATATAACGGATCAACTGGAGAAGCAGAAATTGCTTGTTATGATAGAGATTTGAATGGAGAAGTGATGTTGAACAGAGAGTCAATTGTGTATGTGTTTGATCCTCTAAGCTTAATCAATCTATCAAAAGATGATCTTGAAGTCTTGCTCGTGAATCCGATTGTATATGATGATGCATATGATGACGAAAAGATGGCTTTGAAGTTTCAACGGGTTGTCGAAGTATGTTGTTCAAAAGGAATTTTTGCTGGATGCAATCTTCCTGGATATGCTTGAAGACTTGAAGAAAAGAATCAAGTATTATCAAAGGGGGAGTTTGTAAAGACAAAAGTTGATTAATACTTAATTTTGTCTAAGTGTTAATACGTGAATTAGGTTTGTCCGTGAATTACAATAAGTCTTTGTATCCGTGAATGATAATGTTTTCGACAATGCCTTTGTGTCTGTGAATACTATGATTCGACAATAGTGTAATTATCCATGAATGCTTGATACGACATTTGCATTCCATGAATAATATGAATTCACGGACGGTGTAAATCCGTGAATCCTTATTCACGGATTACACTTTGAATTGTCGTAGTGAGTTGTCTATAAATAGCATAGTTGAAGTCATTTTGTGTAGGCTTTTTGGTGTGTTCTTTTGGAGAGCTTATTGAGAGTTCACTTGTAGACATTCACTTGTATATGAAAGATTGATATTGCAGTATATTCAAGATTTCTTGTTGATACATTCATTTCTTATCTTTACTATAATTCACATTGTGATTACGTATATTTGTTTTCCGCACGAATATTAATACGTTCTAGTTTGCGTATTCTGATCCGAGGTCGCTCACACATAGTGTGTTGTGTCGCTATATGCGACGTTCGGATTTTCTGCGACATAAAGGCTTGCGACATAAACCTGCGACACAGGTTGTGTCGCAGTACTATTTTTGGTCCCTGCGACACAACGATCTGTTCGACGATTTCAAGATCCAAATCGAGTTTTGGCTCAATTTTTGGGCGTTTTGATGTTATAGAAAGCTTCTAGCATGTATTTTGAAGTAATCTAAGTAATTTATAGAAAGAGAAACGATTTCTAGAGAGAGAAAGTGGGAAATCTTACTTTTTGATGAAAATGGAGATGAAGATGATGGTGAAGAAGATGAAGATGATGATGTCCGGTTTTGATGATGATGAACTCCGAAAATGATGATGATGATGATGATTCCGATTTTTGATGATGATGATGATATTTTTTTTTTTGGGTAAAGGGGTTTACCCCGGTGAAATTTATTAAGATCAAATAAGAACAAAACGATGTGATCAAGCATCACATCACCTCGGAACAACCAACTAGCTAAAAAAGCTAATCTAGATGTATATGACATGCCATATACATACTACAATAAAAATAAACATGAAATACAACCAGTATAACATAAACGCACATCCAATTAGCAATCCTATACTTCTAGCCATGATTCATACAGGACCTCGGTAAACTCCAAACATCCATAACTTGAGCCACTTGATCTGATCTTTTGAACTTGAATGTAATCAGCTTAAGCCGAACCGTACCTAAGATGATGTCCCTTATTTGATTGACTGATCGAACCCCTTTTTTATAAATACGATTATTCCGCTCTTGCCAAATAACATAAGATGTTGCAGCCACTAAAAGACGTCCAATAATACTCCTAGCCTTTCGAGAATGAGAGATAGGCATTAGGTAATCCACAATATCAGCCCACCTTTCAGAAATTTGATGCATACCCGCAAATCTTCTAACCAGCCTCCAAACCTGAGATGAGAAAGAACACTCAAAAAACAGATGAGGATGAGAATCCTGTTGAGCATTACATAAAGGACATCTAAGCAGGTTTAAGTCAGTGGAAACACCAACATCCCATTGCTTAAGCATATCCTGTGTTTTAAGTTTCCTTCGCATAACAAGCCATAAGTGGAACGCATGTCTTGGGATACAATGAGGAAACCAGACAATGTTAGTCCAATCAACCTCATCACACCTCTCCCGAACAGAATTCCAAACATTAGAGACCGAAAACTCCTTAGACACTCCATTAAGATCACGCCAAAAATATGAATCATGTTGGTTACCATTCAGATGAGGACATTGGATCTGGTTAAGCATAGACCAGGCCGTAGGCCATCTCCAAGCACCATCCAATATCAAATCAGCAACCTTGTCATTCAAAGTTAAACCCGCCTGTGTAATTCTTCGTGGGGACAGGTAATTCATAATAGGACTCAACGAACACCAATTATCAAACCATATATTAATCAGATTACCATCCCCGACTTTAGACCAGATAAAAGGCCTAATGATATCACGAATCTGAAGCAGCTTCCTCCAACTACAGCTAATGCCAGGACGCAACGGAACAGCCCAGAAACTTCTTCCCTTTAGCTTATACGAATGAATCCATTTAACCCATAAAGATTCTCTATGTGTAATAATACTCCAAATATGAGAAACCATTAATGCAATATTAAATGATTCCACACGACGGATACCTAACCCACCTTCAGATTTAGGAAGGCAGACCGTATCCCAAGCAACTTTGGCCTTGCCTCGCTTCATATCCCCTTGGCACCACAAAAATCCCCTCAGGAGTTGCTCTATTTCAGAAATAATCCGGCTAGGTAAAATAAAAACCGAGGCCCAATAGACATGCATAGAAGAGAGAACCGAAATAATGAGTTGGAGACGACCAGCAAAAGATAACGATTTATTATACCAGGCCCCAATTCGGTTTCTCACTCTTTCCACCAGCTCCTTACAATCCATTGATGATGATATTGTTGTTGATGTTGTTGGTTGTTGTTGTTTAAGAGAAAGAGAGGAGAGAAAAGTAGGTGAAAAAGGAGAAGAAAAATAAGGAAATGAGATGGGGGTTTGAGTTTTTGGTTAAAACTCAGATCCCCAATTTGGGGACTGTGGTCTCCAACCACATTACAAAATATCTGCATTTTTATATCCGATCGTATAATAACTTTAATATTTTAAATTTATAAATTTGTTTATATTATTTCGTAAATATTTTAAATAAAATATTTCATTTGAACCACAAAATGTATTTATTTAAAGTTTAAAATTGACGCGACAATTGACTTTTTGACCAGGTTTTACATTGCGACACACAATTGCTTCTTCAACAGCTACCCAAGCTGGTCAGATTTTTAGTTTTATATTCTAAATTATCCAAATCTGGATTTTATATCATTTAAAGTCTTGTGTTCATTCAATACGGCATTCCAGATTAGATTCAAATTCTTGATACAAAGTGTTTGGGGTTAACCAAATATAGCCCAGAAATTTATGTTCTTTTAAGAATTTATAATATATATGACTACGTTGCACGAGATTGAAAACGTGTCAAAATGGACGGTTGGGTGAATGTCACTATTAAAACTTTTATATACTTAATTTGCTGTTGATATTGATGTCATAGATCATATGATAGTAAAAGGTGAAGAACCTAATATATGTGAAGTACTAACATCCCATGGTTTCTATAAATTGGGATATGACCAGAAGGTGTACTTCATTATAACACCAATGAAGAGGAGTAAGGAATAAGTCAACCGAGTAAGACATCATCATACTCAACTATGTAATTCAATTGTATACTTTGTTATACGATTATGGAAAGTTCTCCTTTTCGATCATAATTATACATTTTGATGTCAAGTTTATGCATTAAGTTTATGTTTATGTTTTATTCATTTTTATGTTAATCTTCAGTTTCAAAGGATTAGGATGGCAATTCTCAATGTTGAGCTTCTACAATGGAATCAAGTGATGTAAGGGATATGATGTTGTTAATTCAGTTTAATTAGTGTGAGTATGATCTATCATGAGGCACTCCATTTTCCGGAAATATGCATGTTTTAAGAATATTATATAAATTGAAAGTTTTAGCTTGTACTTCCTTTCTTGTCTGATTTGTATTCTCAATAACTTAATTTTTTGGCACCTTTTTGTCATGTAAAAGGGAAATGAATGACAGGGTTAATTCACTTGAATTAAGGTTGGCAGTTAGACAATTTAGTGTTTTAATCAACACTCTGTTGGTTGATATTATAGATTAATTAGGAGGTGTTTGTCAAGTATAACATGGTAAATCATTGGTTTACATTGCCAAGTATTGATTTCAGTCTCATGCCTTCAGTTTGATATAACTTGAATGACTCTTTTTGTGTATTTGCAGGACAAGGCTACGTCTGTTGTGGAAATCATTGATCCACGTGAAAATTTTCAACCAGGTTGTTCTCGGACTGGAAACTTCGATTGAAGAAACAGTGGTAACTCACATATGCGGTAGATGTTCCTAATCTTAATTTATGTTTCACGTACACTTCTTTCACAATAATCTATATTTTTACTTGCCTGGGTTATAAAACACTTTTTAGATTTGCTATACATGATTGTCAAAGATAATTGGTTCCAAGGACTAACAGGTTGATGATTATATCAACATGATTGTTAGATTTCTCATTTCATCCTAATAGGATTGGATTAGCAAGCTGATGATTAAAAAAGAATCAACTTATTGCACTTTATAAATATTGACTTGCTGTATTTTTTGGGTATAGTGGGTGTGAATGGGAAGCACTGATCTATATTTTTTGCTTGCTTATGTTTTTGTCTGTTTAATTGATTTTGTGACATGTCGCACTTCAGGTGCAAGTGCTGCATTTCTTGGGTGTGATTGTCAATCAAAAGCTTTAAGACAATTTTTGCGAGACTTCATTCTAGGTTTCTTTGAGTAAATTTGTGAGCCTTGGATCTTTCTCTACATTTGATGCCTTTCCGCTACGTTTGGGGAGTCGGTGGCTCGGTGCTACGTTAGCTTCACTTACTAAATGTTGTATTGGTGTCCTAGCCTTTTTAGCTTTGTTAGGGATTGGTGCATATAATATTTTTGAATTCGAATATATGACATATAGTTCTTATTTGACACGTTTCAGGTTGTTGTGTCTGTCATTGACGTTGGCAAAATTACATGAGTTGTTAAGGTTAATTAGTTAACAGTTACTACTAACTATCAGGTCAGGGATCTGCATTCATGCGATGATTTTATTTTTTGAGACGGAAGATGTGAGTAATAAATAGATACTTCTCAATAGCTGGTTGGAAAACTGAGCATTATGAGTTATATATATACAATTATAATCTTCCTTCTTGACCACCTACATTTTTATTTATGTTTGAGTTCGAATTGAAGTCATATTGTCAGCTGGAGTAGATTAATTTCAGGTGTCAGTTTGTACTAACTCTTTTTATATTTCTAGAAGATAATGGAGTTCAGTTCACAATGAACAAAGTCTTAGATGTTAGATGGAAGAGAATCAGCCATTGGCATCCCATATGAATGGAGATTATGTTCCGGCAGAAGAGAGTGATATACGGGTTTCGTTATTTCTGTATGCTCCACGCCTCCACAGATATTTATATATTCCCACTTTATGTATTATACAAAATCAATATCTGGGTGCACCAATCTTGGAAAAAGAAAATTAATCGGATTAAATTTTGAGTGAGAGGGGGATCTTAGTGCACCCAAATTGGATAAATGCTTTAAAGAAAATACTCAAGAGTATGTCGTGGCCATTTTTGGTAGATTCGAGTAACTGCAACAATATGGGGGAACAATGGGATCCGTTTCAGGTATGTATTCAGACTCTCTTTGTTCTTATCGTATTCATTGGGATTAAAGTTTGTTGTACAAGGGTCAGATTTGTGTAACTATTGGGATTTATGTGGTGTCATATGCAGATTTTTTAGTTTTTGGATGTGGTGTTTTTATAATCTCTGAGTTTCAGGTGGTTTTGTATAATTGTATTTTTAGAATCAATGTTCATAGTGGTTAATTACATGACATATTGGCAAAACCTCAGGTCTCACTTCACGTGAATTCATGGGTTTGACTTGCAACCTGTTTAAATTTTAGCTTTTTATGCTGTTACCATAGTTACCCATTTGACCCGTTAGGCAAACTATTGTCCAAATTAACCCATTTACCTTTAACTGAGAATGTTCTCTTTTGAAAGTGTTTGTGTAATTGGGAACTTGCTTAAGAATGGAAACATAGTATTTGTCTATGAGGTTTGTCAACTTTTTGGTTTTTGGTGTACCCATTGTTGCTTAATCTATACTCAATGGGATAAACTAAGACAAGGACCCTATATCCTAGGAACTGATGTTGTTGGTGAACCACCATAAATCACAGGTATATAGAATACAATATGTATTAATTGAATGTGTTAGTTACAGACTTCGTTCAACCAATATGTACATATATATAATACATGAACCAATGCCAAGAACAGTCGTATTGTTTCAAACACAACCGGTCTTATGAATCGATGCACCCCTACGCTTCTAACTGCTAACTACCGTTTCCTATGTATTGGTTTGTTGGCCTACGGCCCAAACCAGAAACGGGCTTTATTCTTACTTAACTAATGACCCATAATTCTTTGGCCCCTTTGACATTAGAAGTCCAATACTCCCCCCTAATGTCAAACGCCAAAGTCTTTATAGCAAGGTAGGTTCTTCGTCGCTTTGATAAATGAGATGTGCTTCTTGCTCCTTGTCTTTCTCCTTCCATTTGGTGCATTCGTATGCAAAGTGACCGAATTCACCACATTCATAGCATCTCATTCCATTCTTGTTTTGTTCTCGACTTATATCTCTTCCACGTCCACTTTCTTCTTTACTGAAGTTTCTTCCTCGACCCCTACCACGACTTTGATTACTTGAACTTGCCATTAGAAGTTTGCTTTGGTAATCTACGTCCGGTTCATCTTGACTTCTGAGACGTTCTTCAAAAGCTATTATTCTTCCTTTTGCTTCTTCAAAAGACATTTTATCTACTTCCGAATATTGCTCGATGGATGCCACGATCGGTAGAAACTTCTTTGGAACGGAGTTCAGCAATTTCCTTACAAGTATTTTGTCTTTAAGATTCAAACCAAGACCTTTAAACTTGCCTCTTATGCTTCCCAATTTTCCGGCAAATTCGTTCACAGTTTCATTGCTTTTCATCTTCAAAGTCTCCAATTCGCTTCTTAAAGTTTGTAGACGTGCTTTCAGAACTCGGTCTTCCCCTATGTATCGTAGTTTAATTGATTCCCATACTTCCTTTGCATTTGAGCATTGTGCAACTTGCATTAGAATATCTTCCGGCAATGTTGTGAGAATCAATGCTTTTGTTGTATGCATCTTTCTTTCATCTACTTCTTTCTTTCTGTCTCCTCCTATATTTCCATCTCCTCCTCCTTTTCCATCTTCTTTATGTGTTTCTTCAAGTGTTTCCCAAAGATCATATGCCTTCAATATTGTCTCCATCATAATTGCCCATGTGGTGGTGTAGTTTGATTCATTCAGTTTCGGGCATTGAATTGTAACATTTTGGTCGCGCATTGGTGTAGATGGTTCTCCTCCTATCTTCATACTTTGTTGCTTTCATGTGATCACCAAACGTGATCAATCTTACTTCGTACTTTCTTTCTTTTGATCGTATGATCAAATTCTTACTTGCTTTGAAACACTAAGGTTTCTCTTACTTTTTAACTTTGAAACACTAGAGTTGTTTCTTACTTACTTACTTGGAAACGCTAAGGTTTCTAACAACACTATGTTTCTGTCTTACTTTCTTACTCAAACAGTCGTCCGGTCACGGTTGTATACTTCGTACTCGTACTGAACTTACTCCGTTTAGGTGTTGCCCGGTCTTTTGCAATTCCTCGGTTTTCTTACTTGTTCAGTTTCTTACTAGCTATTTTGTATTTTTAATCTAAAGTGAAACGGTTTTTTTTCTTTAGATAAAAAGTACAAAACATTTTTTCTTACTTTCTTCAAATGATATGGATTATATCCTTTTAATTTTCTAATCAATTAATTAATGATTAATAATGTAAATTGAAAAGAAAGATTAAAAGGCTGGATGAAAGGAACATACACCTCTATTTTCCTTCTATTTTAATTCTTTCCTTTTTCCTGTATGAACGCCCACCACACTTTTAACCCTTTCCTACTTCTTTCTTCTACCCTTTACTTTCCCTTTCTTAAAAAAAAACTAAATCTAATTCGATTAAACAATCAGGGAGTGCGTTCTTACTTTTAAACCATTCCACATGGAACCAAAGATTCCAACGATAAGAAGAATCAGACCTCCAAATATCCAATTAGATTGTTGAGACAAAATAAGCAAAATTGCTCCTTTGTCCTTTCCTTTTTGGATTCGGCTGGTGTGATTATCAAAAGAAAAGAAATCGTTTCTCCTTCTTCTGGGTTTTCTTCGATCGATGCTTTCTCTATTTGGGTGACCACAATCGGTGGTTTCAATATAGCGGTTGTCTTCTCCGATTGACGAATGAACAGGCATCTTTTCCAATCGTTCTTCCCTTCTTACTTTCTTACTCGTTCGATTTCAATACTTGCCTTTCAATCGATTTCTTCTTGCACTTGTTCTTCCCTGGATCGATTAACGTGCTCTGATATCACTGTTGGTGAACCACCATAAATCACAGGTATATAGAATACAATATGTATTAATTGAATGTGTTGGTTACAGACTTTGTTCAACCAATACGTACATATATATAATACATGAACCGATGCCAAGAACAGTCGTATTGTTTCAAACACAACCGGTCTTATGAATCGATGCACCCCTACGCTTCTAACTGCTAACTACTGTTTCCTATGTATTGGTTTGTTGGCCTACGGCCCAAACCAGAAACGGGCTTTATTCTTACTTAACTAATGACCCATAATTCTTTAGCCCGTTTGACATTAGAAGTCCAATAGATGTTTGATATGTGTACCATCGTGAAAATTGCAGTACCTTTAAGGAAGAAAGCGTGAATTAATAATTCTTAAATGGTTACAGGTTCAATTTTGGGAGTGAACCCAATCTATGATGTTGTGTCATGTACTATTAATGACACAATTTAACCCAAACTTAATTCACCTGTCACTACAAATAAAGTGTCATTTAATGGCATACAAAAATTGCCACAAAATCCTGAATAAGTGCCACTATTGGCCTATTAGGGAATCAGCGGCACATTATAAAAAGTGCCACTAGAAACGCTGCCACTAAAACCCTTTAGTGGCACTTCTTCGTTGTGTCGTTGCAGCTTTTAAAGGTTATAGTGGCACTTTTGTTTTGTAGCCACAATAGGCGAAAATGCTTTTTGTGGCATATGTTTTTTTGCCACGAATACTTGTTTTACTTAATCCATGACATCACATTTAGTGGCACATATTATCAAATCATATGCCAGAATATGACACCTTTATCACAACCATTTATTTTATTTTAATTTGTTACGCTAATATATTACTACATAAAATGAAATAACACAAAGTTGGTAGAAGACATGAAACTTCAATACCATTAATTCAAATAAAATTTCATTTCATTCAACCATCTTCTCAAATATGGAGTATCTAACAAACACATAAAACCTAAACAAACTGACCAAAGTACTACTCGACTAAATAAACTTGAAACTTCATCGAAAAGAAATATCTTCATAACTTCATGCCTTGAGGAAGCTGGTGCTATCTCTTTACTAACCTAGCAACCTGTCAAAAAAATTTAAAGAAGTTGATCAATTGATCATTCGATGTTCTTTTCTAAATAAACACACACAGAGGAAATGAGTAGACAAAATAATACCGTTGTTATTAACCGACGGAGAGTCGTTCTGATTAGAAGAAGATACATCAGGGATGGGTCATTGGTAAGAAAGTGATATAAAAGAATAATAAGATTTTAAAATATAAAGTTAAGATGGGTCACTGGTAAGAAAGTGATATAAAAGAATAATAAGATGGTTAATTATATATGCACCTGTATGTTCAAACTATTCAAGACTCCGGACAAGTTTGCATTTGGGATATGCTGTTGAAAAAGGTTGAGCATAATGTTCACCACACTTTTCTGACGGGCTAGTTCATCCTGTAGTTGCTGAACTGTTTGCTCTTGTGCAGTAGATGAAGCACCATTCTCCTTTACGCTGGGCATCCTTCCAATGCATCGAATATATTCCCTTTTTTCTGGACCTTTGACTTTAGAGTAGTCATCCTTTAAGATATCAGCCCCATCAAAGTTTGTGGAATCACTTGTCCCATCTTGTAAAAAGTCTACATAAAAATAACATTTTAACAATTAAAAATATATACATTTCATGATACTGAAAAATCTATTGTTCATAAAAAACATTACCACAACTTCGGCAGCCTTGCCTTCAACAATACTTCCATCTTTACGAGTGTGACTTTTTATGTATATTTGTCCTTGTGTTGGGTACACACCATTGTTCTTTGTTGCCTATATAATCAGTTGTACTTTATATATGCTGCTAAAGAATCAATACCAAACAAAACAACGATAAATTTCACATTAACGAAAAAATACCTCTTCATGAGCAAGTCGAGCAAATGATTTTGTACCAGTCACATGAGGCTCTTCCATCTTTGAGCGATTATTCTCCTTACAGCACACATATTCTATATATTAAAACAATAGTTTTTTCAGTAAAAAAAATATGACTCTTACTTTATTCATGTAATTGTAAACAATTTGAGTTGGTAAAAGAAACTACTTTCATAAAAATAATAACCTGATATTCCGGAGCACCAACGAGTCACAAGTTCTTTAAACTGTTCAGAGTTCACCCTATTGTCTCTTTCTTTTTATTTCGAAACAATTTGATCAACAGTAAGGCTTCTATCGTAAGCACGTGCTTTCAATGAACCTTTCCAAGTCCTCCAATTTTTCCACTAATATGTATGTTCATTAATGGCATAACGTAAAAAGTGTCACTAATAGTCATAGTGAATTTAGTGGCACACGAAATAGTGCCATTAGAAATGTTTTATAGTGGCACATAAAGAAAGTACCACTAAAGATGTATGCCACTAAATGTCATTTTATTTGTAGTGTGTATATGGTGCAAATGTAAAAGATCGGATTAATATGAAATGGGGCGAACGTGTTTAAGAAGCTAAAAGTTGACAAACCTTTTGTTCTAATGCCTATATTATCCTAATTAATCTTAAATGCAATGATATATTGAATTTCTCTAATGACGTGTTTTTCTTATCAGGTCCCGCCTTTTGTGTCTACAGATGAGATTAATGCTATTGCCGGAAGACTCTAGCAAGAAGGCATCCCCAAAGTAAGTCACCAATTGATCCACTGATCACCTAACTTCATGGAAATGTATCATTTGAAATATTCTAAAGGAGTTTTGTTAACAGTTTCTTTGAATTCCCTCAATACAAGCTTCGAGTATCCAATGATCACCAATTAGATTTCTGTTATTTAGGTTAGCACATTGTATAATGCTATAAGTATAACTTTCTTTTTGTTTCAGTTGAGCCATTAATAGGTTTTGGATCACCTGTTCATACTAACATAGCACTCACAAATGTTCCATTGACATCATCTATACTCGAAGCTATTAGCACTAATATTATATCTTGAAAAAAAAATCATTTATATATTTCTATTATAGAGAGCACCAGTGAAAATAAGCAACTGTATAATTGAAGTGCTTATATTTTTTTGCTACAGGGAGCTAATGTTCTTTTTGCTTGTAAGAGTGAGCTAAAGTTCTTTTTGGTTATAAGAGTCATAGCTTTGCATTTTTACTTCCCATAATATTTAACAATTTATTTTTATTATTTTCGGATATTCGGATATCCAAGTTCGGATATCTGAAATTTCGGATTTTGATAGTGAATTCGACTATCCGAAATTCGGATATCCGAACTTGAACAACCCTACTCTTCTTTACTTTCAATTTAAGTGAAACTTTCTTTAGTAAAGATTCGAGGTTATGATATGGCCATTGTGGTTTGAGGGTAACGACGTACGGTGAAATCCACTAATTCAGTAACCACGTCGAGAAAAGTTTGGCAATATTCATCATTCATGTCACGTCAACCATCATCGGCAAAGATAACTCGGCTTCCTATTTCGAGCGGTTTCTTCAAGATCCATGCGCCAACTATGTTTGTTCAAACCGCTCTTGGTGTTGGTTATGTCCGATTAATTTGTTTTAAAGTCATGTTTTCATGAATGTCTTTGCCAATTACTTAGTCTTTTATAATTTCCGTTGCTATGCTTTAGTTTTCTTGGTCAAGATACATAAACTATAGCATTGTAGATATTTAACTGTGTAAATGAGAAGGTGAGTTATATATGTATCATACATGTTTATTGGGCAACGCTCGGGTATAATACTAGTTGCAAAGGGCAGGAGGAATCGCAAAGCCGTTGCGTATGTGTGTGTTAGTTTGTAAAAAATATTTTTGGGCCTAACATTTTGTATAGGGTTGGGCCTAGTTTGAATATTCAGGTAATTACTCCATTGGCGGGCCTTAGGGCTCTACTTGTAGTTTTATATATTTGTATATGTATCATATCAGTAGTAGAAAACAATATACAAAGTACGATTATACAATTTTCTGTAAGAAAACAAAAGTTTGAGGAATCTTATAAGACCTTACTAATTAATTTACATGTTAACCTCTTATTTTGTTCAAAAAACTTTTCAAAAACTTTTCCTTACATTCGAGTGAAACAAAATATGATGTAGAGTATGAAAAAGTTTAAAATAGGTTAGATTATGTCATTTACTCTTATATTTGAGACAAGTTTGACTGAAAACCGTTATTAAATAAATGATTGAAAGTGATAAAAGAGGATAAAATGAAGAATTTAATAATTTTAATGATTTTTTTTGCAAGTAGATAAATATTTTGGAACAAAGTAACGTGAACAATAAAAATGTGACGTATGGAACAGCAACTATGTGTACAAATTTCACAGAGTTTAAACATTGAAGGATCTTAAACTATCACTACAACACAAAATCAAGCTAGAAACTATATAGACAAGCAAACTACAAATCAATAACATGTGTTGTATCCCATATCATTGCAAAAACAATTTCACAAATAGCTTACCACTTAATACAGAAGGTAATTTGGAGGGTACCGGTAATGGTATGTGTCCGGCACAGACGCAAGGAGCATCAACGCCGGACATATCACATCTCCACAAATCACCCATGCACATATGCTGAGGCACGATTTCAAACCCCTGACATGACATGTAAGTCACATATATAGAGTCTGGGCGTTTGCGTTGACGGTATCACCTGGGCAATGCCCAGTTTGGTAGCTGACCACTTAATAATACTAGCAATAACAAGAACTCAGGAATGAAGGAAGAGCGATATCGTTAGACTTGTCACAACAGGCAACCATAGATAACTTCTTAAGTTAACAATTCACAAAAATTACCGGTCCATTGATATGGAACATCACTAAATGACAATTATTGCAATTTTCATGGAGAAAATGTGTTCTTAGAATTTGTGAAACCTCTGCTGTAAACAGATGCACGATACAACATGAACTTTGAGTCTCTTTCACATTGATAGCTTCACGCCTTCACATAATATTCAAGATGGATGCCTAATCTATGCCTTAACATAAGGCCATGCAACATCTAGAAACATGGAATGTCTTTGTACAACAATGTCCTCTTCTACCTGAAATAATTTCCTGCACACAATTTAACGGCTGTCTATGTTGAAACATAGAGATACAATATGATATGTCATTTTTTTTTTGGAAAGAGGAAATATACCCATTTTAGTTGATACCATGATCCACAATATGTGTTTCTTTCCAGATCACTTTAGGAACGGGACAACACACCTTTTGAGCTGCATATACAAAATCAAAGAAGATAAGAAAAAGTCGAGTATTATGTGAGAAGTCTTTACTGAATAAAATTGGGTACAAGTGATCTCCGACTCCAATTTTAAGAACCAGACAGAAACATTTTTAACGTAAACAACCCCACATCATAGAGGGTCCCTATCTGTTATATTTGAAACTTTTACCTACAACATTCACTAATTTTTTGAATTCACAGTAAATCATTCTTTTAGCAAATATATGTATGTTATTTCTATACATTGCTCGGATCCTTGGAGTCCTAGTACAATTAAGCATGAGAAGGTTTGGTTGATTCACTCTAACTGGGTTAAGAACGTCACTTGTGAAACGTTGATAACTAGAAATGCCCACTGCTCCAAACGCCCCGGCCCAAGGACAATAAGTAAATTTCAATATTCAAAATGACTCGGTCGCACGTTAAGGAGAGTTCCCCTGGCGCTCATACTGAGAAGCATTAGCATTTTCGTACAGTCCTTTCTTCCGGAACCAACCAAGTTACGCACATGGGATGGTCCCAAAGTTACATCCTGTTAGGACTGAATTTGGGTCACCATTGGAGTTTCCAACCCTCCAACCACGAGGCTACTCCTTTTGGATTAGTTTGAGAACAACTTTTGATTCCAAGATGTGGTTTCCCCTACCTTTTTCCCAAAACAATAATTCTTAAATTTGTATTATCTTGCAACTAGTGAACCTGTTTTGTATTTCCTCTGCATTTCTTTTCATATGTTACTTTTTTATTGGTGCCCACAGCCACACTTCTTTTTCCGATAAACAGGTTCACCAGATTGAGAGCTACCCATGTTATATGATGATTTAGTTGGATTACATTTTTTGGCAAATTTAAGAGAAAGGTAATACAAGATCCAAAAAAGCATGTAATAGAGAACCAAAAATCATATTGCACAACAATAGGACTCAACATTCAAATTGTTACAATAATAGATTGGATGTTTGAATTGTTTCAATAATAAGACTAGATATTCAATTTGGTTACATGGAAGGTAACATGTTCAGCTATAACGGTTACCTTCTTGGTTAAAAAAATTGAACACAGCGTCCTATTATTGTGCAATATGATCTTTGGTTCTTGATTTCAAGCTTTTAACAATCTCATGTTACCAATTTTTCTAAAACTTGCCCTAGATTACAATAGTTGCTTTAATTTCCCCTAGGTTTTGAATGTGATTCTGATATGCATAGCAACTGGAACATTCTGAATCTCTGATCTTAACAGCGCTTGGGTTAACATAAAAGTAGCAACATATCCTATTGTGGTTATCCACGGATATAGTTTCCTTTCAAACTTGTTCACCAGCACTCATTATAACATCATGATGAGATCGATTATGGTCCAGATGTTTTTTCGCCTTTCTTTTAGAGGTATTTTGGTATTTGATCATCACTCGAGGGTTTTTAGTTTTCAGTAACCCTATTTGTCGGCATTTTGTTGGAATGTAGGAGGTATCATTTGAAAATTAAAATGTTCACATCTGATAGTGGCATATTTATAAACATTGTATTTTTAAGAGTTATACAATATGCACTTTTTTTATTTTTTAGAAGGGGAAGGGAGGGGGTGGTTTGCTACCTTATGCTTAGTTAATATTAACAACGATAACACTTATCATGCAAAAATGGCACATGTGGCATGTGTTACGGAAATACTATGCACTCTATAGTAAATATTCATCAGAACAAACCTAGGGACAGTTCCACGACGCCGTGGGTCATATTCTGTTGCTTGTCGGAGAGCTCTTGCAAATGCTTTGAATGTTGCCTCAATTATATGGTGAGAATTTTTTCCAGCAAGCTGTATATTCATATCAAAAGATGAAATTTCCTAAGATAATTATTTAAGAGTTCTAATGATCAGTAGGCCACTTAAAATTGGTAACAATAAATGAATTACTAAAGATATCAACTAAATTGTAATACGTTCCAGACTAATTCCCTTCAAGAACTTATAAGCATAGGCTATTGCCAACATAGGTGGCAATTTCAGCACATTTACTAACGAGTGGGTCAGTTTGGGTTGTACATTATCTCAAACAGGTCAGATCAATACTTTAGGTGAAGGGATCAGGTCCAAAGAGTGAAACTTGAAAGTCACCCTAAGTCTATTTTTGATGCATAGAACCACCTAAACAACTTTTACTCAGATTAAGATGATTATTGCGATGATACCAATTTTTTGTAATCATGATTTACGGTTATACAACTAAAAAAAAAAGGATCTTGACCTTGACCTTTCAACTATCGCACCTTGACTGGAATTGATTAACTTGACGTGTTTCAATCGTAACACTTAAAAGATTATAATGCCAGTGACATATTGAAATTTACTTGAATTACCTGGCGGATGTGAAGTGTCATTCCAGATGTATTGACCACTGACTGGAAAAAGTGTTCCACGAGCTGTGTTTAACAAAATTGTCAGTATATAAGTATAATATTGATATTACCATCCATTAACTAACTGACTTTTATGTAGGTTCATGCACATACTACAGAAGGCAAACCTCTAGTTTTGACACACTAATAGTGAACGAAAGCTTCGTTAAAAGAGCTCAAATGTGATCAAAGCTGAAAACTGAAGAATTCATGTCGGGATATACGTCACTGGCACATTCAATCTTAGTTTCTAAATTTTTATTGGTTTGCTAATCATGCATATAAAATAGTTGCAATTTCCAAATAATAGTCATCGTAAACAAACTATCTGTGTGTCCTTTCTTCCTCTATAGCTGTTCAAAAAGAGAAATACCATCATCCAGACCATTTTCTAGCTGTTCCGTATTAAATTAAAAAGACAGCTAGATAGAATCCCACTTGATTTAAAAGTAAACATTAGATGCATTTGACTATAATAAAATATCAATTACAGAAGACTACTAACTATCAAATAAGCACCTTGTAATTCAGTTTCCACCATGATAACAAGTCTAGGTGGTATATAAAAGTAATGTGGAGTACTAAAGAGAGAAATGACAACCTGCGTGTCATAAGTTCCAACTCTCTCTGTGGGAATTTGCAAGTCATAACTTAAGTGTGGCCGTCCAGATAAATCCTACATTTAGAACATACATACATGAAGATAGAAAAAACAACAGATAAAATTTATGGATAAACTCACACAGCACTAGACCTGGCAATCACAGCTCATTCGACCCGAACCCGTATTGACCCGTTACCCAACCCAACCTGACCAATCCAACCCAAGATTTTCTCCAACCCGTCACAGTACAGTGTTGTAGATACACATATAATCGGTTTGGGTAAGTGTATTATTTTATGTGTCCACGCCAATAGAATGTACTATATAATTCATGATTCTTTAGTCATAATATTCATAAGTCATTTGACCTCATACGGGCATGGTATCAACTACCACACTTGAAAGTCACACACATAAACCTTCTCGAGAGTTGCATTATGTTTTACAGCTTCTATTATTTCTTATAACTAAATAATTAATATTTCGCTCCAAAGTATGGAATAAATACAAGAAAGTAGTGTAATAAATGACTAATACTATGGTTACTAAGACACATAGCATGTGATGTACGAACTACAATGATTAGTATTAATTTTCATCTTAAATTGTGTGATTAACATCATCAATTTCACTCTTTGTTCTTATTTCTGCAATGATAGTTATGCAATTGACACTTACCAGAGTAACATGTACCAGTGCCTCGTCGAGTGGAGCTGTGAAGTCACCAAACCGGTTAATTCCTTTCCTATCACCAAGTGCACCCAGCAAAGCCTGTCCACAACCGAATTAGATCTTTATATTTTCTTATGCAATACGAGTAAACCATTGCATATGATAACAGAAAAGAGCATTTTGTTCATTCTTACCATGAAAAAAATAAAATAAAAAATAAAACAAAACTAGCATATGCACATAACCACATAAGAATAATCCTAATTGCTGAACCATTGAAAAAGATGGAACACGTCAGATATGCATTAAAAAATCACCGTTCCAATGGCAAGGCCGACATCTTCGTTAGTGTGGTGGTCATCAATGTGAATATCTCCAACAGCCTTCACATGCACGTCAAATAATCCATGGGACGCAAGTTGCTGATACACGACAACCAATATGAGCATTATATTACAAGACCTCTGATTACACCATAAAATCATTAAACTTGTGCTATTGTAAATGTGATAATCTTTTATAATTTAAAAAGAATTTTGATCTTCATAGCTGGCATAGAAGGTGAAATAAAGATTCTAAAAACAGAACCCACAAACAAAAGAATACACTATGATTTTGGTTTATGGGAATCCAGAAAAACAGTTTCGAGATCACCTTCGTATAAAGGAACCCTCAAATTCAGTGGGACTTTAGAAAGAAGTTTGATTAGTAAGATAGAGTGAGCTTACAAATATGAGCTCATTTTCTGCTTACACTAATAATAACAGTAAACAGTCTCGCTTCCGGTTGCAACTATAGTGTCTTTACTTCCTTATGTTCCACAAATATTAAATCCATTCCATATACAGTTGTATAAACACGAAAGGCCCTGAAGCTTAATCAAAACTAAGACAGTTTGGCCTTGCCAATACTTATACGCTCTCTATTAGCTTTGTACTAGTAAATTGAATGAGGATTAATATAAAACTCTTAATCAAATTTACCTTTTTTTCTTTCAGAGATAGACACTTATTTTAGGACATACTAAAATAGTAAAGTGGTTGCCAATTTAACGACAAATGTGCCTATGTTTAAGTTTCCACATTGGCAACAATCTTCGACTCACCATATGAAGACTAGACATACGAAGTGAATATGCAAGTCAAGTAGTTTTCATCCAGACTCTTTCCTTAAATTTCTAATTTCGATAATTATGTAATACTACGAAATATAAAAGATAACATAAGTAGAGAATACAAACTGACATCTAACATGTGATCAAGAAAAGGAATTCCAGTGGAGCTGTCAGGTGAACCAACACCATCCAAGTTCAATTCCACATATACATTTGTTTCATTCGTAACCCTTTTCACCGTTCCAATTCGATCCTTAACTGAAAAACACAAAAAATTAAAAGCAATAAACTCAAACTCATCGGTCATAGATTAAAGCAGCTACGAATTCAAGTATTCAACACATAAATAAATAGCTATTAGGGTTTATTACCTGCATCTACAGCAGTGACGAGAGAAGAGGCGCTACAAATTGTTGACGATTTTTGTGATTCCATTAAGGAATTCAAGTTGTTATTATATCGCTGATTGATAGATACAACAAGTGAATGTTTGAATTGGGATGGTACGATTGAAACCCTAGGTGCAGCTGCAGGTGGTTTTCGTAGCAGTTGAGAAACTGAAATACCGATGCAAGTGTGGGGCGCAAATAGTTCCATTTGTGTCTTCGAAAGATTCGATTTGAATGCAGGTTTTAGGTGGCTTTTGGGAAAATGAAGAGCAGAGGTAATAATAGCATTAGTACCGAAATCCGAGTACTGTACTCATACCATACAGGTTCCGTATTCGTACCGGTATCATACCACTTCAAATGGTACGGTATTCGGTACTTATAAAACTTATTTTTTTGGATGCGGTACTTTCGGTACGGTATCAGTAATTTCCCGGTTTAGTACCCGGTACCGGTAGATAACATCCTTTCTTTTTGCCACTATATAATTATGCGATAATATTGTCTATTAAAAAATAAGAACGGCTACGGTAACACATGTTATATATATTGCGCGACTAATGAGTTTTTAACATTCACAAAACCTAAATCCTAACCATCATCAATTACTAAGGATCACAATCAACTACAATTGTCATCATAATATGCAACCACCGTCATCATTATCATCATCAACAACAACAACAACAAAGAATATAAAAGTACTTATATCCTTAATACGCAAACATATAAAATCATGTGGTTAAATTGACACTCTGATTAATGAGAATTATCTTTAGGATCATGTTTATTTTATTTGTTTAATATCATAATTTTCAACTTTATGTATTTATGTTATATAATGATAAATATTGTTGTTAATAATTTCGTGTTTGATGAACTAATGTGACAATATTGACTATTGGGTATTTTATTTCAAAAACATAAACATGGAGATTCTTTATGATTTTTTTTGTTTAAGTTATCATAGTTGGTCCAGTTTGGTATTGAGATGATTCTATGTTTTTAAAATGTACTACCTTTTACAACTGGATATTTTTCACTTTTGTATATTTATCTTTCCGGTACCAAATAGGTATAGTACCACTTTTTACCGTACCAATACCCGTACCGTATTGGTACCAATACCACTTTAATTGGTACGGTATTCGGTACTCAAATTATGGCAAAAAAGAAAAGCGGTACCAACCGGTTTGGTACAGTACGGTATCGGTGCTGTACCACGCTCATCCCTAAACCAGATTATATACAAGACTTTTGTTATGTAAAATGAGACGAAAGTCCTTCGGGATATCAAAATATTACAAAATAACCATTCGTGTCAAAATAGCCTTGGATTGCCATTTACAACTGAGTACGGAAAACTAAAACCAATTCAAAAACTGAAATAACCGAACCAAAAAACCCAAACCGAACGAAAGTTTTTATATTATATACATAACTTTATATTATATTATGTAATTCTATATGTATGTATATTAAAATCTTCTAAAATTCAAAGTATATTTAAAGCATTTTATCATTATATACAATTCGATGCACTAATCAATTAGTAATTCTTTTATAATCATATTATCACATATCGGTTGATTGTATATGATCAATGAAATTCTACATTAATTTAAAATTAGTAGTTTTTCTAGTATGACGGTTGATAATACGTAATTTTACACTTTCGGTTTATCGGTGTTTATGACCAAATAATAAGCTTATGTAATATACATATCACTCATGGAATAAAGGGTGGTGTTAGGATAGTAGGGGGAATGGGATTAGATTTATGTTTCGGGTGGCGATTCCCTTTTTTGGTAACTCGCATAGAGTGCGGTTTTACGTCACAATTTCGTAATCGAAACCGAACATATATGAAGGATGACAATGCTTGATATTCAGCCCTCAAGTATACTTAGATGAATTTATAATTATAGGATGAAAGACTGCCAAGTGATAGTAGTTGGAGGGTGATAAATGGAATGTTAAAGAAGCATTATCAAATGAAGGGTTTTAATCATTGTTGCTTCTTCTCTGCCCCTTTCCATCGAGTCATGTGTTCTATTTATAGAAGTGTTTGCCAAACTTTAAGCCCATACTTTTACATTGAGTTAAATAAATGTGCTTTGATACTTGGCTCCAATAGGATATACTTTAGTCATCCTGTGTTATGTTTGAGCTCAATGTTACCTATGTTATTTCATTGAGCTTTGAATGGCATGCATTGAGTTGTTGCTCCAATGCATTTCTATTTTATAATTGATATAGAGGTATCCTTATTAACGGTTAAGTGTAATTTCATATCTAGGATACATATACATATATGTAATGTCCGCTATACCAAGTTTATTTGATAAAGACGTCCGAATGAAAAAAACCGAAAAACCAAATCGAAAAAATCGAATAAAAATCAAAACCGAACAAAACCGAAACCGAAAAGACTGAATGGTTATGGTCATTGATTTATCAAAAACCGAACTTACAGTTCGGTTTTTGGTCAAAAACCGACCCGACCCATGTTAATCTCAAAAACCGAAACCAAAAACCCGACCCGACCCGAACAAAACCGAAACTGAAAACACTCGAACTCACTGAATCCAGTTGATCGTACGCCAAAAACACTCAATCCGAAGCAAAACTCATCAAACTCAATCTCAAATAACGTTTAGAAGCCTTCGAAAAGCAGTTTCGGCTCTTATACCAATTTTAAGTACACACGAATCTAAACAACTGCATGTCTCAATGGTTCTTTGTAATTTCGACCAAATGATTATTTTTGATTTATTAATACCATATCATCTGTAACAACTCGCAAATTTAAACGTAATTACGAGCATTAAACATTTGCATTATTAGGCTAATTCCTTACTTTGAGTGAATTCACAACCCATTTTAGAGGTAAGTCTAGCAAAGCCCAACTAGTTGTTACGCGTAGTATTACACATTTCGTAATTAGTATAATTGCGTACAAATATTCGGAAACAAACGCGACAAAAATATACGACCGTTGGTGAACAAATTATTTGATAATATGAAAATTATTAAATAACAATATTTATTTATTAAATATTATGTTTATAATATTTACAAAGTATTTCGTTGCAAATAACGTTTATTTCGTACAACTAAAACAACTTAAAACCCCTTTGTAAAATTTTAAATAAAAGAAAGTTATAATTTTATTTCTCAATTAAATTATTTTAAATAAAAAGAAATATTACAACTAAAGGTATAACCGAAAGCATATTTAAAAATCTATCATTTAAAAACATTTTTAACGTTTAACGATCGGGTAAATGAACACGGGTAAAATACCACAAATTTAGGACAAAGTCCCCTCCCTTTTTTTCTTGACTCCAAAAATCTGCCCCAAACACTCCCAAACACCCCCCAAACCCCAAATCTCATCCTCATTCTCTCTTTTCTTCTCCTTTCTCTCATCTCTTTTCTCTCTAACTCACTACCAACAACAACAACAAAAATCAACAACAACATCACCACCAACACTTGTAATTTCGAAATCGTCATCATCTAGAGCAACAACAAGCATCCATCATCATCATCTCATCTCCTTCATCTTCAAGATTCACCATCTTCATCCACTCACCTAACTTTCGGATTTCACTCGATTTGGTATGAAAAATCACTTTTCTTTCACTTTTCCTTTGTTATTATAGTATACAAACATGTTACAAGTCATATTATGAAAGATCTAAACGTTTTTGGGTGAAAAATTAAGTTTTTTCGTCGAACAGTGCGTTGTGTCGCACGGGACCGAGAACAGTAGTGCGACACAACCTTTTGTGTCGCAGTACCATGCTTGCGTCGCATTATGCGACACAACGCCTTGTGTCGCATACATTATCCTATGTCGCATACTTGCGACACAACTACTATGTCGCAGCATTTGCGACACAAATGCCTATGTCGCATTTATTTGCGAATGTCGCAGGATTGCGACACAACCCTTGTGTCGCAGAACCTTTTTGCGACACAATACTTATGTTGCAGAACTCAGAAACTTAAAAATACATGTTTTACACTAAGTGTCGGAACCAGATTTTACCACTTGATTTTACTCCGAATTTGGAATTCGAATGCATTTTCACTACAGCAACATAGTAGAAATAAAAATTTTCCAAGCTGACCTGGCAGCTCGACCCCAGCCAGGGGCTCTGCCCCTTGGACCCCGCCAGGGGTTGCCACCCCTTGGACCCCGTTACCAGGGGCACTGCCCCCGGACCCCCGTACAAAATTTCCATCTTTATGAAAACACAACGAAACTGCCAACACTACTTTGAAATACTTTTACGAAACCTTCACCAACGAGTTGTACGAATTTACAAATAAACAATGATCTTTCATGGATGAACGAGTAACATGGTCTGGTTGTTATCCAACCACTTATACGACTGTTTCCTACGTTTAGGACATTAGGGACTTTACCCGGACTACGCTTTGCTAGCACTCGCACATTACTTAACTCAACAGGTGAGTTCACAGCCCCACTTTTAACTGATTTACTGCTTTCAACTTGGGGTGAGAAACATAGTCAACTGCTTTAATGATTGCCATAACTGCTTTTACTTACATGATTGTACACTTGTTTTACTTGAACGATTAGAGTACTGTGAACTGTCGAACTCTTGCACAAAAACTGGTATTTATGAAACAACATTTTCATACTATAAACTTTGTTTAGTAAACCGGAGAACGACCGGTACTTTTTACGAAAACGCTGGAGGACGACCAGCAACGTATTTTAGTACCAGAGAACGACTGGCCAAGTGGACGGGAGAACGACCCGTGCGTATTTGGATGGGAGAACGACCCATGCGTCTTTTGACCGGAGAACAACCGGTACTGTGTTTCGCTGGAGAAAGACCAGCGGTATTTATTGCCAGAGAACGACTGGCCGAGTTTGGACGGGAGAACGACCCGTGCGTATTTAGACCGGAGAACGACCGGTACTATTTTGTAAACGCTGGAGAACGACCAACAACGTATTGCAAACGGTATTTTGGGTAACATCCCACGCAAATGGTATTTTGGGTAACATCCCACGCAAACGGTATTTTGGGTAACATCCCACGTAAACAGTATTTTGGGTAACATCCCACGCAAACGGTATTTTGGGTAACATTCCACAAAGCGATTACTTGATTATTATGGCAATAACTCTTTGTGAACGTATTGGTTTTAACAACTGTGCTTACAAACTTGATTCAACTACTGCAAACATAAAACCTATGAATTCACTCAACCTCGTTGTTGACTTTTACTATGTTTTTCAGGGAATTAGCTGCGCATGTAAGAACCGCATGCACGTTGGAACATAGGCGACCCACAATGAATAGGATGCCAACTTTTGACAACTGGATTTCTTCTATATAACTGAAATTGTTTAGTCATATTTACGAAATCTACTTTTGTAAACTTAATACTTTTAACTTGTATGATTCAAGGAATCGTAAACTTTGTAACTAATACATTTGGCATCTTAATATATTATGTTCTGTTGTAATCATAAGCTCTGATACGTATGCATGTACTGTGTATTGTGGCACTCCCCATACTTAATTAAATGCTTCCGCTAAACTCAATCGATGAATTTTGGGGGTGTTACATCATCCGCAAATGAGAGTTATAGCAATAACAAGATTAAAGTGTTTAGTTGTATAAGTTATGGTGAAATGTTCAATACACGAAGATGAGTTGTATTTTGGAAAAGGATGATCCGTCGTCATTGATTTTAAAAGATTTTGTGATGACTATCAATAAGATTTGATTGGTGGATATGATAATGTTGGTGCATTTTGTGTGTCAGTCGGTAAACTATTGTAAGTGTCAAAGTCAATTAGTCTAAATATGTAAAGTGTTTAGTGTATATATGCAAGTCTGTAAACGAATATTGATATAGAAAATATACACAAAATTAGTGTTTAGGCGACACTAAGCCAGTGTCGCATATTGCGACACTTAGCGAGTGTCGCAGGGTTGGCAGATTGTGTATAAATAGAAGAGTTGTATACAGAATTAGGGTTAGACATTTGTGAGAGTGTGTGAGCCGTTTTCAGAGAGAAAGAAGGTGAAAGTGTGTGTACACGTTTATACTTCAATTGTTATCAAACAAAAAACGTTATAGAAATCGTGTGTTTGTGAATCAGTTATCGATCGTTTGTTGTTCCGCACTTGCAATTGTTTAAACGATCCGATCAGATCCTACGTAAGGGAGTATCAACGTATTAGAGCTTTTGGCTTCGTTATTTGAAGGATTGGATCATTGTTTCGAACGTTTTCGATTGATTCGTGAAGGTATTAATTGTTATTAATCATATATGAGTTGATTTTCTTGATTAGAATGATTTCTAGAAGTGTTTTCACGTTGGTTCGACGTTTGGATTTCGAATTTTCATTCGGGTTTTGGAAATTTTCGATTTTTGGGGTTTTTGGCCGCTGCTGCACGATTTAACGACACTTGCGCTTTCAGCGACACTACCTTAGCGACACTTCCTTGAGTGTCGCCAATTAGGGTTTCAGCGACACTTGAGTTATTTAGCGACACTTCATAGCAACACTACCCTAGTGTCGCCCTTTGATGCACCCGCAACCGGTCCTTGTTATTTCTAATGGTGATGCAGGCACAACAGGGGTTTTAAAATTTATATGTAGTGGGGCTTTAATTATATGTACTACCTACTCTGATTAGTAAGCGGTAAGTATAACCTAATATCATTCTATGAATCGAAACGTTTGGGTGATTAAAGCTGGTGCTTTCAGTAAGGAAATATTTAGGAAGGAACAAAGTAGGTAGGTTTGGGGGTTTTAAACTAAACACAAATAATTAAAATGCAGGAAAGTAAATTGCAGGAAACTAAAGTACAAGAAAGCAGATAAAGATAAATATGTGATTGCTGAGACTTTGATAATTAATGTTTCGGGATGATAGACTAAATATGGACAATACTTAATATAATAAATAAACTATTAGGTGTAAACTCTAGAACCCTACCAACTAAGTTTCCCATTGGCATGTCACTAGGAACTAAGTTATCATGATTCTGATCGGAGCAATACACAAACTTCCAATACTTATCTAGTTGAAAGGTAAACAACCTATTTTGGTTTTTAAACTGAGGTGCATGAATCAGCAACGTATCGTCTCATGGGTCCAACCGTTTGTTGGTCCCGTTTGACTAGATAGATATATAACTACTTAACACAATTAATTGTAGAGGGGGGATACAATTTTTCAAGTTTAAAATAGATTTATTGATTGACTCAAAATAATACTTTACAACAATTACTTGCGGAAGAGAAAAGACACACTAATCTAAGTAATTGTAACTTGATGACAGATTTAAATATAATAAGTCACTCAGCCAGAGACGCTAATCAGTGATCTCAACACCCATGGGTTGGCACAAAGCTCACTGACTAACAGGAGTGGCTGCAATAGATCAAAGGTTATATTTGTTGCGGTTGAAGGTGTGTTTAATACGGTTGTTGGTTTGAGTATTTATAGGCATAAATCCTTGATATTATCTTAGAGATAATATTTTTAAACATTTGAATAATCTTTAAAGATTTGATAGATAAGGTTGGAAAGTATCAAATCTTTAATGGCTTATTCATGGGGAAGGTGTTTAAAATATAATAATACATTTTTACAGAAAAAGCAAGGTACTTTTTCTGTAAGTGAAGGTTTGTTGACTTCGTTCATTATTGTACGCCGGTTATACGGCTAATATCCACTTTGTAGAATACGCCTTCTAAAGTGCACATGTATCTGTCAGACCCATGCGCTTTCACATGGAATAGTTGCTGGAGTAGTTAGGATAACTATTGATTTTCCACTTCAATCAGAAATCTTCTATCTATATCTTTAGTCTTTGACTTCAGTTATAGGTGTCAGTGTCTTCCAGCATCTATGGATAACCTGCCAACTCTTCAAGGTATAATCAGTGTAAAAGACACGCTAATGAAGGCTTGCAAGTTATAAGACACGCTGCTACACATGCAGTGAGACCACAAAGGTAAGGGAGACTGAGACATATCAATGTCAAAGAACTAGTCTGTCATACAAAAATTATAGAGGCAGGGTCAGTAACCCAATAATCTCCCCCTATTTATTTATGACAGAGCAAGTTATTTACTAGCTATCCATTGATAAGACTACACATTATGCATAAATAAATAGAAGAAAATAGACAACTTTGATTTTATATCATAATCAAAAGTTTTACAAAAGAGACACTATGATATTACATTTTCGTATTCTTGCTTTATTTTTACATATGAGTCAGTAGTGTCTTGAGCCATTCTCAGTCTCAGCTCCTCATCGATTAGCTTTAGAAATTCTTCATCAGCGTTGCTTGATCTCCCTATGAATCTAACAGCAGCAAGATGCTCTGTCTTGGCGATGGAGATTTCAGAGGCCCTTTGAAAGCTTTGCTTGGTGATAGGATCCATGTAGAACATTCCAAATTCAGGACTCCTGATCACTCTTCCAGGCATGAAATGAACACCAGCAGGAAGAATATGGCTTGTTCCTTCACAGTCAAGGAGAAAGCTCATCTTCTGAAGCATCTTTGTTTGTTTCAGCTTATCTTCTTTGGTTGGTTTCTTGGTGATTTTTCTGCTAGAGCTGGTGAAGGTACTTTTAAGCTCAGCTTGAGGATAAGAGATTGGTAGTTTTAAGGTCTTCTTTGCTTCATTAAGCCGGTAAAGATTTCATCTAGAAGCTGTAGCAAGACCTATTTGTAGGAAGTGGAGTTGTTCTTAATGCAGGTATAGATCTCACAAATTTCAGAGAAGCCCAAGGTGGTTTTTATCTTTGATAAGGTAACAATATCGATTGTGTTCTTATCTTCTCTGAATAATTCCAAGTTGTTTCTTGCTCGCTGAGTTTTGAAAAACCTTGGGATAACTTTGACAATCTTCTGTGGAAATCTTTTAAAGGAGATGAACTTCTGAATGAACTTTATTTGTTCATTCTTATCTTTAAGATTTTGTGCTCCCTGTTTCAGTACCTGTTCTTGAATTTTTAGAGCATCAGTGCCCTTCTTTTCAACTTCAAATTCCACTCCTGCCTTCAGCTCAGAAATTAGCTTTTCAGTTTCAGCAGCCTTTTCTTTTTCAAGCTCTTTGCATTTTTCTTGAAGATAAGCAGCATGAATGTCTTCTAGTGGAAGATTTAATTTCTCAGCTGCTTTCTTTAATCTTTCTTCCTCTCCCATAATCTCATCAGAGCTCGAGCTTTCCACCCTAATCTTCTTTCCCTTCTGATTGATAATATCATCATCAGATCCTTCATCATCCTCATCCATGATTAATTTTCTTTTTCTTCGACTGGATGACTGCACTGGATATGAGCTTGTTGCTGCAGTGTCAGATGAAGGCTTCACATAAATTGAAGGATCTCCAAGTGTAGGATCTTCGGGTGTTGGATTGATTTGGCTAGCCATTTCTTTATCAATTCCTATTGTTTGGAAGGGCTGAGCATTTTCAACACCAATTTTATTAGATTCAGTTTCTGCAGTATGCTCCCCCTCAGCTGGTGTGGTCTCAGCTGGTGTGGTTTATGCTGCTTTCTCTAAGCGCTCCCCCTCAGCTGTTGCACCAATAGTATATATAACTTCAATGACAATAGATTTCTCCCCCTCAGCTGATGGAGGAGCAGCGCCAGCAGCTGGAACCTTGGAAATCAACTCAGAGACCATATGCTTGAGAACTCCTTTCAGTGCCTCAAAATGTTGGCCAAGGTGTTTGAAAGCAACCATGGTAGCAAGCTGAAGTCCCCTAACATCACTAAGAACTTCTCGATCATCAGTGATGAATCTGGTGCCATTCAATGTCTGCTTGACCTGCGCCTCAAATGTAGTGACACTGGAGATTATGGATTCAACCTTGGAGGGAACATGATTAACAGCAGTGCTCAGTTCTTCAACCTTATACACAAGATTTTGAAGCTATGTTGCCAGGTTGGAAGGAAGCAGTCCCTGTAGCTTTTTCAGTTCACTCACATACTCACTTGTGAATTCTTTGATTGATGAAGTGATGGGGGCACTGAGTGATTTTACTTCGTTTTGAAGCATTGAGAGTTCAGTGGTAAGGGATACAAACTTTTGATTTAGCTCAGTGAATGACTTTTCAGTGGCAATCATTTGATTTTCTTGTATTGATGCCATCTGATCAAGCTTTTACAAGATAAGGGCAATACCACTATCAGGTGGTGGGATTGAAGGATGAGGTGGTGTGTTGTATGATAATGGTTGTGGAGAAGGTGGAAGCTGTTTAGAAATATGTACAACAGGTGAATGTTGTGATGCGCACCGGTCGTTGGGATTTCTAATGATGATGCAAGACAACAGTGGGTTTTAAATTTATAGAGTTGGGGCCTAGGGTTACTATTATGCTAATCAAAGGGCTAGCAAAGGACAATTATGACTTAGGATCGTTCTTCAAAGCGCGGCAAATTGAAGCTAGGGGATTTAGAAACTTTTATGTATTTAGCTAGGGAGAACAGAGTTGGTTTTTGTTTTGGTTTTAGATTTTCTACTCTAAATTAAATTAAGATAAACTAAAAGGTGGAGGTTACTTCGGGCGTTCAACAATTAAAGCGATTGTCTACTATGAAGCAGTTTAGGAGTTGTTGAATATGTAGAGTTCTAATGGGGATAAGTTCTTAAGTTAATGTGAGCTATTACTGCAGTCCTTCTATCGGGCTAACGCGGAGGTGTCCACAATCAGGCAAATAGAATATCACGTGGGTTGCAGAATATATTAAAGCATACACCGAAAGTTCTCTCAAATGTATACCCATATTATCTGACAGTTAATCTCGAATCCTATTCCCCAATCTGGGTCGTCAGAGATGTCCAAATCATGGCATAGTTTGTTGAATAAACAATCTCATGAACGAGGTTTTACCCTTACCGGAATAGGTTGGACTAACTGGTTTAGGCAGTCAGATAATATGTCATCACTTATTCGTACGAATTATCAACATTACTCAGGTATGCAAGAATACAGGGCTGGTTTGTATTACAAATGGAAACTTAAGTAACACGTTTGTTATTCGATTCATAATACAACTACCTTTGATCGTTCTCGACTTCCATACATTTGTACTCCGCCGTAGGCGTTTCCAGTACTATATCAGAGAACAGTCGAATAAGGGTCGTCATATTACATCACGATATTTAATGCTGTCTGTATTTCACTATTATGATAATCCTAAGGCAACAATCAAACAAGAACATGCAATAAGACAATCAAAGAAACAGTTCAATATAAGCATGCAAAGGTATTATTTAAGTCGAGGATATTCCGAAAGTTGTCTCAAAAATATCGTCTATATGAATTTACTCTTAATCTACCTCTATTCCCATATTCCATGTCTCTTGGATCCTATTTTGGTCTAGAGAACACCGGCCATGCCTAGCTCAATGATTCAATCTAACATAGTATAACTAAGTGACCTATATCTTATGAGTTAGCTACGTTCATTTTTGGATAAGGTTTTAGTCACAACATGAGTTGAGCAGATAAACGATAAAGATTTAATTCCTACATCTATTTGTAATATAAACCATCCGCAATCTCATAACATACAATACAATTACATATTAAAACTTTCTAAATGACTATCTATAACACCCCTCATTTAATAACTGATAAGCATCAAATAGATACTATATTTTATACTATTTATCCCTATATTTTTATACATTTTAATGCATTTATATGATTTTAGATACTTATTTTGTTAATATTTGCATAAATATAATTTAATTAAAGATTGAAGAAAAAGGAACGAAAATACGACCAAAACTGAAGAAATTGAAGCAGTTGAAGAAAACAAGACTTAAACCTTAAAGAAATGAAGACTAAGATGATAATATTGAAGAATTGGGCCAAGAAAACAAGTTAAATCCGTTTAAAAAGAAAGAAAGCCCGCATTGAAGCCCAAGCCCGTTTTCGGAATATTCTGGAAAAACAATCCAACCGGCGGTTGGACATAAGGGTTTCAAGTCGGTGGAAAACGCAGAGTTGGAGTGGGATTCAAGTAACTCCAACCGGCGGTTGGAAGTCCCAACCGGCGGTTGGAGGGTCGGCCAGAAAATCTATAAATAGAGGCTTAGTCTAAGCTAAACCATATACGATTCAAAGAAGAGAAATACGAAAGTTAGGATTTTAGGCCAACTTTAGGTACGAATTTGGAGGCTAAGGAGCTAGGGTTTGAAGGTTTTTAACCCTAGGAAAAGGTAGTTCGTCAATTGGTTCGGTTTCTTTATCCTTGTAACTTTATTAACCTTTTGGGTTACTTTGGATATTGTTTATTTGAATTAATTGCTTGTTAGATTTTCACTATGAATGTTTAAATGTATGTTTATTAGGTTTATTATATGGATTATATGTTTATGTTGGAACTATATTATTGAATATTATTATGCAAGAATTCTGTGTTATATTATGTTAATGATCATAATTAACTGATTTATAGATAAACTTTATTAATCTTTTGGGTTTTTAAATTAAGTGATTATGTTTCATTAGATGTTAAGTAGCATTGTAATTCAACCGAACCAGGAATTGTATCAATAATATGTTGATAGATCTTAATAAATAGTGATACTTTACATAACCTTTGACTGTATTGCTATATGAAAATTATCTTAACCTTTGTGGTTTTCTACATTAGTAAATCACAATAATAATAGCCAACACGCAAATAGACATAAGTTAATATAATAAGTTTAATAAATAATAGTTTAAATAGTCATAATCTTCTATCCAATTGAGTATTATTAAGTTGTTCCTTAAAACTTATCTATTAAGAATCGGTATCAATTATAAATATGTTCGATCGGAACTAAAACGTCCCCCCTATCTTGTATATTATTGTGTATTATTGTAAGTTTGTATATTAATTGTAATAATTGTAATTAGGATAAATAAATAGTTAGTTATAGATTAAATCACGTTTCCTGTGTTCGAATCTGGACTTACTTATAAAGCTATATTCTATGATCAGGATAACACTTGCTTGAATTGTGTGATAGTATTATTTAGTATTTCCTTATTTAAAACTTGTAATTATAATTGTCTATACTTAGCACACATCAAGTTTTTGGCGCCGCTGCCGGGGAGCGGTGTATTTTAATTAAAACTAACTATTTTCCCTGTAAAATAATTTTTTATTTCTAATGCTTTGCAAAATCAATACGAAATATCAGCTCACCCATTGAGAGTACTAAAAAAACAAAGGTATAAGGAGAGTTCAACCCTACCTCATTGATTTATCATATAAGAGGTAAGGTGCTTCTCGAAAGAGATTGGTTTTTAATACGCTTCGCGCTGACCTGTTTCTCCGCTTTTGTGTACAATCAATGGAGCTACCGTGATCTATTGACTAGCTTGGTATAAGAAATTTAACAAACTAATTTTAACTTTAATTAACAACTAACTTGCATTACTAACAAATAGGAAAAGTTGGGTTGGGAATATCTTTTCGAATATTTAATTTTGAATGTGTTTTATTATTAATTTTCGGAATTCATATACATCAACCTGATTATTTCTAAAATATTACTAACATTTACTTTTGAATTTATGGTGCTACTAAAATTCTGTTCTTCTTTACAGATTGATGTATGACCCGGACACTTCATCCGGATCCTCTCAGTCCATTTGACGAACCAGAACGAGAATTTCATTCTAGAAGAAGATTATCATACGCACCACCAAATTCACCAGAACACGAAATTTCATCAGAAGAAGACAATTTAGGTTTTCATAACAATTTAGCCAAAACGGCTGAATACGGTTATTATTCCGATCTAGAGTTGGGTGAGGATAAAATACCTTCTAGGCAACCTACAATATATCCAAGTGATTCTGAACCAGAGCACGAAATACAACCAAATATGGCGAACATAGCTGACATGACGCTTGAAGATTACACGATTCAAACTCGTGGAGATCCGAGACCGGGAGTGGTTAGGCCTGCCATAGCTAGAGAAGTAGAATTGAATTGAAGGGGAAATTTTTGAAAGAATTACGTGAAAATCCTTTCAGAGGAGAAGATAAAGAAGATGCAAATGAGCATGTTGAGAAAATTTTGGAGATTGCAGATATGTTTCATATTCCCAATGTTACAAGAGATCAGGTTATGTTACGAGTATTTTCTTTAACACTAAAGGATGGAGCTAAGAGATGGATCAATAACGAGCCAGCCGGATCTATTACTACTTGGGAAGATCTTCGCACAAAATTTCTAAAAATGTACTGTACACCTTCCAAGACTTCAAAGATGATTGATGAGATTAGGAACTTCAAACAGAAATCCGATGAATCTCTGTATCAAACTTGGGAAAGATATAAGGAAATGTTACACAAATGTGCACAACATGATTTGAATATCCAACAAGAGATAACAGTATTTTATAAAGGAGTTGATCGAGCAATACGTCAATAGTTGGATGCACAAGGTCCAGTACCTAAGAAAACTCTAATAGTGGCAAGAGCCAGAATTGAAGAATTAGCTAAACATTCTCAGTTATGGGATGATGGTTCATCTGGAAGAAAAAGGATATCTGAAGATAGTGATGGTCTAGCAGCTATAACAGCAAAATTGGAAAGTATGGGAAGAGATATTAAGAAAGTAAATGAACAAGTTCATGCAATCAGGATTGGGTGTGAAATATGTGGAGTAAGTCATCTAAAAGAAGAATGTCCTAACAATGACAACAAAATAAGTAATGAGGAGGTTATGTATGGGGATTTTCAAGGAAATCCAAATTATCGTCAAGTTTCTAATTATAGAAGAGTTAATCAACCAGGCCAACAGTATCAACAAGGAGCACCAGGATATTATGTCAAAACAGGACAAAATACTTCCTATAATGATAGAATGACGGTGATAGAGAATGCATTGGGAAAAATGGCTGAAGCAAGTAATAAAAGAGATGAAGAAAATGATACCAGAATGCGTAATAATGAAGCCTCGATCAAACAAATTGAGAGCTCAGTTCATCAGATTGCTAAAGCACTGCAAGAGAGATTTCTAGGAACATTGCCAGGATTTACTGAAACAAATCCAAAGGAACAAGCTAACGCAGTAATTACCAGAAGTGGTAAGAGTGTTGACTCTCCTATTATAGCTAATAAAATTGTTGAATCTAAGCAGGTTGAAAAGGAAACAATTGATGAAGACATATAAGCAAACAAAAAGGAGAATGGAGAAAATAAAGTTAAAGAAATCATCAAAGACTATACACCCCCACCTCCATATCCAGCTGCTTTTAGGAAAGACAAAGAAGATGAACAATACCACAAATTTCTGGAAAACCTGAAACAACTTCATATTAACATTCCTTTTGTTGAAGCTATAGCTCAGATGCCAAAATATGCAAAATATCTTAAGGAGCTGCTGACAAACAAAAATAAACTGGATAATGTGACGAAGGTGACGATGAATGCAAGATGCTCAACAATAATGCAGAATAAATTACCTCCAAAAGTCAAAGATCCAGGGAGTATTACTATACCTTGCAAAATTGGTGAAATAACTATTGAAAATGCATTGGCAGATTTAGGAGCTAGTATTTCATTAATGCCATATACACTTTTTATGCGATTAGGATTAGGAAAATCAAAACCTATTCGCATGTGTATCGAATTAGCTGACCGATCTGTTCAATATCCTAGGGGAATAATTGAAAATGTTTTGATTAAAGTTGATAAATTTGTTTTTCCATGTGATTTTGTAATTTTAGATATGGTAGAAGACCCTAAAGTCCCTATTATATTAGGAATACCATTTTTAGCAACAACACATGCCCTAATAGACTTTTTTGATAGAAAGATTACCATGAGATTAGGAAATGATAAAATTATTTTTGATGTTAATAAATCTATGAAATTTCCTGATTATGTTGATGATACTTGTTATTATTTAAATGCTTATAAATATATAGATAACCCTTCTTTTCAAGATTTTATAGAAAAGGATCAAACAGATACTGGAATTCTTACAGAATGGACTAAAGAATTTGACACTGAAAAAGATTTAGCAGAATTTGATAAACTATTAGAGGAAGATGAAGATTCAGAAGAAGAAGCAAATGTTGTTCTTCAACAACATCCTGCAGAGGAATCATCACAGCCAGTTGCTAAAATTCTCAACCAAGAATTATTACCAAATTCTGTCAACAATATCCCGTATTTGAAGGAATAATTCTTCGAGTTCAAAACATCTGTTGAAGAACCACCACAATTGGAACTTAAAGAGCTACCATCGCATTTAGAATATGCTTATCTACAAGGTACATCAGATTTGTCAGTTATAATATCTTCTAAACTATCGACAACAGAAAAAGATCGCTTAGTGCAGGTTCTTAAACAACATAAAAAGGCAATAGCATGAAAGATCACAGATATCAAGGGAATCAGTCCTACTTATTGCACTCATAAAATCTTAATGGAAGCAGATTTTAAGCCAGTTGTACAACCATTAAGAAGTTGAATCCGAATGTGAAAGACGTTGTCAGGAAAGAAATCATTAAACCGTTAGATTCAAGATTAATCTATCCTATTTCAGATAGTCCGTGGGTAAGTCCAATACATGTCGTACCAAAGAAAGGTGGAATGACAGTTGTACCTAATGAGAAGAATGAATTAATACCAACAAGGACAGTAACGGGGTGGAGAGTTTGTATTGATTACTGAAAATTAAATGATGCTACCAGAAAAGATCATTTTCCATTACCATTTATTGATCAAATGATAGAAAGGCTCGCAAGAAAAGAGTTCTATTATTTTCTGGATGGATTTTCAGGATATTTTCAAATACCAATTGCAGCTGAAGATCAAGATAAGACATCATTCACCTGTCCATTTGGTACTTTTGCTTATAGAAGAATGCCGTTTGGTTTGTGTAATACACCAGCTACATTTCAGCGTTGCATGATCGCAATATTTCACGATATGGTGGAAGATTTCATGGAAGTATTTATGGATGATTTCTCGGTATTTGGGGATTCATTTGATGCTTGTTTATAAAATTTAAAAAGGATGTTGCAAAGATGTGAAGGTGCGAATCTAGTTCTTAATTGGGAAAAATGTCATTTTATGGTTCGAGAAGGGATTGTTTTAGGACATAAAATATCAAAAATGTGAAGGTGCGAATCTAGTTCTTAAGTTAAGTGTCGTATAAACCTCAAAAGACGCTCCAAGTGACGCGTTCAAGTGATGGTAAAACCCTAATTTGGGATTAGGTAGTGCCGCTGTAAGTGACGCGTCCAAGTGACGGATCGAGTGTCGCAAAACGGCTGCAAAATCCCAAAACCCTAAAAAACTCGAACTTTCGTAAACCTAACGAAAATTCCTTGAACCCTAATGGACGAAACCTGTAAATGATGAAGAATATCGACTGTATTTCACCTTAGCAACTCAAAATCCATATGTAATCTCGATTCTTGATTTAAACAAAACCGAAATGAACCCAAAACGACTTCTAAACGTCAATGTTATCACCTAAATGCTCTGATACCAGTTGAGAGTGCCCCTTGACGTTGGATCTAGATGACAATTGACTACAATTGAAATGCGGAATCAATCAATTGCACGTATTGCTAACAAACACAAACCGAAACAAATGTATTTGAACAAAGTAAATGTGTATATCAGCTTGTATAACGAATTGGGAACAATTACAAAGTGGTTTAGTCGTTAAATGGTGCTAGGGTTTCGTCCACGCCTAGCCTGAAACCCGTAGGTTTGTATTTATACTAAAAGTCTGCCAACATGCGTCACTTGTGGAAGTGTCGCATGTGGCCGCCTTCATGCGTCACTTACCTAAGTGACGCTATGCGTCACTAAGGCAAGTGACGCCTAACCTAAAACGTAAGTGTCGCATATTACAAAAACTATATTTTCACTATACGACTAACGACACTTATTACAACTCGATAGACCAACAGACAGACAACCTAATATGCATCAACAAACTCCCCCGTGTCTTCAGCTTGGTCTTCAAAAATCTTCAAAATCTTCAAGTTTAGCGTTTAGCATCAACCTTCTGGGAATGTACCTCCAGCATGTATTCCCACCTTCAAACATATCTCGACCACCAATGTGAACTTTGAAGCCTCTTCTAAATCAGCTTGATTGTACTGAAGTTTATTCTTGTAGAGAGCTTTCAAATCTTTCTTCGTTAAGTTGATTAGGCTGATCAGATCGAAAACACGAATTGACTTTCCCACAAATTCCTTAATCGGCCATTCTCCCCAAACATCCTGTGTTTGTACCACAGCTGTCTTTGTAGAGTACTCGATTACGGCTTCCTGAGTTACAAAGTCAAACCACCAATACTTAAGATCACGTAAGAAATCCAATGGCAACTCTTGTAAGGGAACAATCTTAAGACTAGCAGCTGGTGGATAATGATATTTCACGATCGGTTGTTGAGTTCTCAAATCAATCTTCTTCTTGTATGAGTATCGAACTCCTAGCTCTGGTCTGATCCACAAATACTTCTTGCTATAAATCTCCTTTCTCTTTTTTGGGTAAAGGGAGTATACCCTGGTAAATTTTATTAAAATAAATAAAAGTGAGCAAGACGATTTAATTCAACCTTCGGCAAAGTGCTAATATGATTAAATCTCGGTTTGAAGTATTGCACGCCGTCACTTCTCTTTATCAGAATCAAAAAGTTATCAACATCGAACTTCCAACTTCTGATCAACCCAGTCAATTCACCTCTAACCAGATAAGTTTTACACGTTTTCAATTCAGGTGCAATTGACTTATAAACCACTCGCGGTTTCGAAATTCCAGAAGATGTAGATGCGAAAACTGATTCAGTAGTAGATTGTCCCATTGGAGGTTCTGCCTCATCCTCGGAAGAATCTGTTTCGATAACCGGAGCATCAAAATCAAATGCTTGAGCAGGTTGCCTTAACACTGGCTCCGGTTCACGTTCAGGTGCCGGTTCTTGATTAGGATTATCCATGTATTCCTCATCCGACCCTGGAACCTCAGCATCCATCTCAATATCATCGGGATCAAAAGATCTATCAACTTCATCAAATCTATTAACCAAACTCTGCAGATATGTCAGATTGACATTTGAGTAGTCGGCTGCAATCGGAGTCGGTTGTCCCGGAACATCAACAAAATAATCTAAAGCGATATTTTCATTTAGTTCAGAAGATTGTACATTTTCTGGTTCAGGAGGAGGAGTTACATTTGTTTCTAACTCTCTAGGAGTATCCTCCCCCGAAACAATGGTGACAGACTCCAACTCTAAGACCCTAGACGACAGATTCGTCACCTAAAGCTGGAGATTGTCAACCTCGACAGCTTTGAGCTCCAAATCTTTAATCTGGGAAGCCTGAGCAGTAATGATAGCCTGTTGATCATCAAAACGTTTCTGCAAAAGCTCCATATGAGCCAAAATCATCTGAAGTGATGGCATGTCAGACGGTGGTGGTGGTTGTTGTCTCTGAGAAGTCGGTTCCTCGATAACCACCGAAGTCCGCTGGCGTCTTCGATGAGGTAAATCCGCATACGAAGGCGAAGACCCAGCCGGACGCTTACCTGGATTCCTCGGGACGTGGACCCGGCCAGCAGAAATCGGTCTCAAAATACGCTTGAAGCGCCGAGGATCCGCAAGTTGAATTCCATCCAAAGCGGATTGTGGTGGCACATCACCCTCAGAATCGGATGGAGTGGGCCCACCATCATCAGAATCGGCCTCAACCCGATCAACGCGATCGATATCCTCTAAATCTTGAGCGATATCAGTGTCAACCAAGTCGTCCTCGTTGACCGGAGGAACGACGTCATCCAAAAATCCATCATCGCGCGGCGTAACATAGTTTTCGTTTACTATGTGCCCGAATAATTTGCGATCTGCCAAAATCTGCTCGCCCTTTGGCGCGAGCTTGCAGTCGTTGAATACTCGTAGTAGCATAGGTGTCAGAACCAGAAGAGATCGCTGATCAGGTGCAATCTCGAGATTCAAGTCATTCAACAAAAGCTGCACAAAACGAGGATACTGCAACCATTTATCTTTACCTGCTCGAATATTCTCGACCATGTTGCCGAAAACATAACCGCTGAAGTTATACGGTTTGTTGTATACCAAGGCCAGCATGAGAGAAAGTGTCAAGTGGCTAGCAGCATCGTATCCCCCTTTCCTCGGAGATAAGCATACGATAACAATGTGGCACAAGTACCTCCAGACCCGGCAGAGATACTGTTTCCGAAAATCCGATAGCTGGTTCGCTGGATAACCCATCCTCTGAAGTCCCCCATATATAAACGTGGTTGGGAACATGGTGGGCATCGTGGTGTCATCGGGGAACTGAAGAACCCGTCGGATAGAGTTCTCAGTAATCTCTATCTCTTCCCCGAACATCGTTGAGACAATTCTCGGGATGTTGCCCTGAGTCCGGATCACCGCATGATCATAAAACTCCTCAATTTGGTTCATGTAAACCGGAGTCGATGCGGTAATGGCGTAATGAATTCTGGATCGTTGAAGAAACTCGATCATCGGCTTGAACGGCGCCGAATTAGCATGTGTAGATTCCAGAAACGCCGTGATATTGTGTCGGGTGTTGGTATGACGATAATAGTTCTGTAGGTCAGCCATCTGTAAGCTAAAATACAAACCAAAAATAACCGAAAGCATTATAGAGTTAGCCCGAACACATATAGGTTAAAAAATGAAATTTGACTTTAGGCGTCACTTATGGTAAGTGACGCATGGCCACTACCGACACTTAAGAAGTGTCGCAAGATACAGTGCTCAAAATTAAAATTAAAGTATAGCGTCACTTATGGTAAGTGACGCTATCAAGCGTCACTGATGTAAGTGACATTTGTATTTCGTGAGTCAATGTATACGACACTTAAGAAATGACGGGTGAAGAACATGCGACATTTAACATAGTGACGGTATCCTAAGGGAGTCACTTAAGAAGTGACGGTATAAGTCACGTATTGACATAGGTGTCACTTAGACAGTCACTTAAGGGAGTGACGCATTATGGGGCGTCACTAGGATGAGTGACGGACTTAACAAATAATTCAAGTATATGCGTCACTACAAGAGTCACTTAAGAAGTGACGCAAGAATAAGCGTCACTTATTAAGTGACAGTATGGGCTTTCAAAATTACCAAATAGCGTCACTTGAGGTAAGTGACGCACGAAGTGACGCAACGATGAAGATCATCATGTCACTGTTCATACCCAGATTTCAAAATTGGGGGTTTTCAAAATCGAAGTTACCAAGTTGTGCGCATTGTAAAAACGAATAGTACACACGTTTTATAACCATAAAACATTATCAAATCAAGCATTAAATCAATCAATTTCAAGTTTACCCAAAAACCCGTAACCCTAATTCAAAATTAAAGCATGAATATCGAACAAAAAAGGTTAAGGTTAGTACCAAATAGGTCGTGTGAATGAGGGGAACAAAGATATAGCACTGGAATGCACGAACAAGCCGTAGAAACCACGAACAGATCGAAGAAAAACGCACAGAACAAGTGACGCAAAGACAGTGGAAGTGTCGGTATGTCAGAGCAAGTGACGCTATAGTAGTTTGAAAAGTGGTGAGGTTGAGTGTCGTGGGGAAGAGTATTTATACACAAACCCTAGTGTGCGTCACTCAACCCGGCACTTATAGCGTAGCTTACCCCGACACTTACAGCGTCACTAAAGTAAGTGACGCAATATCGTATGCGTCACTGGCAGCGTCACTTATGAAAGTGACGTGCAGTTCACTTTTAGTGAAAAAGTTGCGATTTTATCGATTTTCACGTTGTGATTTCGGTACTCAAATTTGAAAATGTAACTGTAACTTGGAGAAAATCTAAAATTAAACTAACTTAGATAAAACACATACAGGAATGTAAATTTACAACTTAGAAAAGTAACACATTCTTTTTGGTGACGGAGTTGATATAGTCTGGTTAGGGATCATATCGGAATAACATGCATTTATTAGGAACAGTAAGTGTTATTTCGATCATTAGTATATTTGTCCTCTTTAAATTTACTTGACATACTAAAAACACTTTTTATAAAAATTATTTCAAAAACGATTATCAGTATATTTGTCCACTTAAACATGTTACACTTACATCTAGGAGGTATTTTATTATTATTCGCATGTACATTTCGCTGTGGTCCCCACCATAGATATACATCTTAACTTAAGACATAGACCATGTTTCCATTTACAGAGAGAATATAAGAAAATCAAATTTAAGAATCAAGTCAGCGGTGACAGGTCTGTACTTACGTACAACAGAGCGACATAACTTGATTCAGGTTTAAGCAAAACCAAACTTGGTCAAACCATTTTGGCGACCTTGTAAGGTATCTTAATTTTAAAGACTTTGCAAGTACTTTGACTTGTGTTTGCTTAATTTTAAAGTATATATTAATAGAAGCCAGGTCTATACTTACGTATAACAGAGGAAACTGTCAATATATACCCCCAAATGATATCAAATAAACGTCTTTCACGAAAGCATGTCTAGTATAAGTAAGAAATTAAGACTTTTATCATACATCTAATGATGTTGTACCACTTGAAATAGACAATTAATGGTTAAGCTTCTTAAGACTTCTCAAAGAGTTTTGCATAACATGCCTACTAATATATCGTATGATGAAGACAATGTTTATAAAGACTGTTTTCAATACGTCAGATAAATCTACTGACACATCCAAGATAAACCTTAAATTTCTATTTTTATGCATGTCACCCGATGTACTATCATATCCCAAGTTGTTTACAGACACAACTTTAACGTCTATTTTTAAAATGTAGCAACCTTGCATTTCTTTAATACTAGAAAGTAAAAGAGTGGCAGTTGCGTTGTGACCTTTTTTTTATTTTTTATTTTTTAACACACAAAAATAAATAACGTTCCAAGTTACAAATTACTTTTTAGCGATAAAGAATCTTAAACCAATCATATTGATTAGTTCGTCAAATCGAGTACACATAAAGGCTTTAGTGAAAAGGTCGGCATTCTGCTTTAAGGTGTCTATTTGGACTAGGTCTATCAGGTGTTTTTCATAGCAATCCCGTATAAAGTGGAACCTAAGTTCAATGTGTTTAGTCTTAGAGTGCTGTACGGGATTGCGTGTGATAGATATAGCAGCAGTATTATCTATGTGAATAGGAGTCATAGAAAGAAGTAACCCGTAATCACGCAGTTGATGCTGTATCCATAGAACCTGAGAGCAGCAACTCGCAGCAGCAACGTACTCAGCTTCTGCAGTGGAAAGAGAAACTATAGTCTGTTTCTTGCACTGCCACGATACCAGTCGTGTTCCTAGGAATTGGCATGCACCAGTGGTTGACTTCTTGTCTATGCTGCAGCCGCCATGATCTGAATCCGAATAGGCAGAAAGAGCGAAGGATTTCTCATTTGAATACCATAGACCAAGATTGGGTCTATGTTTGAGATAACCAAAGATTCGCTTTACTGCCCTCATATGAGACACCTTTGGTTTGGCTTGAAAACGAGAGCATACGGATACCGTAAACACAATATCCGGTCGAGAAGCAGTCAACTACATCAAGGAACCTATCATTGATCGATAGTCCTTTTCTTTGCAATCTTCTTCATCGTCAGCAAGTCTGAGATTGTGATTAAGCTCGATGGGAGTTCCATAGGTTTTACAATTGAGCAGATCATATCGAGTCAACATGTCTTTGACATACTTTGACTGATGAATATAAATACCTTTTGGAGACTGCTCAACTTGTACACCTAAAAAGAATTTGAGCTCCCCCATCGTACTCATCTCAAACTCAGATTTCATGATCTCCTCAAAATGCTTGCACATCGCTTCATTTGTAGAGCCAAAAATAATGTCGTCCACATACACCTGCACGAGTAGCATATCCTCTCGATCGCCAGTCCGTTCTTTACGGATGAACAAAGTACTGTCGATATTCCCACGAACAAATCCATGCTTAACTAAATGGGTAGTTAGCCTCTCATACCATAATCGCAGGGCTTGATGAAGACCATATAACGCCTTGTTTAACTTGCAGACGTATTCTGGATGCTCAGGGTCTTCAAAGCCGGGAGGCTGTTTCACGTAGACATCAGTGTCCACTTTTCCATATAAAAATGCGCTCTTAACATCGAGTTGGTGAACGCGAAACTCTTTGTAAGACGCAAATGCAAGGAAGATCTGAATGGACTCAAGTCTTGCCACAGGAGCGAAGACTTCATCATAATCCAAGCCCTCGATCTGACTGAATCCTTGAATGACCAATCGGGCTTTATTCCGAATTACAATACCCCTATCATCCATCTTATTGCGAAATACCCATCGAGTGCCAGTTAAATGAGCACCTTTGGGTAATGGAACTATATCCCACACGTGCAGCTTGTTGAACTGCTGCAACTCTTCTTGCATAGCCTCGACCCAAATGGATCTTTTAAGGCCTCGTCAACCTTCTTCGGTTCAATTTGGGATAAATGACAAGAATTTATCCGAGCAACCAAGTTTAACATTTCTTGATTTGGATTTTGCTTCACTTGGTGCCTTATTTGAACAGCAGCATTAGGATCACCGATAATATTATCGATGGGGTGATCCTTGTGTATACGTGTGACTGGGATTAACTCCGGTGCAAGTACTAACTCCAAATTGTTCATGTCCCCCTCAGTAACGGGAACAATGTTAGTCGCAGGAGCAATAGGACGTTCAGGTTGCACAGGAGGTTCCGTATCATCTTCATTAGAGAAAAGGTGAGAATGGACAATTTCTTCTTCTTCCTCGTCTTCCTCTAACGGTGGCATGTTGGGATCATCTGGATGTTCTGTTGCATTAGTCGTTCCTGAAGTCGAAGGAACATCCGAAGGTGGAACAGTAGGCAATGGTGTGGGTGTAGTAGTTGGTGTTGGAGGTGATGGAGTGGGTGTTGGTGTAGGTGGAGATGCCGGTTTTAAAGTAGAAGTGTCTTGACATAAACTTATACCATGAAGCAAAGTAACTATATCATCCTCGTCATCATGTCCTTCGGGTATGTCGAACGAATTGAACATGTCCTTGTAATTAAATAACCATTCAGGACCCGTTCCTTGAGGAGGATCCATGTATCGCAAGCATTTCACCTCAAAATGCTCTTCCACCTGGTGAGTTGATTTGATGTAGACTCGTTTATTCGGAGAGTTGACTGAATATCCAAGGAAGATTCCTTCAACGGCTTTAGCTCCAAACTTCGAGACCTTGTATTTGGAGACCATAATCAAACACGGACACCCGAAAGGTTCCAGAAACTGCAAAGTGGGCTTACGGTTGTTGAAGAGTTCATAACATGTCTTATTCTTCTTCTTAACCGTGAGCACGCGGTTCAAAACATAGCAACCAGTACTGACTGCTTCTGCCCAAAAGATTATAGGAAGCTTAGAATCGGCCAACATAGTCCGAGCTGTCTCGATAATAGTCCTATTTTTACGCTCAGCAACTCCGTTCTGTTGAGGAGTTCGAGGGGCACTGAACTGATGGTCAATGCCTTTCATGGCACAGTATAACTCAAGAGTAGAGTTCTTGAATTCAGTCCCGTTGTCACTTCGCAATCTTTTCACCTTTAAGTTGCATAAGTTTGCCAACTTATCTAACAGGTACACCAGAATGTCTGGTGTTTCACTCTTCGCACCCAGAAAGTACACCCATGAAAATCTCGAGTAGTCGTCGGTGACTACTAAGCAATAAGATCTTCCACCGATGCTCTTGGTAGAAATAGGACCGAATAGGTCCATGTGCAATAACTCCAATGGTGCAGCAATGGAATTCACTAATTTTGGCTTGTGGGGTTTCTTATGAAGTTTCCCTTTATGGCAGGCGACACAGTCATCTTTTAGCGCGAATGACTGTTTAGGGACTCCATTTACCAAGTCATTGTTTATCAAGAAGTTCATCTTACGAAAATGGATGTGTCCCATTCGTCGATGCCACAATAGTGATTCCTTTTCTGAAACCTTCGAAAGGAGACATGTATACTCATCTTTAGTCTCCATGGTTCGCATATTCATAACGTAGGTGTCGTTTCTCCGTGGCGCCCTTAAAAGCACCCATTCCTCGGGGATAACGAAACCCGGCTTCAAGATCACACATTCCGTCTTTGTGAACGCTGTGGTATAGTCCTTATCACATACTTGTGAAACGCTCAGCAAGTTGTGAGTCAGTTGAGCCACATAGTTCACATTCTCGAAGCTAACTTTCCCGTTAGTTAGCGTTCCTCTACCCAAAATGGTTCCCCCTGTATCTCTAGCAAATGCAACGTGTCCTCCAGAATGTGGTTTAACATCCGTCAAAAGGGACACATCGCTCGTCATGTGTCGCGAACAGCCACTGTCCATAAACCATTCACTGTCTTTAACGCGTTTTGACTGCTGCAACACATAAAGTAGGAGATTAGTGAGAAACGGTGACCCAAGCCTTTACAGACTTAGGTCGACCACAGTCATCAACAATAATCACATCAGATAAGACTTTATTTTTAAACAAATCAGATTTTGTATCTGATGTGTTATTATTGATGACACTTGAGTCCGCAGTAGACTCTTTTCTTTTCCAAACCTTGGATGGTTCGGAATATGGCTTTGGAGTAATGTCAGGCTCTTGTTTTGACAAAGGTTTTTGCCCAACATTACTCGGTTTTACAGCAGGTTTGGGAGAGACAGAGTAACGCCTAGGAGGAGATCTTGAAAATGAATTTCGGAAAACAGATGTCCTAGGCATTTCTCTCCCGTAGTTCTGATGAGACAATATGGGACAATCACGAATTAGATCTCCTTGTCTCTTGCAGTAAAAACATGCTCTAGTCTCAACAGCTGGTTGAGGCTGAGGATTTACCACCGGAGTAGAAGAAACGTTTCTAGAACATGCGCATTTCGTGCACGTCTTAGAAGTTTCCTGTTTAGGTTGAGAGGTTGAAGTAGAAGGTTTATGTTGCAAAATCTTTACAGGTGACTGTAAAGTTTGAGATTTTGATTTTAAAACCTTATTCTTTTCTTTGTTAGGTTGAACCTTAATTGTAGGTTCAACCTTTAACACTTTTTCAGCTTTTACTTCAACATTCTTTTTAAACTCAGGATACTCCTCATCGGTAATATCCTCAATCTCAACAATCTCCTCATTACTAACTGGAGATTCACATTCCGATTTAACAAACTAAGGCGAAGGATACTCTGTCCGTTTAGTTTTCTCCTTCGCCTGTTTGTTAACCTTATTAACCTTAGATTTGACCCCGTATAACAATGCATAGTCAACCGGAATCTCTTCGGTGCCTTCCTTAACAGGCATAGGACAATATTCAGTAGGAGGCGGGACTACATTATAACCTAGTCCCGTCTTCATTTTGTGATCTGTCCTTTGCTTGTTAAGAATTTCATTAAAGGCAACAGTAGACGAGGAGGAACATAGAATCTTACTCTTATATTTGTCATATTCATCTTTAAGATCAGAATGTTCCTTTTTTAAACGGTCTATTTCAGCAAGATAACTATCAATAGCATCCTGTTGACTAAAAACTTTAGACTTATACCTAAGCGTGTCCTGTTGATAAGCCTCTATTTTCTTATCATACAATTGTTCATTTGCTTTTAGGTATTTGTTTGATTCACTAAGTTTTTCGACCTTTTTCCTTAAGTCTACGTTGTCTACTTGAAAGCACCTTAAGGATTCAGTTAACTTAATACATGAGATACAGTTCAAAGGTTCTTCAGGTTCATTGCGTACCTCATTTGAAATGTGAGCCATGAAACACTGCTGATAATTCTCAGCATACATACTCCAATCTGTGTTGGTTGGCTCAAAAACGACAAGTGCGTCAGCTGTTGCTTGCTTCACTTGATCCTTCTCAGAAGTTCTGGGAGCATCAGGCTTTGTGAAACCTGACGGAGGAACCTTTGGCTTCTCACACTCTCTTGCAAAGTGTCCCTGATTTTGACAATTGTAACAACGCACCTTGCTTTTATCAAAACCGAAACTGGTTTTGCCATCTCCCTCCAAACTCTTGCGACCAGTTCGTTGCAAGAATTTCTGAACACGCCTTGATATCATGGCAATGTTCCAGTTCAAGTCCATCTGCTCAAGATCATCATTATCAAGTTGAGCATAATCCTCTTTGGCCAGTTCCAAAGTAGCATTTGGTTGTGAAACCAAATCCTTATAAGAGCTTAGAAAGGCTGTATAGATAGCAGCCTGCTCTTGAATAGCAGGAGAGACAGAAACCTGCTGTTGTGACCCCTGTGAGGGTCCAGAAGCATATACTGGATGAGGAGCACCAGTAGAATACAATGGAGCTTGAAGTGGAGAGCTCGTAGAAGACACAAAAGCCATTCCACCATAAGTCTTGCCGGTGCTGACTTTTCCTCCATATAAGGACGGGTCTTGAACAAAACCGCCCGACTTGCATTCTCTCTTCTTCAACTCCATCGCATGAGCTTGAAGAATACCAATTAGCTCATCCAATTTCATGGTAGCTAATTCTTGACTTTCCTTGAGAAGCTGTACTTTAACATCCCAAGAACTAGGCAAGACATCCAGCAGCTTCTTATTCACTTCAAGTGGAGGAAAATTATAACCTCCCTCCGTCAACTCACTCACTAACTGTCAGTATCTAGTAAAAACTCCAGAAGCTGTTTCATTTGGCAGAGAATCAAACAGATCATACTGCTTCTTGATCAGTTCTAACTTAGCTTCTTTATACCTTTGATTTCCACCACATCTTGTTTCGATAGCTTTCCAAAGTTCGTATGTGGTTTCATGTGATTTGTACAGTCTTAACACGTCTTTGGTTAGGCACATACAAATAGCCGCATGTGCCTTTTTCTCAATATCATAATCTTTCTTTTCCTCCGGAGTCATGGACCTGTAGACCTTGACTGGAGCAATACCAGGGAAGATTCCTTCGGCTAAGGGAGCTACATATCTTTCCCTGAGTGGACCCCATAGCTCTGGACAGTGAAAGTTTATGTACTGTTCAAATCGATCACGCCAATATGCGTAATCCATGCCAGCCGTAAACAGAGGAGGTTTATTATTAGAACCAACATCATGATTCTGTTTTAACATATCCCTGATTCCATTAATATCTTCTTTATCAGCAACAACAACCATTGAAGATATACCTGAAATTTTACTCAAAAACAAAAGCTCGAAAACTTATTAGTACCGAAGGCGTCACTTAGTAAGTGACGCACTAAGTGTCGCAACGACTAGCGGCACTTGGTAAGTGACGCTATCGAGTGACGGATGAAGTGACTAAGTAAGTGTCGCTCAATCAGGCAAGTGACGCACTCAAGTGTCGGACTTGAGTGACGTACTAAAACAAATAGGCGTCACTAGTAAAAGTGACGCAATAAATCAAAAGGCGTCACTAAAGGAAGTGACGCAATAAATCAAATGGGCGTCACTAACAGAAGTGACGCTTGACACTCAAGTGGCGTGCAACAGTGACGCACGTGAGTGACAGTGGATTAGAGTAAACGACACTTAAGTTAAGTGTCGTATAAACCTCAAATGACGCTCCAAGTGACGCGTTCAAGTGACGGTAAAACCCTAATTTGGGATTAGGTAGTGCCGCTATAAGTGACGCGTCCAAGTGACGGATCGAGTGTCGCAAAACGGCTGCAAAATCCCAAAACCCTAAAAAACTCGAACTTTCGTAAACCTAACGAAAATTCCTTGAACCCTAATGGACGAAACCTGTAAATGATGAAGAATATCGACTGTATTTCACCTTAGCAACTCAAAATCCGTATGTAATCTCGATTCTTGATTCAAACAAAACCGAAATGAACCCAAAACGACTTCTAAACGTCAATGTTATCACCTAAATGCTCTGATACCAGTTGAGAGTGCCCCTTGACGTTGGATCTAGATTTTTTTTTTTTGGGTAAAGGGATTATACCCTGGTAAATATTATTAAAAAAGAATATAACGTTACAAGAACAAAAAACTTAGCCTATTACAAACTAAGCATATATACTTGACATGCCAAGTATATAACAACCCGAAAACAACCAAACAAACAGCCTATACGATACAATACCAAGCAATAATCCATTGCATCCTCATCATAAGAAAATCAGCCTTGACTTATACGAGACCCTGGAATCTTCCAAACCTCCATAGCTTTTAAAACATTAGGAGTCCTCTTAAACTGAAAAGAAAACAGCTTGAGCCGAACCACCTCAAGAATAGCCGAGACCAGCTGAGCAACCGAACGCTTCTGATTCTTAAAAAGATGAAGATTACGCTCATGCCATATCAAGTAAGATGAAGCCCCAAGAAGGAGCTTAAATATTACACTTCGAACAGCTTTCCTGGAAGCAATCGGACCAATCCAAGAAACACAATCACCAATCGATTAGAACAGAAATTGAATCCTGCAAACCGAAGAACTTCTAACCAGACTTGGGTAGAGAAACAACATTCAAAGAATAAATGAGAGTGAGAATCAGGTTGCAAATTACAAAGCGAGCATCGAAGCAGGTTTAAGTCAGTCGAAGGACCGACATCCCATTGCCTCAATCTATCTTGGGTCTTCAAATTTTCACCAATAACCAACCATAAAAGAATAGCATGCCTGGGAATACACATAGAAAACCAAACAACCGAATACCAATCAACCAATGTAGATCGAGGCCGAATAGTATCCCAGACAAGGCTAGACTTAAAATCAACCAAACTACTGTCTAAAGCTTTCCAACACAATCTATCTGGGCGATTACACAAATGAGGAGCTAAAATCTGATTTAGAAACGGAAATCTACTTAACCATCCCGAAGGCCAATTCCAGCTAGACCCGATAACTAAATCAGCAATCTTATGATTTATATTGGATTCTCTATTAATGACTTTATAGCTTATAAAGCGAGAAAGAGGACAGGCAGTATCCCACGTATCAAACCAAACCGAAATAGAAGTCCCATTACCCACTCTAAACCAGAAATGGTTACGAAGGGCATCACGAATCTGAATTATCTTCCTCCAGGTCCAACTCATTAATCCTTTAGCTGAAACATCCCAGAAGTTACGACCTCTAAGCTTATGCAAATAAATCCAATTAACCCACATAGAATCCTTATGAACTAACAAGTTCCAAATATGTTTAGTCATGAGAGATATATTCCAATCACGAAGCCGTTTAACTCCCAAACCACCTTCATTCTTTGGAAGACACACAACATCCCAAGAAACTTTAGCTTTGCCCTTTTTCATTTCCCCTTGACACCAAAGGAAACCTCTAATTAGACTTTCAATCTCATTAATCGTCTCAGAAAGAATGATAAAAACAGCCGCCTAATAACCATTAAGAGAAGATAAAACCGAAATGACCAGCTGTAATCTACCAACAAAAGATAACCATTTGTTCTTCCAATTACCAATACGATTAGGAACTTTCTCTACCAAAATTTTACAATCACTGGCACTAAGCTTTTTAGAAATCAGAGGAACTCCTAAATACCGAACAGGCAGCTTCCCTTCTGAAAAAGGTAAAATTCTGAGAATATTCTGTTTAACCATATTAGTAACATTACATAAAAAAGCCATGCTCTTAGGGATACTAGGAGCTAAACCAGAAACCTCATTGAACTCGTTAAGAGCAAGCTGAATAACACCAACAGATTGCACATTAGCTTTACAGAAAAGAAACAAATCATCTGCAAAACAAATGTTAACAATCCTTTGTTTCTCACAATAAGGATGATATACAAAATCAGGAGAACTATCAATCCTCCTCCGAATGATTAATGTAAGAACTTCCATAACCAACGTAAATAAATAAGGAGAGATAGGATCACCTTGACGAAGACCCCGCTCCCCTTGAAAAAACCCATAAATCTGGCCATGAAGACTTATAGAAAACGTGACACTAGAGACGCAAGCCATAATCAGTTTCACCATGTGATGATGGAAACCAAACCCATAAAGAATCTGTTCTAGAAAACCCCAATCAACCGTGTCATACGCCTTTTGAATATCCACTTTAAAAGCACAACGAGGAGAACCTGCATGTAAGTGATACCCTCTCAAAAGCTCTTGGGATAACAGAATATTATCCGTGATAGATCTACCCGGAACAAAAGCAGATTGATTTTCACCCACAACATCATGTAAACCCTCCTTAATACGGTTAGTAAGAATCTTACTAATGCATTTATACAAAGTATTACATAACGATATCGGCCGAAAATCATTAATTAGAGCAAGGGTCGTAACTTTTGGAAGAAGAGCAATAATAGTATGATTGATCTCTTTAAGAATACGACCATTCCTAAAAAAATCCTGAACAACAATAAACACATCCTCACCAACCACATCCCAAGCTTTTTTGAAAAAAGCCGAAGAATAACCATCCGGACCAGGCGTTTTAGACTCCCCTATTGAGAACATGGCAGCCCTAACCTCCTCTTTAGACACTTCCTGAACCATAGCCAAAGCTTTAGATAGAGACAACTTTTTAACAAACAGCCCATCCATATCTAACAGCCTAACCGCACCTTTCTTTCCTAAAAAATTTCGATAATGGTCTAGGAAAGCAAGAGGGACTTCAGCTCCCTGATATACTGTAGCATTAGAATCCATAACAATATCAATGCGAGCTCTACTAACCTTTTCTTTCAGCGAATTATGAAAATATTTTGTATTGCCATCACCTTCCCGAAGCCAATCAATCTTGGATTTCTGCTTCAAATACCTTTCTTCATCAATAAGGGCCTGATTATAAGCCATAAGATAATGACCAACATCCTCTCTGAGCTCAACCGAATCTGGATCACTTTCCAACTCCTTTTGGACTCTATCCACCTCCACCCGAAGTTTACAAACTCGACTATGAAGATTACCCTGGCTACGCATCAAGCTTCGAAGCGTCTTCTTAAGAAGTTTCAAACGATGAGTAATAGAATACATTTTAAAACCGGCCACCTGAACCTTCCAAACGTCATGAACAATAGCTTTAAATTCAGCCTTATGAACAAGAAAATTAAAGAACTTAAACGGCTTGGCAAACTTCTTATGAACTGATGGCAATTTCAAAATAGCGGGACAATGATCAGATAGACGGTTAGATTGAAAATGAGCAACCAAACCAGGCCACATAGTAGTCATCTCAATATTTCCCATGATTCTATCAATCTTCCTTAAGATACCTCCACCAGTTTTCGGTTTTTGGTTCCAAGTGAAATGAAAGCCAGAACTGTTAATGTCAATAACAACAATATCTTCCATGCAGTCTTTGAATTCTCGCGAACCAATAGAACTCCTAGAAGGAACAACCGAAGAGTCCTCAATATTAAGAGGAGCATTAAAGTCACCCATTAAAATCCAAGGCCTACCATTTATAAACAGATTATGTTTCCGAAGGTTCATCCATAACTCTCTCTGATGAAGATATGCATTCCCCGCATATACAATAGAGCAAAAGAAAATCTTACTATCAAAACCAGAGCGGAGTTGACAATGAATTACCTGATCAGTAGCATCAATAAACAACATATCCAAGACAATCGGATCCCAACCAATTATGATTCTAGTCCCACCAACACACTGATTAGCATTAGAAAGCCAGCTCCAACGAGAAAACAAACTAGAACAAATTTGTTGCAGTCTAGTCACATGAATATGCGACTCCAAAACAGCACATAAACTTAATTGATTTTCATTAACCACCTCCTGAACCTCACTTTGTTTGGGGGCTTGGTTCATACCCCTTATATTCCATGATGCTAAACTAATCATGAGGAACATCCAAAACAGGAGTGCTTGCCCCCTCAGAATTCACTATGCCATCTGGATTTCCTATAAATGAACTCGTCTCATTAAACATTTCTTCCACATCACTCGGTTCATCATCAACACAATCTAAACCTTTCCCTTTATCAGGAGTAGAACTAGTACTTGGAACACCTGAATCAGTAACACTCTTAGATTGATTATCAGACCCCAACGCAGTAAACCGATTCTGAGTTGGAACTTGTAATGACTTAGACTGCTGATTATTCACTACACTTTTCGGACCATTAGCACCCTTATCCTTAGGCTTATAAATCAGTTTAGTTTTCTGATTTTTAAGAACAAATCCATCCACAAATTTAGTAGTCTGCTTATTTGGGCCACAAACAACCTTCTTAGGAGCCACATATTCCTTTTCACCCCCAGAAATAGAAGCCTCTTTCCCAACAATTTTTGGACACTCCGAATCCCAATGACCGAAAATTTTACATTCACTACATCGAGGCGGCTTCCGCTCATACTCAACCCGCACTGAATATATAGTCTTACCAGAATCTTCCAACTTTGGAATAGCCACAGAAACACTCTCTTTTAACTCCAACTCCGAATCAATTTCCACCATAGCCCGAGCAAAGTTAGGACGTCCCCATGATTCCATACACATAGTGCTAGTGTAGGAGTCCAACATTAGAGGAGTCCCAACTTGTGTAGCAATAGCACTTAACCCGACCTCATTAAACGCAAGAAGAGGAATGTTATGTAATTTTATCCAAACTGGAACCTTTGACAAATTTTCTTTTGCTAAATCAGCATCCGTATTCCATCTTCTCAATATTATAGGGACCAACCGAATCATCCACGGGCCCCCTTGAAGAACCCGATTCATTCCTTGCTCAGAGTTGAACTTAAAGAAAAAGAAACCATTTGCATGCATCATTACTTTCTCTATACCATATTTTCTCCACACATTTAAAACATAATTTTGAATAACCGGGAAAGCTAGCCTCTTACCAATAAAATAACCATAAAGAGTATTCGAATACTTTTTACTAGCTTCTCTAACAATGTCCATTGGAATTTCAACTTCACCAGTAGGAGAAGTCAGATTTAAAGACCGGAAATTAACCTTCCTTTTTGAAACAACATCCACAGCTTGAGCATAAGATTTTGCCACCGGATGAGTATTATTATCTAAAGAAACAGGCACAGTAACTGCCTTCAAACGATCCAACCCTTTAGCACCAAAAAACCCAGCATTATTAGAAGATTGTCGAGCATCAACCTTTGAATCAGCAGCAACATTATCCTCCTCTTCACTAACATCAGTTTCATAAGCCTCATCCCCTTTAGCATCTACCATATTAATCTTAGCATGGCCATCTAAACAACCAGGTACAAAATCAGGGATTTTACCAGAGTTTAAATCATGAACCTGAGAATATACCTGTCCATCCTTGATCGTAGTAGGTTGGTCAGAACCACTAGAACCTAATTTGGAAGAAACAAAGTCATAAGCTGATTTACAAGTGTCTGGTTTAGGAATAGAAACAGGGACCAAATGTGTTGGAGAAACCTCCACCCGCTCGTCGACCAAACCATAACCTAAATCAACCTTATGACTATCCAAACCAGGTTGTTAATCACCACCAACAAAGTACCTCGGATGTTTAGTTGGTAGTTCAGGGATTTTAGAAGGCATAGAATACCCAACCTGATCACCAACGAGAGCTTCTGTAAAAGACGATTCAAGCAAACAAGAGTTCATATCAGAATGCGTAGCATGATCGAAATCAGATCCCATAGTATCTTTACTCGAAATTCTTGTACCCCAAGTTTTATCATCTGGCGTCACATTCCTTGTACCCCAAGTTTTATTATCTGCTACCGAATTAGGGTATCTCATATCCCCATAACCTTGTTGTGAAACATTAGATCATTGTGTAGGATTAGTTTGCATACTTCTGAGTCTCTCAAATCGAGCAGCAACAGAATCAATATTTATAAAAGAACCATGCGCTGCATCAACATTACCTTCAACATTCAAGCTTCTAGATTTTAGAGATTGTTCATCACCAACCGGATCAGAAGACTCAGGTAACGAATGAGACGAATTGTCAGAAGCCGATCCTGATCCATATTGATCACCATCAGAAACCACACCCACAACCTTCGATCCAAGAACAACAGATTTCTTCTTTTTCCTTTTTGATACCGATTGCTTCATCTCTAAACACAAAATCAGAACCAGAAAGAAACCACAACAAAACAGCAATAGAGTAATTAATGTACTAGGAACAAAGTTAACAAATTAGAATTTGGAAATCATGATCAGAAAATTAAATCGATCAATCCCTTGAAAAATCGCCCAAAACCCTAGAGAGGTGAGAGAGAATACAAGTCCGGGTTGTCCGTCCTGATTCCATAGGTTAAATTTGTTATTTATCCCTATATTTTTATACATTTTAATGCATTTATATGATTTTAGATACTTATTTTGTTAATATTTGCAGAAATGTAATTTAATTAAAGATTGGAGAAAAAGGAACAAAAATACGACCAAAACTGAAGAAATTGAAGCAGTTGAAGAAAACAAGACTTAAACCTTAAAGAAATGAAGACTAAGATGATAATATTGAAGAATTGGGCCAAGAAAACAAGTTGAATCCGTTTAAAAAGAAGGAAAGCCCGCATTGAAGCCCAAACCCGTTTTAAGAATATTCAGGAAAAACAATCCAACCGACGGTTGGATTAACCAACCGGCGGTTGGACATAAGGGTTTCAAGTCGGTGGAAAATGCAGAGTTGGAGTGGGATTCAAGTAACTCCAACCGGCGGTTGGAAGTCCCAACCGGCGGTTGGAGGGTCGGCCAGAAAATCTATAAATAGAGGCTTAGTCTAAGCTAAACCATATACGATTCAAAGAAGAGAAATACGAAAGTTAGGGTTTTAGGCCAGCTTTAGGTACGAATTTGGAGGCTAAGGAGCTGGGGTTTGAAGGTTTTTAACCCTAGGAAAAGCTAGTTCACCAATTGGTTCGGATTCTTTATCCTTGTAACTTTATTAACCTTTTGGGTTACTTTGAATATTGTTTATTTGAATTAATTGCTTGTTAGATTTTCATTATGAATGTTTAAATGTATGTTTATTAGGTTTATTATATGGATTATATGTTAATGTTAGAACTATATTATTGAATATTATTATGCAAGAATTCTGTGTTATATTATGTTAATGATCATAATTAACTGATTTATAGATAAACTTTATTAATCTTTTGGGTTTTTAAATTAAGTGATTATGTTTCATTAGATGTTAAGTAGCATTGTAATTCAACCGAACCAGGAATTGTATCAATAATATGTTGATAGATCTTAATAAATAGTGATACTTTACATAACCTTTGACTGTATTGCTATATGAAAATTATCTTAACCTTTGTAGTTTTCTACATTAGTAAATCACAATAATAATAGCCAACACGCAAATAGACATAAGTTAATATAATAAGTTTAATAAATAATAGTTTAAATAGTCATAATCTTCTATCCAATTGAGTATTATTAAGTTGTTCCTTAAAACTTATCTATTAAGAATCGGTATCAATTATAAATATGTTCGATCGGAACTAAAACGTCCCCCCTATCTTGTATATTATTATGTATTATTGTAAGTTTGTATATTAATTGTAATAATTGTAATTAGGATAAATAAATAGTTAGTTATAGATTACATCAATAACCATTATAATAATGATGTTTGAATCGGAAGCGTAGATTTAAAATATATTATTATACATTACACTAAAATGTGTATAAACTTTTTCAAACCTGATACACCATATTTTAATATTCTTAAAATCAAAGCACTACAAACGAGGTGTTATAGAAATTCAAATACTACTGATTTTATCAAACCAGATATCAGAGTAAACGCAATGATCATCAAACATTCCATCCAGGTCAACAGCTTCTTGCTCCATCAATTATATCCAAAATATAATCTGCAAGAAGTATTTAAAGTGGTGGGATTAGCACAACTGCTAAGTGAGTAAATCAATAAACAACAGACTGACTTAGCATAACAACTTGTATACAACAAATAATTATATGCACACAACTCATCTGTTTATAGCTTATCATATCACAATCAACTGGCGTCATAGAGGATTGGTGGTTCTTGAGTAACTTCCTCAAAGAACACTTTCAAACCAACTGCAGTCCCATACAGAGGTTTAACTGACTACTCGGTGCTATTACTCATACAACACATGTTGCGACAATAATACTTGTACTAAGACCCTGTGTTATCCAACCAATAGCAAACCCAAGCCCAACCCCATGCTGGCCCCTAAATCAACAATGCTCAAAGGCAATACAACAAGTGATCACATTTTCACATACTTATCAGGGCAGCAATTCAGGTCATCCATCTATCAACAGTATTATTACTAATAACCACAATCATCATGGTAACTAAAACAATAGTAATAATACAATTACCCGTTGTAACAAACCTGTTACAACTAAATCAAACTGAGGGTTATCGATCTACTCACCGAATACCTCAAACGTCACTCAGTAGTCTAATATCACTGAGTCTCCTCAAAATCTGAGAACACAACAAAACAATGAGTTAGTAACTCACTAATCAATAATAAATGGTATAACATATATTAGTACATATTATCAATCATCTAAACATTCGCTAAGTCGTAATTAAACCATATTACTTCATAATATACTTACATATGTGTATGATCTTAAGACAACTTACACATGACCATCTAGCTGGTACATAACATCAAACTACAAATCATAACATATTTACCCAACTCAAGTAATCTCTATTGTCTAAGAAAACAAAAGTCTAATCCGAAACATAGAGAATCTCGAAATAAGGTCTGAAAATGCCAAATATTAATTTCGGTCCCCAATTGACCCAAAATAATAATTTATTCTTTTTATATTTAGACTCCAAGGATATAACCATTAAAAAGTAGACTCTTTTACCTTTCCAACGATATAAATAACATCAAAAATGGAGTTACGGTTCATCTTTTATGACTATTATAAAATGCTGAAATCTGTTTGTTCTATTTCAGTCGTTAGGCTGAAGTCCAGCCGTTAGGCTGAAGTCCAGCTGTTAGGCTGAAGTCCAGCCGATCGGCTGTCTGTCCTAAGCCCAGATGCCCTGTAACTTTCTGCAAGTTCTCAGCTCGAACCAAAACCCCAAAGTTACATAATTCAGATACAATACATGATTTTATCTATCAAATTACCTCAAATATCATTCATAAACATAGCACAACAATAAACAACATCTTCTAACATCATATATTTACTAAACAATCACAATTTCATGTTTCATCCATATTAATTCTATAACCTATTTAATTGAGTTCAAATCACAGCTCAATATCATATCTTGGAATTCAAATCAGTTCTAGACATCATATAATCTACATAACATGAACTAGTTACATAATCATCAACTAAATCATTGATTTCACCATATCTTAAGAATATCCCAATTTCAATAAAACCTAGTTCATGAACAAGAAATAAAACACATACAATTGAAGAAGATGATTCAAGATGATAATAGGATTTAATTACTCTAAGAATCAAAGCCTTCTATTTGGTTAATATATTGATGATTTCATGTTTTTGTTAGTGTTCTTCAAATGGAAGAAAGAAAGAAAGGAATTTTGGGGAAATGAAAACATAAGTCGGCCCAAAGTAAAAACATAAGTCGGCTCCCACCTTAACCGATTCTACTATGTGGGTATTTTATACCTATTAAATCTATTGTCTGGAACCCGAAAATACCCGTAAGTCAAAATATTTTTTATTTTACCGTCAGGTCCAACAATTTAAAACAAATAATATTTCATTAGTCACAATAAATCCTGTGACTCTTTTACCTATTTATTTTCAATAAACCAAACAATATTATTTCCTAACATATTAAATAATTATTTAAAACCAGAAAATAATATAAAATGACTAGGCCCAAATTGCGGGTGTTACACTATCATAGCAGACAATTGAGTTATCTAGATAATTGATAAACGCCAAAATGTACTAAATTATAGTACTAATTACCCCCGTGTTTGATAGGTTTCTAATGCATTTTTGTATGAATAAGATACTTATTTCGTTCATATTTGCATTTAGGAGTTTAATCGGAGCTTGGATCGAAAAGGAACGGAAAACGAGCTAAATCGTGAAGAAAAGTTGCTAAAAGAGTGAAGATAGACATGAGAAGATTGGATTGAAGTGTAAATGAAGCTCAAATCGGAAAAAGAATGAAAAATGAGCTGAAAATGAAAGAAAATAGTAAATGCTGAATTTTCTGCGTGCTATTAGTATTTTGGGCATAACTTCTTCATACGAACTCCGATTGGGGTGATTCAACTTGGAGAATTTAGCTAACAGAGAGGGATACAACTTTCGTTTTTACCATTTTTTCTGAAAATGCATCCATACGCCGTATGGATATCCATACGGCGTATGGATTGAAAATTGGGCGGAAATCTGTTATCGCGGGCTGGAATTATGGGCTTTTACATCCATACGCCGTATGGAATTCCATACGCCCTATGGATGACTTTTTCAGCCATTTAAGTCCGATTTTAGGGTTTTCACTTCATAACTTTTACCCTAAACCCTAATTCGACAAAGGCAGGTTCCAGAGGGGTTTTAGTGACAATTTGGAGGTGCAAGAAGGTTAGGATTGATGCCAATTGATCCTACTTCGCGTGGTTCATCGATTCGGTTTGCGTATCATCTTTCGATTTCAATTCTAAACATGTCTATGTGTTTTGTTTTGGGATATGAATCTGATTTTGTATAATTGAATCATGGATTAGACTTATTGTTTATTGTTTATATTAATAACCTTTGATTATGATTATTTGAAAGTTATAATTGTTTTTTTTGTCTGATTGAAGATTGTTATGTTATCCGTAGAACCTTGTTTGTTGGTGATTGTTAGTTACTACTTAACGTGGTTGATAATGTCATTGAGATTGAGTTCCTTTGATGTTGTTGATTATTGATGATTATGGATCTAGGTTTATAGTCATTGCTAAATATGTTGAGTCTGATAGGTTAAGAGACTGGTAACTAATCAATCTTAAATGAGCAAGCTAATAAGAGATTATTAGTAGGTATTGTTGAGTCATACCACGAGGATTAATCATAACAAGTCGTGAATATTTAATGCATAATCTAGGGAAAAGCACGTAATTGAAACCTACAATTCTTGCGACCCGCATCGGGTTTAAAGTCGGACCCTAGATTATAGTAATTAGTTGGACCCGAACCGTTGGCTAATATACATTTAACTTGGACTCTTTGATTAGTATCTAAGTTAATATAAAGAAAATCACAATCGGACAATCAAAACACATGAACCGGATAATATGAATCTGAGGTGAAGACTCTAAGCAATTATATGTCTATCTCCAATTATTTATCTGTTCCTCTTATCTTGTTTTATGTTGTTGGTTTGGTTAATTAGTTCATATTGAACGTTCGTACGGAACTAAAACGTAACCCCATATCTTACTGCTTTATTAGTTTAGTTAATAATTCCAATTTAACTGGATAATATTGTTCCTGTGTTCCTGTGTTCGACCTGGACTTACCATAGCTATGCTATTCCGATCGGGTATTCTTGCCTGGTAGTGTGATAGTAGTGATTGGTATATCTTGTACTTTATAAATAATAAAACTAGACGCTTTCACACGCATCATTAATCATGGCAATTCTAGCATGCATATTTAAATTTATAAAATAAGGATCAAACATAATTAAATATGAAAGATAGATTAAAGCCTGAAAAAGGCGTACAATAACTCGTAGCTACAAATGCGTCCCGGAGCACCTCTGTACAAGTCTTCCTAGATCAGTTAATTAGCTAGTCTAATTAACTAAGGAAGAATTACAACTAATGTTACAAAGAAAGAAAGAGTGAAAGTGTGTGTTTTCCAAGGTATGGAAGGTGTGGTGTGTCTTTCAAATAAACCAAAGCCCTCCTATTTATAGGTGAAATCCGGCTCACGTTAGCATATTGAGGAGCACTCTAGCAAAAGATGGAAAATGTGGTGCACCAGGTACGTACAATCGCGCAAAGGTGTGGCATCGGGTATACGCAAGGAGCAAAAAGCGGAAATGGGATGGGGGACAGGTGGCAGGCGCCGCCCACCAGCTGGCCGGCGGCGGCTGGTGGCTGCCACCCGCCCCGGTTCACCGTCTTTCGTTCCATTTCTTAGTTTGTGCGTATTTTCCTCGTTATGTGTCCGTTTGCGTTGATTCTTTTAGCATTGGATTCGTAATTCAAAAACAAATATTTTGATATAAAGAAATCCCCGAGATGATTTTCCTATCTCCAGATATTGCGTATGAATCATTTGAATCTTCCGGCTGGCGTAGAATCTTCATTCTTTATCCGTTTTTGTTGATTCTTCTTTTGTTAGAATCGTATTTTGAAAACGAACATCTTGGATAAGATGGATGTTGATGATGGGCTCTTTTAACTTTAAATCTTGTTTTTGAGGTGTTGAATCTTCAAACGTGTGTGGAATCTTCGTTTCTCGTCCATTTTACTTGATTTTTCTCGCGCAACCTTATTTTGACCTTCTTGGTAGATTCTCATTGATTTGAGTGTTATTTGAGTTCAAATGCCAAGAATCGTTCCAGAATAAGAGAGATATCGGTAGTAAAAACGTGACTTTTTACGCGATATCAAGTATCCCACACTTAGAGTTTTGCTTGTGCTCAAGCAAATTTTCAGAAAAACTGCTTCAAAAGTCCGGAAGGGTGTCTTTGTATCTTGGAGAACTTTGATTCCTGCAGGCTGGGTGAAAAGATTTTAAACGGGGTTTTAACCTTTGATACTTTCCCAAACTACTGGTTCTGACAAGCTCTCTTTTTAATCTTCGTGATGTAAGATTTACATGACTGGGGCCCTCACAGGTGGTCACTCAATTCACTCAAGTGTATCGGGTTTCCTAATTTCTAATTCACTCAGGGGCCAGTCATGTAGCTCTTTTGTCGTCATAAGCTTGGTCGAGAATAAGATCTGCAATACTTAAATGGGGACGGTGCTAATTATTCCTTAGACATTTGTAAGAGGGTAGAGATGGTTATGGAAGAAAGGTTTTGTAGGTGGTTTAGTGGTGTTTTGATATAGCCTAAGAGTTTGTCCGTGATGACTTATCTTTGACGTTTTAGTGATACTTCTTTTTGGATTTCTCTCTTTGAGAGCCTTCTTTTCATGTTTTTATTTGAGGAACCTTCCCCTCGACATTAAATGATCCTTGGATCTTTTAGTTTTTTAGTTCCTCCTGGCAGCTTTGTCTTTGCTGAATTTTGCTTTTCTTCGGAGTTCCCCTTCTCTTTTTGGATGGTATTTTTATCCTTCGGGGATTTCAATGTGTTTATTGCAGTAATTTTTATTTATAGAATAGAAACTTAGGCTACGGCCAAGAGATGTAAATGAAGGGTTGGTTTCCTGAAGTGAATTTTTTTTGAAATGAAAAGGCTAGGGCTCAACAGGTTTTCTACTTGATCTTCAATGCTGAAAGTGAGCATTGGTTTAGTTAAGCTTGAAAATAGGGGTTTTTAGGAGAGAGTTTCATCCTAGGAAATGTCAAGATCTTCTAATTGCACCTTCGTCACGTGTGACGCCCATCTTTGTAGTTTCGAAATGTATTGCTCAAGCAATTTCTAACTTAAAAGGCATACATCGGCACACTCTCAATCGAAAAGTGAAGCATTAAAGATAAATACTTTTATATGGCTCAAGATTCCTCACTTGTTTTGCTGGTTTAGTGCCTAGTCATGCGATTGCTTATTTCGAAACTTAGTTTGGAAGATTTTTAAAGAGTTTTGCCCGTTATTGTCGATTTCCCAAACCTTTGAAATTTCGTTGACCAGAAATACCCTTTTTGGACTTTCCTTGATTCAAAAATTTGAAAATTTTGCTGAGAATCTGAGTTTTCTAAAAAGATTGATCAAAAAGTTTTATGTTGCACGTCAGTAGTGAATACTACTGCTGTTATCCCACACTTAAAAGAACATTGTCCCTAATATTCCATTTCTAAGTTAGGTTAATCCCACACTTAGAATTTTGAATGAGGGTCAATATTTTTGAAGTCATTCTCTATTTGTGAGTCATAATCCCACACTTTAGAGTTTTACTTAGAGTTTAATTGTGTTTATCAAGCAAAGTAAGGTTAGAAGAGATACTTCCTTATGTTGCGTGCGTTGCCACTGGATTTTATGGACCAGGTTCGAGTGTGTGAAATTGCTGGAAATGGACCAGGCTCATTAGAAATGAACTTGTTCCATAATTTCCACGTCAAGTTCTGCATAATAAATATCCTTCAGGAAACACAATTATTAATACACGTTAATACTAAATAGAAATAACATAACTCATAATAACTAATCCATGTCAGCTTAGAGCGCCTCCCAGTCGGTGAAGTCATCGTCCATAAAGATCGTGTTTTCCACGACCTATGTAGGAGATGCTGACTCCATAATGGTATAGACTGGAGATGCAGTGCCATCCTCTGGGTCCTGAATCCAAGCATCTACTGCAGCGATCTCCTCCTCTAGTGGGTCTGTAATAGTGGGGTGGTCTTGCGCAGTCAGGTCCCAAGGTGGGAATAGGTCCCATGGTGGAATCTGCAGAGCGGGATCAGGTCCCATCTGAAAAGGGCACACAGGTGTGGAAGGAAGGCCCAAAGCAGTGTGGATCTCAGTGATGGCAGTGTGCTGGACCTCGAGGGCTCTCAGTATCGACCAAGTGACAGCAGGGTCCATGGTAGTCACCCCATGCTAAAATGTGGGTACTCGGGAGGGCCCTGTGGTCTGTCCCTCGGATTGGTGAGACGAAGGTAACCTGGCGTGGATGGAACGCATAAAGAAGGTCTCCTGAACGTTCACCTCCACCAAGTCTGCCAATGTCTCGTCCAATCGAGGGGGCTGTGAGTGTGATCCCCTGATGGTCCTCATGCTACTACCCGGTGATGAACTCCGGGAGTGATACATGGCACGTGACCGTCTCTGACTGAGGGCTCTTGCTAGATGCGAACTCATCCTGCAAAATACAAAAGGTCAATGGTCTAAACATAATCATTAGCCTTTTATAAGGCGAGGTACTGCATAAGAATGAATTAGATCAAAAACAAAAGTAAAATTAATGCTTGAAAATATAAGATAGGCTTGGGATGCCTCCCAAGAGCGCTTTGTTTATCTAGTCTCATAACTTGACTCATTCATACCTACTACTCTATTAGGGTGGTTCGTAGTTATAGACTTCCTCGGTTGTGGGAAAGTCTTCTACGTAGTGTTTTAAACGGTGACCGTTTACTTTAAAATTCCCGTCTGGGGCCTCGATCTCGATGGCACCATAAGGAAATACTTTAGAGATTGTGAATGGACCGCTCCACCGTGTTTTGAATTTTCCAGAGAACTTCTTAAATTATGAGTTAAAGAGTAGAAATTTATCACCTGGATTGAAGTGTGTAGGGCGAAGCTTTAATTTGTGGAGCAACTTGGTTCTTTCTTTGAATTTGTAGGAGCTTTCATAGGCTTGATCTCTTAACTCTGCTAGCTCATTCAGTTGCATTTTCCGGTGCATTCCCGTTATCGTAGGATCCAAGCTACAGTTTTTAGTGCCCAGTAAGCTTTGTATTCGAGTTCAATCGGGAGATGACATGCCTTTCCATAAACGAGCCTATAGGGGGTTGTTCCTAATGGCGTTTTATAAGCTGTCTGAAATTCCTATAAAGCATCGTCTAGCTTATCTACCCATCTCTCCTTGTGTTGACCAACTGTTCATTCCAAGATCCTTTTTAGTGCACGGTTTGTAATTTCTGCTTGCTCATTTGTCTGTGGGTGGTAGGCAGACGTCTTGTGGGTATTGCAAAAGTGCATGCCTCAATCGCTGATGATCACCCGAGGGGTTCCAAACCGACAGAATAGCTGTTTTAAGAACTTGGTTACGACCCTTGAGTCATTTGTTGGAAAGGCTTGAGCTTCGGCCCATCTGGATACGTAGTCGACAACTACTAGAATGTATTCTTTTCCGTATGAGTTTGGAAATGGTCCCATGAAATCTAATCCCCGTATGTCAAATATTTCACATGCTTAGATATTCATTAACGGCATTTCGTTATGCTTTGTGATATTTCCAAACCTTTGGCAAATATCGCAACATTTTACCAAGTCTTGTGCATCTCTGAAAATAGTAGGCTAATAGAATCCTGAGTCGTAAACTTTCTTTGTTGTCAAATTGGCTGCGTGATGTCCTCCGGTAGGTCCGTGATGGCTTTGGTGGAGTATATGTTCGGCTTCTTTCCCATCGACACATCTTCTCACAATTTGGTCGGGACAGACTTTGAACAAATATGGATCATCCCAAAAATAATGTTTGACATCGCGGAAGAACTTTTGTCTTCGTGATGATATCATCCCCTTTCTTGTGATCCCTCCAACTACGAAATTGGCAATGTCTGCAAACTAAGGATCGTCAGGGAATTGCGAACCTTGCATTTGTTCTCCTAAACTCATTAACTGCTCCTCTGGAAATCGATCTTTAATATCTCTTTCTGCAAGTTGTTCCATTGATGGGTTTTCAAGTCGTCTTAAATGATTTACGGTGACATTTTCTGCTCCTTTTTTTATCTTTTATTTCGATGTCGAATTCTTGTAGGAGTAGAATCCATCGTAACAATCTGGGCTTTGTGTCTTGCTTTTTGAAGAGGTATTTTAGAGCTGAGTGATCCGTGTACACTATTGTTTTGGACAGTATTAGGTAGGATTGAAATTTGTCAAAGGCAAACACTACAGCAAACAACTCCTTTTCGGTGGTTGTGTAGTTCTCTTGAGCGTCTGTGAGTGTTTTGCTGGCGTAGTAGATTGGTCGAAAATGATTATCTTTCCTTTGCCCTTGAACAGCCCCAACTGCAAAGTCACTTGCGTCGCACATGATTTCAAACGGTAGATTCCAATCTGGAGCGACCATGATTGGTGCATTTGTTAGCTCCTTTTTCAGGTAGTTGAAAGTTTTCATGCAGTTCTCATCAAATATGAACTTGATGTCTTTTCCTATAAGGTGGGTTATAGGTCGAGAAATCTTGGAGAAATCCTTGATAAAACGGCGGTAGAACCCAGCGTGTCCTAGAAAGCTTCGGATGGCCTTAACGTTGGTTGGTGGTGGTAGTTTGGCAATGGTTTCGACTTTTGCTTTGTCTACTTCGATTCATGATCTTGATATTCGGTGCCCTAAAACTATTCCTTCCTTCACCATAAAGTGACATTTCTCCCAATTCAAGACAAGATTTCATTCTTCACACTTGGCAAGCATTTTATTGAGGTTGGACAGACATGATGTGAAAGAGTCTCCAAAGACCGAAAAATCATCCATAAAGACCTCCATGCATTATTCAATCATGTCGTGGAAAATTGCAACCATGCATCTCTGAAATGTCGCAGGTGCGTTGCACAATCCAAACGGCATTCGTCGGTAAGCAAATGTTCCGTACGGGCATGTGGACGTTGTCTTTTCCTGGTCCTTTGGATCGAGTGGGATTTGGAAATACCCGGAAAAACCATCAAGGAAACAATAGAATTCGTTCCCTGATAGCCTTTCGAGCATTTGGTCAATAAATCGAAGCGGGAAGTGATCCTTGCGAGTTGCTTCGTTTAACTTCCGGTAATCGATGCAAACCCTCCAAACGGTAACCGTCCGAGTTGGTATAAGCTCATTTTCTTCGTTTGTAATGACCGTCATTCCTCCCTTCTTCGGGTTGACTTGAACAGGGCTAACCCAAGGTGAGTCGGATATTGGGTAAATCAATCCAACATCCAAGAGTTTGATAACCTCTTGCTTAACCACGTCCTGAATCTTGGGATTTACCCTTCTCTGCCTTTGTACGGACGGTTTGAATTCATTCTCCATGAGTATCTTGTGTGTGCAATAGTTGGGACTGATTCCTTGTATATAAGAAATCTTCCATGAGATTGCCTTCTTGTGCGATTTCAGAACATTGATGAGTTGAGCTTTCTCCTCGGGTTTTAACTCTTTTGAGATTATCACCGGGAGTTGGGAAGTTCCATGGAGGTAAGCGTACTCAAGGTGAGGTGGTAATTCTTTTAATTCCAGGTTTGGTGGTTCTTCAATAGACGGCTTCATTCTAGCTATCTCGTGTCTATTCAGTTTCTCATATTCAGCCTGGAATGGTGCCTCGTCTATCTCGGGTTCAGATGTGGAGATTGATGCTATTTCAACCCACTTGGTTGTATTTGAGAATTCATCCATCTTTAGCTCATATTTGTTGACTGATGATGAGGAAACTTCATCATTTCTGGTGAGAGTGATCTCTCCGTTGTCGGTGAACTGGAATTCTTGAAACTGAGCGGATGAAGATTGGTTTATGGTGATTTCAGGGTTTGAAAGTGGTAGTGGTAGGGTTGGTTGTCTAATTGTGGTTCAAATGGTGATGGCTCAACACTCATTCCCTTGAATGAATTTAGTTTATCTTCAATTGAAGAAAATGGGTTTGGTCTGTTGAATATAGGTTTATCTCTTTTTAGCCAAGGTATCGGTGTACCGCATCCTAATGAAACAACGATTGCTTTGCCATTGGTGCGAGAGGATTTCTTTTCAAACAAGGGAAATAGTAGTTCATCGGATGTTGTTGGCGAAGTGATTGCGGAATGTAGCCCAGGGTCTTCATTATATAGCTTCCGAATGGTGATTATGGTGTTAGGTATCGGATCCCGGCTAGATAGTGCTAGTACTTCGTGGAGATGTTCATCAAAAATATCCTGCATGGTATCACACAAACCAAGGTCCTCTTCCAAAGGGTGCTTCATTAATTGATCGACATTAAAGGTGACCTCCTCTTTTCCAACTCTTAATTTTAAAGATTTTCCATTAACGTTGATTATGGCCTTGGCAGTATTTAGGAATGGTCTGCCAAGGATGAGCGGGATATGGGTGTCTTCCTTTATGTCCATGACAATAAAGTCTACTTGGAAAATGAACTTATCGACTTTGACCATTATATCTTCAGCAATTCCTCGAGGGAGCTTAACTGATCTGTCAGCTAATTGGATGGTCATACGAGTAGGCAGTAGGTCATCTAGTCCTAATTTCTTATAAAGAGAATAAGGCATAAGATTAACACTAGCACCTAGGTCTGCTAAGGCGTTACTAATTTGAATTCCTTGGAGAAAATAGGGTATAGTAAAGCGTCCGGTATCGCCTAATCTAGGTAGGAGACCATGTTGTACAATTGAAGAACATTCAGCATTCAAGGGTAAACTAACTATTTGCCTTAGTTTTTCTTTGTTAGAAAGGAGTTCTTTTAAGAACTTGGCACACGAGGGCATTTCTACTAAATCATCTAATAATCTAACATTTAAGTGCAGGCTTTTAAATATTTCCAGATATTTACCGAATTGGGCTTCTTGCTTTTCCTTCTGTAGTCTACCAGGATAAGGTATTCTCGTGTGAGGTACATTATCTGGAGTTTTGGATGGGTTAGATGTTGTGACAGGGATATCAATTGACACATTTTTACTAGGTGTAGCTTTGGCAAAGAAGTGTTTTCGGGGGTGTTATCGGGTGTGGTGGATCAACTTTGGTTACTTTTCCTCCTCTCGTCACGATTAACACATCATCACTTGGTGGATGAGTGGTGTCATTAGTGCTTGCCGACGTACTTTCCTTAATAAAACTTAAGTTTTTCAAAATAGATTCCATGTTAGAGATTAATTTTTCTGAAATTTTTATCATGGCGTCAATGTTATCTCGAAATCCGGTTACTCTTTTGTTTATAACATTTTGTTCGGACATAAAATATGATAAAGATTGTTTTGAGGAAGGTAAGTGGTTTGTAGGTGAGGAAGCAGCCAAAAGTTGGGTTAAAGGTCCATTTGGTGTGGGGATATTCAAATCAAAATAGGGTGTTGACATGATTGGTCAAGAGTGGTTAAACTAAACTAAACTAATTCTAAAGGTAAAAAGGTAACTTTTGATTGATGTTAATCTTTCAAAAGGATCGCAAAACACTAAAGTTGCTAAATTCCTAAAATTGGTTGCTGACGCTCCCCGACAGCGGCACTAAAAACTTGTTGTGATGCGCACCGGTCGTTGGGATTTCTAATGGTGATGCAAGACAACAGTGGGTTTTGAATTTATAGAGCTGGGGCCTAGGGTTACTATTATACTAATCAAAGGGCTAGTTAAGGACAAGTATGACCTAGGATCGTTCTTCAAAGCGCGAAAAATTGAAGCTAGGGGATTTAGAAACTTTTATGTATTTAGCTAGGGAGAACAGAGTTGGTTTTTGTTTTAGATTTTCTGCTCTAAATTAAATTAAGATAAACTAAAAAGTGGAGGTTACTTCGGGCGTTAAGCAATTAAAGCGATTGTCTACTATGAAGCGGTTTAGGAGTTGTTGAATATGTAGAGTTCTAATGGGGATAAGTTCGTAAGTTAATGTGAGCTATTACTGCAGTCCTATCGGGCTAACGCAGAGGTGTCCACAATCAGGCAAATAGAATGTCACGTGGGTTGCAGAATATATTAAAGCATACACCGAAAGTTCTCTCAAATGTATACCCATATTATCTGACAGTTAATCTCGAATCCTATTCCCCAATCTCGGTCGTCATTATCAATATTACTCAGGTATGCAAGAATACAGGGCTGGTTTGTGTTACAAATGGAAACTTAAGTAACACGTTTGTTATTCGATTCATAATACAACTACCTTCGGTCGTTCTCGACTTCCATACATTTGTACTCCGCCGTAGGCGTTTCCAGTACTATATCAGAGAACAGTCGAATAGGGGCCGTCATATTACGTCACGATATTTAATGCCGTCTGTATTTCACTATTATGATAATCCTAAGGCAACAATCAAACAAGAACATGCAATAAGATGATCAAAGCAACAGTTCAATATAAGCATGCAAATGTATTATTTAAGTCGAGGATATTCCAAAAGTTGTCTCAAAAATATCGTCTATATGAATTTAATCTTAATCTACCTCTATTCCCATATTCCGTGTCTCTTGGATCCTATTTTGGTCTAGAGAACACCGGCCATGCCGAGCTCAATGATTCAATCTAACATAGTATAACTAAGTGACCTATATCCTATGAGTTAGCTATGTTCAATTTTGGATAAGGTTTTAGTCACAACATGAGTTGGGCAGATAAACGATAAAGATTTAATTCCTACATCTATTTGTAATATAAACCATCCGCAGTCTCATAACATACAACACAATTACATATTAAAACTTTCTAAACGACTATCATAGCAGACAATTGAGTTATCTAGTTAATCATGGCAATTCTAGCATGCATATTTAAATTTATAAAATAAGGATCAAACATAATTAAATATGAAAGATAGATTAAAGCCTGAAAAAGGCGTACAATAACTCGTAGCTACAAATGCGTCCCGGAGCACCTCTGTACAAGTCTTCCTAGATCAGTTAATTAGCTAGTCTAATTAACTAAGGAAGAATTACAACTAATGTTACAAAGAAAGAAAGAGTGAAAGTGTGTGTTTTCCAAGGTATGGAAGGTGTGGTGTGTCTTTCAAATGAACCAAAACCCTCCTATTTATAAGTGAAATCCGGCTCACGTTAGCATCTTGAGGAGCACTCTAGCAAAAGATGGAAAAAGTGGTGCACCAGGTACGTACAATCGCGCAAAGGTGTGGCACCAGGTACGTACAATCGCGTAAAGGTGTGGCACCGGGTACACGCAAAGACCAAAAATCAGAAATGGGATGGGGGACAGGCGGTAGGCACCGCCCACTAGCTGGCCGGTGGCGGCTGGTGGCTAGCCGGTGGCTTGTGGCTGCCACCCGCCCCGGTTCGCCGTCTTTCGTTCTGTTTCTTAGTTTGTGCGTATTTTCCTTGTTATGTGTCCGTTTGCATTAATTCTTTTTGCGTTGGATTCGTAATTCAAAAATGAAGATTTTGATATAAAGAAATCCCCGAGATGAGTTTCCTATCTCCAGATATTGCATACGAATCATTTGAATCTTCCAGCGGGCGTAGAATCTTCATTCTTTATCCGTTTTTGTTGATTCTTCTTTTGTTAGACTCGTATTTTGAAAACGAACATCTTGGATAAGATGGATGTTGATGATGGGTTCTTTTGTCTTTAAATCTTGTTTTGAGGTCTTGAATCTTCAAACGTGTGTGGAATCTTCGTTTATCGTCCATTTTTCTTGATTTTTCTCATGCAACCTTATTTTGACCTTCTTAGCAGATTCTCATTGATTTGAGTGTTATTTGAGTTCAAATACCAAGAATCGTTCCAGAATGAGAGAGATATCGGTAGTAAAAACGTGACTTTTTACACGATATCAGTGAAGCAGGTCGAAATTGATCATAGGTAATGTTGGTTACCTTATAATCAGAGTCAGAATCTACTTCTGATGGAGTTCCATGCGCAATATCATCAGGTAGAATGTCTTCTGTTTCTGTTGCTGATCCAGAAAGATCATTGATGTTCACAGTGTCTTCGAAAAATGAATTGGTGACTTCAATGGGCAACAGACCATAGTGAGAGAGCCCTTGCAAGTATAGATTTGCAACATCAGTTTCCTCTGGTTCTGAAGGGGATATATCCATAGGGGTCACTTCAGATGACTAACCAGCGGCAAATGTTTCTTTTGGTGCCTTGGTGCGTGGTCGTCGAGGAATGTTGGAGAGGACTGACGCTGAAGGATTAGGTAAAGTAGAGTCTTCAGGTTCAGGTACTGTTAAAGCTGTAGGTTTAGGGTCCACATTCTCTTCAGTTGGTTTTGAAGATTCAGTGGTTTCTGCAGGCTGCCTATTCTCTTCAGCTTCATCTTCTGATGCTGGTATGCGAACAAGCATCACTGCTAGATTGGTAGATGCTACAACTTGGTCATCATCCTGCACTCGAAACGCTGACTTGTTCATATATACAAATTTACCAATCTTCCAGACAGGAAGAGTAGCACCAACTCCATATGGTTCTCCAGCTGGATTCTGACCATATGCTCCTTCCATGATTCTTTTAATGACCAAGGATAGAAATCTTAGATAAGGAACAATTGTATCTCTTGTTTTAGCCACTACTCTGGCCTTTAGATCATCAAAGAGTAGCTTTGCAAAATCAATATTGCTACCTGTAATGAGGGCATTTGCTTGGTCATGAGAGCCCACATTTGTTCCCAAGCACTGAATAATATGAGCAAAGAATAAGTTCCATTCTCCACTCATTCTACTTCGAACAACTTTCGCATCAGCGCCTTCATGATGATAGTCAATTAGATCAACTACCCTTTTTGACGCAGTAGCACTTACAGGTTCTGCCCAAGTTACTTCCCCTTCTGTAACTCATTTGTAATTTAAACCCAAAGCTGCCCTAAACCGACCGAGCTGAAAGAATATCTCCGTGTTTCCCTGATTCACAATACCCTTAAAACCTTCATAGTGATCTTTGTCTGTTCCATCTGCCCACCGAAGAGTATACCAAAGCTCATGAAGATAAGGGATGTACATTGGTTTAGGATCTCTGGTAATTGCCTTGGATATAGGAGAAAAGATTAGGCAATTAACCATATCCTCATAGTCTTGAATGCCAGAAGGAATATTAAAATTAGCAACATAGTTGTTAGGCATTATTGCAATTGAACTACGTTCAAATTGCACTTACGGACCTTTGAGGGCTTTAACCTTAGCGCTTGGCACAAATGGGATCCCATCCGTAGGCGAAGATTTGGCACGAGGCATGTTTTGAGTTGAATTTGTGAAATTAGGGTTTTGGAGAGAATTTGGAAGTGAGATATTTGGGGGTGATGAAGGGAAATGGAAACGGAATGGATTTTTATATGTGTTTTGGGGTGCTTTGATTGGTTAAGAAAGTGGGAGAGAGAAAATGAGGAGAGAGGAAAAAGTGGGCTGATGGACTGCCCACGTCTTTTCAAAAGATATTTTTCTTTTTCAAAACTTTTGCAATTTAAAGATATTTTATTTAAATGAAGTAATATATATGAAATAATATTACTTCGATTTTATTTAATGATAAATTAAAACAAGTACAGGAAGAGGCTCGAAAGTTATTTTTGCTGATAAATTAGTTGGAGATAACTTAACAGCCTTTCAAGGATACTTGGTTTTCTTGAATCGTTTTTGAAAAAGATAAAATAAGAACAAAAGATGCTTTTTCAATGTAAAGATATTTTATTTAAATGAAGTAATATATATGAAATAATATTACTTCGGTTTTGTTTAACGATAAATCAAAACAAGTAAAAGAAGAGGCTCGAAAGTTATTCTCGCTGATAAATCAGTTGGAGATAATTTAACAGCCTTTCAATGATACTTTGTTTTCCTTAATCGTTTTTGAAAAAGATAAGATGTAGATCAGCTTTGGAAGCCCACTGATATGGTCAGTGACCTTTTTTTTTTACAACTCCTCTGAATCAGAGAACGTCATGTCTTAAGGATAGTATTGTTCTTCAAGTCCTGCTTTAAAACGAGCAGCAGAGGAGTAGCTTGTAGGTGCATCAATAGTGGGATTAAGTTTTCTTTTAATCCACGCTGATGCAGTTTTCTTGGCTCGCTTCACAACTTTCTTCCAGTGACTGACTCTATCCTTAACATGAACTGCAATGGAACGCTTGGCAATCCTTCGTTGAGTTTCTATGTCTCTGCACCTGTGCATTAGCTCCCAGTTTCGTTGATTTAGCTGAGTAACTTGTTCTTGCAAGGTTTCGTATGCATGAGCATTTTCATGATGTTCGAGTATTGCTCCAACTTCATCAAAGAGTCTGACATCTCCAAATTCGTCCATACTAATGAATTCAGGATGAGGTTCCTCTTGAATTTCATGTTCTGGAGTGGTTGAATTGGATTGGTATTCCATTTTTTTAAGAGATGTGAGAGTAAAGATATGATACTCGTTGTGCAAAAATTCATGCCCTTTCAAAGAACAAGATGTGCAGAGAACATTTTGAAAATTGTGAATTGAAAGACGTATCTCTGAAAGAAGTACTTTTTCTAAAAAGATGTGTACAACTTGTTTCAAAACTAAACTGCTTATAAAATAGGATAATTTGAGAAAAGGACAAATATTCACAATGAAAAAGAAAAGTAAATGTATTTGTCAAAATATATTTACGGCCGATTCTCTCTCTCCTCTCTAGGGTTTTTTGGTGATTTTTCAAGGGATTGATCGATTTAATTTTCTGATCATGATTTCCAAATTCTAATCTGTTAACTTTGTTCCTAGTACATTAATTACTCGATTGCTGTTTTGTTGTGGTTTCTTTCTGGTTCTGATTTTGTGTTTAGAGATGAAGCAATCGGCATCAAAAAGGAAAAAGAAGAAATCTGTTGTTCTTGGATCGAAGGTTGTGGGTGTGGTTTCTGATGGTGATCAATATGGATCAGGATCGGCTTCTGACAATTCGTCTCATTCGTTACCTGAGTCTTCTGATCCGGTTGGTGATGAACAATCTCTAAAATCTAGAAGCTTGAATGTTAGAGGTAATGTTGATGCAGCGCATGGTTCTTTTATAAATATTGATTCCGTTGCTGCTCGATTTGAGAGACTTAGAAGTATGCAAACTAATCCTACACAACGATCTAATGTTTCGCAACAAGGTTATGGGGATATGAGATACCCTAATTCGGTAGCAGATAATAAAACTTGGGGTACAAGGAATGTGACGCCAGATAATAAAACTTGGGGTACAAGAATTTCGAGTAAAGATACTATGGGATCTGATTTAGATCATGCTACGCATTCTGATATGAACTCTTGTTTGCTTGAATCGTCTTTCACAGAAGCTCTTGTTGGTGATCAGGTTGGGTGTTCTATGCCTTCTAAAATCCCTGAACTACCAACTAAACATCCGAGGTACTCTTTTGGTGGTGATCAACAACCTGGTTTGGATAGTCATAAGGTTGATTTAGGTTCTATTTTTGGTCGACGAGCGGGTGGAGGTTTCTCCAACACATTTGGTCCCTGTTTCTATTCCTAAACTAGACACTTGTAAATTAGCTTATGACTTTGTTTCTTCCAAATTAGGTTCTAGTGGTTCTGACCAACCTACTACGATCAAGGATGGACAGGTATATCCTCAGGTTCATGATTTAAACTCTGGTAAAATCCCTGATTTTGTACCTGGTTGCTTAGATGGCCATGCTAAGATTAATATGGTAGATGCTAAAGGGGATGAGGCTTATGAAACTGATGTTAGTGACGAGGAGGATAATGTTGCTGCTGATTCAAAGGTTGATGCTCGACAATCTTCTAATAATGCTGGGTTTTTTGGTGCTAAAGGGTTGGATCGTTTGAAGGCAGTTACTGTGCCTGTTTCTTTAGATAATAATACTCATCCGGTGGCAAATCTTATGCTCAAGCTGTGGATGTTGTTTCAAAAAGGAAGGTTAATTTCCGGTCTTTAAATCTGACTTCTCCTACTGGTGAAGTTGAAATTCCAATGGACATTGTTAGAGAAGCTAGTAAAAAGTATTCGAATACTCTTTATGATTATTTTATTGGTAAGAGGCTAGCTTTCCCGGTTGTTCAAAATTATGTTTTAAATGTGTGGAGAAAATATGGTATAGAGAAAGTAATGATGCATGCAAATGGTTTCTTTTTCTTTAAGTTCAACTCTGAGCAAGGAATGAATCAGGTTCTTCAAGGGGGCCCGTGGATGATTCGGTTGGTCCCTATAATATTGAGAAGATGGAATACGGATGCTGATTTAGCAAAAGAAAATTTGTCAAAGGTTCCAGTTTGGATAAAATTACATAACATTCCTCTTCTTGCGTTTAATGAGGTCGGGTTAAGTGCTATTGCTACACAAGTTGGGACTCCTCTAATGTTGGACTCCTACACTAGCACTATGTGTATGGAATCATTGGGACGTCCTAACTTTGCTCGGGCTATGGTAGAAATTGATTCGGAGTTGGAATTAAAAGAGAGTGTTTCTGTGGCTATTCCAAAGTTGGAAGATTCTGGTAAGACTATATATTCAGTGCGGGTTGAGTATGAGTGGAAGCCGCCTCGATGTAGTGAATGTAAAATCTTCGGTCATTGGGATTCGGAGTGTCCAAAAATTGTTGGGAAAGAGGCTTCTATTTCTGGGGGTGAAAAGGAATATGTGGCTCCTAAGAAGGTTGTTCGTGGCCCAAATAAGCAGATTACTAAATTTGTGGATGGATTTGTTCTTAAAAATCAGAAAACTAAACTGATTTATAAGCCTAAGGATAAGGGTGCTAATGGTCCGAAAAGTGTAGTGAATAATCAGCAGTCTAAGTCATTACAAGTTCCAACTCAGAATCGGTTTACTACGTTGGGGTATGATAATCAATCTAAGAGTGTTTCTGATTCAGGTGTTCCAAGTGCTAGTTCTGCTCCTGATAAAGGGAAAGGTTTAGATTGTGTTGATGATGAACCGAGTGATGTGGAAGAAATGTTTAATGAGACGAGTTCGTTTATAGGAAATCCAGATGGCATAGTGAATTCTGAGGGGGCAAGCACTCCCGTTTTGGATGTTCCTCATGATTAGTTTAGCATCATGGAATATAAGGGGTATGAACCAAACCCCCAAACAAAGTGAGGTTCAGGAGGTGGTTAATGAAAATCAATTAAGTTTATGTGCTGTTTTGGAGTCGCATATTCATGTGACTAGACTGCAGCAAATTTGTTCTAGTTTGTTTTCTCGTTGGAGCTGGCTCTCTAATGCTAATCAGTGTGTTGGTGGGACTAGAATCATTATTGGTTGGGATCCGATTGTCTTGGATATGTTGTTTATTGATGCTACTGATCAGGTAATTCATTGTCAACTCCGCTCTGGTTCTGATAGTAAGATTTTCTTTTGCTCTATTGTATATGCGGGGAATGCATATCTTCATCAGAGAGAGTTATGGATGAATCTTCGGAAACATAATCTGTTTATAAATGGTAGGCCTTGGATTTTAATGGGTGACTTTAATGCTCCTCTTAATATTGAGGACTCTTCGGTTGTTCCTTCTAGGAGTTCTATTGGTTCGCGAGAATTCAAAGACTGCATGGAAGATATTGTTGTTATTGACATTAACAGTTCTGGCTTTCATTTCACTTGGAACCAAAAACCAAAAACTGGTGGAGGTATCTTAAGGAAGATTGATAGAATCATGGGAAATATTGAGATGACTACTATGTGGCCTGGTTTGGTTGCTCATTTTCAATCTAACCGTCTATCTGATCATTGTCCCGCTATTTTGAAATTGCCATCAGTTCATAAGAAGTTTGCCAAGCCGTTTAAGTTCTTTAATTTTCTTGTTCATAAGGCTGAATTTAAAGCTATTGTTCATGACGTTTGGAAGGTTCAGGTGGCCGGTTTTAAAATGTATTCTATTACTCATCGTTTGAAACTTCTTAAGAAGCCGCTTCGAAGCTTGATGCGTAGCCAGGGTAATCTTCATAGTCGAGTTTGTAAACTTCGGGTGGAGGTGGATAGAGTCCAAAAGGAGTTGGAAAGTGATCCAGATTCGGTTGAGCTCAGAGAGGATGTTGGTCATTATCTTATGGCTTATAATCAGGCCCTTATTGATGAAGAAAGGTATTTGAAGCAGAAATCCAAGATTGATTGGCTTCGGGAAGGTGATGGCAATACAAAATATTTTCATAATTCGCTGAAAGAAAAGGTTAGTAGAGCTCGCATTGATATTGTAATGGATTCTAATGCTACAGTATATCAGGGAGCTGAAGTCCCTCTTGCTTTCCTAGACCATTATCGAAATTTTTTAGGAAAGAAAGGTGCGGTTAGGCTGTTAGATATGGATGGGCTGTTTGTTAAAAAGCTGTCTCTATCTAAAGCATTGGCTATGGTTCGGGAAGTGTCTAAAGAGGAGGTTAGGGCTGCCATGTTCTCAATAGGGGAGTCTAAAACGCCTGGTCCGGATGGTTATTCTTCGGCTTTTTTCAAAAAAGCTTGGGATGTGGTTGGTGAGGATGTGTTTATTGTTGTTCAGGATTTTTTAAGGAATGGTCGTATTCTTAAAGAGATCAATCATACTATTATTGCTCTTCTTCCAAAAGTTACGACCCCTGCTCTAATTAATGATTTTCGGCCGATATCGTTATGTAATACTTTGTATAAATGCATTAGTAAGATTCTTACTAACCGTATTAAGGAGGGTTTACATGATGTTGTGGGTGAAAATCAATCTGCTTTTGTTCCGGGTAGATCTATCACGGATAATATTCTGTTATCCCAAGAGCTTTTGAGAGGGTATCACTTACATGCAGGTTCTCCTCGTTGTGCTTTTAAAGTGGATATTCAAAAGGCGTATGACACGGTTGATTGGGGTTTTCTAGAACAGATTCTTCATGGGTTTGGTTTCCATCATCACATGGTGAAACTGATTATGGCTTGCGTCTCTAGTGTCACGTTTTCTATAAGTCTTCATGGCCAGATTTATGGGTTTTTTCAAGGGGAGCGGGGTCTTCGTCAAGGTGATCCTATCTCTCCTTATTTATTTACGTTGGTTATGGAAGTTCTTACATTAATCATTCGGAGGAGGATTGATAGTTCTCCTGATTTTGTATATCATCCTTATTGTGAGAAACAAAGGATTGTTAACATTTGTTTTGCAGATGATTTGTTTCTTTTCTGTAAAGCTAATGTGCAATCTGTTGGTGTTATTCAGCTTGCTCTTAACGAGTTCAATGAGGTTTCTGGTTTAGCTCCTAGTATCCCTAAGAGCATGGCTTTTTTATGTAATGTTACTAATATGGTTAAACAGAATATTCTCAGAATTTTGCCTTTTTCAGAAGGGAAGCTGCCTGTTCGGTATTTAGGAGTTCCTCTGATTTCTAAAAAGCTTAGTGCCAGTGATTGTAAAATTTTGGTAGAGAAAGTTTGTAATCGTATTGGTAATTGGAAGAACAAATGGTTATCTTTTGCTGGTAGATTACAGCTGGTCATTTCGGTTTTATCTTCTCTTAATGGTTATTGGGCGGCTGTTTTTATCATTCCTTCTGAGACGATTAATGAGATTGAAAGTCTAATTAGAGGTTTCCTTTGGTGTCAAGGGGAAATGAAAAAGGGCAAAGCTAAAGTTTCTTGGGATGTTGTGTGTCTTCCAAAGAATGAAGGTGGTTTGGGAGTTAAACGGCTTCGTGATTGGAATATATCTCTCATGACTAAACATATTTGGAACTTGTTAGTTCATAAGGATTCTATGTGGGTTAATTGGATTTATTTGCATAAGCTTAGAGGTCGTAACTTCTGGGATGTTTCGGCTAAAGGATTAATGAGTTGGACCTGGAGGAAGATAATTCAGATTCGTGATGCCCTTCGTAACCATTTCTGGTTTAGAGTGGGTAATGGGACTTCTATTTCGGTTTGGTTTGATACGTGGGATACTGCCTGTCCTCTTTCTCGCTTTATAAGCTATAAAGTCATTAATAGAGAATCTAATATAAATTATAAGATTGCTGATTTAGTTATCGGGTCTACCTGGAATTGGCCTTCGGGATGGTTAAGTAGATTTTCATTTCTAAATCAGATTTTAGTTCCTCATTTGTGTAATCGCCTAGATAGATTGTGTTGGAAAGCTTTAGACGGTAGTTTGGTTGATTTTAAGTCTAGCCTTGTCTGGGATACTATTCGGCCTCGATCTACATTGGTTGATTGGTATTCGGTTGTTTGGTTTTCTATGTGTATTCCCAGGCATGCTATTCTTTTATGGTTGGTTATTGGTGAAAATTTGAAGACCCAAGATAGATTGAGGCAATGGGATGTCGGTCCTTCGACTGACTTAAACCTGCTTCGATGCTCGCTTTGTAATTTGCAACCTGATTCTCACTCTCATTTATTCTTTGAATGTTGTTTCTCTACCCAAGTCTGGTTAGAAGTTCTTCGGTTTGCAGGATTCAATTTCTGTTCTAATCGATTGGTTGATTGTGTTTCTTGGATTGGTCCGATTGCTTCCAGGAAAGCTGTTCGAAGTGTAATATTTAAGCTCCTTCTTGGGGCTTCATCTTACTTGATATGGCATGAGCGTAATCTTCGTCTTTTTAAGAATCAGAAGCGTTCGGTTGCTCAACTGGTATTCTTGAGGTGGTTCGGCTCAAGCTGTTTTCTTTTCAGTTTAAGAGGACTCCTAATGTTTTAAAAGCTATGGAGGTTTGGAAGATTCCAGGGTCTCGTATAAGTCAAGGCTGATTTTCTTATGATGAGGATGCAATGGATTATTGCTTGGTATTGTATCGTATAGGCTGTTTGTTTGGTTGTTTTCGGGTCGTTATATACTTGGCATGTCAAGTATATATGCTTAGTTTGTAATAGGCTAAGTTTTTGTTCTTGTAACGTTATATTCTTTTTTAATAATATTTACCAGGGTATAATCCCTTTACCCAAAAAAAAGGTGATTTTGAAAAAGAAAAGGAGTGCGTAAATTTATTATGCATTCAACATGCCGAGCTCGCTGATTAAAAAGTTAAATCTGGTTTCATCCAGAGGTTTGGTGAAAATGTCAGCGAGCTGATGTTCAGTTGGAATAAAATGTAGTTCCACATCACCTTTCATCACATGATCTCTAATAAAGTGATATCTTACATCGATATGCTTGGTTCTTGAGTGATGAACAGGATTGTTTGTAATGGCTATTGCACTTTGATTGTCACAGAGAATAGGTATCTTTTTCAGTACAATACCATAATCAGCTAGCTGATTTTTCATCCAGAGAACCTGAGCAGTGCAATGACCAGAAACAATGTATTCAGCTTCAGCGGTGGAAGTTGAAATAGAATGTCGTTTCTTGCTGGACCAGCTGACCAGTTTTCTTCCAAGAAGTTGACATCCTCCTGAAGTACTTTTTCTATCAATCTTACAACCTGCATGATCAGAATCTGAAAAACTAATTAGTTTAAACCCTGAGCCTCTGGGATAGCAGAGACCCAGGTTGGGAGTACCCTTTAGGTACCTGAAAATTCTTTTCACAACGATTAGATGTGATTTTTTAGAATTTGCTTGATAGCGAGCACAGAGACAAGTATAAAACAAAATGTCAGGTCTGCTTGCGATAAGATAGAGAAGAGATCCAATCATTCCTCTATACATGGTAACATCCACTGATTTGCCATCAGTGTTAGCATCCATTTTAACAGGAGGAGCCATTGGAGTTTTCATGATTGAGCAGTTTTCAAAGTTAAATTTTACAAGGAGGTCCTTTATATATTTACTTTGATTAATGAAAATTCCTTGTTCAGATTGCTTAACTTGTAAGCCTAAGAAAAAGGTTAGTTCACCCATCATGCTCATCTCATATCTTTTGGACATAAGGGAGGAAAATTCTTTGCAAAGTTTTTCATCAGTGGCACCAAAAATTATATCATCAACATAAATTTGTACCATGATTAAATCCTTGTTTACTCTTATGTAAAACAATGTTTTATTAATAATGCCACGTGAATAATTTGATTTGCAAAGAAATTCTGAAAGAGTTTCATACCAGGCATGCGGAGCTTGCTTAAGACCATACAAAGCTTTGTTCAGTTTTAGAACATAGTCAGAATGCTGAGGGTCAGTGAACCCAGGTGGTTGCATAACCTAAACTTCTTCTTGAAGATCACCATTCATAAATGCACTCTTTACATCCATTTGATAGACTTTGAAGTTCTTATGAGCAGCGAAGGCTAGGAATAAACGAATTGCTTCTAATCGAGCAACAGGAGCAAAGGTCTCGTCGTAATCGATTCCCTCTTCTTTTCGATACCCTTGAGCTACCAATCGATCTTTGTTCCAAGTTACAATGCCATGCTCATCAATTTTATTTCGAAACACCCATTTTGTACCAATTGTGGTTTTCTTTGATGGAGGTGGTACCAGATTCTAAACGTTGTTTCTTTCAAATTGAAGCAGTTCTTCTTGCGTGGCACTGATCTAATCAAGGTCTCTGAGAGCCTCGTCTATATTCTTGGGTTACATTAGTGACACAAAGTTCACATAGAGGCAGATATTGCTTGACACACCTTTTCTCGTTTGAACACCAGTGTCCCTATCAACAATGATTTGTTCTATTGGATGATTTTTAGTCCACTTTGTTGTTTTGATTGGAGCAGAGTTGATTTCTTCTTCATCAGCTTCATTTATCTATGTGTGGACATCGTTATCCGTGACAGTTTGATGAGGTTCGGCTGAAGTATCATTTAACTGAAGATCAGATGGATTGAAGTCTTCAATAACTTCAGGTGAGGATGGTAGAGACAGATCAGGTATGGATAAGATTGGGTTTGAGGGTGTTGTTAACACATAGTTAATCAGAGGCATATCAAAGGACTCCTTTGTTTGAAACATATCTTCATTTGATTCAATTCTCTGAGAACTGGAACTTTCTTCATATGTGACATGGTTCAATACGTTCTCTTCTGAGATTGTACACTCTGACTGCTTTGGATACTAATGAGTATCCAATGAATATGCCTTCATCAGCCTTTGGATTAAACTTTTTGAGTTGATCACAAGTGTTAAGCACATAGCGTGTACTTCCGAAGACATGAAAGAAGCTGATATCAGGTTTCCTACCTCTTAGAACTTCATAAGCAGTTTTGTTGTGTCGTTTGACGATGATCGATCTATTTTGAGTGAAGCAAGCTGTGTTGATTGCTTCAGCCCAGAAATATCCTTTAAGTCCAGCTTCAACGAGCATGGTCCTAGCTGCTTCAACAAGAGTTCTATTTCTTCTTTCAGTGATTCCATTATGTTCTGGAGTTCTAGGAGCTGAGAAGTTTTGAGAGATGCCCATTTCTTAACAGAAGGATTCCAGTGAGCTGTTCCTGAATTCTGTTCCATTGTCACTTCTCATCATTCTAATTCTTTTGCCATTCAGCGTCTCCATCCTTTTTACAATGCTGATAATTTTATCAGCTGCATCACTCTTGTTTTTCAGAAAGAAGACCCATGTGTACCTAGAGTATTCATCGACCATTACCAAGGCATATTTCTTTCCTCCTAAGCTGGTAGTGTTGACAAGTCCAAATAAATCCATGTGGATTAATTGGAATACTTTAGTGATGGAAGAATATTGTTTGGGTTTGAAAGATGACTTGTGATGTTTTCCCTTTTCACATGCAGAGCACAATTTGTGTTTTGAATAATTCATGAAAGAAAGACCATAAACTAGCTCATTTTTGCGAGCTTGTTTATAGTTTTGAAATTGAGATGAGAATAGAGATAAAGACCTTTTTGAGATTTTGCCTCAGCCATGTTGATGGTGTACACATTTCTTTTTCTTTTAGCAGCGAGAATTGGCATTCCTTACTTATTTAGAATGGTTCCAGCGTATTCATCGAATAGCACTTTGTTTTTCAATGAACAGATTTGGCTTACACTTAGTAAGTTGTGTTTCAAACCCTTAACATATGAGACATTTGAGAAGGAGACATTTCCATTGCTAATTGTTCCATGACCTTTTGTAAAGCCTTTTGAATTATCACCGAAAGAGACAGACGAACCTTCTTTTTCTTGATAATTTTTGAGGAGAGCTTTTGATCCAGTCATATGTTTAGAACACCCACTGTCTAGATACCAAGTGTTCTTGCCCTCCTGCACACAAAACAAAATTAATTTCTTTTAGGAACCCACCTTTTAGTGGGTTTAGATGCCTTTTTGGCAGTTATGTTGAGGGTAGATAACTTAGACGTATTAATGGAAACACTAAAATTTTCTTTTGATGTCTCATTGGTGATGGATACTTTGGATCGAACAAATCCATCAGCCATTGGCTAGATGTGACTTTTCCCCACATTTGTAACATTTTCTGCATTTAAAGGAGGTAGAAGATGATGGTTGTGTGGGAATAGGTCCAAGGATTCCTTTTTGCTTCTCACTGACTACATAGTTAGTAAGAAGCTGAAGCTGGTTGCTTAATGAGTCAATTTGAGAGTTAACTCCTGAGGATGAGGTAACCTCAGTTTTCGTGTTTCTTTTTATGGATTTGACTTTATTTGCTTTTTCAGAAATTTTGGTTTTTATGGGAGTTAGAGTGAAAGTGGGTGAAAGAATGTCACGTTTTGTTTGCTCACTGATTGTACTTACTGATTTTTCATCATCAGCTTCCTCACCAGAGTTTTTTGAGGCTTTGACAATTTTATTTGGTCTATTAACATCCCCCCCAAGTGTAACTGCTCATGGGACAAGAGTTATCATCAGATGTATCATCATGAGAGATCACTGGCTCATCGGCTATAGTAGCAGCGAGCTAATAATCTCCTCCGATGATAGCTTGAACTTGTCTTGGTATTTAATTGTTGACACACTCAGAAACCATTTGAGATGATTTGCATCATGATTCACAGACTCTCTTGAGATTAGCAGAGTCCTTTTGAGCTTGAGCTGTTTGAGAATAGCATTAGCATGGCGCTGTTCAGCTAGCTGATGTTTGGCACTCTTAAGTTTTAGTATTTCTTTGTGACATGCAGAGAGTTCATTTGTCAAAAGATAAATATTTTCTTTTAAATCTTTTTCAATTTTGAGAGCACATTCTACGTCACATACTAGAGTTTCAAGAGTGTCAACCTTTTCTTCTTCTTCAGAAAGCAGATGAAATTTATGTACCTTGGTAAGAGTTTCCTTGTTCCAGACAGAGGCAGATGTTGTATCAGCCTCAGTGGATGTGCTGGTGTCTGCTTCAGTTTGAGCCGTCAAACGCTCTATTTCCTCACTTTCTTCTTCAGATGAAGGTGATATTGATTCGGAAAATTCAAGCACAGTTGTAGGTGAGGCAACAAGTTCTTCAAACAAGTTCCACATGTCATTTGTGGATGCTTGGCCGGATTCATCAGAATCACCATCATAATTGAGGTCACTGTCTGAGTCAGCCATGAGACGTAACCCAGCTATTTCTGAATCAGATGACGACTCACTGGTTGTTTCATCAGTGACGCTGATTGTTGTAACATCTCTATGCTCAGCTACAAAACCTTTTTCTTTTCTTTTGGTTAGTTCTTTCAGCTTTTTGTATTTTGTTTTGTATTTTGATGCTTTATCTGTTTCCTTTGTATGTTTGTTATCAATTGAAGCAGATTTGCATTCAGATGCAAAGTGACCAAGTTTTTGACAACTGAAATACAAAACTTCAGATTTGTTACAGTTTTGTTTTCCTATAGTACGGTTTCTGTAGGACTCTTTTGGAAATCTGGAAAAAGAATTTTGACTAGATTTGGAGGAAGAGCCCAGTTTTGAAAATCGTTTGAATTTTCCAGCCATCATGGCCATTTCCTCAACGAGTGATTCGAGATCACTTTCATCGTCATTTACAGACACATCAGCTTCATCACCAGATAGATCAGGGATTTCCTTAACTGTGTCTATATTGGATGAAGAGGGTATATCTTCGATTGATACACCCTTTGCCACTTAGGCTGTGTTGTTTAGTTTGTAACTTTCAGTTAAGGCCAACTTTTGAACACGATTTTGTTCTTTATTAAGAAAGGTGCCAAAAAGTGATTTCAAAGTCATGTTTTTATGTGTCCAGTGTCTCTTAGGAAGTCAATTGAGTGTTCCCAGACAATGGGAAGGGAATCCATAAATTTGTTCATTACGTCCAGTGGTTCCTTTTTAATCCCAGCAGCCCTTAAGTCATTCATTAAACAATTAATCTGATTATATGTTTGTGTCAAAGTTTCACTTTTGCTAGCCATAAACAATTCATATTGTCGGTTAAGAAAAACACGTCTATTTTCAATGACAAGATCAAAACCTTCATACATGGTACACAAAGTATCCCACATTTCCTTTCCATTTGTGCAATTAATGATTGAGTGGTAAACATCATTTGGTAAGGACATGACGATGAAGGATTGAAGTTGGGCATCGAGGTCAACCATTTTCTTATCTTCCTCTGTCCATTGATTTTGAGGTTTCATGATATTCCTAGGGGTATCATCCTCAGTTTCACCACCGCTTGCAGTGGGATTTCTTTCTGAAAGTCCACGATCTCAGAACTAAAAAACTTAGTAATCAAGTATAAAGTGCAGCGGATAACAATATACTTGAAGTAAATGATCTAGAGAAGAGAGAAATTGCTTTGGTAAACTAATTGTATTAATATAGCTCAGATAATACAAAACACCAAAGACTTAGAGAATTCTGAACATCAAACACCTATATATATAGGCAGAATTCTCTAGTCAATATAAGTCAAACATCAAAAATTCCGAATCTATCTACTTACTGACTTCTACTTACGGACTACCAGACAGTCCGTAAGTACTACATACATACTGACTATGTTAGTTACGGACATACTTGACTTGTACGATTTCAGACTTCTAAAAATTTATCAAACCTAACATATTAAGCTTTAGACATCCATTGCTCCAACAAACTCCCCCTTGGATAAAGCTTGATTTGTCTTTGTACTGATATTTCTTTATTTGAACCCTGGATGCTTGCATCCTGCATGGATTCCCTGCTCAAGACAAACATGAACCACCCTTTGAAATTTTCTTGCTTGAATCATTGATTCTTGATCATCATCATGAATAATTTGATTCTTTTCCAGCATCGACAAATCTTCTTCAGCAAGATTTATTAAACTCAGAGGATCATATACTTTCACCACATTTCTGGTTGGCCATATAATATTTCCATTTTGCTCTTTGTCATAGCAAACTATGTAAGCTTCACCAGTATTGCTCACATAGTACCATTCAATGAAGTATGTGGTGAAATTTGTTGGTAGAATCTCCAGAGGAATTTCTTTCTTGCAATGAGCTCCAGGATAAATAAGTTTCACATTTGGTTGATTTGTTATTAGATTAATTTCCCAAGGATCAACCTTTCTCTTTGGCAATGTTCTTGGAAGATATTTCCATTCCAAATGTTTTTCTTTGTGCCAATCTGTATCCTCATAAATCCTCTGAATCATCCAATGTACGATCCCTCTTTCAGGATAATTCAAAACATTGATGCTTCCCAGATGATTTACATCACATTGAGGCAGAGATCCAATTCGTTTGAAAGATCTTGAGAAGTATTGGAGTCCATCCGTTCTTTTTACCACAAAAACTTTGTTGTCAGAATCATATTTCCAGCTTATAATATGTCCTTTCAATTTTCTGCTTTTGAACTTGAAAGTTTTCCTCTTTGACAACTTTTCTGCCTTATTAATAACCTTCTCTTTGAACCAATCTTTGTAAGGTTTCTCTTGAATTGGATCTTCAGGAAAATTTTGAAATAACGATTCCTCATGCTCTTCATTAATTCCATCTTCTTCTTCTCCCTCTTCTGGAGGTTCTTCATCTGAATCAAAGTCTCCATTTTGATTTAATCTTTGAAGATTATAATCAAATTCAGCAATATCAGAAACTTGATAATCATCCTCATCTTCATCACTGCCCCATACATATACAACTTCTTTTGTGCCTGAAGATTCTCCAACCTCCATCCGTTTACATGTAGGAGAATAACAGCCAACTGAGATATGTTTCTTGGCCAACTCTTCTTCTCCAATATCAATCATAAATCTTTGTTCACTTGGCAACAACTCCCCCTCAACCTTATCATTTTCTTTCTCTTCAGCAAAATCAAAGATATTAGTATCTAGCTCTTGTTCTTCTTCTAAGTCGTCAAATACAAGATCCTCAAACTCTGAAGTTGGAGCTAACACTGAATCATCACTGATCTGAGGAAGTGCAAAGTGTAATGGCTCTGGAGAATCAATAGGACTTGAAGATGTATCTGAAGAAAAATGCTGTTGATCTTCAGGCTGAGAAAAATCTTGAGGAGGTTCATTTTGCTCAGAATCATCCTCTTTTTCACCATTAGCATGAGCACCAAAATCATATAAACCATCACCATCATTGTCATCCTCATTACCATCATTACCACCATCATCATTATCATCATCATCATCACCATCATTATCATTACCATCATTGTCATCCTTTTCTTCCTCCTCTTCATCAACTTTTTCAAACTTCTCCCCCTGATCAACTGATTTTTCTTTTAATTTTTCAATTTCAAGCTCCAATTCTTTAATTTTTTCAGCTTGTTGATCGATCAGGTTCTTTTGAATTACAAGTTGTTGATTTTGCTCATTAAATCTATTCTCCACATTGACTGAGTAATCAATCAGTTTCTGTTGCATTTCTTCAACAAGCTTTAAAACAGGTGCAACTGCTTTTATTAATTTGGAGTCCACTTCAGCAAGAGGAATTGATGGAATTGTATCAGATGGCAAACTGGATGAAGATGGAATGCTCGAAGATGTCATAATAGCTTCAGATGAAGGCATACTAGTTGAAGTACCAGCATCCTTAGAAAATACCGATAAAGTTGTTGTTCTTCGGATCTTCTTTGGTTTGATGGGAACTTGTTCAGCTTCAGGATGATAAGATGGATCTTGAGCTTCTTCTCTTTCTTTTCTTTTCTTTTCCTCCACAACCTTAGGATCTTCTTCTTCAGAACTAGAAGACTCAACTTCATCTGCATGTTCAATCTCAGTATCAGAAGAAGCAGATGATGTAGTATGAACGGCTTCAGCTATATCAGTAGCAGATGCTTCATGATCAGGTTCATCTTCAAACAAATCAGCATTTAATTCAATATGCTCCAAGGTTTCTTCTATATCATCATTCCCTTCCATAACAGTCGTTTGGTCAATTTCAACTGGTGGTTCATTGGCTACAATATTTTCTATTGCTTCCACATTAACACCTTCTTGAGGTTCATTGACTATGATATTCTGTGCATGTTCCTGGACATGTTCCTCATTTACATCTTCTCCTTCTTCTTCATCACTTGAAGATAATTCAAATTCAAATTGTGGAGGAACAAAGTTTTCATCTATCACATGTCCAAATAATTCTAGAGATGCAGGAACAACTTTCTTTCTGTAATTGTGAACATCTGCGAATATCCTTTGTGGAACAGGAATATAAGTATATCTATCTCCTTCAAAAGTTAGTCCTTGGAGATGTTGATTGAAAATCCGTTGTAAAAACCGTGGATACATGAAGAATGCCTCTTTGCTAGAAAGATTCCCGACTAGTTGCTGAAAAATGAATCTTGAGAAATTGTATGGGATGTTCAATATGAGAGCAGTGATCATCTCAAGTAAATTGATCCCAACTGAATCATGTCCTGATTTCCTTGGTGATAAGGTGGAGACCATTGTATGTATCATAAACTTCCATTGAGGAGGAAAATGATTTTTCAAATATTGTTTGTCTCTAGGTCCTCTAGTACAACCCATCCTAGAAAGACAATCTCCCACAATATCCCTTGGAATTATATTATTAACATTTTCAGCATCTCCAAAATTCCAGGTTTGTCTTATCATATCTTCTGTGAGATCTATGGGAATTCCAGTTACTGTAGCTCGAATACATGGAGGATTATTACTTGGAAGGTATTCAGCTGAGTTCCAAAATTCAAACATATGTTCTTGAAATATATGTTCAACTCCCATAGTTAAGGCATAATGAACTCTGGATCTTCTCAAGAAATTCAGAATTGGGTGAAAACAGTTGTTGACAGGCTTGTTTGGAGGATCCATAAGATAAGCAGTCTCATTATGTCTAGGCTCAAAATCAATTACAACTCGAGCAATGTCAGCAACACCAGGTTGATCTGCCATAATGCGTATCACAAGCTATACAAAACAAACTGTTAATCCAAGTACAAAACAAATAGAAACAAAATGATGCACATACTGAAAATTTTGTTAAGTATCAAGTTAGTCCGAAACTAGAAATACATAGATTTTAAGTCAGGAACTAGCTACTCAGTATTAAGTATCAATACAAGGTCAGTATGTAACACTTAACTCAGTAACTAGTATAGACAATTTCTAAGTAAAACTAGGTCAGGAACTAAATATCTAACAAAATTTCAGATTAAAAACTAAGATTACATAGTCAGTATGTACAAAATGACAATACTCCGTAACTAATACTAAGATCAAATACCTAAGTATAGTCCGTATGTATAGTCAGTATGTTCATGCTGACTTAATAATCCAAAACTAAGTCCGTATATTATAATGAGTCCGTAAGTAAACATTTAGTCAGTAACTAGATATATACTAATGGACTTAGAATAATTCAAGACCTAGTCAGCAAGTAAGAAGTCCGTAAGTCAGTTTTTGACTTAGTCAACCAAAGTCAAATAGTCAAAGTCAGTAAGTAGAGTTGGTCAATAAGTCAATGGTCAATAGTTGACTTAAGGTCCGTAACTATGATAGTTACGGACACAAACCCTAATCCTAGTCCGTAACTAGGAGATCCGAACAACAATGACGACTGTTCATGTGAACAGTAACTTTTCAGAAAAAATTACGATTAAATCATAGATATTGAAAGATAGAGAATGAAAGTTATACCTATGAATGCGGAATCACAAGGCGCACAAATCTATCTTGATAGATTTGAAAATGATGAAGTACACAGAGAGTAATCGACAAAAGACTTGCTTGGTTTTGCAGATACTGAAAAATGCTAGTTCCGGACTAAATTTGAAAAGTTTTGAAAGCGTATGTCAACTATGGTTTTCAGAAGTACATATACCTTTTCAAATATAGATCCGGACCTATTTATCAGTTACTGAAAAATTCAGTGATCATTTTGAAATTCAAAATTTATTTTGATGTTTTTCAAAAATGAATTTTGCTAAAACATATAGGATCAAAAAGATTAAACTTTGGATATTATCTATCTAAAAATGAAAAGACATAACAATTTTAAAGAGAAAACTACTTTGAAAAATATAAAATCTAAAAATATTTACAAGAAAATTATAACAAAATAAAATATTTTTGATGGGGAAAATCTCATGAGATGGGATCATATTGGGATATATGAATGTATTATGTTTATTATTGAGAAATGCAAGTTTATTTTGATTGTTAGTATTTTTATCCCTTTTAAATTTATATATCATTTCCAAAATATATTTTCTAAAAATTTACTTTATATATGATTATTGGTATTATTGTTTACTCAAGTACTCAAATATTTAAGTATCTTATTGCATTATTGTTAATGTGCACATTATTCTATATAAGCTAAATATCAATATACTTCCGAATTCAAAATATAGTGATATTTCTATATAGAGGGTGAGAATATGATGAAGTCTTTAAGAGTACACACATATGTTGGAATGACATTTTGTCACATATGTCATACCCTTGGTTGGAATTACAACTATATCTCAGGTCTATACAAAGTATAACAAAGAGATATAATTAAGTAAACCTTCTTCAAAATCATACCCAAGTCTAAGGTCTGTACAACGTACAACAAATAGTGAATATGATTCCCCAGACAACATAATATAAAGACCCTAAATGATAGATCATACCATATTAATTTTCAGAATTTAAGACATTTTATTGTTATTTTGAATCTAGAAGAATAGAATCTTGATAACTTTGAGTCATTTATTTTGACTTTTGCTTAAGTCAATTGACTTTTGCTTGTCATATACAGATATTTTGGATTATATGAAATAATATGCACTAAGTATTTGACATTTCTTAGACGAGATACCTTAAATACTTGAATACCTACCAATATATTATATATAACTTAAATTTCAGAAAATTCTTTAGAAGAAATGTTACATAAATCTACTAACACATCAAATATAATACTTAGCATTTCTTTAAAAATTAATTTTAATACATTTCCCAATATACTATCATTTCCCAACATTTTCCACAAAATCTCCCCCTGATTTTGTATTTTTCTAATGTTTTTGCATTTTGAAATTTTTCTATTGTTTTTGGATTTTTATATTGGAAAGTAAAACAACAAATGACTAAAGCAGCAAATAACATAGAATTGTAAAATACAACCTAAATATCCAAATATTCAGTCAAGTTGATCCAAATGTTTCATACCGAGCATTGAGATGAGATCCTCAAAGCGTGATTTTGAAAAAGATTTGGTAAACAAGTCAGCACGTTGCTTACTTGTTTCGACATGAACCAAAATGATCAGGTTTTTCTCATAGCAATCCCGTATGAAATAAAAACGTATTTCAATGTGTTTTGTTTTAGAATGCTGTACAGGATTACGTATGATACTAATAGCAGCAGTGTTATCAATATTTAAAGGAGTTTTGGTCAAGAGTAAACCATAATCGCGTAGTTGTTGTTGAATCCACAAGATTTGAGAACAGCAACTAGCAGCAGCGATGTACTCAGCCTCAGCAGTGGATGTAGAAACAGTTTGTTGTTTCTTGCATTGCCAAGTCACCAATCTTCCTCCAAGAAATTGACAACCTCCTGATGTACATTTGGAATCAATGCCACAGCCTCCGTAGTCTGAATCGGAATATGCTGAAAGTTCAAAGTCACCATCATTGGAATACCAAATTCCAAGATTCGATTTTCCTTTGAGATATCGAAAAATCCGTTGTACTGCTCGCAAGTGAGTTATCTTCGGATCAGCTTGGTACCTAGAACAAACAGACACAGCAAACATGATATCTGGCCTAGATGCCGTTAGATACATCAAAGAGCCTATCATGGAGCGATATTCTTTTTGATCCGTAGGTGAATCTTCAGAGGCAGGTCCAATCTTTTCAGTTGTGTCAATGGGAGTGGAAAGTGGCTTGACCTCTAACATCTTGAATTTCTTCAAGATATCATTGACGTATTTTGTTTGATGGATAAAGATTCCCTTATCCATTTGGTGTACTTGTAATCCTAGAAAGAAAGCCATTTCTCCCATTGAGCTCATCTCAAATTTGGACTTCATAATTTCCTCAAATTCTTTGCACAAGCTGTCGTTTGTTGATCCAAAGATAATATCATCAACGTATACTTGCACTAGCAGGAAATCTTCCTTTGACTTCTTTATAAAGAGAGTGCTGTCAATTCGTCCTCGTGTAAATCCATTTTCCAACAAGTGTTGTGACAAAGTCTCATACCAAGCTCTCGGGGCTTGATGTAATCCGTAAAGAGCTTTGTCTAGTCGAAACACATGATTGGGAAATTGAGGATCTTCGAAACCCGGTGGTTGTTTGACAAACACTTCTTCATGAACTTTCCCATAGAGAAAAGCACATTTGACGTCCAGTTGATAAACTTTGAAGTTCATGTATGAGGCATAAGCTAAGAATATCCGAATGGATTCTAGCCTAGCTACGGGTGCAAAAACCTCATCATAATCCAAACCTTCAACTTGAGTGAAACCTTGAACAACTAATCTTGCTTTGTTACGAACCACAATCCCTCGATCATCCTTTTTGTTACGAAAAACCCATCTAGTACCAATTGGATGAATACCTTTTGGAGGTTCCACCAATGTCCAAACTTGTAGTTTAACAAATTGCTGTAATTCTTCTTGCATGGCTTGGACCCAAGAAGATTCTTGTAAAGCAATTTGGACATTCTTTGGTTCTATTTGTGATAAGAAGCAAGATTCCATTTGAGCTATCCAACAAGAGGTGGACACTTGTTTTGGTTGAACACCAAGTTGAGTTCGTGTCTTCACTCCATCTGATACCTCTCCAATGACATTTTTCAAAGGATGTTTGAATTTTGCATTGATACCCAAAGTAGGTTGTGATTCAACTTCCATGTTTGCTTCAAGATTCGTATCCTCAAAGTTACTTTCCACCGCATCATCTGAATCATCATGATTAAATAATTCAGTGGAAGTTTCTTGAAATTCTTCATTTTCAGGATCCGAATGATTTTCTGCTTCATTTTCTACTTGTGAAGTAGAATGTCCTTCTTCTTCTTGAGGAGTCGAAGTTGTAGGAACAGATTCCGGAGGAGTTACTTCTGATAAAACGGTTGGTGTAGGAGTAATAAGAATCGGCTCTGAAGGAGAGGAGATCACCGGAATCACATATTCAACATATTGATAATGAGAATTATCTGGAGATGTTGAATCTTCTGGAAGTGGAACAAAAGAATTGAAGAATGAATCATAATCAAAGAACTTTTCAGGACCAATACCATCGGGAGATTTTGAATGCCTTAAGAATTCCACTTCATAAACCTCTTCCACCCGATTAGATGTCTTGTTATACACCCTTTTGTTATGAGAGTTCACTGAATATCCTAAGAAGAAAGCGTCACCAGCTTTTTCGGCAAACTTTGACAATCTCTCTTTGGTCTTCATGATTAAACACGGACATCCAAATGATTCCAAAAAATGAATATTCGGTTTCCGATTATTCAACAGTTCATAACTCGTCTTCTTCTTGTCTTTGACAACATGTACTCGATTGAGTACAAAACACGCCGTATTCACTGCTTCAGCCCAGAAAGTAATCGGTAGTTTAGAATCTGATAACATAGTTCTCGCTGTTTCTACTAATGTCCGATTCTTTCTTTCTGCCACTCCATTCTGTTGTGGAGTATAAGAAGCACTAAATTGATGTGTTATTCCATGTTGAAGACAGAACAATTCCATTAAATGATTCTTTAACTCCGTTCCATTGTCACTCCGAATTACCTTCACTTTCAATGAGAAAATTCTTTCCAACTTAAGAATCAGAAATTTTATTTTCTCAAATGCTTCATCCTTTGTTGCAAGGAAATATACCCATGAAAATCGTGAGTAATCATCAGTAATTACCAAGCAATAGATTTTTCCTCCAATACTCCGAATGTTTACTGGACCAAACAAATCCATATGAAGTAACTCCAATGGCTTGTTAATTGAGTTCACCAATTTTGGTTTATGAGATTTTCTGATGAGCTTTCCCTTTTTACATGATATACAATGATCATGTAAAGAGAAATTTTGTTTAGGCACACCTATCACTAAATCGTTTTTCACCAGATAATTCATTTTCCGAAAATTGATGTGACCCAGTCTCCGATGCCAAAGTATAGAATCTTTCTCTGAAGCTTTTACTAACAAACATGTGTGATCCTGAGTTGTGGTACTTGATTTCATATCCAGAACATACACATCTTTTTGTCTTGGAGCTCTCATAAGTACCCATTCTTCAGGAACTGTGAAACCAGGTTTGAGTATCAAACATTCTTCAGAATTGAACCATGTTGATAGGTTCTTATCACAAACTTGGGATACACTGAGAAGATTGTGTTTCAACTCTTCAACGAAGTTTACTTTTTCAAAACTCACTTCACCATTTGTCACTGTGCCCTCACCAGTGATTTTTCCGCCCATATCTCCCGCAAACGATACACGTCCTCCATATTTATGTTTAACATCATTGAGCAAGGACAAATTCCTAGTCATATGTCTTGAACAGCCACTATCAACATGCCAAATGTTGTCAATAGATTGGGAAGACTGCAAGACATAAACATGAAAATTATTAGTTGCAAATGGACACCCAAGCCTTTGAGGCTTTGGGTTGTCCAGTAATGGGATCATCTATCCAGACATCAATCTCCTTCATTCCTTGTTTAAAGTTATGAGATAAAGAAGTTGAATCTTCAACAGGATTCTTTTCTTTTGGGATATTATTTTTAAAGATTTTCTTAAAAACATTGAAAGATTTTCTTGTTGAACCGTTTTTATCCGGTTGTTCCTTATTCATCTTCTTTTGTTTCTTTTTAAGAAGAGGAATACAATCTTTTAAAATATGTCCACGAACCCCACAAAAGAAACAACATCTATGCTCATATCTTTTGAATGATTGAGAACTAGAATAAGAACTCCTTGGAGATTTATCATTCAAAGATGTCTTTCCTCCTTTTCCCTCACAATCGTTGCATTCTTTGGATGAAAAGGTAGTCTTTGTTTGCTTCACAGGCTTAGAAGATGTATATCTTTTTAATAGATTAAAAGCCTTTTTATGAGGAATAAAGATTTTAGCTTCTTTGTTTTCATTAAAAGAAGTTGTACCTTTATCCTTTTCACAATCATTTGTTGAAGCAGGAACAAAAACTACTTTATCATGTAAAGTCCCCTTACCCTTTTCACATGAGGTTTTAGGAATTTCAACCTCAACAGCCTTTTCTTTCAAATCAGTAGAAATCTTCTCGGGAGATGAAGTATAACAAGATGGTGGTGGAACAATATGATAACCCAACCCTGTCTTACTTTTAGTATCAGTGATTTGAGAGTGAATAATTTCATCTAAAACCATTGATGAGGTAGACATGTTGGAAAGTTTTCGATTTAATTCCAAGATTTGAGAAACTTGATCTGCTTTTTGTTTAGATAAAGATTTGATATCAGTTAAGTATTTATCAATAACAGTTTGCTGATTTAAAATCTTCGCTTTGAGATCATGAATCTCAATTTGATAAGCCTCAATCTTTTCAGAAAACTTTTTATCATTGTTTACCAGAATCTTGTTATTTTCCCGAAACATTTGTGTTTCCAAGAGTAACTCTTGATTCTGTTTTTGTAAAAGACTGATCTTTTCCCCCAGATCAGTACATTTACCACAAATTTCCTCAGAGATATTAGAGTCGACCTCATTGATCTGAGCCATAAAGGCTTGTTGATGTGAATGCTCTTCAACGTGAGAACTCCAATCATAGTAATCATCTACTGTTGAAACCATTGCTTGAGAGGTAGAGGCTTTTGATTGTGTGACAGGAGGAACTGCTTGATATTGTCTAGGAGTGGATTCTTGAGCATTAGAAGGCTTGGTAAATCCTGAGCTTGGATTTTTACCTTTTTCACACTCTCGTGCAAAATGACCAAAGTTTTGGCAACTGTAGCACTTTACCTTAGATTTATCAAATCCAGGTCTTCCTCCAAGCTTAGACTTACCAGTTCTTTGAAGAAACTTTTTCACTTTTCTTGTGAACATTGCAAGATTCCATTGCAAGTCCATTTCTTCAAGATCATCTGGGTGAATTTGATCATAATCTTCTTCAATAAGTTCCACATTTGCTATTCTATTACTTATGAAGGCCTCATAAGAAGCAAGAAAGGCTGTAAGAACTTGTGCATGTTCTTCAGTTGCCTTTGAAACACTAGAACTAGCATTTGATTGTGGAACATATTGATAAGATTGAAAAGAAGAACTTCCTTCAGATGAAGAGCTTGGGTATTGTGAATAAGTTGGTGAAATAGGAGTAGAAGCACTAAACAATGCTGTGGTAGATGTTTGTACTTGGACTTTGGAGCCGTAAACACTCGGATTTTGCATTGTGCGATGAGCCCTAGAGTGTTCCTTTTTCTTGATGGAAACATCATAATTTTGAAGCTTATTGAATAAGTCTTCAAGTTCCATGGCACCAAGTTGTTCCTCATCTTCCAACATTGCATCTACCTTACTATCCCAACGTTGAGGTAGAGCAGAGAGTAATTTTTCATTGATTTCTCCCCTTGAAAGCTCCATACCATGTCTTTTGAGTTCACTAGTAAGTTGGGAATACCGAACTATTAGATCCTCAAATGATTCATTAGGTAAGGTAGTGAATGCATCAAATTCCTTCTTTATGAGATCACACTTATTCTTCTTATATTTGTCATTCCCAGCAAATCGTTTCTTCATTGCTTCAAACAATTCAAAAGCAGTTGCTAATGATTTCCATCCAGACATTACTTCTTGTGGAAGTGCCATTGAAAGAATAGATTTTGCTTTTTGATCTCTAGCATATTCTTTCTTCTCCTCCGTATTAAAGAACTTGACAGGTTTGGGAGGAATAGGTTCTCTTTCTCCAAAATTTCCTTCTAAGCGTGGCTTGATATATTGCTCCGTAAGTGGAATCATGAGTTCCGGATCATATAAAGCAATAAAAGATTCAAACCTATAGAGCCAATCATCAAAATCCTTGAGCATAAACCTCGGTGGTTTGTTCGTGGTGCCTGTCTCTTGTTCGTTTTTAAACATAGCTTGAAATTGAGCAGTTGTCATAGACATGTTTTCTGCAAGAGATTAGAAATGCAAACCCAAACACAAAAACAATTCCAAGAATCTCAAGTTCAAAGTTACTCCGAAAGTATACTCAGCAAGTATACTCCGTATATACCAAATAACTCCGTAAGTAGTATTCAGTAACTAAGTTCCGTAACTTTGAATTTACACCACAAAAGTCAAAACTACCAACTGTTTTCAGTATCTAGTTTTCAGTAACTAGATTCAGCAAGTAGCACAATCTGGAAGTGTGTCAGTAATTACCAACTGTTATGCTCAGTATCTAATTATCAGTAACTAGATTCAGTAACTAGCATAAGTCCGTAACTAACACTTAGTATTTTGATCCGAAACTAGATTTACCAAGTAATGAGTTGGTAAAAATCAATTTTATCTTTTCCGAAACAACAATTCAGCAACTAAATCAGTACGAAACAAGCACTCAGTAACTAGACTTCAGTAAGTAGAAATTTTCCGTAACTAGAATTAGTTTCGGAACAAAAGTCCAACAAACTTGTAACAAACTCGTAACAGAATTTCGCGTCAATCTAGATACTGACTAAAACGGTTATTTTTGCTAGTTTCGGACAAATAAACAACTAGATACGGACTTAAAATCCCAGATTTTCAAAGTGAAATTACTTTCTCAATACATCTTCAATTTTAACAATCAAGATATGTATGCACTCGTATTTGAAAACCGAACACTCGTGTAGTATTAATTTCAAGTTTAAACGTGTTTAATCAAAATCCGTACAAAATGAATTTGAAACAGAATGAGATTTCAACGAATTGAATAATGAATTTGATCAAATTGAAAGTACAGAATGATTCGGAATCACTTACAGTGATGTTTTTGACGAAATTGAGACTGCAAATGATGAAATTGATCAAAATGAATTTCTGATCAAGTACTCCGTATGATCAAACACTCCGTATATCTCTTTAATCACTTCTGAATCAATCTAGAAGTAATCCGTATCAAACTAATCACCTCTGATCAATACATACAATCAAATTCCTCAAAAACACACTCTAAATCAAACACGAAGCTCACTAAGCAGCTCTGGTGGCTCTGATACCAATTGAAAGTCCACGATCTCAGAACTAAAAAACTTAGTAATCAAGTATAAAGTGCAGCGGATAACAATATACTTGAAGTAAATGATCTAGAGAAGAGAGAAATTGCTTTGGTAAACTAATTGTATTAATATAGCTCAGATAATACAAAACACCAAAGACTTAGAGAATTCTGAACATCAAACACCTATATATATAGGCAGAATTCTCTAGTCAATATAAGTCAAACATCAAAAATTCCGAATCTATCTACTTACTGACTTCTACTTACGGACTACCAGACAGTCCGTAAGTACTACATACATACTGACTATGTTAGTTACGGACATACTTGACTTGTACGATTTCAGACTTCTAAAAATTTATCAAACCTAACATATTAAGCTTTAGACATCCATTGCTCCAACACTTTCAACGAGTATTCGAGGAATATAAGGACCTTCATTTAATATGTTAATTAACAGTGTGTTATGAGCCCTTAGAAAGAGTTGCATATGACCTTTCCATAGAGTAAACGGTCTAGAGTCAAATCTGGGTGATTTACCTTTAGATCCATTGTCTAAGTATGCAAATGAACTTTCTTGAGTAGGGTTAGTAGTCATAGCAGATCTGAATATTGATTTATTCAAACTGCTCTGATACAAGTTGTTGGTCCCGTTTGACTAGATAGATAGATAGATAACTAACTTACACAATTAATTGTGGGGGGGGGGGGGGTGAATACGATTTTTCAAGTTTAAAGTAGATTTATTGATTGAATCAAAATAATACTTTATAACAATTACTTGCAGAAGAGAAAAAACACACTAATCTAAGTAATTGTAACTTGATGAAAAATTTAAATATAACAAGTCACTCAGCCAGAGACGCTGATGACTATCAGTGATCTCAACACCCAAGTGTTGACACAAAGCTCGCTGACTAACAGGAGTGGCTGTGATAGATCAAAGGTTATATTTAATGTGGTTGAAGGTGTTTTTAATATGGTTGTTGGTTTGAGTATTTATATGCATAAATCCTCGATATTATCTCAGAGATAATATTTTTAACCATTTGAATAATCTTTAAAGATTTGATAGATAAGGTTGAAAAGTATCAAATCTTTAATGGCTTATCCATGGAGAAGGTGTTTAAAATATAATAATACGTTTTTACAGAAAAAACAAGGTACTTTTTCTGTAAGTGAAGGTTTGTTGACTTCGTGCATTATTGTACGCCGGTTATATGGCTATTATCCACCTTGTAGAATAGGCATTCTAAACTGCACAGGTATCTGTCAGACCCATGCGCTTTCACAGGGAATAGTTGCTGGAGTAGTTAGGATAACTATTGATCTTCCACTTCAATCAGAAATCTTCTATCTATATCTTTAGTCTTTGACTTCAGTTATAGGTGTCAGTGTCTTCTAGCATCTGTGGATAACCTGCTAAGTCTTCAAGGTTTAATCAGTGTAAAAGACATGCTGATGAGGCTTGCAAGTTATAAGGCACGCTGCTACACATGCAGTGAGACCACAAAGGTAAGGAACACTGAGACATATCAGTGTCCAAGAACTAGTCTGTCATACATAAATTATAGAGGCAGGGTCAGTGACCCAACACCGTTCTTAACCCCTAAGATAGTTTACTACTCTATTAGCATGCAGATTAATAACTTTGTATGTGTAGACCACCGATTTTGTAAGACTTAGTTTTTTAAGGATTCTAGGTCTCTAGGACTTTACTCTTATTTCTAAGCCTTGTTGTTAATTACTAAAGCTTGGTTACTTCGACTTATGACTTAAGCCTCTTCTTTTCAAAAAGTTATACATCTCTGGATTATTCGTAGTTTATTAAAATGTGTTTCATATGCAGACCATGCCTTTCAGTAATAAACAGTGTAGTTTACATGGTTGTTCCACAGTTTCTTACATCCAACATGCGGTCAAGAGTAATTGACAGTGAGAATGACACTCTAAACTAACTAAATATAAAGCAGTGCAGAAATGTAAACCTAATATATACAATGAGTGATTTCACCGTGTCTTACTTATTGCATGTCATGGGCACTACTTACCATAACTAAGGTTGATCAGGTCCTAATTACTAGGTTGCAGTCACGTGGATAACCAGAAAGGGTACTCAATATATTAAACTTAAGTTCATAAAGTCCTAACAGTATAAGGGTTACTAATTCCTATTTTATCTGAACGTGTTTTACAAACATTACTTTACAGTGCGTTGACTTTCGTAGGATATACCAATTAGTTGTGAAGTTGTATTATCCTTTCGGAATTCCAACTGTTAAACCAAAGTGATTCCGGTGATATGACTACCTTCGGTCGTTTATGACTTCCATACATTTGTACTCTGCTTGAAAGCATTTCCAGTACTATATTGAATAAACAGTCGAATAGGGGCCATCATATCACGTTACGATTATTGTACACTAATTATATAATGTCATCCCTACTTATAATTATCTACGTCATCAACAACCACAATAATAAACTACTCGCAATTCATGGCAACAAGTAAATCATATACCAAGTAATAATGCATATTTAAAATACGAAATAAAACAAGTATGATAAAGGTTTAGATATCACCCGGAAATAAATGCGTAGCAGCGTATTATTATGATTGACAACTCTTTTGCACGTACAAAGGTTTATCTCTGAATCCCTAGCATTCGTTCTAGCCTCTATGTTAATCCGTAGATTAATTACAATAATCGTAGAATGAGAAAGACCATAAAATACAAGAGAACTTCTAGAGTTAGAAAGTGGAATTTTGTAGTTCCAAGAGTGTGTGTTTCAAATGAACCATGAGGCCTCTATTTATACTTGAAATCCGGTGCATGTTAGCCATACAAGGTGCATGTTAGCATGTTTTTGGGGGGTGGTCCTTTCCCGGAAAGTGGTGGCATGTGTAACTTAAAGGCGCGAAAAGTGGTAGCACGTCTACCTTAAAGTTTCAGAAAGTGCTAGCACATGTACCATACGAGTATGCACAAGGATGGAAAAAGGGGAGGAGATGGGCGGCAGCCAGCCGGTGGTGCCTGGTTGCCAGCCGGCGGCACCTGACTGCCAGCTGGCGAAGGCCTGGCGGCTGCCCGCCCCCGTTCGCCATCCGTTCGCTCGTTTCTTATTTCGTGCGTATCTTCTTCGTTATACGTCCGTTTGTGTTGATTGTTTTTGCATTGGATTCATTTTTCAAAACCGAAGACTTTGATGAAAAGAAATCCTGAGATGTGTCTTTGATCTTTAGATGTCTTGTACGAATCGTTTCAATCTTTCAGCGTATGCGAAATCTTAATTCTTTATCCGTTTTTGTTGATTCTTCTTCTTTTAGATTCGTAATTTAAAAATGAAGATCTTGGATAAAAGAAATCTTAGTGGTGGGTACTTCATTTCAAATCTTGTCTCGGATGCTTTGAATCTTCAAATGTGCGCAGAATCTTCGTTTTCCGTCCGTTTTACGTGATTTTTCTCGTGCTTCTGTGTTTTCACCTTCTTGGCATAATATCACTAATTTAAGTGATAATTGAGCTTATATGCCAAGTATTAGTCTTAAACGAGAAAGATATCGGTAGTAAAAACATGACTTTTTACGCGATATCAATACCCTAGCCTTAACCTGCCTTAAACTTTTAGGTATGTACCAATATTACCTCTTGTGTCTACTGATGGATGCAAGGAATCCCCTAGGATTTCCTGAGAAATAGTGCTAGATTCAAGCTAGAGACTCGAACAAAAACAAATGCTTCTCGGGAGGCAACCCGTGTCTAACATAGGATTGATAATAGAAGTTAATTTAGGAAGTTAACCCAAAAAGTAGATGATGAAACCTTAAAATGGATGTTCCAAATTTTCTATATTTATGAACAAAATGGATGGTTTGCAAAATTACTTCTCTAAAAGTCAAATTTTTGTCAAACCTTAATACTTCCATCTCCCAGTCATGTGAACTTTATTGCAACATCTATTTTTCACCATTTTCTAAAGTTCTTAATATCCCTTTCACTCACAAACTTGGAAACTTACTAAGAGTTAAGAGCCTTAGTCATCTTAAACACCCACTGACATGTTTCGAGTATTTGAGGTACTTACATACATTATTGTGAATATACATGAGATACTAATGCTTAATCTGATAACATGATTTGTATGTCAATATGTGTATTATGCTCGAACTCGTTTAAAAATATGTGCTTTGGATATCTTTATACTTGGCTACCTGATTCAACTGATAATACTGGTATTTCCATGTCTGCTATTTGTGCTGCGGTAAAATTATAGGCAACTAACACTTTTTTGTGTGAGATTAGACTCCAAGTCGTACACTGGTTTGTTTCATCTATAAAGCACTTACTTTGATAGGTTCTTAGCAAACCAGTGAATTTATGATTTGGAGAATAATCACTTGTTTGTTAGATCATGTTTCTTTGATCTACTTTTAACAGACAGGGACTAACGCATATGGATAAAGAATCTTTAAGGATAATGGAAAGACGACAAGCGGAGCTTACAGTTCTATGATATGGTAATCTTTGGATCATTTCTTTGCAAGGTACAAGAGATGACACTTCTGGATATAAAGACGATTTCTAGTTGTCTATGACTAGTTCATCAAGTTGATTAGCTCAATACTTATCACATGTGTCCACAAATTCCAAAGCCTATAGCTAAACCTTGCCACATAATGGAACCCAAAACCAGCACTACCATCCACCAACACCATATCCACCCACATTCACCCATCCATCCACCCCTTCACACGTATAACCATCACCATCAGGGACCATTTAGACAAAGGAATAGATATGAGATTAAATTGGAAAATGGAGATCTATACTGATAAAGAACAACATCAGAATCATTACATCAGTTTGTCGGCAAAAATCTTGGGAGATAAAGATTTATGGTCATTGGATTCAACACTTTCAGATCATTAGGAGCAGTTGAGTTACAGCAGCGGCTCTTGAAGATTAGGATCTTTGTCCATTAACCTCTATCCAACATTTGGTGTTTATTGGTTAGTTCTTCTTGTGTTCGGAGGGCGACATTATTTCATTTTCTACAATCTATCCTTTTAGTCTTTGTTATTTTTCGAGAAAAGTTGGTGATTTGAGTGGTAGTTGAATGACAAAGAGGATCCAAGAGATGATGAACATTCAAGGAAGAAACCATGGAGCCAAAGGCAGACAAACAAACGCTTACACACCCGCAGGACCATGAAACTTAAACACATCTCTGGAAGGAGCGTGGACTATCTTCTTCTGAAACCCGCGCTTGCCAAAGATTTAAGTGTGGGATCTCAACCCACACTGCAATCACTCGGCAAAAATCGCCTCCAAATCTTTAAACACTAAAGTGTGGGATTCATCAATAAGAATCTCCACTTACATGAAGAAACGATTCTCTGCTAAGTCTGGATACAAGACACGGTGCACCAGATCGACATGTCCAAAGCTGAACCGTTCTTCAAGGAATCGGAGGATCAAAGACTCACTTCGTCTCCTCTCATTTATCATTCTCATCTTCATAATGACAATCGTCATCTGGGGAGTTTCTAAACCTTCACTCCATTTCTTGATTTCAATTTTTCTTTGTTAGCCTGTTAATCTAAGAAGTAATCTACACTCTATCCTAGAGCTTATCACTAAATGTGGGATTCCAGCCCATTACATACACTTGAGCAACATTTTTTATATGTTCAAACTCTAAGTGTGGGATTATACTTTACAGTGCAATCTCAACTCAAGAGAACATTAGGACAATGTTCCTCTAAGTGTGGGATAGCAGGTATAGAATACCTTGGATCAGATGTTTACAAATTTTTATGTCCGAATAGCTCAACTCAGAAAATGTTCCTCAAAATTTTCAAAATTTTTAACAATACTAATAAAGTATGGGCCAAATCATTCAATTAGCTCTACTATTTTTGAGTTATAATATCTTTCAAAAGGATCCATTTCTAGTATGAGTTATTTATTTAGGAATATTAGGGAAATTAAGATAGAAATTTCTTAAATAAGTAGTGATAATTTAAAGGAGCATGGCTAGGTACATACAACCCTATTTGCAGTGAGGTTTTGAGCCTTATAAGCATTCATCTTAAATGCTACATTGTTCATTTGTGTGCCAATGCTAGTATTTCTAAATTAGAACTTGTTCCTAACATACGTTTCGAGACCACATTGGTGAGTACCGTACACAGTATAGGTGCAATTAAATGATCTCGGCATTCCTTAGGATTTCTAAATTAGAACTTGTTTTTCATTGGACATAACTGAGTTGTTGCTTGAGGACAAGCACCGCCTATGTGTGGGATACTTGATGTGACCTAAAAAGTCATCTTTTTTTTTGGGTAAAGGGTTTTCACCCGGTGAATATATTACTCCAAAAAATAAACGTTTAAGTACAAAGGGTGTAAGTGAGTCTCACACCACTGCCCGTTACATAGGCTAAAGAACACTACATAACTAGGCACAACCACTACCAACACACAAAGACAGCCTACTAACAAAGCTACCTATATGAGTATGACATGCCATACACATAAAACAAACAAAGCTCATAAATAAACATAAAGAATAACCAATATAGAATAAAAGAGCAACTAATTAATAAATCTTCTCGATCATCCATTAAGCACACATGAATTCGGCAAGTTCCAAGCATCCATCATCTTCAGCACCTGAGATGTCTTCTTAAATCTGAATGAGAGCAATTTCAGACGAACAGTAGATACAACAATGTCCCGCACTTGGCCCACAACTCTATTAGTCTTGTGAAAGAGACGATTATTCCTCTCTTGCCAAATATAATAAGAAGCAGCTGCAAAGAGAACCCGAGTGACAATACTTCTAGCATTCCTTGATCGAGAAATAGGCTGAATATAATTGATAATATCATCCAAACGATCTGGGATTATTTGCATATTCACCGAATGTTTAATCAAAGACCAAACCTGTAAAGAGAAATTACATTCAAAAAAGAGATGATTATGAGAATCCGGCACCAGATTACACAAGGGACATCTAAGCAGGTTTAAGTCAGTCGAAGGACCAACATCCCATTGCTTTAACATGTCTTGTGTCTTCAACTTCCTTCGCATAACAAGCCACATGTGAAAAGCATGTCTCGGAATACAATGAGAAAACCAAACAATATTAGCCCATGGAACCTCAACATGACAATCACGAAGAGAATCCCAAACAAGAGTAACAGAAAACTCTCGCTGATTTCCATTTCTATCAATCCAAAGAAACTTATCATTCTAGGTTGAAAAATCAGGGACAATAAGCTGATTTAAAACAGGGAACATAATATTCCACTCATTCGGCCATTTCCATCCCCCTTCATGCACTAAATCAGCAATCTTGTCTTTGATCGAAAATCCTGCATTGGTAATTCTTCTAGCAGGGATGAAATTACCTAAAGGGCTACAATAACTCCACCTATCAAACCAAACATTTGTAAACAAACCATTCCCAATTTGAGACCAAACAAATGGCCGAACCAGGTCTTTGATTTGAAGGAGTTTCCTCCAACTCCAACTCATAACTCCCCTCGGTTTTATATCCCAGAAACTTCTTCCTTTTAACTTGTATGAGTGTATCCATTTAACCCAAAGAGATTCCCTATGGGTAATAATACTCCAAATATGCGATGACATAAGCGCAGTATTAAAAGTATCTAATCTCCGTATACCAAGACCACCTTCAATTTTAGGGATACACACCATATCCCACGCCACTTTAGCTTTCCCTTTCTTCATTTCTCCTTGACACCATAGAAATCCTCGCAAAATCTGCTCTATCTCTTGAATAATACGGTCAGGAAGAATAAATACTGAGGCCCAATACACATGCAATGTAGATAAAACAGAGACAACAAGTTATTTACGGGCATACCTGTGTGAGTTGCCCTAGGGTGGTTAAAGAAGTAGCAACTGTACAACAAAATGATGTGAATGATGGGTTCAAAGTGCCAAGAAAATCGCAAAAAGTTGCTGGAAATTCTAAAGGATTCACATTGAATAAGCCTAAACCAAGATTTGAGTATAAGCCTATTAGTAGGAATAATGAGAAGACAAATGCAACTGTAGAAAAGGTCTCAACCTCTAATGCATTCTCGGCATTAGAAATAGAAGATGATATTGTTATTAAGGAGGTTAAGGGTGCACAAATGGGAGGCCAGAAATTGAATGGGAAAGGGCAGATTTTTGAAGAGGATGATGAGGAAGTGGAAGATGTTTACGATGAAACGGCTTTATTTATGGATCTTCCAAATTCTATTCCATCTAGAACATCTTATATCCATATTTCTGAGGGGGCAAGCACTCCCGGTGGTAATGTTTCCAATGTTTAGTTTCGCATCCTGGAATATAAGGGGCTTGAACCGTGCCCCAAAACAGGAAGAGGTTCGACAGGTGATGTCTGAAAATCACCTGAATATGTGTGCGATTTTGGAATCCCATGTTGATGTATCTAGTTTGCAGGGAATATGTCAATCTGTGTTTCGTAATTGGAACTGGACTTCGAATGGTAATTTTTGTTGTAAAGGTTCTCGTATAATTCTGGGTTGGAATCCGGACATCATGGATTTAATGGTTATTGACATGTCTAATCAGGTTATGCATGTCCAAGCTCATATGAAAACTATTAATAAGGATTTCTTTTGCTCGTTTGTGTATGCGGATAATTTATATACCCGTCGAAGAGAATTGTGGCATAACCTTGGTAAACATAAGCTGTTTGTGAAAGATAAACCTTGGGTTCTTCTAGGAGATTTTAACACGGCTCTGAATCTTGAGGATCACCTTCATGGTGCTCAATATTCTATAGCTATGCGTGAATTTAAGGAATGTGTAGAGGACATTGAAGTTATGGATGTTAATAGTATTGGTTTACACTTTACTTGGAACCAAAAGCCTAAAGGGTATGGTGGCATTATGAAGAAGATAGATCGAGTAATGGGTAATCTGAAATTTGTTGATGAGTTTCCGGGCACATTTTCAAGGTTTCATCCATACCGTATTTCGGATCATTCTCCTTGTGTTTTGAATATTCCAATAGACATTGTGAAGAAGAGAAAGCCTTTCAAATTTTCAAATTTTCTGGTTCATAAAGAGGGGTTTAAGGAGGTGGTTGCAAGGGTATGGTCTCACTCGATTGTTGGCCATAATATGTTTAAGTTAGTGAAAAAGCTGAAATTACTTAAATCTCCTTTGAGAAAGTTGTTGTTTGAGCAAGGCAATCTGCATTCCCGTGTGGTTAAGCTTCGTAAGGAGCTTGATGAAGCTCAAATTGCCCTTGATAAGGACCCTACAAATCTGATTGTACAACAAGAGGCTGCTATTTACTTAACTGTGTATCAAAATGCGGTTCTTGATGAGGAGCGGTTCCTGAAACAAAAAGCTAAAGTAGATTGGCTGAAGCTTGGTGATGCTAATTCAGCCTACTTTCATAAAGTGGTTAAAGGGAGACATCATAGATCACGTATAGAAATGCTTATGGATAATTCCGGGGCTGTTGTTGTTAATGATGATGTCCCAAAGGCCTTTGTCAACCACTACAAGAATTTTTTGGGGGTTAATGGCGGTTCTACCATTCTCTCGGATATGGGGCTGTTTTATAAACGTCTAGATGAGAGGAAAGCTGATCATATGGTACGTTCTATCACTAATGATGAAATAAAATCTGCTATGTTTTCTATAGGTGATAATCAAGCTCCGGGTCCTGATGGTTTCTCCTCAGCTTTCTTTAAAAATGCATGGGATGTAGTGGGCAATGATGTATGTTTGGCGGTTAGAGATTTTTTCAGCAATGGTAAACTTCTCAAAGAAATCAATCATACAATTATTGCTCTTGTGCCAAAGGTTACAACCCCTTCTGGAATTAATGATTATCGGCCTATATCCTGTTGTAATGTTATCTATAAGTGTATTAGCAAGTCATTGCTAACCGTATTCAAGAAGGATTGGGGGATATAGTTAGTATAAATCAATCTGCTTTTGTTCCTGGTAGGAAGATTTCTGATAATATTTTGCTTACGCAAGAGCTTATGCGTAATTATCATCTGGATCGTGGCCCTCCTAGATGTGCTTTCAAAGTTGATATTCAGAAGGCTTATGATACTGTGGATTGGAGATTTCTTAGTATTATTCTGGAAGGGTTTGGTTTTCATTCAACTATGGTGTCTTGGAAGGCTTGTGTATCTAGTGTCTCGTTTTCTATTAGTATCAATGGAGTTCTTCATGGTTATTTTAAAGGTAACCGAGGTCTTCGACAAGGGGATCCAATGTCTCCTTACTTGTTTACTTTGGTTATGGAAGTCTTAACTCTGATTTTGCAGTGTAAAGTTCGGGAGGAGGAGAGTTTTGGTTTCCATAGATATTGCGAGGCACAGAAGATTATTAATCTTTGTTTTGCAGATGATCTATTCTTGTTTGCTCGGGGGGATTGCAATTCAGCTCGTGTTTTGATGGAAGGTCTGAATGATTTTAAGAATATGTCAGGGCTTGTTCCTAGTATCCCGAAAAGTACAGCATTCTTTTGCAATGTAATTTCTTCTGTTAAATGTTCTATTATGGATTCTATGCAGTTTGAGGAAGGTAAATTACCTGTTAAATACCTTGGAGTTCCTCTTATCTCAACAAGGCTAACTTATAAGGATTGCAAGGTGTTAGTTGAGAAAGTCAAAAATCGAATTTGTGATTGGAGGAATAAGTGTCTTTCCTTTGCGGGAAGGCTACAACTTGTTGTCTCTGTTTTATCTACATTGCATGTGTATTGGGCCTCAGTATTTATTCTTCCTGACCGTATTATTCAAGAGATAGAGCAGATTTTGCGAGGATTTCTATGGTGTCAAGGAGAAATGAAGAAAGGGAAAGCTAAAGTGGCGTGGGATATGGTGTGTATCCCTAAAATTGAAGGTGGTCTTGGTATACGGAGATTAGATACTTTTAATACTGCGCTTATGTCATCGCATATTTGGAGTATTATTACCCATAGGGAATCTCTTTGGGTTAAATGGATACACTCATACAAGTTAAAAGGAAGAAGTTTCTGGGATATAAAACCGAGGGGAGTTATGAGTTGGAGTTGGAGGAAACTCCTTCAAATCAAAGACCTGGTTCGGCCATTTGTTTGGTCTCAAATTGGGAATGGTTTGTTTACAAATGTTTGGTTTGATAGGTGGAGTTATTGTAGCCCTTTAGGTAATTTCATCCCTGCTAGAAGAATTACCAATGCAGGATTTTCGATCAAAGACAAGATTGCTGATTTAGTGCATGAAGGGGGATGGAAATGGCCGAATGAGTGGAATATTATGTTCCCTGTTTTAAATCAGCTTATTGTCCCTGATTTTTCAACCTAGAATGATAAGTTTCTTTGGATTGATAGAAATGGAAATCAGCGAGAGTTTTCTGTTACTCTTGTTTGGGATTCTCTTCGTGATTGTCATGTTGAGGTTCCATGGGCTAATATTGTTTGGTTTTCTCATTGTATTCCGAGACATGCTTTTCACATGTGGCTTGTTATGCGAAGGAAGTTGAAGACACAAGACATGTTAAAGCAATGGGATGTTGGTCCTTCGACTGACTTAAACCTGCTTAGATGTCCCTTGTGTAATCTGGTGCCGGATTCTCATAATCATCTCTTTTTTGAATGTAATTTCTCTTTACAGGTTTGGTCTTTGATTAAACATTCGGTGAATATGCAAATAATCCCAGATCGTTTGGATGATATTATCAATTATATTCAGCCTATTTCTCGATCAAGGAATGCTAGAAGTATTGTCACTCGGGTTCTCTTTGCAGCTGCTTCTTATTATATTTGGCAAGAGAGGAATAATCGTCTCTTTCACAAGACTAATAGAGTTGTGGGCCAAGTGCGGGACATTGTTGTATCTACTGTTCGTCTGAAATTGCTCTCATTCAGATTTAAGAAGACATCTCAGGTGCTGAAGATGATGGATGCTTGGAACTTGCCGAATTCATGTGTGCTTAATGGATGATCGAGAAGATTTATTAATTAGTTGCTCTTTTATTCTATATTGGTTATTCTTTATGTTTATTTATGAGCTTTGTTTGTTTTATGTGTATGGCATGTCATACTCATATAGGTAGCTTTGTTAGTAGGCTGTCTTTGTGTGTTGGTAGTGGTTGTGCCTAGTTATGTAGTGTTCTTTAGCCTATGTAACGGGTAGTGGTGTGAGACTCACTTACACCCTTTGTACTTAAACGTTTATTTTTTGGAGTAATATATTCACCGGGTGAAAACCCTTTACCCAAAAAAAGAAAGAAGGGTGGTTAAATTAGAGAGGATGGAGGTTGAAGATGTTGGAATAGTGTCCAATATCATAACTAACTGGTAAGTACATCATTAAAAGTGGAGTCCTTTTTGGGTCGCCCTCAATGAACAGTAAGAGAAATAAATGGAGAGATAATATTAATTGGAATTAATATTACATTTAGTTTGTTAATTGAATATTAATTGAAACTAAAAGAAGAAGAAAAAGAAAGAATGCTGGAAAATCAATCCATACGCCGTATGGAAGTTCCGTACACCGTATGGATGGAGAATCAATCCATACGCCGTATGAAAATCCATACGCCGTATGGATGAAAAACATGATTGTCCCACATCGGCTGGGATATGAATCCCATGCCCTCCTCCTCCCCTATAAATAGGGGCCTACCCCTTTGGTTTTCCTTGAACCTTTGAATTGAATTGTTTTCAATTCCTTTTCTTTCTTTCTTACTCCTGCTCCTTGTAAGAGTTTTACGACTAAGAGTCGTGACCATAGGAGACTTGGAAATTTCTCTTGGTTCGTGGGTGTGAAGCATTAGAGGTGTTCTAGTTTGGGCACTCGCCACCAAGCAAGAAGGTTTTGATTGTTAGTCTACGCGTGAGAAATTGGTTTTCTCAAAGGTTAGTAATTTCTTATTTATCTTATTTATTTTATTGCTTTTATTCATTCAAGTTAAGATCCCTTAGGGTTTAGTTTCCTAATTGCCTTAGATTAATTATTTTGTTATATTCCACTGCGTATATTAATCTAGTTAGGGAATAGAAAACCCAACAATGGTATCAGAGCCTTAGCTTGATAAATACTAGCATTTAATAATCTACAATAGTATGTAGGTAAGGATAAATTGGAAATAGAATTGTCTAAATTGGTAAAATGAATTTACACTTTAGACCCTATATTTTGGATTGTTTTAAAATATACCCTCAAATTTTAAAATGTTTTAAAATAGAACCGTAGACTTTAAGAGTTTAAAGAGAGACATTACATATATTATGAGCTATAAGTATATGTATCATTAAAGTTAAATACATCGTTAGTCAATTGATAAATCGGCTCACTCATAGTGAACAAACTATAAGAGAGGTATAAGGCGGGTAGCTCAGCTTCCCTAAAGAATTCAGGTTTTTAATAGGCTTCGCACTGACCTGCTTCTCCGCTTCTTTGTGCGTTCAATGGAGTTACCGAGGACTTTTGATAGGATGATGTGAAGATCAAAAGTATTACCTAAAAGTACTAAAACAAAATCCCGTTCTAGATACTAAAATGTGAATAGTATGCTAACCCATTAAAACCGCACAACTTTCGTATGGTCTGTTAATGGAGCGTGTGTGGTTTACCGGCACATTAATATGAGATCATATTGAGAGGTGATGTGGAACTCGCGATTCTCGAGCGTACTCGGGCCGGGGACCACGCGGGTTTGGCATGGTTAAGTTCACCATCTTGTTCATGATCCTCGGCATACCAGTCATGAATGGTAGATGAGCATATCCGAGATTAACATGCCGTTGATAAGAATCAATGAATCTCAAAAGAACTAGGAGTTTCATAGAGAATGAAATTGACAAAGGAATTATCTACCTAAAATAAATTCGCAATATGATTACGGCAAACCTTTTCATAAAATGAATCTAAAATATGGACCTATCCTTAATTTTGAAATTGGGTAATTAATTAAGGAATATTCAAACTAACTAAAACTATTTATCTTATAGATGTCTTCTACAAATGGTAATAATCCTCCCATCTCTAATTCTGCACACAACTCGAACTTCTCACTTCTCTCAGTTCTTGGAAGGGAAAGGCTGACTGGTCCAAACTATATGGACTGGATGCGTAACCTAAGGTTTACCTTAAGGTACGAGAACAAGGAGTATGTTCTCGACGAGAAGATTCCCATAATTGATGAAGATTCAACCCAAGAGGAGATTGAGGCACACCGGAAACATTATGATGATGCGAATAAAGTATCCTGTATCATGGCGTCATCCATGAGCCCTGAATTGCAAAAGACTTTTGAGAATACTTGGGCTTATGAAATGAACCAACAGCTTAAGGAAATGTTTCAGGCAAAGGCAAGCAAAGAACGCCTTGATGTGGTTAAGTCACTCATGGCTTGCAAACCCAAACCTGGAGCATCTATCTGTGCTTTCGTCTTAGAGATGAAAGGGTACTTTGATAGGTTGGAATCATTGAACATGATGTTTGACATAGAGTTTTCCATCGCCATAATTCTATCCAGTATGCCAGTTGTCTACAATCAGTTTGTAATATCATATCAGATGAATATGAATGAGAGAGAAGGCTCAATAATGGAACTCCATAATTTGCTGCAAACCGCTGAGCAAGGAATCAAAAAGGATGATGTGTCCTCTAGCTCAGCAGCTCCTGTGTTGGCAATTGGTCAAAATGCAAAGAAAAGAAAGAGGTCAAATTGGAAAGCAAATACTACGAATGGAAAGTCCAATCGTGGGTCCAAAAGAAAGACCGATTCTGATATTGCACCAGTGAATGATCCGAAGGAAGTAGTGTGCTTTTACTGCAACACTAAGGGGCACTGGAAACGTAGCTGCCCAAAATACCTGAAAGACCTTGAGGAAGGTAAAGTCAAAAAGAGTATTCACTCAGGTATGTTCATGATCGAACTCCATAATACTACAACTTCTAATTCGTGGGTTCTGGATACAGGGTGTGGTACTCACATTTGCACTGTATTGTAGGGTCTAAAGGAAAGTAGGAAGTTGAAGCATGGAGAGCTTAATCTAGTCATGGGAAACAGAGGAATCACGCCTGTTACCGAGATTGGAAAGTATGAGCTCGTGCTGAATTCTGGAGGTAGGATAGATTTGAATAATTGCTGTTATTCATCAGAAATGACTAGAAACATTATTTCATTTTATGCTTTGTTTAAGGATGGTTATCGATTTTCATTTGATAATGAGAATGGTGATATTTTGGTTTATTTAAATGGTTGTTTCAAAGCTTCTCCTTACAATGGCATATATGAAAATGTTGAATGTGTTAGCAATTTGATTTTAAATATTGATTCGTCTAATGAGCTTGATAAATATAAATTGTGGCATTATCGTCTTGGGCATGTAAACAAGAAACGCATCGGCCAACTCCAAAAGGATGGAGTGTTGGAATCATTCAACCTCAAATCGGATGATGTATGCGAGTCTTGCTTATTGGGCAAGATGACTAAATCATCATTCACCGGGTCATGTGAAAGAGGTGAAGGACTCTTGAACTTGGTACACACGGATGTTTGTGGATCATTCCGATGCACCACAAAAGATGGAAATCGGTATTATGTTACATTTACTGATGATTACAGTAGATTTGGACATGTCTATCTGATTAAGCATAAGTCGGATACTTTTGAGGTATTCAAAAGATACCAAAGCGAAGTAGAGAATCAATTAGGCAGAAAGATAAAGGTTCTCTGATCCGATAGGGGAGGAGAATACCTTAGTATCGAGTTTCTCGGTCATCTTAGAGATTGTGGAATAGTTTCATAATTGACTCCTACTAGAACACCACAACTTAATGGAGTTGCTAAGAGGAGAAATAGAACCTTGTTGGACATGGTTCGATCTATGATGAGTCGGGCTACACTTCCGATAAGTTTTGGGGGTTATGCATTAGAAACAGCCGCTCGCATCTTAAATCTTTTACCCGCCAAGAAGGTTTCAAAGACACCTTATGAGATGTGGAAAGGAAAACGTCCTTCTTTTGGTCACATCAAAATCGGGGGTTGTGAAGTTTTCGTTAGACAAGAAACTCAGGACAAACTAGACTCCAGATCTGAAAAGTGTCTTTTCGTCGGTTATCCACAAGAGTCGTTTGGATATCTGTTGTACAGACCCGCGGATAATGTGGTCTTCGTAGCTCGAAGAGGAGTGTTCCTTGAGAGAGAAATGATATCTAAAGAGGACAGTGGGAGTAAGATTGATCTTGAAGAAATTCAAGAGTCGGCCGATGAAGAACCTACAGTAAACACTGATGTTCAACAAGAGGTGGAAACACCTGTTGAACCTGAAGACATATCCTTACCCGTTCGCAGATCTTGTAGAGTTAGCAAGCCTCCTCAGTTCTATTATGGTTACCATGTAGAGGAAGAGGATAAAATTAGTGACAGTACACTAAATGACTTAGATGAACCTGCTAACTACAAGGAAGCGATGGCAGGCCCTGAGGCTGCTAAGTGGAAGGAAGCTATGAAAAGCGAAATTCAGTCCATGTATGACAACCAAGTTTGGAATTTGGTTGACACTACACCCGGTCTTAAGACGGTGGGTTGTAAGTGGATCTTCAAGAAGAAGACCGACATGGATGGGAAAGTACACACTTATAAAGCTAGGTTGGTAGCGAAGGGCTATACTCAAACCCACGGGATTGATTATGAGGAAACCTTCTCACCAGTAGCTAAGATAAAGTCAATTAGGATTATGCTAGCCATAGCTGCGTTTCATGATTATGAAATTTGGCAGATGGATGTCAAAACCGCCTTCCTTAACGGAAAACTGACAGAGGATGTGTTCATGGCACAACCGGAGGGTTTTGAAAATGCAAGGTATCCTAATAGAGTGTGCAAGCTTCAAAAGGCTATTTATGGACTTAAACAAGCCTCTCGTAGCTGGAATCTCTTCTTCCATGAGAAAGTCACAGAGTTTGGATTTTCTAGAAGCGAAGATGAGTCCTGTATATATGTCAAGTTCAGTGGGAGTGTTGTAGCCTTCCTAGTATTATATGTGGATGATATACTACTCATAGGAAACGATATCCCAACATTACAAAGTGTAAAGGATTGGTTGGGAAAATGTTTCGCTATGAAAGACTTGGGAGATGCAACATGTATTCTTGGTATAAAGATTTATAGAGATAGGTCGAGACGTCTCATAGGACTTAGCCAGGACACATACTTAGATAAAATTTTGAAAAGATTCAAATGGAGAACTCTAAGAAAGGGACTCTACCCTTACATTATGGCATTAAGATCAGTAAGGATCTTTGTCCGAAATTTAAGGAAGAATCGGATAGAATGAGTCGAGTCCCATATGCTTCAGCTATAGGATCGATCATGTATGCCATGACGTGTACGAGGCCTGATGTCTCATTTGCTTTGAGCTTAGTAAGTCGACATCAGCAAAATCCTGGTGAAGGTCATTGGACAGCTGTAAAGAATATTCTTAAGTATTTGAGAAATACTAAGGACATGTTCTCGGTTTATGGTGCAGAAGAAGAACTCAGAGTAACGGGTTATAGTGATGCAAGTTTCCAAACAGATAAAGATGATAGCCGTTCACAGTATGATTGGGTATACTTACTGAATGGGGGAGCGGTGACATGGAAAAGTTCCAAGCAAGATACGGTGGCAGACTCAACATGCGAGTCTGAGTACATAGCGGCTTGCGAGGCTTCAAAGGAAGCTATATGGATTTAGAATTTCATTGGAGATCTTAGAGTTGTCCCAACGGTTCAAGACCCCATTGAAATATTCTGTGATAACGAAAGTGCGGTTGCCTTGAGTAGAGAACCCAAGGATCACGGAAAGTCAAAACACATTGAAAGAAAATACCATTTTGTTCAGAGAAAAGTAGAAGAAGGACACGTGATTGTGAAGAGCATAAGATCAGAGGATAATCCGGATGATCCGTTCACAAAGCCACTTGGAAAGTCCAAACATGATGAGCATGCTAGGAGCATAGGCTTAAGAGATAATGTAAAGTTTTAGTTGTTAGTTTGATTTTGAAACATTGTAAACAATGATGGAAATTGTAATAGACTTGGTGATTAAATAATAGAGATTTATTTATTGGAAGGAGTTCTGCCATTTACTATTGTTTGTCATTGTGTTTCTGTTTTGCATGTTTAGACACCACTTCCCAAGTAAAACAATTTTTACTTAAACCTCCTCAGTCGTTCACACTCCTGGAAGTAAGTGGTGAATCAAGACTGTCATGGAGTGTTAGTAGATTGTCTATGGAGATTAGACATGGCATGGAGATTGCTGCAACACTCATGGGTACTTAATGGAGATTTAAGTATAGGAGAGACCCGTACTTAAAGAGATCACTTCATGGATTAAATCACGAGTGATTTTAAGATGATAATATCCTCTATTCTTGAAATTGAGATACATTGAGTTTCTAGTTTTTCAAGTCTGTTATACTTTAGCTAGTCAAACGCTGTGCGTAACTGCCGGTCATAAAGGGTATGCTAGGTATGACATGATGAGTTGACTAGTACTATGTAGTAAAAATTTATTTGTTCCTCTTCGCCTAATGGGGAAAGCGATATCTTGGGCCCTCTGATGATTAAAGGTTGACTCTAAAGTGCTAGGCCTGGCCGAGACTAAGTTGATGGTTCAATAGTCTCATAAAGTCAATGTAATCGGAAATCAGAAAACTAATCATGAATCTTGAGATTGATTAAAATCCATGTCTCGATTCATATGATATCAGTAGAACAAAGGAATAGTTGATCACTTATCTAAAGGGCTAACTCTAAGATAAGAATCAGAGTTCGGCAGTTGCATTGGATGGCACTCTCTGCTTAGTTAATGGATAAGCTTAGACCAATAATAGTTGATGAATTGTCCAAGTGGAAGACTATTGGAATAGTGTCCAATATCATAACTAATTGGTAAGTACATCATTAAAAGTGGAGTCCTTTTTGAGTCGCCCTCAATGAACAGTAAGAGAAATAAATGGAGAGATAATATTAATTGGAATTAATATTACATTTAGTTTGTTAATTGAATATTAATTGAAACTAAAAGAAGAAGAAAAAAAAGAATTCTGGAAAATCAATCCATATGCCGTATGGAAGTTCCGTACGCCGTATGGATGGAGAATCAATCCATACGCCGTATGGAAATCCATACGCCGTATGGATGAAAAACATGATTGTCCCACATCGGCTGGGATATGAATCCCATGCCCTCCTCCTCCCCTATAAATAGGGGCCTACCCCTTTGGTTTTCCTTGAACCTTTGAATTGAATTGTTTTCAATTCCTTTTCTTTCTTTCTTACTCCTGCTCCTTGTAAGAGTTTTACGACTAAGAGTCGTGACCATAGGAGACTTGGAAATTTCTCTTGGTTCGTGGGTGTGAAGCATTAGAGGTGTTCTAGTTTGGGCACTCGCCACCAAGCAAGAAGGTTTTGATTGTTAGTCTACACGTGAGAAATTGGTTTTCTCAAAGGTTAGTAATTTCTTATTTATCTTATTTATTTTATTGCTTTTATTTATTCAAGTTAAGATCCCTTAGGGTTTAGTTTCCTAATTGCCTTAGATTAATTATTTTGTTATATTCCGCTGCGTATATTAATCTAGTTAGGGAATAGAAAACCCAACAGAAGATAGGGAGGTGGGATCGCGAGAGAAGACATCGAGGGAGCTGGTGGCACAAAGACCTGCAGCAAGTCCCGATATGAGGAGTAATGGTGCTGGGTTAGAGTTCCAACCTTTTGAAGAGTTATCGGTAATCACATTTATTTAGTATGTAATTATGATTTTACCACAAATTATTTTGTATCACTTATATATTTATACCATATCGTTGTAGGAACGCACCGCATGTAAGTTAATCGCGGAATTCGGGTTTGAAAGAAAGCTTGTTGCGAGAGGAAAGGCTCATCCTCGGGGGTCCGAGCAGGTACATGAGGTGTCTATGTCACCAGACCACCTAATGGTACAAATTAAGAGAATTCAGGATGGATTCGGGGAGATGAGACTGCCTAAGCCAACTGCTGGGATGACCGTCTTACAGGAAGCAAAAAACAGTCTGCTTCAGTGGCCATGTTCATTTATTATATTTTCCGAGGTAAGTACACATTATTTATCTCCAAGTATCGTATGTATATTCGTGTGTTAAAATATTTCTACGCATGTCATAAAAATATGCACTTCCATTTTTTTTGTTACTAGGATGGGAGAGAGTCGTCCCCGGAGCCAAGTGAGGAGGATTCAACTGAGGAAAGGAGTACCCTACTGGAAAAATGATACAACTGGATTAGATCAACCTTCTCCATGTCAGGAACAGCAGGGCCCTACCCCTGTACAGGATGATCAGGTTCCAATTAAGAAAAAACGGGTCCCTACAAAATCTGGCAAGCATATACGGGCAGAAAGTATTGAAGCTGGGACGACTATGGGTAGAGTAACGGGGAAGTCAAGTAGACACAAGAAGTCTGCTCTAGAAGCAGATCAAGGAAAGAGTTTGAGGTTGAAGCCAGAGGTTGTGAGAAATGTTTGGGATAAAGCATCTAGGAATCCTCTCAATGAACCAAATTCTGAAAGTGAATCTTTTAAGCCTACATTTGATGAAGCTGGTAGAGCAAAGGCTAAAGACAAAGGAAAAAGGATTCTGGGGGAGCCAGAAAAGCCAACAAAAAGAACTATTCTGGGTACTGGTTTGTTTGAGGATGTGCCACCTAAGGTAGTTGAAAATCCTCCTACTTCTTCTGCTGCATCAGTTCTACTTCCCAATGATGATCTTGCAGCTGCTGCGGCATTAGTTGATGTAGCCAATGCACCAACCCCCACCAAAACTGTTCCATCTTTAGGTGTATCATTCAGAGAGCCTGTGTTTGATAACAGGCCAGAGGGATTAGAGGAGGCTCTGAAAGAAAAGGAAATAGCTAAGGCTAATGATAAGGGGAAGGGACTGTATGTGGAGCCTGAGAAGCCCAAGAAGAAAAAGGATCCTGAGGCCATAAGTGTAGATGTCTATGCTGAGCAGGCAGGTATGATTGCAGTTGATATTGAACCTGGGGTTGTGCGTATTATGACAAAAGAAGAGCAAGTTCATTTTGATCTAAACTTTTCTAAAAAGTATATGGAAGCTCAATGGACTGAATTAACCCCAGCTGAAAGGCAGCTTGAATTGATGGAAATGTTGAAATTAAAAAACCTCATGAGGTAGCACAAAGGCAAGCTAAGCTCAAAGCCAAGCCAAAAACAAAAGCTTAGATGAAACATCATTATGCTAGGTGCTTAAGAGGATCAACTGGTCTGTCGCTCACTGCTCTCAAAAAATGGGATTTTGAATCTTTAAAGAGAAGATATGAAGCAAAACATGAATTTATCCCTAGGGGTGAGGAGACTAGCTACAAAATCCGCAAAAAAAGATAAGCCAGCTGAAAAGGTGGAAAAAGAAAAGAATGATAAAATCTTTATGATATTAGGTAGAAAAAGAACATTCGGTGGAAAACGAAAAGAATGATAAAATATTTATGAGAAAGAATAAAAAGATGGTTATGTCTGAAAGGAAAAGGAAGTGCATACTGATGTGCCTTCAAAAGGATGTTTGAGGTTGGAATGAGAAAATATGAAGGAGAGAGAGGATATGATGACAGCCATCATCTGTTTGAGCATCTGAGACAGATGTATGTGCCTGAGATTGTAATGAGAATATTCATGAGGCCATACTCTCCTGTCACTGTATGCACTATTATGAGCTCTTTTGGAGTGCACCAGTACAATCAACTGGATGGAGGGGTGGGATACTTGATAGTCACAAAATAGAACATGATTTATTATCTACTTGATACAGATTGATTGAGAATGAAAGGATGAAACTTAAGGCTGCTGGAAGAATCTTAAGTTTAGGGTGAGATTGTTGGGTCAGAATAACCACTTGTGCAGATTGAATATTATTCCAAGTGTTTTACACTGCTGGGCTAAAGTGAAGCAGCAAAGAATCTGATGTATGATTTTGAATCAGATCCACAAGAAACAGAACGCATCGTGAAGTGTCTTAATGAGTAAGGATTTTCTTTAACATATAAAGCTAGAAATATGCACATCTTATTATCAAAACTAACACAATCGATCTATTCACTTCATTATTCTCAGTGCATGGAGCGAGATGTATTCCATGTTACCTGGATAAAACTCTCGCTCACAGACCTCAACAACGTTGTCAGGAGGTGGTGTTCATTATTCCAACAGCAAATTCTTATATGATAGGTGCATGAATACTTTATTCTTTTTACATAAATGATTTAGATGCGTTTTGAATGCTTAACTCCTTATGCTAAAATGTTAATATATATTTATAGATGTTGATATGCTAAGTATATATGATAGTTACATAAATATTTATTCTTTATTCCCTTTACTTAAATGATTTAGATTCATTTCGAATGCTAAAATGTTTATATATATATATATATATATATATATATATATATATATATATATATGTTTATATGCTTAAGTATAATAGTTACAAAAATATGCTAAAATGTTAATACAAATCTTTCATGCAAGATCGACATAACTTGATTGAACATTTTGAGATGCGCCTAATGATGAAATCTCATATTAAATAGTTATCATGGTGACAGCAATTAGATTTGTTGAGTTGGCAATCTTAAATCGATTACCACTTACAAGTTTAAGCAACATCGACTGATATGAGATATGAGAGCACTTACTGAGGGGAAAGGGTATCTCGACTACTGTTTTATACTCCCCCCGTCCTAGTTTTATTATCCCCTTTTAACTTTTGGAGTCTTTCTTTGACAACTTTGACCTTGAATATTTTTGTTTGTGTTATATAATACTTGATGCAAAATATATGAATGGATTGGGTTTTGAATGCATTTTCATTGGTATAATTTGCATCAAGTATTATATAACACCCACAAATATATTCAACGTCAAAGTTGTCAAAGAAAGACTTCAAAAGTTAAAAGGGGGCAATAAAACTGGGACGGGGAGAGTATTAATAGAACTGCTGGTGACATGCAGGTTCTAAAAATATTCCTGTGAAACTTTTTTTATTTATAAAACACGCGGTCCACAAAAGAGAACCGTGGACCGATCATAATTTTTTTTATCAAAAATTTTTAGAAGGACCACAATTCTCAATAATGAACCACGAATAGTTACCAGTGGTCTTGAACACGGTTTTAAATTATTAACCATGGTCCGACTGGTTATTAGACCACGAATTTTCATACCGTGGTCCTTTTGCTTTGCAAATAGACTTCTCCCCCCTTAGCCGACCCCCCGATTTCCGTGATCTATATATGATTTTAACCGTGTGCCATTTGGGATTTTGTAGTAGTGACATTCTTATAGTTATTACTAACACATGTGATACTAATTAGTAACACATGTGTTACTAGCTAATATGTGCTTTTATGATTCTGATACTATCACATGTGGTACTGGTTGATAACACATATGTTACTACATAAAAAATTAGAATGTGAGATGTGAGACTTGTTGTATCACATATGATACTTTCTACTACCACATGCGTTAGTGTACAATTTTATGTTTTAATAACTTATTTTACAGGTTCAACACTTACACGAAAAAATCATTTTCATATGTATCAAATGAGATTGAAATAAAAGGAGGGACTTTACACTAGATATTGGATGTCTCCGATGTAATAAAACCATATGTAGGATAACTCTTTGAGAAGCTTCAAGATGCATACGTGTATTATATATGTAACACCCACAATTTAAAAATACGGGTTTTCAAAATTTTTATTCAAATAACAGAGTATTGCGGAAAAAGTCCCAACATAATAAAAATAAACCAAACCAGGTTTAGTCAAAGCTACCACGGTGTTACATAAGTCTCATCAAAACACAGTATAAATGAAAACCGGATAATATATCGTCTAAATTGAATGCCACTAATATAAGTCTCATTAATGAGCTAAAGCTTTAAATTTTGAGTAAGCCCAACTACCCGCCTCGCTCATCACCAGCTCCTAAGTTTCCTAACCTGCGAGTACACAATCGGCAATAGAAAACAAGTGTCAGCTTATAAAGCTGAGTAAGTGTAATGGGTTAAAATACAAAACACTAGTAAAACCCTTGGTGAACAAAATAAATCTTAAATTAGTAATTCAAAAAAGTCATACATTCTCAATAATAATCGACATGGCAACAACAATTAATAATTAAACAACAGCAATAATCAAGCAACATCATCAACATGTAGCACGGCAAGAACACACATCCAAGTCCTAAAAGACGTGCCTACTATTCATCTTTCAACTTTTACCTATTATTTTCGCCTTTCAACTTAATCGTCAATTCATGTAGGGTTAGTCCACTAGCCCACCAAGCACTCTAGGAGTGAATCCATGAGCCTTGGGAAACCAATTGGGGGAAACCTACTATCGCCTATATCGACAATGGCAACATGAATATGTCTAGAATATCATGTGCCCGACAAATGTGTAACCACCTCACGGTAAGCCACTATGAAATCCTTTCGGGATTCATTCGAGATATCTCTACGCCTCGTAATTTTGTTAAAGTTAATTAACACAACTCTCCTTTATCTTTCATCAACTTCAACACAATTAGGGACCCTAACTCATGAGTGCATCCTAAGCATCATATAAGGTTCTAGTGTACTAGCAAACACATATAACAACGAACCAACAATAATCATTACAACACAACATGCATAATAATGTATCAATAAACGGAATTAAAACAACTACCCATAATTGACTCAACCCGCATATCTGTATATCTTTACTCAAGCAACCCAACTATGATGACATTGGTTGAGTTAATCAATCATCTTTAGACACTTAGATAGTAATCAAAAGTATTACGATTTTGATTGTGTACCCGATTTTCACAAACATTATCTTACCTCAACTTGAATACAATTCAATACAATATGATCCTTCTCAAGAGCTTGGATCACCTATACAAGAATTATTATATAATAACCTCTTGTTAAAACGTGTAACATGTATACATATATGACATGATATACTAAACACTTCCCATTTAAATCGTAACTGACATCTCTAGTTTACTAATAAAATAAACTATGGTTTATGCTAGTTAAACATCTGCAAATTCCTACGCCTGACTAGCTACAGGAATTAATTCATCACAATTTTACAATATTAAAATGAAAGAATCGCACGTACTTAAATATGATGATGTTTTAAAACAATGAAGACTCATAATCTGCACACCTTAACCGTCACAACATCTTTTATAGCCAATTAGAAATAATCATCCAATTTAATAACTAATGAAATCATAAGGTCCAATTAATGGTAAACAACAATATGATCTTGCGCAGTAGTCTTATTGCTACCTGTATATGTACGTATAGCCTCTTTAATATTATTGGACCATTCATGTTTTAGTTTGCAAGCAGCCTTACTTCTAAATCTGCAGTAAGACCAATCACTTTTTAGCCTTTTTAATTTTAATTTTGGGAGGAACCAGTAAAGATACTATAGCTCTACTCCTTTGTATTCTTATGACCCCAATTTGTTAAACCTTCTTTCTTTCCCTTTCATACAAATCGTTCCTGTATATTTTAATAATTTTCAATACCCAATCAACTTGATCTTATCTTCTTTACAGTAAGTTGAATTAATATGCTATCATACATACATGCGCATATCTCACACTGCACGTTAGTTTTAAACGCTAAACCAAGACCTCGTACCTATGTGATGATTTAAAATATAACGCAGGCAATACTAAAACAAATTGGTTTGTTAATTACCCGAATTGTAGATTGTGCCTGAACCGTTCAACTAATTACTTCAACACTAAATATCGCAGCCTTTGTTCTAGACCTCCTTTTCTCCTTTGGCACTAAAAAATACGCAGGAAACAATTAAGTGAGGCTAGGGTTATGATCCTTCACTAATTAATCATACAATTTACTTAATAAGTCCCTCAAGTTTCCTAATCATACAATTAGCCAAAAAACTCACCTCTAATTTCCATCTAGGTCCAAGTCTTATATTATTATTTAAAACAATAAAAATACCTAAATAATCCTATCATGCAATAAATTATTAAAATAACTTCTTCTTTTTTTAATGTTACAATTCTCACCTCCTTAAGAAGATTCTGTCCTCAGAATCGGCTCTTTGTCAAACAGGTGAGGATATCTTTCTTTCATGTCTTTCTCCGTCTCCCAAGTCAAGTTTGAACCTTGATTGTGTTTCCACTTGATCAACACTAAGTCAATCATCTTCTTTCTCAACTTCTTTCTCTTCCTGTCCAAGATCTCCACGGGTTCCTCAACTATTCGCTTCTTTGGGTGGACCCGTAGCTCGGACAATGGTATCACACTTTCCTCTTCAGCCAAACACTTTCTCAAGTAACATACATGAAAAGTGTTGTGAATTCCATCAAGCTCCGGTGGCAAATCCAACTGATAAGCTTTCTCGTTGACCCGTTTAGAAATTTTTAATGGTCCAATGAAACGAGGACTAAGTTTACCACTTGTGCACCATTGTTTAATATCACAAGTGTTAGTCAACAACACATGATTGTACGTTACCATAAAAGATTGTGTTTGCTATATACTATTTCTTTTTCCAAAAACTTTACATACTCAAATTGATTTGATATTTGAAAAAATATAGCATGTGTCATAAAACATGTGGTACTGGTTGGTAACAAATGTGTTAGTGATTAGTAATACATGTGTTAGTGACTAATAAAACATGTGTTAGTGATTGATAACACATGTGTTACTGTTTGGTAACACATGTGTTAGTGATTGGTAACATATGTGTTAGTGTTTGGTAACACGTGTGTTAGTGACTGATAACACATGTGTTACTGCATGGTAACACATGTGTTAGTGGTAGTAAACAACGCATCGTCCAATGAAAAAATAACTTACAAACAATTTAGCAAAACCTAAAATGGATCCAAAACAAAAAGGCATTATAACCAGAAATAAGTACATTATAAACAAATCATACAATTCAAAAGCATACCCAAACTGTCTTAACACTTGTTATCCATAACATCATAAAAATTTTAATTTCTACACTAGCTCCGTGACATTTTCTTCAAAAAGATCTCTTGCTTACTTTCTAAATCATCGGCTTCCTTTTTACGGTTTCTGGTGACATATATAAGTTGCTTCTCTATCAATCCCCACGGGTAGACATGCATAAATTGATCTATAAAAGTGTGCACACAATCTTTATGAATATTTTCCTCGTGCAGTAACATGTTTGCAACATAATCGATCCGCAAACGCATAAGTTGCATATTCTGCAGACGACCCTCCTCCTGATCAAGTCCACCCTCGACTGTGTTATAGTAACTAGTAAGACATATGATAGTGATTAGTACCACATGTGATAGTATCCACTACCACATGTGATACTGAAATATAAACTACTTATATTACAAAAAAACATATTAATAATGTGGAAGTATAAAATTACCTAGAAGCTCGTAAATAGGAATTCCGATAAAACCACCAAAATCCCAGGTCTATCGGATATTACTCCTGTTCAATTGAAAGGTAGCTATTCGCCTCACATAATTGGCTTGTTGTGGTGCGAACACTAATCACAAATAACCTTCTAGTGATCTAATAACGACCGCATCATGAACCAACACATTCTCCAACGGTTGTGAATAAACAATAAACAAATATACAAATAACAAACTAGAATAGATAGCAACAATTGAAGTCAAACACATGTCAAATTCATACATTAATTGCAGCATAACAAAGTAACAATGTATGAAGTTAACACATGCCAACTGAAAAATAGTTTTGATAATAACTACTCAATGTAATCATATATGAACTAAAACACATGTCAAACAATAGAGAGAGCATCCTAGTAAATTATCACACTACAAATGAATGAAAAACCTATTGTAACAAGCTGAACACTGAAAGTCATCAAGACTAACAAGCCATAGATTAATACACGAATACATACATACTCTTATATACATACATACAACACCAAAACACATCAAACATACTGAACCATATATGCTTCGTCACGACTCACATCAGGTAATTCCATGATATTGATGGAACCCTTAGGAATACCAAGCACATCATGAACCGACTCACGAGTGACTTTAATGCACAAATCACCAAAATTAATCTCCATACTTTCTGGACCAAAATGATCCACCAGAAAATTCCCAAGTTGACCTGCAATAAAGAGTAACAGAATTGTAAAAAAATAAAAAATGACCCAATAAAGTGTAAAAATGTATATGAAAGTAACAAGTAACACATGTTTATCAACTAGTAATAAATGTGTTATATATGAACAACACAAGTGTTAGCAAGTAGTAACACATGTGTTACTGAATGGTAACACATGTGTTTGCCATTAGTAACTCATGTGTTAGCCATTACTAAAACATGTGTAAGTAATGTACAGAACCTAAGCAAAAGCCACAAAACATAATATAATTTACAACACCTAAGCATAAGCTAAAAAACAGAATATAATTTACAACCAAGGCAAAAGGGAAACAAAAATACGTGGAAGATAATTGATTGGAAATTTGATAAAGGCACCAAAACCCATGTCTTGAAGACACTGTTTCTGTTCAAAAGACGGATTCTTCGTAGCCTTAAACATCTGAGTTGGTGTGGTTCGGATCCGAGTAGATGGAAGACTTGAAGCTTCCTCTTCACCGTCTTTTTTTGAAATCTTCTTCGGCTTCAAAGCGTTCTTCTCGCTCTCATCTTCAACATGTACCTTCCGTTTTCCACGTACTTTCTTACCTGTCGCAGCCTCCATCACAATATCATCATGGCAACTTTTTTTTTTAGACTTCTTGTTGTCTTTCTCCTCATCTTTGCACTTCTCCGCATGATTCTTATTCTTTTTCTCAACTTCTTCAGATTCCTTCTTCTTTGCTTTATCAGCCTTCTTCTCCTGTTCGGCTTTCTTCAGCTCCTCATCCTTCTTTTTTGGTTCAGCATCACAAACATGCTGCTTCTTTCTATCCGCTTCTTCACATGCTTTTTTCTTTTCTGCCTCCCCCGCATCTCTCTTATCTTTATTAGCTTTTCTCTTTTTCGCTTCCTTCTTTTTAGCTTCATTTTCTGCAGCCTTCTTCACTTTCACCTCAGCAGCCTTCTACATCTCATCATCTTTCTTTTTTGATTCGGCTTCAAGAGCCTCCTGCTTCTTTCTTTCGGCTTTCTCAGTATCTTTTCTCTTATTTAAATGGTCGGCAACGTTCTTATCTTTCTCAGCTTTTTTACCATCCTCGTCCTTCTTTTTAGCTAGTTCCTCTGCTACTTTCTTATCCTTCAACTCATCTGCGGCTTTTTTTTTAACCTTTTCTCCCGCGGCCTTCTTTTTCTTCTCTTCCAGATCAGCAACTTTCTTTCATTTGGCCTCCTCGGTAGCAACCTTTTTATCAGCCGCGGCCTTCCTTTTTTTGTTGCAGCATCACCGTCCTTTTCATTTGGTGATACAGCTCTTGCAGCTGATGCTTTTGTTAGTCCACCTCCTTTAATAGCCTTATGATTTTGTCTCGCAATTTTTTTTTCATTATTTAAAACATTAGCAAGTGTGGAGAACGAGGAGGACATCTGAAAAAACACAGAAGAAAAAACAAATATGTGTAAACAGATTATCATAGCACAAAATAACACATATTTATAAGTAAAAAATGTTTAGTGTTCAATTTCTAAGTATAACAGAATGCTAACATATGTGATACTATCTACTACCACATGTGAGTCAAGCTACAAACACATGTGTTATTGCATAGAAAACATATATGATAGTTAGCTAAAAATGTGTAAAACTATGGAATTACTCACATTCAGAGATAACAAAAACATATCTAACCAAAACACAGATGCAAGCAACTATAAAAAACATGTTATTAAATACATGATGTTAACCTTGACCAACAAAATCACTTTTATTTAGTTTTTTTAGGACTTTTGATATAAACCTGTAAACCATAACATACCTAATACCATTTGCAGAAACTAAAAACATTATAAAACAAAACTAACACGTGTGTTAGCAAAACCCTAATTTCAATCCAATCACATTTACACAGATAACATACAAATACAAGATCAAAAAAGCAACATATAACGCAAATATTAACATATTAAACGCAAAAAGCAGAAAGAATAAAAATCAAAAAAACTTACGCAATGGTACGGCTCTAATAGGTCGAGCTTCAATCGAACTTGAAGAAGTTCTTCCTAACGCAATCTCATCACGAATATCCATTTACAAGTTACTCCGGTTACAGAGATACATGCTATTTCGATTTGGAACGATGTTGATAACTAGGATTTGTTAAAAATGACTTTTCAGTAATAATGGCACCGATAGAAAGTTTAATCGAAGCAAGTAGATGAAAAAAAAGAAGATTATAGCTTCAAACAACGTTGATATGTTGATTTGATGAACAAAATTTAGATATCTAGGGTTAGAGTTTTGAATCGCCAGAGAAAACGAAAGGAACGAGAGGGAGAAGTTCTGTGAGTTTTTTTTATTTTTTGAACAAAAGTGAAAAAAGGGTTTAATTAATTAACTGTGTATTTACCATTATACCCCTCCACCCAAAATTTAATTTATTTTGATTTTTTTAATTAAAAAATGAGGTATTAATATGGACCCTTGATTTGATTAATCTGATGGCCCAGATTGATTCCCCCATTCTCACTTAAAATGGGTGTACTCATTTGAACCCTACTCTAGTTTTATTATTATTATTACTAGTTTAGGACCCGCGAAATTTGCGGAATCTTCCATGAAAAATACTTAAGTCCCCGTATCTATAGCCGTATAATTGTTATTATCTTGAGTTTTATATACTATATATACAAAAAAATTATATATAATAAGGTAATGTACATATCAACGGGTGAACCTTATACGATACGCTAGTATATTTGGATTTTTCATAATTATTACATTTAAATTTTATATGATATGAAAACATGAAATTGTTCATTATCTTGTACGTACCGAAACTTTGAATTTGTTAAATTAAAAAGTTAGATTGTTAGCTTTAAGATTTGAAATTTTGAATAATATAGTTTATGGTATTTAGGTTTTATTTATTTGTTGTGTTTCAAATTTGCATTGTTTTCAATAACTAAATTTTTTTGTTTGGCCAAAGTTACATACATGTGGATAACCGAAACTTGAGAGTACATATGAATAGCCAATGGTTAATAGTTAATACTAATTAGGTACCCAACAAGTATTGGGCTGGGTATGGGCACAAATATTTTAAACAGGTATGAGTACAGATACACTAAAACCCATCGGAACCCGACCCGTGACCATCTATAATCAAGCATTGTAAATTAAAAATTGAAAAAATAATTCAAAAAGGGCGGTGGTATGGGTACAGATACATTATAACCCATTGGAACCCAACCTATTGACATCCATAATCCAAGAATCATAAATTAGAAATTGATTAAAAAAATTAAAAAAGGGTATTATATAATAATTTAAATCACTGACCGATGGAATGAAGACATGAATTTTTTGAAATTGAAATTAACTTATTGAGGCTTTTTTTCATGAAAAAAGAATAAACAATATTGTAGGAAGAGTTTGAATTAAAAAGTAAATAATAAAGCAGTTATTAAATTAAAATCTCCATAAAATATTTGGAGGATTATGTACGATTAAAGAAAATACAGAGGATTTATATTGTAAATATTGAAGGGTTTATATTGTAAATATAGAATGGTATATTAGTATTTTAGTCACATAAAAATGAGATTAATGATGTCATTAAATAAATGAATGGTTAAATCTTAATTGTTGATCTTCATCTTGGTTGTTATTATTTCAAGATTTTTCTTTTAATATATACTAAATAAAAGACCCGCGACAACGCGAGCTTTCATAATTTTATTTGTAGTTTTTTAAAGGTTAAATGATGTTTTAATTTGTTTAGTTAATTTTAGGATATATTTAGTAATCTAATTTTGTTATAACTTTTCATACTAAATGATTTGAACAAAAAGCAACCTGCATTGATATATGTCAGAATATCCGATTTCAAAACCACAAACGAAATTATTATATTTCAATCATGTGAATATGTAGCAACACTATATATAACATTATTGGGTTAGCATTCGTCGACATGTTATTCAAATAACACGTAAGGTTTTGTTACATACAATAGGTCTCAAAAACACGCCGTGCCTAATATGTTCATGGGGATATGAATAGATTACACGTTGAGTGAATATACAAACGTAGAAATAAATTGTTGGTTGCAAATGTCAAATCATCTAGCAACTCATATATTTGAGAAAAGGGTTAGTAATTAGGATTAACACATGAAATTACAAATACAAAGTCAACAATAATGAAAATAGTAGTAACAAACAGTTAAAAGTGGTTAAATAATTACCAAACAACAAGATTTTGTGAAACAATTTGAGCTTTAACAATCAAGCCTGCGTAGGGCCTGCTCTCAAATAATAACATAAGGATCGAGATAACATGACATGTCCTTTAGCCACAAAATCTGATATTAGAAGACGAACAACAGCCTGTTTGATGAACTTCTTGTCAGTTGGAGGTCCTGTTTAATTAACTACATTTCAAATAATGATCTCTAAGTAGACTATTCAATTATATACGAAGGTGAAACGGAAATTATGTACTAACCTTTAGCTTCCTACTTTGTGTACCTCCGTGAAATCTAACATATAAATTTACACTCTTAATAAGATAAAGTCTTACCTCTGTTTTGGTATCCGTTAAAATGATATAAAACAAAATCGTGCATTGCTAATTAATATATGATCAAAATCTAGACAATCAGATAAAATAACTAACCAAATTCTTTGTTGAACCTATTTAATTTGTGGCACTTTATAGAGCAGGTAGTGTGCAGTAAGTAATAGTAGCATTATGCATCAACTTCCAATTTAGTCCTTCATCTGAAACCAAGCCTGAACAACCAAAACAACGAATAACACTGAAAGTATACCGTGAACTCTCAAATGAATTTATTCATCAAGCACAAATTTAGTTAAGTATCACAACAAAGAAGGATAAGTAATCATAATTAATACCTGGTTGTTGAAGGCAGTCACCAAAAACACGAAGACGAACGATTCATATCGATCTAAAATCAATCGTTTGGATTATGCTTAAATTGAAACCTGAATTGAATCAATCGAACATTATCTCCAGTCAGCGATTAGGTATTGAAGAATTTAAATCTTTGAGAAGCAAAAGTGTGATGAGAGTAATAATTGGTAAGCTGAATTCCAAGAATTGATGATTGGCGATGAGGATGAAGAAGGAGCGGAAGTAGTGCTTGGTTACTGTTATTGTCATCATGGAAAAAGAGAGTCCAAACCGGATAAAGAACACCACATATTAAAATGTAGTTGTATATGAAAATTAAACCAACAAAATAAGTGCAAATATAGCTTGAGTCAACCAATTATATATGAAACTCAGAAGATGCTTTTGATAATCATCAATTACATATGTAATCCAATAAATCATACCTATCCAAGTGCAAGATGCATATTACTAAATCCAGATGCATGATCAATTTAAGAACATCCCATAGGTTAATTAGGTCACTATTGGCAACATAACAAATGATAATACCATATAAAATGTGTAAACGGAAGAAATGGGTTCTATTTTGAGAGGGTTCATAAACTGGAAGATTCTACTTCTCACATTTTCTTACCAACTAAGTGTTCAATACAAACTAAACATAAGACAGTGCACAGACATGTAGCACTTTTATATATGCTAAGAGCTAATTTTTTGTCTTACAACTGCATACAGAAGGTCACAGTTCTTGTAAAAGAAAAAAAAAATTGAAATCTAAACAAACTTAAGTATTCATTTAAAAGGCCAAAAACTAAAACGATTAAGATATCAACAATTAATGTCACTAGAAGTATTAATCATAAAACCATGTGTAGTTATGGACGAAATTCAGGAAGATCATCCATCTATTAACTGGTTACAAAACATAAAATAACCACAATATAATAATATAGGCATTTTATTCGATGACTTTTAGTTTTAGTTTGAAGCATTTAGTTACACCTTTAGTTTGTTAATTGTTATTAACGCCATATATATTCGAGTACCTGAAAGACTATTCTTGAGTGTGCCGTTCGCATTGTACTCATAAACCAGCATTTGTGCTCCCTGATATATAAAAAAAAAAAAGCCAATGAGCCATACAACATTTTTGTGATAAACTCTTGAAAGAAGCTCGATCTCAATCATAAAATCGAAGCCACCGTGTGTTGATCCTTGCTGAGCTCCTTTTATGGCAATTAACTGCACATTCGGAAGACTTCATTTATATACCTACACATTTTTCATCATATTGATTAACAACTTATATGTCAATTTAAAGCCTACATAAACACACACTTCCCATATCCTTTGTTAGTGTATTAAGTTCTTCAAAGGTGAATGATGTTGCTCCTTTCAACTAAGTAACACCCCCAACTTCCACTGGTGGGATTCTAGGGTGCTGCAAGTCGTACCAAATCCAATTCGATAAGCCTTAACCGAGCTCCCAATGAACATCACATGATTAACAAATCAAAAAATATAAACAAACCATATCAAACAATCAAAACACCTAAACTAATTTAACTGAATAAACGATGCAATAAGATAATGAATAGTAAAAACTAACCTTAGAAAACATAGCAAAACACCCTTCAACAAATCTATACATATCGCTCTTTTTTCCAATACTATTGTAAATCGCTCATTGATAAATTTCGCCCATAACCTGCGTACGGAGTCGGAAAACTTGAATTTCAGTATGTAATCTGATTTTGGATTGATACGGTATTAGTAGTTAAAATTTGAAACATGATAAATGAACGTTATTCAACAAACTGAAATACATATCAGATGAGAATCAAATCAAAGAAATAAGCACGAGTTTGATTAATTACTTTCATACCAGACGATGCCTTAATCACCTCTACCAACAGGGCGAATAGGAGGAACATATTTTCTGAAAACTTCTAATAGGTTACCGTACACATTGTACTGAATGTAGCGACCACCTCCTTAAATATGACTTTGTCGGTGTTGTCGGAATTAGGCTGTGATGAAAGTGAAGTTAGGGTTTAATGGAGGTTTGAAGGTAGCGAAGTTAGGGGGTGTTTGGGAGCCTTATTTGCTTATTACTTATAAGCAATGGCAAAATTTAAAGTTATTCTATCACAAATAAGCTCCTCAAACACCCATCTAGGTTTCTGAGTTGACGTAAAAAGACGAACAATACGGAGGATTTTAGGGGCAGATATCCGTGTTATTATTTTTAATCAATTATTAATATTTAATTTAAATATTTATATAAAATAAATACAATTAAAGGTTGGAATTGCTCCAAACTATTTTGCTTTAAGGATATGTTATATTATACTGTAGAAGATAAATAAAATATAAGATAGAAGATTATTATTATTATTATTATTATTAGTAGTATTATTACACAGTAATTTTGTTGTTAAAAATTCCACCAAGTAAGCATAAAAACTAAAAAAAGTTAAGATGGAACCAAATGAGGGGAGTTTAGAGCAGTTATCTCAAACTAGGTGGTGAATAATGTAAATTAACCTTAACAAACGATTGCGCCGAGCACCGTTAGGGTTTAGGGTTTAACATTTACCCCAAATTGCACCATTGGTCCAATTCTCCATATGATGACGATTTTAAACAGAAATTGTAAATTAAAATCAAAATCAGGATATCTTCTGCGAAGGTTAACTACCTCGAATTCACGTCGTATTGAAGATGAAGGCGATTGGTTTTATTCAACGGAATGGTGGGGCAACGATAATTCCGACGAGGACAACACCGTTTTCCGTACTTTTTCCGAGTATGGAAACGGCGTCGTTTCTGTTGTATCTTCTCATTCTTCCAGACCGGTATATTCTCACTCTCTATTTATTATTATACATACCATTTGTTCTATACATATCAACATATTAAAATAGTATATATGTGTAGAATACAATGTTTGGCGCCTTGGGGGCTGCAAACAACTCGAGCTCGATCGAGTCAAGCTTTTTTCGAGTTTGAGCTTGAAAGCTATATCGAGTTAAGTTCAAGCTTTTAAGTACGATTCTCTAGAATTTTGTATTAGGGGGGAAAAGGGTAAAACCGACCCTCTGGCGGCTCCCACTGATCGGTCCCATGGCCAACATGGGAGAGCTGAATCGCATAATCAGTGGTTAAAGTAACGTGGGGATGGGATTGAACCCATGACCTCCGCAGACTGCAATTATGTTGCATATTCCCCACCACTAAGTTACCATTGTGGGGACAACATATATGCGGTATGATATTGAATATAATTCTAATTCTAAATATATATCAAATGATTTTGACTATTAAAAGTTAATATTTATATAAAAGTTTGAGGTTTTCGAGCCACTTTGAATCATTTTCGAGCCAAGCTCAAGCGTGCACCATGAAAGCTCATCGAGCTATCGATTGCGCTTGAGCTGAACCTTGGGCATGTGTCATAGTGATGTGTACATATTTATAATATCTTTTGTTTGTCATGAATTGGCACCAGAATGAAAGTCAGTGGTACAAGACTGAAAATTGGCTATCCCAACGCTATGCAGAGCTACATCCAAACGGTGATGTGAATGAGCATTTCGGAATTCTTGGGTATGAATGGCGTACACTTCGGTTTAATGATTTTACTCGACAAAGTACGGCTAAAGTTATGTTGGCTTATAAGGAATCAGATCCTCGATCTGTATTCTTGAGACAAGAGCCACATTGTTTGGCTGTTCCATGTAAGTTCCATTTAAATCTACCTTTATATTAAGTTTGTTTTAGTACTATCATTTTATTGAGTTTGTTTTAAATTTCAGATCTTAAAAGTATGGTATCTGCTGGACTGGCTTCCCTTTCATGTAACTATGATCTGCTAAGTTCTGTATATGGGAAGAATACTTTGAAGGTCTTATGCGTCGGTCATGGTGGTGGAAGCTTACCTTTATTTTTGGCCTTTAAAATTCCAGGTTAGATGGATATATACTCTTGTATAAAAATTTATGGGGTTGTTATGCATCTTGCCAAATTAAGTTGCAAGTAAACAAGCAATTTTGTTGGCCGGATAATTTTTTTAGCCCAATAAGGTAAGTAAACATCCCCTTAGTTTGAAAACTTTCAAATTCGTTATGCAGTTGAAGATAATATCTGTCGATAGCAGTCTATTCTTGATTGCGATACCGTTGCATTTCTATTAGACCACTCCCAACTGTGACACAAACTGATGTAACAGTTTGTGCCAAATCAGCGCCACGTCAGCACTTTTCAAAACTGACACTACACTGCCAACAATAAACATGACTTAAGTTTTTTCTGGACCCACATTTTCAATATACCTTTATCTCTATACACTAAAAAAAAGCGACGCTCGTCACCAAACCGACGCCAAAATGACGCCATGGTGCCAATGGCATCACTAAACTGACGCAGAAAATGATGGTGAAAGTGACGAAGGCTGGGAGGGGTCTTAGAGGCGAAGTCTCAACCTCTTACTTATGTAATGCTTGATTTGGGTTAATTTTTCATCTCTAACAGGTTAAATAAATAATAAGTTTAAAGGTAATGCATTGAGACTTTGAGGGTCTCCCAAAGTTTGTTTGTAATGCAGAAAACATCATATAATTTGGCAAAAAGTGTTTTAGGTCAACCTGACCAGGTCCGCCCATTTCGCCACTGCTGATTTTTCTGATGTTTCTAATTTTCATGGGATAACTTTGTCAAATTTTAATAGTAGTTTCGGCCAATCTGTGGATTTTTCTTAGGTGCCATAATTGATATAGTAGAAATCGACCCTGTTGTTGCTTACGCTTCAACCCGAGCAATGGGGTTTCCCACTTACTCAATTATGAACCAATCTGGGGAGCGTTCACACTCAAAACCAGATCTTATGGATGCAGTATTGTGGAAAGGCGTTCACGAGAGATTACTCCTGCATGAATCCGACGCGGAGCATTTCATTACAGAAAATACCAACATCTATGACATGGTATATGTAGATGCCTATGATGGTGAGGACATATTTCCTCACAAATTGTGGGACTCGAATTCTGTATTTCTCAAAGCCTTAGGGGAACGACTCCATCCTGAACATGGAACAGTAGTGGTAAATCTTCATTCAGATACTGATGTTTCAGAAGAACCTTTACTTCCAATGGGTAAGTATGTATCTCAAGTATGCAAAGCTTACAAGAAAGTGATATTAGATGATTTTGAAAGAAATTCTGGTTTGGCATTTACGGTTAACGTTCCTTGGGTTTGTAATACATCTCTTGTGGTTTCTAGGGGTTTTAGGAACGGTACAAAGGATATCTTTTTAAATGATCTTATATCAAAATCACTGAAAGTTGAGAACATTCTGAACTTGCCTTTTTCATGTTTACAGTATATGAAGACAGGCTTTACTTTTGTTGAATAATATTCGGATTCTTGAAATTGATATCTTTTTTTTTGACATTCAGAAATCCAGTTTTCATATTATTGTTTGAGCACTAGCTTGGATCTTTTCTGAACGTTCAAATTCCATGCTCATCCACTAGTTTGAATTGTTTGTTATAATTTCTGATTTTAGCTTTCATTCAAAAATTCAGTAATTGAAGATTTGTGGCGAATGCTTTTGTTTTAGGTATTGGATGGGAAATAACGTTATTGTATTTGTAGCCATGCATTATAGCCTACTAATTATTTGTATAAAAATACTTGCAACATTTATAAGGTTAACATGTGTTGTCCTTATAGAAAAAGGAAACATAGTAAGATCTATCATTAGTAAAAGTAGTGTTCATAACTTTTGACATGAACTTTGAATTTTTTTCTCCTGCGAGAGTTGTATAGTTGTATATCTATCAATTAGTGTCGAAAGTGATTGAAGAAAAACTGAAAATATTCATAGCCTTTTGAAGTCAAAAGTTAAATTTTCGTGATACCATTAACTTGTACACTTTTCTCCATGGGAAATTACATAATGCAAGTATAAAGCATTATATGTGCAAATATGGTTTTATGAACGAATAGATGCCAACGGTGAACGCAAAGAATGAAAGCGTTTCAATCGTCCAGCAGTACAGCTATCCATGGTGTAAATGCTATGCCCAATTAAAAGTGATGGAGGGTTACAGGTTCATTTAGGATTTAAGGTATTGGTAGAATCCTCCTGAGTTGGAGTAACAAGATAGTGAAAGAATTGAAGAGAGATTTGTGGAACTAAATGAGTAAATAGGTCAAAGTAGTAGTAGACTCGGTTTTCTAACTTCGGTGTTGTTTGATTTTGCAAAAAATATCTTAAAAACCTCTTTCCTCTTAATATTCGGATATAGTTTTGACAAAAACCTCCTCAAATAACAAACACCACCCTAACATTCTATTTAATGTATTTTTTAGACTAGAACTTTTCCTAAATATGCACGTGCTTACTAAATTGATACCTTAGGACGTGGGTCGGTCCCTACAAAAATACGGAGTAGCAAGGAATCATATGCATAGGCACTTATTATTATTGTCATCAATCAAAGAGTGAATATGACATTCCAACAATCAAAGACTCTAGTTACCATACAAACAACCTTGAGTCATTTAAGCTTTTGGGAGTAAATGAATTTAACTTTAGTTTTCTAATGAACTCCTTTTTTACCCACCCATTCACACATTATCCAAATTATCTGTTCTGTTCCATGGGTTGTGTTGGATTTGGATTTAAGAATGAGCAAATGGAAATGATAGATGGTGTTTGGTTTGATGGTATGGGTAACACTGTAACACAATTATTAATCATCTCCCTAAAACTGGGATTCTTTCAACCCGTGAAAGAGGATGGGTCTAGATTGATAGGGGTGAGCTTGGTACCGTACCGGTACCGAACCGAACCGGTTGATACCGGTTTGTTTTTGGCCTCAAATCAAATACCGAATACCGTACCACTTGTATCGGTTCGATACTGATTCGGTACCGATGCAGTTTCGGTTCGGTTTAGGTATTTTGGTGTGCATGTACCGTACCGGTACTGAACCGGTTGGTACCGTTTTTTTTTTCCCCCAAATCAAATACCGAATACCGTACCGCTTGTATCAGTTGATACCGGTTCGGTACGAGACCAGTTCGGTTTCGGGATTTCGATGTGCATGCTCATCCCTAGTCTAGAAACATGTCCCCATTCTCATTTCACCATGTTATCATACTCGTAATCATAGTGATTCTTGACCTCGCTTAATTTTAATTGGGTCTAGGATTTTTGTACCTCATTCTCCTAGATTTAAAATAAATAAACTTGAGATGATAAAAGGCAATCTTGGAAGAAAAAAAAAGATGGACAGGATAAACAAGCACATGGCATTAAGCCATAAAGGGCCAATGTCTCACATACATAAAAATATAAATAAAAAAAAAAAATTACATCTTTCCTTCATCTTTTCCACCATTAACAAACATTCTCCCTATATGTAAATATACCAAAATATATAACCCAAAAAACCTATTTGCCTTATGGATTTGGAAAAGACCAATGAAAGAACCCACCTCAAAAATTGGATCTTTGGTTCTTTTGAAGAACACCAATCTCCTCTAGTCCTCCACCTTTCAATAATCTAATCCAAATAATATAAAAAATACATTAGTACCACTAGTAAAAGAAGAAAAAAAACAAAACCATTCTGATAATCAAGTTTCTAGCTTTTACTTACCATCATGTTTCTTTGCTAAATTTTTAACAAATAGTAAACATATTATTATAAATCCAACTCCTGCTGCCCCTCCTAAGATAATTGCCACTGTTTTCCCAGTATTTGACCCTGTCTCTACAATGATATAAACTCAAGTATTAACATCAAAGACTATTTAAAAAATGACATTAATCACTTGTTTAGACATACCTGGTGAAGAATAAGATGGTGAAGAATATGATGAAGAAGAAGAAGAAGATGATGATGATGAATATGGAGATGAATCATATGGTGATGATGATGATGATGAAGATGATGATGATTTTTTGGGATTGGGTACTCCATTAGGATAATAACTAAAACTAATAAAACATCTATGTAAATAAACTTGTCCAGAAATTGAACTCCCACATTCAACTTGTACTCTTTGAACAGCACTTTTAACACACTCCCCACAATCAGAAGTCCCTAAATCACCTTGACATTGACCCAAAACATAAACAGATTCATAATCATTTGTGTAAAATCCACCATTCCCATTTCCAATACCATTTTCCAAATTTGTTAATGCAGAATCCCTTCTTTCTTCAAACCCAACCCCACCATTACTTGTTGACCCACAAGTTTTGTAAAGCATTTCCATCCCAGAAATTTGGGCAAACCCTGAAACTTCATAAAGCATATAACAACCCAAAAGTTGCAATCTTGCAGCAACAGTTTTCCCACAAAGTTTGTCCATCAAGATTGGTAGTCTGCTTACACAGTTGTAACAATCAAGATTGCTTAAATCACCTCTACATTGAAAAAGACCATAAATTGAAGCTTGCCCACTACCACTTGTTGTCTTAAAAAACTTTGCTTTTGAAGATTGTTGAATTAGGGTCCCAAAAATGGCAGAAAGTGCAGATGAGTAAACCCCATTTGGGTCTTGAAAAGTTTGTTTTGCACAACCTTTGTATACTAAGTTTGTGTTATCTGGTGCAGATTTAACAAGTGGAATGATAATAAGAATCATATATGAGATGAGGTATAAGGGTTTTTTGGGCAACTGAGTATGCATTTTTGAAATGGTTATTGAGTTGATTAAATCATGGGTTTTGGGAGAGATTTGATGTGGGGGTTCTTGATGTTTGGTAAAGCAGTGGTTTTGATTCTTGAAGTAGTTTTAGGTTTTGGGTTTGGCCCTACCACCCTTTTTTAACTTTTTGAGGATGTTGGATGTGAATAAGGTATGAGTATATCATATTTTAACAACAGTGCACATCATGTGAATATTAAATATGCTTGTAAGAGCACTTGCAGGGGTGATGGACATTCTGGGACGTTCTGGGTGCTACATCAGCGTCGATTTCACGTCAGCATGTGCAGTGGTAAGCCCAGAACGTTCATCATCCCCCCTTGGCCCCACCATTTTCTTTTAATTTTGATTTATTTTATAATACAAACCAAATAAAAAGGAATAAAATAATCGTGGGCCCCACGAAAACGCCCCGACGCTCCCCTGTGCTTCTCCGCTCGACGCCCTGAGAACGCCCCATTGCCGGCGTTCTGGGCGTTCTGAGTTGCCACCTCTGCCAGCACGCCTGCGTTGCAGGTGGTCTAACTAGTGTTCATGTATTGAATGTTTAAACTTAAATTCGTAGTAAGAATCTTATTAAGAGCTCTTTGGTTCAAATATCTTTTGATAAACATATTCGGGTGACTAGGGAAAGTGTTCCGAAACGGCCACTAGATTACCTAATTACGCCACATGTATACGACTCAGAAAAGACTCGTTGTCCCGTAATAATTTGAACAAGAAGTAGCTCTCCGGTTTTAGTATTTTTCATAATAGTTTTTGTTTATAAAGTTATTTCTAAACTATATGAAAGTCCCGTACGCGTAGGATCTGATCGGATCATTTAATCAATTGCAAGTGCGGAAATCAAATAATTGATAATCAAATCACGAACACACGATTTTTATATAATCTTTGTATATATTCACGCTTGAATAATAAAGATTACAAGATACAAACTCTTCTCTCTGTCTCTCTCCACGCCTCACTCTCTAAAACGTCCAACATACAAATGAACCATAACACGCCTATTTATAGGTTGTCCAACCCCTAATGCGACACTAGCCAAGTGTCGCATTCAGCGACACTGACCAAGTGTCGCTAAACTATACTTGGACAAAATCGTATTCACTAATTGCACTTCTCGTTTACAACTCGATTATACAAACTTTAACACTTCACAAACTAAGACTAATTAACATTGACGAGTACAAACGTTGACCAACTGACTGACACACAGAAATGCACCAACAAACTCCCTTATGTCAGCAGCTTGGTCAAATAAGCTTTAATTAGTCTGAACCAACTAACTTCTTCATGTCTTCAACAATTGGAATCTCCCCCATTGAGATAGCATGTGTGACACGCGTCAAATTAGGACTAGTAATTAGTGTCTAACCAAGTGTAATACATGTAATTAGTTCTGTGTTAGGCTAATTAATGTATCAATATATATATATTGTTGAATATATACAAGTATGCGATTTGATTAAATCGTACAAGTTTCAAATCGAATGCAATTCGATTCAATTAATACAGATGTTGGTGAACAATTTTATTAAATAATATGACATTATTTAATAACTTTGTTTTATCTAAAATATTATTTAATATTTCAACTCAAACTCGTATCGTACAAACAACATTTACCGACACTCAAACCGTCACTTGCCTACTAACGCCTAACACTTTTATTCGACACTTCTAGCAACACTTCCTAAGTGTCGCCTATGATCAGAAACCGGCACTCGAACCCGACACTCCCTAAGTGACGCCCCCCCCCCCCCCTTATGCGTCACTTCTTCAAGTAACGCTAATAATTCAGAAACCATCATTTTATGCGACACTTTCTAATTATCGCCCAAATTTTGGAAGTAACGCATCAAGTGTCGCTAAAAACAGAAAGTTTAAAACTCATATTTCACTAAGTATTGAGGCTGAAATTTGACACCCCATTTTACCAGAATTCAAATCCCAAGTGCATTTTCAATAAAGCAATGTAGTAGAAATAAAAAATTTTCAATAAAGCAATGTAGTAGAAATCAGCTCAACCCCAACAAGGGGCTCAGCCCCTTGGACCCCACCAGGAGTTGCCACCCCTTGGACCCCGCTAACCAGGGGCGCTGCCCCCGGACCCCCGTCATTAACGGGCTTCGCCCTTACCCTAGGGTCATGAGTAACAGTGTTACATCTAAACTTTCACACCAAGTGTTAAACTTGTATAACATCAAACACGAATGCGATATGACTTCTAAAACACATTGGAACTTACTTTTTAAGTATAACACTTCAAAATCATAAAAATAATAATGAGATTATTGATACAACCAATTCACCGACGGGCCGTACACGTTTTCAAAACACAATCAAATCAACCAAGTCGTAGTAACTTGGACAAGTCAAACAACCAAATCGTAGTAATTTGGATAATTCAATCAACCAAATCGTAGTAATTTGGACATTCTAAGTTGGACGAACAACTACAAGGGCAGTCTTTCGAGATGCCTACTCATGTTATAACCTGTGAGTCCCTAATCACTATTATGTTAGTGATTATGAATCGTTAACAGTGAGTTAATTGTAGAAGGGGGGGTTGAATACAATTAAAAACTTTTCTATTTTAATGTGTTAACTTGTTTAGCAAGTTTTTAACCGTATTAAAGTGACAACAATATGAACACAAATATATAAGTAAGATAAGCAGTTCAGTTGCTGATGCAATACTAGCTGAAAGATAAATTCTTTTATTGATAAAATTTATCTATTGTTGATTGCGGAATAGATTAGCCAAAGCTAATCTAAATCAAACAATACAGCTCTTACAAAAAGAGATGAGCAGTAGTGGACAAACACGCTAACTTGCTCACTCGCTGAGGTGGACTAATAGTGGACAAACACGCTACTAGTTCACTCGCTGGTGTTGTTTGTATTTTAGACAAACTAGTTACTGACAAACAAGTAACAATACAAACAATCGACACAAAATAGAGTACAACATTCTACGCTATTTATAGACGCTGAAACCCTTAAATTCAGGATCTGGAAGGACACGTGTTGCTGCTTGATTGGTGAGGTAGTTGAGATGTGATACATCATGGTTCGACATTCTGTCTTGGGAAATATCACCTTGTACCATAAACCAATCAGATGCTTCCACGTTACTCTTTTCAAGTTACGAGGAACACGTGCTGCGCCGTAATAACGCCGAATGTCAACTCCTTATTTAATGCGGCATTTAATGCTGTAGTCACTGATAGATATATCAATCCTCCTCATTCTCGATGCGAGCTAACATGCTCTAAAGAATGACTTGAACAGCTAATCTTCAGTGACTTCTTTTATTTAGCAGAAAGAAGAACTCAAGAAGACTTGGAGACTCTCGCTGATAGATGAGTATCAGCGACACACATAGTTGAGTCTTTGATCTTTATAAGTTCTTCATCTTTCGCTGGTCTAAGATACGAACAGCGATCATGAGACCTTCAGCGACAGGAGCTTGACTTGAATCATTTTCTTCATGGAGAGTTCTCTTATTGAGTAGGACAGAGACTGTGAATATAAGACATGATCAGTGACTTCACATTATCAGCGATTAATGACTTCAACGATTTCCTATATAATCTCCCCCTTAATCCTTGTGATCAGTGACCACTTGAGTTCAGCGATCAGTGACTCAACAATCTCCCCCTAAATGGTTTAAGTCAAAGCTCCCTTAGACAAACTAGTTGCAGAAAGATTTAGTCTGTGATGATAAGTTGGTTGCTCAGAGACTCGTACTTGTAAACTTTTGTTGCTGAAAGGTTTTTAGTCTCTGATGGTAGGTTGGTCGCCCAGAGACTTGTACTTGTAGATTTTCTGTTTCAAGCCTCATTTATATCATGAAATAAATATTTACAAGAGACTAACTATTACAAAAGATCTAGTTTATTTATCTCTCCACATCTCCTCCTCTTTCACTATGCCAAGCTCAGCTTCAAGTTCATACTTGTCTTTGGAGGGCAGGTATCTGAATTTTCTTGCCAAGGCTTCATCGAGAATAGCTTTTCTGATTTTTGAATTTGTAGGAAGCATGCTAGCTAACCTGATTAGGTGTATGAGTTGTTCTTGATCAACCTTCTCAAGTTCAGCTTCTCTCTGAAACCTAAGGGCACCATTTAAGTCCCTGTATACCAGACCCTTCTCCCCCTCAATGACTTCATGTCCTTCAAGCTTTGGCACACCAGCAGGGATAGACAGATTTAACCTTGAAGTGTTGGGGATTCGATAGATGCTGCTAGTGCTTGACCTATACCTCGGGCTTGGTGGCTGAACAATCTCTTCACCATATGTGACAGTATCTTCTGGTCTGAGAAGTTGCAGCGACACTATCTTCTGATATAGCCTATCAATCTCTTTTAGGACATCAGCTTTAGCTGCACTTGTAGAGTGGCTGATAGCAAGCCTGATTTCATTCCATTCCTCTCTGTGCAGCTTGCATACTTGATCAAGTAGCATGGCTTGAGTCTCTGAACCTCTTTGAATGAGTAGCTGAGGTTGAGATTGATTCTTAGACTTCTTCAACTTTACCTTGGTAATAGGTGCAGGGTTTGATCTCCCTGTCATACGGGCAGCAAACCTTTTTCTATCTATCTCATCCCACTTTCTATCCACTGCTGTTTTGACAGCTCCCCCTTTCTTTTTAGAGCTCTTGCTAGCTGATGTTTTCAGTTTCTGTTGCTCTAGCTCACTCTCTTCTATTTCAGCAAGTACCCTGGCAATTGCAGCATCAGACTCTTCTTGATCTTGCTTTTGTTTAAGCAGTCTGGCCCTTTCATTAGCATCTTTAGAGCTCAATTCCAGTAGGTATGCTCGATCAGCATCAGATTGCTCTCTCAGCAACCTTTTCCTTTCTTGTTCCTCTCTTAACTCAGCCTGAAAGGTTATTTTCATTATCATCTCCTGCTCCCTGTCCTGTCTTGCCTTTATTTTTCTGGCAACTCGTTGTTCTTTACTTTCATCAGGACAGAGATTTTCTGAGGCTGAGTCAGAGGAAAGGCATGCTGTAGGGGAAGTGTCTGAAGTGGTAGTGTTGGAGAGTTGCTGTAGAGATTGGTATTATTGTTGCTGGGGTAGGTGTGGTTATATGGGTGAGTGTAGTTGTAGTTGCTGTGGGTGAGGGTAGGTTTTGGGTTGCTGGTGTAGATGAAGGTACAGTTACCTCAGATATGACAATATGTGATTGAGGGTCACTGACCTGTTGTTTCTTTGATGGAGGAGTAGATGCAGGAGAGGTGTCACTGGTCCTTTTTCTTTTAATGACAGATGATATGGGTTGCTGATCCTCCATATTTACATCATCTTCATCTTCACTTTCTGAACCCTGACCATTTCCATGACCACCTCCCTGACCATCATCATTGTTGTCATCATCATCATCAGCATCATGCATGATGGTATCATCTTCCTCATCATCATATACATCATCTACCACCTCCCTGTTCATCCACTCCCAGCGAGCCAATTCATGACTCACTGAGGTACCCTCTACCCTAGCAGCCTCATCCACTGCCCACTGCTGTACCAGCCCATTATAATTCCTGAGCTCTTCAGCACTGAACTCAGGGAAGCATTCAGCGACATCCACCATGTCAGTAGCCATCTCCATATCAACCCAATGCAGTTCAGCAACTGCAAGGGCTTCCAACTCAGGTTGCTCAGCGATTGGACGTAGTGCATAAGTGTTGAGTACAATGTCCTTGTGAGCTTTGTTTGACAGCGGATCAGTCATTTGAAGGGGCATCTCAGGATCAGAGACTGAGACAGAAATATCATCTTCTTCTTCACTCTCCCCCTGACTGGTTCGCTCAAACTGATCTACTGCCCTGAGAATTTGATCAGTGAAGTTAGCATTTTCCTCTCGCAGGGCAGCGACCTCAGCTCTAGTCTGATCAAGCAGTGAAACAACCTGCGGAAGCACCTTGACAACTTTGTCAGTGTTGAAAAGATAGTTGGATACAGAGATAGCCAAGTCATTTTGGTTGGTGGTGAGCTGGGCAATGGCAGTGGCATGAGTGGTAAAGTTTGTGGTGGAGGTGGAGGCTAGCTCAGTGACTGCATGGTTTATTGCAGCACTAGCCTCAGCTACTGTTTGCACCCTCTCACTGACTGATGTACTCCATGGTTCAATGGAGTTATAGACATCAGTGAGAGCAGTGACGGCTTTCTGGAGGACAGAGACATTGCCTATAAGTGCCTCACGGTCAGCAGTGAGCATCTTAATTTGGGTTTGAGATGAGGCAATGTACTCCATCAGTAGCTGATCTGATGTGGAGTGGGTGGAGGTATTTGGGGGAGTAGTTGTGGGGGGTATAGTGGGAGTAGGTGTAGAGTGGACTGCCTGGTCAGTGGGTGTGGTCTGACCAGCAGCAGTGACTTGAATGTTGTCACTGGAGAAAGAGGTGGGAGATAGCTCTCTGATAGGAGAGTTAAATGTGGGTAGAGGAATGGGTTGGGTGTCCTCTGAGGTGTCCATGGGCATGATTTCCTCATCATCAGCTTGTGATTTAGCTGATGGTTCATTGGAAATAGAGGTAGCGACCTGTATCTCACCATGGGTCAGTGGTGAGACATTGACAGCCGATGCAGTGATAGATGAGAGATGGCCCGGGTCTGTAGCCAGTGGTGTGACATCAGCAATGAGTGTGTTATCACCCACTGATGTCACTAGCCCTTTGAGTGAAATGTCACCCTTTTGTGAGGATGACAAGTGGCTGGGTTGACTCAATCTGAGGGTGTGGGATGCACCCGAATCACTGCTAACAGTGGTTTGATCCACTGCAGCTGTCTGTAATTTTCCCTTTAGAGTCACTGGACTTTCAGGAGTCCAGTGAAGCAGGTAAAGTTGAGGGTTTAGCAGTGGTGCCCTCAGCAACTGAACGTACAGTCACTGATTCACCCCTGGCATCCGTAGATGTCTTCTTTTTGCTATGTCCCTGATCCTTTAATGTCAGGGACCCTAATTTGGATATTTTCTTGGGAGCAGTTGGTGGTTTCTTGAGTAGTGGTTGACCAACAGTAGTCACTGGGGGTGTGATCAGTGACGTGGTCGATTGGGGGGCAACAACGGACATATGTACAGAAGTTACAGGCTGGGGTGCAAGGATCCCCGGGTGTTTCATGAAAGCAGGTAACACCGCAGTGGATGGTTTGGCAAAGATTTGAGATCCTACCAGGGTCGGCTCAAAACCTTGAAAAGATACCCTATCATAGGCATCAAACTGATCCCTGAAGATCAGTGAGAGAAACCTAGGGTAGGGTACATATTTTGCCCTGGCAGGCTCAGCGACTTTGGTGATCAGTTCATTGAAGATCACACTTGCATAGTCAACTCGTAGAGAGTTGACCAATGACCAACTGATCTGGGCCTCCAGGGAGCTGAATTGATCATAGCTCCCTGATTTTGTACCCAAAGATTGAATGAAATTGGTGAAAATGGCATTCCAAACACCATCCATTTTAGTTTTGTGGACCGTAGAGTACTTACGGTTGCCACTGCCATTGACTGAGTATTTACACTCAATCTCAGTAAGATCGACGAGGCCTTGTTTGGCTTCATCGCTCTCTGGCAGCGACTCGTATGACTCATAGGTCGGGAGATGTAAAATGGACCGAATGGCGTTGGCAGTTATGGTGATGGGATGGGTACCATTGTCGATAAAACCCTGGAGTTGTGAAACACCAGAGACGACAGAGTGAGTGCAGGTATACCAGAACTCACTGAGCCATTCTGGGTTCATTTCCCCAGGAGACAAGGTAAGAGTAGGGAGGATAAAATGATTTTTGAGAAAGTTTATCACCTCCGCATACTCTGGTTTAGGGCAGGTTACATTTCCCAAATAGTTAGATTTGGGAACTGTAACAACAAGCGTCTCACTGACCGCAGAGGCTCGAAGAGCTGTAATCTCTGGGGTCGGTGTGTAAGCATTGTTGAAAAACTTAGTTCTAGCCATTTTTAAGAAAATTAGGTTTCCTCTTTTTTTTTGTTTTTGCTTTTGCAGAGAAAATGAAGAAGATGAAGTTTTGAAAATAAGAGAGCGTAAAGAATGAAAAGGAAGATGAGTCTCTGCTTTTATAGGGTTACGGATGTACAGATTATGTGGTCAAAACGAGTATGTACGTGATCAAAAAGTGGTGGTTGATGGTAGGGGAGTAGGGTGATGATGGTGGTGAGTGGTAACATTAAATGGTGATGGGAGTGGTACGCCGGAAAGGTATACGAGGTGTCAGAAAAAGTGTACCTTTTCGAAGTCCCATGAGATATTTAATAAAGCATTTATTAGGAATATAAATCGTTAAGAATTAAATACAAAATGTATTAAGTGTAAAGGAATATATGTCGAAATAAATGCCATATTAAATAAGGAGAAACGTCGCTGATACATTAATTTTATATTTTAATTGCAAATTAAATTATTAAACTAAGATATCAGAGAGATGAAAATAAGTTATATCTTAAAATAAAATAAATATTATGTCTCATATTTGATTTCGCTGATCAGATTACAACTTAGAATAGTAATCTAATCAGCTAGCCAAATTGTGAAGCATAAAACATATTTTATTTATGTGATATAAAGAGTTTTCATGTGTAGTTACAAAGTATACAATTTATTGATCATAACTATGCTAACTTATTGTTCTTGCTGATTATATCAGTGAGAATAATAGGACAGCGAGTTAGAACTATAAGCCATATATTCTGTAAATACATTTTATTCAACAATCAGGTTTTAATCATTTAAGTTCAACATTCCTAACTCGCTGATGAGAAAGGTGAATCTTTTCTCATCTAAAGGTTTTGTAAATATATCAGCAAGTTGGTAATCAGTTGGAATGAAATGCAGTTCAATGTCACCTTTCATGACGTGGTCCCTGATGAAATGATATCTGACATCAATGTGCTTTGTCCTTGAGTGCATCACAGGATTATTTGCTATGGCAATAGCACTTTGACTGTCACAATAAATTGGAACGTTGCCAAAGTCAAAACCATAGTCAGCGAGCTGATTCCTCATCCACAGAATTTGAGCAGTGCAAGCTCCAGCAGCGACATATTCAGCCTCAGCAGTAGAAGTTGAGACAGAATTTTGTTTCTTGCTTGACCAGCTTACAAGCTTTTCTCCAAGAAACTGACAGCTACCAGAGGTACTCTTTCTGTCCATTTTGCATCCAGCATGATCAGAATCTGAATATCCTTTTAGTGAGAAATCTGAACCGGATGGGTACCAAAGACCAAGATTTGGTGTACCCTTCAGATATATGAATATTCTTTTGACAGCGAGTAAATGAGATTCCTTTGGATCAGCTTGATACCTAGCACATAAACATGTAGCAAACATAATGTCTGGTCTACTAGCAGTTAAATACAGCAGTGACCCGATCATTCCTCTGTAAGCAGTGATGTTTACAGATTTACCATCAGAGTCAGCATGTGATTTTACTGCAGATGACATTGGTGTAGCAAGGGATGAGCAGTTGGTGAATTCAAATTTCTTTAATAAATCTTTAACATACTTTCCTTGATTTATGAAAATACCAGTCTTGGTTTGCTTTATTTGCAGATCAAGGAAAAATGTTAGTTCACCCATCATGCTCATTTCATAACTTTTAGTCATGAGGTCAGAGAATTCCTTGCACAAGTCATTGTTAGTAAACCCAAATATAATATCATCAACATAAATTTGGACCAATATAACATCTCTCTTATCCTTTTTGATAAATAGGGTGTTGTCAATTTTACCTCTTACATACCCACATTTAGTTAAGAAAGTAGAGAGAGTGTCATACCAAGCTCTAGGAGCTTGTTTTAGTCCACATAAAGCTTTTTCCAGCTTATAGACATAACCTGGATGCTTGGGATCAGTGAATCCAGGTGGTTGCTTCACATACACTTCTTCCTGCAACTTTCCATTCAAGAAGGCACTTTTCACATCCATTTGGTATACCTTGAACTTCTTGTGAGCTGCATATGCTAAGAACAACCTGATTGCTTCAAGCCTAGCAACTGGTGCAAAGGTTTCATCGTAGTCAATTCCTTCTTGCTGACAGTAACCTTGTGCAACCAGTCTGGCCTTATTCCTTATCACAACACCATCAGCATCCATCTTGTTTCTGAACACCCATCTTGTTCCAATTACAGATTTCCCAGATACTTGAGGCACTAACTTCCAGACTTTGTTTCTTTCAAACTGAGATAGCTCATCTTGCATGGCAGCTATCCAGTGATGATCAGTGAGTGCCTCGTCAATCTTCTTGGGCTCAATCAGTGACACAAAGCTTACAAACAAACAAAAGTTAGCAGTTGCTGATCTGGTCTGGACCTTGAATTGTGGATCACCAATAATCAATTGATTATTAATATGTTTAGTCCATCTAGTCATTCGCTGAGGTTCAGCAGTGACTTGATTACCCAGAGGTGATCCATCAGACATATCGGCATTTGAAGTATGATTAATGTTTAAGCTTTGGTTTAGACAGTGAGTGTTATCATTTTGATGCAGATGATGAGATGATGATGATGATGGGATGTCAATAGGCAAAGATGAAGTTCCTGAATCATTCTTAGCTAAAGTAGAGCCAGAAGTGCCTTCAGGGACATCATCTTCCCTTTCAGAATCTGATATATGAATCTCGTGCTTGTCATCACTGATTGTATTAAAAATAAGATTTTCATAGTCTTTTGGATCAGTGAGTGATTTATCATAAGATTCATCAAAGGTAACATCCATTGATTCTTCAATACATTCCCTTCTTTTATTATAAACCCTGAAAGCTTTTGAAATGATTGAGTAACCAACAAATATACCTTCATCAGCTTTGGAATCAAACTTTCCTAAGTGATCTCTTTTGTTTAAGACATAGCAGGTACTGCCAAAAACATGAAGAAAACTTATGTCAGGTTTTCTCCCCCTTAGCACTTCATAGGCTGTCTTATCATGTCTCTTGACAATCAGAGACCTATTCTGAGTGTAGCATGCAGTGTTGACTGCTTCAGCCCAGAAATGGGTCTTAAGACCAGCATCTATGAGCATTGACCTTGCTGATTCAATCAAGGTTCTATTTCTTCTCTCTGCAACACCATTTTGTTGAGGTGTTCTTGGTGCAGAGAAGTTTTGAGAAATACCTTTTGAATCACAAAAACTTTCAAGGTCAACATTTCTAAATTTAGTGCCATTATCACTTCTTAAATGTTTAACTAAACAATCATTTAAGTTTTCCATTTTTTTGATAAAGGATATGATTTCCTGTGTTGCATCACTTTTGGCTTTGAGAAAGAATACCCAAGTATATCTGGAATATTCATCCACAATTACCAAGCAGTACCTTTTACCACCAAGACTGGGAGAACTAACTGGACCAAACAGATCCATATGCATCAGTTGAAAACATTATGTCACTGAAGATGTTTGTTTGCTTTTGAATGAAGAGCTGTGATGCTTTCCCTTCTCACATGCTGAACATAGCTTGTCTTTGTCATAAGCTAGCTTTGGAAGACCATTTACTAAGTCATTCTTGCTGAGCTTGCTGATGGCCTTGAAGTTCAAGTGAGAGAGACGCTTATGCCATAACCATTTTTCTTCTGAAACGGTTTTGGAATAAAAGCATGTTCCTGATTGTGCTGAGTCCATATTGACTACATATGTATTGCCTTTTCTTTGAGCAGCCAGGACAGCGCTTCCATTTTTGTTGTAAACAACTCCAGCTTCATGATCAAACAGCACTTTATTTTTGGCATCACAGAACTGACTAATGCTTAGTAAATTATGCTTCAGTCCTTCAACATATGCCACCTTCTTAAACATAACATTACCATTGGTTAAGACCCCATACCCTCTGGTCTTACCAATGTTATTATCACCAAACACTACATCAGGACCTCTTTCATCCTGGTAGTCATTGAGCAAGGACTTACATCCGGTCATATGTCTGGAACAACCACTATCCAGATACCAAATTGTCTCTCTGAGAATGCCCTGCATCACACACAAACAATTAGTTCAATTGATGAACCCATCCTGAGATGGGTTCATGGTGGTCAGCCTTTGGTTCAGGCCTCCACAGGCTTGCATCAATAGTATCTGAATGCTCACTGATTATTTGTGATTTTGAAGATGATGTAGCTGAACATTCAGATACCACATGCTGACATACTAATGATGGTTGACTGAGTGAAACTTGTGATGATGAACAATCTGATGACACGTGCTGTCTACTTCCACATTTGTAGCATTTTTTATTTGTGGACTTAGATTTCTTTGACTTATTGTTCACACTAGATGAAGACTTAGAAGTTCTCAGATTTACTGCCTCATTTTGCTTCTTTGACTTTAAGTCACTGATAATAAGATCATCAGTGACTGGAGTGTCAGAAGTGAAGTCGCTGATAGATTCTTGATCATCAATGATAGTTTTGATAAGAGCTGTGCAAGTTGTTGATTCATAAATTTCAAGTTTCTTTAGTTCATCAATACTTGCAGCAATATCATAACTACTAGTAGCCTGTGAACTCCTCACAAAGTGATTTGGTTTAGGCTCACTGAAAATTGACATTAGTTCAAAGACAAACTCTGAGAATGTTTCATCAGGATTGAATATTTGATCAACTTTGGTTGCATCAGCGAGAGCAGCAACAGTTTCATAATCACCTCCCAGAATAGCCTTAACTTGTTTTGGGATTTGATTACTTATGCACTGATTCACTTTTAATGCAGATCTACACCATGACTTCATCACTTCATTGAGTTGTGAAAATTTAGTTTCAAATTTTACTTTTTCTTGAATGCATTTTTGATTTGCATGTATTTGTGCATCAAGATCAAGTGTAAGATTCTTTATTTTTAAAAAATTTTCTTCTTGAAGTTGAAGTTTAGATGTTAAGTCACTGATCATACATTCTTGTCTTTTCTGAATGTCATGAACATTTGATAAGTCAACTATCAAAGTTTCAAAGATTAAATCTTTTTCAGTCACTGATGCAGACTTAAAACGATGTACCTTGTAGAGAGTTTCTGGATCCCACCCAGATGCTGAACATTTCTGAGCTACTTCTTTGATGTCTTCATGGAAAGCAGCATCATCAGCCATCAAGCAGTAATCCTTGTCTAAACAGATCATTGCTTCTTCCTCATCAGATGATGAAGTTGAGTCAGAGTCACTGACAGATCCTTCTTCAGCAATAAACCCTTTATTCCTTTTCTTTGACTTGGACATTTCCTTCAGCTTCTTGTACTTTGTTTTGTACTTGTTATACTTGTCATTTCTGAAGCTGGGTTTTTGATCAGCGAAAGAGTTGACAGCTTTGGACCTGCATTCAGCTGCAAAATGGCCAGGCTTGCCACATTTGTAGCACTCACCTTTTGGTTTAAAATCATCATTTGATGAAGCACCAGCAGATCTGTTGAATCTGCTGTTCTTTCTGAAATTAGCAACCATCATGGCCATGTCTCTTTCCAACTTCTCTAGTCCTTCATCATAGCTTGCTTCTGACTGGTCTTCAGCGACACTACCTTCTTCTTCTGCAATCAGTGACTTTGAGCTAAGCTTGGTAAACTTTGCTTTCTGCGTTTGATCAACTTCATCAAGCTCTGCTACAAGGGCATTCGAAATCTTTTGTCCTCCTAGTGCAGCACGAATGTGCTCACTTTGATCAGCTAGCTTCTCAGATTGTTCCCAATTTAGTAAAATTCCATAAACTTGAGTTAGATTGAGAAAATTATAATCATTTCTTTGTCTTATGCATGTTGCAATGGTTCCCTAAGTTTTCCTAGTTGTAACTCTAGAAACTTTTCAACAATGAATCTCTGGTCCTTTCCTATATTGGCTTTTTCCATTTTATTAATTAAAGCTTGATATCTAGTATAGGTAGATGCCAGTGATTCATTGGGTTCCATAGCAAACAACTCATATTGACGAGTTAGATTTACTTCTCTACAGCGAACTATGTCAGGAGTTCGAATATAGATGTTTCTAAGAGTATCCCACATGTGTTTCGCTGTTGTACACAATCTAATAGACTCAAACACTTCACCAGGAAGTGCCATGCTTATGTAAATTTTAGCTTATTTGTCTAGCCTTACCATACGCTTATCCTCATCTGACCATTGTTCCTCCCTTTTTGGCATAACCATTTCAGGTATAGCAGGAGTGGTTGCAGTAGCTGCAACTGTAGGAACAATAGTAGTTGGGGTGTATGGACCATCAATAATAATTGTACAAAGGCGATCATCGACAAGATCTAAGAACATCATCATCCTGGACATCCAGGTTTCAATTCTAGATGGATCAAAAACCGGTGGTTTGGTAGTGGAGCCATTTCCCTTCTGGTACTCAGAATCAACATAGTTGTATTTAACCGATTCCATTGCAGATCTGATTTAATTATATTTAAACCAACTCTGCTCTGATACCAATTGTGAGTCCCTAATCACTATTATGTTAGTGATTATGAATCGTTAACAGTGAGTTAATTGTAGAAGGGGGGGTTGAATACAATTAAAAACTTTTCTGTTTTAATGTGTTAACTTGTTTAGCAAGTTTTTAACCGTATTAAAGTGACAGCAATATGAACACAAATATATAAGTAAGATAAGCAGTTCAGTTGCTGATGCAATAGTAGCTGAAAGATAAATTCTTTTATTGATAAAATTTATCTATTGTTGATTGCGGAATAGATTAGCCAAAGCTAATCTAAATCAAACAATACAGCTCTTACAAAAAGAGATGAGTAGTAGTGGACAAACACGCTAACTTGCTCACTCGCTGAGGTGGACTAATAGTGGACAAACACGCTACTAGTTCACTCGCTGGTGTTGTTTGTATTTTAGACAAACTAGTTACTGACAAACAAGTAACAATACAAACAATCGACACAAAATGGAGTACAACATTCTACGCTATTTATAGACGTTGAAACCCTTAAATTCAGGATCTGGAAGGACACGTGTCGCTGCTTGATTGGTGAGGTAGTTGAGATGTGATACATCATGGTTCAACATTCCGTCTTGGGAAATATCACCTTGTACCATAAACCAATCAGATGCTTCCACGTTACTCTTTTCAAGTTACGAGGAACACGTGCTGCGCTGTAATAATGCCGAATGTCAACTCCTTATTTAATGCGGCATTTAATGCTGCAGTCACTGATAGATATATCAATCCTCCTTATTCTCGATGCGAGCTAACATGCTCTAAAGAATGACTTGAACAGCTAATCTTCAGTGACTTCTTTTATTTAGCAGAAAGAAGAACTCAAGAAGACTTGGAGACTCTCGCTGATAGATGAGTATCAGCGACACACATAGTTAAGTCTTTGATCTTTATAAGTTCTTCATCTTTCGCTGGTCTAAGATACGAACAACGATCATGAGACCTTCATCGACAGGAGCTTGACTTGAATCATTTTCTTCATGGAGAGTTCTCTTATTGAGTAGGACAGAGACTGTGAATATAAGACATGATCAGTGACTTCACATTATCAGCGATTAATGACTTCAACGATTTCCTATATAATCTCCCCCTTAATCCTTGTGATCAGTGACCACTTGAGTTCAGCGATCAGTGACTCAACATAACCATCGCGTGTCTTGGACACCCTCGGGTTACAAGTCTTCGGACATCAATTCACCGCTAATCAATTCAAGTTTATTAAGTTAAACACTCAAGGCTCAGGTGAGTCTCATAGCCCCCATTTTTCAGTTTTTATCAGGGGTGTGATTACATTGCTCATTTTATTTTACAATATGAACGCAAGTACAATACAAATCAAATACTACATGAGTTATTTTCACTAATCATTTCAAAGCCCTCCACAACATAGTTTGGTAATACATCTGTAGCGTGATATCATATAGGATTGACAATCCTCGTCCGGGTTAGCACGCACTAACTGGTCAAACGGACATATTAGCATTTGGGAAGACGAGTGTAGATTAGGCACTTGTAGGAGGCAACTCAGTTAGGTTTTCTTAATTGGACCTAACGCTCAAGTTAAGCTCAGACTATGTGCTCATGGCTGTATAACTTTTATTTTGCTTAATTGCATTTTAAATTCAATTAAATCTTGCGGTTCATACAAATATGTGTTGACATACAAACTTGTGAGCTCATCAGCGTTTCGCTGACCCATTTTAGCATGTATCACAGGTACTCAGCAGTAGGTTGGCTACACAATCAGGAAACATTAGCTCGAGTCTGCATTCAAATAAATCAGAGATTTAATTGCATTATTATATTTTGTATAAGATCAATTGTGTAATGTAAATCTCTCAATTTCAAGGAACTGAGTAATGTAAACAATATTTTTGATGTAAATTTTGGTTTTATCAAGACAATGTAAAACGACGCATTTAGTGGTCGTTCATTATATCTTTGTGCTTGTGATTATTGATTAGTCGCGCCCCGACCCGATTCGCTTCCGCAACCCGAATTTGGGGGTGCGACAGCATGGTCTTCGAAGAAATCTTGATGTCCAAAATTCATGTGACTGACACAAATTTATCATACAATAAGATCTTCAAACTATGTGACCATCTCTCAATCATCAGCAGCTTCTCCGATAGATTTTATCTTCACAGTCTTTGAAGAATAACCGACATCCTTTACATCTTCAATATTTGACTTTAACAAGATATGTGATATTTGAAGAAAATAACATAGAAATTAAATCTTTTTGTATTTTCTTTATAAAGAAAAATATAGAACAAAGATTAAAATAAATTGAATTTGGGGATATGATTATTTTAGGTCTGCTTAGGGATCATATCAGGATAACATGCAGTTATTAGGAAGTAGTAAGTGTTATTTTGATTATCTGTATAATTGTCCACTTTAAATTTACTTGGCATATTTAAAGCACCTTTTATAAAAAATTATATCAAGATGATTATTGGTATTGTTTGTCCACTTAAACATGTTATATATGTGTCTGTGAGCTAACCTTTATTATTAGTATGAATATTTCTCTGTGATCCCACATAATGACATACCCCTATAACCCAGACATGAGCATAACTTCCAAAATCAGAGAGAATATAAAAAAATCATTTTTAAGAATTAAGCTAGCGGTGACAGGTCTGTACATACGTACAACAAAGCGACATAACTTGATGCAAGTTTAAGCAAAACCAATCTTGGTCAAACCTTTTGGCGACCTTGTTTGGTATCTCATTTTTTATTTTTTAAGACTTTTCAAGTGCTTTGACTTGTGTTTGCTTAATTTTGAGCTTATGTTGCTTGAGACCAGGTCTGTACTTACGTACAACAGAGGAAACAACCAACATAAACCCCCAAATGATTTCAGATAAAAACTCTAAAGTAAAGAAGTATGTCAAGCTACATTCAGGAATTAAGACATTCAGTCGCACGTCTTAAGGTGTTTACCACAAGATAGTATGCTTGTATTAGACTTACTTCTTAATAACCCAAAGACTGATGTGTATCATGCCTACCAATACATCGTATGATGAAGCTAATGTTTATAAAAGTTGTTTTAATTATGCCAGATAAACCTTAAAATTTCCATTTTGTGCATGTCATCTGATGTACTATCATTTCTCAAGTTGTTTACAGACACAATCCAATGTCTTTTCAAGAATTAAGAATCTTGCTGTTCACATTTCTGATCCATAATCAGATTTTTTAATATTTTAAAATTACTCCCCTTGAACAACAAATTCTTATATCCAATCCAAAAATACTCCCCTTAAACATTAAACTAATATTTTTGGTAATTTTTTTAATTTAACAAATTTTGCAACATTGCATTTCTTTGATGCTAAAAAAATACAAAGAATGGCTATTGCATTAATAACAAAAATTGAAAGAAAAGTATCAAAATCACATATCAAGTTAAGTCAAGTCAAATCCTTTTAACCACGGTATACCATCTCGAAACACGTTGGAAATTTTATCCATCCAATCACAAAGCATCACACATAACTACCTTGAAAGCAATATTCCAACAATATCCACATCCTTGCAGTACTAAAAATATTAGCTATTGAAACCTGACTGCACCACCACAAACAATCAAACATTAGATTTTATGGGACACCCAAGCCTTGATAGACTTGGGTAGTCCAAAATCATCCATAATCAACACATCAATAAGTTTATGATATTTCAAAAACTCGAAAGATTTATTTGATGCGTTGTTTGTGGATTTGGGTTTCCAAACCTGTTTAGGTTCAGATGATTTGTTTTCAACAATGTTATGATGTTGAACTTGAGTTCTATTAGGCATAACTTTGTTTTCTCTTTCCACGGGTTTGGGAAAAGAGGATGCATATCTTGATATAGGCGAATACGAAGCACGCTTAAAAATGATTTTGAATAAGAATTCCTAAAGGAGGAAATTCTCGGCATCCCTCTACCAAACCTATCCAGGGATAATAACCGACAATCCCTAATTATATGTCCTTGTTGTCCACAATGAAAACAAGAACGTCGTTCAACGTACGACCTATTCCAATGATTACCCACAAAAGGTTGAGGTGGAGAATGAATTGTAGGAGGCTTAGAAAAGGAGGCATTTACAGAACGTGCATACTTGTGTGTACATGTTGATGTAGAAGCCTCAGAAGTTGAACAAGTTGATGTTGAAGGTTGTGCACTTTTAGATTTTACATTTGAATCCTTCATTTGATTTTGAACCTTTTTGGATTCATTTTCAACCTTGTTATTACCCTTTGTATTTGAAACCTTTATAGTTTCATTGGTAAGTATATAATTTTCGGGCTTTACATTAACTTTTTCAACTTTAATTTCAGCCTCTTCAAGTAGATCCTCTATCTCAACAACCTCCTCTACACTAACTGGAGGTGTACTCTCAGACTTAACAAAAGTAGGCAAGGGATACTCTGGCTATAACACCTCTCATTCTGTATATGAATATTATACAATTTAACTTGGAAGCGTTGACTTAAAAACATAGTTTATTAATATATATCATAAAAAGGGTATAATCTTTTTCAAACTCCGATACACAATAGTTTAAAACTATTGAAACCACATTACACATATTACACAAACGGGGTATTATATAGTTCCAAACTTTAATTTATCAAAATACATCAGAGTTCACATTCGTCAAACATTCCCTGCCAAAGGCATCCACTTCATGTCCACCCACATATCTATTCAAAACCTGCAGGAAGTAATATGAAGGATTAGCATGAAGCTAAGTGAATAGATTTATCACACACGATTCAACTTAGCTTAACCATGAGTTTACACCAATTAATCGTAAACACACATATTTCAATGAGGATCAGTGGCTCTTGGGATATCATAATACCCGGGGATTCCCCAAGAACACTTATCGTACATATCCGTATGGCCATAACGGACGAGACCGATAGCTAATGGTTATTATAATCAAACACAGGTTCTACACACAACGAATGAATCAAGACCCTGTGTAATTCACACAATAACCAATTAGCCTAACTAACACGTTGACCTCAATAACACTGATACACAGAGGTACACATATCACGTAGATTAACATCAGTAATTAAGACTAAACAGTCTAATAAACATATTTACGTTTACTTGTTGCAACCAAACAGTTATAACTAAATCAAAATGTGAGTTCTAAATCCACTCCCCGATACCTCTGACGTCTCCACACTCAGGTGTCTTATATCACTGAGTCTTAGGTTGATCTGAAACAGAAAATCAAATAGAAGTTAGAAATTCGTTCCATAATCATCACCATATCATATTTATCCAATCAGGTAATCCCTGAAGTCTAGGCAAACAAAAGTTCAATCAAAATGAAATTAGAAAATCCCGAAATGACGTTTAAAAATTGAAAAATGCTATTTTCGGGCCCTAGATGACCCCGAATGGCCAAAAACTGCCTAGACTCTTAAAATAGAGCCGGGATCATTAGGCCGTTTCCGAGTGACCATGCGAATTTCAATCCAATCCGAATTAGTGAAATTGTCACCTGTCCGTTACCCCGAAAAGACGCATTTTCAAAATTTGCAAAACAAAAAGTTTAAAAATCTCAGTTCGCAGTAATCTCGATTCGCAGGTCAACTCGGTTCGCAACATTTCGGTTCGCAGCGCATAGATCTCAGTTCACACAGCAATTCAACTCGCTTTGCAAATTCAACTCGGTTCGCAGCGACTCGGTTCGCAGAACTCGATTCGCAAAGCAAAACTCAACTCGCAAAGCAATATCTCAGTTCGCAAGATCTCGGTTCACTTCGCAGAATCTCATCTCGCTTCGCAACATGATCTCTGTTCGCAGGACTTACTGCGAATTTCGCTGTTCTTAGGAGATTTTCGAACCAAAACTTCAAGAAACTCAATTCTATGGTTTCTAACACTTTACTAACATCAAATAATACCTAATGACAACATATCAAGCCTCAATTTCATCTAAATCACTAATATGCTTATAAAACCCACTTATATAGCTTTGAAAATCAACTCACTTTATATGAAGATGATGATGATGAAAGTGATAAGATGGAGATGGTGAGGTTAATAATCAGAATCACACAAGAATTGGTTGTTTCACTTTTTTTGATTAAACTTTTCTTGAGTTTTGCAAGTTTGCAAAATGAAAAATGAAGAACGTGTTAAAACTTGAGAACATATGGGTTGTAAAGTCGGTTTACAAACCGACTCACATATTTAAATGGTATAATCTTATACCCGTCCTAAATCTATTGTCTAGAACCTAAAAAACATTTGCGAAAATATTATTTTATTTTACCGTCATCTATAATAATTTAAAACAACTAATAGTTTACTATTCACAATAAGTCCTGAGACCTATTTATTTAAGTTTCACAGTAAAACAAATAATCAGAAAATTCCTAAAACAATTTAAATAATCAATTAAATAGAGGAATTACCAGACCAATAAGGAGGATGTTACACTGGCCGTTTAGTTTTCTCCTTTGCCTGCCTTTTGGGATTAGATTTAGCTTCTTTAGTCTTTGTAGCTGACCAAGAAGAGTAGTCAGCTACAACATCTTCGGTGCCCTCTTTAACAGGCGTATAATAGTAGTTAGTAGGAGGTGGGACTACTTCATACCCCACTTCCGCCTTACTATTTTTGTCTGTCCTTTGCTTGCTAATGATTTCATTTATCAATATAGTAGTTAGTAGGAGGTGGGACTCTTTAACAGGCGTATGATAGTAGTTAGTAGGAAGTGTGTTGAACCTCTTCTTCATTTATCAATATTTCCTTTTGATCGTAAGCCTCTATAAGAGCATCCCATAAACCTGTAGAAGTTGCTTGATTTTTAAATTTATTAATCACAACTTCTGGCAAGCACTTGGTAATCATCTCATACGCTCTATTGTCTTTATCAAACTCTTCTCATTCCTTGACTGACATTTGTGCTCTTGACTTAAACACCCCATTGAGTCTTGGTTGCTCATATCGATCACTAGTATTAAACCAGTTCCACAACTTTGGATCTTTGCGTTCAATGAAATTGCATAACTTAATCTTTCAATTAGCAAAATCACTATAGAACAAAGATGTAGAAGGAGACATTTTGTTACCAAAAGTCATTTTCGAATTTTCCCTCCAAAAATGAATTCGAAAATTTTGGAAAATATCCGAGTATATCGAAACTTTTCCGATAGTAAAATTAAGTTATTTTAAGCTCAAAACAAAATTTTGGAGAGGCGACAATTTTCCCACGAATTTTTTTTTTTAATATAAACATATAAATTAAAGATTTTTTTTATGAGACACTAGGTGAGACACTTGCTAAGTGACGCATGGAAGTGACGATATGAAGTGACGGTATGAGACACTTGCTGAGACACTTGGTAAGTGACGCACTAAGTGACGCAGGAAGTCCGGAAGTGACGCAAAAACGCGCAGCAGCATCCAAAAAACCCTAAAATCAAATTTTTTTGAAACCCTAACGAATTTTGAAGAACAAACGACGAACCAACACCAAAAACTCATCCAAAAACACAAATCTTCAATTAATTACACCCGAACAACAAGATCAAACTCCAAAAACTTCACAAATCGATCGAAAAATGAACAAATTACGATCCGATACCACGTAATCCAAAGATTGTGGCTCTGATACCAATTGAAAGTCCCCTACGCGTAGGATCTGATCGGATCGTTTAATCAATTGCAAGTGCGGAAATCAAATAATTGATAATCAAATCACGAACACACAATTTCTATATAATCTTTGTATATATTCACGCTTGAATAATAAAGATTACAAGATACAAACTCTTCTCTCTGCCTCTCTCTCCACGCCTCACTCTCTAAAACGTCCAACATACAAATGAACCCTAACACGCCTATTTATAGGCTGTCCAACCCCTAATGCGACACTAGCCAAGTGTCGCATTCAGCGACACTGACCAAGTGTCGCTAAACTATACTTGGACAAAATCATATTCACTACTTGCACTTCTCGTTTACGACTCGATTATACAAACTTTAACACCTCACAAACTAAGACTAATTAACATTGACGAGTACAAACGTTGACCAACTGACTGACACACAGAAACACACCAACATTATAAGTAACATATTGCCAATTTATTATATAAATGTTCTATATAATATATTAATCCAAACGCAATAAAATAATGATGCACTTGTTTAGTGAACGTTGGTGCAACATAGTATTGATCATTTGATTGAGTAATACGAGAACAAAATCATAGTGTTTAAACAATTCAAAATATTCTTTAAAAAGAGAAAGTGCGCGGGATACGTTATTAGCTTCAACCGTGCCCCTACAAACACGCTCCACAAGAATGAGCAACCAAATTAACGAATTTGTATGCCCTTTATAACTTATGTCAAGATACTATTGTATAAGAAAAATACTACAAACGTTTAAACCGTTCAACATCATTTTTCAAGATTCGTAAGAATGAGTAGAGCCATAAGAAATGATGAACATGAGAAAAAAGAAAGACAGCAACACCTCCAGACGTTGTTACATCTTTTTTTTTCCGTTGTACATCAACGAGTTATCAAACGAGAAAAACAGTTTATCATAGATAAGGTATTAAAGGGATTACAAATACGCGTTTGGTTATTATGAAAATGGTAGTATAGATCGATAAACCTATATAAAAGCCTTTCAAATGTTTATCATTTGCTTTGATTTTCTTACCCTCGAACTACATTTCCACGCATGTAGACGATTAAAATGACTTATAATGTAACTTTTGGTATAGTTTATTATGTAATATAATCAAATAATTTAAGGCTCATATGCGCAGAGAGCCCTCAATCAAAAGGCTTTATGTGTAAGCCTTGTAGTATGCATGTATATAAATGTACAATATACTTATTATGTGGGCAGGGGCGATACCAGAAATTTTTCCAGCGGGGGCAAAAATTGTAGGGTGTTTCTCACATCGGATTTTAGATTACGAATTCAAACTTTTATTTTCTTCAAGTAATACGTTAAAGTAAACCAATCCAAACTTATGGTAGCATGTAGAATCATAAAGAACTCGGTTTAATTTGATTTTTTAACACGAAAAATCATAGCGAAGGTTCAAATTACGCAACATCTACAAACCTAATGAACATTTGTGTTTTTTTGCTTACAAGTTCGTCAAGTTGAAAGTACCGAACATTTTTAATTCTCCAAGGTTGAGTTATAATGCATATGTGCTTATACATATTTTTACAGACTTAGATTAGATTATGGGAAAAAATGAAGAAAAAGTATCATCATTTGATATACTTTAATTATTGTTCTTTTGATAGTAGCATTTTATTATAACTAGTTAGTTTTAGTTATTACACAATAAAGGGGAATAAATACTACGTACTACATATAGATAGGAAGAAGGGGAATAGAATAAAGAAACAACGGAAAAACAGAGACTCGAACTATTGACCAAAAGGTTAGAAGACAGAGGGAAAAACACTAGGCTACGTAGGCAGATGCTTATTATTACTAGCTTAATATACATATAACCCTACTTACAGAAATCCTAGTGTGGGCAGCCGCCCACATTGCCCACACCCTCCTACTGCCACTGTATGTGGGTCATGTAAATTTGTACTATTGTCATTCTGCAAAATGAATCAATCCATTACGAAACCTTTCTAGTTCATCTCAAAAGGTTGTGTCGACATACAACTCTAATTTGGGATCCTTTGGATCCAATGCAACCCTAGGACCACACATTGTCTGCTCATTTGATCATTTTTCTCCTATAATCTATCCCATGAATGTGTATGATTAACTGACATATCATGTACATATTATGTCCCTCAAAGTTTAAACTCACATATTTTCGATTAATGAGCTCCTCAGATATCGCTAGGTTAAGGGCATTTTGATTCTACTCATTTGATCATGATGAAGATTTTAACATTATTGATTATCAGATGCATGACAGTAGCTTTTCTTTTATGTGAGTTTTGACCAAAGCTACATCACATGACACTAATCCAAAGTCATTCAAATTTTAGGCTTCTTTTATGGTGCCCCTCACATGTGTTCACTTCAAAGTAAAGATGATTCCACTGTCATGTAAATCCCATCAACCTATTTTTTTAATTATTTTTTTTCCCTGCCCTTTTTTAAAATACTTTTATTTAGTTATTATTATTTAAATAATCAAACAAACAAATATACTTTACTTACGGATTTGTGTTCTCCATGACTCCATGAGTCCACTTGAAGTGTTGAATAGTTTATGCAAATATTCGTTTAAATCGATACCCTGACACGACAAAGAACACTGTGGGCAAATCATACTATTTAACTCAAAACAACCAAAATGCTTGGGGAAATATATAAGGTATGTTTGACAACAAATAACTAGAGTTAGAGATTGTGACCGCAACTAGAGCTGGTAGTTGTATTTTTTAAGAGCTACTTGGATTATTTTTACAAGAAGGCATACTATCTTTTTGTTGTCAGATGAGAATTATTAATTTATAGAAGATTCAAATTATTAAAACGAGAAGCTCAGACCCTTAAATTCCCCCTGTAGTCCCTGCCAAACACACCCTGACTACATAAATAGGAGTAATCAGCCATCACTTACACTTATATTTCGTTTATAAGATTCTAAATTTGCAAATAGGAGAAAGTTTTTGTTCATATTCAAAAGTGTTGAGAGAGCTAAACTACCTGAATCATTAGTGTTCCATTTTTTATTTCACTTTTATTATGTTTACCTATTCTTGAGTCGATTTTTATCTTTTTATTATCTAGATGTACAAATTTAGGAGACCATATATATTACCAAGACAAATTTACTCTTAAAAAGAAGGATTATTTCAGACCAATTTAAAATTAGGTTTGACCTTTGATATACTCCAATTGGGTATTGTTGGTCAATTATACTCGTTATGTGTGTCTATGTCTATGTCTTTTAGTTAATAATTATCTATTTGGATCAATGACAGGACATATATTGCTGTTGATTCATGGAATATGTGCCTAAATGTTCATGTCCTTTCTTTTGTTTTTTAACTGTCATCAAGTTTAGCAAACTCATCTATTATTACTGCAGTTTACAGTATACTGGTCAAGTGTAAGTAGTTGTTAAAACATGACTTGTGTGATTGGTCAATTAATAAAATTTAATTTTTATGTGAGGCTGCATGACAGAAAATAATGCACTGAACCATGCAACTTGCATCACCAAAAATTCAAACATTGTTTTCTTTGGAAGTATTAGTTACAACAAAGAATATGTTTTTTTTTGCCAGCAAAGAAAAGAAAGTTTCTAGCTTTGGTGGAAGGATGATTCCAATCGTTCGACGACAATCGTTGACATTTCAAGTGGTAGTTTGTTTAAGGATGGTTCGAGGAGGGTTAATAAAATGTTTCATGGGGTTAGCCTCGTTTTGTTATGGTTGGTTTGGAAGAGAAGAAATAAACTGATTCACTCTAATGTTGAGGCAAAGTTAAGATAAAAAAAATGAAGACCTTTTTCCCCATCCAGCAGCTCTCTCTTCTATGGATTTCTAACCGAAGCTCTGTGCCGAATACATGCAGGGAGAAATGGATAATTGACCCAAGAAGTTGACTCCATTTTTTCCTATGTAACAAAGAATTTGCTTTACTCCTCCCATACAAATCACTTATGAGTTAGCATGATAAGATTTAAATCGATCACATCGTCTGAAGGAATATGATTGTCACCTTCTTGCGACTCTCGGACATTTTTTTCTGCGCAAACTTTTATTAATGATCAAAAGAAAAATAGATACAACTAATTGGACATACCGAAAAGAGTGTGAGTCATAATTGCCTACCCGAAACATGCTTCTGATAGGTTTTTAATACCATACGTCAATGAATGTCTAATTGTCTATACTGAATATATCCATCAAAACAAAACTGATCCAGTTAATCCAGCCCAATGATCCACCCCACTAATATCGCAAAAAATAAGCCATAAACCCCAAATGCAGGCCCAAGTAGCCCATTTCAATTGATTTCTTCCCCGTTTGTATATCATATTATCATTAATACCCTACCTGGTTCGGGGTTTTTCACTACCCGGCGGGTAGGGACCCGGGTTGGGTTTTTGAAATTCAAAATCGGGTTGAAACCGGGTACACTACGGGTTGAGTTGGAAAACCCGGTATAAAACCCGGGAAAACGCGGTTTAAAAACCGGTATTCGTGGGTCAAAAACCAGGATCGGGTCAGGTCGGTCAACAACCCGGTTCTCATCCTTTGACCTAAAACCCGATTCGGGTTCCGGGTACGGGTCGGGTAGGCCCAATACCCGGTTTTGTTCATGACTACTTGCAGCCCATTTGCCATATTATTGTGACTCACTTTCAAAGTCCAATAGTAATCCTCAGCTAAATCTATCATGCCAAAAGTGAAGATCATACACAAAGCAAACCATAAACAATCTCCATAATTTTTGATCAAAAGATCAGCTTGCATGTTCTTGCAATAAGAATTTGAACTTCCAATAACACGTTGACTATCAAGAGTCAACCACCAGTAATTGCATTCATCATTAAGGCCAATTTGATCCGGCCTTGCATCAACTTCTCCTTTCAAGCAAAAACAGACCAAATAATTTTTTAATTCAGTTTTTAACTCAATATCATCACATTTTCTCATACTGAAAACAAGTGCACCTGTGATCATCAGCATTTATAATTTCTGCACACTCAGCATGACTAACACGGCTTTCATGAAGAACCAAATAATCAGGTTGAGCAGAGCTTTTCCCTGCCTTGATCCACTTATCAATAAATTGATCCAGCAACCCATGATTAGATTAAGCTTGACCCAGTTGCTATCAAGAAATGAGAGTTTTAGAGTACAAACGAGTACATTGCTGATTGTTATAAAGGACTACTAAATTCAGCAGGTTCAGCCAGAAATGAAAAGTCAACATGTTAAGAAGCTCCAGTCTAGCAGTCAGGACATTCAAAACTGTACCTAAAATATGAAATTCTTTACCTAAAATGGCTGTGTAATTGGCAAGAATCCCCACTTTTTCATGCTATTCATAATAAAATAATTAAACAATTACATAAATCTCTACTTTTTGGGCCAGATGTTCCAGGCATAAGGTTTGGCTCGTCAAGGCCTTTCTGTGTGCTAGTCCTTAAAATGCTTTTCCAACATTTTTGTCACGCTCCATCAACAAAAATGTCTTAGCCAGTTGTTCAATCCGTTTTGCATCACCTTCATACAATCTTTCAAGATGTCCGAAATGTTGAACCATCTCTACCATAGAGATTCATTACCTAGTCATGTCAATAAGTACGATGTGTGCCATTAAATCATATTTCTGCTTAAAACGTGCAGATTTTTACAAACCAAGAACATATTCAGGTACACATGGAGCAAGTACTAGCTTCCCACATAGTTCATCTAGCAGGAGGTGAATTTCCTCAGAAGATTCATGATACTTATCAGAAGCAGAAAACTGATGAATCTTGCCATTTATTTCAATCCAACTTGATCCCGGGCTCTTTTTTTCTACTTGAAGATCCTTCATAGTTGCCCTTATTCTAGCTACCTCACTCCATCTGTTAGCTTCAGCAAACATGTTAACTAAAAGTGTGTAATATCCACTGTTATCCGGTTCCAAAATCATCAACTTATCAACAGCAATCTGAGCAATTTCCAAATTCTTTTGAAGTTTACATCCACCTAACAAAGCACCCCAAATCACAGCATTTGGTTCCATTCCCATTTCTTTTATCACTTCCAGTGCATCTTCAAGTAAACCAGCCTTGCATAATAAATCAACCATACACCCGAAGTGCTCAATTTCGGGAGGAATAAGAAAATCGTTTGTCATACTTACGAAATACTTGCGTCCCTCCTCGACTAATCCTGCATGTGTGCAAGCACTAAGGATGCTGATAAAAGTAACCCCATTTGGTTTTATATTCTCGTTCACCATATGATTAAACTCTTTCAGTGCTTCTTTCGCGTATCCGTGTACTGCTAGTCCTTCAATTACCGAATTCCAACAAAATAGGTTCTTTTTGGGTAATTTATAAAACACCAAGAGAGATTGATCTAAGCAGCCACATTTCGCATACATATCAATCAGTGCAGACCCAACATAAACATCAACATAGAAATGATGTTTTTTAATATAAAAATGTATCTTCTTACCTAAATCAAGTGCCCCGATATGGGCACACGCTGAGATAACAGTAGCCAGGGTAAACTCATCAGGGCTAATCCCTTGTGTTCTCATATCATTGAATGTTACTAATGCTTCATCGTATGCTTTGTTTTGCGAGTAGCAATGCATCATAGTTGTCCATGAAATTAAGTCTTTTTTGGGTAATGTATTGAACCAAAACTCTGCAGACTCGACATCCTTTATCCTAGCATATCCGTCAATCAAAGAGTTGCATGAAGCTATATTTTTTTCTGGCATTTCATTAAAAAGTTGTGTAGCAGAGACCAGATCTCCTGATCGTGCAAGAACCGAAATCATTGAAGTCCAGGCAAAAGCATCCCTCTCCACCATTTCATCAAACACCTGTCTCGATTCAAAGATCTTCCCCAGACTTGAATAAAAATCAATCAACGCCGTCTGAACATACACATGAGATTTAAACCCAAACTTCCATATATGCCCGTCAATAGCCTCTCCAGCTCTTGATTGTGCAACTAAAGCACAAGCTTTGATTACCGATGAAAATGTATAGCTAGTGGGACTAATTCGATCACTCAACATTTTTACATAAAACCAAAGAGCTTGAATTGGGGATGAGCAGCAAACACAAGCTCGGATAACAGCATTATACACATATATATTTGGATCATCCATCTGGGAAAAGGCTTGGACTGCATAATCCGTTTGATAAAAGCGCGAACATGCAGTAACAAACTGGTTTATCATGAAACAATCTTGATTGAAGCTGTTCTTGACCATCCACGCGTATATACATTCTAATTGCGTCAAGTTTAAGCAAGATTTCAAGTGTTCAATTACGTTCTCAATGTTGATAGCGTCTCTGTATCTCGGTAAAAAACCTGGGAAAATGAAATCAATCATCATTTAAATTATTATATTACATACTACTTAAATCACCAAAAGTTAATCTGAAAAATACAATCTTTCTTATACTCGGTATAAAACTGCAATCACTTTTTATTTTTCCTCAAACATAAAAGTGAAATGGAGTAATGTAAAACATGTAAGAATAGCAAAGTTGGTACAGACATAACAACTAACACCTGGAGTGCACTGCAAATATCATTTCAGTGTTTCAATTGTTAAAGAACGCATTCAATAAAACGATCGTTAACATTCAACTTGACAAGTTTTAAAGTCAAAATAAGCAGAATTTTGAATATTTTACCTTGTGATTCTGCAAGATGGGTGGTACTGTGTGATAAGGGTAATAACTGATAGTCCAAGCTCGTTGTTGCTGACGTAATGTAGCTAGTAGAAAAAAGGTACTGAAAACAGAAATGAGTGTGCCGGTGAGTTACAAAACGGTGATTAGAAGATTTTGCAATCAAACCGCCAAAGTTCATCGCCTAAGTATTTGTGGTTTTTATTACATGGTGTTGCAGTAATGTTTTTTCACAAGCTCATTTTGACTTTTTAGTTTCAACAATCTATTAATTTTGACTTTTTCTAACAAGGCTGTCTGTCATTTGACTATTCTTTTCATGGTCCAAAAAATATTTGTACAAAACATTTGAACGGAAGGTGATTTTGATGATACATTTTCAACCGCTTTTATCACGTTAAGGTCACATCAACTTTATATCGAAGGGTTAACGATGATTTTTAATCCTTGGAGTTTCATATTTTTTTTGTTTTAACCACTCAAGTTTTTTTCTAATGATTTGACAAGCGAAGTTTCAAAATTTTGGTGGTTTAAACCTAAAGTTTGATTATACTTCAAAATTTTGATGATTTAATCTTTAAAGTTTATCTTTTATAACAATTTAACCCTTTTAAACTTTTCTAGTTTAATCATCAAACTTTCAAAAATTTAATGGTTTAACCATTTGAAGGGTTAAACCACCAAGTCAATGCAAACTTGAAGGATTAAATCATGAGAAAAAAACTTAACTATACACCATGTTATAAGTTGTATATCAAACATTAAAAGAAAAAAGGAAGAGAATTTTTTTATCTATTTTCCCTTTAAAATCCCAAAGGAGAAACAAGATTAGCCCACTATTTGATCAAAGGGAAGGCCGATCGGTGTTAACTGTTAATCTGTTATGCTAACATGAGGCCCATGATGGGTGGTCTAAGTTTTATGTTGAAGTTAAAATATAGAAAAATGATAAATGAACTTAATTACATCGACTTGAATATTGGGAATAAAATTAAAAAATTAAAATAATTAATTAATAGGTATTTAGGTAATTTTACTTTGTCTTACCTCAAGTTGTTTTTCAAATGTTATTTCAGCTATTTATTCCTTTGTAACATATGTTTTTGAAAAACTTGGTTGAATATATATTTTATTTATAAGGGTTAATTACATATCTAGCCACCTTAAACATTACAAATATCGTATATACCCAACTCAATTTAAAAATTACATATATACCCAAAACCTCAATTTAATTATAATTAAAAATAATAAAAATCAAATTAAATTATTTATGAAGTATGTAATGACTATTATACCCTCATCCCTGTATTATTCTCTTTCACCTAAACCCTAAAAATCTCTAAAAAAGAATGCGATCATCGGTACGTTCATCACATAACAAAATAATATAATATTCCATCACCTACTTTGTTTCGGTGCATGACTAATTTAATATACATGTATATATAAACTTCACCTACATCTAATTGACATCGCTCTATAGTCTATATGCAGAAGGAAGTATCAGAAGTCAAACCAAGAAAATGAAGATGCTACTATTTGATCACGTAACAAGTTAATGTCAAACACTAGCTAAAAAAGGTTGCCGTTTAACTATTGTATAATTTATTTATCCCGGTAATTCATCACACACTAATTAACAAATTTTTTGATTTATTTGTTTAACAGAAGAGTAGGATTTCAATAAAAGAGAGATAAATAGTAAGAAGGGTATAATAGTCATTATTGATTTAATAAATAATTATTTTTGATTCTTAGAATTTTAGTTATAATTAAATTGGAATTTTGGGTATATGTGTAATTTTTAAATTGAGTTGGGTATATATGATATTTGTAGTGTTTAAGGTGGGTAGATATGTAATTAAACTTATTTATAAATATATGCATGGCCTGGGCTGGGTAACCTCAACTGCATTGGCTTTGTGGTTTGTATATTAGGGTTCTGAAATCATTCAATGATTATAAATTTATAATCATAATAATAACCATAATCAGATCTCTTGTTGGTTTGTTCTAACCTGTTTGTTATCATATGTTAAAATGCCTTCATGGAGAAATAATTTTAAAGGAAAGCTACCCCTCTTCTTTTCTCATCATTCTTCATCATCTTTATCTTCTTCTCCTTCCTATACATCTTGTGATCATGATCAGGTAATTTATGTCCATCCATGTGATTGATTTGATTTTTGTTTCGGTGTAAGAAAAATTAGTTATGATTATCTGTCACATCCTTTTTTTTTTTTTTTTTACCAAATGGTTGAATGGGTTTAGTATATTCATGCAATTTAGCAAATTTTGGTGTTTTTGAAACACTTGGGATATTTGTCTCTCTACATCCGAGTTTGAAGTTTGATCGTGACAACTTGAAATGGCTATATTGCCTATATAGAATGATCAAATTTAGAAAATCAGCTGTAACAAAACACGTTGTAGCTTTGTACGTCGGAGATATTGTTTAAACGTGCTTTTACTATTTGAAATTGTGATAACGACAATTTGAATTTTGGCAAATTCTGATTCATTGATGATTCTACATGTAATATGACTCCTAAAAATGAACCAGATATCCAAATCAGTTATGGTAAAACTACTCCTTACTCATTATCCAAAATTGGTTCATACTCAGTTTAAAAGATTCAATTTGACTGTTGTTCAAGTGTAAAAACACTTGATTACAATGATGATGATGTATGAGGAATCGAGCTTATCACACTCCGATTAACGTGCAAACCCAGTATCGAGACTTGGTCAATCGAGGGTGGTGAAAGCTTAATTCTATGTGAGCAATCGTTGGATGATTACTCTTGTTATTTTATGAGGTGTTGCCTTGAAATGAAAACAAAACACTAGTATTTATAGCCAAACCCTAATCTGACGTAGAGGGTTTGGTCGTGGGGGAAAGCGACATTCTCTTCATCCATTGCTGACGTGGGTGCTCAGTCGTGGGCGAGCATGACAACTACTGTACACGAGGTGATGTGGACCAATCGGGTGAGCCGACCAGGTTAGTGGCCAAGCCATGTTAATTACCTGGTTATAACGGTCACAGATCGTACTTTTGTCAGAGAGTGTCGGGTTTGCGTGGTGAGTACGGTGCGCATCGTAGCCTTGCCACCGTACCGTTGTTAAATGACTGATATAATAACAAACTTCGCGGTCCGGGGCGCGGGACGTATTTGGGCCCACATTTGAATCGGACATTGACCTTCGTGCCGAGGGCTACAAGATTTGGGCACGGATGTCATCCGGGTCAAGGCTCGGTACAGACCCGGGGTCCGGTTATCTGGAGCAATCCGAAGTCCGAGATGGGATGTATATCATTAAGTCCCCCCAGTCCATTATTATATTCCGTTCCGGGAATATGATGGCGGACTTAGAGTGAGTGACGTGGCACTATAATGATGCCTTTGAAGGATTGACGGCGCGCAATAAATGCACGTCCTTTCGCATTTCGCAGATGGCATGCGATGGGACAGCTTGTAGCCGCGTGGGCTATGACGTCATAGTACATTTAGCGCACAACTCTTCATTCGTCAGATCGTGTCACACCCACAAATTTGTTGATTTTGATTAGCGAAAGTATTTAGTTAAGTATGGGGGGTAATGAAACCAACATTGTACATGCATACGTATCAGAGCATATGATTACAACAGAACATGTATAATAAGATTCCAAAAGTAATAGTTACAAAGTTTTACGATTCATCGAATCGTACAAGCGTAAAAATAGTTAAATTGTACAAAAGTGAATTTCGTAAATATGACTAAAACAAGTTAGTTATACAAAAGAAATCCATGTGTTTCAAAAAGTTGGCATCCTAAAGCTTCACGGGTCGCCTAGTTTCCATCTGTGCAGGCGGTAGTCTTACATGCAGCTAATTCCCTGAAAAACATAGTAAAAGTCAACAACGAGGTTGAGTGAATTCACAGGTTTTAAGTTTGCAAGTACAGTTCATTTTCCCATAAACGTTGATAAATAGTTGTTGCCATAATAGTTAAATAAACATTTTGTGGAATGTTATCCAAATATAGTTCGGTTGGGATGTTGCCCAACATACAGTTTACGTGGGATGTTACCCAAAATACAGTTTAAAATACGTTGTTGGTCGTTCTCCAGCGTTACCAAAACAGTACCAGTTGTTCTCCGGTCTAAAGAGGCACGGGTCGTTCTCCCATCCAACTCGGTCAGTCGTTCTCTGGCATAAAACACTGCTGGTCGTTCTCCAGCGAAACACAATACCGGTCGTTCTCCGGTCTAAACACGCACGGGTCGTTCTCCCATCCAACTTGGCCAGTCGTTCTCTGGCATAAAACACTGCTGGTCGTTCTCTAGCGAAACACAGTACCGGTCGTTCTCCGGTCTAAACATGCACGGGTCATTCTCCCGTCCAACTTGGCCAGTCGTTCTCTGGCACTAAAGTACGTTGCTGATCATTCTCCAACGTTTACATAAAAGTACCGGTCGTTCTCCGGTTTACCAAACAAAGTTTAACAAGTTTATAGTATGAAGATGTTGTTTCATAAATACCAGTTTTGTGTAAGAGTTCAACAGTTTAACGTACTCTAATCGTTCGAGTAAAACAAGTATACAATCATGTATGTAAAAACAGTTATGACAATCAATAAAGCAGTTGACTATGTTTCTCACCCCATGTTGAAAGCAGTAAAACAGTTAAAAGTGGGGTTGTGAACTCACCTGTTGAGCTAAGTAAAGTTGCGAGCGCTAGCAAAGCCTAAATCCAAGTAGAACACTATCATCCTAAACGTAGGAATAATCATATAAGCGGTTGGCTAACAGTCTAACCATGTTACTCGTTTATTCATGAAAGATCCTTGTTTATTTTGTAAGTTCGACACGAGACGTTGGTGATATTTTGTGAAACGTATCAAGGTGTAATTTATTGTTTCATGGTGTTTCATAAGGTATGAAATTGTGTACGGGGGTCCGGGGGCGGCGCCCCTGGTAGCGGGGTCCAAGTGGCAGAGCCCCTGGCTGGGGTCGAGCTGCCAGGTCAGCTTGGAAAATTTTTGTTTCTACTATGTTGTTGTAGTGAAAATGCATCCGAATTCCAAATTCGGAGTAAAATCAAGTGGTAAAATCTGGTTCTGACACTTAGTGAAAAACATGTGTTTTTAAGGTTCTGAGTTTTGCGACATAAGTACTGTGTCGCTAAAAGGTTATGTGACACAAGGGTTTGTGTCACCAAGTGCGACATCCATAATTTAATGCGACATACGGTGTTGTGTCGCTATGTGCGACCTTGAGTAGTCTGCGACATAATGGCTTGTGTCACTATGTGCGGCGTAGAAGTGGTACTGCGACACAAAAGCTTGTGTCGCACTACTGTTTTTGGCCCCGTGCGACACAATGGGCTGTTCGAACGAAATCTTAAATTTTCAACCCAAAAACGTTTAGATCTTTCATATAATGACTTGTAACATGATTTTAAGCTATAGTAATGAAGTAAAAGTGAAAAGAAAGTAGTTTTTCTTACCAATTTTGAGTGAAACCGAAAGTTAGGTGAAAATTGAAGATGGAGAAGAAAATGGTGGATCTTGAGCTTGGATCTTGAAGATAAAGTTGATGATGAGTTTTGTTGTTGGTCCGAAAATAAGAAGAAAATGGTGGTGATATGGTGATTTTTGGTGGGTGATTTTGAGAGAGAAATGGGTAGGTGTTTGTGTGTGTTTTTGATGAAATGAGATGAAAATGAAGAAATGGGATGGGGTGGTAGGTGTGGGCTGGTTTTTGGTCAACAAAAGGGAGGTGATTTGTCTCAATTTTTGTGGTATTTAACCCATGTTCGTTTACCCGATCGTTAAATGTTAAAATATTTTAAAACGATAAATCTTTAAATACGTATTTATAACAAATTAAGAAATGTAATAATACACGTATTAATTAGTTGGGCTTTGCTAGACTTATCTCTAAAATGCGTTGGGAATTCACTCAAATTTAGAGAATTAGCCTAGAAATGCGTGTAAATTACGTTTAGAATTTTGATGAAATTGCGGGGTGTTACAGATCGTGAGATCTGGTGACACGTGTAAGGGTAAAACGGGGCCAGCACGCGGTAACTTCTTGAAAAGTGAGATTTGATGACACGTGTACGGCCTGCGTTGAGGACCACGAGGCCCGGCCCATACAACTTTGCCTATAAATAGGAGCCCTTTGCAGTCATTTTATTTTTACGCAAGTTAAAAATCTTGAGAGCATTCTGGCCACATTCAAACATTCCGTCAATTGTTCCGGCTATTCAACCCAGTTTCCGTCCACATTCAAACAAACTCAAGTTCGTAGTTCATACCTTCATCATTTTTACTTCTTTGATATATATATATATATATATATATATATATATATATATATATATACGATGGCAACTGCTGAGGGCATGGTGGAGGTTTGCACGGTTGTGGCCAGTGGTGGCGCGGTGAACGTGGTGCATGAAGCCAGTTCGGTGAAGCCGAATATGATTCCGGATATACTTAGGCGCTTTAAGTGCTTGCAGAGGTATAATCCCGTGGCGTCGACCGCCGCACAGCGCGCCGACGCGCCACCGGAGGGGAAGGTGGCCGTATACTGGAAGACGATGGAGAAAGGCAATCTTCGTGCCTCCGGCCCCCTTCTATTTAGATGTGTGCAAGCACTACAAGGTTGGGTTTAGCCAGCTGCACCCCTTCGCCGTGCAAAAAGTTAACATTTTTGAGATACGGTTTAGGTCGCTGGGCCTGAGACCATTGGTGAAGGTATTCCATGCCTGCTTCAAGCTGACTCCGAGCGGCAGGGGGTGGTATACTTTTGCGAAGAAGAACGTTTTTGTTGGGTGTCAGGAGTCGTCCCTGCCCGGCTGGAGGGATACCTTCTTTTTTGTTGACCAGACCGTCATCCCCAATGACTCCGTGGAGACGTTGGTGTGGCAGTATGAACGGCCATGGAACGTCAGCCTTACGCCGAAACTGTCGACCGCGGAGGAGGGGTTGTTGGCATCTTGCGAAGATGCCAAGCTAGAGATGCGGGAGTACCACACGTACGTGCTCATTATCAGCTGCATCAGCTCGTTTTGGCCCTTCGAAGGGCAGGTACTCGTCATCAGGGAGGGCAACCATGGTATGGGGAGGGATAGTTGTTACTTGTATTGATATTGCCATAAAAGTGTTCAATTGACTAACCCCTTTGCTTATTCCTACAGATATGGACCTGAACTCCGTGCTAAAGGCCCTGTCACACCACCAATTTCATGTTTTGCGGAAGCGATTATTTTTGGGCGTGACTAATCAAATATCAAGCACAAAGATTAAGCAAACGACTCTAAATGAGACGTTTTTGAAAAATACATTACATTACAAAATTAGTACAAGGTTTTAAGTCATAAGTATACATCATTAGTGAGCAAAATGAATCTGAAGATTTTAAATACATAATCATAGTACAAAAGATAATGCGAGTAAAATCTTCATAAGTGTGTATGCATGCGACTCGTACTAGCTTAGCATATAAGTAGATCCTGCTGGGCCATTCTACTGTGGCTGCGTACCTGAGAATGCATTACTAAAACGCGTCAACCAAAAGGTTGGTGAATCTCACAGGTTTGTAGTATATAGTAATAGAAAATTCAGTACAGTTCAATAAGTAGAAACAATTACACCAATTGTAATTATGTAAGCAGTAACAATTACACCACGGTAATTAAGTAAGTAATATAAATTACACAACGGTAATTCAGTAAGTAAGTATCAATTACGCAACGGTAATTTAGTAAGTAAGTATCAATTAGACAACGGTAATTTAGTAAGTAAGTATCAATTACACCACGGTAATTTAGTAAGTAAGTATCAATTACACAACGGTAATTTAGTAAGTAAGTATCAATTACGCCAAGGTAATTAGGTAAGTAAGGTCTGCCATGAGCCATCATAGTCGAAGCTTAACAAGTCTATAATTTGCCCCCGTGAGTGCTAATCCAAAAACACTCATACGTAACGAGTAGAAAACACCTGTTTATACGAGTACGGTTCGTGGTGGCGCTACCACCCCAGGCGGGGATTGTCAGTCCCATATGGATCCATATAATAAACTCGCGCTTATCCCATTACTAACATCTATGATTCAGAGGACTTCATTGGATTAAGACGTAACTCATGCAAGTCTGTAAGTCTGTAGGTCTGTAAGTCAGTAAGGTCTGTAAGTAGTTAAGTCTGTAAGTATTATGTTTGTAGAGTCGCAAGTCTGTAAAGTAATCAGTTTGTAAAGTAGTAAGTCTGTCAATATGTCGGTAAGTTTTTAAGTTGGTAAAGCCTGTCAATAAGTCGGTAAGTTTGTAAGTTGGTAAAGTCGGTAAAGTAGTTACTTAACAAGTCGGTAAGATAGTAAACATAAGTTGGTAATCACAACATATGTATACACGTAAAACAAGCAATGCATCTCCCCCAAAGTAAAGACAGTAAAAAGGGGCCGTGAGACTCACCTGAAGAGCAAGCAATCCTAAAGTACGTGAGTTGTTCCAATGGTAATCTCCTAATGCCCTAAACATGTGAGATTATAATGAGTAAGTGGATGTTTAACTAAACCATCTGTATAAGTGTTTGTGTTTGAGTTTGTGAAAAGGTATACGGCTCGCTGGTGACAGTTTGTAATAATAATTTCAAACTATTATTATTATACATGATTTGTTGTACTTATAAAAGTATATGTGTTTCGTGGTAAGTCGTATCGTATAAGTTTAGTTGTTACTCAAGTTCATCACATCCGTTACATTTTATTTCATAAGTTACGAAATTTGGTACGGGTCCGAAAACTGAAATATGTCATTTTCGACCCCTAGACAACCCCGAAAGGCCTAAAACTGTCTAGGCTATGGTACATTGCCTTGATCATTGGGCCGTTTTCAAGTGACCGTGTGACTTTTAGCCCAAAACATTTATGATAAATTTTTCATCGAGAAGCTACACTTGTGAAATTCTTCGGCATTTTTACATAAACTGTTCTATTTGAGTATTCCAGCCGTTCGGCTATAAAGGTCCAGCTGTTCGGCTATGGAGGACCTAGCCGTTCGGCTATGGAAGTCCAGCCGTTCGGCTATGGAGGACCTAGCCGTTCGGCTAAGGAAACCTAGCCGTTCGGTTGATGAGATCCAGCCGTTCGGCTGATGATTTTCAGCTGTTCGGCTGATGATTTCCAGCCGTTCGGCTGATGATTTCCAACCGTTCGGCTAATGATTTCCAGCCGTTCGGCTCAGGTACCAGTTGCAGGTCATATTCGTGCAGTTCATCCCCAACCCAGTTTTTAAAACACTAGTATATGATAATATAAGCATTATAAACGAGAAATTAAAGTAAAGTTTGAGTTTCCTTACGAATTAAAATTTGAACCCGTGAGGATGAAGATGATGATGATCAAAGAAGATGAAGATGAATGTGATGATGATGATTGTTACTGATGTTGTTGTTGTTCTTGGAAGAGAAAAGAGAGAGCCGAGAGATTGAGAGGAAGAGATGAAGAAGAAAATGAAATGAAAGTGTGGGGTGTGTTTGATCGGCTTTAGCTTCATGAAGGAGCTGACCAACTTCAATTATTGGAGTTGGTTGGCTCCCGTTCGTAGTACAAAGTACCCGTGTTTTTGAACCCGATGAAAAAGTAGTATAATATTTTAAAATGATAAATTTCTAAAAATATAATCGTTTATATTTTTAATTGAAGTATTTTATAAAAACACTTTTGATAGGCTATAAAATTATGTCTTTGTTTTACTTTGAACTTACGGATAGTTTTCGGTGTCCAAAATGTATTTAGATTTCTAACGGAGTAAATAATTATTATTCTTGACAATAATACTTTATTTGAAAATGTTTTTTCACCAACATCCGTATTTAAGATTACGCGTTCTTTCATATTTGTTTGTACGTGATTAAATAATCGTTATGTTATATATATATATATAATTACATATATATAATATCCAATACTTTCGTATTATCTTGTACTAAGTACTAAGGTTTAAAGTTTAAATTTACTGCTAATTTTGGCCCTTTTTAACCGGGTGTCACATTCTCCCAGTCTGTCCGGCCTCAAATACATCCGGAGGGCTGTGGAAGACGACCCTGGGACTGTTGCCAAGGTAACCGGGGCAACGGTTACTGTTGCCAAGTCCGGTGTCTCCGGTGTCCCTGTGGCCGTTCCCTTAGCGGCCAGTGCCGAGGTGGAAGCATCGGGCAACTGGGCGATCCCAAAGCGCAAGGGTGCGGCCCCGGGCAAGAAGGTGGTAGGGCCACCTCTGAAGAAGAAGAAGACAGCGGGGGAGGTCGCTGAGGCCAACCTGAGAAACTTCATGTCCGTGCCCAGCACAGGTGGGCACTACATTATACCCGAGGATGGTCCGTAGCCCTGCTTTGTTTCATAGAAGCAAGTTGTTAAATTCATGCTAACTTTGCTTTTCTTCTTTCCTCTTTTTAGCTGAGGCGGACCCGCACACTGCTGGTGTGGGACACATCAGCGGTGAACTTGTTCTGCGGGACGACGAGGAGGAGGAGGAGAGAGAGGAGGAGCGGCTGGTGCGCCATAGCAGCTCATCGAGAGCTGTCCCGACAGGTAGCGGTGCAGGCTCTCATGCCGAGGAGCCGGTGACGCTCGAGATCAATATAAATACAAAGAACCTTAGCTAACCACGTAGTAAAAGCCAAGTCAAATATGTCGAATACTAAGCACATACAAAAGTACATGCCAATCAAATAGGATAAATATTAAGAATATATGCTTCACATAATTTAGTATACTTCCACATAGTTCAATTAATTCTACTCAGTCCAACATTACTCAAATAGTTTCACATATTCACAGGTCATAAAATTCAATAGCAATATAGATAAATAACAAGAAATACTCCACAAGACTGTATGAACCTCTTGCTCGGAAGCAATCCGGAACACACAATCATTACTCATTTAATCTCCTATATACTCACCTTAGCCTTTTAGATGAATAAGCAATTAATCAAAATGTATGTAGGTGCCACGTCTTGAATCTTGAATCACCTAATACAAAATATGTAATTATAACAACACACGTAGTTCCTAAAATCATTATTATTAATTAGTCCTAATTATAAATTTATTATCTTTACGAATTGATGATGCTTGGCTTTTAAGCCAAAGTACCCAATTATACGATTCATGTCTCTAATGTTGTTTATCAATAGTGTAGTAATAATTGTTGGTGCATTTTGTGTGTCAGTCACTTGGTCAATGTTTGTAATTGTCAAAGTCAATTAGTCTTAGTATGTGATGTGATTAGTGTGTATATTCGAGTCTGTAAACGAAATATAATTATAGAATATACATAGAATATTAGTCATGCGACACAGAGCTTGTGTCGCAATAGCGACATAAGTTTTATGTCGCAAGACAATAGCGACACAATGCCTGTGTCGCTAATAGGTCAGGTCAGGTTATAAATAGAGTTGTAGGGTTTCATTTGAAGGTTGATCAAACCCTAGAGAGTGAGAGCCATGGGAGAGAGCAAAGAAAGAGTCTGTAATCGTTATACTTCAATTGTTAATACATACAACAGATTATAGATATTGTGTTTGTTAATTGATTAAATGTTCAATACTTGATTGTTTGGTTCCGCACTTTCAATCGAGTTAACGATCTGATTAGGTCCGTATCGGGCACCTACAAGTGGTATCAGAGCCGTGAATCAGTTATTCAACAGTTTCAGATCGTGATTTGAATGTTTTCTGTTTGATTCGTGAAGGTTCTATTGATTAATCTTCATTTTTGGGTTTGATTGCTTGAAGATTGCGTTTTTTGAAGGTGTTTTCTGGGTTAGTTCGTTGATCGGTTTTCGAAAATCGTTAGGGTTTCGAAAATTTTCGATTTTTGGGTTTTGGAATCTGCCCAACGCCGTTTTGCGACTCAAGCTGCGACATAATCTTTGTGTCGCTAATTTGGGTTTTCAAATTGCGACACAAGTTCGCGACATACATTTGCGACATAAGCCTTTGATTAGGCGACATAAGCTGCGACACAAGCTTTTGTGTCGCTAAATTGGATTTTTTGAAATGCGACACAAAGTTGCGACACAACCTTTGTGTCGCTAAACCTTGCGGAAAAAAAATTGTTCAATTTTAGCCTGGAAAAAGTTTCATTTTACCCAGGCATTTTTAGACGTTTTCGGTTGAATTTTTGGCGGGAAATTCGCGAAAATATTTGTAGTACCAAATTTTGTTTTTGAGCTTACAAGTTCATAATTCTAGTTTGGGAAAAGTTTAGTTGTACTCAAGCAATTGTCAATATTTTCGAACCAAATTTTGGTGGGAGAATCTTGTTGTCTGTGTTTCGCTAAGTTCTTGTTTAAAAGATGTCGTTCCTGCATCGTGTCCGCAATAACCTTCCGATGTTCACCCAAAACACCAAATACTCAAGCCGGAGAAGAGATTTTGAGACCTACATCTCTTCTAATGATCCAGACATGTGGATTGACTGAGAGATATGAAATGCCAGTCAAGGAAGGAACACGAACTACAAAATCATATAAATCAATGACTCTCGAAGAACGTAAAGCATGGGATGATGAACGGAAGACTTTAACAGCAATTCAAGGATCTTTATCAATGGAGATCTTACAGTTGTTTAAGCATCACAAAAATGCATATGACCTTTGGGCTGCCATCGAAAGCGCTGTGGTGGCTATAACAAGGAAGAAGAACCTCAACATAGTGTATTTGTGGCTCAAACAAAAGAGGTTGATTCTGATGCATTTACATACTTATCTTGCATTCAATTAACAGGTTCTAACAACAGGTACAAGGATGACATTGAAACCCTACGATCAAATCTCAAAAACTTGACAGAGGATAATAAGGTTTTGAAAGAAAATGAATTAGCTTATGAAAAGAAATTCAAAGCCTATCAAGATGAGTCTCAAGCGTTCAAAGCTAAAACTATAGTCAACAAGATGAAATAGATAGTTATTTGAAAGAAATTTCTTTGCTTAGCAAAGAGCTTGCTGACTCTAAATCTGAAGCTGATGATCTTAAACGAAAAATGTCAAATTTTGCTACGTCAACCATGATATTTGATCACATCCTTGATAAGCAAAGGACTGATACGAAAATCAAGGCAGGTATTGGATATAACCATGTACTTCCTCCTATGGACTATCTTCTAATGCTTGTTAAGGATGCAATCAAAGACTTTCTGCCTTCTTCCTCAAAAGTAGACACAAAATTCTGTTAATACACCAGTTAATGAGCAAGTTAAACAGGCCGAATTTGTTAGGCCTATGTTTGTTAAGCTGGAAGTAAACCTCTGGTTAGTGTCAAGGAGGTTATTGAGGTAGAAGATATACCAAAAGAGTCTACTATTAAGGTTGAGAAAATAAATGTCAAACCTGAAAATTTCATCATTACAACGGAAAATGATGAACGATTTAAAAGCAAAGACCAAGCTAAGGTTGACAATGAATCCTTTCAAGTTAAAAATGTTAAAAAAGATTTTAAGAAAGATAAAATAGTTTATAAATATGAAAATAATAAATGCTCAACATCAACTAACTCAACCTCAGGAATATCTACTTCAACATCTTCACCTAAGAGTGCATGTTCAACAAAGTTGTGCCTACTAGACCTCAAGTTCAACATCACAGCATTGTTGAAGACAAATCATCCGAACCTAAACAGGTTTGGAAACCAAAATCCACAAACAACACATCTATGAAATCAACCGAGTTTTTAAAATATCATAAACTCATGGATGTGATGATTATGGATGATAATGGACAACCCAAGTTTATCAAGGCTTGGGTGTCCCATAAATTCTAATGTTTGATTGTTTATGGTTATGCATGCGGTTTCTTGTTAGCTAATATTTTTAGTGACTGCATGAATGTGGATATTGTTGAAAGAATGATGACTGGAATGATGAAATTTCTGATGTTCAGGTGGTTAAAGTGCTAAAAAGGCATATTATTTGACTTGATATGTGATTTTGAAACTTTTATTTTGGAACTTAAAAAAAAATACAAAAATATGTTTAATGTTTAAGGGGAATATCTTTGAATTGGAATTGCAAAAAGAATTTGCTGTTCAGGGGGAGTAATTAAAAATTCTGATTATTTAGATCAGAAATGTGAACAGCAAGATTCTTATTCCTCAAAAAGATATTGGATTGTGTCTGTAACCAACATGGGAAATGATTGTACATCAGATGACATGCACAAAACGGAATTTTTAAGGTTGATCCTTGATGTATAAGTAGGTTTATCTGGCATGTTTAAAATAACTTTTATAGACATTAGCTTCATCATATGATGTATTGGTAGGCATGATACACATCGGTTTCTGGGTTCTTAAGAAGTAATTCTAATACGTGTCTATGATCTTGTGGTAAACACCGTATGATGTACGACTAAATGTCTTAATTCCTTAACGTAGCGTGACATAATTCTATACCTGAGGTTTATCTGAAATCATTTGGGGGTCTATATTGATTGTTTCCTCTGTTGTATCTAAGTACAAACCCGATCTCAATTAGTATATGCTTAAAAGTTAAGTAAATGCAAGTCAATGAACTTGAAAAAGTATTAAATTCCGAGATACCTAACAAGGTCACCAAAATGGTTTGACTAAGTCTAGTTTTTCTTAAACCTGAATCAAGTTATGTCGCTTTGTTGTACGTCTATACAGACCTGTCACCGCTAACTTGATTCTTAAAAATGATACTCTTATATTCTCACTGGATTTGGAAGCTATGCTCATGTCTGGGTTACAGGGGTATGTCATAGGTGGGGACCCATGGAGAAATATTTATATTAACAATAAAAGGTTAACTCACAGACCCAGATGTAACATGTTTAAGTGGACAAACAATATCAGTAATCGCCTTGAAATAGTTTTTATAAAAGGTGTTTTAAATATGCTAAGTAAATTTAAAGTGGACAAATATACTGATAATCGATATAACACTTACTATTTGCTAGTAAATGCATGTTGGCCTGATATGATCTCTAAGCAGACTTAAAACAATCCTATCCCCAAATTTATTTTAATCTTCAGTTTTCCTTTATAAAGAAAATTACAAAAAGATTTTTATTTCTATGTTATTTTCTTCAATATCACATATCTTGTTAAAGTCAAATATTGAAGATGTAAAGGACGTTAGTTATTCTCCAAAGACTGTGAAGATAAATTCTATTGGAGAAGTTGATAATGATTGAAAGATGGTCACAGAGTTTGAAGATCTTATTGTACGATAAATGTGTGTCAGTCACATGAATCTGGACATCAAGATTTTATTGAAGACCATGCTATCTCAATGGGGGAGTTTCTGATTGTTGAAGACATGAAGGAGTTTTGTCTGTTCAAACTAGTTGAAAACTTATTTGACCAACCTATCTCCTTGGGGAAGTTTGTTGGTAAAGACTAATTGAAGCTCATTTGACCAAGCTGCTGACATGGGGGAGTTTGTTGGTGCATTATGTGTGTCAGTCACTTAGTCAATATTTGTAATTGTCAAAGTCAATTAGTCTTAGTATGTGATGTGATTAGTGTGTATATTTGAATCTTTAAGCGAAATATAATAATAGAATATACATAGAATATTAGTCATGCGACACAGAGCTTGTGTCACAATAGCTACATAAGTTTTATGTCGCAAGGGTCACAATAGCGACACAATGCTTGTGTTGCTAATAGGTCATGTCAGGTTATAAATAGAGTTGTAGGGTTTCATTTGAAGGTTGATCAAACCCTAGAGAGTGAGAGCCATGGGAGAGAACAGAGAAACAGTCTGTAATCATTATACTTCAGTTGTTAATACATACAACAGATTATAGATATTGTGTTTGTTAATTGATTAAACATTCAATACTTATTGTTTGGTTCCGCACTTTCAATCGAGCTAACGATCTGATTAGGTCGGTACCGGGCACCTACAATAATAAGTCTATCAACCTAAATATTTAACACATAATAACCGTTTAGTATTACTACTTATTTCAAGTATAACACTCATAATCCGGTTACAACAACTTCGCCTTTGCTAGGATATTTACTTTCCAATGTATCTTATTCAAGCTCATTCTTTGATTGCTATAGACTAATAACTACTTTCATGTGGTTGTTTACTAGCCGAGCATAATCATTTCATATATATAATTTTTAACACTTCGATTATAACTGATTTACCCTTGCAAATATATATACTTTCCCATTATATCTTTACTTACATTATCACTCTAGTTTAAATCTTTAACTACTTGACCATAATCGTCACAAGTAAGTCAATCGATTTACTACTGGAATTTCTATAAATCTTCTTGTTCTACACTCCTCTTATAAAGCATTTTTTTACCTTTACATACACTTGTGTACATATTTATACATAACTGGGTTGAGCAAGAAGTAAAGGCAGAATTCTGGGTAAAACAATAAATCGCGTCACATATGGGGTCGGATCGCATCATGATCATCTTGAAATCGCATCGTGATTTAGATGATTCCACATCGCGTTCTCATGGAAATCGCGTCATGATTTCTTATATTTGCCCAGACCCTAGCTTAGTTACCTGCCGCTGCTCGAATGTTAATCACAACCAACAACAATTTCAGTTCTAATTAGGATCAATCATAGCAGTATCACTTAATAGTCATCATGAACCTACTTTCATCCATTCTACTAACTTAATTTATTTCTTCACCAATTCACAAATTTTAAGTTAAGGAAATGGAATTTAAACTTACTAGAATATGAGAAGGGACATAAGATTGAAGATGATGATGATTTCAAGTTCCAGTCCTGAATTTACAAGTTGTGATGGAGTTGGATTTGATTTTTCTTGTTTCTTGGTTGGGTCGCAGGAATCACAGGGATGATTTTCATGTTTTATTATTTTGGCTTCTGGAATAGTAGAGAATGGAAAGGAATATATATATATGTACACGTTTACTAACTTTGGTTCCCTTTTAGACCTGTTGCCTAGAACTTAAAAACAATTTACCATTTCAACTATTTTATTTTTCTTCCAGCACTATTAATTTAAAATGATTAATTGTCACTATAATACTTTTAGATTTTAGCGTGTTACAACTCTCCCCCATTTATTTTATTCGTGTCATCATGAATATCAGTCAAGTCAGTCCGATCTCCATGATTTCTCTAACTAGTTTACCCTTACAAGTAATCTATAGAGATCAATTAGAAGTTGATTAAAGGTTAATCATATAATGTTGCTCTATAGTCAAATATCATACATGTGTAAACACATGCAAATCAAATATTAGTACTTGCTAACAAGTTTGCAATTATGTACACATACTCGTCATACTCAGACAATGCACAAGATCGATTAATCATAACCAAATAATGATCAATTGCAATACTATTTCGCTTAATTGTGGGAACCTCTTACTTGGAAGTAATCCGGAACCTCACAATTATTAGTCAACTAATGGTCTTATGTACAAGATGTGCATATTAAAATATCAATTACATACTCATCAGTCTATGCACATAATAATTCGTGCGTATAAAATATCTCATTAACTTTTCCACTAATACACATATAACGTATATTCAACTATATTCAAATAAGCACATAACTATGCATACCACTTAATTCGTTAAGTCAATTAATCGCTCATACAAATCTGAACAATTTAAAATTCACAACAATTTAAAATACACCATCAATTACAATACGTATACATATACTTTTATCAATATAGGCACAAAATGTGCACATTATCTCATCCATTTGCACACAAACAGTGTGCGTTCAATTATATCAACATGAGCAGATAATGCGTGCTTTTTACTCATTCATTTATTGCACATAATTTGTGCATTCAACAATACCCACTATAGAACATAATATGTGCTTTTCACTTTATCCAATGTCCACTAGCACAGAGTGCCTTATCCGCACACGTGAAAATGTCAATACAATTCATCTCAACTGAATTAACTTTCAGTTAACAATTAACACATATAACGTCCATTACCCAACATGAGCAACTTATAAACATATATACATGTTTTCAATTCTTTCAACATGCACATATAAAATGTACATTCCATTTGCTTTTGTAGTGCCCATGTTCCTATTCTTAATCCATTCGGGTTAAATAATCAATTATAAGGGTGTTCATAATAAAATCCTTACATACCTCGAAACACATAGTCAATTAACATAGTCTTACAATTTGAAACTAGCTATGTGCTAGAATTATTTCATCATTCAATTTCTTTTCATCTTTGTATCAACAATATTAGTGGTAATTAAACCACAATACATAATAAGTCAGCTGTACTAGCTTCAACTTTGATCATAACTTAGTATAAGAGCTAGTAATCATACATTAATATAACTAGCAATACGCTAGGATTTCCACATTGCAACTAGTTGACAACATACAAAACATAAAACTTAGTCATGTGAAACCTATTACACGGATGTAATCTGGAATCACATAACCTTTATTCATATGGTTTCATATAATAGTGAAATATCTTATCTTTACATATTCATTTAACATCATCATTTCTCTAAAAACCAGGCTTTTCAAGCTGTTAAAGCCTTCATTCAGTCTGTATCATCATAATTCAAATAATACTTACCTACATCAATAGGTATTATAATCTATTATAGGTCTATAGTTCGACTATCTTTCCATATAATTTCAATTTGCTCTCCCACTTTGACTCATCTTATCACACAGCACATATCATTTAGCCGTATTGTCACACCCCGCCAAACGGTAATTACAATTAGTTGTGATTAGTTTGCGGAAGCTTAAATGATGTGGCGGGGCTGCGAGCAGTATTTTCAACCAACAGATACATACATACTCAGAGCATATGGTTATTGCACAACATAATAAATAAGGATGCCAGTTCAAACATTTGTTACAAAAGTAGTACGACTATGTAAGTCGTAACAGTAGTAGTGGAGTTTAAAACATTTTAGTTTTAACAATAATACATAAGTTTAAAATAAGATTTCATAAGTATGACCGCAATGTCTGCAGTTATACAAATGAAATCCCCCAAAAGCGGTCCCAACATTATGTGGCATCCTAAGTAGTCCAGGGTTGTCCATCCTGTATGCATGCGATTACTTACCCAACTAATTTCCTGAAAAACATAGAGAAAGTCGTCAACAAATATGTTGAGTGAATTTACAGGTTTGTATATGTATGTGGTTAGTTAAACCAAGTTTGTATAAATGATTTGTTATTCATTTATAAAATACAAGTTAGGTAGGGTTGTTACCCTAAAGTATTACTATACGTGGGATGTCATCCCAAAATATGTTACTGGTTGTTTACCAGTGTAAAATAAGTTACCGGTATGTCTTCCGGTGTCCAACAGTTGTAGGATTCGTTCCTCCTAAAAGTATGTGGGAATTTTACTTAGACTGTGATCCCCTGAAAGGTGAGCTAAACCTCGCAGGTTAAAGTAACGTGACCTAACCCTATAACCAAGCCACAACCAAAACTTATGTTGTTTGCCTGAACGGACATTTAAGTATACGCTCCACCATAGGAGGGTCATCACGGCAATAGTACTATCCGTATACTCAGTGGCTAGAGTCACCTAGCTAATGGTTACAGTAGCATGTCATGAGGTCTTTCATGCACACAATCCAAGTCTAGGTCCGTACTAGGATACCTTGTCTAAATTCCCAAAATAACAGTGAATATGTAATATCACAAATCAACAGTTGTATAAAAGCAATAAAGCATTTATAGTTTGATTGCATGTGTTGGCATGCAATTTCTATGTTTAACACCCCTGTGTCTAAAAGCAGAAAACATTTAAAAGTAGGGGCTGTAAACTCACTGTGATGTGCTCGGTAAGGAAAGCTAGCAGCCGACAGGTAATAGCCCAAGGTGTGTTAACCTATATACAATAAATGTATTAACATAAGTACGTTTGATTTGTTTAATCAACTTATGTTAACGGTTTGTTTGTTTGAAGAAATTGTTGATTTCTTAATGATGTAAGTCGTTACATTTGTTGGTGACGTTGTGTTGAAATATTGTTATATTTCTCACGTCGTATACCTTGTCAAGTGTATATACACGTATGTAGTCATATATATAGACATTTGAACGTTGTTTTGTCCCTTTTGTGCATATACATGAAAATTAGATAGTTATAGTTTCAACATATTGAATTTGTCGCGTGTATGTATATATACATTCATATATATATATATATATATATAAGTTCTAAAATTTACGTATTAAAACGTATATAAGTTTTATTTGTTATAAAACTTCTTATTGTATTTATTTCCGTTTATAAAATAAATAATTAAATGTTATCGTCATTGGAAAGTCGTCATTTGTATGTATATATGAAGTATACATATAGGTTTGTCATTTGTCATTAAGTATGTATATATATATTTTTATATATATATAGAATCATAAACGTTCCGTTTTATAAATATTCGTTCCGTGAAATAAATCGGGTCGCGTCTTATGTTTGGAATGTTTTGGAAGTTTATTGGGCTCGGCCCGATTAGTTTTGTTTTTGGCCCAATAACTTAACCCGATTACATAATCTTTTTGGCCCATTACAAGTTTTGGCCCAATGGCCCGTTTATTTAATTTGACTAATTTGTTTTTACAATTCTCGGTCCAACCCATTGTCTTAGGCCCAAGGAGTATTCGGCCCGCTTGCGACCAAGGCCCAGTCTGCATCCCAGCCCAGCCCAGCCCAGCCGATCGGCTTGGGCCTTCAGCCGTTCGGCTGGAGGTTCCGGCCCAACCAAAACCATTCGATCCAGTCCAATTTAATTAGTCCATTATTTGTTTCGGTCCAGTCCACATCCTAACCCATCCGTTCGGGTGAAACATCACAACCCGTTCGGCTCATCATGGCTAGCCGTTCGGCTCAACCAAACTAGCCGATCGGCTCAGTTTGTTGAGCCGTTCGGCTCATTACATTCAGCCGATCGGCTGGCCCAAGCCAACCGATCGAGTTGGTTCATCCCTGTCATTCGCACCCTGTTCTTGAGCTGTGTTCGATATGTATATATATATACGTGTTTTGTTACGAGTTTTAGCTCATTTTCATACCATTTTCATGTCATTACATCATCCTATAATGTTATACAACATTTGTATCAACTTTCACATATATAATTTGTGATTCTAAGTTTGATTCCATACAACTCATTTCAAAAACATCTCAAACAATCATCAAGTTTATGTGTTATATACATGGATTATGATATATATATATATATATATATATATATATATATATATATGTTATGTAACGAATTTGAGATGTAGAAAACAAAGAAAATGTGTTTCCTTACAATGAAATTTTTGAGGATGATGAAGATGGCGATGTTGAGGATGATATGGCTGTTGTTGCTCTACTCCCCTATGTTTGTGTTTTGGCTCCAAGAAAGCAGAAGTAGAAGGAGAGAAGGATAGATGATGATGATAGTAGATGTGTGTGTTGGTGTGTGTGTTGATCAAATGACCAGGAGAGGAAAAGAAGGAGAAGTATAATGAGTCGAGTATGGGAGATCACAGTCTGTGGTCTCCCAATTATTGGAGTTAGTTGGGGTATTTTAAGCTCGTTAGTTTCGAGTACGGGTATAATTTGTACAATATAAAATTTAACATTTTATATTTTTATTTTGTAGATGCTCTCCTGGTTCGTTATTTAAATTCGGAATAATGATGTTTTCATTATTTTGGACTGTTGTACAAATTTGTGCATTGGACTGCTAACATTTAATTGAGTGCCAAACTTCAGTCGAATTTCGGGTTCATATTTTGAGGTAATGTTACAAATGTTTCCGAAAGAGTGAGAAAATTCGAATTTTCCTCATCTTGATCTCTGAATGCATTTTAAAATTGTTTCTGTTCGTTTTATAATACGTTTTAAGTTAAACGTATTTTTAACTCGTTTTATCTATAGGTTATAGATACAATAGTACTCGTAATTAATAATTGAATTATTAATTATGTTGTGTCACCAACTTTTGTTGTATTTTTCTGTCGAGTTCGTTCCGATACATTTGTACGCGACTTTAAATACTCACGTATTAGTAACACTTTTTGTTTGAAAGTACTGGGCTGCTAGGCTTACATCACATCAAAAGTTTTGTTTTAAACTTAATCAGGAAATTAGCGTAAGAATGCACATGCTTAAATGTTAATCAATACCTAATTTGGAGAGTTGTCACACGTATATTTCTCCCCAACTTAGATTCGTTTCATTTTTCCTTTTCAACAATATATATATATATATATATATATATATATATATATATATATATATATATATACTACAAATAACTCGATTGTAACAGGTCTATTCATTTGAGCACTTTCTCATTTTAATGAAATATTTAACTACTCAATTATGCACGTTCTTTCTATTCAATTTATATTCTAACCTCTTTCATAACATGCTATTACTTATGTTTACCCTTTTATACTTATAGCATAACCAAGTTAAATAAAAAGCAGAGACAAATTCTGAATTAACTACAATCGCATCGCAATTGCTTAGGATTGCGTTGCGATTCTAGACATTTCGCGTCATGATTTTATAAGATCGCGTCGCCATTCAGAACCTGCACAGCTCAGATTTCAGTACAAACTTTAAACGCGCATATCTTTTGACTTGATAATAATTAAAACATGAAATCTCACAAACACCTCTACTATACTATAATGGAGGCTTCCATTTTAACATTTTTTCCAAATTTCGCGTTAACGAGGAATTTGGACATGAAACTAAATATGGTTCATTTTGGTTACTTTTGTGATCATGTCATAATGCAAACCATAGCCCTTTATGATTGTTGCATCACCAGCGGTCGGTAAAGATTTTACCCTTGTCGTTGCACCGGTGTCGCACCCCCAAATTCGAGTTGCGGAAGCGAATCGGGTCGGGGCTCGACTAATCAATAATCACAAGCACATAAGATAAAGTGAACGACTCTATATGCGTCGTTTTAACAAAATACATTGATTGAAATAAAAGTTTATAATAGTTATAATGATTACATAAGCTCGGTACACTGATCTGAAAGATTCTATAGCATTACTACTTACACAAAATATAATAATGCATAAAAATCTCTTGATGTTCATGTTTGATGCGACTCGAGCTAAGTAATATCCTGAGATGTCCTACTACTATTGTGTATCTGAGAATACATGTTAAAAGGTCAGCTAAAAGCTGGTGAGCTCACAGGTGTAAATGATAAACATAATGTATGAACCACAAGATTTAATAATGCGTTTGAAATTAATCATATAAATGTGTATATTACTGCCATGAATCCATAGTTTGAGCTTAACTGAGGGGTCAGGATCCGCCTTTAAGGACCTGAGCGAGGTGCCTCCGAGCGAGTGCCTAATCTACACTCTTGTGAACAAATGATAATGTGTCCGTTTGACATCGCAGTCAAGGTAGCGCGACTACCTCGGACAGGGATTGTCAATCCCATATGGTACCATACACTAACATTCACGCTAAATCCATACTAACAAACTATGTGGTGGAGGACTTTATGATTAGTAAAACAACTCATGCAGTCAATAGATCGTGTTTTGTACTTGTGTTCATATGTAAAACAAATCTGAGCAAGTATTCCCACCTCGGGAGTAAAAATAGTAGAATGCGGGGCTATGAGACTCACCTGAGTCTGATGCGTTTATATCAATAAACGTGCATTGCTAAACCAAGCAGTGATGTCCGGATGCTGTAACCTGAGGGCGTCCAAGACGCGCGTTGGTTAATACATGAGTAGGCATCTCAACTGATCACCGATGCTAGTTGTTCATCCAACTAGTTATGTCCAAATACATGGGTTTGTTTTATTGTTTGTTTGTGTTTCGAAACATGTACGGGCCGTTGGTGATGGTTGTAATAATAATTTTCAAAGTATTATTATCATTATGTTCGTCGTATAATTATCGAAGTATGTGTATAGCAGTTACGAGTATCATCGTATAAGATTTTGTGGTAGTAAGTGTTCAACGCTTAGTGTGAAAAGTATATTAGAGTCCTAGCTAACGGGGTTCCGGGGGCAGCGCCCCTGGTAGCGGGGTCCAAGGGGCAGAGCCCCTGGCTGGGGTCGAGCTGCCAGGTCGACTTGGAAAATTTTTATTTCTACTATATTGCTTTAATGAAAAACGCATCTAAAATCTGAATTTGGGTATTGTAAGTGATCAAATTTCAAGTGTTGACACTTAGTAAAAATCCATAAAGTTTCTGATTTGTGCGACACTGGATGCGACACCAAGTGCGACATAGGCTGTCGTGTCGCAGGTCAGGACTGCGACATAGGTCTTTTGTGTCGCTATGTGCGACATCCGCAATTTAATGCGAATTTGATGCGGCATAGTGGCTTGTGTCGTTATGTGCGACATATTCAATTTTTGGCGACATAAGGGCTTGTGTCGCAGAAGGTCCAGCCCTTCTGCTACATAACAGGCTGTCCAAACTAAAAAGTGTCGGGTTTGTGGTCAAACGACTTCGGTTTGACCCGAAACTTTTACACAAGTCTTAGATGAGTTTATAAAGCTTGCAGAAAATGTTGGTTTGTGTCGGGAGTAAAAAAAAGTGTTGGATCTACAAAATGGTCAAAACCGACATTTTCGACAAATGTTTAGAAAATGAGTTTTGTTACTTTATATGGACATAATCAAGCTAGATAAACAACATAACATGTAAAAGAGTAAAATACAAGAGTTTTCAAAAGTGTTGGGTTCTTACAAAGTGATCGCGTGAAGAAACCGAAAAGGTAGGAACGTAGAGCTCGTCGCAGTGATCGTTTTCTTCCAAATAAGCTTGGTGATCCAAGGTGGTTTGATGGTGATTTTCTAGAGAGAGAGAGAGAGAGAGTGGTGAGTTTAAAGAGATTTGGAGGAAAAAGGTAAGATGATTATGATGTGGTGTTTGTGTGTGTTTTACACAAAGAAGAAGAAGGAAAAGAGGGGGGAAAGGGGCCGGCCCACATGGGCCCCACCTATGTGTGGTTGGCTCCAATTTTAATCCTCTGCGCTTGCGCTCCGTGCGGTGTTCATTTATCCGTTCGTTTAAACGTTTATTTATGCGCGTATCGTTATTTAAATGCATTTTCGTTTTTGATTTGAATCTCGATATTTTTAATTGAAGTATTTTATCAAAATACTTACTAATGAATTATAAGTATATAATTTAGGTCTATTTCATTTGTCGAGCATGTTTCGCGCGTTCCTGTTGCGTATGGTTAGTTTTAGACGATACGAAATACACTCGTATATATTATCCAATTAATATATAATAAAAATAAGTTAATTAAATAATTTCACATTATTTAATAAATTGTTCACCAACGTTCGTATTTAAATGTAGCGGAATCCATCCGATATAAAATTGCACGACTTAATCAAATCGCGTACATGTGTATATATATATATAAATATATCAATACACATAATGATACACATAATTAACCCTAATTACATGTATTAATACAATGATTAGATACTAAGTACTAGCCCTAATTTGTCGGGTGTCACAACCGGCTACTGGCGACGACGATCAGTGGGTGTTTTATATTTGTAATTGCGGGGCCTAAGTTTTCCCTAACATTGCTAATCCTAAGGGTGAGCAAGTGGTAGGTATGACCTAGAGTTGTTCTTCAAACCGACTGAATTGAAACTAAGGCGTGGCATATGAGGGCTTTCAAACTAGTGAAAAGTTTATAGAATAGTGGGGGGGAGTTTTGGTTTTTATATTAACTAACTTAGGTAAGTAAATAAATAAAAGCGAAATAAATGTAGAAGATAAAGATGATAAGATAAAGATATTATTTGCTGAGACTTCGTTGATTAAGTTATGGGATGATGTTTGGAGAAACTGTTTTGAAAGACATTTGTTAATTATTTTTCTTGGACACTTGTGATGTAAACACTAGATTCCCTACTAATTAAAGTTCATTTAGCATGTCACACCGGGAGCTAGGTTATGGTAACATCACAAAGTATTTAGAATAATAAACAAAATCTTAATTATGGCTTAATAATACTTTCATATGAACGGGAACAAAATCTAAAGGTACTAGACAAAACTGAATCATATAACGATTCTTCGTCATCCTAACAGATTCATATATTTAAAAAGTTCATTTATGACTTTAAACCAGCCCTTGCTTAAGACTGCCCAATAAATCCCCTAATTATCCACAACGTTCCTCACTTAAAGTGGTTCCGCCGCTTCAAACCTTGGCCATGTCTTGTCCTACGATAATCCCCCATGTAGCCTTGCGGTTCCATAGTTTCATACCTTTGACTAATTATATTGACACAGATGACTGACTAACTTTTAATTAGACGTCGTTAAAAAGGCGTTGTAATCACGTTTATTGGTGGAAAGCCGATAGATTAATTTGAAGTTTAAAAGTCTATTTAGAAAGTTTAATTAAACTAGGTTTCTCAATTATTATATTAGTCCGTAATATAACTACCTTCAGTCGTTACTCGACTTCCATACATTTGTATTCCACCTTGAAGTGTTTCCAGTACTATATTGAATAACAGTCGAATAGGGGCCGTCATATTTTTTCATAATATTGTACCGTTTCGTAATATGACTACCTTCGGTCGTTCCTCGACTTCCATACATTTGTACTCCACCTTGAAGTGTTTCCAGTACTATATCGAGTAATGATCGAATAGGGGCCGTCATATTACTTTACGATAATTAAGACCGTTTATATTTTACTACTATGATGATCCTAAGGCAACAATCAAAGAAGAACATGCAATAAGATGATCAAAGCAATACTACCGATCTTTAATATTTAATTATAAATCATCCCGTAATTAACTAACTACATCGCAAGCAAACACAACAAGTATACTACTCTCTAATCATGGCAATAACTAAATAAAGCATAATCAATATAAACGTAATTAATTAAGATAGATAAGGATAGAAAGAACCAGGATTAAATGCGAGAGAGAATAGACTTGAATTAATTGACACAACTCCGAGCGTACACCAAAGGTTACAATGCGTTCCTTGATTTCATTCTATTCTAAACAAGTTTCCTAAACTAGCCTAACTAATTTGGAATAAGAAAATAGAAGGAGAAAGTAGAACTAATAATTAGAGAGTATTATTAGTCTAAAGAAAAGTATGGAAGATGTTTTTCCTAAGAAATGTGTGATAGGAATGGTCTGTCTTCAAATGAACCATGAGCTCCCTATTTATAGGGGAAAATTGGTGCATTCTAGCAACTTGGAGCACATGTAAGCAAAAGGTGGGAAAGTTGCTAGCACATGTACCCTAAAGCGCGTAAAGGTCTAGCACGTGTACCCTAGAGTCGCGGAAAAGGCCTAGCACATGTACCCTGCGAGTACGGGTAAGGATGAAAAAACGCACGGGAGACAGGGGGAGGCCAGCCGGCGCCGCCACCATGGTGGCCGGCGGCGGCTGCCCCTCCCCCGTCCCGGTTCGCCATCTTTCGCCTCGTTTCTTGATTCGTGCGTATCTCCTTCATTGTGCGTCCGTTTGCGTTGATTTTTTTTGCTTTGGATTCGTTTTTCAAAAACGAAGATTTGATGAAAAGAAATCCCAAAAATATGTCTCTGATCTTTGGATGTCTCGTTCGAATCATTTGAATCTTCCGGCGTACGTAGAATCTTCATTCTTTATCCGTTTTTGTTGATTCTTCTTCTTGTTAGATTCGTATTTTGAAAACGGATATCTTGGATAAGAGAAATCTCAGTGATGGGTACTTTGCCTCTAAATCTTTTCTTGATGTCTTGAATCTTCAAACGTATGTGGAATCTTCGTTTTTCATCCGTTTTGCTTGATTTTTCTCGTGCAACTCTATTTTGACCTTCTTGGTAAAGTTTCATTGATTTGTACATTATCTAAGTTTATTTGCCAAGTATTGTTCCAGAATGAGAGAGATATCGGTAGTAAAAACGTGACTTTTTACGCGATATCAATGATCTGCACTTTTCACTAATATGAATAACATTCATTTTGACTCTTGACCTGTGTTACCCACCAAATTAGGGCTAGTACTTAGTATCTAATCATTGTATTAATACCTGTACTTAGCATCTAATCATTTTATTAAACTTTTACATTGTATTAATACATTTATTCACAGACTCCACTCCATCTACGACTTAGAGCTAAATTTTGGGACAAAATTCTCTTAACAAGGGGAGAATGTGACACCCGCCAAATTAGGGCTAGTACTTAGTACCTAATCATTATATTAATACATGTAATTAGTTATGTTTAGGGATAATTATGTGTATCATTTTGTATATGGTTATATATATACACACATACGCGATTTAATTAAATCGTGCATTTCATATTCGAATGGAATCCGACACAAACACAAATACTGACGTTGGTGAACAATTTATTAAATAATGAGAAATTATTTAATTAACTCATTTTATTTATATATTATTTGGATAATATATACAAACGTATTTCGTGTCGTCTAAAACTAACCGTACGCAACAGCAACTCGCGAAATGCGCCCGACAAATGAAATAAACCCAAATTATATTTTTATAATTCATATTTAAGTATTTTGATAAAATACTTCATGTAAAAATATTACGATTTCACGCGTACGAATAAAACGTTACACGAGTTAAATAAATGTACAAATTACGCAACAAATGCGCAAACCGAGACCCGACAACATTTTAGTAACTTAAAATAAAGTATTTATAAAGAAACAACCTTGGTTTGACCCGAAACTTTTACACAAGTCTTAGGACAGTTTATAGAGTCCACAAAAATAATTGGTTCACTTCGTGGTTATCTCGAAGTGTCGTTTCTTTAAAAGTGTCATTTTTAATCAAAAATGACCTTTGTTCAAAGATTGATTTTTATCCGCAAATCTGTGAGTTTTCAAGCCGAGCCAAAGAAGAACTTTTCATAGTGGACTTTCATATGGAAATTTCGGCATAAGTTTCATGTGTTGAATCACTCTAGAACTCAAGATATGAAGTGTTTTGTGAGTCGGTTTTAAGGTGACAGGTTTTTATAGTTTGAAATATGTTCTAAGCTTGTTTATGGACATTTCAAAGTTGTATAAACATGCTAGCAAGTAAATAGTCATAAAACAAAAAGTTTTGAAAAGTGTCAAAAATCTTACAATAGTCGGTTTTAAAAACCGAGAAGATAGAAACGTAGAGCTTTGCGAGGTGATCTTTTTCTTCCAAACGAGTCAAGCAATCCAAGCTATTTTTGATGGTGTTTTTGAGGATGGAAGTGGCGGTGGTGGTGATGTTTTAGAGAGAGAAAGTAACCAAGAGAGAGAGAGAGAGAGAGAGAGGAGAGGTGAGGGAGATTGAGTGTAAAATGGAAGAAGGAGGTGGGGTGTTTGATGGTTTAAGTCAAGCAAGGTGAGGGGTGCCTCAACCTCATGCTTGGACGGTTGGGGTGGGGTCCACCCAAGTGTGGACTTCACCCATTTTTGTTCTCAAACTCGCGCTCCGAGTGTTGTTCGTTTCTCCGGTCATTTAAACGTTAAATTAATATTATACGCGTTTATATCTGTGTTTTAAAATACGAATAATTATCCAATATTTTTGTTAAAGTATTGTATCAAAATACTTTATAATTGAGTTATCAGAATATAACTTTTGATTTTGTCATTTGTCGGATACGTTTTATGTATTTATGTTACGCGGGAGTTAATTATGCGATACAAACTACTTTGTAAAATATTATCAAAATAATATTTAGAAAAATAATGTGTTTATTAAATAACTTCATATCATTTAATAAAATGTGTTCACCAACGTTCGTATGAAATTGTATTGAAATCCATTCGATATGAAATGTGCACGATTTTATCAAATCGTGTATGGGTATATATTTAACAATATATATAATGATACACAAATTAGCCTAATCAAAAAACTAATTACATGTATTACAGAGAATTATGCACTAATCACTAGTCTTATTGGCGGGTGTCACAAAGACAGGTCGAGTTCTCCATCGATCTTGTGCCCGGTGCAGCACCAGTGGCATAAGAACCTTATCGTTTAGCCCCATCCGAACTTCAGGAGTTATCTACTCAATTACAGGAACTCCTGGATAAGGGATTCATCCGACCGAGTTCTTCGCCTTGGGGAGCTCTGGTCTTATTCGTGAAAAAGAAAGACGGTTCTTTCAGAATGTGTATCAACTGCCAACTCAACAAACTCACCGTTAAGAACTGTTATCCACTCCCTCGTATTGATGACCTGTTCGACCAACTCCAGGGATCAAATTTTTATTCAAAAATTGATCTACGGTCAGGTTATCATCAACTTCGGGTTCGTGACTCTGATATTCCGAAGTCTGCTTTCCGAACTCGCTACGGGCATTACGAGTTCCAAGTGATGCCATTCGATTTAACGAACGCACCGGCTGTATTCATGGACCTTATGAACCGTGTGTGCAAACCATATCTTGACAAGTTTGTCATTGTATTCATCGATGACATCCTCATTTACTCGTGCGACGGACAAGAACATGCGCAGCATCTCAAAACCATCATAGAACTACTCAGACACGAGGAGTTATACGCCAAATTCTCTAAGTGTGAGTTCTTGATGCAAACCGTTCAATTCCTTGGACACGTGATTGACAGTCAAGGAATTCATGTCGATCCTTCAAAAATCGAGGCTATCAAGTGCTAGCAAGCACCCACTACGCCAACCGAAGTACGCCAATTCTTGGGTCTTGCTGGGTACTATCGGCGTTTCATTGAGAATTTTTCAAAAGTAGCCCAACCTCTCATCACACTGACTCAAAAAGACAAGAAGTTCGACTGGACAGATAAACAAGAGTCAGCTTTCCAACTTCTGAAACAAAAGCTTTGCAGTGCTCCTATTCTATCATTGCCCGAAGGCAACGATGACTTCGTGGTATACTGCGATGCTTCCCACCAAGGTCTTGGTTGTGTGCTGATGCAACGAGATAAGTTCATTTCCTACGCCTCTCGACAACTAAAAATTCACGAAAAGAACTACACTACCCATAACCTCAAACTTGGAGCTGTCGTATTCGCTCTCAAAATCTGGAGACATTATCTTTACGGCACTAAGTGCACAATCTTTACCAACCACAAAAGTCTCCAGCACATATTCGATCAGAAAGATGTCAACATGAGGCAACGCCGATGGGTCGAGTTGCTCACCAATTACGATTGCGAAATCAAATACCATCCAGGGAAGGCAAGTGTTGTTGCCGATGCCCTCAGTCGAAAAGAACGATCGAAACCACTCCGAGTCCGAGCCCTCAGTATGACTATTCATAACGACCTAAACATTCAAATTCTCACCGCTCAACTCGAAGCCTTGAAACCTGAAAACATCAAAAGCGAAGCCTTGCGAGTCATGGATAAACAGTTTGACATCAAACCTAACGGAGTTAGGTACTTCTCTGACCGAATCTAGTTACCTAGTTTTGGAAACCTTCGGGACTTGGTGATGGACGAAGCTCACAAGTACAAATATTCTATACATCCTGGATCCGATAAGATGTATCATGGCATCAAGAAACTATACTGGTGGCCTAACATGAAAGCTGACATCGCCACGTATGTCAGCAAATGTCTTACTTGTTCCAAGGTCAAAGCCGAATACCAAAAACCTTCCGGCTTGCTTCAACAACCTGAAATCCCACAATGGAAATGGGAGCAGATCACTATGGACTTCATCACAAAACTTCCGAAAACATCGAGCGGTTGTGATACCATTTGGGTTATCGTCGACTGTCTCACAAAATCTGCTCACTTCCTTGCTAACAAAGAAACCGATAAAATGGCACGTCTCACACGAATCTATCTGAAAGAGATTGTATCCCGACACAACATTCCCATCTCAATTATCTCTGATAGAGATAGTCATTTCACATCCTGCTTTTGGCAGTCACTTCAGAAATCATTGGGTACTCGTCTGGATATGAGTACCGCATACCATCCACAAACTGACGGCCAAAGTGAACGAACCATACAAACACTGGAGGACATGCTACGAGCCTGCGTAGTTGACTTCGGTGCAAACTGGGAACATCATCTACCATTGTGCAAAATTTCTTACAACAACAGCTACCATACCAGTATTGGAGCTGCACCTTTCGAGGCACTGTACGGTCGTAAGTGCCGATCACCTATTTGTTGGACTGAAGTTGGAGACAACCAACTCACTGGTCCAGAAATCATTCACGAAACCACAGAAAAGATCATTGGTATACAAAACAGACTCAATGTGATCGTCAGAAAAGTTACGCTGACGTGAGACGCAAACATCTCGAGTTCCAAGTTGGGGATCGAGTACTCTTGAAAGTATTACCATGGAAAGGTGTCATCTGCTTCGGGAAACGCGGGAAGTTAAATCCCAGGTACATTGGACCTTTTGAAATCCTTAAAAGGATTGGTCCAGTGGCATATCGGTTGCAGCTACCACCCGAGCTTAATAGCGTGCATCCCACATTCCACATTTCTAATCTTAGGAAATGTCTGTCTGATGAGACACTCATTATTCCTCTTGATGAAATCCATATCGATGATAAACTTCATTTCGTCGAGACGCCAGTAGAAATCATGGACCGTGAGGTCAAACAGTTGAAACAAAGTCGTATTCCCATCGTTAAAGTCCGGTGGAATTCGCGGCGTGGTCCGGAATTCACTTTGGAACGGGAAGACCAAATGCGACTCAAGTACCCACAGTTATTCACAGAATCCACTCCATCTATGACTTAAAGCTAAATTTTAGGATGAAATTCTCTTAACAATGGGAGAATGTGACACCCGCAAAATTAGGGCTTGTACTTAGTACCTAATCATTGTATTAATACATGTAATTAGTTATGTTTAGGGCTAATTATGTGTATCATTTTGTATATGGTTATATATATATACACACGTACGTGATTTAATTAAATCGTGCATTTCATATTCGGATGGAATCCGACACAAACACAAATACTGACATTGGTGAACAATTTATTAAATAATGGGAAATTATTTAATTAACTCATTTTATTTGTATATTATTTGGATAATATATACAAACGTATTTTGTGTCGTCTAAAACTAACCGTACGCAACAGCAACTTGCGAAATGCGCCCGACAAATGAAATAAACCCAAATTATATTTTTATAATTCATATTTAAGTATTTTGATAAAATACTTCAAGTAAAAATATTACGATTTCACGCGTACGAATAAAACGTTACACGAGTTAAATAAATGTACAAATTACGCAACAAATGCGCAAACCAAGACCCGACAACATTTTAGTAACTTAAAATAAAGTATATATAATAATGCTTTCATTAAAAGTATCACGACTTAAAACGTTAACGAAACACACGTATTAAAACGTACAACGATAATTAAACGTTTAAACGATCGGGGAAACGAACACCGCAAGGAGTGTAAACGCAGGGAACGAAAATTTGGAGACTTCCCCTCCCTTGTGGGCCTCCTTTGGCTGCCCCCCTTTCCTCCTTTTCCCACCTTTCTTTCTCTCTTGTTTGACTCACCAAACACCTCATCACCCTCACTTTCTCACTTTCACCACCACACTCAACCCCCTTTTCTCTCTACTCTCTCTCTCTTTTTCCCTCTCTAAACCGGCATCCTCAAACACACCAAAAATCACCACCAAATCACCTTGGATTACCAAGCTCATTTGGAAGAAAACGATCACCGCGATGAGCTCTACGTTCCTACCTTTTCAGTTTCTTCACGCGATCAATTTGTAAGAACCCGAAACTTTCGAAAACTCTCATATTTTACTCTTTTACATGTTATGTTATTTATCTATCTTGATTATGTCCAAATATATGTTTAAAACTTGATTTCGGAACTTTGTCGAAAATGTCGGTTTTGGTCATTTTGGTAAAACCGACACCTCGAGTACTTCCGCCATCAACTGATAATTTTTACAAACATTATAAACTATTTTAAGCATTGTGTAAAAGTTTTGGGTCAAACCGAGGTCGTTTGACCACAAACCTGAGCCTTGAAATCCGACCAGACCCTTTGTGTCGCACCAGGCCTGGAGCCTTTGCTACACAAAGCCCTATGTCACAGAATCATTACCTATGTCACATATAGCGACACAAATGTTTATGTCGCAACACTTTCAGATGTCGCATATAGTGACACAACACCATATGTCGCATTAAAATGCGGACGTCGCACATAGCGACGCAAAGACCTATGTCGCAGTCCTAACCTGCGACCTATGTCGCACTTGGTGTCGCATCCAGTTTTGCACCCAGTGTCGCACAAATCAGAACCTTGAAAACATGGATTTTCACTAAGTGTCAACGCTTGAAATTTTATCACTTACAAATCCCAAATTCATATTTTAAATACGTTTTTCACTAAAGCAATGTAGTAGAAATAAAATTTTTTACCTCGAAGCCAGATTCAGATTTTAAATACGTTTTTCACTAAATACGTTTTTCACCTCGACCCCAGCCAGGGGCTCTGCCCCTTAGACCCCGCCAGGGGTTGCCACCCCTGGAACCCCGCTAATCAGGGGCGCTGCCCCCGAACCCCCGTCATTAAAGTTTGGAAATACTTTATACATTGCGTGTCAAACATTTACAACCTTTAAACTACATACGATGTACTCGTATATGATACATATATACTTTAACACTTATATACAATACAACACATGAAACATATACTTTAATAGTATACGATGAAACAACACATAATAATAATGATGTAAGATTATTATTACAAACCATCACCAACGGGCTGTACATGTTTTCAAAATACAAACAAACAATCAAACAACCCAATGTATTTGGACATAACTAGTTGGATGAACAACTAGCATAGGTGATCTTTTGAGATACCTACTCATGTATTAACCAACGCGCGTCTTGGACACCCTCAGGTTACAGTCTTCGGACATCACTACTTGGTTTAGCAGCAACACACGTGTGACACTCCTCCAATTTAGGCATTATTATACCACTAATTTCATGCATTTCTTACGCGAATTCCCTGCAGAAATTGTTGGGAATTGATGTTACTACTGTTACTAATACTGTTGATTGATGAATGCACAAGGCATTAACACTGTTAGTGTTAATGTTACTACTGGTATTAACACTGTTAGTGTTAATGGTTACCACTGTCTTCAGAGTTACAACTGTTATTGAAGATTGAAGTGAATACAAAAGTTACAACTATTAGTGTTAATGGTTACCACTGTCTTCAGAGTTACAACTGTTATTGAAGATTGAAGTGAATACAAGAGTTACAACTGTTAGTAATAGTTTCAACTGTTAGAGTGTTACAACTGTTAGTTTGTTTTACAACAGTTAACACTGTTTAGGCTAGTTACCACTGTTGGTTGGTAAGTCTAGTAAATTATACAAGTGTTAACACTGTTCTATAGGAATTACCACTATTTGTATAGTTGTGGTAGTTAACACTGTTTATGTATAGAATAGGCGGAAAAATGAAGTTTGAATAATTATGGAGTGTAACTGTTTCCATGATTATAGGAGATTGTTTAGCAGGACTCTATGGGATATAAATAGAGATCCTAAACCTAGATTAGGTTAACATTAGTTTTCATGCAGCTTCAAGGTTTTGTAACCCTAATACAGTTCAGTGTATTCGTCTTATATTATTAATAAGATTGAAGCTTTTGATAGTAACTTTGTTTTATTGATTTTATTATTGATCTTCATAATATTATTGAGTGTTATTCCGCAACTTCTCAGTAATAATTCAAAACTTGTGTTAATCTAATAAGTTTATTAGATCGATCTTGGTTTATCAAGTGGTATCAGAGCATTTGGTTAAGTTTTGAATACAAGAAGATCTAGGATCACTGTTTGATTGATTATTTTCAATATCTTATTATTAAATCATGGCAGAAAGCAATGAAGGAATTCAGGTCACTAAGATACCAATGCTTAGACCTGATGAGTTTGATCAGTGGAAGAACAGAATCAGACAATACATGCTTCTCACAGATTATCAGATGTGGGAAGTGGTTGTTAATGGTCCTCCAGTCACCCTTAATAGTGATGGTGTTGCACAAGCAAGATTACCACCAACATCTGAGGCTGAAAGAAAGGTTAGATCTATAGAGTACAAAGCTCTAAGTACTTTATTGTTATCTATTCCCAATGAATATCAGAGACGATTTGAAGCATGTCAAGATGCTAAAGTTCTCATGGAAGCTATAGAGAAGAGATTTGGTGGTAATGATAACACCAAAAAGAATAAAAGGTCTTTGTTGAAACAACAATATGAGAATTTTAATTCTGCAAAGTCAGAAACTTTGACTCAAACCTTTGATAGGTTTTCAAAGCTAGTAAGAGATCTGGAAAATCATCAAGTGAAGATTGATAGGGATGATTTAAACAGGAAGTTTTTGAGGTCTTTGGGAGATGAGTGGACAATTTATACAGTTGGGTTTAGACAAAGTGCAGATCTGGAATCAAAAGAGCTGGAAGACATATATAATGATCTGAGAAACTTTGAAGCTGAAGTGGAGAGCAAGAAGATTGGATCAGGAAGTAACAACAACAATTCTGCATTTATGTCCAAGGCTGGAACAAAGGCAGAATCAAGTCAGAAAGGTTCTTCTTATGGGTCTGGTGGAGGTGGATCATCATCAAATCATTCTAATGATCAAATCTTAGAATCTTTCTTTGCTAGTAATGTGAACTCTTCACTTACTAATGAAGACTTAGATCAATTTGAATCAGATGATCTAGAAGAAATGGATATTAAGTTGCAAATTGCCTTAATCACTCATATGGCAAAAAGGTTTATGCAAAGAACTGGCAGGAACAACTTTGCACAGAAGAAGAATGATGCAAGTTGGTTTGATAAGAGCAAAGTTGAATGTTTCAACTGTCATAAAATGGGACATTTTGCTAGGGAATGCAGAAGTCCAAAGAATGAGCAGAATGATAGATGGAATGGTCAAAGGAGTGGAGGAAATGTGAGCCAAACAAGGTCTGTACCAATCCACGGTACTTCATCAAATGCCCTTGTATCTGTGGATGGATGTGGTTGGGACTGGAGTGATCAAGAAGAGCATGAAGTTAAGAATCAGTGTCTCATGGCTACTGCTGAATCTGACAAACAGTCAGAGATTCCTTATGAGGTACAAATTAAATTATGTTCCACTGTGTGTAAACAAACAGTTAAACATTATAGGGATCATAATCAGAAAGTGTGTGATGAATTAAAACAATGTGAAATCAAGAGTAAACACACAATATCAGTAATAAAAAATCTAGAAAAACAGATTCATGCATATGAAGAAAATGCAACACAGTTTAAGTATGATATTGAATTTACTAGGTGGGAGAGAGATACTCTTAAAGATAAGGTAGAAGTATTAACTAAGAAACTTGTTGAGGTCACATGTGAAAGAGATAGCATAAGACTTAATGTAAGTAACTTAGAAAATGCATCTAAGAATGTTCATAAACTTATCAACTCACAGATTCATGATAAACTTAAGACTGGGTTAGGATACAGTAATGTACCTCCTCCTTATAACAACAACTACTTTCCTTCTAAAACTGATATTAATATCAATTCACTTAAAGAAGGAATGAATGTTGATGTTAAAAAGGCTGACCCTGTTAAGAGTTTAGAAGAAGATGTGAACTTTGATAAAGTTGAAATTAGAGATTGGAATAAAGAAGATGATGAGGAAAATGATACTTCTGAAAGTGAGGACACTGTGACAAATCATTCATCTAAGTCAACAAGTGAGAGCAGCAAAAGCATTACTGATCTAGTTTTAGAACTTAAGGTTAATAAACTAGAAGAGGGTAAGAAAATGTTTGTAGAGAAGGATAAACATCAGGTAGAACATGTGAGAGCCACACCTAACACACCTAGGAAGTTTCAAAGGAATGTTAGGAATGCAGTGAAATCATCTGTATCTGTATGTACTACATCTGCATTGAATAAATGTGATAATTGCAAATGTAAGGATAACTCCTCTAAACCACAAAATATTCAAAAACATATTCCCAGAGGTAATCAAAGAAATTGGAATCAAATGGTAACTCAAAAACTGGGAAATAATGTAACAGTGATTAGAGAAAAGTTGTGCCTTATATGTGGCAGAAATAATCATCTTCAACATGACTGTTTTCATAATCCAAAATCTGTTCAAAAGAATGTGAAACAGCCATGGACATCAGTTAATATGATCAACAAACAAAATTTTAAATCTAAAGTTAATCATATTGCAGCTGTCAGAAAGATGAATTATATGGCAAATCAAGCTAAGGCTGCTGTAAAGGTTTCCACTGCAGGAACAACAGTTACAGATTTAGCCAACAGTAATAAGGCTAAAACAGTGGCAAAAGAGTATAATGTAAACAATGGTAAATCTTTTAAAACTGTTAGGACTGTTAATTCAACATTTACCACTGGTAGAGTAAATAACACTGTAAGGAATACTAACAGTGTTAATTATTTTACCACTACTAGACATAACAACAGTTATAATAAGTTTAACACTGTTAGGCATTATAACTATGGTCCTTCAATTAACACTGTTAGACCAAAACCCACTGATAAGTCTAAAATTAGTTGGATTTGGACACCTTTTCAATCTAATTTACCTAGAGGTCCAAAATCCAACAATGTATCAAAATCAATGATCTTCAAGAAAGTTGATTACTTTGATACATATGGGAAACCCAAAGCCAAATTGGTTTGGGTTCCCAAGAGAAATTAATTTTTCTTTTTGTTTTATTGTGTGCAGGGCAAACCAAGAAGCCTATGGCATATTGATAGTGGCTGCTCAAGGCACATGACTGGAGATAAGGATAAGCTACAGAACTTCAAATCATTTGATGGTGGATATGTAGCATTTGGAAGCAATCCCAAAGGGGGGAAAATTACAGGCAAAGGAACTGTTCAGAGTGCCAAGCTAAGTTTTGAAAATGTTTATTTTGTGGAACAATTGAGGTATAATTTGCTAAGTGTGAGTCAAATTACAGATAAAAAGAACCCAGTTCATTTTACTGACACTGAATGCCTTATTTTGTCTAAGGAATTCAAAATTCCAGAAAACATGATTTTAATGAGAATTCCTAGGCAAGATAATGTATATAAGTGTGACTTAGCAAATATGGCACCTCAACCTGATTTAAACTGTCTAATTTCAAAATCAAATCTGAATGAATCTAATTTGTGGCATAGAAGGATGTGTCACATGAATTATAAAACCATTAATAAACTTGTCAAAAACAAGCTTGTTAGAGGTTTACCTGAAAAGGTATATTCATGTGATGATCACTGTGTTTCTTGCCTTAAGGGAAAGCAACACAAAACTTCTTTTAAGTCCAAATCTGTGAATACAAACTGTACTCCTTTACACTTGTTACATATGGACTTATTTGGACCAACAAGTATAAGAAGTATGGGAAAAAGATCTTACTGCCTTGTAGTAATTGATGATTACACTAGATTTACATGGGTTTTCTTTCTTAGAATAAAAGATGAGACAGGTGAAATACTTAGATCATTTATAACTAAGATGGAGAATCAATTAGATAAAAAGGTTAAAATCATCAGGAGTGATAATGGAACAGAGTTTAAAAATCATGAGATGGATAAATTCTGTGATGAAAAAGGCATTAAGAGAGAGTTTAGTGCTCCTAGAACTCCTCAACAGAATGGAGTACCTGAAAGAAGGAATAGGACACTAATTGAGGCTGCTAGAACTATGCTAGCTGATGCAAAATTACCTATATCTTTCTGGGCAGAGGCAGTTAGCACAGCTTGCTATGTTCAGAATAGGGTAACAGTTGTTAAGCCTCATTTCAAAACCCCATATGAATTGCTGTTTAAGAACAAACCATTGGTTAATTTCTTAAAATCATTTGGATGTCCATGTACCATTCTGAATACCAAGGATCACTTAGGAAAGTTTGAGAGCAAGGTTGATGAGGGTATTTTTGTAGGGTATTCCATCCAAAGTAAGGCATATAGGGTTTTCAATCAAAGGACCAGGGTAATAGAAGAATCAATGAACATCACTTTTATGAGAACACCATTAATCCTGATGGGATAGGTCCAAAGTCATTGTTTGATATTGATGCTCTTAATTCTGCTTTTAGATATGCAACTGTAAATTCTAGTGCAGGTACAAGTACAGGTACCAACACAGGAACAGCAGATGAAGCAAGCGAGGAAGTCTCAGGAATGTCCATAGAAAAGAATAAAGACCCTTTGGAATATATTGTATTTCCAATCTGGACTCCTGATCCACCAGAGGTGTTTTCCTCTGATCATCCACAGTCCTCTCAGACAATTGAGACAGAAGAATCTACTGATATATCATCTAATGAGAGTTCTGGACAAGAAGGCAATCTTACCAACTTAGAAGCAAACATTCCAGAGACATCAACATCTACTTATCATGTTCACAAAGATCATCCTCTAGAACAGGTAATTGGGAATGTTGACTCTGCTGTTCAAACTAGACAGCAGTCTACTGTCAATGCAGAAGAGATACATACCTCTTTATATGTATGTTTTCTTTCTCAAGTTGAACCTAAGAAGGCAGTAGAAGCTCTTAAACACCCTAGTTGGATCGAGGCAATGCAGGAAGAATTGTTGCAATTCAAAATACAGAATGTGTGGACTTTAGTTGATTTACCAAAGGGAAAAAGGGCTATAGATACTAAATGGATATTCAAAAACAAGAAGGATGAGAGGGGAATTGTAATCAAGAATAAGGCCAGGCTGGTGGCACAGGGATATACTCAGGAGGAAGGTATTGATTATGATGATGTATTTGCTCCTGTTGCAAGGATAGAAGCCATAAGATTATTCTTGGCATATGCTTCATATAAAGGTTTCACAGTATACCAAATGGATGTCAAGAGTTCCTTTCTGTATGGCACAATTGATGATGAGGTGTATGTTTGTCAACCACCTGGATTTGAAGATCCTACATATCCAGATAGAGTCTGCAGATTGGATAAGGCACTGTATGGCCTGCACCAAGCACCCAGAGCTTGGTATGAGACTCTATCTGTTTATCTTTTGGAGAATGGTTTTAAAAGAGGTACCATTGACAAGACACTGTTCATAAAAAGGGATCACAATGATATTTTATTGATACAAGTGTATGTTGATGACATCATTTTTGGATCTACAAATGATGGGTTATGCAAGGAATTTGAGAAGTAAATGCATCAGAAGTTTCAAATGAGTTCTATGGGGGAACTTAATTTCTTTTTGGGGCTTCAAGTCAAACAAAGCTCAGATGGCATTTTCATTCATCAGAGTAAGTATGTTAAAGACATACTCACCAAATTTGGCTACACTGAAACTAAAGTGGCTAGCACACCTATGGAAACACACAAGCCATTAGCTGCAGATCCTGAGGGGGAGGAAGTAGATATACATCTGTACAGGTCTATGATAGGGTCATTGATGTATCTAACTTCCTCCAGGCCAAATATTATGTTTGTTGTATGTATCTGTGCCAGATTTCAGACTTGTCCAAAGCAATCACATCTGTATGCTGTAAAGAGAATTTTTAGATACTTAAAGGGACAACCTGATATAGGCCTTTGGTATTTAAAAGATTCTTCTTTTGACTTAATAGCATATTCAGATAGTGATTATGGGGGAGCTAGCATGGACAGAAAGTCCACCTCAGGAGGTTGTCAATTTCTAGGAGAGAGGTTAATTTCATGGCAATGTAAGAAACAGACAACTGTATCAACATCTACTGCTGAGGCTGAGTATGTAGCTGCTGCAAATTGCTGTGCTCAGGTCTTATGGATTCAGAATCAAATGCTTGATTATGGTTTAACTTTCTTAAACACTCCTATTTTTATTGACAATACTTCTGCTATTAGCATCATCAATAATCCTGTTAAACATTCTAAAACTAAGCATATAGAGATTAGGTATCATTTTATCAGAGATTGTAATGAAAAATGACTTATTCAGATTATAAAAGTCCATACTGACAATCAACTTGCAGATCTGTTCACCAAAGCCTTTGATGTGGGCTGATTTACATTTCTGCTTACAAGTATTGGTTTGATTAAATCTCCTTAAATTGTTTCTCCATAACTATTTTGTAAAACATCTCTATAATGCTTAAGGATTAGATGCTGGTAGATGTAATTGATACTAACAGTGATAATAGTCTTAGTTACAACTGCTTTGCTTTCCTAATTATCACTGTTATTATTCAATTACCACTGTATATGTATTTTGTTTTGTTTACACTGTTAGTTTTATTGTTATCACTGTTTTTGTTGAATTAACTTTTTCTAGGTTATCACTGTCAGTGAAGCAACCATCACTGTTAGTGTAAACAGTTTCCACTATTTTCACTATTCAGTTATAACTGTTAGTGTAAACAGTTTCCACTGTTTTCAACTTGTTAGTGTAAACAGTTTCCACTGTTTTCACTATTCAGTTATAACTGTTTGTCACACTGTTAGTGTAACTTTTACCACTGTTAGTATATCAGTTACCACTGTTTATACTATCAAGTTGAAATTTTTCACTATCACTGTTTATCTTTCAGTTTTCCTTTTGCAGGTACAATATATTCAAAAAGATAGTAAAAAAAAAAAAAAAAAAAAAAAAAAAAACCTTACTGTTAGTAATACTAATGCAGTCACTAGTGTTGAGTTATAATTCCTTTGGTCAGGAGTTATTTCCATCCACTAGATGTAACACTGTTAGTATTACTATCATGAATGTATAAGTACTGTTAGTTCTTTTTGTTTCCACTGTTTTAAGACAGTTTCCATTGTTTTAAAATCGTTTCCACTGTTAGTGTTAAAATTGGGATTTTTATTTCAAAATTAGGTCATTGAAACTAACAGTATAAATACTCCCAACACTTGTACATATTCTTTACGCTTTCATAAACACTGCTTTCATAAACCCTGTAATCACTGCTTTCGCAAATCCTTATAAAGATCATTCATGGCTTCTTCTTCGTCAACCACCCCTCAACTCTCACTAGGCAAAGATCATAACATGATTGCTTTTCTTGTTAAACCTACAATCGCCAATGATTATGTTGAAATCATTGATTTTCTGTGCAATTCATCTATATATTATGCGCTAACTGTTGCCCCCAGAATTTCACACGACTATAGCAATGAGTTCTGGGTGAATGCTAGGATTGAAGAAGAAGCAGGCATCCAAAGAATTGTTTCTACTGTTGTTGAGAAACAAGTGGTGATTACAGAAGCAACCATTCGCTTTTCTCTTCATCTTGAAGATGAAGAACGTATTACTTCAATATCTGATGAAGCTTTATATACCAATTTACAACGAATGGGATATGAGGGAAATCTGGGTGGGTTTGTTTTCCAGAAAACTTTGTTTTCCTACCAATGGCGATTTTTAATTCATACATTACTACATTGTCTATCTTCAAAACGTTCATCTTTTGAACAATTTAGTAGTAATGTAGGCTATGCATTGGTATGTCTAGCTACTGACCAACTTTTTAATTTTTCAAAATTTATTTTTGCTGGTATGCTTAGAAACTTAAACCAACCTAAACTCAAATTTTTAATGTATCCAAGGTTTGTACAGTTGTTTTTAAATGAACAAATTGCTGACTTGCCTGCCTTGGATAGAATTATAGGTATCTCTTTTTTCAAATCAAAAGTGTTTTCAAATATGAAGAGAGATACCTCAATCAAAGGTACAATTTTTTCTGGGAGGGTAACAGCATTGTTTCCAACAATGCTTCCTGCACCCTCCACCACAGATTCTGTACCACCAACTGAAGCTGAACCAGTTGCTGAGAGAATGGAACAACCCATTCCTTCTCAACCCATAGCAATTGGGGGTAATGTACAACAACAAGGGAACAAGTTTACCACAACCTACACCAGAAAAGCCAAAAAGGCTACACATCAGGTGTCTGAGGCTCATGCTGCTCAGTCATCTCAGTCCAATGACAGGGTCATGAACAGCATGTGGTCCATAAGGAGTGGGGTGACCATTCTGCAAGGGCTGCTTCTACTGCTTCTAGTCCACAGACAGAGCAGGATAGAAGTAACATTAATAAGACCCAAGCAGAGGCAACTCCAGAAGATGATTCTATTCATGTAGATGATTTTGGAGGTCCCAGTACCAAGAAAAGAGGGGAATTTTCTGATCATACACGGTATGAGGAAGATTTTGATGCATATGTCAATGATTCACCTAGGGAGTCAGATTCTGATGGTGATGAGGCTAGAACTAACCTGGAATTAACGAAAATGATTGATTATGTTTGGGAGAAGCTAAAAGTGGAAAGAAGGAAAAATAGAGAAAAAGATGCAATGATAGCAAATTTGGAGCATAGGCTTACTCAGTTGGAAAAACTTGTGGTCAAAGTTTTGAAAGAGGGCAAGGAATATGTTTTGGTTGAAGGTGATTCTCCACAGGATGCTTTCAAAAAGGGGGAGAAATTTTGGACAAACAAGGGTGATAAAAAGAATGTTCATGTTGATGATGGTGATAATGTTTCTGAACAGATGGATGAGGATATTGAGATGGAAAATGTTAATGAGAATGAGAATGATGATGCTGGTGTGAATGAGAATGATGATGAAAATGTGCATGAGAATGTGAATAATGATGATGATACAGCTGAGAATGTGCCAGAAAATGTCCCTACAAAGACAACTTTACCACCTGTTCAGATCAGAGAACCTACTGCAGCTACTGCTACTGCTCAAAATTTACCCAAAATTGATCCAAAGGATAAGGGTAAGGGCATTCTGGAAGAAGGGCCTAAAAAGAAAAAGCAGAGATCAATGCCACAGGAAGCTACAATTAATGATGATGAATATGCACAGAGATTACATGCAGAAATTAATGCTGATATTCTTCAGGAGGAATTAATTGATGTAGAAGTTGAACCAGGTCAGTTTGTTAAGATGACTAAAGCTCAGGTAGATGAATGGGATGAAGCTCAGTTGAAAGAGCAGAAGTTAGATGATATTGAGTTTTTGGTAGAGCAGGTTAAGAGAAAGAAAGCTGATGAAATGAGAAAGAAAAGAGCTGCAAAAGCTACTGAGAAAAGGAATAAGCCTCTAATAAGAGCACAACAGAGAAGAAATTTGATTGTAAAGTTAAGAGGAGGTAATATTCCAACTTCTAGATTGAATGCTATGTCACTTGAAAGTCTGCAGAGGATATGGGACAGAGATACATTTTTGAATCCTGAGGCAGCAAAGAGAGCAGAAGAAAAGCAGAAAGCCAAGAAGAAGGCAGATAGAGAAAAGAAACAAAAAGAAAGGATTGAGAAAGAAATAGAAAAAGAAAAAGAATGGGAAAGACTGAGTGCTGAGCTTAAAGAGAAATTAAGGCAGGAATATGCATCAATTCCTGATCTCCCAAGAAATAAAATTGAGTTGAATGATGTGATTGTGGTGCAACCCCTTCAGGTACAACTTCCACCTGACAACTTGCCTGGAATAATTGATTGGTCCATTAAACAATATTCAATTCCTGTTAAGTGTGAGAAAATCAGAATTGAAAGAGCAGATACTTCTGTATCATTTTGGAGGTCTTTTAAGGAGTTGATCAAGGTGCTTACAGGGGAAGATTTGGTTAGGATGTATGAGATTGGGTCTGAGAAAGGATTAAGTACCAAGAAGTTTGATAGTGTCTATGAGTTGTGTACTTGGTCATGGATTTCAATGATGTTTGAACCAGATAGATTTTCATTTGAGTTCAACACTTTTCAGACAGTAAGACAATGGATTTATCACAGCAATCCAGATGTTCATCAAGTGATATTGGATGATGCTACTATGCTTTGGATGTTAACAGACAGAGAATATGATATGAGTCTGAGTTTGTTGAGAAGCTTAAGGCATGCCAAGTTATTTGTCTCATTCAACAATGATTTGGCAGAGAATTTGGTATATATGATATTGAATCAGATTCACAAGAAAGAAGAGTATGAGAGGAGACATAGAGATCAGTGATAGATGGTTTGAAAGAATTTGAAAGAGGTCAACATGAAGAATATAGAGAAACTTAATACTGTTGGGGACAGATTAAGTTTAGGGGGAGATTGTTGGGAATTGATGTTACTACTGTTACTAATACTGTTGATTGATGAATGGACAAGGCATTAACACTGTTAGTGTTAATGTTACTACTGGTATTAACACTGTTAGTGTTAATGGTTACCACTGTCTTCAGAGTTACAACTGTTATTGAAGATTGAAGTGAATACAAAAGTTACAACTGTTAGTGTTAATGGTTACCACTGTCTTCAGAGTTATGACTGTTATTGAAGATTGAAGTGAATACAAGAGTTACAACTGTTAGTAATATTTTCAACTGTTAGAGTGTTACAACTGTTAGTTTGTTTTACAACAGTTAACACTGTTTAGGCTAGTTACCACTGTTGGTTGGTAAGTCTAGTAAATTGTACAAGTGTTAACACTGTTCTATAGGAATTACCACTATTTGTATAGTTGTGGTAGTTAACACTGTTTATGTATAGAATAGGCGGAAAGATGAAGTTTGAATAATTATGGAGTGTAACTGTTTCCATGATTATAGGAGATTGTTTAGCAGGACTCTATGGGATATAAATAGAGATCCTAAACCTAGATTAGGTTAACATTAGTTTTCACGCAGCTTCAAGGTTTTGTAACCCTAATACAGTTCAGTGTATTCATCTTATATTATTAATAAGATTGAAGCTTTTGATAGTAACTTTGTTTTATTGATTTTATTATTGATCTTCATAATATTATTGAGTGTTATTCCGCAACTTCTCAGTAATAATTCAAAACTTGTGTTAATCTAATAAGTTTATTAGATCGATCTTGGTTTATCAGAAATCTTAACTACACTAATGATGTGAGATAAGTCTAGCAAAGCCCAAAACTTTAATACAAAAGTATTACAAATTTTGTAAATAACAATAATTATGTACCAAGTTATCGGAACGAACCCGACAAAAATAAATAAAATCGTTGATGAAAATTTAATTAATAATATGAAATTAATAATTACGAACATTATTTAAATTATATTATTGTGATAATATAAAGTATTATACGTTATAGAAATAAACGTATCACGCGAACGAAACTCACAAACTGTACTGACACACATTTCAAATAATTTTATTAATTATTTTAATAAAATTATTTCAATTTCATTTTTATCAATTATACCGTTTAAAATAAATTTTAAACAAACGAATAATTGAGGGGACATGTCACACCCCGCCTCGGCGGAAAGTTGCGAGATGCGACTATCATGAGATCACAACACAAGAATTACATTGAACGACCTCTACATGAGTCATTTTAAACATACTTCATAAAAGTTTAAAATTGTCTTACAGACTTAAAACATGTGTCTTAAAAATTTTACAGACAATTCCCATAAGTTATAAAATAGTTAGGAGATTAAGAATTTAAGATCAAAAGCAATGTTCGTCCATGCAAATGTAGTTCCTAACTTCAAAAGGGGTATGCCATCTTCACAAATAGCAAACATCTTAATTACCTGAGAATAACATGTAAAAATGGGTCAACATAAAGTTGGTGAGCTCATAGGTTTTAATAGTTGTAAAACATTACCGTGGATCACGAGAATTCAAGTTATATTGCCATTCAACAATATAGTAAAAATTGTATTACTATTGCCATAAGCTCATGAATTGAAACCTTAACATTTAGTGCCTTGCAAGTGTCCTATCCAAACACAAGTAGTTCTCAAATGACAATGCACCCGTTTGACTTATAGTCATGTTGGCGCTACCAACCCGGATGGGGGCGTCAACCCAAATAGATCTATTCATGACATTCACGTTTAAGCCCTTAACTAACAATTCATGATAAAGGCCTACATAATGGATAGTGTCAACTCATGCAATACGTAACAGTTTAGTTTGTGTCCACAAAGAAAAGAACATGTATTCTCACCCCAAAAACATGTCAAAACATTTAAAAAGAAGTAGGGGCCATGAGACTCACCTTTGTGAGAGAGCGGAAAGTTGCAAGTACTTGTTTGGGTCTTGGTGGGGTTTATGCTTCCTAGATCACATAAAATGTTTAAGTTTAGTCATATCGTTTATATATTAATTCCAAATTTTGTAAAGTTTCATCACCCATAGTTTTAGTTTAAGTGTCACGTTTTATTTAACCATTTTTGGGTACATTTACACCTTTTTAAGTGATCTTTAGTAAGAATCCAACAAAATTCCAAAAAGTTTTCAGACCAGACCCATAAATCGGCTTACAGAGAAAAATGCGTGCATTTCTGGAAAAAGTGTAAAACATGAAAGTTGTAGCTCTATTCAATACGCAACTTTAAAAAAAAATGCATCGTCTAACTCTTCCTAGAACTCAAGTTATGACCATTTTAGTAACCTGTGTTTTTCTGGACAGATTGTGTTCTCTTGTGTATAAATTTATAGAAACGTATTTTAAACTTATATTTGAACATAATCTTGTTAGATGAGCTTTATAACATTAAAATCAGTAACAAAATGGTAGTCTTTGGTTAAGTATTCATGGAGTAATGACCTTGCAAAGTGAGGTATACGAATCTGCCACAACATGCGCAATAGTTTCGTATGGGCTGTTTGGAGGTCGAATACTCCATGTTTTTGAGTGAGACCACTTGGGTTTGAAAGCTAATACATAAAAGTAATTTCAGTAGTAAAATGGTGGTATTTTGTTAAGTATACACGGATTTATGACCTCGCAAAGTGAGATATAGAAATCTGGACAGATTGCATGGGTATGTGTGGGTTAGGATTTCAAGTCATAGACCACCATCCTAACACATAGGCACTAATCATTGTTTAGCCCTTTTTCCCACATGCAATTTCCATCATTTTTCTACAGATTTTGAGTATATTACAAGCATGATATTCTTGAAAGATTTTGTAGATATGTAATAAGTAAAATTTACATCTTTCAACTTGATATAGGTTTGATCATGGATTATCACTTATCTTTAACACATGATTATGTGCAAGTGATAATCTACAAACATCAAGTCATTTTTGTAGGCTTAGCCATACTTTTCAATACTTCAAATAAAAAGAAAATGGAGATGAAGATGAGTAATATAATGCATGTTTACATCTATTATGTAGGCATAGCCATACATAAGAATCACAACAACACAAAATATAAAGATGCATGTATACATATATGATCGTAGGCATAGCCATACATAAGATATTAACAAAAATGAAATATAAAGTGCATATATACATATGTAGATTTGTAGGCATAGCCTTACATAAAATCTTACATATGTATATAGTAAGATAAAAGATGTATATACATAGATATAGATATATTATTATAAGTCTTGTATTATTCATCCATGGGTGATGATTAGTGTATAGAAATTGAAGGAAGTAAAGAAGAGAAAATTGTGTATCTTCTTACCAACGAATCTAAGACAAAAGTATGTTGTTTTTGAGTGGATTTAGGGTTGTTTGAGTGGTGATTTTTGGTGGTTTTTGATGGTGAAGTAGGGCAGATTTTTGGGAGAGAAAATGGAAGAGAAGAGAGTGTTTTTGAAGAGAGAAAAGTGTGTGGGTGTGTAAAATGAAAAAGGGTTAGAATGAGGTTCTTTAAATAGGAGAAATGAGGGGGGGGGGGAGTGAGGGGGTGGCCGGCCATGGGGGGGGGGGAGAGGAAGAGTCTTGGTGGTGATTGGTGGAGAAATGATGGTGATTAAATGGGTAATTAATTGTTTTTAATTAATTAAATTAGTTTTATTTAATTAATTTAAAATTAAAATCAGATTTTTATTTATAATTTAATTAAGTTTTTAAATAATTTAATTATAAGTATTTATTTAATTATTATGTTGTATTTCATGCAAAGGTGGTGGTTTGTTACTTTCATGCAAGTAAGTGTACTTATCACTATATTATTGTTTCACACATACTTATATATATATAAGTATATATATATATTAGGGTTTACTAAATGAATTAATAAACATAAACGTAAGCACTTTGTCACATTATATGCATCCACGGATAAACGCTTGTTTAGTGTCAGGTTGTAACGATAAGGCACCTAAATTCAATGTTATTTAATTATAGGCGTTAATTCACTAAAATTATAGTTTTAAAAAAAAAAATTCCTCTAAGTTTATTACCTGAGCGGAGTTGAATCATAGATTTTTGCCAGGTGTCACATTCTCCCCCTGTTAAAAGAATTTCGTCCCGAAATTTAGTTCGTGACCTCGGGTGGTGCAGGGTTTGAGAATAAGTGGGGATACTTGCGACGGATTTGATCCTCGCGCTCCCAGGTGAATTCCGGACCTCGTTTCGAATTCCACCTAACCTTTACAATGGGTATACGACTCCGCTTCAAGGTCTTTATCTCTCGGTCCATGATCTCGATTGGTTCTTTGATAAAATGCAATTTCTCATTGATTTGTACTTCTCCGACTGGTATGATAAGAGATTCGTCTGATAAACACTTTTTCAGATTCGACACATGAAACGTGTCATGTACATTACTGAGTTCTTGAGGCAACTTAAGTTTGTATGCAACTGGACCAATCCTCTCCAGTATTTCGAATGGCCCAACATATCTAGGGTTTAGCTTTCCTCGTTTCCCAAAACGGACTACGCCTTTCCAAGGTGACACTTTCAACATGACTCTATCCCCAATTTGAAATTCTAACGGTTTGCGCCTCGTATGTGCATAACTCTTTTGGCGGTCACGGGCTGCCTTCAGTCTATTTTGGATTTGCACAATCTTCTCGGTCGTTTCGGGTATAATCTCTGGACCAAGGAGTTGACTATCTCCCACCTCAGTCCAACATACAGGCGATCGACACTTTCGTCCATAAAGTGCTTCGAATGGGGCGGCCTTGATGCTGGTGTGATAACTGTTGTTGTAAGAGAACTCGCATAATGGCAGGTGGTTCTCCCAGCCACGTCCAAAGTCGATAACACATGCGCGTAACATATCTTCTAGGGTTTGAATTGTCCTTTCGCTTTGGCCATCTGTCTGAGGGTGGTATGCGGTACTCATATCCAAGCGAGTACCTAGAGCTTTTTGGAGTAATTGCCAAAATCTAGAGGTGAAACGGCTATCTCGATCGGAGATAATCGAGATGGGCACCCCGTGCCTTGTCACCACCTCCTTCAAGTAAATCCTAGTCAATCTTTCCATTGTGTCGGTCTCCTTAATTGCTAGAAAGTGGGCGGATTTTGTCAGGCGATCAACAATTACCCAAATTGTATCACAACCATTTGCTGTCTTAGGAAGCTTAGTAATAAAGTCCATTGTTATTTGCTCCCACTTCCATTGGGGTATTTCGGGTTGTTGCAATAGACCTGATGGTTTCTGATACTCGACCTTTACCTTGGCACACGTCAAGCATTTACTAACATAGGTGGCCACCTCAGCCTTCATGTTAGGCCACCAATACAAGTCCTTAAGCCCATGGTACATCTTGTCAGCACTCGGATGGATGGAATACCTGGATTTATGTGCCTCGTCCATTACCAACTTCCTCAAGTTACCAAAACTTGGTATCCATATGCGATTTATATAATATCGGATTCCATCGGACTTGACCTCAAATTGCTTATCCATACCGCGTAGAGATTCGCCCTTTACATTCTCCTCCTTGATTGCCTCGAGTTGAGCATCACGAATTTGAGAGGTAAGGTTCGTATGAATGGTCATACCTAAAGCCTTAACTCGTAGTGGTTTCATCCATTCTTTTCTGCTCAAAGCATCAGCTACAACATTTGCCTTGCCCGGGTGATAACGAATTTCGCAATCGTAATCACTGAGCAATTCAACCCACCTACGCTGTCTCATGTTCAGATCATTTTGATCGAAAATGTGCTGAAGGCTTTTATGATCTGTAAACACGGTACACTTTGTACCATAAAGGTAATGCCTCCAAATCTTGAGTGCAAACACCACTGCTCCCAATTCCAGGTCATGGGTTGTGTAGTTTTTCTCATGCACCTTAAGTTGACGAGAAGCATAAGCTATGACCTTCTCCTTTTGCATTAACACACATCCTAGCCCTTGTCGTGATGCATCGCAAAAGACTACAAAATTTTCGGTTCCCTCCGGCAATGATAATACTGGTGCGCTACAAAGTTTTTGCTTCAACAATTGGAAAGCTTCCTCCTGCTCATCACTCCAATTATACTTTGCTATTTTCTGAGTTAGCAGTGTCAAGGGTTTGGCTATTTTAGAAAAATTCTCGATGAATCGTCTATAGTAACCAGCAAGACCTAAGAATTGCCGTACTTCTGTTGGGGTTCTAGGCGTCTCCCAATTTTTGATAGCCTCAATCTTGGCAGGGTCGACATGTATTCCTTGACTATCAATAACATGTCCTAGAAATTGCACTCTTCGTAACCAAAACTCACACTTTGAGAACTTAGCATACAACTCCTCCTTTTTAAGCAACTCCAAGATTGATCTCAAATGCTTTTCATGGTCCTCTTTGTTCTTCGAATAGATCAAAATGTCATCGATGAATACGATGACGAACTTATCTAAGTACGGTTTACACACGCGGTTCATGAGGTCCATGAATACAGCCGGTGCATTAGTAAGACCGAACGGCATTACTTGGAACTCGTAATGACCATACCGAGTCCTAAATGCCATCTTTGGGATGCTTTCTTCTCCGACTCTCAACTGATGATACCCCGATCGTAGGTCAATTTTTGAGTAAAAACTCGAGCCTTGCAGCTGATCGAATAAGTCATCAATTCTAGGGAGTGGGTAACGGTTCTTCACGGTTAGTTTATTCAATTCCCGATAATCGATGCACATCCTTAAGGATCCATCCTTCTTTTTCACAAATAAGACGGGAGCTCCCCAGGGTGAGGAACTTGGCCGGATAAACCCTTTATCTAAAAGCTCTTGTAGTTGACTTGACAACTCTTGCATTTCGGAAGGGGCTAATCGATATGGTGCTCGGGCAACGGGTGCCGCACCAAGCACCAAGTCGATATGAAATTCCACTTGCCGGGCTGGTGGTAGTCCAGGCAAGTCTTCAGGGAAAACTTCGGGAAAATCCCGTACGATAGGGACGTCCTCGAGTCGTCTCTCTTCCGGTTTCTCCTCTACAACATGAGCTAAGATTGCTTGGTACCCTTTTCTTAGGTACTTCTGTGTTTTCATGCACGATATGATTTTCAATCTCGTTCCACTATTTTCTCCTTGTATTATTAAAGTTGCTCCGCTAGAGAGGGGTATGCGGACAATCTTATCATAGCATACTATTTCAGCACGATTCTTGGACAGTCAATCCATGCCAACGATGACGTCAAAGCTTCCTATTTTGACGGGTATCAAATTTATGGGAAAGATCTCGCTTGCTAAGTTTAGGGAACAGTTTCGAATTATACTATCAGCTTCAATTAATTTACCATTAGCTAACTCTACCGTGTATTTAGTGTCTAAGGCAGTTGGGGTGATATCAAGTAAGGGGCTAAACTCGTTAGACACGAAACTCTAATCAGCACCGGTATCAAATAAGACTGAAACAACCTTGTCATTTAGGAGAAACGTACCCGTGACTAGGTTGGGATCTTGGCGTGCTTCATTGGTATTGATCACGAATGCTCTGCCGCGCGCCGCATTGTTATTCTGATTTTTCAGCTTCGGACAATCCTTTTTAAAGTGTCCAGCACTCCCGCACCCGTAGCATGTGTTTGGAGTGTTAGTGTTGGCGACAGGTGCAGGGCTCCGACAATCCTTGGCTTGATGGCCAGGCTTCTTACATCTCCCACATGCGTTGCTACAGGGACCTTTGTGGTGTAGGTTGCAACGCTTACAATATGGTTTGTTTCCAGCATAACCTTTCTTAGCATCTGGCCCTGCAGCATAAGCCCTAACTGTCTCGGTCTTCTTATTTTGTTGTTGGCTGGTGTTTCTCCTAGAACTTTCCTCCCATTTCCTTTTACCATCAGAATTCTTATCAACATTTCCCCTTTCCAAAGCCCCACGTCGTACAATTTGATCCATTAAACTGTGTGCCATGTGGACGGCATCGTGGATCGTATTGGGCTTGGATGAAGTTACATTTCCTTGGATTTGGGAGGGAAGTCCCCAGATATAACGTTCAATTCTCTTGTACTCGGGAGTGACCATAGATGGGCAAAAAAGTGCCAATTCATGGAATCTCCTTGTATATCTAGCTACATCAGCCCCAATGACAACCAGATTCCAAAATTCTACCTCCAACTTCTGCAGTTCGTTCCGAGGACAGTACTCTTCCGTCATCATTTTCTTAAGATCTTCCCAAGAAATCTGATAAGCAACATCAATGCCTACCGAATGGGCGTATGAATTCCACCATGATAACGCACCATCTTGAAGGGTGCATGTTGCATACTTAACCTTACAATCTTCCTGGCAGTTGCTAATACGGAAAACTGACTCTAGCTTCTCAAACCACCGAACCAAACCGACAGCTCCTTCGGTTCCATTGAAGTGATGGGGTTTGCAATTCGAAAAGTCCTTATAGGTGCATTCTCGGGTTACATTCCCCGAACCTCCTCCGGTTTCATTCCTTCTACCGGTTCTTTCGTTTCCATCATTCCTCTCAGTCCTTTGGGTGGCGATTGCCTCAGCTACTCTTTGTGCTACAAGTCGCTCGATAGCTGCATTACTCATCGTGGCTGTTCTCTTGGGTGGCATGTTTCTTGAAATTACAAAGCACAACAAGACAATGAGATACTATACAAGATAGAACTTTATCATGCGTGTAAAGAATAAATAAATACAAACCACACAACCAAAGTCACAAGATAGTAAGATTAATAACCCAACAAGAGCATAAACTTAGTCAAAATACTTGATTCATTGTTCACAAAAACAGGCCGGGAATGAAACATCCGGAAAAATACAAGCAAATCCATAAATTTATCCTCTAGGCACAACCCGCCATAGTAGGTTAGAAATAGAAATGAAACTATCCGCGAAACTGGTCCAAAAGTGCACTAACACGTCCCAAACTATGCTCCATCGCGGACATACGCTGCTCTGACCTAGTCGCGCGCTCTTCCGCTAATTCCGCGCGCCTTTCGCTGTGCTCCACCCGTCAGCGTAACTCAGTGACCTCCTCTCGAAGCATCTTGATGTCGTCATCAGCACAGTAAACCGAGTAGTCCATGTTACCGATCCTCCTCTCAACTTCCGAAATTTGTGCCTGTATGAGTTCCACTTTATCGGAACGTGACTCATCCTGGTCGTACTCCAAATGATTAAGTCTCCTCTCCTGATCAACCAAACGTGCTACCACAACGGGGATAGTGTGATGTACAGGCTCCAAAGTGAGAGAGGGTATGGGTGTAGTGGTGGAGGGCTCCCCAACTTCCAGTGTCTTGGGTATCCCTTCTTCTCTTCTCCAAGACTGAATCTGCTCCTGCATCCAAGTCCACTTGCGGGATCGCACTCGCCTAGTAGTAGTGTTGGTAGTCCCGGTAGGAGGAATGGAGGGGGTCTCAGTAGGGGGAATGGAGAATGTCTCAGTCAAAGGTGGAAACACGGTTATCCGAGGGGTACGCATCAATCGTGGTCCCCCGGGGCAAAATGATCGGAGTGAAGAGGCTGGCTTTGGTTGGGTAGAGGGAGCAGGGGCAATCTTAGTAGGTATGACAGGGGAGGGATGGGATTCTTCGGGATCGGACTTGTCCTCAGTAGGCTCGGACTCTTCCTCCATTGGTTCGGTCTCATCCTCAAATGGCTCAGTCTCATTAGAGGAACCGGTCTTCTCAACTCGGGTAGCGGACACAGGTATGAATGAGGGTGACTTAAGCGAGGTGAGGAGGCATGCAGCCGTCTCGGAGTCATCGTCGGACACGACTTGGACAGGGCTATTAGGGTTCGACATACTCTGTCATATAAGATAATAGTATATAAATAGGGAGTATATAAAATAAGTAATTATTTAACATGTATGTACTAACTTAACAATTAACATGTAATAAGCATGCATGGAACCACATTCGGTAAGTAGGAAAGGATGTATGGATTTAATAATTAGCAAGTACACCTAAAGGTCCTTATTCTAGTCATGGCTATAGTCTAGGCCCACTAATGCAACCTAGTTCACTATAACCTTGGGCTCTGATACCAATCTGTCGCACCCCGCCTCGGCGGAAGGTTGTGAGATGCGACTATCATGAGATCACAACACAAGAATTATATTGAACGACCTCTACATGAGTCGTTTTAAACATACTTCATAAAAGTTTAAAATTGTCTTACAGACTTAAAACATTTGTCTTAAAAATTTTACAGACAATTCCCATAAGTTACAAAATAGTTAGGAGATTAAGAATTTAAGATCAAAAGCAATGTTCGTCCATGCAAATGTAGTTCCTAACTTCAAAAGGGGTATGCCATCTTCACAAATAGCAAGCATCTTAATTACCTGAGAATAACATGTAAAAATGGGTCAACATAAAGTTGGTGAGCTCATAGGTTTTAATAGTTGTAAAACATTACCGTGGATCACGAGAATTCAAGTTATATTGCCATTCAACAATATAGTAAAAATTGTATTACTATTGCCATAAGCTCATGAATTGAAACCTTAACATTTAGTGCCTCGCAAGTGTCCTATCCAAACACAAGTAGTTCTCAAATGACAATGCACCCGTTTGACTTATAGTCATGTTGGCGCTACCAACCCGGATGGGGGCGTCAACCCAAATAGATCTATTCATGACATTCACGTTTAAGCCCTTAACTAACAATTCATGATAAAGGCCTACATAATGGATAGTGTCAACTCATGCAATACGTAACAGTTTAGTTTGTGTCCACAAAGAAAAGAACATGTATTCTCACCCCAAAAACATGTCAAAACATTTAAAAAGAAGTAGGGGCCATGAGACTCACCTTTGTGAGAGAGCGGAAAGTTGCAAGTACTTGTTTGGGTCTTGGTGGGGTTTATGCTTCCTAGATCACATAAAATGTTTAAGTTTAGTCATATCGTTTATATATTAATTCCAAATTTTGTAAAGTTTCATCACCCATAGTTTTAGTTTAAGTGTCACGTTTTATTTAACCATTTTTGGGTACATTTACACCTTTTTAAGTGATCTTTAGTAAGAATCCAACAAAATTCCAAAAAGTTTTCAGACCAGACCCATAAATCGGCTTACAGAGAAAAATGCGTGCATTTCTGGAAAAAGTGTAAAACATGAAAGTTGTAGCTCTATTCAATACGCAACTTTAAAAAAAATGCATCGTCTAACTCTTCCTAGAACTCAAGTTATGACCATTTTAGTAACCTGTGTTTTTCTGGACAGATTGTGTTCTCTTGTGTATAAATTTATAGAAACGTATTTTAAACTTATATTTGAACATAATCTTGTTAGATGAGCTTTATAACATTAAAATCAGTAACAAAATGGTAGTCTTTGGTTAAGTATTCATGGAGTTATGACCTTGCAAAGTGAGGTATACGAATCTGCCACAACATGCGCAATAGTTTCGTATGGGCTGTTTGGAGGTCGAATACTCCATGTTTTTGAGTGAGACCACTTGGGTTTGAAAGCTAATACATAAAAGTAATTTCAGTAGTAAAATGGTGGTATTTTGTTAAGTATACACGGATTTATGACCTCGCAAAGTGAGATATAGAAATCTGGACAGATTGCATGGGTATGTGTGGGTTAGGATTTCAAGTCATAGACCACCATCCTAACACATAGGCACTAATCATTGTTTAGCCCTTTTTCCCACATGCAATTTCCATCATTTTTCTACAGATTTTGAGTATATTACAAGCATGATATTCTTGAAAGATTTTGTAGATATGTAATAAGTAAAATTTACATCTTTCAACTTGATATAGGTTTGATCATGGATTATCACTTATCTTTAACACATGATTATGTGCAAGTGATAATCTACAAACATCAAGTCATTTTTGTAGGCTTAGCCATACTTTTCAATACTTCAAATAAAAAGAAAATGGAGATGAAGATGAGTAATATAATGCATGTTTACATCTATTATGTAGGCATAGCCATACATAAGAATCACAACAACACAAAATATAAAGATGCATGTATACATATATGATCGTAGGCATAGCCATACATAAGATATTAACAAAAATGAAATATAAAGTGCATATATACATATGTAGATTTGTAGGCATAGCCTTACATAAAATCTTACATATGTATATAGTAAGATAAAAGATGTATATACATAGATATAGATATATTATTATAAGTCTTGTATTATTCATCCATGGGTGATGATTAGTGTATAGAAATTGAAGGAAGTAAAGAAGAGAAAATTGTGTATCTTCTTACCAACGAATCTAAGACAAAAGTATGTTGTTTTGAGTGGATTTAGGGTTGTTTGAGTGGTGATTTTTGGTGGTTTTTGATGGTGAAGTAGGGCAGATTTTTGGGAGAGAAAATAGAAGAGAAGAGAGTGTTTTTGAAGAGAGAAAAGTGTGTGGGTGTGTAAAATGAAAAAGGGTTAGAATGAGGTTCTTTAAATAGGAGAAATGAGGGGGGGGGGGGGGGGGGAGTGAGGGGGTGGCCGGCCATGGGGGGGGGGGGGAGAGGAAGAGTCTTGGTGGTGATTGGTGGAGAAATGATGGTGATTAAATGGGTAATTAATTGTTTTTAATTAATTAAATTAGTTTTATTTAATTAATTTAAAATTAAAATCAGATTTTTATTTATAATTTAATTAAGTTTTTAAATAATTTAATTATAAGTATTTATTTAATTATTATGTTGTATTTCATGCAAAGGTGGTGGTTTGTTACTTTCATGCAAGTAAGTGTACTTATCACTATATTATTGTTTCACACATACTTATATATATATAAGTATATATATATATTAGGGTTTACTAAATGAATTAATAAATATAAACGTAAGCACTTTGTCACATTATATGCATCCACGGATAAACGCTTGTTTAGTGTCAGGTTGTAACGATAAGGCACCTAAATTCAATGTTATTTAATTATAGGCGTTAATTCACTAAAATTATAGTTTTAAAAAAAAAAAATTCCTCTAAGTTTATTACCTGAGCGGAGTTGAATCATAGATTTTTGCCAGTTGTCACAGGACACGGGGTACAAATAATTGGATCCGTACGTGAAATTAACGGGTTAAACACCTAAAGATTTAACTTCAAAATATCTAGAGACAAACTTTGTCACACCCATACTTTCTTTGACCTTGAAGGCCGGCTACACCAACCACACAACACCCTCACTTATTTGTTCAACTAAACAAGCAACACAAACACTTATACAATTACCAAATCTACTTCCTCACTCTCTTCACTCTTTCGGCAGAAAACAAACCACAAAATCACCATTATTATCATCATAATCAACATCATCATCATCTAAAGAGAAAAGGCTTGGAGGAAAGCTCAAGATCTTCTTTTCCTTCCTCTTGTTCTTCATCCAAAGATCATTGTAAGGGAATCCCATCTCTTATGATTTAATTCATCTATTTCTTGTATTAACAAGTTAATAGTTTCACTCAACAAAACTTGATTAAAATGTGCTTAAACTATGTTTAAAAATATATTTTTTTAACACAAAAGTATCACAACTTGCTGGACAGATTATGATATATGGTGTAGACTATAGACGCAATTAATGTTTCCATAACAACACCTTATTATTAAGGTGTTTGGGATAATCACAAATGAGCCCAATTGTTATCCATACATAACCGAATGGGTATATCAAGTTATTACAATGATATTAATTATCATTAAAATAAACATTTATAATAATAATTATTATTACAACGACAAATAATACAGATTTATATAAACTTTCAATTATTATGTTTAAACTTTATAGTTGTGGTTGATTGTAACAAAAATCATGTTAAAACCAAGCTAAATGTATGTATACATATACTTGTAATGTTAGCTCAAAAGTAGTTAAAAACTAAATAAAAACTTGTTAAAATTTCGGATTAAAAACTGGACTGTATATGAAGCTTGAACAGAGCATCAAACTGAAATAACGATACCCGAACGGCTGACTCAATAGAGCTGATCGGGTAAGGATGGTAATGGGCCGAATGACTCATTTAATATAGCCGAACGGCTATCCTTGTGTTAACCAAATGGCAAATTACATGTACCAAGTCTTGCTATTTTGGATGCATTTCCATTAATAGCAACTGTCATTATAACAACTAATATTTTTATTATTTTTATTTCATATCATTATGTCTAACATTAATAATGATTATTATTATTACAATTAATTACATATATATATATATATATATATATATTTAGATACACAAAGATAAATAATAAGGGTATAAATATATATACTTTCGGATAAATAAAACTTACGCATTTATACATATACCCGACTCAAATGAAAATATATTATTACGACAATATATGGGACGAGTAAAACTATTGGGTACAAACTTTATATTTTGTATGTGTATATATATATTCATGGACAATGGTTACTTTATATATATACACGAACGACAACCAACTTAAATATATATACATAAATGGACACGAGCTTTTAACAAGTGTATTATGTATATACAATGGGACTAAACGAAAGGTATTTTCGTAACAAATATACTTATGGTTTCAAAACATAAACGACAATATATATATATATATATATATATATATATATATATATATATATATATATATATATGAATATATATACTTACACTCAATAATTAATTCAACGATAAATGACTCGAAAAATAATATATATTTTTCAACCACAATTATCACCAACCAAATTGTACAAACATTTAAACTTAAAAAATAGTTGAATACTTATATTAAGTATATTTCTTGCGTCTAGGAACTTGAGGGACGCAAGTTGGATGACTACTATTAGCTGTTATCTTGCTGAAGATTTGCTACCAATGAGTTCACAGCCCCTACTTTTAAATGTTTTCTGTTTTTAAACATAGGGGTGTTAAACATAGAAATTGCATGCTAACACATGCAATCAAATTATAAATGCTTTATAGCTTTATACAACTGTTGATGTTTGAAATTACATTTTCAAAACTATTTGGGAATTAGACAACGAATCCTAGAACGGACCTAAGCTTACGATGTAGTTCATAAAAGTCCTTATGGCTACAGACTATAACCATTAGCTAGGTGACTCTAGCCACTGAGTATACGGATAGTACTATCGCCGTGACGACCCTCCTACAGTTTGGAGCGTATCCTTACAAGTCCTATTTGGCAAACAACTACTGCGGGTCATGGTTTACTTATTGGGTTAGGTCGCGTTGCTTTTACTCGACAGGTTTAGCTAACCTTTCGAGGGATCACCGTCTAATTATTCCCACAAAACTATTATTTAGGAAGTGAGTTCCTACGAACAAATATCTTGGAAATGTTGATCTTTAGTTAGATTAACTTGTGTTTCCTACTAACAATGATATAGGAAATGTTAATCCTTGTCTGGTTTAACCTGTGTTTCCAAACTTCTATAATTTTGGGAAATGTTATTTATGATTAAATAACCTATGTTTCCTACAAACTACTACTGATTGGAAATGTTTTTCTTAAATGATTACTATATACAACCTGTGAATTCACTCAACAATTTTGTTGACGATTTACTCTTTGTTTTTCAGGGAATTTGCAGCATAGGTAAGTACTGCATGCATATTAGGACGGACAACCCTGGACTTGTTAGGATGCCACTACTTTTGGGACACTCGAATTTCCTTCATATTACTACAATACATTTGTGGTTATATTTATGAAATCTACTTTTGAGCTACGTATTTATAAAATACTGTTTCAAACACTACTACTAGGGTTACAATTTTTCTAAGTTGTAATCTTTTGTAAAACTACTTAATTAATGGCATCCTAATACATTATGTTCTGCGATAACCATATGCTCTGGATTTATGTATCTATTGTTTGCATTACTGCTCACAGCCCCGCCACGTCACTAAGCTTCCGCAAAATACTTTCACTAATTGTAATTACCGTTTGGCGGGGTGTGACAGACTTGGTATCAGAGCCATTGGTTATAGCGAACTAGAAGTCTTTAAGTGACTTGAAACCTTAGAGACCTAGACTATAGCCTTGGCTAGAACATCCATTCATGTATACATTCATTTGCATACGATAACTATTGTCACAACGCGTCTAGAGAAATATCCCTTCATACGTAAACTATTCCTACGAGGAACTCTATGAACATGATTACGATCACAATGACACGTTGGCACATGAGAAACCGCTGCACGACTCTATCGCACACTTAATCTAGTTGTGCACTATACAGACGATGCACTTGCATACCTGAGCGACTTATATTGGCTTAACAACGCGAAATTGTAAATGCCATCTACCCGTACCATATTGCTCAAAGTATCATTTCACTAAAACTTCCTGCCACTCGTAGATGTGAACGTATAGGAACAAGGTTGAACATTGTGATGTAGAGTTTGGTAATAAGTACATATATGAAAGGATACCCTAACAATTATGGCGGCCGACGTAATTGCAAAGGTATTACAACATATATGTGTTTATACGACCAGGTTCGAATGTCCAATGTGTCACTTCAAAGTCATAAGATACGTGACGGAGATACCGTTAACTCTTCCCATTGATCAATAACTAAACAATGTGAAATGTCTTTCTTCACATACTTTACCTTGGCAATGACTTCTGCATTTTATTCATCGCAAAACATAATCATGCCACCCAAGCAACGAACTACTAGGAATAGTCGATGAAACCACTCACCACCAAACAACGAGGAAACTACTGAGCAAATGACCGCGAGATGAATTTCTGAATGTATTGCCCAGTATGAGGCAAGCCGCAACCGCGAACATGTAGTAAACAACAGCTGGACGGACGACCCCTCCTAACGGAGAAACACCTATGAATACCCGCTGAGGGTGTTCGTACAAGACATTTCTGGCCTATAAGCCAACTACTATCCGCGGCACAGAAGGTGCTATTGGTATTACCAACTGGATAGAAAATATGGAATCGGTGTTGGACATCAGATTGACTGCTTACCTGACTGTATGGTGAGTATGCCACGTGCACCTTGGCTGACAAGGCGCTAACATGGTGGAACAGTCAACTTCAATCCCATGGACGGGAAACTGCCCATTCCATGTCATGGGGAGTACTGAAAAATATGATGCTGGAAGAGTTCTGTCCTTGTAGTGAGATGCAGAAGGTAGAAACTGAATTATCGGACATCAAAATGATTGGTGCTGATGTCACTGGGTACACCACTAAGTTTCAGGAACTAGCGCGACTAGTGCCACATATGGTGACACCCGAGTTTAAACGCATTGAGCGTTACATTTGGGGATTGGCACCTCTGATCCATAGTCTGGTTACATCATCAGAACCTGCCACATTTAGGAGTGTTGTTACTCTAGCACATAGCGGGACCAATGAGGCGGTCAGAATGGGGTCACGAAACCAAGGACTGTAGAACCAATCCTCCTCCACGAACAAACAATGAACGTCAAAACCAGGGGTGTTTTGAGTGTGGTGAGATGGGGCATTATCAGAACCAATGCCCTAAACTTAACAGCAACAACCAAAACCGCAACAACAACAACAATAACCGTGGTAATAATAATGACCGAGCCAACAACAACAACAATCAACCGGCTCGAGGAAGGGAATTCGTGGTCGGGGCACATGAGGCACGCCAGCACCCTAACACCGTCACTGGTACGTTTCTCGTAAACAACCATTATGCCTCTGTGTTCATTGATTCGGGTGCCGATTTAAGTTTTGTGTCTTCTGAGTTTAGACCACTATTAGAACTTGAATCACGTAAGTTAGATAAAAAAAAATATACTATAGAACTAGCCGATAGTGAGTTGATCGAATCAGGAGAAATAGTACCGGGAGGTACCTTGGAGTTAGAAGGTCATCTCTTCGAAATAGACTTGCTACCGGTTAAGTTGGGAAGTTTTGACATTGTAGTTGGCATGGACTGGTTTTCGAAGAACCGCACCAAGATCATATGTTTCGATAAGTTGGTATGCTTACCACTACCAACATGAGAAACTATAGTGATACAAGGAGAGAAACTAAGGAGTGCCACAAAGATAATTACTTGCTTGAAAGCCAGTAAGTATCTCCGAAAAGGATACCAAGTATTTTTGGTACACGTTGTAGAAAGGAAATCCAAGGAGCGACGTATAGACGATGTGCCTATTGTACGAGATTATCCTGGGGTGTATCCTGAGGAGTTGCCAGGATTACCACCCCCGCGACAAGTTGAGTTTCACATCGATCTGGTGCCTGGAGCTGCGCCAATCGCTCGAGCACTATATCGTCTAGCTCCATCGGAGATGCAGGAGCTGTCTACACAGTTACAAGAGCTCCTAGATTTAGGATTCATCTGGCCGAGCTTTTCGCCTTGGGGAGCTCCGATTTTGTTTGTCAAGAAGAAGGATGGATCAATGTGAATGTGCATCGACTACCGAGAACTGAACAAGGTAAGTATTAAGAACCGATACCCGTTACCACGTATTGATGATCTATTTGATCAACTGCAAGGGTCAAGCTACTATTCGGAAATTGACCTACGATCTGGTTACCACCAACTGAAGGTACGAGAAGAGAATGTACCGAAAATTGCGTTTAGAACTTGTTACAGTCACTACGAGTTCCTTGTCATGCCCTTTGGGTTGACAAATGCACTAGCAGTGTTCATGGACCTCATGAACAGAGTATGCAAACCTTATCTTGATAAGTTCGTCATTGTGTTTATTGACGACATTTTAGTATACTCACGAACAGAAGAGGATAACAAACGACATTTGAAAACAATCCTTGAACTACTTTAAAAGGAGAAGCTTTATGCAAAATTCTCTAAGTGTGAATTTTGGATGCGAGAGGTTCATTTCCTTGGTCATGTGATCAATGACAAGGGAATTCACGTGGACCCATCCAAATTGAGGCGATTAAGAACTGGGAAGCTCCTAAAACCCCATCTGAGATACGACAATTTATGGGTCTGGCTTGTTATTACAGGCGATTCATCATGAACTTTTCAAAGATAGCTCAGCCCCTCACTACTTTGACTCAGAAAGACAAGAAATTTGATTGGGGTGAGAAATAAGAGAACGCCTTTCAGTTGCTGAAACAGAAGCTGAGTACCGCACCCATCATATCATTACCTGAAGGAGTAGAAAACTTCATTGTCTATTGTGATGCTTGGCGTCAGGGATTGGGTTGCGTGTTAATGCAAAGCGACAAGGTTATTGCTTATGCATCTCGTCAACTGAAAGTGCACGAGAAAAACTATATAACACATGACTTGGAGTTGGGAGCAGTTGTTTTTGCACTTAAGATTTGGAGACACTACCTATACGGTACAAAGTGTACGATCTTCACAGACCACAAGAGTCTCCAACACATATTTGATCAGAAGGAACTCAACATGTGACAGAGATGTTGGGTTAAATTATTGAACGATTACGACTGTGAAATCAAGTACAACCCGGGTAAGGAAAACGTAGTAGCAGATGCCCTGAGTCGTAAGGAGAGAGTTAAACCCCGTAGAGTTCGAGCTTTGGGATTGACTATCCACTCGAACCTCACCACTCAAATTCGTGACACTTAACAATTTGCTTTCATTCCTGAACGCTTTAAGGAAGAATCCTTGAATGGAATGGAAAAATAACTCGAAGCAAAGGACAACGGAGTGTTGTACTTTATGAACCTGATATGGGTTCCATGTGTAGACGAATTGCGCAAGCTGATATTGGATGAAGCTCATAAGTCCAACTACTCGATACACCCTGGTGCAGACAAAATGTACCACAACTTGAAAGGCTTCCACTGGTGTCCTGGCATGAAACGAGATATTGCCACCTACGTTAGTAAATGCCTGACTTGCTCAAAAGTCAAGGTCGAATACCAAATGTCGTCAGGGCTTTTGCCACAACCTGAGTTACCCAAATGGAAATGGGAACAAATAACGATGAACTTCATCACAAAGTTACCTAAAACAACGGCTGGAGCAGACACTATATGGGTGATTGTATCGATTGACGAAATCAGCCCACTTCCTTGCCATCAAGGAAACGGACAGAATGGAGAAACTAACTAGAATCTACTTGAAAGAGATTGGTTCCCGGCATAGGGTGCCACTATCTACTATCTCTGATAGGGATGCTCGATTTACATCTCACTTTTGGCAGTCACTACAACAGGCACTGGGTACTCGACTCGATATGAGTACCACCTATCAACGCAAACCGACGGCCAAAGCGAGCGAACAATACAGACGCTCGAAGACTTGTTATGAGCATGCGTGATAGACTTTGGAGGAAACTGGGATACTCACTTACCTCTAGCAGAATTTTCTTACAACAATAGTTATCACACGAGTATACAGATGGCACCATTTGAGGCGTTATATGGACGCAAGTGCCAATCACCACTCTGTTGAGCAGAGTTGGGTGACAGACAGCTATCTGGACCTGAGATTGTCCAAGAAACCACTGATAAGATAACTCAAGTACTGAATCGATTGAAAGCGGCACGAGATAGACAAAAGAGTTATGCTAACAACCGCCGAAAACCGCATGAGTTTCAAGTAGGAGACAAAGTCCTACTCAAAGTATCGCCCTGGAAATGGGTAGCACAATTAGGCAAATGAGGAAAATTAAACCCGCGTTATGTCGGACCTTTTGAAATCCTTGCCTGAGTTGGTCCTGTCGCCTACAAGCTCAAACTACCCCAAGAGCTTAGTAGCATCCACGACACTTTTCACATTAGTAACCTCAAAAAGTGTCTATCGGACGAGACACTAATCATCCTTCCTGACGAAGTTTTCATTGATGCAAAACTCAATTTTGTGGAGGAACCCATCGAAATAATTGATCGGAAAACACATAAACTCCGACGCAGTCGGATCGAACTTGTCAAGATTCGATGGAACTCGAAACACGGTCTAGAGTCTACATGGGAACGTAAAGATGAAATGAGAAAGAAATATCCTTAACTTTTCGAACACGTGACTGAGACTCACGACTCGACTTAAATCTCGGGACGAGATTTACCTAACGTGGGGAGAATGTGACACTCCTCCAATTTAGGTATTATTATACCACTAATTTCATGCATTTCTTACGCGAATTTCCTACACAAATCTTAACTACACTAATGATGTGAGATAAGTCTAGCAAAGCCCAAAACTTTAATACAAAAGTATTACAATTTTGTAAATAACAATAATTATGTACCAAGTTATCGGAACGAACCTGAAAAAAATAAATACAATCATTGTGAACATTTAATTAATAATATGAAATTAATAATTATGAACATTATTTAAATTATATTATTGTGATAATATAAAGTATTTTACATTTTAGAAATAAACGTATCAAACGCGAACGAAACTCACAACTGTACTGACACACATTTCAAATAATTTTATTAATTATTTTAATAAAATTATTTCAATTTCATTTTTATCAATTATACTGTTTAAAATAAATTTTAAACAAAAGAATAATTGAGTGAGACACCGGGTACAAATAATTGGATCCGTACCTGAAATTAACAGGTTAAACACCTAAAGATTTAACCTCAAAATATCTAGAGACAAACTTTGTCACACCCATACTTTCTTTGACCTTGAACGCCGGCTACACCAACCACACAACACCCTCACTTATTTGTTCAACTAAACAAGCAACACAAAAACTTATACAATTACCAACTCTACTTCCTCACTCTCTTCACTCTTTCGGCAGAAAACAAACCACAACATCACCATTATTATCATCATAATCAACATCATCATCATCATTGTAACACCCCCAAATTTGTTGTTTTTGATTAGCGGAAGCATTTAATTAAGTATGGGGAGTGCCACAATACACAGTACATGCATACGTATCAGAGCTTATGATTACAATAGAACATAATATATTAAGATGCCAAATGTATTAGTTACAAAGTTTATGATTCCTTGAATCATACAAGTTAAAAGTATTAAGTTTACAAAAGTAGATTTCGTAAATATGACTAAACAGTTTCAGTTATATAAAAGAAATCCAGTTGTCAAAAGTTGGTATCCTATTCATCGTGGGTTGCCTATGTTCCAACGTGCAGGCGGTTCTTACATGCGCAGCTAATTCCCTGAAAAACATAGTGGAAGTCAACAACGAGGTTGAGTGAATTCACAGGTTTTATGTTTGCAATAGTTGAATCAAGTTTGTAGGCACAGTTGTTAAAACAAATACGTTCACAAATAGTTATTGCCATAATATTTAAGTAAACGTTTTGTGGATTGTTATCCAAGAATAGTTCGGTTGGGATGTTCCCCAAAATACAGTTTACGTGGGATGTTACCCAAATACTGTTTGCAATACGTTGCTGGTCATTCTCCAGCGTTTCCAAATCAGTACCGGTCGTTCTCCGGTCAAAAGACGCACGGGTCGTTCTCATGTCCAAACTCGGCCAGTCGTTCTCTGGCAATATATACTGCTGGTCGTTCTCCAGTGAAACACAGTATCGGTCGTTCTCCGGTTTACCAAACAAAGTTTAACAAGTTTATAGTATGAAAATGTTGTTTCATAAATACCAGTTTTGTGCAACAGTTCAACAGCTCACAGTACTCTAATCGTTCGAGTAAAACAAGTATACAATCATGTAAGTAAAAGCAGTTATGGCAATCAATAAAGCAGTTGACTATGTTTCTCACCCCAAGTTGAAAGCAGTAAAACAGTTAAAAGTGGGGCTGTGAACTCACCTGTTGAGTTGAGTACGTTCGAGTGCTAGCAAAGCTTAAAGCCCAAAATGTCTAGTCGAAATCCCCTAACGCCCTAAACGTATGAGATTTAGTAAGCATGTGGAGGTCTAAGTTTAACCATCCATGCTAGCGTTCGTACAACCAAGTTATGTCCAATTGTTTGTTCGAGTTTATGTTTGAAGTTTTGAAAATGTATACGACTCGTTGGTAATAATAGTAATCTCTGAAAGTATTATCATATTATTTCATCGTGTTTCATAAAGTATGAAGTTGTGTACGGGGGTCCGGGGGCAGCGCCCCTGGTAGCGGGGTCCAAGGGGTGGCAACCCCTGGCGGGGTCCAAAGGGCAGAGCCCCTGGCTGGGGTCGAGCTGCCAGGTCAGCATGGAAAATTTTTATTTCTACTATGTTGCTGTAGTGAAAACGCATTCGAAATTTCATTTTGGAGTAAAATCAGGTGGTAAAATCTCATCCTAAACAATTAGTGAAAAAGTTGTAAACTTTCTGTTCTTAGCGTCACTTGAGGCGTCACTTGCCTTAGGGTAGCGACACTTAGGAAGTGTCGCATAAAATGGTAAGTTCTGCATTATTAGCGTCACATGAGGAAGTGACGCATATGGGGCGTCACTTATATAAGTGACGGTTACAAGTGTCGGGTATAAATCAGTATTCAAGTATAGGTGTCACTTAAGTTAGTGACGCATGGTAGTGACGGGTTGAAGTGTCGGTATAAGTGTCGGAAAAAGAGGTTTTGTAGCGTCACTTGGCGAAGTGACGTAAAAAGAGGGCTTTATGCGACACTTAGTGCGTCACTTAAGTGACGCGGTACTGTTTTTGCCCCTATGCGACACTTAGACTGTTCGTAGATTAGTCTAAAAATAACGAATTTAAGCTTCGATTTGGACATAATCAGTTGGTAAAAACACTAAAACATGGTATAGTAAGTATTATAAACATAAGATATTAAAGAAAATAGCAAAATCTAAGAGTTTGCGGGATTGTCGGGTTCTTACAAAGTTGTCGCATGTGAAATCCGAGAAGATTGATGTGTAGGTCTTGTTGTCGTGGTCGTTTTTCTCTAAATAATGTTATATAATAATTTCATATTATCAAATAATTTGTTCGCCAACGATCGTATATTTTGTCGTGTTTGTTCCGAATGTTTTGTACGTAATCATACTAATTACGAAATGTGTAATACTATGCGTATCAACTAGTTGGGCTTTGCTAGACTTACCTCTAAAGTAGTTGTGAATTCACTCTAAGTTGGGGAATTAGCTTAAAATGCAAATATTTAGTGTACGTAATTGCGTTTAAATTTGCGGGGTGTTACAATCATCTAAAGATAAAAGGCTTGGAGGAAAGCTCAAGATCTTCTTTTCCTTCCTCTTATTCTTCATCCAAAGATCATTGTAAGGAAATCCCATCTCTTATGATTTAATTCATGTATTTCTTATATTAACAAGTTAATAGTTTCACTCAACAAAACTTGGTTAAAATGTGCTTAAACTATGTTTAAAAACGTTTTTTTTTAACACAAAAGTATCACAACTTGCTGGACAGATTATGATATATGGTGTAGACTATAGACGCAATTAATGTTTCTATAACAACACCTTATTATTAAGGTGTTTGGGATAATCACAAATGTTCCCAATGGTTATCCATACATAACCGAATGGGTATATTAAGTTACTACAATGATATTAATCATCATTAAAATAATCATTTATAATAATAATTATTATTACAACGACAAATAATACAGATTTATATAAACTTTCAATTATTATGTTTAAACTTTATAGTTGTGGTTGATTGTAACAAAAATCATGTTAAAACCAAGCTAAACGTATGTATACATATACTTGTAATGTTAGCTCAAAAGTGGTTAAAAACTAAACAGAAATTTGTTAAAATTTCAGATTAAAAACTGAATGTATATGAAGCTTGAACAGAGCATCAAACTGAAATAACGATACCCGAACGGCTGGCTCAATAGAGCCGATCGCGTAAGGATGGTAATGAGCCGAACGGCTCATTTAATATAGCCGAACGGATATCCTTGTGTTAACCAAATGGCAAATTACAAGTGCCAAGTCTTGCTATTTTGGATGCATTTCCATTAATAGCAACTGTCATTATAGCAACTAATATTTTTTTTATTATTATTTCATATCATTATGACTAACATTAATAATGATTACCAGTGAGTTCATAACTGTGATAACCATCAAAATCTCAGGTCATTACCGCACTCGAATATCAAACTACGCTTACTACATTCCTTAAATCATAGTGAAAATTCTAGGTTATGACTCCGTAGGCTTACCAAAGTCGTAGAACGTCTTAAAGATTGCTTAGTTAATTTTAAGTTCCTTTAGACAAGCCAAACTAGGTTACTATGTGCCAAATAAAAAACAAAGAAAAATCTACCTCTTTACGTCTTCACAAAGTCCTTATCGAATTGCAAAACTGAAATTCCGGTGACTCGACAAGTAAATTCAATCAGACGATACCCAACTTAACACGAACGTTAGTGAAAACATTTTTGAAAATAACTTAAATCTATTTTTATAAGTTATTTATCATAAATTATTATTCTATTTAAATAATACAAGAAAAAAACTTAGGCGTTTTGGCTAAAACGTCTTGAACGCAACGAAAATGCGCGAATCGAATTCGGCAACCAAACGAAACTCGATAAATATTTTGATAACTCAAAATAAAGTATTTTAATAATACTTCAATGGAAAAATATCCAAAATATATCGTTAAATTAAACGACTCAAAATAACGTTACGCGATTTAACATTTTTACGAAAATAACGGGTAAACGAACACAATACGTAACCTAAACTTAATAGACAAAATATTAACTGATTTTTGACCCCAAATGGGCCCCTTGGTCGTTATCCCCATGCTCCCCTTCCCCATGAGACCCTCATTATGTCACCTCCTCACTTAACCACTCAAATCTCATGCATTCTCCTCATTTCTCCAAACTTCACTCTTTCCCATTTGCTCTCACTTCTCTCTACAACCTCCCTCTCTCTCTCTAAAATCTGGAGAATTACCACCCTATCACCACCACAACACCACCATTGACCACCTTGACCGTCGTTGACCGCCATACAACCACCACATCAAAACTTCAACTTTTTGCAAGGATTCAAGCTCTACAACACTTCCTTCTTTCCTTCATCTAATCCCCATTGTGAGAACACTTTTTATTTCATTATTTTACTCTTATAACATATATTTAAAGTTCACTCAAAGATTTATGTCCAAAAACCTTGTTAAAATAACTTTTTATCACTCAAAAACTCATAAAATATAACATGCATAATCTGTCCAGAATGTTGTTGTCAATTCCACAATTTTTATAAAAATTATTTATTCATAAAAATTGATGTTTTTATAGTCAAAAATCAAGTTCATAAAGTTATCTTTCCAACCCCAAAAATCTCATATTTTTTTGAGCTCTTGTACTATTTTTAATATTTTTTGTGAGATCACATAGATAATCTACCCTATAAAGTCAGAAAGTTTAGTCTGGTTGTTTTGACCATATCTCGAGCTACAAACCTCCAAATGACCTGAAACTACATCCAAACTCTCGTAACTTTTTTTAGCTACAAAAGTTGTACTGATAGCTTTTTCCTAAAAAGTTGTAGTTTTTGCCCAAAAACTCGATCTTTATGTGCATGTCCAGATTGGTCAACTGTTAAATCTCATAGGACATATGCAATTTCTATAAATAATTAGACTACTATAAAATTTATGGAAACATTACTGGAAGTGGTTAACATGTATGGGAATAAATTTTATTTTTCTTGGGAATTAATTCGGAATGTACAATTTTATAAAAATTCGACTAACAAGTGCATTTTCTGGAAAAATGAGATAGTGGACTGATTTTGTATAAAAATGAAAACTGACACTTTCGAACATAATATAAGTGATGTAACTTACTTTTTATGACTTATATACATATATAAGAGTTTGTGTAAAAGTTTAGGGTCAAACCGAGTCGGTTTGACCAAGTCAACAATTACAGGACTCGGTTTCGAAAACCTCAAACTTGCCATTTTTGGAAACTTACTATTTTTGGAAAGAATTGTAAAAAAAAATGGGTTTGGGTGACTTATTAACTAACTTAGACCAAAAACGAGACTTGTAAATATAACCCGAGCGAAAAATGACACTTAGAACTTTTGGACCAAAGATTGAAATTCTAATTTCACTTAGTATCCAATTCGCATAACAACAATAACTACAAACGAGGACAACTTAGACACACGCGACATATACAATTGCAAAGTGTACATTGAACCATATATAATAATAATGTCTTTGAGAATTATTGTTACAAACTTTCACCAACGGGTCACACACGTTTTCTAAAAGAAAATATATATGGACATACTAGTTGAGTGAACAATTAGCATAAGTAAACATTAACTTTCACTTACACCCGACCTTATGCGTTTAGGGCGCTAGAAGGTTGCATTTGGAACACACATACTTGCTAATTGCTATATTTGCTTGCTAAACTCAGGTGAGTATTCACAGCCCCATTTTTCTACTGTTTTCATAAACTTTTTGGGGTGAAAAGCATGACTACTTGTTTTCTAAACTGTTCTTTAATGTGTACGCTTAGTAAAACTGTTCTTGACAGAGGTACACAGTCCATATTTTACTGTGAAACTTATCTTATTTATTGAAACTGCCCTTGAACTTGTGCACTAGTACAACCTTTCTTGAACGTGTACACAAACTATATCTTACTGCAAAGCTGTTCTTATTGAATCCGATTACGAAACTGCTCATGATTGAACATTTACTACTTTGATATTAAAAACTGTTCTGGAAATGTACACATGCTATCTCTTGTGCTAAAAATGTTTCTATGTGTACATATACTATATATATGCTCTTATTGTATGCTTGTGACTCTATCGCATCTAAAGTCCCCGGTTTTTCTCTTACACAACCTATTAACTCATTATTGAGCCGATGGTTGATATGGATAGTACTATTTGGAAGGAGGCCACCTTCCCACTCTCTCGTGAATGTGAGTGCATACCACCAACTTTAAATGTTCACGATAGGACATGTCTTTGGGGCGTTGTTCTCGGGCCAGTAGGTTTGGTTGTGGACTCAAGCTATACATGTCGTTCTTAAATGAATTCTAATTCGCGTATAAATAACTAGTTACGTAGCAACGTAAATCTTTCAAACGTGGTTTTGATAACTTCTAGATGACTTTCGCATTTATACACTAAACAACTATTTACGTAGCAACGTAAATCTTTCAAATGTGATTTTGAATACTTTTAAACAGCATTCTCACTTATTCTAAAACCTGTGAACTCACCAACTATCTTTGTAGTTGACCCTCATTTTTACATGCTTTTTAGGAAACAATCAGTAGTTGGGAAAATGAAGCTACGATTAACCTTATGAATGTTGAAGTCATTAGTGGAGCCTTGTGCTGTGGAACCATTGTACTGTTACATCTCGTGTTTCCGCTTTAGCGGGGTGTGACAGATTTGGTATCAGAGCCTAACGTTATAAGGAACTAGGATTGCATTAGTGACCTAGACTATAACCATTTAGGTATGACTGGTTCAGCAATTGCATCATTTGAATTTAATTTAGCATAGCCTGATCAACTATGTACAATTAAAGGCGAAGCGATGCGAGACCTGAAATAGCCATAGTGAACGGGAATGCCTTAGCAGACGTAGACCTATGATAGAAATGGGATTATCCCTTATACGTGCTTATGTGCGAGGTTTTTATGTGTATATATAGCCTTACTTACTACTATGAAGACTTCCATGGTACCCGCTCGCCCAACCGCATTGGGCAACGACATATTCGAAGAGGACTCACTTGAGGAGAATCCACCTAAGGATTAGCCACTCAAACAAGTGACGCCCGCTTCACCCTCTTCCTCCCACTCCCAACCTAATCATTCGGGAACACGTATAGAACTAGAATCTAAAGAGAATTCATCACCTAGGCGCGTTACATTTACTTTTTCTGTTCCACGCTCTTTTCCCCCTCTTATCGTAGACCAAATTGATTGTGTATGTTATACACAACTAGAAGGACTGATAGACCATCACGAACTAGACCTTTCGCTAACTACTACTACTACTGATACTCCACCCACTAGGATCCGTCATTGTACAGAGGTCTACTGGTGAAATTTGTCAACCACGACACCTACATACGGTAAACGTTTTCCAACAATTGGATGGATTCTAACAACTTGTCCATAACTTTGTTTGTGACCTCAACCACTCCGAACATAAACTATTTCGACAATGATCTGGTCATTTTAATCACTACTGCAAGGGGGAATTGCAACTACGAGATTACCAACTATATTTACCAAACAATCTTTATCAAACATTTGTTTACTTCGAAACAATGACATAGTCCTGATCGACTACTTTGAGAACCCCACTCGGTCATTGTTATGACTACCTTTTGAATCTACGATACTCACTAAACCCTCCTGTTATTAAATTCACCGTCTTAATAAAACTTCCTCTCGAAGAAAATGGCAAGCTCCACTATGGACGATTACTCGTCAGACGACGACCTGAATCTGGAATAAATTAGAAGTAGAAGGATGTGCCTACCTCATGTTATATTAAAAACTTCTATCTCCATGGGTATATAAGAACCCCATCACATTTTGTATAAGACTTTCGTAGTTTGTCCGAAGGTAACAATGCCCGACATATTTTGTAAACGTCAATCATGTAATCTATTACTCATGCGCTTCGGTTGATTTCAACGTATTATCATTAACTCGAGCATTCAATGAATTACTTCGGACATTCACCTAGAATTTTTCCACAACTTCTAATTTTCTGCGAATTCTATTATTAAAAAGAATTTCAAAGTACTGTCAAGAGTTTCAAACATATTTTGATTAACTCAAAATTTTCAAAGGACTATGAGATTTCAAACAGATGTTTGATAAAGGTTTTATCACTATTTGTACAAAACTTCCAAATTCCATAGGTGTATAAACTCATTTGTATAAAATATATCATTTGATCAAGGTTTTATCACTATTTATACCTACGACTACTGATTTACAAACAAGTTTACCAACTGTTTTAACAACTACTTTATAACGACTACCCTTTAACGTTTGGACTACGATTTGACCAACGAAACGGTCATGAATTGATTGCTTATAAACATGACTTAGACATTGTTATGTCTTCTTTTAAATCAACAATTTGATTTCCAACCAATTTTTAATGCAAGACATACTTGCAACAAACTTTTCCCCATAAACTTCATACCCGCCGAAATCGGAAGCATCGATATCATAGTAGGCATGGTGGTTATCCAAGCATTGTGCCGAAATCATCTGTTTTGAGAAACTCATTCGTATTCCCCTCGTTACCGGTGGAAGTTTGATGCTACAGGGAGAGACCGGTAAACTGAGCTTGAACATTGTTTCCTTCACGAAAACCCGAAAGTACGTAAGAAAAGAGTACCAGGTAATCTTTGCACTCGTGACCCAATAGAAGTTGAAGGAGAAGCGACTTATGGACATACCCCTTCATGCAGAATTTTCCGGAAATCTTTCCCCTAAGACTTGCCTGGCCTTTACCCGCCTAGACAAATCAAATTCCAAATCAACCTTGTGCCCGACGCAACACCCATGGCACGAGCCACATACAGATTAGCCTCTTCCGAGTTGCAGGAGTGTCCACCCAATTACAAAAACCCCTGGACAAGGGATTCATACGACCAAGTTCCTCACCCTTGGGAGCTCCGTACCTATTCGTGAAAAAGAAAGATGGATCTTTTCGAATGTGTATCGATTGCCGACGACTGAACAAACTAACCATTAAGAATCGATACCCACTTCCAAGAATCAATGACCTGCTGGACCAACTTCAAGGGTCGAGATTTTACTCAAAGATAGATCTACGGTCTGGTTATCATCAACTACGAATTCGAGACTCTGACATTCCTAAAACAACCTTTAGAACTCGCTACGGGCATTACGACTTCCAAGTGATGCCATTCGACTAAACCAACGTACCGACAATATTAATGGACCTTATGAATCGGGTGTGCAAGCCATATCTAGACAAATTTGTTATTGTCTTTATCGACAACACCTTAATCTACTCTCACAATGAAACCGAACATGGCCAACACCTAAAAACTATCTTGTAATTACTCAAGCACAAGGAGTTATACGCCAAATTCTCTAAGTGTGAGTTTTGGATGTGAACAGTACAGTTCCTAGGGCACGTCATTGACAGTCAAGGGATACATGTTGATCCAGCCAAGATCGAGGCACTCAAGTGCTGGAAAGCACCTACTACTCCAACTAAGGTACGACAATTCTTAGGTCTGTTGGATATTATCGACAATTCATTGAGAATTTCCCCAAAATAGACCAACCTTTAACCTCAGTGACTCAGAAAGAGAAGAAATTCGATTGGATCGACAAACAAGAGTCAGATTTCCAACTGTTGAAACAAAAACTCCGCAGTGCACCAATCTTGTCCTTACCCGAAGGCAACGATGATTTAGTAGTTACTGCGATGCCTTACACCAAAGACTTGGTTGCGTGTTGATGCAACGGAATAAAGTCATCGTCTACACCTCTCGACAACTGATAATCCACGAAAATAACTATACAACTCATGACTTAGAGTTAGGAGCCATTATTTTCGAGCTTAAACTCTAGAGAGCTACTTGTACGGTACAAAGGATACTATTTTCACCGACCACAAAAGTCTCTAACACATCTTCGACCAAAAAGACCAAAACATGAGACAGCGCAGATGGGTCGAATTACTTAACGACTATGACTGCGAAGTTAAGTACAGGAAGCCGTCAGGGTTATTATGTCACACCCCGCTAAAGCGGAAACACGAGATGTAACAGCATAATGGTTTCATTACATAAGGTACAACTATTACAACGTTCACAAGATACTACCACTAAGGTGTTCACATCGTCTAAAGTACACAATACAAAGATCTTCGATCCGAATACATCCGAAAGGTAAGACCAAAATACATCTAGTGACACCGACAATAATAAAGATAAGCATAGCTTCAATCCACAACTACTGACTGTTTCCTAAAAAGCATGAAAAATGAGGGTCAACTATACAAATAGTTGGTGAGTTCACAGGTTTAGAAATCAGTTGCAAAAGCCATTTAAATAATATCAAACCATGTTTGAAAGATTTACGTTGCTACGTAAAAAGTTGTTTATACGCAATTTAGATTCATTTAAGAACGACATGTATAGCTTGAGTCCACAACCAAACCTACTGGCCCAAGAATCAATGCCCCAAAGATATGTCCTATTGCGAACATATAGAGTTGGTGGTATGCACTCACATGGCCGTGTGAGTGGAAAGGTGGCCTCCCTCCAAATAGTACTATCCATATCAACCATCGGCTCAATAATGAGTTAATAGGTTGTGTAAGATAAAAAACGGGGACTTTAGATGCGATAGAGTCACAAGTATACAATAAGAGCGTATAAATAGTATATGTACACATAGAAACATTTTTAGCACAAGAGATAGCATGTGTACATTTCCAGAACAGTTTTTAATATCAAAGTAGTAAATGTTCAATCATGAGCAGTTTCGTAATCGGATTCAATAAGAACAGCTTTGCAGTAAGATATAGTTTGTGTACACGTTCAAGAAAAGGTTGTACTAGTGCACAAGTTCAAGGGCCGTTTCAATAAACAAGATAAGTTTCGCAGTAAAATATGGACTGTGTACCTCTTTCAAGAACAGTTTTACTAAGCGTACACATTAAAGAACAGTTTAGGAAACAAGTAGTCATGCTTTTCACCCCAAAAAGTTTATGAAAACAGTAGAAAAATGGGGCTGTGAATACTCACCATTAAATGCGAATGATACGGTTTGGATGTATTCCGAGTGCTAATCGAGTACGACTCCTATCCGCGACCTATGAACACGAAGGTTCTAATTAGGATCTTGACTAATTATGTTTGTAAGGATTGCTTAGCTAAACATCTAGATTACAAAGTGCCAATATTGTTTGTTCGCTTTAAAATTTGTTAACGTCCATTAAACACGTTTGAGTACAATAATGAATACGCAAGTGTACAACATCCGAAAATTGTCAAACTTTTCACACAAGTCATATTAGGTTTGTTTCGTGGTATACTTAGTAATAGCATAAGTTACGTGTGTCTAAGTTGTTCTTGTTTGTAGTTATCGGTTGGTGTGTGAATTTCGTACTTAGTGAAGATTATGTTTTCAAGTCTTATTTTGGTCCAAGTTACTTAATAAGTCACCCAACCCAATTAGTTATTCATTTTTCCAAAAGTACTAAGGTTTCCGATTTAACCAAAATAGTAAGGTTGCCTTTTTAGGAACCGAGTCCCGTTTTTGTTGACTTGGTCAAACCTACTCGGTTTGACCCGAGACTTTTACCAAACCCTTAAATATGTTCAAATGTCATAAAAACTCAGCCCGTTCACTTTTAGTAGGTCAACAAGTGTTGGTTTTTATGTTACATCCTAAACAGTCCTCTTTTGCCATTTTCCAGATTTTACATCCACTTGTCAGATTTTTATAAAATCCTATATTCCGAAATAGAATATGAAAAAAATCACAGGTGATCCTCAAGGCATTATAAAGTTCCAGTAATGTTGGTAGGATTTTTAGAAAGGTCTAAGTATTTTATAAAATTTCATTTTCCTCTGAGGTCCAGAAATTGACCAACTTGAAAGCATGCATGAAGATAAAATTACTGAGCAAAATACACAAAGAGTCAATAAAAGTGGTCTTCATGAAAGTTGTAACCAATGAAATTTATGAAATTTGAGCGGTAGTTTCAAGTTATTTGTAGGTGTGTAGCTCAAGTTATGCTCAAAACACCAAGTTAAAAGTTTCTGACTTTTTCTAACAGCTTGTACACTTTTCTCACAAAAATTATTAAAAATAGTAAATGGACTCGGAAAAATATGAGGCTAGTTGGATTTGAAAGATAATTTATTAAACTTGATTTTAGACTTTAAAAACTTCTATTTTCATGAAGGAATAAGTTTTATAAAAATCGTTGAAGTAGCATGAACTTTCTGGACAAAAGCTGTAACATGCATTTTCATGAATTTAAAGTTAAGAAAAATTATTTTTGTGCAATATATTGGACATATAATCTTGAGTGAACACAATAACAAGTTAATAAGAGTAAAATAGAGTAAGAAAGAGTTTCCTTACATTGGAAATGGGATGAGAAGAAGGAGATGATATTTGTGGCTTGATTTTCCTTGTAAAATGATGAGTTTTGATGTGGTGGTTGTATGGTGGTTTGTGGTGGTCAATGGTGGTGATATGATGGTCAATGGTGGTTTATTGGTGATGGTAGGGTGCTTTTTGATCTGGTTATTCTCAGAAATTGAGAGAGAATGAGTTGAGAGAAAGAGAGAGATGGAGAGAAAATGAAAGAGTGAAGTGGTGAATGCATGTGAGGTGAATGGTTGTAGGAAACAAGGTCTTGCATGAAATTTTAGTGGGGAATAGGGGAGGTGGTGGAGTGAAAAAAATTTAGGGGCCCCATAGGACTGGAAATGTTTTTAAAAAAATTGGTTTTCAGACTGTGTTGCGTTCTGTGTTCGTTTACTCGTTAATTCATTAATACGTTAAATCACGTAACGTTTTCTTTTGTCGTTTAAATTCACGATATGTTTGGGACTATTATTCATTAAAGTATTATTAAAATACTTTATTTTAATTTTTCTAAATCTTTATGGACGTCCATTTGGTTGCCGAATTCGATTCACGCATTTTCTTCGCGTTTGAGACGTTTTAGCCAAAACGTCTAAGTTTTTCGCGTATTATTATACGAAATAATAATATAACATAAATAACTACTATTAAATCATAATATAGGTTTACGTTATTTATAGATTAGTTTTCACCAACGTTCGTGTTTAGTCGGATACCATCCGATTGGATTTATTTGTCGACTCACCGAAATTTCGGTTTTTGTGATTCGATGAGGATTTTGTGAAAGTTTAAATAAATAGATTTTTCTTTGATTTGATTGGCACTTAGTAACCTAATTTAGCACCTCTAAAGGAACTTAAGATTCACTAAGCAATCTCTAACACGTTATACGACTTTGGTAAGCCTACGGAGTCATAGCCTAGAAATTTCAGTAGGATTCAATCCTAATCAAGGACATTTTAAATTACATTGGGGTCTTGGCCCAGTGGTCAGGGAGTTTTCCATATGGTTTCTTCCTGGGGGTGATGAATTCGAGCCTTGTTGTGAGGGGGACTCCTACGACGCTATACCCATCCAAGACATGGGAGAGCAACCCCTATAGGGCGTCGCCTTGGCTTCGAACTCAGGGGCGGTTACTCGATCCCAGGGGAGTAACCGTTAGTGGAGATGGTCAGGTGGACCAAAGGTCCGTCAGTGATTCCACGACTGCCTTTAAAAAAAAGGAATATTGTAAGCGTAGTTCAAGATTCATGTGCTAGAATCACCTGAGATTTTGACGGTTGTCACATATTACAACAACCCGAAATACCCCAATGGAAATGGGAACAGATAGCAATAGACTTCGTCACTAAGTCACCTCGAACTTCCAAGGGTCACAACTCCATTTGAGTTATTGTCGACCTACCGACAAAATCTGTGCGTTTTCTACCTATCCGACAAAATCTGTGCGTTTTCTACCTATCCGAGAAGATTACATAATGGAGAGACTTGCTCAAATCTATATTGAAGAAATTATACCACATTACGGAGTGCCCATATCAATTATCTCTGATAGATATTGTCATTTTACACCACGAATTTGGCTATCAATGCAGAAGGCGTTGGATACCTAACTAAATCTGAGTACTGCTTATCACCCTCAAATAAACGGACAAGTGAGCGAACAATTTAACCTTAGAACATATGATGCAAGACTGTGTACTAGACTTCGGAGGAAGTTGGGATGTACACTTACCCCTGATAGAGTTCTCTTACAATAAGAGTTACCACACTAGCATCTAGTGTGCATCATTTGTGGCCTTGTATGGACAGAAATGCCAATCACCGTTAAGTTGGCACAAAGTCAGTGAGAAGCACTTGACGAGGCCAGACATCTTTCAGGAAACTATGGACTAAATCACAACCATAAGAGAATGATACAAGGCAACCCAAGGTAGACATAAAAGCTACGCTTACAATCGCAAAAAGCCCCTTGAATTCCAAATGGGTTATAGAGTGTTCCTGAGAGTATCACCTTGGAAAGAACTTGTACGCTTTGGCATGAAAGGCAAGTTAAGCCCACACTATATTGGACCATACAAAATCTTGAAACGAATAGGCCCGGTGGCTTACAAACTAGAACTGCCCAAGAGTTGAGTGGCATTCATGAAGTATTTCATGTCTCAAACCTTAAGGAGTGTCTAGTCGACAACTCTTAGATCTTGACCTTAGAATGGATTCGAATCGATGATTGATTTCATTTTGCTGAGGAACCCACGGAAATCTTTGATAAAGGTACCAAACAGTTGAAACGTGATAAGATTCCCTTAGTTAAGGTTCACTAAAATTCTAAACATGGACCTGAGTTCACATAGGAACGGGAAGGTGTTATGAAACGAAAATACCCTTATCTATTCACTAGCCGAATCTAGACAGTGCCACCAGTGGAATTTCGGGACGAAATTCTTCTAACTGGGGGAGACTGTGACAACCATCAAAATCTCAGGTCATTACCGCACTCGAATATCAAACTACGCTTACTACATTCCTTAAATCATAGTGAAAATTCTAGGTTATGACTCCGTAGGCTTACCAAAGTCGTAGAACGTTTTAAAGATTGCTTAGTGATTTTTAAGTTCCTTTAGACAAGCCGAACTAGGTTACTATGTGCCAAATAAAACAAAGAAAAATCTACCTCTTTACGTCTTCACAAAGTCCTTATTGAATCACAAAACTGAAATTCCGGTGACTCGACAAGTAAATTCAATCAGACGATACCCAACTTAACACGAACATTGGTGAAAACATTTTTACAAACAACTTAAATCTATGTTTATAAGTTATTTATCATAAATTATTATTCTATTTAAATAATACACGGAAAAAAACTTAGGCGTTTTGGCTAAAACGTCTTGAACGCAATGAAAACGCACGAATCGAATTCGGCAACCAAACGAAACTCGATAAATATTTTGACAACTCAAAATAAAGTATTTTAATAATACTTCAATGGAAAAATATCCAAAATATATCGTTAAATTAAACGACTCAAAATAACGTTACGCGATTTAACATTTTTACGAAAATAACGGGTAAACGAACACAATACGTAACCTAAAATTAATAGACAAAATATTAACTGATTTTTGACCCCAAATGGGCCCCTTGGTCGTTCTCCCCATGCTCCCCTTCCCAATGAGACCCTCATTATGTCACCTCCTCACTTAACCACTCAAATCTCATGCATTCTCCTCATTTCTCCCAACTTCACTCTTTCCCATTTGCTCTCACTTCTCTCTACAACCTCCCTCTCTCTCTCTAAAATCTGGAGAATCACCACCCTATCACCACCACAACACCACCATTGACCACCTTGACCGTCGTTGACCACCATACAACCACCACATCAAAACTTCAACTTTTTGCAAGGATTCAAGCTCTACAACACTTCCTTCTTTCCTTCATCTAATCCCCATTGTGAGGAAACTTTTTATTTCATTATTTTACTCTTATAACATATACTTAAAGTTCACTCAAAGATTTATGTCCAAAAACCTTGTTAAAATAACTTTTTATCACTCAAAAACTCATAAAATGTAGCATGCATAATCTGTCCAGTAATTTGTTGTCACTTCCACGATTTTTAGAAAAATTATTTATTGATAAAAATTGATGTTTTTATAGTCAAAAATCAAGTTCATAAAGTTATCTTTCCAACCCCAAAAATCTCATATTTTTTTGAGCTCTTGTACTATTTTTAATATTTTTTGTGAGATCACATAGATAATCTACCCTATAAAGTCAGAAAGTTTAGTCTGGTTGTTTTGACCATATCTCGAGCTACAAACCTCCAAATGACCTGAAACTACATCCAAACTCTCGTAACTTTTTTTAGCTACAAAAGTTGTACTGATAGCTTTTTCCTAAAAAGTTGTAGTTTTTGCCCAAAAACTCGATCTTTATGTGCATGTCCAGATTGGTCAACTATTAAACCTCATAGGACATATGCAATTTCTATAAATAATTAGACTACTGTAAAATTTATAAAAACATTACTGGAAGTGGTTAACATGTATAGGAATAAATTGTATTTTTCTTGGGAATTAATTCGAAATGTACAATTTTATAAAAATTCGACTAACAAGTGCATTTTCTGGAAAAATGAGATAGTGGACTGATTTTGTATAAAAATGAAAACCGACACTTTCGAACATAATATAAGTGATGTAACTTACTTTTTATGACTTATATACATATATAAGAGTTTGTGTAAAAGTTTAGGGTTAAACCGAGTTGGTTTGACCAAGTCAACAAATACAGGACTCGGTTTCGAAAACCTCAAACTTGCCATTTTTGGAAACTTACTATTTTTGGAAAGAATTGTAAACAAAAATGGGTTTGGGTGACTTATTAACTAACTTAGACCAAAAACGAGACTTGTAAATACAACCCGAACGAAAAATGACACTTAGAACTTTTGGACCAAAGATTGAAATTCTAATTTCACTTAGTATCCAATTCGCATAAGTTGCAACAATAACTACAAACGAGGACAACTTAGACACACGCGACATATACTATTGCAAAGTGTACAATGAACCATATATAATAATAATGTCTTTGAGAATTATTGTTACAAACTTTCACCAACGGGTCACACACGTTTTCTAAAACAAAATATATATGGACATACTAGTTGAGTGAATAATTAGCATAAGTAAACATTAACTTCCACTTACACCCGACCTTATGCGTTTAGGGCGTTAGAAGGTTGCATTTGGAACACACATACTTGCTAATTGCTATATTTGCTTGCTAAACTCAGGTGAGTATTCACAGCCCCATTTTTCTACTGTTTTCATAAACTTTTTGGGGTGAAAAGCATGACTACTTGTTTTCTAAACTGTTCTTTAATGTGTACGCTTAGTAAAACTGTTCTTGAAAGAGGTACACAGTCCATATTTTACTGCGAAACTTATCTTGTTTATTGAAACTGCCCTTGAACTTGTGCACTAGTACAACCTTTCTTGAACGTGTACACAAACTATATCTTACTACAAAGCTGTTCTTATAGAATCCGATTACGAAACTGCTCATGATTGAAAATTTACTACTTTGATATTAAAAACTGTTCTGGAAATGTACACATGCTATCTCTTGTGCTAAAAATGTTTCTATGTGTACATATACTATATATATGCTCTTATTGTATGCTTGTGACTCTATCGCATCTAAAGTCCCCGGTGTGACACCCACCAAATTAGGACTAGTGATTAGTGCCTAATCAGTTATAATACATGTAATTAGTTCTGTGTTAGGCTAATTAATGTGTCAAGTAATATATATTGTTGAATATATACAATCATGCGAGTTGATTAAATCGTACAAGTTTCACATCGAATGTGATTCGGTTCAATTAATACGGACGTTGGTGAACAATTTTGTTAAATAATATAATATTATTTAATAACGCAATTATATCCGAAATATTATTTAGATAATATTTCAATTCAAATTCGTATCGTACAAACAAGGACTTCACGATTAGATTATTAAACGCGCAAACAAATCGGAACAAGTTAAAGTTATATTTTATAACGCAACCATTAAGTATTTGGTAAAATACTTCAACAAAAATATTGGGTAATTATTCGTATTTTAAAACGTATATTTAAACGTATAAAATAAACATTTAACGTTTAAACGAACGGGAGAACGAACACCGCACGGAGCGCGATTGCGGGGACTGAAAAAGGTGAGGCTTTCACCTACACCCCACCTCTCTTTCCCTCTTTCTTTCATTTCCATTTCAACAAAACACACACACTTCCTAAATTCTCTCCCAAGATTTCATCAATTTTCGGATTGTAAACCAACCAACAAAAGTTGTATTTTCGGAATCACCATCAAGCAAGGAACAAGATTTACAAAAGCATCATCATCATCTTCGGCCTCCTCTAGCTTCGATTTGCAATTGTAAGAAATTCTCTAAATACTTAGATCCACTCATTTTGGTGTATTATTTCGGTGTTATAATGTTTACACAACTTAGTATTGTCCAAATGTATGAAGAAAATACGATTTTTCGGCCTAAAAATTAGTTAGATTTGTGATTTGGATCGGAAAAGCGCGACAGGCGCTGTTTCTGGGCTGGTGTTTGTGAGCGTCCTCGGATTAGAATACGCAAACTAGAACGTATGTATATTCGTGCGGAAAACAAATATACGTAATCACAATATGAATTGTAGTAAAGATGAGAGATGAATGTATTCAACAAGAAATCTTGATTATATTACAATATCAATCTTTCATATACAAGTGAATGTCTATAAGTGAACTCTCAAAAAACTCTCCAAAAGAACACACACAAAATGACTTTAACTGACCTATTTATAGACGACAATACTAAGTGCAATCCGTGAATAGATATTCACGGAATTACACCTTCCGTGAATCCAAGCATTCACGTAATGCAAATGTCGTATAAAGCATTCACGGACTATCTAATTTCATCAAATCCTAATCATTCACGGACACTATACTATTGTCGAATCCTTATCATTCACGGATACAAAGACAATTATAATTCATGGACAAACCATATTCACGGATTAACACTTAGACAAAATTAAGTATTAATCAACTTTTGTCTTTACAAACTCTCCCTTTGATAATACTTGATTCTTTTCTTCAAGTCTTCAAGCATATCCAGGTAGATTGCATCCAGCAAAAATTCCTTTTGAACAACATACTTCGACAACCCGTTGAAACTTCAAAGCCATCTTTTCGTCATCATATGCATCATCATAAACAATAGGATTCACGAGCAACACTTCAAGATCATCTTTTGAAAGATTGATTAAGCTCAGAGGATCAAACACATATACTATTGACTCTCTATTCCACATCACTTCTCCATTCAAATCTCTATCATAACAAGCAATTTCTGCTTCTCCAGTTGATCCGTTATATCTCCAATGACTCACAAACTTAGAAAAATTCACAGGCAATTTCTCAAGTGGAATCTTTGTCATGCATTTAACTTGAGGATATGTCAAAGTGACTCTTGGTTGATTGGAAATATGATCGATATCAAAATAATCAACGGTTCTCAATGGGAAAGTTTCCTTAACCCATGTGAATTTCCCATTATTACTTTCTCTTGTTAAAGTGTCTGCCATCCAATTTATCAAACCATGTTTTGAACGATTAATGATATCCACTGAAGCCAAATGATTGATTTCACACTTAGGCAATTTTTCTAAGGCTTTGAATGTAGAGTGGAAGTATTGAAGTCCATCAGTCCTTTTAATGATGAATACTTTGTTGTCATTATCATATTTCCATCTGATAATTCTACCAACGCATTCATATCTTGGTATTTTAAAGAACTTTCGAACTGTAACCACTGGAGTTGGTTGTTTAGGAAACCACCAAGAAACCTTGTGCTCTGGCTCTTTATCATCATCAGAATCTTTCCATAACCCTTCTTGTGAACACATATCTGACTGAACATTTTCCGGATGAAGTTCATCTTCAAAATCTTCCCAGTCTTCAACGTGAACATAATCAAAATCAGGTTCAAATCCCGGAGGATATTCTGGATCGAAATCTTCAAAATCATAATCACCATCATTACAAAGTTCAACAAATGGTATTAGATCTTCAATAATCACATTCAAAGGAGTTGGACAAAGCACCTCTTCACCATGATCATCACCATCATCATCACCATGATCACCATCATCACCATCATCATCACCATGATCACCATCATCACCATCATCATCATCATCACCATCATCACCATCATCACCATCATCATCATCATCACCATCATCACCATCATCACCATCATTATCATTAGTGACATCATTCTCCCCCTGATCAACCAACATTTCTTTCAAAAGAAAAACATCAAGTTCCAATTCTTCTATTCGATCATTCTGAGATAGAATTTGTTGTCGTTGTTCCTCGAGAAGAATGTCTTGAGTATTGATTCTTTGTAAAGCATTAAGTAAATCCAATTGTAGCTTTTCAACAAGAGTCATCAACGGTTTTACAGCTCGTTGTAAAGATGCATCAAGATTAGCCATGCTAACACTTGGTCTAGGTGAAGAAGAAGATATGCCAGCTGCAACAGAAACAGCAACAGGAATTGTAGGAGTAGCTGGAACAGAGGCAGGAATACCTTGTGATGACATAACAGGCATAGAGGTAGAAGCAATATCAGCAGATGAACTAGGTTCAGAAATTCTGCGTCTTTGAGATGGCCGAATATCAGGTACATATTCAGGATCTTGTGCCTCTTTGCGTTGACGTCTTAAATCCTGTCGTTCTTTTTCAGTATTTTCAGCAATAATTCTTTGAGGAACTAAAGATTCTTCAACAGATTGTAGACGAAAAGATTGATCATCTTCAGAACTTGAAGATTCCACTTCCTCATGATCAATCAAAGGCACCTCCTGCTCCCCCTCAGATGTTTCATTATCAGTAGTAGAATCAGCAGGTTGTACAATCTGTGGCAATGCAAATTGTGGTGGTTGAAAGTCAGCATCAATGACATGTCCAAAAAGATCAACAGTAGGCGGCACCGGTTTGCCCCTATATCCATTGCAATCAGCAAACACTCTTTTGGGAATAGGAGTGTAATGTAGAATGCTTCCATGATAAGTAATTTCGTTGACATGATTATCAAAAATATGTTAAAAAAACCGAGGATACATGAAGAATCCATCATCATTAATGTTGCCAGCCAAATTTTCAAAGATGTATCTTGAAAAATTAAATGGAATATTCAGAACAAGAGCCGTCATTATTCCTGCAAGCTGATAACTCATCGAATCAAATCCAGCTTTCCTCGGAGAGATGCACCCGATCAACATATGTGCCAAAAACTTCCAGTGTGGACAGAAATGGTTCTTCAGGATTTGAACATCATGAGGTCCTTTAGTACATCCCATTTTATGAAGACACTGATCAATGACGTTTCGAGGAATGTCATTTGATGCATTCAAAGTATCTCCAAATTGGAGAGTATGACGAATCAGCTCTTCAGTTAGCAACAAAGGTTTTCCATCAACCGTAGAAGTAATACATGGAGGATTAACATCTGTTTGATATACAACTGAGGTCCAGAAGTCTATCATGTGGTCTTCGTATAGATTGGGAACAGATACAGTCAAGGCATACGATATACGTGATCGTAGAAGAAACCTTATCATAGGGAAAAACTTCCTATTTTCAGGTTTATCAGGTTGTTCCAGAAGATATGCAGTTGCATTGTGTCGTTTTTCAAACATGACTGCTCGATGTCTAACCTCGGGTTGAACAGCAGCAATGGGATCTAAATCTGCCATTTAGAAATAAAATCTGCACCAAGAGTTTATTAGACACACAAAATTTAAACAGAAAGATTATTTGAAAAATTTTCAACACTTAGAAAAATTTTCAAACTTTCAAGTATCCGACAATAACAAAATGAATACTGTTCATGCGACAATGATTAATCTTATGCGACAATATGACTTAGATATGTACTATTCATACGACAATCATATATTTATCCGTGAATCATATTGTCCGTGAATAATATTCATGCGACAATCTCAAAATAAAATAGTATTTCAAAAATTTTGTCCGTGATTCATATTGTCGTAATACTATTCATCCGTGAATAATATTGTCGAAGTACTATTCATCCGTGAATAAGTACTGTTCATACGACAATATGATTGTCGTAGTCAAATAGTCAAACAAGTCAATATAGTCAAACATAAGAATAAATCACGGAGTACTGTTTATCCGAGAATTCAATATTCACGGATAACCATTACACTGTTCATCCGACAATACTGTATTGTTGGGTGGTCCGACAATTCAAATTGTCGGACGATTTTATTGAACAGTACCAACAGTTATTGAAGTGATCGATTAAGCATGAAATCCTTAACAATAATGAAAGAAATTTATACCAGTCGATGCGGAATACAAAAACGAGCAAGTCTGTCGGATTGGTTTTTAATGAAACCAAGTAATCAGAAAGAAATCAAAGAAAAAGTAATTGTCGGAATTTTGGAATTGTCGGAGTAATAATCACGGAAAAGGAAAAGTATAAGTTTTTCAAATTTTAATATTGTTTATACTGTTTCAATTATTCCGTGAAAACAAGTAATTCCGTGAATATATATATCTTTATCCGTGAATAAAGGTATATATTCATCCGACAATTAAAAATTATAGATAAAACATTTGTATCAATTTAAACTAACTTTGGATAAAATTTTCTAACCTATTTAAAAAATGAAAAAGTGAAAAATTAATAAACTAAATATGTACAAAAATAAAATCTTTTTGTTGAAGTAATTTTCGTGACTTGGGATCATATTGGAATAAATGAATGTATTTAATTTGTAATTTTTAGAAATGAAAGTCTATTTTGATTGCTAATATTTTTGACCAATTTAAATCTACATAGCATTAATAAAATATACTTTCTAAAAATTATTTTATATATGATTTTTGGTATATGTTATACACTTAAACACTTTGGCATCTAAAATATCTTTTTTATTATTAATATGCATATCATTTTATATAACCAAAATAGAAATATACTTTCAAATTCATAATATATTAATATTTTCATATAAAGAGTGAAAATATGATGATATCTTTAGAAGTACATACATATGTTGGAATGACTTTAGTCACATATGTCATACTTCGGGTTGGACTAATAAACTGGATCACAGGTCTATACATCGTATAACAAAGTGATAGAGTTTATTATGATAGATATTTGTATCTTTATCAATATTTGTATGTCCGTTTATAAAAAATATACCGACTAAGGTCTGTACACCGTACAACAAATAGTCAATACATTTTTCCCAGATATCATAATATAAAGACCCTAAATCATGAATAATAATATATTAATCCTTCAAAATTTAAGACTTTTATTATCATTTTGATAATTTTATTGTCATATACTAAGATTTTGGAAGATATAAAATAATATGCAAATATGTTTAGACATTTCTTAGACTAGATATGATAGACCCACAAATGCCTACCAATAAATCATATTTAAAATTTACATTAGTAGAAAATTTAGTTTAAAAATGCTATATAAACCTATTAGCATATCAAAAATAGTACGTAACATTCCTTTTTCAGATTTATATGTAAATACAATTCCCAATATACTATCATTTCCCAACTTTTTCACAAAAATCTCCCCCTATTTTTTATTTTTCATATGTTTTTGAATTTTTGTTTAACGAAAAAGTAAGAAAGTAAACAACAAAGAAAATTCAAAAAGATCCAAAGTTTATTTAATTTGATCTAAATGCTTCATTCCGAGCATCAAGATTAATTCTTCAAAACGAGGTTTAGAAAACGCTTTTGTAAACAGATCAGCTCGTTGTTTCAAAGTATCAATATGGACTAAGTTAATCAAGTGTTTCTCATAGCAATCCCGTATAAAATGAAAACGAATTTCGATGTGTTTCGTTTTAGAATGCTGTACGGGATTACGTATGATACTTATGGCAGCAGTATTATCTATATGCAAAGGAGTTTGGTTTAGAAGGAACCCATAATCTGTAAGTTGTTGTTGAATCCAAAGGATTTGGGAACAACAACTTGCAGCAGAGATATATTCTACCTCTGCAGTAGAGGTAGAAACTGTATCCTGTTTCTTACACTGCCATGTCACAAGACGTTCTCCTAGAAATTGACATCCACCCGATGTGGATTTGAAGTCAATACCGCATCCGCCATAGTCTGAATCGGAATATGCAGAAAGAAAAAAGTCATCATCATGTGAATACCAAATGCCTAAATTAGGCTTTCCTTTCAAGTATCGGAAAATACGTTGAACGGCCTTCAGATGAGAAACTTTAGGATTTGCCTGATATCTTGAACAAATGGAGACAGCAAACATAATATCTGGACGCGAAGCTATCAAATACATAAGAGACCCAATCATGGACCGATATTCCTTTTCATCGGTTGATTGATCATCAAGAGCAGGGCCAATCTTTTCAACAAGATCAATGGGTGTAGAAATGGATTTGACATCTGTCATCAGAAATTTCTTTAAGATTTCAGTAACATACTTTGTTTGATGTATGAAAATGCCTGAATCAAGTTGCTGAACTTGCAACCCAAGAAAAAATGCCATTTCACCCATTGAACTCATTTCAAATTTTGATTTCATAATCTGCTCAAACTCTCTGCATAAGCTTTCATTTGTCGACCCAAATATGATGTCATCTACATACACTTGAACAAGCAACAAATTCCCTTTTACTTTTCTGATGAAAAGAGTGCTGTCAATCTGACCTCTAGAAAACCCATTTGCAAGCAGATGTTGAGATAAAGTTTCATACCAAGCTCTGGGAGCTTGATGTAAACCATACAAAGCTTTATCCAACCGATACACATAATCTGGGAATTTAGAGTCTTCAAAACCCGGTGGTTGTTTGACAAACACTTCTTCATGCACTTTCCCATATAAAAATGCGCACTTGACGTCCAACTGATATACTTTAAACCTCATGAAGGAAGCATAAGCTAGAAATATCCTTATTGATTCAAGTCTAGCAACCGGTGCAAACACTTCATCATAATCTAAACCTTCGATCTGAGTAAAACCTTGAACGACTAATCGGGCCTTATTTCGAACCACGATTCCTCGATCATCTTTCTTATTACGAAAAACCCATCGAGTGCCAATCGGATACACATCTTTAGGTGGTTTCACTAAAGTCCAAACTTGCAATTTCACAAACTGTTGTAATTCTTCTTGCATTGCTTGAACCCAAGAGGATTCAGTCAAAGCAATTTGAACATTTTTGGGTTCAATTTGTGATAAAAAACAAGAAGAAGAATCAGACTTGAGTTGATGCCGAGTCTTAATTCCCTCTGACACATCTCCAATCACATTCTTTAGAGGATGTCGATACTTAGAATTAATTTTCAATGTAGGAACTGAATCTATATGCAAATTATTTCCTAAGTTGGAATCTTCAGGATTACTAACTACTTCATCACTAGAGTCATCAAGAATTTGTTCTTCCAGTTCAGCAGAAGGTTCCTGAAAATTTTCAGTATCGTCAGGATTGGAAGTGGTATCTTCGTCTACATTTGTCAAAAGAGGAGAAATCTCATGAGCAATTGAGTCATCAGAAGATTTGTGGTGGAGTAAGATGAGAAGTAGAAACTGGTGGAGCTGAAGTAATAATCGGTTCAGCAGGAACAGATGTAACTGGAATAACAAAGTCATCCAAATCTGTAGCAGAAGAAGGCACATCATGCTGAAAATTAGCAAGTGAATTAAAGAACGTGTCATAATCGAATAACCATTTTGGACCTATGCCATTTGAAGAAGGAGAATGCCGAAGAAATTCAACTTCATAGCATTCTTCTATTCGATGTGATGCCGTGTTATAAACTCTCTTGTTGTGAGAATTGGTAGAATATCCCAAGAAAAATCCAGATTCAGATTTTTCAGCAAACTTAGGAAGGCGATCCTTAGTCTTTAACAACAAACACGAACATCCAAAAGGTTCCAAAAAATGAATATTCGGTTTCCGATTATTCAGTAATTGATAGCTCGTTTTCTGCTTATCTTTGACCACAAGAACTCTATTTAATACGAAACAAGCCGTATTAACTGCTTCTGCCCAAAATGTTGTTGGCAACTTTGCATCTGAGAGCATTGTTCTTGCAGCTTCGATCAAAGTTATGTTCTTCCTTTCAGCAACTCCATTTTGTTGTGGAGTTCGAGGTGCACTAAATTGTTGAGTAATTCCGTGCTGAAGACAAAACATTTCCATTAAGTAGTTCTTGAATTCTGTACCATTATCACTTCTCAAAATTTTCACTTTCAGAGAAAACAAAGTTTCTAATCTCAGAATTAGATACTTAATTTTCTCAGCAGCCTCATCTTTTGTACTAAGGAAGTAAACCCATGAAAATCTGGAGTAATCATCAGTGATTACTAAACAATAGGATTTGCCCCCAATACTCCTAACACTGACGGGTCCAAACAAATCCATATGGAGAAGTTCCAAAGGAATGTTAATCGAATTCATCAATTTAGGTTTATGAGACTTCTTAGTTTGTTTTCCCTTTTTACAGGAAATACAATGATCATTTAGAGAAAAGGTTTGTTTAGGAACCCCAATCACTAAATCATGCTTAACTAAGAAGTTCATTTTCCTAAAGTTAATGTGACCCATTCTTCTGTGCCACAAAATTGATTCCTTTTCTGTAGCTTTTGACAATAAGCAGGTATGCTCTGTAGATCGAGTAATGGTACGCATGTCTAAGACATACATATTTTTTACCCTTGGAGCTCGCATAAGAATCCACTCTTGAGGTACCACAAACCCTGGCTTAAGAATTAAGCACTCTTCATCGTTAAACCAAGTTGACAGTTTCTTGTCACAAACTTGGGAAACACTAAGTAGATTATGTTGAAGTTGTTCAACATGATTTACTTTGTCAAAGCTGATTTCCCCGTTTGAAACGGTTCCCTCACAAGAAATCATGCCACCTTTGTCTCCGGCAAATGCAACAAACCCTCCGTCTTTAACCTTAACATCCTCAAGCGGAGAGAAATTCCCTGTCATATGTCTTGAACAGCCACTATCGATGTACCATATGTTATCAATAGCTCGGGAAGACTGTAAGACATTTGATCAAAAACGGATTAGTTGCTAATGGAGACCCAAGCCTTTGAGGCTATGGGTCGTCCAGTAATGATATCCATGATGAAAACGTCAATTTGTTTCAAATTCCTTTTGAAATTCCTTTTGATTGACGCATCATGAGATTTTGTTTTCTTCTTTGAAGAAACAGAAGATGTTACTTTCGGTTTTGATGATTTTTCGTGGATAGTTTTTAAATCATCTTTGATTTCAGAAAGTTTAGCTTGCTTCGAAATATCTCTTGAACGTTTTTTAGCAAGCTTGTGACACTCATTGATAAGATGTCCACGAACACTACAATAGAAACATTTTCTTGTTTCATATTGTTTCCGAGAAGTAACCCTTCTATCAGGAACATGAAGTGAAGTCTTACTTGTAGAAGCCTCACATTTAGAATGTGATTTTCTACTTGTAGAAACTTCACTTTTGGTAGAAATAAAGTGAGAAGAAGGAAGTTTAGCTTTTGATGAAGAAGTTGATGATTGTGATTTTTGTGGTGAAGAAGATTGTTTCAAAATCTGTTTAACTTGTGTTGGTGTGTCACAAGCTTTCAATTTTTCTTTAAAAATTTTTAAAACACAATCTTTAATCTTGTCACTACATTCACAATCATTCTTCTTCATTTTGGAAGCATCAACTTTGGATTCATCAGCTAGTGAATCATCAACTTTGGAATCATCTTTGAAAGATGATTCTAGAGTCTTTCTTGAAGACACCTTTTGATGTGTGTCTTTCAAATCAACCTTTCCTTTTCCATAAGCAAACTCAACATTTGCTTCATTTTTAACTGGCAATGTAGAATATGTAGTTGGTGGAGGAACAAAATGGTATTCAACTTTTGAGTCTTTTGTTTTTGAATCATTTTGATATCCAATACCAGATTTAGATTTAGTATCTAAACATTGGTTATTGATTATCTCATCAAAAACAACAGCAGATGTTGAAACATTTAGCAATTTTCTTTCAAGATCTAAAAGCATAGAATCAGCATCAGATTTTTCTTTTTTTAATAAATCCATTTCAACCAAATAGCTATTAATAATGAATTGCTGATTGAAAATTTTTGCTTTTAAATCATGTGTTTCAACATTTGTTGACTCAAAACGTTTATTTAAAAGATTATTATTTTCAACCAATTCCTTGTTCTGTATTTTTAACTTTTCATTATCAGTTAAAAGTTTAGCATTTTGAGTTTGATAAATGCTGATTTGATTCTTCAAATCAGTGCAAGTTAAGCAAATTTGATCAGCAAGGGAAGAATCGACCTCTGAAACATTCGCCATAAATGCTTGGTTATGGGAATACTCATCCACGTGTGCACTCCAATCATAAAACTCATCAGAAGTAGAAATGAGTGCAGAAGACGTAGGAGTAGCAGATGTTTCCTTTGTTTGAGGTTGTGCAGATGAAGAATATGTCTTGGAAGTTGATGGCTTGGTAAAACCAGAAGTAGGTGCTTTATTCTTCTCACACTCTCTTGCAAAGTGACCAAGGTTTTGACAATTGTAACAACGAACTCTTGATTTATCAAAACCTGGTTTACCTCCCAGTTTATTTTTACCAGTTCTTTGTAAAAACTTTTTAACCCGCCTGGTAAGCATAGCCATATTCCATTGCAAATCCATCTCTTCTAGGTCATCTGGATGCAATTGATCATAATCCTCTTCAACTAACTCAACATTTCCAACTCTTCCAGAAATAAAAGCTTCATAAGAAGACAAGAATGCAGTAACAACATTAGCATGGTCTTCAGTTACTCTTGAAACTTGTGGATTAGAATTCTGTTGTTGTTGATGGCTAGAAGTTGAAGAACTTCCAGAACCATAAAAACCAAAACTTGAATAACCACCAGATGTGGTTCCACTTGGATTTCCACCAGAATAAGTTTCAGATCCTGAATATAATGCCGTTGTTTCAGAAGATTTGGTAGTACCAAATTGAGTAAACTGCATCATTTTTCCTGTCTCCTTTTTCTGAAGAGACACATCATACACTTGAAGCTTATTAATTAAATCCTCAAAAGCATATTCCCCTAATGACTCATCTTCCATCAAGATATTTGCTTTGATGTCCCATCGAGAAGGCAAGGCTTCAATCAATTTTTCATTGATTTCAAGACGCTCAAGAATCATTCCATGTCTTTTTAACTCACTAATAAGCTGTGAGTACCTAACAATCAAATCGTTAAAAGACTCATTGGGAATACAGGTGAAAACATCCCATTATTTCTTTAGTAAATCGCGTTTGCTCTTTTTCAATTTATCATTACCAGCAAACCGCTTTTCCATTGCTTTGTACAATTCAAAAGCAGTAGACAAATCTTTCCACCCTGCTAAAACATCGCTTGGAAGACTCATTGAAATGATGGATTTGGCCTTCTTATCACGATCATGTTCTTTTCGTTCTTCCAAATTCATCATCTTTAATGATTTATGTGGAGGATTATCTCGATAAATGCCTTCTGCTCTTGGGTGTATATATTGTTCCAATATTGGAATCATCAAATCAGGATCATACAAAGCAATAAACGATTCAAAACGATATCTCCAGTCATCGTAATCGTTTTGACAAAGAAACTTGGGTGGTTTTGTAATTGTTTCGGTCTCTTGATCATTTTTCATCATCGTTTGCCAGTTAACATGAGCCATCTTCCAAGATGAAATCCGTGAATCACACTATAAATTCTTTAATCTTTCTTTGTGAATACAATATCCGTGAATACTAACCAAATACTAATATCCGTGAATATTAATATTCGATAATACAAATATCCGTGAATATTAATATCCGATAATTCTAATATCCGTGAATATTAATATCCGATAATAGTAATATCCGTGAATATTAATATATATGAATATTAATATCCGTGAATACTATTATCCGTTAATACTAATATCCGTGAATATGAAAAATCAGTTGGTAATATTTTGAAAATGAGTAATCCGTGAATGTACCACTGTTTATGCGACAATAGTATAATTCACGGAAAATTACTCAATCCGTGAATGTAATACTACTGTTTATGCGACAATAGTAATATTCACGGAGTATAGATATTCACGGAAGTCTGAATTCTCGGAAAATGTTAATTCACGGAAGACGATTTCCAGAATTTTCAAAATGATCCAGATTCTTCAAAACAAACTTGTTCTTGATGAAACTTGATGCAATGTGCTCGGAATTCAATTTTCGACACTCAGAAACGATCAATTTGAACTTTGAACGTCAAAGTTTCAAACATGCAGAAAAGTCGTGAACTCTTGGTATGTTTCTTGATCAATTTGTCATCATAGAGTAACTGTGAATGATTTCAGAAGAAATTCTATATCAAAAATCACTTGTTAACACCTTCAGAATGATTTTGACACCGTCTCAAATGATTGTAACACTAGACATCACTGTAACTTCTTCAAATCTTCATCTTCACACTTTTAATTCACATAAATGTTCTAATTTCTTATCCTTTGGCTCTGATACCACTTGTGAGCGTCCTCGGATTAGAATACGCAAACTAGAACGTATGTATATTCATGCGGAAAACAAATATACGTAATCACAATATGAATTGTAGTAAAGATGAGAGATGAATGTATTCAACAAGAAATCTTGATTATATTACAATATCAATCTTTCATATACAAGTGAATGTCTATAAGTGAACTCTCAAAAAACTCTCCAAAAGAACACACACAAAATGACTTTAACTGACCTATTTATAGACGACAATACTAAGTGCAATCCGTGAATAGATATTCACGGAATTACACCTTCCGTGAATCCAAGCATTCACGTAATGCAAATGTCGTATAAAGCATTCACGGACTATCTAATTTCATCAAATCCTAATCATTCACGGACACTATACTATTGTCGAATCCTTATCATTCACGGATACAAAGACAATTATAATTCACGGACAAACCATATTCACGGATTAACACTTAGACAAAATTAAGTATTAATCAACTTTTGTCTTTACAGTGTTCATCTTTGCGACACAAGCCTTGTGTCGCAAGGTTGTGTCGCATAAACCCATTGACGTCGCATTTTATGTCGCATCAACCCTTGTGTCGTAGATTTGCGACACAACGATTATGTCGCACCTTGTGTCGTATACCCTATACGACACAACCCTTATGTCGCTATTGATTTAGTACCGAAAGCTTATGCGACACAACCCTTGTGTCGCTAAGCTCTTGTGTCGCATACCTGACCTTGTGTCGCATGAAACAGAACCAAGAAAACATGAATTTTACTAAGTGTCGAGACCTAAAATTTTATCACTCGATTTCACCCAAATTCAAGTCCAGGTGCGTTTTTCACCAAAGCAATTTGGTAGAAATAAAAATTTTCACCTTGGACCCCGCCAGGGGCTGCTGCCCCTTGGACCCCGCTACCAGGGGCGCTGCCCCCAGACCCCCGTCATCCAGGAACTTATAAATACTTTTCACACCAAGTGTCAAACACTTACAGATAATGAAATCTGATACAACAATATATAAAATAATAACACTTTTGTATTATTATTACAAACCATCACCAACGTGCCATATTTAGTTTCAAAATACAAACGGATTACTAAACAAACATTTGGAGATTTCCTAGTTGAGTGGACAACTAGCATGGGTGATCTTTTAAGACACCAACTCGTTTACTTTTTTACTTACAACCTTGTACGTTTTGGACGCCAGAGGGTTGCAGGGTTCGGAGAACCACGTACGGAGTTACATCCACTTTACTTACTTGATTTCACCTTCATACTTACTAGACTCAGTTGAGTCTTACAACCCCACTTTTACTGGTTTACTTACGGGGTGAGATACATTGCTTACTTTTATGAACACAAGTACTGAATTACATGTTTACCAAACGGAATTGCATGAGTTTTCTCACCATTTATTTGGGGAAGTCCCTCCATCATATATCGTTAGTTATGGTACTTAAGCGCGAACACTAGTTAATGGATCCATTAGGGAAATGACCCTCCTCGCCCGGGGTAGTAGCGCTACCACGAACCGTTCTGTATAAACGAGCGACTATTATTCGTTACTTAGCTTGCTCAGGTTCGAGCATGTCTCAGGGGCAACTTACTACTTACGGGTTAAGCTTCGATTATGAGCCTCATGGCAACGGTATAACTTACCTACTTTACATTTGCTGGAGTGCAAATACTTGATTTACGCCTGCGAGCATTACTGATGAAATCTTGTGTTCAAATACTAGTACTATTTACAAACCTGTGAGATTCACCAACATTCATGTTGACCTTTTTAGCTTTGTATCTCAGGTACACATACGGAGTAGGATTCCCTCAGGATACTACCTAGAGTCGCATGATTTCTACAACTGCATTTAACGGAGATTCTTAGCATTATCTATTGTATTTATTATGGCTATGTAATAGAATCTCCCGCTTTACGCGCGGACTCTAGGGAACTTCATTTTGTAACCCGAAACTCTATGTTTCAAACATTTTATGTATGAAAACGTAACTATTTTACAAACATTGCATATAGACATCGTTTGCCTTACTTTTGTGCTGTGATATTAGATTAGTAGCACCTCAAAGCTTGCTTCCGCTAAACAGTGATTTTGGGCGTGTTACACCCGGTTTTTCTCTTACACAACCTATTAACTCATTATTGAGCCGATGGTTGATATGGATAGTACTATTTGGAAGGAGGCCACCTTCCCACTCTCTCGTGCATGTGAGTGCATACCACCAACTTTAAATGTTCACGATAGGACATGTCTTTGGGGCGTTGTTCTCGGGCCAGTAGGTTTGGTTGTGGACTCAAGCTATACATGTCGTTCTTAAATGAATTCTAATTCGCGTATAAATAACTAGTTACGTAGCAACGTAAATCTTTCAAACGCGGTTTTGATAACTTCTAGATGACTTTCGCATTTATACACTAAACAACTATTTACGTAGCAATGTAAATCTTTCAAATGTGATTTTGAATACTTTTAAACGGCATTCTCACTTATTCTAAAACCTGTGAACTCACCAACTATCTTTGTAGTTGACCCTCATTTTTACATGCTTTTCAGGAAACAATCAGTAGTTGAGAAAATGAAGCTACAATTAACCTTATGAATGTTGAAGTCATTAGTGGAGCCTTGTGCTGTGGAACCATTGTGCTGTTACATCTCGTGTTTCCGCTTTAGCGGGGTGTGACAACAACCCCTACTTTTAAATGTTTTCTAATTTTAAACATAGAGGTGTTAAACATAGAAATTGCATGCTAACACATGCAATCAAATTATAAATGCTTTATAGCTTTATACAACTGTTGATGTTTGAAATTACATTTTCACAACTATTTGGGAATTAGACAATGAATCCTAGAACGGACCTAGGCTTACGATGTAGTGTATAAAAGTCCTTATGGCTACAGACTATAACCATTAGCTAGGTGTCTCTAGCCACTGAGTATATGGATAATACTATCGCCGTGACGACCCTCCTACAGTTTGGAGCGTATACTTACAGGTCCTATTTGGCAAACAACTACTGCGGGTCGTGGTTTAGTTATAGGGTTGGGTCGCGTTGCTTTTACTCGACAGGTTTAGCTAACCTTTCGAGGGATCACCGTCTAATTATTCCCACAAAACTATTATTTAGGAAGTGAGTTCCTACGAACAAATATCTTGGAAATGTTGATCTTTAGTTAGATTAACTTGTGTTTCCTACTAACAACGATATAGGAAATGTTAATCCTTGTCTGGTTTAACCTGTGTTTCCTACAAACTACTATGATTTTGGGAAATGTTATTTGTGATTAAATAACCTGTTTTTCCTACAAACTACTACAGATTGGAGATGTTATTCTTAAATGATTAACTTGTGTTTCCTACACTATATACAAACCAGTGAATTCACTCAACAATTTTATTGACGATTTACTCTATGTTTTTCAGGGAATTTGCAGCATAGGTAAGTACTTCATGCATATTAGGATGGACAATCCTGGACTTGTTAGGATGCCACTACTTTTGGGACACTCAGATTTCCTTCATATTACTACAATATATTTGTGTTTATATTTATGAAATCTACTTTTGAGCTACGTATTTTATAAAATACTGTTTCAAACACTACTATTAGGGTTACAATTTTTCTAAGTTGTAATCTTTTGTAAAACTACTTAATTATTGGCATCTTAATACATTATGTTCTGCGATAACCATATGCTCTGGATGTATGTATCTATTGTTTGTATTACTGCTCACAGTCCCGCCACATCACTAAGCTTCCGCAAACTACTTTCACTAATTGTAATTACTGTTTGGCGGGGTGTGATAACACGTTTGTCATATAAACGCATCAAACTCAGGTGAGTCTCATAGCCCCGCATTTTACTATTTTTACTCCCGGGGTGGGAATACATGCTCAGATTTGTTTTACATGTGAACACAAGTACATAACATGATATATTGACTGCATGAGTTGTTTTACTAATCATAAAGTCCTCCACCACATAGTTTGTTAGTATGGATTTAGCGTGAATGTTAGTGTATTGTATCATATGGGATTGACAATCCCTATCCGGGGTAGTCGCGCTACCTTGACTGTGATGTCAAACAGACACATTATCATTTGTTCACACGAGTGTAGATTAGGCACTCGCTCGGAGGCACCTCGCTCAGGTCCTTAAAGGCGGATCCTGACCCCTCAGTTAAGCTCAAACTATGGATTCATGGCAGTAATATACATATTTATTTGAATAATTTCAAACACATTATTAAATCTTGTGGTTCATACATTGTGGTTATATCATTTACACCTGTGAGCTCACCAGCTTTTAGCTAACCTTTTAGCATATATTCTCAGGTACACCGCAGTAGTAGGACTGCTCAAGATATTATTTAGCTCGAGTCACATGCAAACACGAACATCAAGAGATTTTTCTGCATTATTAAATTTTGCATAGGTAGTAATGCTATAGAATCTTTCAGATCATAGTACCGAGCTTATGTAATCATTATAACTATTGTAAACTTTTATATCAATCAATATATTTTGTTAAAACGACGTATATAGAGGCGTTCATTATATCTTTGTGCTGTGATTATTGATTAGTAGCACCCCAACTATGCTTCCGCCAAACAATAAAGTTTGGGGGTGTTACAGATTGGTATCAGAGCCTAAGGTTATAGTGAACTAGGTTGCATTTAGTGGGCCTAGACTATGACCGTTAGGCAGTATTTCCTTATTAGGTGTGATTGGTTCAGGGATTACATCATACGAGTTTAATTTAACATAGCCTGATCAACTATGTACAATTAAATAAAGATGATGTAAGAGCTGAAACGGTTATGTTGAACAGGGATACACTAGTTGATGTTGACCACGAGAGACACGGGACCATTACTTGTTTGTGTTAGACACTCTAGGCTATATTATATGATATATATACATATATATAGGCGTCACTTTATAAACGTTGTTGTCTCTGAAATGGAAAACACTCCTACTGAAACACCACCTACTTCGTCACGTTCTCATCCACCGAAGTCACAAAACCCACGGATTTCTAGGAGGACCACTATGTCACCTCGAACTAGCCCCTATTCCATACCAGCTTTAGCCATAAGGCTAAACCACCATGAGCGACGACTTCGCGAAATGGACATAGAGCTACAGGAGACTCGTGAGAATTGAAGACTCACAGCCCTTGAACGTATCAACCAAGTCTCTGAAGATCACGAGAACACTGTGGATAACATGGACACCACGACCAACTGGGAGAAACTATCGAATCAATGGGAACTATTCACAACCAGGTGATCAGTAACCGAAATGAAATCTCTGTTTTGCAATCAAGGTTGCATCAGTGCGAAACACGCCTGCGGGAAACCGAGGAGGTACTCGGGATGGTTAGCCGGCTTGCAGAGTCCGTTGACCACCTCACCTTCTCTATTGCCACAACTCAATCTGCGTCAAGACTAGTGTAGTCTCTACCTTGTAATCCGTTAGTTACATATGTAGAAATCCATGTAATTCGACCGGATGTAACAATTCCCGGCATCTTTTGTAACTTTAGGTTCTGTAACCTTTTGTAAACTCTAGATTCTGTAATCATTTGAACTTTATAACGTGAAATGATTACTAACCCTAACGTATTATCTTACTTTGTTGATTTTCATGTTGTATATTAACTTATTATATACATAAGTGTTATATCAAAATCATGTACAAACGTCTCACTCATCCCTTCCTTGTTTTCCCAGCACCATGCCTCCAAGAAGACACACGTACGGCGATGTTGAATTCGCTCAACTCATTGCCAAGATTGTGACTCAAGCCCTAGCTGCCCGACAGCCAAGCTCTGGCAGCGAAGACACACTGAATACCAACCCTACAGCTAAATCTTGTTCCTATAAGGACTTCCTCAACTGCAAACCCTTGTACTTCAAGGGCACCGAAGGGACCATCGGACTGATCAGATGGTTCGAAAGGATATAATCTGTCTTCCGTATCAGCAATTGTACGGAGGATACCAAGGTTAAGTTCTCCACCTACACCTTTCAGGAAGGTGCTCTCACTTGGTGGAATTCATATGCCAATTCTGTAGGCATCGACACTCTTATCTACTCCCCTGGGAGGATCTGAAAAAGATGCTCACGGAGGAGTGCTGTCCCAACGAAGAACTCCAGAAATTGAAGGAGGAGTTCTGGCACTTATCGGTTCAGGGAACCGACATAATTGGTTATGCCACCAGATTCCATCAACTTGCTCTACTCTGCCCATCTATGGTAGACCCCGAGCACAAACGCATCCAGAGGTACATTCGCGGTCTCTCGGAAAATATCCAGGGGAACGTTGCCTCATCCTGACCAGCAACCATTCAGAGTGCCATTCGCCTGGCACATGAACTCATGGCAATGATTGTCAGTCGTGAAACATCCGCTCCATCTTCCAACAGCAATAACAAAAGAAAATGGACTGACAATCACAACAACCAGAACAAGAAACCCGACACCATCAAGGCTTACACTTCAAACACCGAACCTAAACGGACTTACACTGGGACGAAACCCTTTTGCTCCAAGTGCAACCGCCATCACGACGGTCCTTGTGGTACTCCTTGAAATAACTGCAAGCGGTACGGGCATCTTGCCAAGGACTGCCGATCTCCCAAGAACAAAAACAACAACAATCCCAACAACAACACCAACACCAACCAACCTCGAGCCTGTTACGAATGTGGAGACACCGAAAACTTCAGGAATGATTATCCGAAATGCAAGAACAAGGGCAACCACAACAATGCATGAGGTAGAGCTTTCGTACTTAACTCTAAGGACGCCCGTCAAAACCCTGATGTGGTCACATGTATGTTCCGTATCAACAATTTATCTGCTTCTGTTCTGTTTGATACTAGTGCTGACAAGAGTTTCATATCGAACGAGTTCAGCCCACTACTTGATATTACACCTGTTGCATTAGATACTTTATATACTATAGAGCTAGCTAATGGCAAACTAATCGAGGCCGATAGTGTATTACCTGATTGCACTTTAACCCTCGCAAACGAACCTTTCCCCATCAACCTCATACCCGTCGAGATCAGAAGTTTCGACATCATCGTTGGCATGGACTGGTTGTCCAAGCATCGAGCTGAAATCGTTTGTTACGACAAAATCATTCGTATTCCTCTCGTCACCGGTGGTAATCATACAAGGGGAGACCGGTTGGACGAGATTAAATATTATCTCATGCATGAAAACCCGTAAGTATTTGAGAAAAGGATATCCGGCAATCCTCGCGCATATTATGGAGAAAAATTCGGAGGAGAAGCGACTAGAGGATGTGCCCATCATTTGAGACTTTCCAGAAGTCTTTCCCGAAAACTTCCTGGTCTACCACTACCAAGACAGGTCGAGTTCTCCATCGATCTTTGATATCGCGTAAAAAGTCACGTTTTTACCACCGATATCTCTCTCATTCTGGAGCAATACTTAGCATTTGGACTCAAATAACGCAAAAATCATTGATAAAATGCTAAGAAGATCAAAACAAGGTTGCACGAGCAAAATCAAGCAAAACAGCCGAAAAACGAAGATTCCACGCGCATTCGAAGACTCTAGACATCAAAATGAGATTTCAAGATAAAAGAGCCCATCACCAACATCTATTTGACCCAAGATGTTCGTTTTCGAATTACGAATCCAACAGAAGAAGAATCAACAAAAACGGACGAAGAATGAAGATTCTACGTACACCGAAAGATCCAAACGATTCGTACGGCACATCTAGAGCTCAGAGACATATTTTTGGGATTTATTTTCATCAAAAGCTTCTTTTTTGATTTACGAATCCAACGCAAAAAGAATCAACGCAAACGGGCACATAACGAATAAAACATGCACGAATCGAGAAACGAAGCAACGTGCAGCGAACCGGTGCTGGGGGGTGCCAGCCACCGCCGGCCACTACCCCACTGCCGCCGGTTGCCAGTAGGCCGCCGCCGGCTACCTGTCACCCGCACGGATTGCGCTTTTTTGTCCTTTTTCGTACCCGGTGCTAGACCTTTACATGCTTTTCGTACCTGGTGCCACTACCTTATTCACCTTTTCGTACTTGGTGCCACTACCTTTTCCACCTTTTGCTAATGTGTGCTTCCATTTGCTAAAATGCACCAAAACTCCTCTATAAATAGGAGGCATGGGGCTCATTTGAAAAACACACCAAAACACACTTAAGAATACCAACACATTTGGTTACACCTACTTGTATTTTCTTTTCTTTTATTCTTCCTAGTTAATTAGGCTAGCTAATTAACTAGCCAAGGAAGATTTGTACGGAGGTGCTCCGGGACGCATATTTTAGCTACGAGTTATTGTACTTCTTTCCAGGTGTTAATCTATCTTTCATATTTAATATGTTTGTCCTTTATTTATTAAATTTAAATATGTATGCTAGAATTGCCATGATTAGCTAAATAACTCAATTGTCTGCTATGATAGTTGTTTAGAAAGTATCGAATATGTGACTAAGTGGTATGTTGTGAGATTGCGGATGGTTTATATTATAAATGGATATAGGAATTAAATCTTTATCGTTTATCTGCCCAACTCATGTTATGACTAAAACTTTATCCAAAAATGAACGTAGCTAACTCATAGGATACAGGTCACTTAGTTATACTATGTTAGATTGAATCATTGAGCTCGGCATGGCCGGTGTTCTCTAGACCAAAATAGGATCCAAGAGACACGGAACATGGGAGTAGAGGTAGATTAAGATTAAATTCATATAGACGATATTTTTGAGACAACTTTCGGAATACCCTCAATTTAGATAATACTTTTGTATGCTTAAATTAAACTGTTGCCTTGATCGTCTTATTGCATGTTCTTGTTTGATTGTTGCCTTAGGATCATCATAATAGTAAAATTTAAATGGCATTAATCATCGTGAAATAATATGATGACCCCTATTCGACTGTTCTTTGATATAGTACTGGAAACGCTTACGGCGGAGTACAAATGTATGGAAGTCAGAACAACCGAAGGTAGTTGTATTATGAATCGAATAACAAACGTATTACCTAGGTCTCTATTTGTAACACAAATCATCCCTGTCTTGTAGCATTCCTAAGTAATGTTGATAACTCGTACGAATAAGTGATGACACGTTATCCGACCGTCTAGACCAGTTAGCCCAACCTATTCCAGTGAGGATAACCCTCGTTCATAAGATTGTTTATTCAACAAACTATGCCATGATTCGGGCATCTCTGACGACCGAGATTGGGGAATAGGATTCGAGGTTAACTGTTGGATAGTGTGGGTGTACATTTGAGAGAACTTTTGGTGTACACTTTAATATATTGTGCAATCCCTGTGACATTCTATTTGCCTGATTGTGGACACCTCCGCGTCAGCCCGATAGAAGGATTGTAGAATAGCCCATATCAACTTACGAACTTATCCTCATTAGAACTTTCCATCTTTAACCACTTCTAAACCACGTTATAGTAGACAATCGCTTTAATTGCTGAACGCCCGAAGTAACCTCCACCATTTAATTCAGTCCAGTTTAAATTAGGATAAGAAAACCCAAAACCAAAACCAACTCTTTCAACCCCAGCTGAACACATAAAAGCTTCTAAACCCCCTAGTTTCAATTTGTCGCGCTTTGAAGAACGATCCTAGGTTATACTTGTCCTGTGCTAGCATAATAAGTAACCCTAGGCCCCAGCCTTATAAATTAAAAACCCACTGCTGTGTCACGTCACCATTAGAAATCTCTACGACCAGTGCGCAATACAACAAGTTTTTGGCGCCGCTGCCGGAGAACGTCGACAACCGATTTTAGGATTTAGTAACTTTAGTGTTTAAGCGATCCTTTTGAAAGATTAACATCAATCAAGAGTTACTTTTTGCCCTTAGGATTAGTTTAGTTTTAGTTAACTGCTTTTTAACCAATTATGACAACACATTTTAATTGGACCAACCCCACACCAAATGAGTCTTTAACCCAACTTTTAGTTGTTTCCTCACCTACAAACCACTTACCTTCCTCAAAACTATCTTTGTCAGAATTTATGTTTGAACAAAATGTTATAAACAAAAGAGTAACCGGATTTCAAGATAACATTGACGCCATGATCAAATGATTTATTGTGTTAGATGAATTATTAATGGTTTTAAATTAATTTAGTTGACGGTATAATAAAATGTATTTCTCGCAATTAGTTTTTAGGTTCCAGACAATAGATTTGGAACGGGTATATGATTACACTGCATGTTAATTGGACTTGATTGAAATGTCGACCACTTTCCATTTCTTCAATTCTTTCTTTTCTCTCACATTTTCTCTCAAGAACACATGCACCAAAAGAAAACAATTCTCCATCTGATTCTCATCTTGTTGAAGCTGTGATTGTGTGTTGCAACTAATTCACCATCTTCTTCTTCTCCACCTTGTTTATCTAGTTCCTTCCTTTCCATTGTAAGTAATTGTTTTGTGTTCTTGAGCTCAATTGATGAGATTGAGTAGAAAGATTGATGCATGTATAATCCAATATGCTTAAATGAATTGTAGTTACTGAAATCACCATCTTGTTCTTGTCTTGAATGCGAATTTCTAGGTTTGAATGTGTGAAATGGGTTTTGGTTAAATTAGGTTGAATGAGTAATGCATGTGTTGATTTAGGACTTGGATGATTATTGTTTGTTGTTATAACATATTTGTGGTTGATACTTGTGGTTAATTTTATGTCAAAATCGTGTCTTACATTGGTATGTTGCGGATTTGGGTTTTAGTGTTCGTGCTGAGCTTTAGCAGGTCTAAACCATTGCTGGAAAACTTGGGAACGCGATCCAGCTCAATTGCCCGGATCGCGTTGCTATGTGTAAAATGGCCACAGCACGTTTTGCTCTTACGAACGCGATCCTGACACGACCCAACCCGGATCGCGTTGGTCAGTTGGTTTTGTGTCCGGATTGAGTTTACTCTTTGGAACGCGATCCTAGCCACTTGCCCGGATCGCGTTGCCAAGTGAAAATTTGTAACAGAATGTTTTGTACTGTGGAACGCGATCCAGCCACTCCCAACCCGGATCGCGTTTGCTAGTTATAATCTGACGAATTTGACAACTTGTGACTTATGTACCTATTTTATTTAACTACTAATGAAAGTATAGAATAATCGATTAATTGACATTATATGCATGGTTAGTTTGTAATAAACTTAATACAAGAATCTAATTCGGTTTTGATTTTGTTCTCAGATAAATCGAAGACTCAATAAGATAAGACCTTTGAGTGAAGACGGTGATCGTCAAGGGTGAGTGGATCTTGGACTCTCAGTCTAAGTTAGTTGTAACAACATGGTTACAACGGGTAAACCAGATATATTGCATTAATTGCTTAGATAATATATTGGCATGATGGTTATCCCTTGAATGATTATTGGTGTTCTATATGTTTGATAAATATGGACTATTTGAATTGTCGGGGGTCAACTAATGTGTTGGGTTTGGGTACTATTACTTTGGACAACGTAAGTGCTTTGTACATGTGTTGAACACTGAAATTATGTTGTAAGTAGTAATAGTACCAAACTATCGGTTTAACCTCTGATTTGGCCTTCAGCTGGTTTCAAGTGTTGCTTGAGGAACCACCACGGTATGAAGGTACCTCAAGGACCACCGATCCTTCTTGATTTGTGTGTAATGCTTGTTGTAGACATTTGCTAAGCTAAAGTAGATTGATAGTTTTGGATCTATTCACTTAGCTTCGTGTTAATCCCACCTCACTACTTCTTGCAGGAATAGCTTTTGATTGTGGGTAGCTTGAAGTATGGGACGAATGGGATGTTTGACAAACCTACTCTGATTTAGTTATGTTTGAATTAAACATTTTGTATCAGATTTTAATATAACACCTAAGTATGTATTTAGCAATTATGATAATATGGTATTAAAGGTTGTATGTATTTTGGGATGCACTATGGAAACATATTACACGTATCCTATGATGTGTATTTTAAATATTCGCTTCCGTAATGTAAAAAAAAAATGTCTTGTGAATTTGAAGGTTGTTACATAATGTACCTCGAACGAGAATACCTTATCCTGGCAGACTTAAAAAGGAAAAGCAAGAAGCCCAATTCGGTAAATATATGGAATTATTTAAAAGCCTACACTTAAACGTTAGATTATTAGATGCTTTAGTAGAAATGCCCTCGTGTGCTAAATTCTTTAAAGAACTCCTTTCAAACAAAGAAAAACTTAGGCAAATAGTTAGTTTACCCTTGAATGCTGAATGTTCATTAATTGTACAACGTGGTCTCCCACCTAAATTAGGCGATACTGGACGTTTTACTATACCCTATTTTCTCCAAAGGAATTCAAATTAGTAATGCCTTAGCAGACCTAGGTGCTAGTGTTAATCTTATGCCTTATTCCCTCTACAAGAAATTAGGATTGGATGGCCTATTACCTACTCGTATGACTATCCAATTAGCTGAAAGATCAGTTAAACTCCCTCGAGGAATTGCTGAAGATGTCATGGTCAAAGTCGATAAGTTCATTTTTCCAGTGGACTTTATTGTCATGGACAAAGAGGAAGACACCCATATCCCGCTCATCCTAGGCAGAACATTCCTAAATACTGCCAAGGCTGTAATTGATGTTAACGAAAAATCTTTAAAAGTGAGAGTTGGGAAAGAGGAGGTCACCTTTAATGTCGATCGATTGATGAAGCAACCTCTAGAAGAGGACCTTGATTTGTGTGATACCATGCAGGATATTTTTGATGAGAATCTCCACGACACTAGCACTATCCAGCCAGGATCCGATACCCAACACCATAATCACCGTTCGAAAGCTGTGTAATGAGGACCCTGGACTGCACTCCGCAATCGCTTCGCCAACAACATCCAACGAACTACTATTTCCGCTGTTTGAAAAGAAGTCTCCTCACATCGATGGCAAAACAATCGCTGTTCCATTAGGATGCGGTACACCGATACCTTGGCTAAAGAGAGATAAACCCATATTCAATGAACCAAACCCATTTCCCTCAATTAGAGAGATCTTGGATTCATTCAAAGGAATGAGTGTTGAGCCACCATCGTTTGAACTACAATTAGCCAACCAACCCGAACCACTGCCATTTTCAAACCCTGAAATCACCATAAACCAATCTTCATCCGCTCAATTTCAAGAATTCCAATTCACTAACGACGGAGAGATCATCATCACCAGAAACGATGAAGTTTCCTCATCATCAGTCAACAAGTACGAGCTAAAAACAGACGAATTCTCAAATAAAACCGAGTGGGTTGAAATAGCATCAATCTCCACATCTGAACCTGAGACAGACGAAGCACCATTCCAAGCTGAATACGAGAAGCTGAATAGAGATGAGATAGCTAGAATGAAGTCGTCTATCGAAGAACCACCAAACCTAGAATTAAAAGAACTACCACCTCACCTTGAGTACGCTTACCTCCATGGAACATCACAACTCCCTGTGATAATATCAAAAGAGTTAAAACCCGAGGAGAAAGCCCAACTCATTAATGTTCTAAAATCGCACAAGAAGGCAATTGCATGGAAAATTTCCGACATACAAGGAATCAGTCCAAACTACTGCACACACAAGATCCTCATGGAAAACAATTTCAAACCATCCGTACAAAGGCAGAGAAGGGTAAATCCTAAGATTCAGGATGTGGTCAAACAAGAGGTTATCAAACTCTTAGATGCTGGATTGATCTACCCAATATCCGACTCACCTTGGGTTAGCCCTGTTCAAGTCGTACCAAAAAAGGGAGGAATGACGGTCATTACAAACGAAGAAAATGAGCTTATACCAACTCGGACGGTTACCGGTTGGAGGGTCTGCATCGATTATCGGAAGTTAAATGAAGCAACTCGCAAAGATCACTTCCCGCTTCCGTTTATTGACCAAATGCTCGAAAGTTTATCAGGAAACGAATTCTACTGTTTCCTCGATGGTTTTTCCGGGTATTTCCAAATCCCGCTTGATCCGAAGGACCAAGAGAAGACGACATTCACATGTCCCTACGGAACATTCGCATACCGATGAATGCCATTTGGATTATGCAACGCACCTGCAACATTTCAGAGATGCATGGTTGCAATCTTCCACGACATGATTGAACAATGCATGGAAGTCTTTATGGACGATTTCTCTGTCTTTGGAGACTCCTTCGCATCATGTATGTCCAACCTCGATAGAATGCTCACCAAGTGTGAAGAATCAAACCTCGTGTTAAATTGGGAAAAGTGTCACTTTATGGTGAAGGAAGGAATAGTTTTAGGACATCGAATATCCAAGTCCGGAATTGAAGTAGATAAAGCAAAGGTCGAAACCATCGCCAAACTTCCACCACCAACCAACGTCAAGGCCATTAGAAGCTTTCTAGGACATGCTGGGTTCTACCGCCGTTTTATCAAGGACTTCTCCAAGATTTCTCGACCTATCACCCACCTTCTAGGAAAACACAACAAGTTTGTGTTTGACGAAAACTGCATGAAGGCTTTCAACTACCTGAAGAAAGAGCTTACAAATGCACCAATCATGGTCGCTCCAGATTGGAACCTCCCATTTGAAATCATGTGCGATGCTAGTGACTTCGCAGTTGGGGCAGTTCTAGGTCAAAGGAAGGATAATCACTTTCAACCAATCTATTACGCTAGCAAAACACTTACAGATGCTCAAGAAAACTATACAACTATAGAAAAAGAGCTGCTAGCCGTAGTATTTGCCTTCGACAAATTCAGATCCTACCTGATATTGTCCAAAACAATAGTATATACGGATCACTCAGCTCTAAAATACCTCTTCAAAAAGCAAGACGCAAAGCCTAGATTGTTACGATGGATTTTACTCCTACAAGAATTCGACATAGAAATAAAGGATAAGAAAGGAGCAGAAAACATCGCCGCAGATCATTTAAGTCGACTTGAAAATCCATCAATGGAACAACTTGCAGAAAGAGATATTAAAGATCGATTTCCAGAAGAGCAGTTAATGAGTTTAGGAGAACAAGGTTCACAATTCACTGACGATCCTTGGTTTGCAGACATTGCCAATTTTGTAGTTGGAGGGATCGCAAGAAAAGGAATGATCTCATCGTGGAGACAAAAGTTCTTTCGCGACGTCAAATATTACTTTTGGGATGATCCATATTTGTTCAAGGTCTGTCCCGAACAAATAGTAAGAAGATGTGTCGATGGGAAAAAAGCCGAACAGATACTCCACCAAAGCCATCACAGACCCACCGGAGGACATCATGCAGCTAATCTGACAGCAAAGAAAGTCTACGACTCAGGATTCTACTGGCCTACCATTTTCAGAGACGCATAAGACTTGGTGAAACGATGCGATATTTGCCAAAGGTTTGGAAATATCACAACGCGTAACGAAATGCCGTTAACGAATATCCAAGAATGTGAAATATTTGACATATGGGGATTAGACTTCATGGGACCATTTCCGAAATCTTACGGAAAAGAATACATTCTAGTAGCTGTCGATTACGTTTCAAGATGGGCCGAAGCCCAAGCCTTTCCAACAAATGATTCAAGGGTCGTAACCAAGTTCTTAAAGCAGCTATTCTGTCGGTTTGGAACACCTCGAGCAATCATCAGCGATAGAGGCACGCACTTTTGCAATAGTCAGTTTATGAAACTATTGCAACAATATGGTGTTACCCACAAAACCTCTACGGCCTATCACCCGCAGACGAATGGACAAGCAGAGGTTACAAACCGTGCACTAAAAAGGATCTTGGAACGAACAATTGGTCAACACAAGGAAAGATGGGTAGACAAGCTAGACGATGCTTTATGGGCATTTCGGACAGCTTATAAAACGCCATTAGGAACAACTCCCTATAGGCTCATTTATGGAAAGGCATGTGATCTCCCGATTGAACTAGAATACAAAGCTTACTGGGCACTGAAGAACTGTAGTTTAGATCCTACGATAACAGGAACTCACCGGAGAATGCAACTAAATGAACTAGCAGAGTTGAGGGATCAAGCTTACGAAAGTTCCTACAAATTTAAGGAAAGAACCAAGTTATTCCATGATTCAAAGCTCCGCCTCACACGCTTCAATCCAGGTGATAAAGTTCTACTCTTTAACTCCCGATTTAAGAAATTTTCTGGTAAATTCAAAACACGATGGAGCGGCCCCTTCACAATCTCTAAAGTATTTCCTTATGGTGTCATCGAACTCGAATCTCCAGACAGAAATTTCAAAGTAAACGGTCACCGATTAAAACACTACGTAGAAGACTTTCCCTCAAATGAGGAAGTCTATAACTACGAACCACCCTAATAGAAAAATGGGTATAAAAGAGTCAAGCTACGAGACTCGATAAACAAAGCGCTCTTGGGAGGCTCCCCAAGCCTATCTTACGTTTTCAGCATTAATTTTCCTTTACTGTTATGTTTAAACTAATCCAATTTTTATGCAGTACCTCGCCTTACAAAAGACTAATAATCTTAGACCATTAACCTTTTGTATTTTGCAGGATGAGTTCGCAGTCAGACAGAGCATGAGCCCCCAGTCAGAGACGCTCGCGTGCCATGCATCACTCCCAGAGTTCATCACCGGGTAGTAGCATGAGGACTGTCAGGGGATCCCAGTCACCACCTCGTAGGTTGGATGAGATTTTGGCAGACTCAGTGAAGATGTACATTCAGGAGTCATTCCTGTTACGTCCCATCCATTCCAGGTTACCTTCATCTCACCGACCAGCGGGACAGACCGCAGGGACCTCCAGAGTACCCACCTTTGAGCATGGGGTTACTACTGCGGACCCTGCTGTCACTTGGTCTATACTGAGAGCCCTTGAAGTCCAGCACACCGCCATCTCTGAGATCCACACTGCTTTGGGCCTTACCTCCACACCTGTGTGCCCCTTTCAGATGGGACCTGATCCCGCTCCGCACATTCCACCGTGGGACTTATTCCCACCTTGGAGCCTGACTGCGCAGGACCACCCCACTTTCATGGACTCACTGGAGGAGGAGACTGCTGCCCTAGACGCTTGGATTCAGGATCCAGAGGATGGCATGGCATCTCCTGTCTATACCATCGAGGAGTCAGCATCTCCTACATCGATCGTGGAAAACACGATCTTTATGGATGATGACTTCACCGATTGGGAGTCTCTCTATCCTGACATGGATTAGCTTTTATTAGTTATTTTATGTTTAATATTAACTTGTATTAACACTTGTGTTTTCTGAAGGATGTGTACCATGCAGAATTCAAAGTAGAATTTGTGGAATAAGTTCATTTTTAATGAGCCTGGTCCATTTCCAGCAAATTCACACACTTGAGCCTGGTCCATAAAATCAAATGGCAACTCACGCAGCACAAGGAAGTATCTCTTCTAACCTTATTTCGCTCAATTTAACACGCTAAAACTCTAAGTGTGGGATTACAACTCGCAAATAGAGAATGACTTCGAAAATATTGACCCTTATTCAAAAATCTAAGTGTGGGATTGACCTAACTTAGAAGTAGAACATTAGGGACAATGTTCTTTTAAGTGTGGGATAGCAGTAGGATTGACTATTGTATTGCAACATAAACTTTTGATCAAACTTTTTAGCAAACCTCATATTTTCAGCAAAATTTTAAAGTCAAAAAAGGGTATTTGTGGTCAACAAAAGTTCAAAAGGTTTGGTAAAACGACTATGATAAGCAAAACTCTTTGATAAACTTTCAAACCAAGTTTCAAAATAAGCGATTGCATGACTAGGCACAAAACCACCCAAAATGAGTGAGGAATCTTGAGCCATATAAAAGCATTCATCTTTAATGCTTCACTTTTCATTTGCGAGCGTGCCGATGTATGCTCTCTAGAATCAGAACTTGTTCAAGGAATACATTTCGAGATTACAAAAATGGGCGTCATACGTGGCGAAGGTGCAATCAGAAAACCTCGACATTCCCTAGGATTAGAACCCTCTCATAAAACCCTCGTTTTCAAACCTAACCAGTGCTCACCTTCAGCGGAAAACATGCTGAGCCTTAGCCTTTTCAAAAACTCACTCCCTTCTTTCATCTTTTGGCCATAGCCTAAGTTTCTGTGCTGACAGAAGAATTATTATCAGAAGTACGGAGCATTCCCCAAAGGATGAACACCATCCGTAAAAGGAGCTCCAAGAAAAAGAAATCCAGCAAAGAAGTACGGAGCATTCCCCAAAGGATAATCATCATCCGTAAAAGGAGCTCCAAGAAAAAGAAAATTCAGCAAACGCAAAGCTGTCAGAAGGAACCTAAAAGCCCAAGGATCATTTAAAGCCAAGGGAAAGGTTCATCAAAAGAAAACTTGAAAAGAAAAGATGCAAAAGAAGGCTCTCAAAAAGAGAAATCCAGAAAGAAGCACTACTAAGCACCAAAGATAAGTCATCATAAACAACTCTTAGGCTATATTAAACCCCCAAATAAACCACCTACAAAACCCTTCATCCATATACACCACTTCCACCATCTTGCGAATGTCTAGGGATAATTAGCACCTTCCTCAATTAAGTATTGTAGATTTGATTCTCGATCAAGCTTATGACAACGGAAGAGCTACATGACTGGCCCCTGAGTGAATTAGAAGTTAGGAAACCCGATACACTTGAGTGAATTGAGTGACCACCTGTGAGGGCCCCAGTCATGTATATCTTATGAAGATTGAAAAGAAAGCTTGTTGGAACCAAAGGTTTGGGGAAACATCAAAGGATGGAACCTCGTCCGAAATCTTTTTACCGAACTTGCAGGAATCAAAGTTCTCCGGAATACAAGACACCCTTCCTACCTTTAATCACAATTTTATGAAAATTTGCTTGAGGACAAGCAAAGCTCTAAGTGTGGGATACTTGATATCGCGTAAAAAGTCACATTTTTACCACCGATATCTCTCTCATTCTGGAGCAATACTTAGCATTTGGACTCAAATAACGCAAAAATCATTGATAAAATGCTAAGAAGATCAAAACAAGGTTGCACGAGCAAAATCAAGCAAAACGGCCGAAAAACGAAGATTCCACGCGCATTCGAATACTCCAGACATCAAAACGAGATTTCAAGATAAAAGAGCCCATCACCAACATCTATTTGACCCGAGATGTTCGTTTTCGAATTACGAATCCAACAGAAGAAGAATCAACAAAAACGGATGAAGAATGAAGATTCTACGTACACCGGAAGATCCAAACGATTCGTACGGCACATCTAGAGCTCAGAGACATATTTTTGGGATTTCTTTTCATCAAAAGCTTCATTTTTGATTTACGAATCCAACGCAAAAAGAATCAACGCAAACGGGCGCATAACGAAGAAAACACGCACGAATCGAGAAACGAAGCAACGGGCAGCGAACCGGTGCGGGGGGTGCCAACCGCCGCCGCCACCACCCCACTGCAGCCGGTTGCCAGTAGGCCACCGCCGGCTACCTGTCACCCGCATGGATTGCGCTTTTTTGTCCTTTTTCGTACCCGGTGCTAGACCTTTACATACTTTTCGTACCTGGTGCCACTACCTTTTTCACCTTTTGCTAATGTGTGCTTCCATTTGCTAAAATGCACCAAAACTCCTCTATAAATAGGAGGCATGGGGCTCATTTGAAAAAAAAAACCCCCACAAACTTAAGAATGGAATACCAACACATTTGGTTACACCTACTTGTATTTTCTTTTCTTTTATTCTTCCTAGTTAATTAGGCTAGCTAATTAACTAGCCAAGGAAGATTTGTACGGAGGTGCTCCGGGACGCATATTTTAGCTACGAGTTATTGTACTTCTTTCCAGGTGTTAATCTATCTTTCATATTTAATATGTTTGTACTTTATTTAATAAATTTAAATATGTATGCTAGAATTGCCATGATTAGCTAAATAACTCAATTGTCTGCTATGATAGTTGTTTAGAAAGTATCGAATATGTGACTAAGTGGTATGTTGTGAGATTGCGGATGGTTTATATTACAAATGGATATAGGAATTAAATCTTTATCGTTTATCTGCCCAACTCATGTTATGACTAAAACTTTATCCAAAAATGAACGTAGCTAACTCATAGGATACTGGTCACTTAGTTATACTATGTTAGATTGAATCATTGAGCTCGGCATGGCCGGTGTTCTCTAGACCAAAATAGGATCCAAGAGACACGGAACATGGGAGTAGAGGTAGATTAAGATTAAATTCATATAGACGATATTTTTGAGACAACTTTCAGAATACCCTCAACTTAGATAATACTTTTGTATGCTTAAATTAAATTGTTGCCTTGATCGTCTTATTGCATATTCTTGTTTGATTGTTGCCTTAGGATCATCATAATAGTAAAATTTAAACAACATTAATCATCGTGAAATAATATGACGGCCCCTATTCGACTGTTCTTTGATATAGTACTCGAAACGCTTACGCCGGAGTACAAATGTATGGAAGTCAGAACAATCGAAGGTAGTTGTATTATGAATCGAATAACAAACGTATTACCTAGGTCTCTATTTGTAACACAAATCATCCCTGTCTTGTAGCATCCCTAAGTAATGTTGATAACTCGTACGAATAAGTGATGACACGTTATCCGACCGTCTAGACCAGTTAGCCCAACCTATTCCAGTGAGGATGACCCTCGTTCATAAGATTGTTTATTCAACAAACTATGCCATGATTCGGGCATCTCTGACGACCGAGATTGGGGAATAGGATTCGAGGTTAACTGTTGGATAGTGTGGGTGTACATTTGAGAGAACTTTCGGTGTACACTTTAATATATTGTGCAATCCCCGTGACATTCTATTTGCCTGATTGTGGACACCTCTGCGTCAGCCTGATAGAAGGATTATAGAATAGCTCACATCAACTTACGAACTTATCCTCATTAGAACTTTCCATCTTTAACCACTTCTAAACCACGTTATAGTAGACAATCGCTTTAATTGCTGAACGCCTGAAGTAACGTCCACCTTTTAATTCAGTCCCGTTTAAATTAGGATAAGAAAACCCAAAACCAAAACCAACTCTTTCAACCCCAGCTGAACACATAAAAGCTTCTAAACCCCCTAGTTTCAATTTGTCGCGCTTTGAAGAACGATCCTAGGTTATACTTGTCCTGTGCTAGCATAATAAGTAACCCTAGGCCCCAGCCTTATAAATTAAAAACCCACTGCTGTGTCACGTCACCATTAGAAATCTCTACGACCAGTGCGCAACACAACAAGTTTTTGGCGCCGCTGCCGGGGAACGTCGGCAACCGATTTTAGGATTTAGTAACTTTAGTGTTTAAGCGATCCTTTTGAAAGATTAGCACCAGTGGCATGAACACCTTATTGTTTAGCCCCATCCAAACTTAAGGAGTTGTCTACTCAATTACAGGAACTCCTGGATAAGGGATTCATCCGACCGAGTTCTTCGCCTTGGGGAGCTCCGGTCTTATTCGTGAAAAAGAAAGACGATTCTTTCAGAATGTGTATCGACTACCGCGAACTCAACAAACTCACCGTCAAGAACCGGTATTCACTCCCTCGTATTGATGACCTGTTCGACCAACTCCAAGGATCAAGTTTTTATTCAAAAATTGATCTACGGTCAGGTTATCATCAACTTCGGGTTCGTGACTATGATATTCCGAAAACTACTTTTCGAACTCGCTACGGGCATTACGAGTTCCAAGTGATGCCATTCGGTTTAATGAACTCACCAGCTATATTCATGGACCTTATGAACCGTGTGTGCAAACCATATCTTGACAAGTTTGTCATTGTATTCTTCGATGACATCCTCATTTACTCGCGCGACGGACAAGAACATGTGCAACATCTCAAAACCATCCTAGAACTACTCAGATACGAGGAGTTATACGCCAAATTCTCTAAGTGTGAGTTCTGGATGTAAACCATTCAATTCCTTGGACACGTGATTGACAGTCAAGGAATTCATGTCGATCCTTTAAAAATCGAGGCTATCAAGTGCTGGCAAGCACCCACTACGCCAACCGAAGTACGCCAATTCTTGGGTCTTGCTAGGTACTATCGGCGTTTCATTGAGAATTTATCAAAAATAGCCCAAACTCTCACCACACTGACTCAAAAAGATAAGAAGTTCGACTGGACAGATAAACAAGAGTCAGCTTTCCAACTTCTGAAACAAAAGCTTTGCAGTGCTCCTATTCTATCATTGCTCGAAGGTAATGATGACTTCGTGGTATACTGCGATGCTTCCCACCAAGGTCTTGGTTGTGTGCTGATGCAACGAGACAAGGTCATTTCATATGCCTCTCGACAACTAAAAATTCATGAAAAGAACTACACTACCCATGACCTCGAACTTGGAGCTGTCCTATTCGCTCTCAAAATCTGGAGACATTATCTTTACGGCACTAAGTGCACAATCTTTACTGACCACAAAAGTCTCCAACACATATTCGATCAGAAAGATGTCAACATGAGGCAACGTCGATGGGTCGAGTTGCTCACCGATTACGATTGCGAAATCAAATACCATCCAGGGAAGGCAAGTGTTGTTGCCGATGCCCTCAGTCGAAAAGAACGATCGAAACCACTCCGAGTCCGAGCCCTCAGTATGACTATTCATAACGACCTAAACATTCAAATTCTCACCGCTCAACTCGAAGCCTTGAAACCTAAAAACTTCAAAAGCGAAGCCTTGATAAACAGTTAGACATCAAACCTAACGGAGTTAGGTACTTCTCTGACCGAATCTGGTTACCTAGTTTTGGAAACCTTTGGGACTTGGTGATGGACGAAGCTCACAAGTCCAGATATTCTATACATCCTGGATCCGATAAGATGTATCATGGCATCAAGAAACTATACTGGTGGCCTAACATGAAAGCTGACATCGCCACGTATGTTAGCAAATGTCTTACTTGTTCCAAGGTCAAAGCCGAATACCAAAAACCTTCCGGCATGCTTCAACAACCTGAAATCCCACAATGGAAATGGGAGCAGATCACTATGGACTTCATCACAAAACTTCCAAAAACACCGAGCGATTGTGATACCATTTAGGTTATCGTCGACCATCTCACAGAATCTGCTCACTTCCTTGCTATCAAAGAAACCCGATAAAATGGAACGCCTGACACGAATCTATCTGAAAGAGATTGTATCCCGACACGGTGTTCCCATCTCAATTATCTCTAATAGAGATAGTCGTTTCACATCCCGCTTTTGGCAGTCACTTCAGAAATCATTGGGTACTCGTCTGGATATGAGTACCGCATACCATCCACAAACTAACGGCCAAAGCGAACGAACCATACAAACACTGGAGGACATGCTACGAGCCTGCGTAGTTGACTTCGGTGCAAACTGAGAACATCATCTACCATTGTGCGAATTTTCGTATAACAACAGCTACCATACCAGTATTGGAGCCGCACCTTTCGAGGCACTGTACGGTCGTAAGTGCCGATCACTTATTTGTTGGACCGAAGTGGGAGACAGTCAACTCACTGGTCCAGAAATCATTCACGAAACCACAGAAAAGATCATTGGTATACAAAACAGACTCAATGTGATCGTCAGAATGGTTACACTGACGTGAGATGCAAACATCTCGAGTTCCAAGTTGGGGATCGAGTACTCTTGAAAGTATCACCTTGGAAAGGTGTCATCCGCTTCGGCAAACACGGGAAGTTAAATCCCAGGTACATTGGACCTTTTGAAATCCTTGAAAGGATTGGTCCAGTGGCATATCGGTTGCAACTACCACCCGAGCTTAGTAGCGTGCATCCCAAATTCCACATTTCTAATCTTAAGAAATGCATGTCTGATGAGACACTCATTATTCCTCTTGATGAAATCCATATCGATGATAAACTTCATTTCGTCGAGACGCCAGTAGAAATCATAGACCGTGAGGTCAAACAGTTGAAACAAAGTCGTAATCCCATCGTTAAAGTGCGGTGGAATTCGCGGAGTGGTCCGGAATTCACTTGGGAACGGGAAGACCAAATGCGACTCAAGTACCCACAATTATTCACAGACTCCACTCCATCTATGACTCAGAGCTAAATTTTGGGACGAAATTCTCTTAACAAGGGGAGAATGTGACACCCGCCAAATTAGAGCTATTACTTAGTACCTAATCATTGTATTAATACATGTAATTAGTAATGTTTAGGGCTAATTATGTGTATCATTTTGTATATGGTTATATATATACACACGTACGCGATTTAATTAAATCGTGCATTTCATATTCGGATGGAATCTGACACAATCACAAATACTGACGTTGATGAACAATTTATTAAATAATGGGAAATTATTTAATTAACTCATTTTATTTATATATTATTTGGATAATATATACAAACATATTTCGTGTCGTCTAAAACTAACCGTACGCAACAGCAACGCGCGAAATGAGCCCGACAAATGAAATAAACCCAAATTATATTTTTATAATTCATTATTAAGTATTTTGATAAAATACTTCAAGTAAAAATATTACGATTTCACGCGTACGAATAAAATGTTACACGAGTTAAATAAATGTACAAATTACACAACAAGCACGCAAACCGAGACTCGACAACATTTTAGTAACTTAAAATAAAGTATTTATAATAATGCTTTCATTAAAAGTATCGCGACTTAAAACGTTAACGAAACACACGTATTAAAACGTACAACGATAATTAAACGTTTAAACGATCGGGAAAACAAACACCGCACGGAGCGCAATCGCAGGGAATGAAAAATTGGAGACTTCGTATCCCTTGTGGGCCCTCTTTGCCCCCCCCCCTTTCCCTCCTTTTCAACCCTTTCTTTCTTTCTTGTTTGACTCACCAAACACCTCACCACCCTCACTTTCTCACTTTCACCACCACACTCAACCCCCTTTTCTCTCTACTCTCTCTCTCTTTTTCCCTCTCTAAACTGGCAGCCCCAAACACACCGAAAATCACCACCAAATCACCTTGGATCACCAAACTCATTTGGAAGAAAACAATCACCGCGACGAGCTCTACGTTCCTACTTTTTCGGTTTCTTCACGCGATCACTTTGTAAGAACCCGACACTTTCAAAAACTCTTGTATTTTACTCTTTTACATGCTATGTTGTTTATCTATCTTGATTATGTCCAAATATATGTTTAAAACTTGATTTCGGAACTTTGTCAGAAATGTCAGTTTTGGTCATTTTGGTAAAACCGACACCTCGAGTACTTTGCCACCAACTGATAATTTTTACAAACATTATAAACTATTCTAAGCATTGTGTAAACGTTTCGGGTCAAACCGAGGTCGTTTGACCACAAACCCGAGCCTTGGAATCCGACCAGACCCTTTATGTCGCACCAGGCCTAGAGCCTTTGCGACACAAAGCCCTATGTCGCAGAATCATTACCTATGTCGCATATAGCAACACAAATTTTATGTCACAACACTTTCAGATGTCGCATATAGCGACACAACACCTTATGTCGTATTAAATTGCGGACGTCGCATATAGCGACGTAAAGACCTACGTCGTAGTCCTAACCTGCGACACATCACCCTAAGTTGCACTTGGTGTCGCACAAATCAGAACCTTGAAAACATGGATTTTCACTAAGTGTCAACGCTTGAAATTTTATCACTTACAAATCCCAAATTCAGATTTTAAATACGTTTTTCACTAAAGCAAAGTAGTAGAAATAAAAAGTTTTACCTCGAAGCCAGATTTAGATTTTAAATACGCTTTTCACTAAATACATTTTTTACCTCGACCCCAGCCAGGGGCTCTGCCCCTTGGACCCCGGCCGCCAGGGGTTGCCACCCCTGGAACCCCGCTAATCAGGGGCGCTGCCCCTGAACCCCCATCATTAAAGTTTGGAAATACTTTATACACTGCGTATCAAACATTTACAACCTTTGAACCACATACGATGTACTCGTACATGATACATATATAGTTCAACACTTATATACAATACAACACACGAAACATATACTTTAATAGTATACAATGAAACAACACATAATAATAATGATGTAAGATTATTATTACAAACTGTCACCAACGGGCTGTACATGTTTTCAAAACATGAACAAACAATCAAACAACCCAATGTAGACATAACTAGTTGGATGAACAACTAGCATAAGTGATCTTTTGAGATACCTACGCATGTATTAACCAACGCGTGTCTTGGACGCCCTCAGATTACAGTCTTCGGACATCACTACTTGGTTTAGCAGCAACACACGTTTGTCATATAAACGTATCAGACTCAGGTGAGTCTCATAGCCCTGCATTTTACTATTTATACTCCCGGGGTGGGAATACATGCTCATATTTGTTTTACATGTGAACACAAGTACAAAACACGATATATTGACTGCATGAGGTGTTTTACTAATCATAAAGTCCTCTACCACATAGTTTGTTATTATGGATTTAGCGTGAATGTTAGTGTATGATACCATATGGGATTGACAATCCCTGTTCGGGGTAGTCGCGCTACCTTGACTGTGAAGTCAAACGGACACATTATCATTTGTTCACACGAGTGTAGATTAGCCACTCGCTAGGAGGCACCTCGCTCAGGTCCTTAAAGGCGGATCCTGACCCCTCATTTAAGCTCAAACTATAGATTCATGACAGTAATATACATATTTATTTGAATAATTTCAAACACATTATTAAATCTTGTGGTTCATACATTGTGGTTATATCATTTACACCTGTGAGCTCACCAGCTTTTAGCTGACCTTTTAGCATGTATTCTCAGGTACACCGCAGTAGTAGGACTTCTCAGGATATTACTTAGCTCGAGTCGCATGCAAACATGAACATCAAGAGATTTTTCTGCATTATTATATTTTGCATAAGTAGTAATGCTATAGAATCTTTCAGATCATAGTACCGAGCTTATGTAATCATTATAACTATTGTAAACTTTTATATCAATCAATGTATTTTGTTAAAACGACGCATATAGAGTAGTTCATTATATCTTTGAGCTATGATTATTGATTAGTAGCACCCCAAGTATGCTTCCGCCAAACAATAAAATTTGGGGGTGTTACATGACCCAATAGCCATTTATCACATGTTCTAATGTGAACTCGTTCTTAGACCATGGGTGCATTGGTGACCGGTTTGGGCACTTTAACCCATTTACTGAAATCGCTAACCATCAACGTCAATTAATAATCCAATTCAAGTTTTCATACAATGTCTACTACTTCAAATAGTAATTATGTGTCATTGCATGTGTTGACCAATAATTCAATTTAACATTTAGTCATATACGTGGACTTCATACATATAACAGGGAGGCAGAATGACTCGGTTTCCGTCTGTTCATACAATTTCAATATCCTGAGGACTCACTTGAGGCATTAGATAACCCGTTAGGGGTATCATCAATTTAGGGTCAATCTATTCATAACTATTATGGACATGTCATGTCCAAGTTCTGACTTTATACTTCTATATTCAATACATACCCTACACGTGTTCCTATAGTCATACTTACCTTACACATATTTAATTATTAATAAATACCACCACAGTCACATTAAATCTCTCTGATACCCGGTAGTCTCAACAATTTCATGTGACATAGCAAAATATAACACCGTTGATCAGACGCTGTTAGCTTATGTTTTTCACACTTCCTTCTCAGGCTACTTCGTATCATAAATTATCAATGTGACTTCCCTTTACTTAAACACATAACATATAACACAACAGCCCAAAAGCAATCAAATACACTTAGCAACGAACAATTACATAATCAACTTTACCAATTCAAGTAATTTCAAATAATCAGGTAACAACTTTTCACATAGAATTCTTCACAAAATTAACTGACATAAGTCGGTATGTCTGATCATCTAAATTCGAAGAGTTACTGCCAATATGCTAGTAGTCAACTGAACACCTAATCATAACTGTAGCTAATATGAATCAGCTAATTCAATTACAACAATAGCTAACACAAGTTAGCAATTCTTTCACCTATCATTTTTCAACATATAATTCTACATCAAATATCAATACTTTGTTGATTAGCAAATGGTCTTTACTATATTCACATAATCATTTGCAAGGAATTTTAATAACGCCTTGCAATCTAATTTACAACTCTAGCACTACTAATTTCATATTTCCTCAAACATTTTCAGGCATACTAATGTTCAACTAAATCTGTTTAGGATGCTAGCAATTTCGTTCAACCTTTCTGTTACTAAGTCAACACGTAACATTCATCAAATACTCTGCTACAAGAAAGCATATCAGTTCGATTAAATCAATTCTATTAGTAAACATGATCATCATAGCAATTTATGCAATTTATATCGGTCTAAGTCTAAGCAATCCTATCATGGATTACCTAGTGATGACACGTAAAAAGTCATGTTTTTGTGTGCCATTGTCTCATCATTTTAGCCCAATTAATAATGAAAATAATTGAAATATGCATTTAACTATCACATTTCATCATGAGGGCTAAAATATAGACGATGTTTCAAGAATCGACAAAAACAACCTAAAAATGAGCAAAACAGAGCACAAATGATCATTGAATCTTCTGTTCACTCATTTCAATGCACTTTAAGCTACGCTCCAAGTTATGACCTCTAACTTATGTCATTATCTTTGTTAGGAAATTACGAACGCGTGGACATAAGAATCGCTCAAAACGGATAAACGACGAAGAAGATATGCCCGAACGAAGAAACGAAGAACCGAAGGGCCAGGATACGACTGAACAGAGCCGTATACGGCTGAACCAGACCGTATACGGCTGGTCACAGACCGTATACGGCCTGTGCAGACCGTATACGGCCTGTGCTCAGCCGTATACGGCGTAGCTCAGCCGTATTCACCCTATGCTCAGCTGTATAAGGCCCAGTTCAGCCGTATTCACCCTAGCTCAGCCGTATCGTGCGTTTCGGTGATAAAAATCTGATTTTTATTCGCCTTTGCAATACGGTTGTGCATTTCATGGTTAGGATACGGTCTACGGATACGGCTGTGCGATCTCTATGTATAGAAGCCTCATTTCTCCATTTCAAGCATCCTATCCTCATCCATTCATCCTCAACACTTCTACACTTCATTTACGTTTTCGTTCTTTTAGTTAGTTAGTTTCTCTCTCTAGGTTCTCTCTCTAGTCTCTCTCTCTAGAAACTAGTTAGAAGATTAGGGGGAGAATCCGCCGCTATTAGAATAGCTATGTAAGTACGTTCGTAGAGGCTAGCTTATGTAATGCTCGGATATGATGAAGAAATACAAGTGTTATTCTGCTCGCATTTCGTATCGGTATTATCTATCCTTTCTAATATTAATTTGTCATATTGTTCTTGTTTGATGTATGTGGTTTATTAATGTTAGAAATGATTACTGCTATGCTTTGTGAGTAGTTGCTTGTATGTTTGCCATGATTTAGATAGTTATAGATGATGTTACATTAATTCGTTATCTATATAATTGGGAGTTGTTGTACTTTGTCATCTGTCTAAACTTATCATGAATATAGACCTAGCTTTCATCACCCTTTCCAGACTTTCACATGACTATTGCCTTAGGATAGGATTTTGCAAACACGAATAATACGTATATATAGTTATCTCTGTTGCGGTATGAAGCTATGAGACCCTGTAAAATGGCACTGTACTTCGTATAGCGTTGGAAACACCAATGGTGGAGTACATATACGTGGAAGCTAAGGAACTACCGTAGGACCATCTCATCATGAATTACCTAGAAGTCACCCCTCTAGAACAGGGTCTAGGATACATAAGATGTGGAAATGCTAAACCCATAGAAGTATTATACACCGTGAGTATAATTAGAATTATATAGTTGTTGAAATACTTAATGCATATTACACCGTAAGTATTCCTAGGGATGAACGCCTGATCGTAAAGGAGGTTCTAATTCATGATAGAAGTAAATGAGCTCCTCAATTAAATTAAAATGGGATTTTGAAATGAAAGCAAACACTCAGTTGTAGTGTCAGATGCTTAAACCACCTAATCCTACTTAACTAATAGTTTAGAATAACATAGTTAACAACTAGAATACACTTAGATGACACATTTAGGCTTAGTTGTTTAGAAAGGTCAGAATATCCTTTAAAGGTAGTTTGTTACCTTATTCATGCACCCAGGAGATTAAAATCCAAGAAGGGTCTCTGTTCCGTCACAAGGGCAGTGTTGGGGGTCGAGCAACCTGATCTGATCAGACTCACGATAGCCTAGGTACTCAGTGACATACTAATTTAGAACCAGAACTAAAGAAGTAGCGTCCTAGTGTTTACACCTGTAGTTTATATGTTGTTACCTAATTGTGTCCCCAAATAAACATCATCCCAATCATACACTACCCTAAATCATGGTGAACCACGTCTTTGTTATCGTTTAGGTGTTATATATGCTAGTCTCCCCTTTACTTTTATGTTTCATTAGTTTTAATAGTTTAATAGATGAAAATCCAAAAAAAAAACAACCACCATCCACTTATCTAAATCCTAGCTTAAATATTAGTTTATCAGAACTAGCTCTGTTTCAATTCTACCGTCGAGAGGAACGACCCTGGATCATCCTTACCACAGACTAATATCGGGTATTCGTACACAGTAATAGTAAGTAATTTGGAAGGTTTAGGCTCCCCCGACTATTAAAAATTTAAAACTTCCTGATCCGCGCCTCGACGGCTGGACCAACGACCGGTGTAAAAACCGACCGACCGTTTGGGCGTGATCACCTAGTTATCTCAAACCGTCGCTCTGATACCAACTTGAAACGCCCTAAAATTTTTTTATAGTCATACTTCATTATTTATAAAATCATAATGTTTACAATGTAAATCGTTTGCATTTGATCCCACATGAAAGTCAAAAACATCTTATATTATCCGAGGTTAACCGTGACTTCACAAATCAATTAAGTTTAACAATTATAGTTTAACAATACCTTACTTTCGAATGATACATCAAAATAATTATAATCCTTTGGGCAATTTATACAAGTATCATCATAACGAAAATCTAAAAAAGATGAAGCTTATCTCACTAATTAACAAGCTCCAATCAATGCTATCCTCGTGTCATTATAAATCATCCGTCATGCATACTCGGTTCAACTGAACCATTAACCTACAAAATAGGAATAAGCATAAAACTTAGTGAATATATAAGCAATCAAATAAATAATACATCTCAACTACATCACATATCCAATATCAACGATACACCCATACATCATTACACTGATACATCATATAAAAGTCAAATACATAACAATACATCGAACCTGCTAGCAACGTAGTGAGGCCAAATCAAACAATACATCTACATTGTGGATCCGCGGTCCAATAAGCATGTGCAAGCATATGTCCTCTCCATCAAACCTTTGCTAATAAAATAGCAAAGTAAATAATACATCTCCATCGGCCTTTGCTAATAAAATAGAAAAGTAAATAATACATCTACATCGGACCTTGACTAACAGAGTAGCAAGATCAATATCAATACAACGAACCTTAGCTAACCACGTAGCAAAGGCAAAGTCAAATATGTCGAATACTAAACACATACAAAAGTACTTGCCAATCAAATAGGACAAATATTAAGAATATATGCTTCACATAATTTAGTATACTTCCACATAGTTCAATTAATTCTACTCACTCCAACATTACTCAAATAGTTTCACATATTCACAGGTCATAAAATTCAATAGCAATATAGATAAACAACAAAAAATACTCCACAAGATTGTGTAAACCTCTTCTTCGAAAGCAATCCGAAACACATAATTATTTCTCATTTAATTCCATATATACTCACCTTAACCTTTTAGATGAATAAGCAATTAATCAAAATGTCTGTAGGTGCCACGTCTTGATTCTTGAATCACCTAATACAAAATATGTAATTATAACAACACGCTTAGTTCCTAAAATCATAATTATTATTTTTTTGGGTAAAGGGTAAAACTTTACCCGGTAAATATATTTCCAAAAGCATTTAAGTACAATGGATGTGAGCGAGTCCCACATATCAGCCCATTACATAGGCAATAAATACTACATAACAGGATACAACCACTACTCACTAACCTATACCAAAGCATTATAATTAATTAGTCCTAATTATAAATCTATTATCTTTACGAATTGATGATGCTTGGCTTTTAAGCCAAAGTACCCAATTATACGATTCATGTCTCTAATCTTGTTTATCAATAGTGTAGTAATAATAAGTCTATCAACCTAAATATTTAACACATAATAACCGTTTAGTATTACTACTTATTTCAACTATAACCCTCGAAATCCGGTTACAACAACTTCGCCTTTTCTAGGATATTTACTTTCCAATGTATCTTATTCAAGCTCATTCTACGATTGCTATAGACTAATAACTACTTTCGTGTGGTTGTTTACTAACTGATCATAATCATTTCATATATATAATTTTTTTAACAGTTTTATTATAACTGATCTACCCCTGCTAATACATTTACTTTCCCATTATATATTTACTTACATCATCACTCTAGTTTAAATCTATAACTACTTGACCATAATCATCACAAGTAAGTCAATTGATTTACTACTGGAATTTTTATCAATCTTCTTGTTCTACACTCCTCTTATAAAGCATTTTTTTACCTTTTGGTGTACATATTTATACATAACTGGGTTGAGCAAGAAGTAAAGGCAGAATTCTGGGTAAAACAAGAAATCACGTCACGTATAGGGTTGGATCGTGTCACGATCTTCTTGAAATCGCATCGCGATTTAGATGATTTCGCGTCACGTTCTCATGGAAATCGCGTTGCGATTGTTTATATTTGCCCAGACCCTAGCTTGGTTACCTGATGTTGCTCGAATGTTAATCACAACCAACAACAATTTCAGTTCTAATTAGGTAATTCAATCATAGCAGTATCACTTAGTAGTCATCATGAACCTACTTTCATCCATTCTACTAACTTAATTTATTTCTTCACCAATTCACAAATTTTAAGTTAAGGAAATGGAATTTAAACTTACTAGAATATGAGAAGGGACATAAGATTGAAGATGATGATGATTTCAAGCTCCGGTCCTGAATTCACAAGTTGTGATGGAGTTTGATTTGATTTTTCTTGTTTCTTGGTTGGGTCGCAAGAATCACAGGGACGATTTTCATGTTTTATTATTTTGGGTTCTGGAATAATAGAGAAAGGAAAGGAATATGTATGTGTACACATGTACTAACTTTGGTTCCCTTTTAGACCAATCGCCTGTAGCTTAAAAATCATTTGCGATTTCAACTATTTTATTTTTCTTCCAACACTATTAATTTAAAATGATCAATTATTTATTCGTCACAATAATACTTTTAGATTTTGAGATGTTATATATACAATTACCTGAAAAAACGAATCATTAATTGTATTTTATTTTAAATGTCATGTATCATAGTGACTCAACAAATTTATTAAAATTTAACATAATTTTGCAACAGATGATTGGTGCCGTGATAAGTGGGCAGAAGCCCAAAATCCAAATACTCTTAAGAAAGGAAGACACTACTTATACTGGATGTATCACCGGCTGTAAAAATAAATACAAATTCATCCATTATAGTTTGATTTATGTTATTAAACATTTTTATTGTCAATGATGATTGCATTTTTTAATTTACAACATTAAACTTACAAATTAATATAATTGTATTTTATAATGGGCGTGCATCGCACGAGCTACATACTTAGTTCAATATATATCCCAACAGCACACCTGTTTGATATTAAAATAAAAAATAAATAATGGGTTCGCTTCACTTCACTTTGTTTTATCAAAAGAAAATGTATGAGACTATTTGATTAAAATCAATCACGTTAATTTGTTTATAGTTTATATATACTCGTTCAGTCGTTCGCTTGAACTCATGAAACATCTTGATGTTCTTTATACTAAAAGTCAATTTAATGGCATTCTCGTCATTTCTTGGACACACGGACTCATGCATGTAACAATTACACCATAATTTCACAAGTCAAGACATAGTGACTAGTGAACATGAGTTAGACGTTTGAGTTTTCGAACACCCTTTTTGTTAGACCATCTACATGTGCTGTCATGTCATATGATCTAATCGAACAACAACACTTTCGACATAGTTTGTGGAATTGTACACCTACATGGACTACCATAATGAATATCAAGGCTTTCTTGTTGGCAATGCATACTATACATGAAACACCGAAGCAATTCATCCTTCATCCTGCGACGTACAACCCAAGATGCCAAAAGATAAAGAATTTTTCCGAAAAGGGATAAATGGAAGATGTGCGAAAGGTTGATGATTGGGCGAGATAAGGGATCGAGACAATAAAAACATCTTTGAATAAACAAAAACCTTGTGAACTGTCGATTCCTTTTAGCTTCTATATGATTGCACGCGGGTTCAAGGAATTACTAAATTAAGATAGTTTTTTCTTCTTCTTACAACTTAACTAAGTGATACAAAGCAAGATTTCGATCATAGGCGTAGCTAGCTAGCTACGAGCGCACTTAGAACTAAAAGATTTGGTAGCTTATTGTACTTTATGTAAACTTTATTCTCCCACATCTTTTCATCACCCTAAAGTATGGTTTGGGACATATATTGCTAAACTTTCATGGCTCCACATTTTTGGAAATTACTTACCTGTTTTTCATATATCCCGATTCTTTTAGAATCACGTATACATTAGACAGATTGTATGTATGTATATATCACAAAGACTGTTTATGTTCACTTGATCATATTGTATAAAAATCACATCCAACACATATATATTTTCCAAAAAACCTATAAATAAGTTTGATGGGTCAAACAAAATTCAACTAAGTTCCATGGGTTTGACTAGTTGGTTTCAAGTAGATGCCAAATGGGACAAACTCACACGTGGCATGGTCAATGTGTGGCTTGGAGAAGTTGTAGGAGAACAAATATAACGTACGGACATTATACATGTGACCTTATATAACCAAACCTTCATTCCATTCAACAATCTAACGTACCTTTGTTCCATCAAACTCGTGTGTCTCTTTCTCATCCTTACAACACTCCTTTTTATTCTCTAGAAACAGATTTCTGTTAATTTCTTTGGTTTTGTTTTTATTTTTTGAATCTGAAAGTATTTCTCATGGAGTTTTGGATGGTTTCAGACGTGTATTTTCAGGAGCTGCAGGTTTTGATTGCATATCTTGGTCACCCCTACAACTCTTTTTGTTAGCATCTCAAAACGAAATAAATGTTGAACGACGTCATACATCCGCCTGACCAACCTCCAATGGTAAATTAGTCAGTTTATTCTTTAATATGTTACGATACAGTACAAGTAAGGTAGTCATAGGTTCACTAGCGATCTTGAAACTTAGACGATAAGGTTAGAGAGGAATTTAATGAAATTTCATTCTTCGACTTTAATCTATATAATTTGTCGTTTAGTAGTATGTCGACGTCTACAAAGTAAACATCTCCGCCCGCATGCCTAAATTCAATCATTTTACCAAACAAATTAAAAATATGTCATTTTCTATGTAGTAATCACAAATATCTCCTCTTTTAGTACCCATATCTCCGTCACCATCGACGATGATGTTAGGTGTAAGTCATGGTATTAAAGCCGATCTATGATGATTTATCACTCATGTATTGAAATTCAAAACATGAGGAGTTATGGTACAAAATTCCTGAAAAGATTTCGAATTTGTTTACATTAGCTAGTAATCTTATGTTGATATTATTTATTCCAACCCTCTTGTTTTGCGATACTAGGAACAAGCATCGAGCCCTCTGAGTGCTCAAATTTTGGAGTTTTGCGAATCAGAATTATTCCAAGAGACCATACAAAACTCAGATGTTGTTTCAGCATCAAATTGTTGTTACGAAGAACAATCATCTTATGCCAAAGATCTTTCTTATCCTCATGAGATGATCAAATTCCCTGCATCCACCACCACCACTATGCCTGCCACCGATAATGGCAACAGTAACTTCAGCACCATGTTTGAAGAAAAGCTTATAGAAAATGATATTTCTCTCCCTATAGATTTCACAAACCTCCCTCAATACCCTTTTAGTAATCAAGATCAATTTGACCTTTCTCTACTCCAAAACAATATTTCACTTGCGACTGATGGGCCGATTCCGCAGTACCCTCATCCAAATGATCAAACTAATGTTTTGTCAATGATGGGACCAATGATTTGTGAAGACGACTGCCTATCTTCCATGCCACCTTCCAAATGCATGGGCATGAACAACCCTTCATCCCCTAACAATTGTTTTCTTGATCATCCATACCTCCCACCAAGGAACATCAACCCCCTTTTATCGGTCGAAAGTTGTGGTATTTTCAATGGAAATTTGTTGCTGCCTAACGAAATTCAAACCCTTGATCTAGATTTCCACGGTGATAACGCTAGCATCTTTTGCCAGGATCCCCTCTCACGTCCTTATAATTCTACTGAACTCCAGGTATACTTGAATAATACGTAGTATTATCTAATTCAAGATTTATGATCTTGTTTCCATACATGCTCTAACTTTTATGAAACCTGTCTTGTGAAATTAAAGGCACTTAGTAATGACAGCCAACATCTAGTAAACAATAATGGAAGTGGAAGCTGTAATCCTTCTTTAGCACCTCCAGAAATCACAAGTTTGGAATCAGAAACATTCAGAGTGGCAAACAAACTAACCAGCAAAGAACGGAAAGAAAAGATTAGTCGATACATGAAGAAGAGACATGAAAGAAACTTCAGCAAGAAGATCAAGGTCCAAATCCCACTTATCTTTTACAGTCTTTATAATCTTCTAATCAACCACAAATTTTCATACAGTATGCATGCCGAAAAACCCTAGCAGACAGCAGGCCTCGAGTGAGAGGAAGATTTGCCAAGAATGACGAATTTGGGGAGCATCACATGAGAAACCCCCATGAAGAAGACACCGATGAAGATGTGAAATCTATGCATGTAAGAACAAAAAATCATTAAAGACTCTAGATAATTAAGATAACTAATACTATTTTGTGTGTTATGAGCATGCAGGTGGTGGTGAAGGAAGAAGAGAAGTTGGATTCATCTGACATATTTGCACATATAAGTGGCATGAACTCATTCAGATGCAACTACCCAATCCAGTCTTGGATTTAATCAAATGTAGTACAGTTTTGCAGGAATTTGTACCTGTGTTGGAATATAGGATATGATATATATATGTACATACAATCTTATTAGCCATAGCTACAATCAATAAAAATGGGCCCATATTTGTTAAAAAAATTGTAACCATGTGCCAGAATGGAGGAATGTTGTAACTAGTTATGTATTGGAACTTAACGTAACTAATTAAACACGTGTGCACCTAATGACAGTTTTGTATATAATGTGTCGTTGTGTCAATAACAATCATTTTCAAAGCATACGTATTTACACACAAAACTTGCACAAGAGATTACATATTTCTTGGAAGCTTTATGAAATTATATTCTAGTATTATTGATTTTGTTTATTTTGTATAGGGTTTAGTATCTGGAAATGCATCAAACTTGTTCACAATCTTAATTGTGTGTACTCAACTAATTTTTTTTCTATTGTGTGTACCCAACTTTCAAAAAGTATATTTTTGATGCATTTTGTTGTACTTTTGATGACGTGTCGATCTCTGCGGATGCCAAGTGGCACCATAAACAAACGTCACATCAGCAAAATACATCAAAAATACACTATTTGAAAGTTGGGTACACACAATAGAAAAAAAATTAGTTGAGTACACACAATTAAGATCGCGTCAAAATTTGATGCATTTCCAGATACTAAACCCTTTTGTATATATATAAGAAAATGACCGGTGTACGTTATATATACATAAAAAATATAGGCCTAAAATGATGTACTTCGTATAATTCTTCACTACCACCCCTATAGATAAGCACTTTTAGAGACTCGTTTTTTAACTTTAGAGACTCGTTTCCCACGAGTAGCCAAACAATAAGGACATTTAACACGATTAGGATTGCCTTAAAAGAATAAGGACATGGGACGACAAATCATTTTCATCTAGGAAATGAATTGCTCGTTTACTTGGACGATTAATAATACACCATAGGATTTGTGGATAGGGGAATTTAATCATTATACGCTACGTTCCTATAACGTGTTATACGTATTGATACCATTTAACATGCCTATATATATTTGTTTCACTACTTATTTAAGGAAGCTAGGATTTGACTATCTGCTGATAACATTAACATAATTGTATATCGAGTAGAATTCAAAATAGCTTAGTCAGAAGATGATGAATTTGTTCAAAATAAATTGTGTTATTACTTGAGTAATTATGATTGCAGTCCCAACATGATTAACTGAAATAGTTTTTGGTCACAATAAGAGCGGTGTGAATTTAAATATTTTATGCAAGAGAAATTACGAGATGTTGTTTATGGGTTGTGCATTGCTCTTGTTTGTGTATGTTGGTCACACGGCATGACATAATAAGTATATTCTTCACATGTAAGTGAGACCTTCTGAAACTTGACTTATTAATCTGGTTACATAATGGTTGAGTCTCGAGTGGTTAACAATTGGGGAGTGATAAATACACAAAATAACTTTTATTCCTACACCAAAACTATACAACAGTAAGTTGTACTGTGAGCTGTAACTGTTGTTCAGTTTGTTGTATTTAACAATTTTTGTATTGTATCTATCAATTCCCTTAATAATTTGATGTAGCTGCTTAAAGTATACTAGATATTAGAATTAGTTTGAAACTAAGTGAGAGTATATATATCGCTATATTTAAATACGAAGTTTTAAACAAATGGATTCCGAGGACGGAATCCTTTTAAGGAAAGGAGAATTATTACATCCCAAAATTTCTGAATTTACCAGTAAAGATTATAAATTATGATCGTAAAAATTCGTATTTGATTTGAACTACATCAATAATGGAATAACTTGGATAATGGTATTGTTAATTAAATAAATCTGTGATTACTTTTAAGATAACAAAAGAGAAATAATTTTTAGGTAGAAAGGTTAATATTGTTAATTTAAGAAATTAAATGGAAGCAAATAAGTAAACGTGTGAAGAGATTTGGATGAAATTAAATTTCCATCCTTAATTGACGCCATCCTTCTAAAATCTTTGTAACAAAGTCGGTGTATATAATATCAAGAAATCGCCTCATTGTTATACATTCACGATCGTAAACCATGCAAACCTAATTCTAAGCACAACAAGAACAGAGTGAGGCTTATTAGCGGCATGTAGAGATCCGTATGGTTAGCATATTCGCTTTCTACCCAGGTTGTGATTAAAGGTAATATTCGTTTAAGTTATTGAATTTAGTTACTGTTTTGATCGTAGAAACATGTTAGAGTCGATCACTTGAGTTTCCTAGTGATATTAATATATGTTTATGGATCGAGTCTTAATTCGTTATCGAAGTAGAAAGTTGTTATCTATAAGTAAGTTACGGGTTGTTTTCGTTAGACCAGGCCCACACGTTGTACAACACGATTATGTCCAAGAAACTTCAATAAGAACTTGTATTAATGTAAACATGAAATTTCTTGGAAGAAACTGCGTAACAACGTAAAGATTTCAATGATCGGATATCCTTTTGTATTGTGTTATCACTTTCCAAAAACAACAATTCGACCCTATATGCCTTGGGTTACACGAATTTTGTTTTGGGATAAGACAAAGAGTGATGTTCTTGTTTGAAGCAACCAAACAAAAACCTGGTGCTAAAGAATATTTCTTGTTGTGTATGTTTCTCATGTAGATTACTTCCCAATATATGGATACCCAACAATCAGTGGAGTTAATGGGTATGAATTATCCAATAAAGTTCACCATTGATCAATTGCAATTCCAGCCTTTTAATATTCATAATCATTAAGACCATAAAATTCAATCAGTTAGAATAACCAACAGTCACAGTCAAATGGGTCAAAATAACATCTTGACCCGTTACTATACCTGGCAATTGGGTCGGGTTGGGTCATGAGTCAAAACGGGTAGGCTCAAAACGGGTCATGGGTCAAATGGGTCCTTTATTGTCATTGGGTCAAAGGGGTTGGGTCAAATCCGAGTTGGGTCGGTCAGATTGGGTCGACCTGCTATATTTAAACTATTTTTTTTTTCATAATTCATTACGTTTTATACAATTTAATATATTTCTAAAATATAATACAAGTAGGTCATTACAAGTTATTTAAAGTATTATGATTACCTTATTGGTACTGTTATAAAGCATAAAACATGAAACGAAATAATATTGAAATTCAAAACATGAATATATTAAATAAGGATTTTAATGTTTTTAGCAGATATAGTATAAAAAACTCATACATTACACTATTAGAGTATATATTATTTAAACTAGGTAAAGGACCCGCGATAACGCGGGCTACAAGACTTTACTTTGTAAAAATAAAATGATCAAAGAGTGTGCGATTTGTATTGTCGTTATAGTTGAAACTCGACAAAGTCACAAATGAATTGAAAGAGTTAATAAATGACTTGTAATTGTCAAAATCATTTAATAGTACGAATTCAATTGGGTTATGTTTAGATTTTTGAACTGGATTTATAGTAGTGAAGTCATAAAGCATAAGAGTTAAACTATATATGTTCTTTATATTATGTGTTTAGATTACTATATACTTCTAAGTTGACGCGTAATACTCGGCTCGTAAAGCGTAAGCTTTACACAACATTTTTTATATTATGTATTTAGTTTACTTTTGAGTTATTTTTTTGTAAATGTATTATTCAACTTTTATTTTAATCTTATTTTTTATACAATATCTAAAGTACCTAAGAGAGATTCATTTAGATTGAGCATTGGCCGCTTTTTTGGATGGATGGAGCGTATGATGAGCGAAGGAATAGAATGGGTTAGAGGTGGGAATATCATGGGTTAGACTAATTTTTTCTCTTTTATACTCATGACTGTTTTCGCAATGGCTTTGGGTCATAGATGTTATTGACTGTTACACTCCATACCTCCTAACTCATTACCAAGTCAAATAACCATATCCCCCAATTACACTAAATTACTAACAAATCTCCCCAATTTAGTGTAATTCCTTCACATGGGATAATCAAACAAAACAAACTTATGCATAAATGAAAATGTCTTGAAGATTGAATCTTCATCTTAGTACATTACACATTTCAAATATTCGATAATCGGGGTGTTCTAAGAATTGAACCATTCAACCCATTTGAATACCTGAAGATAATATACACACGAGCTTTCAAATACTCTAAAGCAGTCTTGACACTATACATGCCATGTGTCCATATCTATCCATGAATGTTTCAAAGCATAAGTCCAAAGCTTTTTGAAGCGGCAAAACTTCACATTCACATAGGTAGTTCCTTTCCGTCATGCACCTGCTCTTGCACTTTCTCAAAGGAGCTATTAAGAATATAAATTCAACCTAACTTCAGCAGGTCCAAGCACATAACCTTGGGATGACATATGTAAAACATGTTCTTCAATTTCTAAGTGTAAGCTTTCCACATTGAATTCGACTCCTAATTCATATTAGGATGGAATTAGGTGTCTTACCATTAGAAATTTATGTGGACTTTAAACTCATCCCTAATGCAGACTTATTAACCAAGTCTCTAGCTAATTCATTCGTCAAGTGAGTAGCTAAATTCTGTTGTGACCTCACAAACTCTACAGAAATCACCCCATTCATGATTAGTTCACAAATCATGCTATGTCTAACACCTAAGTGTTTAGACTTCCCATTGTACATTTGGCTATAAGCCTTTGCCAATGTTGCAGCACTATCACAATGGATAGAAATAAGTGCAATAGGTTTAGGCCACAATGGAATCTCATAAATAAAGTTTCTTAGCTATTCCGCTTCTTTACCAGCAGCAAAAAATGCAACAAACTCAGATTCCATTATCGAGTTGGTAATACATGTTTGCTTCTTGGAAGCCCATGAAATGTCACCTCCTCCAAGCAAGAACAGCCAATCACTTGTTGAAGAATGATCTTCAGCATTGGTTATCCAACTCGCATCAGATTAACCTTCTAAAACCGAAGGATATCCAACCATAAGATAAACTATAATCCATCGTTTTCTTTAAATACTTCAATACCCGCCTAATTGCTTGCCAATGATGAGCACTAGGATTACTTGTATACTTACTCAATTTTCCCACAACAAATGCAATATCCGGCCTTGTACTTGTCATGACATACATTAAGCAGCCAATAACCAAGAATATTCAAGTTGTAATACAACATCACCTTTATTAGGTAAAAGTTTCATGCTTGGATCCATCGGAGTACTCACAGAAGTACAATCAAAACAATTGAATTTCTTAAGTACCTTCTCAATGTAATGAGCTTAAGAAATTGAAATTCCTTTATTTTCACGTTTAATCGTAATGCCAAGGATAACGTCAGCCTCCCCCATATCTTTCATAGAGAACTTTGGTGACAAAAATTCTTTCGTTGAGTCAACTTGATCTTGAACAGTCCCAAATATCAACATGTCATCAATATATAGACAAATGATAACTCCTTTACCGGATTCATCAAATTTGCTATATACACATTCGTCCGATTGGTTTAAATTATAACCACTCAACAAAACCACTTCATCAAACTTTTGATGTCATTGCTTAGGTGCTTGTTTCAAACCATACAAGGATATAACAAGTTTACACACCTTGTTTTCATTGCCCGGTATGATGAAGCCTTCCGGTTATCTCATATAAACCTCCTCCTCCAAGTCACCATTCAAGAATGCAATTTTCACATCCATTTGGTGAATCACAAGATTGTGAATTTCAGCTAAGGCAATCAATAATCTAATAGTGGGGATACGAGCAACCGGAGCATAAGTGTCAAAATAGTCAATTCCCGGTTTTTGTCTAAAACCTAGTATGACTAATCTTTCCTTGAACTTTTCAATAGTTACATCTACATTCATCTTCTTTTTGAAGATCCATTTGCAACCCAAAGGCTTGTAACCAGGTGGTAGATCAGACAACACCCAAGTGTTGTTGCCCATGATAGAATCCATCTCATCATTGATTGCTTTATTCTAAAAGGCAACATCTTGAGACTTCATTGCTTCATCAAATATTTTGGGATCATCCTCAGCATTAAAGCAATATGAATATTAGGTAGAAACCTCATCCCTTGAACCTTCAATTAAGTATAATTGAAAATCATGCCCAAATGACTTAGGTTTCCTTTCTCTTTTGCTTTTCATAAGTTCAAGTGACTTATCTTGAGTCACATTTGAACTTACGTCCTTATTGGTTCCACTAGAGCTAGGGATCATATCCTTTGGTCGAGATATAGATGAGAAGCGATTCTCATCAAAGATTGCATCCCTTGATTCAACCATGGTGTTAACCGAAACAAAATCATTAGGTTCAATAATATAGAATCTATAAGCCTTGAAATGCTCAGCATATCCAATAAATATGCAATCTATACCTCGTTCACCCAAACTTTTCTTCTTAGGATCATGAAGTCTTAGAAAAGCCCTACAACCCCATACCTGAAGATGGTTCAAGTTCCGTTTTCTTTTATACCAAAGTTCATAGGGAGTAATATGGTTCCTTTTATTAGGAACTCTATTAAGCAAATAACAAGTTTTTAGCAAAGCTTCCCCCCAAAATCCATCACTAAGAACCGAATAGGATAACATGGAATTAACCATTTCCCTAAGGACCCTATTTTTCCTCTCCGATATACCATTTTGTTGAGGAGTATATGAAGTTGTAGTCTCATGAATTATACCAACGGATTGAAAATAAGTTGGATCAATATATTCACCTCCCCTATCCATTCTTAGCCTTTTGATTGATGCATTTAGTTGTAATTCAACTTCAGTTTTGTATGTTTTAAACTTATCTAAAGTTTCATCTTTAGTATATAACAAGTAAACATAACAAAACCTAGAAGCATCATCAATGAATGTAACAAAGTATTTTTTATTATCCAATGATGGAGTCCCATGCAAATCACATAAATCACTATGTACTAATTCCAAAATTTCAGAATTTCTAGTTACATTTTGAAAATGTTGCTTAGTGATTTTAGTCAACATACATGTTTTACATTTTTCATTTGTCATGTCAAAAGCCGGTATTAACCCATCTTTAGACATATATTGCATTCTTTTAAAATGCACATGTCCTAACCTAGCATGCCAAAGAGTTGAAATATTTGTGCTAGAACAAGTCATAAAAGCTGAATCAACATTCATATAATTAATATTAAATCTAAACATTCGATTACAAAGATAACAAAAACTAACAAACATACCATGTTTTGATAAAACAAACTTATCAGACTCAATGACTTGTTTGTACCCACAATAATTCAACACACTACTAGACACTAGGTTTTTACGAATTTGGGGTACATGTAAAACATCAAACAAAGAAATAAGTTTTCCCGAACTAAATTTCAAATCCACACTTCCACGTCCATGAACAGGGGCTGTTGACTCATTTCCCATATGAAGAGTTGATCCATCATCCAATGACTCGTAAGTCTTGAACCAACACCTATCCTTGCATACATGGGTAGTAGCACCCGCGTCAACCTACAACACAATGTCATCATCCTGCACAAAATAAGCCTCAAAAATATATGATACATAATAATTTTGAACCAAATTATTATTCATAATCTGACCTTTCGAGTTTTGGTCTTTAGAACCATTGCCCGAACCGCTTGTGCTAGCTCCATTGGTGTTTTTATGACCAATATTTCCAGCCCTACAATCACTTTTCCAGTATCCCGAATTACCACACTTCCAACAAGACAATTTAGACTTTTTAATGGGATTAGGCTTGTTGTTATCATAATATTTGCGTTTACCCTTTTTGTCATTGTTGCCGGTGGATTTATGATGTTCCACCATGTTAACCGAAGAGGTTTTAGCAACATTTTTACCCTTTGGCTTGTCAATTTCCTGCACCTTGAGAGATTCCTCAATACGCAAATGACTGCCCAACTCAACAAGAGTTAACTCCTCTTTCTTATGTTTCAAAGTATGTTTAAAATCTTTCCAAGAAAGAGGAAGTTTGTCAATGACACAAGAAACCGAAATGGATTCATCCATGTTCATTTTGTGTTGTGTGAATTGCCTAAGTATACGAAGAAGTTCATTGTATTGTTTCATGACCGGTCTAGATACACCCATCTTGTAATTATTAAAATTACTCACAAGGAACTTTTTACTAGAAGCATCTTCAGCCATATACTTTTATTCTAATGAATCCCATAGTTCTTTTGCATATTCATGGTTTTGATAGATATCAAAGAGAGAGTCAGCCATACCATTGAGTATTAAACCTCGAGCGATATAGTCATCATTCTCCCATTTTCCCCTTAGCCGAATATGTTCCACAATAGCATCATCACCACCATCTTCAGGAATTGGTGTACTAAGAACATACACCACTTCATGATTGAGAGGAAGAAATGCATCTTTTTCTGTGTAACACCCCCAAATTTAATGTTGCACGGAAGCAAGCTTTGGGTGTTACTAATCAATAATCAAGCACCAAAGTAAAGCAAACGACATCTATATGCAACATTGTACAATAGTACAAAAGTATTACATTGTTAAAGTAGAGAAACAAGCTTCGAGTTCGAAAATAGTTCCTAGAAATTCTAATACATAACTGATATACAAAAAGTAATGCAAAAGAATCTCCACAAGTTTGTATGCATGATACTCGAGCTACCAGTCTTGTGGGTGTGCAGTCCTACTGCTGCGGTAAACCTGAGATAGATGCTAAAAAGTGTCAACCAAAAGGTTGGTGAATCTTACAGGTTTAGTAAAGTAAATCAATTATGAACCACAAGTACCAGTAATGCCCTCGAGCATAGTGAGTAAATCAGTAAGTCAACACAATTACCATGAGCTCACAAGTTGAAGCTTAACAGTGTAGTGTGAATGATACAATCAAGTACAGTATCACGTACACCCGTGAGTGCTGTCCGAACACTCATATGTAACAAATACTAATATACCTATTTCTACGGTGTAATCCATGGTGGCGCTACCACCCCAGGCAGGGATTGTCAGTCTCAAATGGATCCATTTACTAGTAATCGCGCTTAAGTCCATAACTAACAACTTATGATAGGAGGCTTTCAGTGAATAAAAGTAACTCATGTAATGCGTGTAAAAGTAGTGTAAACAGTTCAGTACTTGTGTTTATACGTAAAATGGTAGCAAATATCTCACCCCAAAGTAGAAAACAGTAAAAATGAGGCTGTAAGACTCACCTGAGTCTAGCAAGTATGATACTTTTGTGTAAGAGAATAAGTATCCCAGATGTAAGTCCGTAGTGTCAGATGTAATTCCGTAAGTTGGTTCTCCGAACCCTGCAACCTTCTGGCGTCCGAAAAGCACAAGGTTGTAAGTAAGTAAGTTGGTGTCATGAAGAATCACCCATGCTAGTTGTCCACTTAACTAGAAAATGTCCAAGTATTGTTTGTACATTTGTAATTGTTTACATTTAAGTGTAGCCCGTTGGTGACGGAGGTGTAATAATAATTCAAATATTATTATTATGTAGTTCATCGTGTTTGTATACCTTGTAAAGCATATACATAAGTTGATTATTTGTAACGTGACGTGTAACCGTCGTTCGGATGTAAGTTCGTGCGAGTGTAAGCTTGTCTTATAAACAATTGGTTCGAGTGTAAGCTCGTATGCGTTCAAGTTGTAGCGTATACTTCCAAAAGTATATGTATATCATGTAAGTGTAGTGTCGTATAAAGTATAGTTGTTGTATGTATTCAATACTTAGTACAAAAAGTATTTTCAAGTTCCTGTTTTATGCGACACTGCATGCGTCACTGATGCGACACTGCATGCGACACTGTGTCGCACCCCCAAATTTACTGTGCGGAAGCGAATCAGGTCGGGGCGCGACTAATCAAATATCACAAGCACATAAGATAAAGTGAACGACTCTATATGCGTCGTTTACTGCTTACATTGATATTATAAAAGTTTACAATGTAATAATGTTTACAAAAGCTCGTAATTAATGTTTAGAGATTCTAAGGCATATCTAGTTTACAAAATGCAGAAATGCAGGGGAATCTCCTGGTGTCTGTATGCGACTCGAGCTAATAATCCTGAGCAGATCTACTACTGCTGAGTACCTGATAATACATACTAAAAAGTCAGCTAAAAGCTGGTGAGCTCACAGGTTTGTATAGATAAACATGATGTGTGAACCATGAGATTTAATATAATGATTTGCAATCAAGCAAATAAAATAGATGTATATCACTGCCATGAGCCCATAGTTTGAGCTTAACTGAGGTGTCAGGATCACAACCAAGTGCCTGAGCGAGGGTGCCTCCCTGCGAGTGCCTAATCTACACTCGTATGAACAAATGCTAATGCGTCCGTTTGACCAGTTAGTGCGTGCTAACCCGGACGGGGATTGTCAATCCCATATGGTACCATACACTAACAATCTCGCTAAATCTATATAAACAAACTATGTAGTGGAGGGCTTTAAAATGATTAGCAAAACAACTCATGCAGTATATATCAAGGTTTAGTACTCATGTCCACATGTAAAACAAAACGAGTATGTATTCCCACCCCTGGGTTTAAAAACAGTAAAATGAGGGGCTATGAGACTCACCTGAGTCTGGTGTGTTGCTATCAAGCAAGTATGATGTTGCACAAGGTGATGTTATCCGGAGACTGTAACCTGCCGGGCGTTCAAAACGCGCAAGGTTATAAGTATATGTAGACGTCTCAAAAGACCGTCCATGCTAGTTGTTCATCCAACTAGTAATGTCCAAATAATTTGGTTGTTTGATTGATTAGTTTGAGTTTTGAAAATATGTACGGCCCGTTGGTGATGGTTTGTAATAATAACCCAAAAGTGTTATTATTATATGTTTTGTTGTGATGTTTACTTATCAATATATTTGTTGTTGATTGTCCAAGTATTGCATTAATGTATAAGGATTGTCGAAATTTTCATTCATGCGACAATAAGGTTTACGAAAAAGCTATTTTATTCGACAATAGTTATGCGACAATAGGACAATGCGTCAATAGGATTCTCGAACACTGTTCATGCGAGAATAGGAATTCACGGACACTGTTCATGCGTGATTAGTAATTCACAGACTTGTTTATGTGTTCATGATATTCACGGAGTCAGTTTATGCGTGAATGATTATTCACGGATTTTGTTTATGAGGTAATGATATTCACGGATTTAAGATTTCATGCGATAATAATGAGGATTGATGGACTAATTAATCCGTCAATAGGGATTGTCGGATTTTTGTGAAATGGCAAGAACAGTCCTTACACTTTGGTTTTCTAGATATTTACTCGACAAGTCTCTCGTTTAGATCAACTTTTAAACCGAATTAACCCTAAATAAAAATCATACATGTTCTCCTATATGTCTAGTGTAAAACTGCACTTTATGGTGTTTTTATATATTCATTTACTATTTTTAATATAAATAATCATGAAGAGTGGTCAGTTTTGGTCCGAAACAGACCTTCGCTCAAAGATTGAGCCATACAAGAAAATCCGTGTATTTATGGAAAAGGCCATAGTACAACTTTTTGTAGAGGACATTCATACGAAGATTTTGGTAGGTTATTCATGTGTTTACTCAACCTAGAACTCAAGTTATAGTCATTTTAGTGAGGTCGATTTTCTGGGACAGAAACTGTTACGATTTAGAGGTTTGGAAAAACGAGTTTTAAGCTTTGTTTTGGACATAATCTTGTTAAATGAGCAACTAGACATGTTAATAAGTAGTAAACAAGTAAATCTAAGAAAATTTCAAGAGTTCTTATAAAGAAATGGTGAGGAGAAGGAGAAAAGAGGTCGAAAACTCGTTTTCTTAAATTTTCCGATGTGGCGGCCGACGGTGGTTGTATGGCGGACTTATGGTGGCTCATGGGAGGTGTTAGGGTGGCTGTGGGTGGTCTTGTGGCTGACCCCCACGTTTTCTAGAGAGAGAGAAGAGAGAGGTTTGAGAGAATGGTTGCTTGTGTGTGTGAAAAATGAAGTGGGAATGGTTGAGGTTTTTGGTGTGTCAAACAAGAAAAGGGAAATGGCATGGGGGTTGATTTGCTGCAGATTTTTGTGGGCCCCCACCCCATGTGGGTGCCTAAATTGTTTTTCCAAAGTTGTACTCCGTGCGGTGATTGTTTACCCGTTCGTTTCGACGTATAATTAGATGTTTAATGTTATACGTACGTATTTTAAATAACGATTAAAGTTCGATATTTTTAACTTGGGAGTAATACTTATTATTACTTTGAAACATTTATAAAATGTTATTATGATGTGTCGGTAGTAGCTCGCGGAGTCGTGTTACGATTAGTAAGTCACATGACGTTTAAATCAAACGTTTTTGTTATCGGTTTTTGAAATACGATACTTCAAGTAAATACTTACCATACAAAATAATATATTTTAATTTATAAAATATATTTTGACGTTTATTTGATTGTTGGGCGCGTTTTACGCGTTTTTGGTCATTTCTGAGTATTTTACACGATACGAAATGCTTATATGATATTATCGAAATAATATTTGGAAATAAATATGTTTATCAAATAATTTCATATTATTTAATAAATTGAGTTCTCCAACGTCCGTATTAATGTATCGGGATCCGCCCGATATGAAAATACACGATTGAACATAATCGTGTACGTGTATATATATTCCAATATATATATTGATACATACAATTAGCCTAATATAGAACTAATTACATGTATTAGCAGATGATTAGGAACTAATAACTAGCCCTAATTTGTCGGGTGTCACACACTGGGCTTAGTGTCGCTATATGCGACATTCAGAAGTTATGCGACACAAGTGCTAGTATCGCAGTATGCGACATTCGATTTTTAAGTGCGACATTAAGGTCGGTGTCGCTATGTGCGACACTCGAGATTTATGCGACATTATTAATAGTGTCGCAGTATGCGACATTCAGGTGCTCATGCGACATTGGGCTTAGTGTCGCTATGTGCGACACTCGGAAGCTAATGCGACACTGGGTCTAGTGTCGCGGTTGGGTTTGGCCCTCCTGCGACACTACCAGCTGTTTGGTTTTCAAGTGTCGGGTTTGTGGTTAAACGACCTCGGTTTGACCCGAAACTTTTACCCAAGTCTTAAAATGGTGTAAGGAGCTTAGTAAAATTGTTGGTTCGTGTCGAGATTAACCCGAAGTGTCAGTTGGTGAAATGGCAAAAACAGCCCCTTGGAGCTTCGGTTCCAGATTTTTAACCCGAATCAACCCCCAATCTTACCCATTTCTATTCCGAATCGAACCTAACTAAAAATCATACATATTCTCCTAGGTGTCTTGTTTATTTCTGCATTTTATGATATTTATATAATGTAACACCCCTCATTCTCTACTATTATTATAACATGATTTATGACGGAAGCGTATAATTTAAAATGTACTTCATTATTAATTAACACAAATATTGTATACACCCTGTTGAAACATTTATACATTACTAATTTAAACATGAAAACCAGCATTACATTATTACACAAAGGGGTATTATGTTGTACCAAACTTTAGTTTATAACAAAATTTTATCAGAGTAGCACGGCTGTCAAACATTCCCTGTCAATGACAGTAGTTTCCTGCAACCCACATTTCCAAAATATAACCTGCAGGATGTAAAATAAGGGATTAGCACAAAGCTAAGTGAATGAATTCATCACACACAACTCAACTTAGCTTAACCACCTGTTTACCCCAAATAACCGTAAACATGTATTACAACTAGTCAACAATATAGTAATGAGGATCGGTGGCTCTGGGAATACCATAATACCCGGGTGGTTCCCAAGAACACTTATCCAACCATATCCGTTTGGCCATAACGGACGAGACCGATGAATAGTGGTTACTATACTCAGACACAGGTTCTATACACACAACAAATGAAGCAAGACCCTGTGTCATTCACACAACAACCAACTAGCCCAACCAACCAGTTCAACCTGTTGACCTCATTAACAACTGATGCCCGAAGGCCACACATAGCACGCAGATTTATAATCAACTATGCATAATAAATACAACAACATATCTACGTTTACTTGTTGCAACCAAATAGTTACAACTAAATCAAATGGTGAGTTCCAAATCCACTCACCGATACCTCTGTCATTTCCACACTCAGCTTCTAGTCACTGAGTCTTTGGGGTATCTGAAATATCATAACACACACAAGTTAATAACTTGTTATCAATGAATAATACTTGTGTAAACGAACATATTGCATAAGTAATTATTTCATTTTCTGAAAGTTTATTGTCTTTGAATTATATGGTATTATACATAGCATTCAAGTATCACAACTAAATTTACTAGACATGGCAAAAGAACATATAAGACAAACTGATTTGATCATGTTTTAGCCCATACCCGATCGGCTGGCTGATCATAGCCGATCGGCTAAACCTTTACACCCCTTCGACTAACGTTTAGATTTTTCCTCAGGTCAAGTTTTGTGGTCGTTTTGGTCTAACTTAGCCGTTCGGCTAAAAGAAGTTGTTCGGCTCAAACACATATACCCGATTGGCTCAACATGGATATTTCAATGTTCTTATTTCGAATTCAGGTTCTATGACATATTTCAACTAAAATACCCGATCGTCTCATTTTAGCCGTTCGGTTCAAACTTACATACCCGATCGGCTCATTAGTCTCAGCCGATCGGCTACCTGGTCCAGACCCAGAAACATTGGTCTGTTCATCAATTTGCAGCTCGAACTAAACTCACAAATTCCTATCTTTCATATACCAATTCATACAAACAACGAATTTAACTTCAAATAAACATCATACTGCATCTAGCAACCTCAAACAACATCAATTAATAACATATATCATCAATCAATTCACTAAACTTCATATTTAACTTAATCTCACAACACAAGTTTATCAATAAACACAACACTTACATTTTGAAGAAGATGATGATATCTATTAGGATAGAGAACTCAAGAATTCAGCTTCAACCTTGATTAAGCTTACATATAATTTAAGTGTAGGTGTTCTTATGATGATGAAGGAGTTAGGGTTTCAAAGTAAATGAGAATTTGAGGAAAGTAACAAAATCGGTCTCCTCACTTAATCTGGCTCCATCACTTTAATTATTTTGGGTATTTTATACCCGTCTTAAATCTATTATCTAGAACCTAGAAATCTTTCGCGAGAAATATTACTTTATAATACCGTCAATTATAATAATTTAAAACAAATAATATTTTAAATTCACAATAAGTTCTGGAACTTATTTATCTAAGTTTCACAATTAAATAATAATATTAAATAATTTCTAAAACAATTAATTAATCAATTTAAAATTAGAAATTACCAGGCTACTGGAGAGGATGTTACAAATCTCCCCTCCTTCAGGAGATTTCGTCCTCGAAATCTAAACTCAATCAAACAATCCAGGATATCTGGATTTCATAGACTCCTCGGTCTCCCAAGTCAAATTGGAACCTAAACTGTGTTTCCATTTCACTAACACTATTGGTATCTGTTTCTTTCTAAGTTTATTAACTTTTCTATCGAGAATTTCAATCGGTTCTTCGACTAATTTCTGATTCTGATCGACCTTCAAGTCTTGCAAAGGAAGAATCTGAGATTGATCCTCGACATTACACTTTCTCAAATAACAAATATTAAACGTGTCATGAATACCAGCAAGCTCAGGAGGAAGATCCAATGAAACTGATTGATCATTAACCACCTGACGAATTCTGAAGGGGCCAATATATCTAGGTGCCAACTTTCCTCATTTTCCGAATCGAATAACACCTTTCCATGGGGAGACTTTCAAATACACCAACTCACCTTCGGTAAAGGTAATCGGTCGCCTACGTGGGTCTGCCTACTGTTTCTGTCTATCACGTGCAACTTTTAGCTTTTCTCGAGCGATAGCCACTTTATCAGCTGTGATCTGTACTATATCTGGGCCTGCAAATTGCTTTTCTCCCGCTTCTAACCAACATGTGGGGGTACGACAACGACGACCATAGAGCATTTCATAAGGAGGCATACCAATACTGGAATGATAGGAATTATTATAAGCAAACTCTACCAAAGGGAGGTGAGAATCCCAAGAACCTCCATACTCTAAGACACAAGCTCTGAGCATATCCTCTAACGTCTGAATAGTACGTTCGGACTGACCGTCTGTCTGAGGATGATAAGTTGTACTAAGATTAATACGTGTACCCAAATCCTGCTGTAAACTCTGCCAGAAATGGGAAATAAATCGAGAATCTCTGTCTGACACAATCGACAGTGGAATACCATGTCTCGAGACAATTTCGTTAACATACAATTGTGCGAGTTTACTGAGAGAAGCAGTCTCACTAGTAGCCAAAAAATGTGCAATCTTGGTTAATCTATCAACAATGACCCAAATCATGTCATTACCTCGCGATGTACGTGGAAGTTTGGTTACAAAATCCATAGTTAAATGTTCCCACTTCCACTCTGGAATCTCTAACTGTCTCAAAGACCCATACGGTTTCTGATGTTCAGCTTTAACTTGAGCACATATATGACAATTACCAACAAATTTTGCAATATCAGTTTTCATTGTGGGCCACCAGTACAAAGGTTTCAAATCATTATACATCCGTGTACTACCAGGGTGAACAGACAACCGTGACTTGTGAGTTTCAGTCAAAAGCATATCTCGAATATTACCAATCAGAGGAATCCAAACACGAGACTGAAAAGTCTTTAATCCTCTAGAATCATCAACTAATAAGTCTTTTCTTTTCAACATAATTTCTGACTTAAGATTATATTCCAACAAAGCTTCTAACTGTGCAGCTTTAATTTGATCCACTAAGTCAGAAGAAATATTAACTCTCAGAAAATAAACTCGGTCAGAAGTACCTTTTCTGCTTAAAGCATCTGCAACTACATTTGCCTTTCCTGGATGGTAACGTATTTCATAATCATAATCTTTGATTAATTATAACCATCGCCTTTGACGCATATTCAGTTCTTTCTGTGAAAACACATACTGCAGACTTTTATGATCAGTACAAATAATGCATTTAGTATCATATAAATAGTGTCTCCAGATTTTTAAAGCAAACACTACAGCTGCAAGTTCTAAATCATGTGTTGGATAATTCTTTTCATGCGGTTTCAACTGACGAGAAGCATAAGCAATAACTCTGTCTCGCTGCATTAGAACACAACCTAACCCAGCATATGATGCATCACAATAAACGACAAAATCATCAGACCCATTAGGTAATGCCAACACAGGAGCCTGACATAATAATTGTCTTAAAGTCTGAAAAGCTGTTTCCTGCTGATCAGTCCACACAAATTTCTCATTCTTACGGGTTAATTTAGTCAACAAACTGACAATTTTAGAAAAGTCCTTAATAAACTTCCGATAATAACCCGCCAAACCCAGAAAACTTTTAATTTCAGAAGCATTCTTTGGAGTTTTCCAATTCATTACAGCTTCAACTTTAGAAGGATCAACTTTAACCCCATCATTAAAAATAATGTGACCCAAAAATTGTACCTCCCGAATCCAGAACTCACATTTAGAAAATTTTGCATATAACTGTTCTCTTTTCAAGGTTTCAAGAACTAACCTCAAATGCATGGCATGCTCTGATTCGGACTTAGAATACACGAGAATATCATCGATGAAAACAATTACAAACTTATCGAGAAATGGTCGACATACCCGATTCATCAGATCCATAAAAACTGCTGGAGCATTAGTCAAACCAAAAGACATCACCAGGAATTCATAATGATCATACCTGGTACGAAAAGCAGTCTTTGGAATATCCTGTTCACGAACACGAACCTGATGGTAACCCGACCTCAAATCAATTTTAGAATATACAGAAGATCCCTGCAACTGATCAAATAAATCATCTATTCGAGGCAGAGGATATTTATTCTTTACTGTTCTTTTATTTAATTCCCGATAATCAATGCACATTCTGAATGACCCATCTTTCTTTTTAACAAACAAAACTGGTGCACCCCAAGGAGAAAAACTAGGTCTAATAAAACCTCTATCCAATAACTCCTGAATCTGATTCATCATTTCACGCATTTCAGACGGAGCCAATCTATAAGGAGCTTTGGCTACAGCCGAGGAACTAGGAATAAGATCAATTTGATATTCAACTTCCCTAACCGGTGGTAAACCAGGTAAATCATCGGGAAACACCTCTGGATATTCAGAGACAACCGGAACATCGGAAACAGACTTCTTTTCTAATTTGGCATCAATGACGTAAGCTAGATACGACTCACAACCTTTAGACAACGACTTCCTAACTTTCATCATGGAAATCAGAGAAATACACCCACTATCCCGTTCTCCTCGAGCCACAACGTATGACCCTTCAGAGATTGGGATTCTAATCAGCTTATGGTGGCAATCTATACTTGCTTTAAACTGACTTAACCAATCCATGCCAATAATCACATCAAAACTTGGAATCGGCATTAACAGAAACGAAATTGAAAAAGTCTGACCATCTATCACAATATTAGCTCCAGTCACCAAAGTGGTAACAGGAACTAATTTGCCACTAACGATCTCTACTTCTAAAGGCTTAGTTATCACAGTAGGGATCAGTTTCAACTTATCACAAAAACACACAGATATAAAAGAACAATTTGCTCCAGAATCAAATAATACACGAGCTGGTACAGAGTTTATGAGAAAAGTACCATTAATCACATCATCTGTGTGGACAGCCTCATCGACTGTCATCTGGAAGGCCCTACTTCTTGCTGGCGGAGGATTCTTCCGCTTTTGTCCGGAAGATGACGAACTCCCGACCGAGCCAGAAATCTTTTATGTTTGTTAAAGGTGGGGTTTAGCATGATGAAGACAAAGGGTGACCATGGAGTTATAATCTTTCTGGACCAGACATAAACTTACTTGATGTGCGTCTAATTGGTCATGGGTGTCCATAAGGAGCATGTGGTTTACGGCGTGTTTTAAATTAAGTAGGTCAAATTCCATGGGTAATATTATTAAACTGTTTTTAAGGTTTAATTGATTGGAGTTGATAGATACAACAAAAAAAATTATTCATACCCCAAACTATAAAAGTATTAAAGCTCACAGTACAAACCCAATAAAACATAGTTTTGGTATATGAATCAAATAACTTATTGTCTTTATCATGACCCTTAATTGATTGATCAAGTTTGGATGCACTTAAATGGATTCACACGTAAAAATTGTTTTACAGCACGAATGATTTTTATATTGAACTAAATTGATGTATTTATGCCCAACTTAAATAATTTGTAACATGGAACTGGATGTTTTTCTGAGATGGTTCAAAACTAAATCGGTGTCAATCATGTGTCGTTTAATATGGATAGGAAAATCATCGAATCAATTAATGCATGTGTTAGTCTTATTTTGCAAAGCTCTTAGTAGAATTTAACGTGTTTGTAGAAAACTTTGCTTAGACGAAGTTAAATCTTTGTTCACGATTAAGGTAAGATATTGATTTGCAAAACCGGGTGCACAATCAAAAAATCGAATAATGAGGTTTAATTTGTATTTTAGTCTATTAAATACTTGCGTTTCTTTGTTAAAGACTATATAATTGGTGACCACGTTTAATGTGGGTACAAGTGATACTAAATATGCGGGATGGGTGTTTGGGTTTATTTATCTATTGCCGTGTTATGTATTGTTTTTGTTGAACTTTGATGAGTTATATGGTAGACATAGATACACTAGTTCAATATATGACGATTAAGACATGACACACTATTAGGGGATTTGATGTGAAGTTGCCTGAATAAAGAATAATAATAAATAAGTTGACGAAATTAAGAATGAATAAGTTGACGATAATAATTAAATAATAAAGAATTTGACGAAAATTTAATGATGACGGGGTGTTTATGAATCGAAGAAATCACACAATAAACAAAGAACGGAAATTCAATAAACCCTAAAAGGGTGCCCGAAACGGGACGTCTCGAGAATCACTCTCTTTCAATAATTAGACGATTTGACTTGTCACGCATATATTAGACGATTTGACGAATATATGTGTGTAGTGATTTGTCACTCATGTATTAGACGATTATATGTATGTGGATGAAAGAATAATGATAACTAAAGTAAGACGAAATAAAAGACGGAAAATAATATATAATGATAAAGACGAAAGATGTTACTAAATATAAGATGAAATATTGTGACAAAAGAAGTGATAGGCACGGTTTTATGAGATTATTTGGTGTGTTCATTGACATGATTACCCGATTATGCCACGAATTAATAATAGACGATTTATGTTTTAATAGACTATTTTGATTGAACTATTTATAACATGACGAACCCTTTATCTTACTCGACTATTTATAGTTGACACATATTTTTCTACTTGTCAGATTGTTTATACCGTGCAGGTTTGATAGGTGATTTATATTGGAGTGAGCGAGGCGGGGTTGATGAATAGAAGAAGATTTTAGAAAATGTGAAGCCTTAGTTTATTTATGACTCTTGTTGGTTTATATAACTAGATATCTAAGTTTCCTTTAACTATTGTTTTATGACATGATATACGAGTAACACCCGTATTTTGTTAACCTAATCTTTACGATTTGATATTTTATTTTAAAGAAAGGGACCTTCCGCTATATTTATATTCTCTTAATAATTTTTTTTAAAACTTATCTAAAAAGGAAAGTTTATATACTCCCTCAGTCCCACCACAAGTATCCTATTATTATTCTAGTTTCCTTGTATTGTTCTTGGGAGATTAATCATCTCGAATCAATGTCTAACAATTTTCTTGAAATTTGATAAAAATCTCTTCATCAACGACATCAAGTAAAAACCACATTCCCAACCAGAACAAACCTTGATATGGGAATAACCGACTTATATTTGGTTAGATGCCCAGTTTGTTACAGAGATTTTAAAACGACCTGCCTTTCTGTTAATTGTTAAATAGCAAGCGACTTATGGATTATAAATTATAGATGGTGGGAAATTGCCTAAGTTTATTTTCAAGATATATGAGACGTTCTTACAATTTCAACGACAACCGATCTTCTCAATAAGCTTCACATCTTTTCAACATAGTGGTGCGAACTACTCTTTGGAGCATTTGAAAACACCGAAACTAAGTCAATTTCAAAGATAAGAAGTAAAGAAAACACATTATGTGAGATATATGAGAGGGTGTATGTTATCTACATCCCTATTGACATATTAGATGTCGTAATTTGAATGTAAATTTTATTAAGGGTGTGTTTGGTAAAATTGGTTGGAGATGGAAATGGAGTTGGATCTGAAAGTTAGAAGGCGAAGATGGAGCTTTTATTTGGGGCTGGAGCTGCAGTATTTATTTTTTAATAATTATTCGGTAAACTAGCTGGGACTAGAGCTTCTTAATGAAAAATGACAAATATGGACATGAGTTTTATAATTTTAAATTGAGAAAATATCTGTAGTGGTCAGTCAATGGGTTAGATTTAACGTCATGGTCTGTGTCAGAGTGTTTTTCATTGACAGTGAACACAATTATCGCAAGAAAGTATCAGCGGCCTGGCGAGATATTAGTAGTCACAAAAACGACGCCACTGTATCCACAATCACGCGCAGTAAACCAATATGTCGCTGGTTTATGTTTAAATTAGATATGCCGTTGTATTTGCCTATATGTCACTGTATGTCATCAAAATCACGCAGGCTTTTTCAAACTTGAAATTGTAGCTGTATTTCATCGAATTCACGCAATATTTCATCATATATCGCCGTTCCCCCCAAAATTTCAAATTAAAGCTGTAATTTTTTTCAATTTTCAGCAGTAAATTTCTTTCTTTGTCTGCACTTCCGGGATGTAGATATTTTCGGTGATCCAATCGCAAAAAATGGTATTGTTAGCTGAGTTCCCTCTTGTGATTTCCTTCGGTGAGTATACGTAGTAGTTGAGCTATATTTTTTTTTTGGATTCCTATGGTTTTGCTTTGGATTAAATGGTTACATTTATGCTATTTTGTGTCAGGTATACAAGCTTTAGACAGCCTATAAGTGCATCAAAGTTGTATACTGATGTAAGTTTCTTTATAATTTGGTTTACCCTTTGTAGTTCCATTTAAGACTATAGAAGAAACTATAATACAAAAAGACCTAATTGTCTAATTGCAGGTCATCTTAAACAAATATCTTTTACACTTTGAAACTGCATATTTTCAAAGCTACACTGTTTGGCCAAACTTTCTCCATCTCAATCCTTGAGCTATCTCCTCTATCTACTATGTTTTACCGTTTCTTGATGGTAGAGGTGGCAAAATGGATGGTGTAAGAGATCAAATGGACAGGGTGGACTTAGATTGATAGAAATCCTTTTCATACAATACTTTAATCAATAATGGGTATTCAGTATGATTGTTAAAAAAATTCTAACTGGTTTGACCCATTTGACATGTTCTGCTTTTATAATTTTTTGACCCATTATATAATACAAAATGGGCCGAAGTCTGCACCACTATATTGTTGAGTTATCACTTTTTTACTGAACTTAGGAGTCCATATAGCGTTTAGTGAACTGTAATGTCACCCATTGATTCTACTTATCAGGTCTTTATCTTTACTCATCCAATTTGCCTGCCAAATAAAACTGATCAGTGGTACAAGAAGCTACGGTTCAAAATCCCATTGAGACTGATTGTTTGTTGTCTATGGTAACTAGCTTGTGTTATTTGTGATTTTGTAAAGGTAAGTTGACCATATCTATTACTAATATATAATGCATTTCAAAGTTTTTTTTAGGATAGATTTTATTATTTTGTCCTCAACATCACTATTGAAATTTAAAAATCTACATAGAATTACTAGTATACCCTTACATATAATTAAATCTAATTAACACTATAATTATTAAAAATTTAAGTAACCAACATATGACATTAAATATTAATTAATTAATTAATTCTCTTACATGTCTAAGCAATTTAGGTATATTTTAAGAGAAATTAATACTTTACCCTTGAAGTTGATATGAGCCTTTGAAAAACATACTTGAAATTACTAACATATCCCTACATATGTCAAATTCTTATTTTTACTAAAACATGACGTGTTAATTAAGTACGGAAAGGTAAAAACGAGTTGAACATGATAGCAAACAGCCGAATGCAGTTTGTACACCGTTTGGAGTCAAATTCGGCCATTAAAGCCTTCAAAATCAACTTTTCCTTGGTTTTACACATTTTTTTAGTATTTTAAAAAATTAGAAACGAACTATTTGATGTCTTTTTGTATCATGTTATAGATTTACTAATTTTCTTACATTCCATATTTTGTTTTGATATCATCAATTTTTATATTCTAGAGTTTCAACTTTTTTTAAAAAATTTGGGATTACTGTTTCACGAACATATTGTTTTGTATTAAAAATACTAAAGAAAAACAAAAACAAAATTACCAGCCAACGAATCTTCACCGGCCAACATGATACATAGCGATTAAAGACTCACAACCCGACTATCAAGTTCACAATGACATTTTATGTATGTATGTATGTATGTCTATATATATATATATAGAGAGAGAAAGAGAGAGAGTTTGGATCAAATGAGAACACTTCAAAAATAAGAACGGTGAGAACACCTAATAAATGCACAACTAGCCAACAAAAATCATTAGAATCACAGTCATACATCTCAAATATGCAAAGAAAAATAAATGCACACTTCTAAAAATGCACAAAAATCGAAAAAAACGATTGATGCGCGATTATCTCTATAATTGTGGATCAATGGTTCTTTCGATTGTTGTGTATTTCCAAAAGTTCGCATCTATTCTAATCAAATTTTTTACACATATTTGAGATGTATGAGTGTGAATCTAATGATTTTGTTGGTTAATTGTGCATTTATGAAGTGTTCTCACTGTTGTTATTTTTAAAGTGTTCTCGTTGGAACCTTACCATATATATATATATATATATATATATATATATATATATATATATATATATATATATATGTTGTTACGCATTTTTAACAATTTTTTAAAAGGGTAAAAAGGTTATTTTGTTCCTTTTAAAAATACCATATCTTAGTGTTTCGTCATATAAATTTTAATTTTGAATTAATACTTTATATCGAATACATGTGAAGCTAATAGTTGTTTACAAACTGTATCGCGTGGGTATTTTGCTAGTATGTGATTAAATGTCCATATGAAAAAGTTTTTATCTTAATTGTTAAATAGTTGTATGTCTGTATGTTATCCAAAGACTTTGGTTCACGTAGTTACCTCTTAAGCATCTATAAGTATACCAGAGAAGGTTTACATCATTTAATATTAAAGCTTATAAATGTGCAAGTTTTAAGATGTTTTGATTGGGCAGAATGATACCCTGTTTCAGCGTGCCCAGTTGAAAGCCCTTAATCTATTCATAGCCAACAGGTAAGCCTTCTCCGACATGTTATTTTATGGTGCATAGTAGAAAGAATACGTACAATTATGTCCGCACACAAGTAAAAAGTATGGTTGCAGCTCATTTAAAATGTAACTCTTTTAGTTATATAGGCTGGTAAAGGGGATGAACTTAAACATGATAGGCTACAATTATAAATGGAGCGCTTGATGTAACAGAAAAGGTATAGGCCGGTAAAGGGGATGAACTAAAATATGATGAGTATACGTAGTAGTTGAGCTAGATGATATATTGTATTTTCTAAAAAGCTATATAAAAGACAGATATATGCTTATATGTAGGATTCACATGGTAGCTACTATACATGTTACACCCGTTTTTTAAATAGCTTGACTATTACATGAATACATACATATATATGACTTGACTTAAAGTTGTACATCGACGCTTTAATAATTGAAAAACTCAAAATACAAAAGTACATCAGCATTAAACCACCAAACCTCTCTTTTAGATGCCACTTTCCTACCCTCTAAGCCTTTCAATAACATACATATAATAGACCGTTAAGAAGGTATTTGGACATACTTTAATGTAGAACTTTTACCTTTTTATACAACGCAATGCACGTATACTTATAACCCTTTAAAAACTAACAAAAACCATTTCTGGATGCTGAAGGTTCAAAAATCAGCCCCAACATGTTTTGTACCCAACTTTTCGAGAGTCGTTTGCTATAAATCTATGTGCTTTGATTATTGATTAGTAACACCCAAATTATGCTTCCGCCGAACAGTAAATTTTGGGGTGTTACAAATATCATCTATAATTTACTTTTAAATCTTCAATTTACACAAGAAAAAGTATTCACTCAATTTATTCAATTTCTATGAAATATTCAAAAAGGAATATAAGAATACTCACAATCACTTGAAGAAAATTATAAAGATGATGAGAATGTAGCTGATACAAGTTAATCAATCCACCAATTGTTTGTTATTTTAATTTTCTTATGATTTCTTAAAATATGGGTTTAGAGAAGATGAAGTCATCAAATAGAAATGGGAAAAAGTTAGGTAAATGAGGAGGTAGGTCGGTTTACACAATGTTTTCAAAAGCGGTTCGATCGGCCCGGTTGAACCGGTCGAACCATGAATTGTGAGTTGAGCGGTTGGTTGTAAACCGGTTTTATAGTCAATTTCAGCTTGCCAAGAATCGGGCGGTTTTCCGGTTCAACCGGAAAACCGACGAACCGGAACCGGCCAAAAAATCATTTTTTCCGTTTTGGGTTACATCTAAAACAACTTGCTTTCACTTCTTATGTAGGTAAAAGAAAATTTGGTTACATCTAAAACAACTTGCTTTCACTTCTCATGTGGGTAAAAGAAAATGGGAAGAAAAATACGCGGTTTTAGTTTGATTTCCTTCTTCTGTGGAGTAAGGGTGTTACCGGTGATGGGAATTTTAGTTCATCTTCTTCATCTATTGATACAATTTCCAGCTACATGGTTGGGGCTGCGATACGGCGGCGATCATGGTGGTGGCAGAGGTAACCATGGTCCTTGGGGTATTACCATGTTAACTTGTGAAGAAGAAATGAGTAACGGGTAATTGTTTAAGAAAATATTTTAAGTGGTAAAGAAATGCATTGGAAAAGAAAAATGTGAGTGTAGACAAACTTTATGTCACTATCATTATTAAAGATGGATGGTTGGTACTTGGGAGTTGGGAGATGTCAGCAAAAGTCACGCTCCTTCTTCTCTTATGGAGTAATAAGTAATTTTATTTTAAATTGCAGCCTTAGGGAGTAGTAAAAAGTACACATTATATATTAAAAAAAGAAAACCGGTTAGATCGGCGGTTGAACAGGTCTGACCGGAACCGGACTCTTGAACGATTTAACTTAAAAACCGGTTTTCAAAATATTGGGTTTACACCTACACCGACACATCATATACCAGTATAATATTATACCCCTCGTTGACCTATTGTCTGGAACCTAAAAACCATTTGCGAAATAAATAATTTTATTTTACCGTCAACTCTATTAATTTAAAACAAACTAATATTTTATCTGTCACAATAGTTTATTTAACCTTTTACCTAATTATTTTTAAGTAACTCACATAAATTATTTCCCATTTTATTAAATAACCATTTAAAAAATTAGGAAAATACTATAAAATTTCTAGACCCAAAAAGTGGGTGTTACAAATCTTCCACCCTTGAAAAGATTTCATCCTCGAAATCTGATCACACTCAATTAAACAAGTATAACTTAATTTCATTTTAATACTATTACATCCAGAAACTAGCGATATGCTAAAATCTTTAAACCAATATAACAACTTATATCTTTGAATAACAATAGCAATGGTTATAAAAACCCAATACATACATCAACAATGAATATTTAATTTCAGGTCATAACTAAAAATCAAACTAATATTCACATATTACTTCAACTGTTGAGAAATTTAACTCAATTCAATTTATAATTTCAAACGTCACTTATTACCTAAAACGTCTTGATTACAATTATTTTAAAATTATACAATCTTCATTACTAGTACAATTTTGGAGCAATTACCCATACAATTTTTTTATTCAAAGTTTGACTACTTTAACATTGTTGACTACTTACCACTTTTCTCAAGTTTATCAAAAACAATACCCATCATAATTAAATAATTTTATACCCATACACAAAACTCTTTATTAAATGTTTGACTTTCATAGTCAACACATCATTATATTAACATTTCATATTATATATTTACTTTTAAACATAAACTTCAAATTCAATATACTAATGACTCTCTTACAAAACAAAATTAGTATACCCAGTTATGACCCTATACAAGTCATACACATAGTAGTGATCTATTTGAATATTATATGACCCAATAATGGGTAATCTAACCCCTATTAGTTAAGCACTATATTTTCAACATAATCAACTTTATACTTGTACATTAACACGATCTCCTCAAATAGCAAGTGTTATATACACTTCTACCTTTAAAATCACAACATATCAAAATTTATTAATTGGTTTCTTTCTCATTGAAATAATAGTCAAATAATTTATTACAATTTCATATTCAATTTTCATAATCACATTAAAGTCTTTTGATACTTGGTAACCTTAACAAGTTCATGTGACATAGCATAATATAGCAATGGTGATCAAGCATTGCTAGATTATGTTTTTCACACTTTCATTGTCAGGCTACTTCATATCATAAACCATCAATATGTTTTCTTTCATTTAAGCTCTTATCACGTATTCAATAATAATCACTTTCTTTAATTACTTCTTATTAACAAATAACAATCATCAAAGACACATAACTAAGGAATCATATTAGTCTGGCCACTTCACTTACAACTAATCATAATCCTTATAGTAAAGTAAACAATTCAAACTAATTTAAATCCAAGAAGAATTATCGTAAATTACCTTATTTTCTTCAACCATCGGATATAAAAGGATTTTTGAGAGTACCAATCGTACTCATGTACTACCGTCTGTGTGTCCAAAACAACAACTCAAAACTTGATAAGTGTTAGTACCTATCATACTAATCAATTCTCAATCAATAACTAAGTCCCACACATTAGAATGTTTGACTAACACAAACTAGATTTGGGATTGAACATTTACCAATGTCCAATTCACCCAAACCTATGCTCTGATACCAATTTATAACACCCTAATTTTAAAACACCGGAAACACGCGTCCCAAACATATGTATATCATATGTATATACATATGTACCAAAATGTTTTGTATCTCAAAAGATTACACTTATAGATATATATTTATAAAACTATGTATTTAAGACTGGGTGTTATATAAGTTTGCCAAAACATATCATTTAGTTATCAAAATATCAGAGTAGTCGCAGTAGTAGTAAAACATCCCATCCAACCATCTTTAACCCGTTTCATAATCTATTCATAATCTGCAAAAAGTTAAACTGTGGGGATTAGCTCACAGCTAATTGAATGAAACTGTAACCAACATTTCAACCAGGCAATAACAAATCTTACAAATATTAAACATAATGCACACAACGTCAGGACCGGCGGTTCTTTGATGACACGTAAAAAGTCATGTTTTTACGTACGTTATTTCTCGCATTTTAGACCTAAATTAACCACACCAATAATGCCAAATATTATAATATTCTGTTAACTAAGTCAAAATAGAAGTGATGTTTATAAAACCATTGAAAATGACACAAAAAACGTGAAATAATGAGCATAAACGATTAACGAATCTCTAGTTCACGCGTTTCAACACTTTTTGAGCTACACTTAGAATTATGACCTCTAACTTATGTCATTTTCTTCGTTAGGAAATTACGAACGCGTGGATATAAAGATCGCTCAAAACGGATGCACGATGAAGAAGTTACGCCCGAACGAAGATTCAAAGCAACTGAAGACCGAGATACGGGAGAGCCAAGCCGTATACGGGAAAGACCAACCGTATACGGCCAAGCCTCAGCTGTATACAACCTGGCTAGGGCGTATACGGCATGGTGCCAGCTGTATATGGCCAGTCTTTCCCGTATATGGCCTGGTCCCTCCTGAATACGCCAATCTCACCCATATACTACCAATCTTGCCCGTATCCTATGTTTTGCCCGTACAAGATTGGATTTTGATATGGTTGGGAAATACGGCTGAGATTTTGGAGGTGGGAATACGGTTGAGGAATACGGTTGAGCCAAATCTATAAATACCAACTACTACCTCCTCATTTCAGACACTTCATCAATTATCATTCATTCTTCACACTTCATTTTCATTTTCATTTTTCGTTTTCGTATTTAGCTTTTAGTTTTGGTTTAAGAGATATGGAGCGGAAATTTGATGTTACTCACTGTGAAGATGAATCCAAAGTGTTCTATGCTCTTCAGTGTTTAAAAGACGAAGCCATGGTTTGGTGGGACTCGATTACTGGTCATTTGACTCAATAGCAGAAAGAAGCTATTCGATGGTATGATTTCCATCAAGCTGTTTGTAATCAGTATTGTTCTGACTTTGATATGGCACGCATTAGAAGAGAGTTTGTGAATCTTCAATTAACCGATAAGATGACTATTGATGAGTTAATAACACAGTTTTCGGAGAAACTACGGTTTGTACAGCAGTGGGTTCCCGATGAGAAAACCAGAATCGAACAGTTTGTGGAAACTTTACCTCATAATTACCATACTACAGTGAGGTTAGCTAGTAATCTATCCCAAGCTTTTACTCTTGCATGTTCGGTTGATAGTGACATTATAGGTTTTCGAGAATCTCAAGCTAGAAGTACTTCTTCTTCATTTCCAAGGGCTAGAACAGATTCTTCGGGTAAAGAAAAGTCTAGGTGGCAGGGTCAAAGATTTAGCAGTAAAAGTGGTTCATCCGAAAGTTCTACCTGGTGCAGTTCTTGTCGATCCAAACATACTGGTCCATGTACAATTCAGACGAACAAATGTGTTAAATGTGGTGAATTGGGTCATGAGTTCAAGATTTGTAAGTTTCCGAATTATGCATGTTGGAACTGTAAGAAAGAAGGGCATCATGTTGGGCAGTGTCCTGAGGCAGGAAAACAGGGTTCGGTCTCGGTCGGGAGTTCGTCATCTTCCGGTCAAAAGCGGAAGAATTCTCCGCCAGCGACGAGTAAGGCTTTTCAGATGACAGTCAATGTGGTTGTCCACACAGTTGATGTGATTACTAGTACTTTTCTTATAAACTCTGTACCAGCTCGTGTTTTATTTGATTCTGGAGAAAATTGTTCTTTATATCTATGTGTTTCTGTGATAAGTTGAAACTGATCCCTACTGTGATAACTAAGCCCTTAGAAGTAGAGATTGTTAGTGGCAAGTTAGTTCCTGTTACCACCTCGGTGACTGGAGCTAATATTGTGATAGATGGCCAGACTTTTCCAATTTCGTTTCTATTAATGCCGATTCCAAGTTTTGATGTGATTATTGGCATGGATTGGTTAAGTCAGTTTAAAGCAAGTATAGATTGCGACCGTAAGCTGATTAGAATCTCAATCTCTAAAGAGTCATACGTTGTGGCTCGAGGAGAACGGGATAGTGGGTGTATTCCTATGATTTCCATGATGAAAGCTAGAAAGTCGTTGTCTAAAGGCTGTGAGTCTTATCTGGCTTATGTGGTTAATGCAAAATTAGAAAAGAAATCCATTTCCGATGTTCCGGTTGTCTCTGAATATCCAGAGTTGTTTCCCGATGATTTACCTGGTTTACCACCGGTTAGGGAAGTTGAATATCAGATTGATCTTGTTTCTGGCTCCTCGCCTGTAACCAAAGCTCCCTATAGATTAGCTCCGTCTGAAATGCGTGAAATGATGAATCAGATTTAGGAGTTATTGGATAGAGGTTTTATTAGACCTAGTTCTTCTCCTTGGGGTACACCGGTTTTGTTTGTTAAAAAGAAGGATGGGTCTTTTAGAATGTGCATTGATTATCGAGAATTAAACAAAAGAACAGTAAAGAATAAATATCCTCTGCCTCGAATAGACGATTTGTTTGATCAGTTGCAGGGATCTTCTGTATATTCTAAAATTGATTTGAGGTCGGGTTACCATCAGGTTCATGTTCATGAACAGGATATCCCAAAGACTGCTTTTCGTATGGTCATTATGAATTCCTAGTGATGCCTTTTGGTTTGACTAATGCTCCAGCAGTTTTTATGGATTTGATGAACCGTGTTTGTCGGACTTTTCTCGATAAATTTGTTATTGTGTTTATCGATGATATTCTGGTATATTCTAAATCTGAATCAGAACATGAAATGCATTTGAGAATAGTGTTAGAAACATTGAAAAGAGAACACTTATATGCCAAATTTTCTAAATGCGAGTTCTAGATTCGGGAGGTACAGTTTCTGGGTCATATTATCTGTAATGATGGTGTTAAAGTTGATCCTGCTAAAGTTGAAGCAGTAATGAATTGGAAAACTCCAAAGAACGCTTCTGAAATTAAAAGCTTTCTGGGTTAGGCAGGTTATTACCGAAAGTTTATTAAAGACTTTTCTAAAATTGCTAGCCCATTGACTAAATTAACCCGCAAGAGTGAAAAGTTTGAGTGGAATAATCAACAAGAACATGCCTTTCAGACTCTGAGACAACTGTTATTTCAAGCCCCGGTGTTAGCATTACCGAATGGGTCTGAAGATTTTATTGTATATTGTGATGCATCTTATTCTGGTTTGGGTTGTGTTCTTATGCAAAAAGATAGAGTTATTGCCTATGCTTCTCGTCAATTAAAGCCACATGAAAAGAATTACCCAACCTATGATTTAGAACTGGCAGCTGTTGTGTTTCCTTTGAAAATCTGGAGACACTATTTATATGGTACGAAATGCATCGTTTGTACTGATCATAAAAGTCTTCAGTATGTGTTTTCACAGAAAGAACTGAATATGCGTCAAAGGCGATGGTTAGAACTAATGTAGTTGCAGACGCTTTGAGCAGAAAAGGTATTTCTGACCGAGTTTATTTTCTGCGAGTTGATGTTTCTTCTGACTTGGTGGATCAATATAAAGCTGCACAGTTAGAAGCTTTGTTGAACTATAATCTTAAGTCAGAAATTATGTTGAAAAAAAAAGACTTATTGGTTGACGATTCTAGAGGATTAAAGACTTTTCAGTCTCGTGTATGGATTCCTCTGATTAGTGGTATTCGAAATATGATTTTGACTGAAGCCCATAAGTCACGTTTATCTGTTCATCCAGGCAGTACTCGAATGTATAATGACTTGAAACCGTTGTATTGGTGGCCCACAATGAAAACTGATATTGCAAGGTTTGTTGGTAATTGTCATATATGTGCTCAAGTTAAAGTTGAACATCAAAAGCCATATGGGTCGTTGAAACAATTAGAGATTCCAGAGTGGAAATGGGAACATTTAACCATGGACTTTGTAACCAAACTTCCACGCACATCTTGAGGTAACGACATGATTTGGGTTATCGTTGACCGATTGACTAAAAGTGCTCATTTTCTTGCTGCGAGCGAAACAACGTCTTTGACTAAACTTGCTCAGTTGTATATTAATGAAATTGTCTCTAGACATGGTATTCCATTATCGATTGTATCAGACAGAGATTCTCGTTTTATTTCTCACTTCTGGCAGAGTCTACAACAAGAGTTGGGTACACGTGTAAATCTCAGTACAGCCTATCATCCTCAGACCGATGGTCAGTCTGAACGTACTATTCAGACACTTGAGGATATGTTGAGAGCTTGTATCTTGGAATATGGAGGTTCTTGGGATTCTCACCTTCCATTGGTGGAGTTTGCTTATAATAATTCCTATCACTCCAGTATTGGTATGCCTCCATATGAGAGGCTTTATGGTCGTCGTTGTCGTACACCTACCTGTTGGTTAGAAATTGGTGAAAAGCAATTTGCGGGTCCAGACATTGTTCAAATAACGGCTGAGAAAGTGGCAGTTCGACGAGAGAAGTTAAAAGTTGCACGTGACAGACAGAAGCAATATGCTGATCCACGTAGACGACCAGTGAATTTCTCTGCAGGTGAGTTAGTTTATCTTAAAGTTTCACCGTGGAAAGGCGTTATTAGATTTGGGAAACAAGGTAAATTGGCTCCCCGATACATTGGAACGTTTAGAATCAGTCAAGTTGTCAATGAGCAGTCGGTTATGCTTGATCTTCCTCCAGAACTTGCGTGAATTCATAACACGTTTAATATCTGTTATTTGAGAAAGTGTAATGTCGAGGATCAATCCCAGATACTTCTGTTACAAGATTTGCGGGTGGATCAAAATCAGAAGTTGGTTGAAGAACCTGTTGGAATCCTCGATAAGAAAACTTACCAAACTTAGGAAGAAACAAATTCCTATGGTGTTAGTAAATTGGAAGCATAGTTTAGGTTCTAACCTGACTTGGGAAACCGAAGAGAATATGAAATCCAGATATCCTGGATTGTTTGACTGAGTTTAGATTTCGAGGACGAAATCTCCTGAAGGAGGGGAGATTTGTAACATCCTCCATACCGGCCTGGTAATTTCTATTAAATTTACATATTTAATTGGTGTTAGAAATATTATTTTATTTGTGAAACTTAAGTAAATAAGTCTCAGGATTTATTGTGGATAATAAATTGTTGTTTATTTTATTTATTACAGTCGACGGTAAAATAAAATGATATTTCTCGCAAGAGATTTTTAGGTTCCAGACAATAGATTTGGAACGGGTATAAAATACCCACATATTGAGTCGGATTAAATAAGAAAACCGACCCCTTTATTGGTTACTTTCCTAATTTTCATTTCCTTTCAAGAACAAAATACAAACCCTGATCAAACTCTACTAAATTGAAATCATACATCTAAATCACCAAAGGATTAAGGCTGTGATTGTGTGATTATAAGTTCATCTTCTTCTTGTCATCACTCTCCCTATCAAAATATCCTCCAAAAGATAAGTGACACTTGGATTCTGAGTTTATGAAGACAAAGGTATCGGTGAGTGGATTTAGAACTCACCCTTCAGTTTAGTTGTAGCCGTTTGGTTGCAACAAGTAAACGTAGATTGATTATTAGACTGTTAATCTGTGTTACTGATTATGAATCTACATGGTATGTGAATCTATGTGTATCAGATTATTGAGGTCAACGTGTAGTTGGACTTTTGGTTATTATGTGAATTACACAGGTTTTGATTCATTTGTTGTGTTTGAGACCTGTGTATGAGTTTAATAACCATTAGTTATCGGTCTATTCTATATTGGCCATACAGATTGACGTTAAGTGTTCTTGGAGAATCCCCGGGTATTATGATATCTCCAGAGCCACCGATCCTCATTGAAAAAGAATGTGTTTACGATTATTTGTTGTCAACAGATTGTTATGCTAAGTTGAATTGTGTGTGATAAATTCTTTCACTTAGCTTTGTGCTAATCCCTTACTTTAACTTCCTGCAGGATTTGTTTACTATGTGGGTAGTCAGGAAGTGGATGCTTTGGCAGGGAAAGTTTGACGACTTGTGACTCTGATATGGTTTTGTATAAACCTTGTTTTGTAAAACCAATGTTTACATCAAAATATAGTTTACATTAGCTCAATTTCTAAATTGAGCGATTTACATACATAATTAATTTAGATAAAATATAATAATGCAACTAAATCTCTGAATGTTTTGCATGATGACTCGAGCTAATGATATCCTGAAGGGCAGTACAACCTACTGCTGAGTACCTGTGATACATGCTATAATGGGTCAGCGAAACACTAGTGAGCTCACAGGTTTGTATGTGAAAACATATCGTATGAACCGCAAGATTTAATTGAATTTAAAGTGCAATCAAGCAAATTAAAAGTTATACAGCCATGAGCACATAGTCTGAGCTTAACTTGGGGTGTCGGGTCCACATTTAAGAAATTCCGATCGAGGTGCCTCCTACGAGTGCCTAATCTACAATCGTCTACCCAAATGCTAATACGTCCATTTGACCACTTAGTGCTTGCTAACTCGGACGAGGATTGTCACTCCTATATGATATCATATACTAACATTCACGCTACAGATGTATTACCAAACTATGTTTGTGGAGGACTTTAAATTGATTAGTTGAGAACAACTCATGTAGTATTTGATTTGAATTGTACTTGCGTTCACACGTAAATAAATCGAGCAATGTATCACACCACTGAGTAAAATAGGGGCTATGAGACTCACCTGAGTCTTGAAGTGTTTATCTAAATAAACTTGAGTTGATTTTCCGAGTAGTGATGTCCACAGACTTGTAACCTGAGGGTGTCCACGACACGCGATGGTTATTAATTGATTAGGTATCTTAAAAGACTACCTTTGTTGTTGTTCGTCCAACTGAATGTCCAAATGACTACGATTTGGTTGATTGATTTGAGTTTTGAAAACGTGTACGTCCCGTTGGTGATTGTTTGTAATAATAATTTCTAAAGTTTTATTATTATGAGGTTGAGGTGTTATACTTATAAAGTCTTTACCGACTTTAGGTGACAGAGGTCCGGGGGCAGCGCCCATGGTTAGAGGGGTCCCAGGGGTGGCAACCCCGGGCGGGGTCCAAGGGGCAGAGCTCCTGGCTGGGGTCGAGCTGCCAGGTTAGCTTGGAAAATTTTATTTCTACTATATTGCTTTAGTGAAAAACGCATCTAAAGTCTGAATTTGGGTATCGTAAGTGATAAAATTTCAAGTCTTGACACTTAGTAAAAATCTGTGTTATTAAGGTTCTGATTTGTGTGACACTGGGTGCGACACAGGTTGTTGTGTCGCGGGTGATGGCTGCGACATAGGTCTTTGCGTTGCATTTGCAACATCCGCAATTTAATGCGACATAGGGTGTTGTGTCACTATATGCGACATCCGAAAGTGTTGCGATATAATGGTTTGTGTCGCTAGGTGCGACAAAATCAATTTTTGACGACATAAGGCCTTGTGTTGCAAAGGCTTCAGGCCAGATGCGACACAAAAGGTCTGATCGGATTCAACATGTCAAGAACGTGGTCAAACGATCTCGGTTTGACCCGAAACTTTTACACAAGTCTTAAACAGTTAGTAGAGTTTGTAAAAATTATCGGTTTGTGTCGAGAGTCATTCTAGGTGTCGATTTTATAAAATGGCCAAAACTGACATTTTCCGACAATGTTTTGAAATCAAGTTTTTAACACCTATTTGGACATTACAAAGCTAGATCAACAACATACAAGCAAAATAAACGAAATGCAAGAGTTTTCGAAAGTGTCGGAATTCCTATAAATCGACGCGAGAGAAATCCGAAAAGATGGAATGGTAGAGCTCGATGTCGTGGTCGTTTTTCTCCAAATGAGTCTTGCAATTTGAGGTGATTTAGTGGTGGTTTTTGGTGGTGTTTGGGGCTGATTTAGAGAAAGAGAGAGGAAAGGAAGAGAGAAGGTGGGGAAGATGGTGAAGTTGGAGTGTAAATGTGTGTGTGTTTGTGTGTAAAAGTGAACAAAGGGTGAGGGCTTGATGCCCCCTGATGCGTCCTGAAGCGTCGTATGAAGACGACGTACGGATCGCGATCGGTTTGTTTTAAATTTATATTTGCTGGGGTCTAAGTATGACTTACTAATACTGAACCAAAGGTCTAGTAGATGGTAAGTATAACCTAGAGTCGTTCTTAAAGAGAAACTGAATTTAAACGGAGGTGATCCAATCAATCTTTCTTTTCTAGTAAAGGTTTTAAAAGAGTGCGTTGGGGGTTTTGGTTCAGTTAACTAAGTAAACTAAATAAAGCGAATAAAAGTGTAATAATAAATCAGATAATAAAAGTAGTATTTATTGTGAGTTCGTTAGCTAATAATGTGGGATGTTGACTCTTATGGGGAAACGATTATCTAAATTGGAAATGTTTAGTGGATTCAATACCCAATGGTATAACCAATAAGTTCCCTATTAGTCAATTATCAACTAATATGTCACGAGGAACTAAGGTGTCATGATTCTGATCAGACAGACGATGCTCAACTCTCCACACTCTCCTGTGAGGGAGTCAGTGGCCCGTATTATTGAACGTATTCACTCGTTGGCGAAGGAATAGAGTAGCAGGTCATTACAAATCTGACTGTTCTTAATACCATAAAGATTTCAAATCCATTAAACTATTAACTTAGAATTTATGTTCGGACTTATTAACCAATTCCTATTAATGAAACTTAAGGATGATAAACAGGGGAAAGCATTCAAGGTTCTTGCGTATCTTACTTTTGGTTTCATATTTTAAGGAAAAGATATTAATGTAATCTAGATTCCAAACTTGCCTTTCTCATTACAATTAACAAATCCCTAGGTTTTTGTAAATGGTTATTTAGCCTGTAGCCTACCTACTCTAATCTAATCTAAATTAACTAATCTAATAAAAAACGCTAATTAAAATACTGATGGCTTTTTGCATAAAGTTAAACCCAGACCATGTCGGAAAATACTATGGTGATTCACAGTGTATTTAATCATTTACTGATGTTTCCATTGTGAATTTAATTGCTTCGCCATGTTTACATGATAAGTACATTGTGATCGAAAGTGTACAATACTCATGACAAGTCCACGTAATCACATTGCATTTTATGATGCTTGCATGACGTTACAGTTAAAAACATAGTTTTTACACAGATAACTATTGACCAAGTATCAAGGTTCGCGACTCCTCTTTACAGGGTTACAATCAGGTTTGTTAATCGAAAGGCGAATATAAGTTTTAGGTTTAAAATCATAGGAATAGTCCGTTCATAAAGTTTCCGTTTTATAATGTCGATCCATAATACAACTAGCTTCGGTCGTTATCGACTTCCATACGTATGTACTTTGCTTAAAAGCATTTCCAGCACTATACTGAGTAAACAGTCGAATAGGGGCCGTCATATTATTTCACGACATATTTAAAGTCATCCCACAATTATATATGCTAACTACATCACAACAAATACAATAGTAATCTACTCGCTTATCATGGCACAAACTAATTCTAGCATAATTAAAGCATGCATATTTAATTAAGATAGAATAGGATAGAAAGAACTCGGATTATAATGCGAGAAGGAATAGACTTGAATTAATAAGCGTAACTCCAAGTGTACACCAAAGATTACAAAATGTTCCCTAGCTTTCGTTCTACTTTGAACAAGCTCCTTAACTAGCCTAACACTAATTTTGAAGTAAGAAAATAGAATGAGAAAGTAAAGAGAGAAATATGTCTAATGCATATGGGACATCTACAAATGGAGGCTTAGGGGCTGTATTTATAAGAAAAATATGGCTCACATTAGCACTCATAGGCTCACATTAGCAAAAGTAGCGAAAGGTGGTGCACCAGGTACGAAAAAGTAGCGAAAGGTGGTGCACCAGGTACGAGCAAGGACGAAAAAGCGCAAGAAAGACGGGGGTGGGGGTGGCAGCGCCGCCTGCCTGCTGGTCGACGACGGATGGCTGTTGGCCGGCGGCGTCCGGCTGCCACCCGCCCGGGTCCGTCGTCTTTCGCTGCGTTGCTTAATTGACGCGTATCTTCGTCGTTATGCGTCCGTTTGCGTTGATTCTTTTTGCGTTGGATTCGTAATTCAAAAACGAAGACTTTGATGTTAGGATATCCCAAAAATATATCTCCTATCTCCAGATGTTGTGTACGAATCATTTGGATCTTCCAGCGGGCGTAGAATCTTCATTCTTTATCTATTTTTGTTGATTCTTCTTCTGTTGGATTCGTAATTTGAAAATAAACATCTTGGGTGAGATGGATGTTGATGATTGGCACTTTTGTCTTGAAATCTCGTTTTGATGCCTTGAATCTTCAAACGTGTGTGGAATATTCGTTTTTCATCCGTTTTGCTTGATTTTTATCGTGCAACCTTGTTTTCACCATCTTGGCATAATATCATTGATTTGTATTGGTTTTGAGTTTAAAATGACAAGAATCGTTCTAGAATGAGAGAGATATCGGTAGTAAAAACATGACTTTTTACGCGATATCACCCCCTCACCTTGGCCGGTTTTCATGGGCCCACCATGTGTGGGTGAATCAAATTTTTAATCCCCTGTATTAACGCTCTGTGCGGTGTTCATTTCCCCGGTCGTTTAAACATTTATTTAAATGCGTAACGTTATTTAATTGCGTTTTCGTTTTCGCTTTAAACCTCGATATTTAAAGTGGAAGTATTTTATTTAAAACTCTTTGTTTTGAGTTATAAACTATAACTTTGATTTTTCTCGTTTGTCAGGTGTGTTTTGCGTGTTAACTCGTATCTGTTACGTTTTATTTAAAATGTACATTGTTTTGTATATTATTAATACATAATAATGTAATGTAAATAACTACTATTTAATTGTTAAATAGATTTAAGTTATTTATTGAAAATGTATGAAAATGTATCGAAATCCATCCGATAGGAAAATATACGATTTAAATAAATCGCGCACGTGTATATATATTCTCAAATATATAATGATACACATAATTAGCCTATTACAAAACTAATTACATATATTAATAAAGTGATTAGGCACTAATACAAGTCCTAATTTGACGGGTGTCACAACCGATTGCTTGAAGCTATCTTCACCAACATAGGTTCATCCATTAACGATATGTATAGGAAACCCTGTCGGCCAAACAATGGCAAGCAAGCCTAATCAATGTTGAACTCTGAATAATCACAAATGCCCAATGGCCAAATATCACCTAATGCATAATCGTCATGCCATCATGAAAAATTAACAACAACAGACTAAACAGTCAATAATCAAAACAATCACGTTTACCAGTTGTAACCAAACCTGTTACAACTAAGTTAAACTGAGGATTACAAACTCCACTCACCAAAATTCTCAGTGTCTTAACTCAGTAGTTTAATATCCATACAAGTTAATCAATAAATGAAGGAAAAACTATTCCGTACAACTAAATTACACATATTCAATTATGCAGTTAGTTTTAACTTGATGACTCAATGTGTAAATATAAAAAAGTTAAGAGATTAAAAGTGTAAAATACAAATATTTTTTTGTTTCCTATTAATCAACAACACCAAATTTTAATGTTGTTGACGATATCAATTATTTGCCCTTAAATGAATGGGTAAAATTATTATCCGTCCACTAAAACTATAATCATTAAATTCATTTTTTTACATGTGTATTTTATTATTTATGTTTCCGAACAATAAATTATTTCCGACTCATCATATACCAGTATAATATTATATCCCTCATTGACCTATTATCTGAAACCTAAAAATCATTTGGTAAACAAATATTTTTATTTTACCGTCAACTCTATTAATTTGAAACACCTAATATTTTATCTGTCACAATAATTTATTTAACCTTTTACCTAATTATTTTCAAGTAACTCAAATAAAATTATTTCTCATTTCATTAAATAACCATTTAAAAGCTTAGAAAAATACTATAAAATTTCTAGACCCAAAAAATGGACGTTACATAAAGTAACCGACTTAACTGACCCAATTTAACAAAAACAATTCAACAACCGATGGTTTGGTTACGGATTTTGAAATAACCAACTAATTTGTTTCGATTATGGTTAACGTGAATTAAACGACCCAAATTAACCAAACCGCCATATATATCCATATATGCATATAGAGATATCTGTATATACACATGTATATTTCTGGGTCTAAATTCTATTAGAACAGTAGCACACTAGATCTTAGTTAAATAACAACTTATTTTATATAACCTTTGATGGTTTTAGAGAGAAAAACTTCCATGATGCATATATAGTAGTTACCAAATGAGTTACTGTTATGTAAGCACAAAAACACTGTAGGTGCAAATGCATCCAAAACCCTAGACGTTAATACCAGTTGCACACATGACTATCAACCTTTATATATATAGCAAAAAAAAATCATCGAAAAAAATATTTTATTCTACTGACAAATCACCAATATAATCACAACAGCTGTAATAATGCTGATACTTTATTGAACAATCGTCAATTGACAATTTGTCAGTGATACTAGCATCAGTCGACAAGTGACATTCAGATATCCTCATCAATGTATATCACTAACGTTAATCAACATCAATTAAATTTGTCAGTGATACTAGCATCAGTCGACAAGTGACATTCAGATATCCTCATCAATGTATATCACTAACGTTAATCAACATCAATTAAATTTATTAAAACATTAGCCACCAACATTCAACCTGACTTCGACATAAATATTAGCATCAACTGACAAGTGACATTCAGTTAATACTAACTGTAAATCACTAGCATTCATCTAACATCAATTACTTTTACTAGCACATTACCTACCAACATTCAATCTACAATTATGAACCATAGCATCACTTAAACCACTAATACTAAAATTAAACTAAAGCCAATTCTCTCCTCTTCGGAAGCCTATTTAGTTAATGAAATGCATACTGACCTCAACCTTTAGTCCTTTACTTTCAATAAATCGGCTAAAGCAACCTCTTGTTTGGGTCAATGATATAACGTTATTTGCATTTGAAATCATATGTCTAGCATCTTAGACCATACAGTGTAACAGAAATAGAAAAAGCTTATTTCTAACATGTTAAGGTGAAGACAGAAAAACCTTGTACTGTGTCTAAAAGTAAGGTGACGAATTATGTGAGATTTGCAAGTCGTTGTTTAACTAACAACTTATTTTTTATACAACTTATTTTAACTAACAACTTATTTTGTAATAATAAAAACTTACTTACTAACAACACACAAGAATGGAAATAAGAATAAATTAGTAAACGGTCACATACCACACTTCTATCGAAATTCAGCTCCACCATTGCGAGATCATTCAACAAAAAATGCACATCAAGTCCACCAAACTGCCCCCTACAATAAGACCCTAGTGAGTTGTCTGCAACTATGTGATATATTGCTAAAACCGTAATAAAACTAAAACAATGAGTTCGTGTGTGTACCAAAGCCTGATTCCGTTTAAGTTTTTTGAAGTGCCTCTAGTTTCCGAAATGAGTTAGTAATCACAGCCACCACCACCCCGAAACCCTCACAACCACCGTCAACGACTAACCCCACCACGAAACCACCGCAGCCACCACCACCCTGAAATCCTCACAATAACACCACCGAAAAACCCAAACACCACCGCAGCTCCGTCATCAGTGACGGATTTATAAACCCTAACCACCGGAAAAAGGTAACCAAAGAAAATCCATAACCACCGAAAACCCCTAAGAACGATTAGAAAATGGAATGGTTGGAATTTAGAACGCCGGCGAGGGGACCACTTTTCTCCGATGATGAAGACGAACAAGATCGCAGTCGCTTTCGAAAATCACGCTGGCCACAAGAAGTATTTTAGGGGACCCTGTGATATATGATGAAATACTGCGTGAATTTGATAAAATATTGTTATAATTTCAAGTTTGAAAAATCCTGTGTGAAATTGAGTAAATACGACGACATATATGAATAATACAGCGACATATCTTATTTAAACAAAAACATGCGATATATTATCGTTGACCAACGACATATTGGTTAACTGCATGATATATGTAACACCCCCAAATTTCGGGTTGCGGAAGCGGTCGGGTCGGGTGTTACCAAATCAAATATCACAAGCACAAAGGTAAATAATGAACGACTCTAAATGAGACGTTTGAAAATAGTTATACATTTCCATAATAAAAGTGTATACAAGTTGCGAGTTCTCAAAATAATTTCAATACATAATTTGTAATACAAAAGTTATGCAGAGAAATCCAGTTGTTTGAAAACATGCGACTCGGGCTAGCATATCTTGTAGCAATCCTAATCCTGCTGGGCACCTGAGAACACATGCTAAAACGAGCCAGCTATAAAGTTGGTGAGTTCATAGGATTGTAAGTTAAAACATAAAGTATAAAACCTTATATGTTTTGAAAAGTAGTTCAAAATCTACGATTTTGATATGTATTGTATTGAAGTTGTAACACCAATGTACATACATCCTACAAGGTATCTCATACCTAAATGACCGTGATGTATACCTAAGTACATAAACATTGAGGCATTCTGTGCCTAGATACCTATCAGGTATTAAGTAATCTATCAATGTGAGGCAATACATGCCTAAGGACTATCGGATAATTGTATGACCACGTCATATGATGTTGTGTGATAATTGATGTGCTACTTGGCATAGCGTGTTGCATCCAGCAACATAATTGTAGTCCCACGGACTATGATTGAGTATTTAGTCAAATGCTGAGTTGACGGCCTCGCATGAAAGTCGTCGATCCTTTAATTGTACGGATGACGAGCATAAGCTCGCCCATGCGCATATGTGTGTGGATCACGAACATAAGCTCGCCCATCCATCGAGTGTATCGCTTTACCGCGATATCGTACTTGCGCCCACTGCACTACCGCGGTGTCATTTTGTGCCCACTCTACCGTGGCATCGTTTTGTGCCTATCTGGCATCGACCGAATTGCTCGCAAGCAAAGTATGTAATTGAGCCGGCAGTACTACGACATGCCCTACTTGAGTAATTGAGAGCCGACAGTACTACGACATGTTCAGCTAGTGTAAGTGAGAGCCAACAGTACTACGACATACCCGACTAATTTGATTGTGTTTGTATGCGTGTATGTATACCTATATACATAACTAAATTGTATATGGCACCAAGTGCTCGAGATGAAGTACAAGCATGTATGTATATATATATATATATATATATACATATATATAAGTCGAACTAACAAATACCTCAGATAGGGTATCATGTAGCATATAAAATTGATTTATTGTAGCTAAGTATGTATATACGGTACTTAATTATTTGTTGTGTCGCAATAAGCCTAGGTATGACTTATCATCACCTAGTTGTTTTGGTATTAGTATAAGAAATTCATACTAACGTATATTGCTAATGTATACTCCTAGCCTCAGCCTAGCAAGTATATTGAGATCCTTGGTTGTTGTTTACTTGAGTTCAATTCCAATTTAAAGGTCCTGTAATATATATGAGCAGTTTTAGTTCCTAAGAGGAAGACTAATCCTGTAAAAGTCTAGTTGTTGTCTTGGGTAGGTAGGACTAAACAGTCCTAGTGTGTTTGATAGTATTGTCCCGTGACAATATGGTCCGGGTATAACTGATAACTTAGTCAAGTTATGTAGTGATAATTGTTTGCCAACAATCTAACAGTGTACGGTTATAACCTATCTAGGTTAAGTATTGATATTGTTCCAAAACAATATGATGGGTGTAATTCCTAAGTATTACACATTTCGTATTACAGGGCAGCAATATAGATAAGTGTGAATTATAAAAGTTTATTATTATAATTCGAAAATAGTAGTTGAGCAAGCGTCTCACCCCGAAAACAATAAAACAGTTGAAATAATGGGGCTATGAAACTCACCTGTGAGTTGTCACCGATCCTAAGATACGCGTTTCGTCCGGATGGTAACCTCCTAGTGTCCTAAAGAAGTGAGGTTATAATATAAAAGTTTATTATTATAATTCGAAAACAATAGTTGAGCAAGCATCTCACCCCGAAAACAATAAAACAGTTGAAATAGTGGGGCTATGAAACTCACTTGTGAGTTATCAGCGATCCTAAGATACGCGTGTCGTCCGGATTGTAACCTCCTAGTGTCCTAAACATGTGAGGCTATATAAGTAAGAGATAAATCAATTTGTCTAAGTGAGTTGTGCAAATATTCGTTCGTCGCTCAGGTTTGAAAAGTGTGTACGGGGGTCCGGGGGTAGCGCCCCTGGTAGCGGGGTCCAAGGGGTGGCAACCCCTGGCGGGGTCCAAGGGGCAGAGCCCCTGGTTGGGGTCGAGCTCCGAAATTTTTATTTCTACTATATTGCGTTAGTGAAAACGCTCCGAAATTTCATTTTGGAGTAATATTAGGCGGTAAAACTTGAGTTTCGACACTTAGTGAAAAATGTGTATTTTCTGTTTTAGGTGACACTAGGCAAGTGTCGCTAAGCGACACTTAAGATTGGCATCACTTGGGAAGTGACGCTACAGGCGTCACTTAAGGCGACACTCAAAGGCGTCACTATTTGCGTCACTAAATGCGAAACTTCCATGCGGCACTAAGATGCGTCACTAATATGCGACACTTACATGCGTCACTTAGGCAAGTGACGCTGCGCTGCTGGTCTGTGGGCGACACTTTCGTTTGTTCGACGGGTTTTCACCCAAAAACGCAATCTAGCCCATTTTTAGGCCAAATCTTGTTGTTATAATGTTAATACATGATATATTAAGTGTTTTTAACATGAAATAACAAGGAAAAGTGGGTGATTCCTTACGATTTGAAGATTGAAGGTTTGAGGATGATGATGAACTTGATGGTGATCTTGATGAAGAAGATGAAGATGCAGAAGATGATGATGATGATGATGACGATTTGCTGCTGTATTGATGTTACTCTTGTTGTTGTCGTTGATTATTATTGTTGTTGTTGTTAAAAATTTAGAGAGAGAGATGAGATGGAGAAAAAGAAGAAGATGATGAGAATGAGGTGAATGAGGTGGGGGTTTGGGTTTTTGTTAAAACTCAGATTCCCAATTTGGGGATTGTAGTCTCCAACCATAGTATAAAATACCTGTGTTTTTTTGTACCCGATCGTAATTTAAAATAGTATTTTAAATTCTAAAATTCGTTTATATTAATTTGAGATGTTTTCGAGTTGAAGTATTTTATAAAAATACTATTTTGAAACTAAAATTTAATACAGTTTTCACACGGTTTTAGATTACCACAATGCGTTTTAAATTAAAACGACTTACATTTTTGAATGTTCAATATTTTTCCTCCAATGTATAATGTTTATTGCAACTAATAAAATATTAGTTATGAATCTTTGTCACCGAAGTTCGGACGTTTTATCCAGCGTTCTTTCAAATGTGATTTGTTTGCATACAAAAAATACCATTATTCGATGTTTAAATTTGGCGCGAAAATTGACTTTTTGACCAGGTGTTACATTCTCTCCCTGTTAAGAAAACTTCATCCCGAAATTTCGTGTGAGGTTGTGATCACGTCGGGTCTGGGGAGATGTGTACGTATGAGAGGTTTGTCGAGAAGATAGTATACATACAACGTCTATGTTAGGTTTGAAAGCAGTCAATCCATGACTGTGTCGTGGTTTATCATCGTGGTCACATTAATGGCTATTTTGTTCGTTTGAGTTGTAGTTATATTGCGGTTATAGGGTAACCGCTTACATTGTAGTCCACTCGGGACTAAATAGTTGTCACCAAGTGACCGTTTAGTGAATAGTCCTATCAGGGCTAAGCGATTGGTAAACGTTCAGTTTGTCTAGTCTGCTGAAAGCAAACTTTGAGTTTTACGTTGGTCTAGGTTAACTAGCCTAATGATGCACTCGGCATCAAATCAGTAAAAGCAATATCAAGGAGCGGAAGTACTCGTTTAGTGTAACCCAGAATCGAAGGTTATGTGTTTGAGGAAGGATGTACCTACATTATTGTCGGAGATTTGTTCGGTTCATTCTGAGCCGATCAGGTGGATTTTGCGTATCCTTTTTGGGTAATCCTTCTTGTAATGTCCGGGTTCTTTACATTTGAAGCATATCCTTTGTGAGTCGGGATTCGCAGGAACTCTGCAATCCCATATTTTGTGTCCGTATCGTTGGCATCTTTCACAGGGTAAACCACATGAACCATCATGATGACGTTTACAGCCGTAACAAAATGGTTTATTACCCGCATAGCCTCGTTTTTCCTTAGATTCGGTGGCGTAGGACCTCAAAGGTTCAGGGTGATTTGCTGGGTTATGACTAGTGCTGGAAATTCCATTCCATTTTCCTTGATTGTTTTCGGTTGTAGGTGTTCCGCGTCGAGCCACCTGTGCCATGAGCTTGTGGGCCATGCGAACAGCCTCTTGAATGGTAGCGGGTTTAGAGGCGGTGACCATTCCCTCAAGTTGCATCGGGAGTCCCCCGATGTACCTTTCAATTCGTTGGCTTTCAGGGTTCACAATGGTTGGGCAAAGGAGTGCCAGTTGGTGAAAACGATTAGTGTATGTCATGATATCGTTGTCTTGTACGGTGAGGTGCCAAAGTTCATCCTCGAGTTTGTGTAGTTCCTCATTGGGACAATACTCGTCCTTCATGATTCGTTTCAGTCTCTCCCAAGGAAGTTCATGAGCGATGTCGATTCCTACAGTTCAGGCGTAGAAATTCCACCAGGTAAGAGCATCATCCTGGAGGGTATATGTGGCGTACTTGACCTTGCAGTCGTCGGGGCAGTTGTAAATGTAGAATACAGATTCCATTTTCTCGATCCATCGGATTAATCTGACAGCCCCTTCAGTTCCAGCGAAGTTTAGTGGGTTACAGTTTAGGAATTTCTTATAGGTGCATGGTCTCGCTAGGTTTCGAGTAGCTAGAGCATCAGCCACTCTTTAGTGAAAACGCTCCGAAATTTCATTTCGGAGTAATATTAGGCGGTAAAACTTGAGTTTCGACACTTAGTGAAAATTGTGTATTTTCTGTTTTAGGTGACACTAGGAAAGTGTCGCTATAGGCGACACTTAAGATTGGCGTCACTTGGGAAGTGACGCTACAGGCGTCACTAAGGGGCGTCACTTAAGGCGACACTCAAAGGCGTCACTATTTGCGTCATTAAATGCGACACTTCCATGCGGCACTAAGATGCGTCACTAATATGCGACACTTACATGCGTCACTTAGGCAAGTGACGCTGCGCTGCTGGTCTGTGGGTGACACTTTCATCTGTTCGACGGGTTTTCACCCAAAAACGCAATCTAGCCCAATTTTAGGCGGAATCTTGTTGTTATAATGTTAATACATGATATATTAAGTGTTTTTAACATGAAATAACAAGGAAAAGTGGGTGATTCCTTACGATTTGAAGATTGAAGGTTTGAGGATGATGATGAACTTGATGGTGATCTTGATGAAGAAGATGAAGATGAAGATGATGATGACGATTTGCTGCTGTTTTGATGTTACTCTTGTTGTTGTTGTTGATTATTATTGTTGTTGTTGTTAAAAATTTAGAGAGAGAGATGAGATGGAGAAAAAGAATAAGATGATGAGAATGAGGTGAATGAGGTGGGGGTTTGGGTTTTTGTTAAAACTCAGATCCCCAATTTGGGGATTGTGGTCTCCAACCACCGTATAAATACCCGTGTTTTTTTTTGTACCCGATCGTAATTTAAAATAGTATTTTAAATTCTAAAATTCGTTTATATTAATTTGAGATGTTTTCGAGTTGAAGTATTTTATAAAAATATTATTTTGAAACTAAAATTTAATAGATTGTTTTCGCGCGGTTTTAAATTACCAGAATGCGTTTTAAATTAAAACGACTTACATTTTTGAATGTTTAATATTTTTCCTCCAATGTATAATGTTTATTGCAACTAATAAAATATTAGTTATGAATCTTTGTCACCGAAGTTCAGACGTTTTATCCAGCTTTCTTTCAAATGTGATTTGTTTGCATATAAAAATTACCATTATTCGAAGTTTAAATTTGACGTGAAAATTGACTTTTTGACCAGGTGTTACAATATAGGATACACGTGGTGTCGTTTTATTGGGTATTAATATTCCGTAGGGCCATTGGTACTTTCCTGCGATAATTGTGTCCATTGTTAATGAAAAACACTCTGACACGGACCATGACGTGAAAACGAAAGCGTTGACCGACCATCACATATATTTTCTCTAACTTTTGATGATTATAAGAAGGGTAAATTAGTGATTTAATAAGAAGGGAATGGAGATTATTTGAAGAAGCCACTTTTGAGAGATTCTTGTTTAGGAGATTATTTTTTCAATAATCTCAATATCAATTTGCATGCCAAACAACAATTCTGAAATATATAAAGGATTGAAATTCTTGAAATTAGAACCTCAGGCTCCTGGAACCCCTTAAAATTGGGTTTCCAAATACACCCTAAGTGGACGTATGATCCAATTTTATAACTTACATCCCATTTTAGTTTAATCATCTCATTCTAGCATACTAGATCAGAACCCGTGACAACACGGGCTGCATCCGGAAAATATTACAACAAATTATATCGTAATATGAAATAGCCGATACGAAATATATGATAAAAGAAATATATATGTTTGTGAAAATCACTACATGTTGGTGAATTCTATATTTTAAATATCATATGTGTTCCTATGTCGTTGACAAAGAAGGATATGAAGACGATTTATTTATTGAAGATATATAGTAAATGCTACATATGAATTTCACTAATTTATTTATTTATTACATTTTTTATATGAATCATTCTTGTTCTTTATAATCTTTAGTATAATAAATATGATATATATATACATACATATATATATATATATATATATATATATATATATATATATATATATATATATATATATATATAATACAAACTAATGATTAATGACATATATACTTTGAAGAAGGTTAATATATTTTCAGGACCACTCCATAGTTTTCGGTTTGTGAATTTTACAGACATTTAATGGCTCTCTGAAATTCAATTAAAATATATTATTCAACTTCAAAGTTTTTAATGTATTTAAATAATGCAGATTTGGATGGACGTTTGGAGGATCAAACTTGATATTTTTGTAATCGGAGGTAAAGAAGTGCCATTTTTTTCATTGAACTTCTGAGACCCAGAGTATGACGTTCAAGAAACTCGTTCGCTACTAAATAATTTATATAAACAAAATAAGGGATAAGAATTATGATAATGATTAAAGTTTCCTGATATGCAGATATAACGTATTACCTTATTTATTTTGGAACTTACGCAAAACAATTACTTGAATACTTAAACTCTCATGGTGATGAACAGCAAAGGCGTATTGTTATAGTGCTTTCATTTGTTGAGTTGGTGTTCGTTAGAAGGTTTGAATTAACTCATGTACAAATTTCATACAAATATTGTAACACCCATTCCTCTGGTCTAATAGTATTTTAATATTTTCTGACGGTAAATTATTATTTAATGTGTCGGAAAATAGGTTCGTTGTATTATTTGAAAATAAATGGGTAAAAGAGTCAAATAATTTATCGTGACTGATAAATTATTAAATGTTTTAATTTAATTCAGTTGACGGTAAAATAAAATAGTTTTTCCTCGCAAATGGCTTCTAGGTTCCAGACAATAGATTTAAAAGAAGACAAAACTAGTGTACATATATTCAAATATATGTGTAAAATACGTATGTGAATTCACAGATACTCCGGAAAGGTCGATTGTGTACGAGAGAAAAATCATAAACCCTAATTAAGCTCTAAATCATCAAAATTCTTGAAAAATCAAAGTGTTCTTCCTCTTGTTAATGTCTGACCGAACCAGGAACCAAGCACAGGGACGATTTTTACTTTGTAAAATGAGTTATGAGATTAAATTAAAGCCATGGAACTCTAAATTAAGCTTCAAAAACGTGATTGAATCCTCCTAAACACTTTGTAAGTCTCAATTCCTTGATTTCTATAACCCTAGAAAATGGGTCATTGTGTATTTGATGAAATTAGTTTGATTAATATGAAATTGGAACTTATAATACTTGCAAACTTGTTAGTTAATGTTAGGGGTTAGTGTAGGAAAATGCATCCAACTTATGCATGAAGTCTATTGTATGTACCCAACTTTTTTTTGGTCTATTGTGTGTATCAATCTTTTACTTTGGTCTATTGTGTGTATCCGTTGACTTATTTGATGATGTGTCAACCATATAATTCGCCATGTCAGCTGCCACATCATTGACACATTATCAAAAAAGGGTGCCACGTCAGTCGGATACACACAATAGACCAAAGTAAAAGATTGATACACACAATAGACCAAAAAAAAGTTGAGTACATACAATAGACTTCGTGCATAAGTTGGATGCATTTTCCTGCACTAATCCCTTAATGTTAATATCATGATTATAAGTGAAACCCTAAGCTAGAAATGATATAATTGAAGTATGATTATGAATTAAGTTATGGGTTTAGTTGATTATTCATGAAGTGAATCTTGTGGTTATGTTAGAATTGTTAATTAATAGCTAATTTATGATTTATAACTAAACCTTAACTTAAAATTGAGGAAAATGATGTATGACCATAATTAAAGTTCATGGGTTTAGTTGATTTTGTTAGAATCAAAGCTTTTAAGCTTGTGTTATTAGTGAATAATTGATAATGGTTGATGTATAATGATGATTGTGTTAATTCATATGAATTGAGTAATTTAGAAATTGTTGGTGTAAATCTATTGGATTGATATTATATAGATTTTGAGACAAATGACTAACTTGTGTTATTTTGTTGTATTCTCAGATGTGGAGAAGACTCAGTGACATTAGACTACTGAGTGGACGACTGAGGTATTCAGTGAGTGGATCTATAAACCTCAGTGTGATTTAGTTGTAACAGGTTTGGTTACAACGGGTAAACGTATTATTATTGATTCAGTTGCCATGATTATATGGTTTATTAGTAATACTACTGTTGATAGACTGTTGGTCTAATATGATACATGATGAGTAGGTGGTTATGTGATCACTTGATGTATTGCCTTTGGGCATTGTTGATTCAGAGGCCAGTTGTATTTTGGACTGGGCTTGAGTTTGCTATTGTTTGGATAACACAGGGTCTTAGTACAAGTATTATTGTCGTAGCCTGTGTTGTTTGGGTTATAGCACCAAGTAGTCGGTTAAACCTCTGTATGGGCCTGCAGTTGATTTTAAAGTGTTCTTTGAGAAGATGTTAACTCAAGAACCACCGGTCCTCTTTGATGCCAGTTGTATTTGATAAACAGATGTGTTGAGTGTACATGGTGAGTTGTTGTACACAAAGTTGTTATGCTAAGTTGGGCTGTTGTTTATTGATTTACTCACTTAGCGTTATGCTAATCCCCCACATTAACACTTCTTGCAGGTTATGGATTTATGATCGGGTGGGCAAGAAGTTGGACTGGAAGGAATGTTTGATGACCAGACGTGTACTCTGATATCTAATTTGGTTAAATCAGAAATGTTTTTATGAAATTATATAACACCGAGTTGATAAACTATGGTTTGAAATAGTTTGAAATTTTAACGTTTATATGGACTTCCGCTTCCGATATATTATATTTAAATGAATGAAATATGAGGGGTGTTATAAATATTTACATGAATTTTATAACATGTAACTTGGTGATAAATATTTAGTATTTGTAACTTGTAGGTGCATCGTACTTTATGAGTTCGTCGCGTGCTACTAATAGGTTCACACTCGGCACAAACATATAATTTTACAACTGTGTTTGACATTGGAATAGGGTCGGACCTGTTCCCACAATAATTGTAATAGGAATAATACTATCCTTCTTCCAACAATACATCAAATATTGAAGCCTTTAACACACATTGTGAGACGACATCTGTCGTGCATATGTCAGTCACACTCTTGACTACAGCTTTTTGAGAAAGTTATGAAGATCGTCTGGTAAAATAGAATTATCCTCAAAGACTATAGTCGGTGTCAAACGTAAACCATTAGTATATAATTGTTTGTTGGTTGGCGTATTTTTATTGTCAAACTGTGCAGCCGGATTCTCAAAGTTATTGGGTGGGTTGCACTGTATAAAACACACAATAAACCGTGATACATTAGGTATATCACAAATTTATCAGTAAGATATCCGATGAAAATGGTCCAGTTGGGATGTGATGCTTCACAAGTGGGTCGTGTAAAGTTTATTGTTGAAAGGGTACGTGCATAAAAGTCACTGAAAGTTTATTATTAATGCATAGAACCTTTCTAAGTTATGGTTTAAAAGAAGTGAAATGTGTCTATGCCTTCACATATGTGTAAACATTTTATAGGATTTAAGTATTAGTTAGATTGGTAGGGGTATACTTTGGTACTCGAGAAGTAACACGACTCTGTCAAAGATAATTAGTTGGTGGAACATGATTGAGACTTTGTGTGTGACCTACTTGTCCAAGGGAAAAAGGGGGACTGCTAAAAAGGTGAATGATGCCCTCACACAACACGTTAAAGAGGTTTTTCATTGAGCATGAATGTGTTTCCATAATAATTATCATACCTCTAAAAGGGGAATACATATCCCATTATCGACAACGCAGTTGTAAATACACCAATCATGCTTCCAATTTGACATCCACATCATTATCTCTTCATCACAAGAAGTCTTAACTACGGTAAATTTTTTTTTGTTGAATCTATGATTTATGTCCGTAACTTGAACCTTGAACACAATGTCCCTATTAATAAGGCAACGCAACTCATGCGGAAAACTTGTGGATCAATGGACTAAAATAGAAAACATTGGCTATGTTAGTTATAGTATCGATATTTAGATTGATTTTCACAAAATGTAGTAGTAGTATTATTAAAGTAGTACGTACACTTGCAATCTTTGATCTTAACAAGCCGATATTTTTGTTGATACACTTACAGAGTTGTGTCTCTAACAACATGAATGAAGCAGTCCTACTATTGTAAAGGAAAGAAAACCGAATGACCATGATGAAACTGGATGTACTTATATACTGAGTTGTTAATTGTTTGATTAAGATTTCTTACTTTCAGTAAACATCATAAACACGGCCACAAGTGTCACAATCATATGAACGATGACCATTCAGCTCCTTTGAATCCATATGGACCCTTTTCCCACAACGGTTACAGTAGTAGATGTACCAACCTTGTTCTGACATGACACCGGTTATAGTTGCCTTCAACACACAATGAAGTTTGTGTCACGTATCTCTTGGGTCGTTTTGATAAGAGAGTCTCATAAAAAGTTGTGAGTTGGGGTAACGATGACAGTTTTGGCTATCAAATTTATGGGAATGAAATTCAAAAAGAATGAGATTCAATGGCGTAAATCCCTGTGCTTCCATCGTTGCACATGTTGTTCTCTTTTATTTTGTATACCTGATATATGATAGCAAGCAGATTAGGGTAAAATAAAGATGCCTATATAAGGTGCAGTAGTGAGGAGGGAATTTTTTGGATTTTGAAAAGTTAAAATTCAAACATCGTGCGCGCGCGATTTAGACTAAAGTTTGCTATGGAGGTGAGTTGTTTATTGTATTTTGTATTTTATCCACATGTATTAGAAGCCCATATGTATAATTTTTACGTATCTTTTTATTTAAATTTCAAATTTCAAAATTTGTGGATAATGTAGAAAATTTAAAATTCAAATTTACTTCCTGCAATTTCGCAGCCCAACCAAGTTAGAAGGGGTAATCCTTTAAAAGTAGTAATTAACAACTAAGATATTACGTAAACATTACTGATAATTCGAATCAGCGGTTTATATTTATTTAACTAAATCAATTAACGGTCAGGATTAAGTCAACCTACCCTAAAAACAAATTGTTTACATATTTAGCATCATCTAATAATAATAAAAGGGGAAAAGATTGCTAGTTAGTATTTATTTTAAATCTGCTTCTCTAAAAAATTCTCATGACATAGTACTACAAATTATATGAATTATATTTGAATTTCAATGGCATTAAGCCACATAAAAGTACAAGTTAGGACAAAATGAGATCCCAAAATGCATGATCAATATGTTCTTATTCCGTCCCACACAGTGTGTTACTATTGGACCCTACCAGATAATATCTACCTACACAAGCTGGACTTGGTATTGATCAAGACGTTGAGATTTTATATTTTTTCTGCAAAGTACTATAAAAGGATATATATTTGAAGGGGAAGGATATGACTAAGAAACAATATAAGAACTCTCAAAGATTCTTCTTTATATAGAAGCATTCACCTCCTCAAGTGTCCAACTTCTATCAAATCTGATGGCTATTAGTTTGATAACTGATTGTCAATTTGATACTAACAAAAGTTTTCAAGATCTTTTCTCTATCTTGTTGAGAATTCTCAAAGATTCTTAAGTCTTGTAATACTTTGCGGAGTCGATCTCAAGTTAATTATCCTTCACCAACAAAGTTCTTAATTAAATGAACTTAATTATGACATCAAGAAACCAGAATTACCGAAACTAAAAAAAAAGAAAAAAGAATCCGGTGAATTAAAATGCATCATCGCCTTTTTTGAATAATTTCATAAAAGTTTATATATATTTGTCGCTTACATAAACAATATGATCGACAAAGTTAATGAGAATTTTTTTCCAGTTAATCTTCGTTTCGTCATTTTTAAAACATCGGTTACTTAATATATTTTTAATAGGTAGAAAATTGTATTGTTAAAGTATATATGTGTCACATACACATCATAACTTTGTTTTTGTAGCTACCTTAATGTACGGTCTTCAATAAGTTGTTGTTTCTTTACCGTTTTGATTTGCATGCTTTTGACATATAAATCACATATCGTTTAATAAATCTATTTATGGGTTTTCAAAAACTTTCCGTATCCACCCGAAGTATATCGCCAACCTTACCCTAATTAAGGTCCTAGTCTATGTTGAGCTCGACACTTGATAAGATTACTTAGCCCGGTTTGTTTGAGTTTACATATTTGACATATCTTTTTGTATATATTGGTTTGCACTATTTTAATTAAGATAACATTTAGTGTTATGACATTGCATCACAATGAGAGACTATCATTTAATTACGGAATGACGTCTCTAAAATCCCAGAGACGACTCTCCTTCAAGTAGTTAGAAACTATCACCAATAGACACAATAGGTCCAGATATATTAAAGGGAAAAAAAAAATAGGATTACGCATACATAGTATGATATGGACATATTTTGATCAACTCTTCTTGGTCATCAAAGGTTAGGATCGGCTCTGGGGTTCTAATTCATATTCCATATTAATACTACTAGATTTAAACCCGTCTGTATACAAGGAATTCGTCGAAGAAATCCAATGTATGTTTACAGAACGAGTTTTGTTGAAGAATTATGTATATCCTTGTTTATTTAGATACACGCGTGAAACATATTACGAATTTACGATCACTAACTAAGAAGTTAAATATATACGGACTATATATGATATCTTTTGTAAAGGCTTTTGATAAAATCTTGTGGAATCTGTGTAAGATATGGAGTATGTGATCGATCTACCGATGTTTATTACATAGGTAAATATGTACCTAACACTTTATAGTTACGATATTACATAAACTATAAGAAAAAAACTAATATAATTACCACAATTGTAACTTCTCTTATCTCTTACATAAGTATAATAGCAAATAGTGTATAGTAATAACGTAAATTGTTTAACTGTCAAGATTATAATTTCATGTTAGTCACAAAAACTTTAATTACAATCGACCTATTAGTTTTTAGGGATAAGTATCTGAAAATGTATTCAACTTGTCCTGAATATCTATTGTATGTATCATACTTACGGGAGGTGTATTTAATGCATCCAACTTTCAAAAACGATTTATTGTATGTATTTTGATGATGTGTCGTCCGTTTAAGATGTCACCTGATGTCCTTAGAAGATGACATGTCATCAAAATACATACAATAGACCGTTTTTGAAAGTTGGATACATTAAATACACCCTCCGTAAGTTTGATACATACAATAGACATTAGACAAGTTGAATACATTTTCAAATACTTAACCCTAGTTTTTATCTTATAATATTAAAATCAATTAGTTCTTGTCATATAATATTGGGTTTATTGTTTCGTTATGTATTAAACTTTACATTTTTTTACTATTGTATGCTACGAACTTTAAAAACTTCCATTGTATGTATTGAACTTGTAAATATAGTCTATTGTATGTAGAATTTTCTTTTTGGGTAAGGCCCAAATAGAAAAGTTTCCTTTTTTAACCTCACCCAAAAAGGAAATAATACATACAATATAGACGATATTGTTCACTACATATAATAGAACAAATGAAAGTATGTCTCATGCAATAGTGAAAAGTGTAAAATTTAATACATAACGAAACAATAAATCCTATAATATTTTAGGCTAAACTTTTAATTGTAACAAGTTGAATGTAGTATTTTGGTGTTTATATGTGGTATATACATTTCGTTGATTATTTAATATATTAGGTTCAAATCTCTAGGTCATATACACATTTTGGAGTTTATTTCATATGTAGTATTAATTTAATGTTGTCTAAATGGGATGATTTTTTCTGCACATAACCAATTTGTTATGTTGATACTAAACTACTGACTACTAATAAGTACATGAATATAATTTCTAATCTTTTTATTTGTTATAAAGTCAAGGGCTCATTCATATTTCCAAACTTTATGGTTAATTTAACGGTTGCTAGAATAGTTTTTTATAAAATATAGGGGCTAATATTGCAATGTGGGACAAAATTTGTTGGAGTCATATTGAACATGTTTGTGTTAGTCGAACCAATCTCATTCATAGGCAAAATCACATAATATTTCCCTCCAATATCAATTTTACCCTAGTTATGAAAAGTAATTTTTTGTCTTATTGTAACTAATAAAAAGTTAAGTATTTATTTATTTACTTTAATTTAAACCTACTTATAAATAGTAATTTCTTTGTTTTATTATCATTTTAAAAAGTTGAGTAATTATTTATTTAATTTGATTATTGTTACCTAATATCAAATAACAAACAACTATGAATAGTAAGTTGTTTAAACTTTTGTATAACTAGGTTTGAAAGCTAATATAAAAACTTCTATTTTGAAATAAGTAAAGTAAGTTTAGCTCAAGTGAGAGAGTTACTCATATTTTGTACTTAGACATCAAGGTTCAAATCTTAGGCTCTTCACTCTCTACTACTTTTATACTCATTTTTAGTTGATGTTCATTACCCTTAATATCAGTTGGCATCCTATTATGAATAGTAACTCATTTGTCTTTTTGTGATACATTAATTTGTATATATATTTTGATGCTAAATATATTATAATTACATAATTGTAGTTGATAAACGCCAAAATGTACTATATTGTAGTACTAATTTATCTCGTGTTGATAGATTCCATTTTTTGTGAATAAGATACTTATTTCGTTCATATTTGCAGTTAGGAGTTTAATCGGAGCTTGGATCGAAAAGAAACAGAGATTGAGCTAATCGTGAAGAAAAGAAGCTAAGAGAGTGAAGATAGGTAAGATTGGATTGGAATAGGTGTATATGAAGCTTGAATCGGAAAGAGAACGAAAGATGAGCTGAAAATGAAGAAAAGTATAAAAGCTAAGTTTTCGGCTATGCATTAGTATTTTGGCCATAACTTCCACATACGAACTCCAATTGGGTTGATTCAAGTTAGAGAATTTAGCTAACAGGCTGGGCTACAACTTTCATTTAGACCACTTTTCCATCCAACCGGTGGTTAGATGTTTAAACAGGCGGTTGGATTGAAATTTTGGGCTGCCAAGTACGCGGGCCAGATTAAACCTAAAAACTCATCCAACCAGCGGTTAAAATGAAACACCCTGAAAATCTGAACCATTTTTTTATAACTGAAAGATATATTATAATCGGTCCCGCTATCTGTATTAACATATCTTATATTCTATATAAATTAACCACTGCACTATTGAAACTAAAAATAGAAATTGTTGGAACTGTATTATTACTCGCCGGGTAGCATGAGTATCCGCCGGGTACTCATTCCCAGCCGCCGGGTTGACGGGGTAACCAGCCGGGTACAACGAGTTTTGGTCGAACAGAGCTAAGTCGTGGTTTAAAGGCTATAGAAGCATCTGGATGGGAATTCGGAGCCACCGGCTCAGTTGCTTTACCCGTCGGGTAAGCCCTCTACCCGCCGGGTAGAGGCCCCCAGCCTTCACGTGCAGATCAGATTTCCTTATTACCATTTTAGGAACTTCGACCGAGCATATCTCACAAACGACAAAGAGTTAAACTATAAAATTTTGCAGGCACATTCCTACAACCAAAATAAAGACTTCCCTTTTTGTACTTTTCCAAAATTCACAATAACTTGGGATTTAGACGTTTGACTCAAATTGACACTAAAACGACCATTTAGTGAACCTACTAAATTTCAAACTATGAAAGCTGAGATACTAAGCTTTTGACCACTTATCACTTATACCAAAACAAAGTTGTGGGGCCATTTAGCGCACCCTTAACCTTCATTGAACTCACTTTGGACCATAAGTACATTTAAAAACCCAATTTGACCCTTTTTGACCCATTGGCCCAACATGGCTACTTTGACCCATTTAATAGCTACTCGCAACCTGTAGTTGACTAATGAAATAATTGACTACATGTCAACGTTTCATATATGACCAAAATGGCAAGTATACTATAACTTGCACTTCAAACCACATATTTACATAACATACACCATGGTCTACTACATCACCACACTATTTCTTGTCTTTACGTTCATAATTACAACATGTCAAAACATTATTTGAGCAGGCTTTCAAAGGCTTCAAAATGATAATTTAAAGATAAAGCTTGTGTAACTTACAATAAGCTAGCAACTCCACTCTAGTCTTTATTTGCTTCCTTTCCCTTACCACTTCCGCTTGTACCTATAACATAAATTAAACTAATCAAGCACTTTGCTTAGTGAGTATAGGTATAACTATCCAAAATAAATACTAATCAATTTATGCATTATTACATAAAAAGGAAACATATAATAAACAAGGAAATTTGATTACTTCCCTTTTTCTTGCAATTCTCTACTCACAATTCTAATCACATGTACACATTTCTAATCTTTCATTTAGCTAATCTATTTACATCGTTAGCTAACATAGTTAGCTACTAATCAATACCATAGCTAACCTTGGTTAGCTACACTAATCACAATTTCTTATCTAATCAAGTGAATACAATTCAATCCACTTACTAACAATTTAATTTCAATCCATATACTCACCTTGATTTGTAGCACAACTTGAAATAATATGATCAATTGATGACAACTCTTCTTGTACACCTAACATACATACATACAACACATATTTTAATAATTAATCATCTTTTTAACTACTAATTTATCTACTTACTTCTCCCCCACTTGATGTTTACTAATTTCACCTCAACTAAAATAACTAATTTAATTCTCATGATCATAATCATAGTTTTAATATGAAATCAAGCTACTTTCTTGTTATTACTAATATCTACTAACACTTTATACTTGTGATTCAACTAATTAACATGTTTCATGAAATCTCATAAACCCTAATCACTACCTTTCACATTTAAATCATGAAATTGAGCTTCTAATCATCATTCATAAGCTAAACTAACACTAGTTACTCATTTACAAGCCCTAATTTCAGATTTAATCATACCAATTAACTAAAACTCTTAAAACCCAATTTCTAGGGTTCTTGAAAGGAAGAAAACAACTTACAATGATTAAAGGAAGTTAGAGGAAGATGATTTTGATGATTGAAGTTTGAATTGAAACATGAACACTTATTTCTTGCTTTGGTTTTGGGTTTTCCTGCGATTTCTATCTTTCACGAAGTGAGTTCTGGACCATTCTTCATAACACTGGAATAAGACACATATTTGTGTCAAATTTTCTTTAATTTTCTATACTACACAGTCTGGAATTGAACAACCATTTACGTTTTCTATTATAACTTATTATTAAGGGATCTATAATTAAAAATATGTATATATTTTTGTACACTAAAATAATACCTTTAAAACTGGGGTGTTACATAAATTTTTTTACCATCGGTTGGATTGAGTCGACAGAATAGGTTAAAATACACATATTCCTTATTTTAACCTAACTTTTCATCAACTCAAACCAGCTGACTAAAGCAAGTTTCAGAGGCTTTTTGATGACGATTTGGAGGCACAAGAAGGATAGGATTGATGCTAATTGATCCTACTTCGCGTGGTTCACGATTCAGTTTGCGTATTATCTTCCGATTTCAATTTAAACATGTGTATGCGTTTTGTTTTGAGATATGAATCTGATTTCTGTAAAATTGAATCATGAATTAGACTTATTGTATATTGTTTAGTTGAATAACCTTGGATTATGATGGTTTGAAGGTTATAATTGTGTTTTGGATTAATTGTCTGATTGAAGATTGTTACGTTATCCGTGAATCCTTGTTTATTGGTGATTATTAGTTGCAACTTAACGTGGTCAATAGGATTATTGAGATTGAGTTTCTTTGATGTTATTGATTATTGATGATTATGAATCTAGGTTTATAGTCATTGCTAAATAGATTGAGTTTGATAGGTTAAGAGCATAGTAACTAGTTAATCTAAATTGCATGAGCTAATAAGTGATTATTAGTAGGTATTGTTGAGTCATACCGTGAGGATTAATCGTAACAAGTCGTGAACACTTAATGCACAATCTAGGGAAAAGCACGCAATAGAGCAACATTCTTGCAACGTCGGATCGATGTTTAATGTGGGACCCTAGGTTGTAGATATTAGTTAACCAGAACCGGAGACTAATTTACATTTAACTTGGACTCTTAGATTAGTAACTAAGTTAATATAAAAGAAATCACAATCAGACAATCAAAACACAAGAACCGGATAATATGAATTTGAACGGAAGAACCTAAGCAATTACATGTTTATCTCCAATTGTTTATCTTTTACTCATTACTTTGTTTTATGTTATTTGGTTTAGTTATTTTGTTCATATTGGAAGTTCGTACGGAACTAAAATGTACCCCTTATCTTACTGCTTTATTAGTGTAGTTAATAATCCCAATTTAATTGAATAACATCGTTCCTGTGTTCGACCTAGACTTACCATAACTATATTATTCCGATCGGGTATTCTTGCCTGGTTGTGTGATAGTATTAATAAGGTATTTTTAATTATAAATTTAAAACATGACGCTTTCTGTGACACCCGTCGAATTAGGACTTGTAATTAGTACCTAATCAAGTGTAATACATGTAATTAGTTTTGTGTTAGGCTAATTAATGTATCAATATATATATTGTTGAATATATATACAAGTATGCGATTTGATTAAATCGTACAAGTTTCAAATCAAATGCAATTCGGTTCAATTAATACGGACGTTGGTGAACAATTTTAGTAGATAATATGACATTATTTAATAACTCTATTTTATCCAAAATATTATTTACATAATATTTCAACTCAAATTCGTATCGTACAAACAGCATTTACGCTATTAAAATAATAAATGCGCAAACAATCGAAACAAAAATAAGTTATATTTTATAACCAAGTAAAAGTATTTGATGAAATACTTCAACAAAAACATTAATAGATATTTGTATTTTAAAATAATTATTTAAACGACTAAACAATCGGGGAACGAAGATCACACGGAGCGCAAACGCGGGGTTTAAAAATTTGGGAGATTTTCCCCCCTAATTCCCCCCCCCCCCCAAATCTGCCCCTTTCCCCCCTCCCCTCCTCATTTCTCACTTTCTTTCTCTCTCCTTCTTCTTTTTCTCTCTTTTTCTCTCAAAATTACTCACCACCACCACCTCTTATCACCACCAAACTCACTCGAATCACTTCACTTGTTTGGGAGAAAACGTTCGCCTCAACACGATCTACATTTCCATCTTTCCGGATTTCTCCGACGTTAAGTTTGTAAGTTTCTGACAAAACCCGAAACACTCTGATTTCCATTATTTTTACTTGTTTATGGGTTATTTAAGCTTATAATGTCCAAATATGGGTTGGGTAAAAATTTCAAGTCAAACGAAAACCGAAAAACACCTTTTCGGCTCATTTTCCGGCCAACAGCTCGTTATGTCGCAGAGGCTCCAGGCCACTTGCAACACAATGCCTTATGTCGCCAAATCATGGCCTATGTCGCATATAGAGACACAAGCCTCTATGTCGCAATACCTTAAGATGTCGCAGATAGCGACACAAAACACTATGTCGCAAAACTTATTCCCGTCGCACATAGCGACACAACACCTTATGTCACATTAAATTGCGGATGTCGCACTTAGCGACACAAACTCTTATGTCGCAGTCATGATCTGCGACACAGCAGACTATGTCGCACTTAGCGACACAAAGCTGTATGTTGCACACTGTGTCGCATGAAACAGAACCAAGAAAACACAGATTTTACTAAGTGTTGAGACCTAAAATTTTATCACTTGATTTCACCTAAATTCAAGTTCAGGTGCATTTTCACCAAAGCAAAATAGTAGAAATAAAAAATTTTCGAGCTGACTTGACATCTCGACCCCAACCAAGGGCCAGCCCCTTGGACTCCGCTAACCAGGGGCGCTGCCCCTGGACCCCCGTCACCTAAAGTTTATAAATACTTTTTAAGTATAACACCTTTCGAAAATCAAAATATTAATGTGGGATTATTATTACAAAAAATCACCAACGGGCCGTACACATTTTCAAAACTCAAGTTAATCAACCAAATCGTAGTCATTTGGACATTCTAGTTGGACGAACAACTAAAAAGGTAGTCTTTTAAGATATCTAATCAATTAATAACCATCACGTGTCGTGGACACCCTCAGGTTACAAGTCTTCGGACATCGATTCACGGCTAATCAATCAAGTTTATTAAGTTAAACTTCTCAAGGCTCAGGTGAGTCTCATAGCCCCTATTTTACTGTTTTACTCAGGGGTGTGATATCATTGCTCGTTTTATTTTAACTATATGAACGCAAGTTTGAAAACAAATAATTACTACATGAGTTATCTCACTAATCTTTTAAAGCCCTCCTCAGCATAGTTTGGTAATACGTTGTAGCATGAATATTAGTATATGGTACCATATAGGATTGACCTTCCTCGTCCGGGTTAGCATGCACTAACTGGGTAAATGGATGTACTAATATTTGTTCAGACAAGTGAAGATTAGGCACTCGTGGGAGGCACCTCGATCAGGATTCCTTAAATGTGGACCTGACACCTTGAGTTAAGCTCAGACTATATGCTCATGGTTGTAAAACTTTTATTTTGTTTAATTGAAATTTAAATTCAATTAAATCTTGCGGTTCATACAATATGTGTTGACATACAAACCTGTGAGCTCACCAGCATTTCGCTGACCCATTTTAGCATGTATTACAGGTACTCAGCAGTAGGTTGGACTGCATTCAGGAATCATTAGCTCGTGTCAGCATGCAAACATTCAGAGATTTAGCTGCATTATTATATTTTGTACAAATTAATTATGTATGTAAATCTCTCAATTCCAAACTGAGCTAATGTAAACTATATTTTGATGTAAACTTTGATTTTATCAATACAAGTTGTAAAATGACGCATATAGAGTCGTTCATTATATCTTTGTGCTGTGATTATTGATTAGTCGTGCCTCGACCCGATTCGCTTCCGCAACCCGAATTTGGGGGTGCGACAGATTGGTATCAGAGCCTAAGGTTATAGTGAACTAGGTTGCATTTAGTGGGCCTAGACTATGACCATTAGGCAGTATTCCTTATTAAGTATGATTAGGTTCAGTGACTATATGGTATTGGTTTAATATAACATAGCCTGATCAACTATGTGTAATTAAAAGAATATGATGTGAGATCTGAAAGGAGTCATGACTGAACAGGATACACTAGTTGACTCTGACCTCGAGAGAACCTGGACTCAAACATATATGTGTTAGACACTTTAGGCTATTATGTGATATAAATATATATATACATAGATAGGCCTCTCTCACGCCCAATATCTTAGACTATATTATATATGTATTATATATATAGAGGCCTCATTCTTTCTAACGCTTTGTCTCAGAATGGCAAACACACCACCCAATTCATCATGCTTTCATCCGTATGGATCACGAAACCCAAGGGTGGCTAGGAGGAACACCAGGTTGCCTCGAGCTGACCCATACCCCACTCACTTCACTTTGTCGGACTTAGCCACTAGGCTGCACCGAAACGAACAACGACTTGATACTATGGATATTGAACTCCAAGAAACCAACGAAAACTGGAGACTCACATCACTCAAACGTATCAATCAAGTCTCCGAAGATTACGAAAATACCGTCAACCGCATGGACACCCTTGACAACCGTCTAGGTGAAACCATCAAAACTATGGAGGTTGTCCACAACCAAGTGATTGGCAACCGAAATGAAATTTCCATCCTACAATCAAGGTTGAACCAGTGCGAGACACGTCTAAGGGAAACCGAGGATGCCCTCCGAATGGTTAGCAGACTTGCAGAATCTGTAGACCATCTCACCGCACTACTGCCACAACTTAATCTACGTCAGGATTAGCTTAGGCTAAATCTGTACTTTATCATGCTTTCGTAGGACCTATGTAATTCGACCGGATGTAACAATTCCTGACATCTTTTAATAAATATCTAATCCTGTAACTTTTGGAATACGTAACTCGAAATTTGTCTATAATCGTTTAACATCGTAATATCAATAGGCAATTTCTCTCGACTATCTTACATTGTTAATTTTCACTGTGTGATGTTGTATATTACCACTATAATATATGTACATCTATCGAATTATCATTCTGGTACAACTTCTCATGTACCTCTTGTTTCTTTCTTGAAGAATCATGCCGCCAAAGAAGAAAAGTTATAGTGATGCTGAAATTGCTGCCATCGTTTCCCGAGCTGTGGTCGAAGCCCTGGCTACTCAGGATTCACCACAAAACTCTAGGAGGAGTAACGATACTCCGGAAATTACTCCTGTCATCAAGCCTTATTCTTACAAGGATTTTCTCAGCTGCAAACCGCTAAATTTCAAGGGCATGGAAGGTGTCATCGGTCTAATCAGGTAGATCGAAGGGATCGAATCTGTCTTCGGTTTGTGCAACTGCACGGAAGATAGCAAGGTCAAATTCGCTGCTTACACCTTTCAAGAAGGTGCACTCATATGGTGGAATACTCATGCCAGTTCTGTGGGCATTGATGTAGCAAACCAACTCCCCTGGGCAGACCTGAAGAAAATGCTAAGGGACGAATATTGCCCCACCGAGGAACTCCACCGATTGGAGGAAGAATTCTGGCATTTAACTGTTCAAGGAAATGATATCACTGGTTACACCACCAAATTCCAGCAACTCGCCCTTCTATGTCCAGGTTTGGTAGACACGGACGAAAAACGCATCAAGAAATACATCTGCGGCCTCCCAGTGAACATCCAGGGAAATGTCGCCTCATCCAAGCCAACCACCATCCAAAGTGCTATCCGGCTTGCACATGAACTCATGGCGATGATTGTGTAACACCCGCCAAATTAGGATTAGTGATTAGTACCTAATCAATTGTTAATACATGTAATTAGTCCTTAGATTAGGATGATTAATGTATCTTAATATATATTGTTGAATATATACCAATATGCGATTTAATTCAATCGTACACATCTCTAAATCGAATGGACTTCGATTCAATTAAAAACGGACGTTGGTGATCAAGTTTATTAAATAATATAAAACTATTTAATAACAATATCATACCCAAAATATTATTTTGATAATATTTCAATTACATTTCGTATCGTATAATAAACGTCTACGCGACTTAAACATTTAACACGCAAACAAACGAAACAAGTATAAGTTATATTTTTATAACTTAAATTCTAAAGGATTCGGTTAAATACTTCAACTAAAATGTTGAATAATTAATCGTATTTTAAAACTTATAATTGAACGCGTATAAAATTATTTAAACGTTTAAACGACCGGAGAAACAAACATCGCACGAAACGCGAATACATGGGAGTAAGAAGTGGAGACCCACACCCGGTGGGCCCCCACCGAACCAGCCAAAAATGGAGGGAAAACCCTCCTCCCTTTCTCATTTTCACCATCCACTTTCTCTCTCTCTCCATCTTTTCTCTCTTCCTTCTCTCTAAACAACATCACCACCATCACCTAAAATCAAATAAAAACACCATTAAACATCATCATCTCGCTTAGCTCCTTTGAAGAAAAACGACCACGACATCACGATCCACGTTTCCATCTTTCCGAATTCTCCGCGCGCCGATTCGTAAGTTTCCGACAAAACTTGAAACCTCTCGATTTTTAAGTACTATCGACTTGTAAGTTTCCGAATTCTCCGGCCACCGGGACCTGATCAGACGCTGATGTCGCATCTGTCCCAACGACATTGCGACATCAGCCTCAATGTCGCACAAACCCATCACAATGTCGCAGGCGCGACATCAGTTTCAATGTTGCCTTAAATGGCTGACGTCGCACATAGCGACACAGACCCTTACGTCGCAAGAATCAACAACGTCGCATATAGCGACATCGGACTCAACGTTGCATTAAATTGCGAATGTCTCACTTAGCGACGCCATGATCAATTTCACAGTCACGGCCTGCGACACTACGCCTAATGTCGCACCTAATGTCGCAGATAACAGAACCAAGAAAACACAGATTTTACTAAGTGTCGAGACCTAAAATTTTATTACTTGATTTCACCCAAATTCAAGTCCAGGTGCGTTTTTCACCAAAACACAGATTTTGCTCTACCCCTTGGACCCCGCCAGGGGCTGCCGCCCCTTGGACCCCGCTACCAGGGGCGCTGCTCCTGGACCCCCTGATATCGCGTAAAAAGTCACGTTTTTACTACCGATATCTCTCTCATTCTGGAACGATTCTTGGCACTTTAACTCAAAAACACCACAAATCAATAGTATTATGCCAAGATGGTCAAAACAAGGCAGCACGATAAAAATCAAGCAAAACGGATGAAAAACGTAGATTCCACGCACGTTTGAAGATTCCAGACACCGGAACGAGGTTTCAAGACAAAAGAGCCCATTACCAACATCTATTTGACCCAAGATTTTCGTTTTCAAATTACGAATCCAACAGAAGAAGAATCAACTAAAACGGATGAAGAACGAAGATTCTACGCACTCCGGAAGATCTAAACGATTCGTACGACACATCTAAAGTTCAGAGACATATTTTTGGGATTTCTTTTCATCAAAAGCTTCGTTTTTGAATTACGAATCCAACGCAAAAAGAATCAACGCAAACGGACGCGTAACAAAGAAAACACGCACGAATCGAGAAACGCAGCAACCGGCAGCGGACTAGTGCCACTGGCAGCCAGCCGCCGCCGCCAGCCAGTCAGCCGCCAGCTGCTGGCATCCAGCCGCCACCGGATGCCCGCCACCCGCACGGATTGCGCTTTTTCGTCCTTTTTCGTACCCGGTGCTAGACCTTTTCCTACTTTTCGTACCTGGTGCCACTACCTTTTTCGCCTTTTGTACCTGGTGCTACTACCTTTTCCACCTTTTGCTAATGTGTGCTTCCTTTGGCTAAAATGCAGCAAAACTCCTCTATAAATAGGAGGCATGGGTTCATTTGAAATACACACCACACACCTTGGAAGAAACACTTACACCTACACACACTTTCTTCTAGCTTTTCTTTCTTTGTTTGATTTAAATTAGTATTAGGCTAGTAGCAAGGAATGTGTTTGTAATCCTGGGTGAGGAACGCAATTGTAATTGTTGGTGTACGCTTGGAGCAACCCTTATTGTGAGTCCCTAATCACTATTATGTTAGTGATTATGAATCGTTAATAGTGAGTTAATTGTAGAAGGGGGGGGGGGGTTGAATCCAATTAAAAACTTTTCTGTTTTAATGTGTTAATTTATTTAGCAAGTTTTTAACCATATTTAAGTGACAAAAATATGAACACAAATATATAAGTATGATAAGCAGTTCAGTTGCTGATGCAATACTAGCTAAAAGATAAATTCTTTTATTGATAAAATTTATCTATTGTTGATTGCGGAATAGATTAGCCAAAGCTAATCTAAATCAAATAATACAGCTCTTACAAAAGGAGATGAGCAGTAGTTGACAAACACGCTAACTTGCTCACTCGCTGAGATGGACTAATAGTGGACAAACACGCTACTAGTTCACTCGCTGGTGTTGTTCGTATCTTAGACAAACTAGTCACTGACAAACAAGCAACAATACGAATAATCGACACCAAATGGAGTACAATATACTACGCTATTTATAGACGCTGAAATCCTTAATTTCCAGATCTGGAAGGACACGTGTCGCTGCTTGATTGGTGAGGTAGTTGAGATGTGATACATCATGGTCCGACATTCTGTCTTGGGAAATGTCACCTTTTACCTTAAAGCCAATCACTTGCTGCCACGTTATTTTCTATGTTGGACCAAGTTACGAGAAACACACGTGGCGCCGTAATAGTGTATAATATGTCAACTCCTTATTAATGCAATATTTAATGCTGCAGTCACTGAAGTAGTAGAAGTTCTCCTTACTCGCTGCGAGCTAACGTGCTCTTGAAAAGTAACTTGAGCTACAGTACTAGAGTGACTTCTTTTATTCAGCAGAAGGAATAACTTAAAAAGACTTGGAGACTCTCGCTGATAGATGAGTATCAGCGACACACAAAGTTGAGTCTTTTATCTTCATAGGTTCTTCATCTACTGGTTGAAGAGATAGGATCAGAGACTAAAGCTTCTGCAACAGCAGCTTCAACTACGATCATTTCCAAGAAGCCTTTCAGAGAGAGTATCAGTGACTTCACATCAGCGACTAATGAGTTGAGATCAGCGACCAATGACTCAACAATCTCCCCCTGAATGATTGTGATTGAAGCTATGTGAAAATTCTTGAGTGACATTTGTTGCAGAGAGGTTTCAGTTGTCTTGATAGTTGTTTGGTCGTTCAGAGACTTATACTTGTAGTCTTTTCCAACAAGGAGATATCAAAAAAGAGTATTATATATATATATATAAAGATTTACAAATGCTATCTATTACAGGTAGTCTATACTATTTATCTCTCCACTTTTCCTCCTCTTTAACAGTTCTAAGTTCATCTTCAAGCTCATATTTTTCTTGAGAGGGCAGGTATCTGACTTTTCTTGCCAAGGCTTCATCGAGAATAGCTTTTCTGATCTTTGAATTCTTTGGAAGTATGCTTGCTGACCTGATTAGGTGAACAAGTTGATTCTGATCAACCTTCTCAAGCTCAGCTTCTCTTTGAAACCTTAGGGCACCATTTAAGTCCTTGTATACCAGACCTTTCTCCCCTTCAGTGACCTCAAGTCCTTCAAGCTTTGGCACACCAACAGGGATAGACAGATTTAGCTTTGAAGTACTAGGGATTCGATAGATGCTGCTGGTGTCTGACCTATACCTTAGGCTTGGTGTCTGAACACTTTCTTCACCATGTGTGACAATATCTTCTGGTCTGAGAAGTTTCAGTGACACCATTTTCTGAAATAGCCTATCAATCTCTTTTAGGACATCAGCCTTAGCTGCACTTGTAGAGTGGCCGATAGCAAGTCTAATCTCATTCCATTCCTCTCTGTGCAGCTTACATACTTGATCAAGTAGCATGGCTTGAGTCTCTGAACCTCTTTGAATGAGTATCTGAGGTTGAGATTGATTTTTAGACTTCTTTAGCTTTACCTTGGTAATAGGTGCAGGATTTGATCTCCATGTCATACGGGCAGCAAACCTTTTTCTATCTATCTCATCCCACTTTCTATCCACTGATGTTTTGACAGCTCCCCCTTTCTTTTTAGAGCTCTTGCTAGCTGATATTTTCAAATTCTGTTGCTCTAGCTCACTCTCTTCAATTTCAGCGAGTACCCTGGCAATTACAGCATCAGACTCTTCTTGATCTTGCTTAAGTTTAAGCAGTCTGGCCCTTTCATTTGCATCTTTAGAGCTTAATTCCAGCAGGTAAGCTCGATCAGCATCAGATTGCTCTTTCAGCAACCTTTTTCTTTCTTGTTCTTCTCTTAACTCAGCCTCAAAATTTATTTTCAAAATCAATTCCTGCTCATCAGGCAAAGGGATACCTGAGGTTGAGTCAGAGGAAAGGCATGCTGTAGGGGAAGTGCCTGAAGTAGTAGTGTAGGAGAGAGTTTCTGTGGAGATTGGTATAATAGTTGCTGGGGTTGGTGTAGTTGTGGTGATTGTTTGGGTGAGGATAGGTGTAGTTGTTGTTGGTGAGGGTAAGACTTGGGTAGGTGGTGTAGATGAAGGTACAGTTACCTTAGATATGACAGTATGTGATTGAGGGTCACTGACCTGTTGTTTCTTAGATGGAGGTGTTGATGCAGAAGAAGTGTCACTGGTCCTTTTCCTTTTAATGACAGATGATATGGTTTGCTGATCCTCCATATTGACATCATCTTCATCTTCACTTTCTGAACCCTGACCATTTCCATGACCACCTCCCTGACCATTATCATCATTGTTGTCATCATCATCATCAGCATCATGCATGATGGTATCATCTTCCTCATCATCAGATACACCATCTATCACCTCCCTGATCATCCACTCCCAGCGAGCCAATTCATAGCTCACTGAGGTACCCTCAACCCTGGCATTCTCATCCTCAGCCCATTGCCTTACCAGCCCATTATAGTTCCTGAGCTCTTCAGCACTGAACTCAGGAAAGCATTCAGCGACATCCACTGTATGCATAGCTACATCCATATCTACCCAATACAGTTCAGCAACTGCAAGGGTTTCCAACTCTGGTTGTTCAGCAATAGGTCGAAGTGCATAAGTGGTGAGCACTATCTCCTTATGAGCTTTGTTTGTAAGCGGATCAGTCATAGCAGGAGGCATCTCAGGATCAGAGACAATGTACTCCATCAGTAGCTGATCTGATGTGGAGTGGGTAGAGGTGTTTGGTGGAGTAGTTGTGGGAGGTATAGTGGGAGTAGGTGTAGAATGGGCTACATGGTCAGTGGGTGTGGTCTGACCAGCAGCAGTGATTTGAATGTTGTCACTGGAGAAGGAGGTAGGTGAGAGTTCTCTGATAGGAGAGTTAGAGGTGGGTGGAGGAATAGGTTGGGTATCATTTGAGTTGTCCATTGGCATGATTTCCTCATCATTAGCTTGTGATTTAGCTGATGGTTCATTGGAAATAGAAGTAGCGACCTGTATCTCACCATGGGTCGGTGGTGAGATATTGACAGCCGGTGCAGTGATAGATGAGAGATGGCCCGGGTGTGTAGCCAGTGGTGTGACATCAGCAATGATTGTGTTATCACCCACTGATGTCACGAGCCCTTTGTCTAAAATGTCAACCTTTCGGGAGGATGACAAGTGGCTGGGTTGACTCGATCTGAGGGTGTGGGATGCACCCGAATCACTGCTAACAGTGGTTTGATCCACTGCAGCTGTCTGTAGGTTTCCCTTTGTAGAATCACTGGACTTTCGGGAGCCCAGCGAAGCAGGTAAGGTGGAGGGTTTAGCAGTGGTGCCCTCAGCAACTGAACGTACAGTCGCTGATTCACCCCTGGCATCCGTAGGTGTCTTCTTTGTGCTATGTCCCTGAACCTTTAATGTCAGGGATCCTAATTTGGATTTTTTCTTGGGAGCAGTTGGTGGTTTCTTGATTGGTAGTTGACCAACAGTAGTCACTGGGGGTGTGGTCAGTAACGTGGTCGATGGGGGGGCAGCAACTGACATTTGTACAGAAGTTGGTAAAACCCCGGATGTTTCATAAAGGTTGGTAAAACCACAGTTGCTTGTTTTGCAAAAATTTGAGATCCTACCAGAGTGGGCTCAAATCCCTGAAATGGTATCCTATCATAGGCATCAAACTGATCTCTAAAGATCAGTGAGAGGAACCTTGGATAGGGTACGTATTTTGCCCTGGTAGGCTCAGCGACTTTGGTGATCAGCTCGTTAAAGATCACACTCGCATAATCAACTCTTAGAGAGTTGATCAGTGACCAGCTAATCTGGGCTTCCAGGGAGCTGAATTCATCATAGCTCCCGGATTTTGTACCCAATGATTGAATAAAATTTGTAAAAATTGCATTCCAAACACCATCCATCTTAGTTTTGTGGACCGTAGAGTACTTACGGTTGCCACTGCCATCGACTGAGTATTTACACTTAATCTCAGTAAGATTAACTAAGCCTTGCTTGGCTTCGTCGCTCTCTGGCAGCGACTCGTAAGACTCTGCGATTGGCAGTTGTAAAATGGACCGGATGGTGCTGGCAGTGATGATAATGGGTTAGGTACCATTGTCGATAAAACCCTTAAGTTGTGAAACACCATCGACAACTTGGTGAGTGCAGGTAAACCAGAACTCACTAAGCCATTCTGGGTTCATTTCCCGAGGAGACAAGGTAAGAGCAGGGAGGATAAAGTGATTTTGCAAAAAGTTTATCGCCTCCGCATACTCTGGTTTAGCACAAGTTACATTTCCCAAATAATTAGATTTGGGAACTGTAACGACCAGTGTCTCACTGACCGAAGAGGCTCGAAGAGCTTGAATCTCTGGGGTTAGTGTGTAACTGTTGTTGAAAAATTTTGAACGTGCCATTAAAAAGAAATGAAAGAAGAAGATTTAGAATTTAGGGTGTTTGCAGAAAGAAAATGAAGAAGATGAAGTTTTGAAAATAAGAAAGCGTAAAAGTGAAATTGAAAATGACTCACTGCTTATATATGGTTGCTGAGGTTCAAAACATGTGGTCAAAAAGCGTATGTACGTGGTCAAAAAGTGGTGGTTGATGGTAGGGGAGTAGGGTGATGATGGTGGTGAGTGGTAGCATTAAATGGTGATGGGAGTGGTACGCCGGAAAGGTATACGAGGTGTCAGAAAAAGTGTACCTTTTCGAAGTACCATGAGATATTTAATAAAGCATTTATTAGGAATATAAATCGTTAACTATTAAATACAAAATGTATTAAATGTAAAGGAATATATGTCGAAATAAATGCCATATTAAATAAGGAGAATCTTCGCTGATACATTAATTTTATAATTTAATTGCCAATTAAATTATTAAACTAAGATATCAGAGAGATGAAAATAAGTTATATCTTAAAATAAAATAAATATTATGTCTCATATTTGATTTCGCTAATCAAATTACAACTTAGAATACTAATCTAATCAGCTAGCCAAATTGTGAAGCACAAACCAAATTCTATTTATGTGATATAAAGAATTTTCATGTGTATTTACAAAGTATATAATTTATTGATTATAACTATGCTAATTCATTGCTCTTGCTGATTATATCAGTGAGAATAATAGGCCAGCGAGTTAGAGCTACAAACCATATATTCTAAATACCTTTTATTAAACTATCAGGTTTAATCATTTAAGTTCAACATCCCCAACTCGCTGATGAGAAAAGTGAATCTTTTCTCATCTAAAGGTTTTGTAAATATGTCAGCGAGTTGGTAATCAGTTGGAATGAAATGCAATTCAATGTCACCTTTCATGACGTGGTCCCTGATGAAGTGTTATCTGACATCAATGTGCTTTGTCCTTGAGTGCATCACAGGATTATTTGCTATGGCAATAGCACTTTGACTGTCACAATAAATTGGAACATTGCCAAAGTCAAAACCACAGTCAGCGAGCTGATTCCTCATCCACAGAATTTGAGCAGTGCAAGCTCCAGCAGCGACATATTCAGCCTCAGCAGTAGAAGTTGAGACTGAATTTTGTTTCTTGCTTGACCAGCTTACAAGTTTTTCTCCAAGAAACTGACAGCTACCAGAGGTACTCTTTCTGTCCATCTTGCATCCAGCATGATCAGAATCTGAATATCCTTTCAGTGAGAAATCTGAACCAGATGGGTACCAGAGACCAAGATTTGGTGTACCCTTCAGATATCTGAATATTCTTTTGACAGCGAGCAAATGAGATTCCTTTGGATCAGCTTGATACCTAGCACATAGACATGTAGCAAACATAATGTCTGGTCTACTAGCAGTTAAATACAGCAGTGACCCGATCATTCCTCTGTAAGCAGTGATGTTTACAGATTTACCATCAGGGTCAGCATGTAATTTTACTGCAGATGACATTGGTGTAGCAAGGGATGAGCAGTTGGTGAATTCAAATTTCTTTAATAAATCTTTAACATACTTTCCTTGATTTATGAAAATACCAGTCTTGGTTTGCTTTATTTGCAGACCAAGAAAAAATGTTAGTTCACCCATCATGCTCATTTCATAACTTTTAGTCATGAGATCAGAGAATTCCTTGCACAAGTCATTGTTAGTAGACCCAAATATAATATCATCAACATAAATTTTGACCAATATGACATCTCTCTTATCCTTTTTGATAAATAAGGTGCTGTCAATTTTGCCTCTGACATACCCACATTTAGTTAAGAAAGTAGAGAGAGTGTCATACCAAGCTCTAGGAGCTTGTTTTAGTCCATATAAAGCTTTTTCCAGCTTATAAACATAACCTAGATGCTTGGGATCAGTGAATCCGGGTGGTTGCTTAACATACACTTCTTCCTGCAGCTTTCCATTCAAGAAGGCACTTTTTACATCCATTTGGTATACCTTGAATTTCTTGTGAGCTGCATATGCTAAGAACAACCTGATTGCTTCAAGTCTAGCAACTGGTGCAAAGGTTTCATCGTAGTCAATTCCTTCTTGTTGACAGTAACCTTGTGCAACCAGTCTGGCCTTATTCCTTATCACAACACCATCAGCATCCATCTTGTTCCTGAACACCCATCTAGTGCCAATCACAGATTTCCCAGTTACTTGAGGTACTAACTTCCAGACTTTATTTCTTTCAAACTGAGATAGCTCATCTTGCATGGCAGCTATCCAGTGATGATCAGTGAGTGCCTCATCAATCTTTTTGGGCTCAATCAGTGACACAAAGCTTACAAACAAACAAAAGTTAGCAGTTGCTGATCTGGTCTGGACCTTGGATTGTGGATCACCAATAATCAATTGGTTATTAATATGTTTAGTTCATCTAGTCATTCGCTGAGGTTCAGCAGTGACTTGATTACCCAGAGATGATCCATCAGACACATCAGCATTTGAAGCATGATTAATGTTTAAGCTTCGATTTAGACAGTGAGTGTTATCATTTTGATGCAGATGATGAGATGATGATGATGGGATATCATCAAGCAAAGATGAAGTTCCTGAATCATTCTTAGGTAAAGTAGAGCCAGAAATGCCTTCAGGGACATCTTCTTCCCTTTCAGAATCTGATGTATGAATCTCATGCTTGTCATCACTGATAAAAATAAGATTTTCATAGTCTTTTGGATCAGTGAGTGATTTATCATAAGATTCATCAAAAGTAACATCCATTGATTCTTCAATACATTCCCTTCTTTTATTATAAACTCTGAAAGCTTTTGAAATGATTGAATAACCAACGAATATACCTTCATCAGCTTTGGGATCAAACTTCTCTAAGTGATCTCTTTTGTTTAAGACAAAACAAGTGCTGCCAAAAATATGAAGAAAACTTATGTCAGGTTTTCTCCCCCTTAGCACCTCATAGGCTGTCTTATCATGTCTTTTGACAATCAGAGACCTATTCTGAGTGTAGCAGGCAGTATTGACTGCTTCAGCCCAGAAATGGGTCTTAAGACTAGCATCTATGAGCATTGACCTTGCTGATTCAATCAAGGTACTATTTCTCCTCTCAGCAATACCATTTTGTTGAGGTGTTCTTGGTGCAGAGAAGTTTTGAGAAATACCTTTTGAATCACAAAAACTTTCGAGGTCAATATTTCTAAATTCAGTGCCATTATCACTTCTTAAATGTTTAACTGAACAATCATTTAAGTTTTCCATCTTTTTGATAAAGGATATGATTTCATGTGTTGCATCACTTTTGGCTTTGAGAAAGAATACCCAGGTGTATCTGGAGTATTCATCCACAATTACCAAGCAATACCTTTTACCACCAAGACTGGGAGAACTCACTGGACCAAACAGATCCATATGCATAAGTTGAAAACATTCTGTCACTGAAGATGTTTGTTTGCTTTTTAATGAAGAGCTGTGATGCTTTCCCTTCTCACATGCTGAACATAGCTTGTCTTTGTCATAAGCTAGCTTTGGAAGACCATTTACTAAGTCATTCTTGCTGAGCTTGCTGATGGCCTTGAAGTTCAGATGAGAGAGACGCTTATGCCATAACCATTTTTCTTCTGAAACGGTTCTGGAATAAAAGCATGTTCCTGATTGTGCTGAGTCCATATTGACTACATATGTATTGCCTTTTCTTTGAGCAGCCAGGACAGCGCTTCCATTCTTGTTGTAAACAACTCCAGCTTCATGATCAAACAACACTTTATTTTTGGCATCACAGAACTGACTAATGCTTAATAAATTATGCTTCAGTCCTTCAACATATGCCACCTTCTTAAACATAACATTACCATTGGTCAAGACCTCATACCCTCTGGTCTTACCAATGTTGTTATCACCAAACACTGCATCAGGACCTCTTTCATCCTGGTAGTCACTGAGCAAGGACTTACATCCGGTCATATGTCTGGAACAACCACTATCCAGATACCAAATTGTCTCTTTGAGAATGCCCTGCATCACACACAAACAATTAGTTCAATTGATGAACCCATCCTGAGATGGGTTCATGGTGGTCAGCCTTTGGTTCAGGCTTCCACATGCTTGCATCAATAGTATCTGAATGCTCACTGATTATTTATGATTTTGAAGATGATGTAGCTGAACATTCAGATAGCACATGCTTACATACTAATGATGATTGACTGAGTGAAACTTGTGATGATGAACAATCTGATGACACATGCTGTCTACTTCCACATTTGTAACATTTTTTATTTGTGGACTTAGATTTCTTTGACTTATTGTTCACACTGGATGAAGACTTAGAAGTTCTCAGATTTACTACCTCATTTTGCTTCTTTGACTTCAAGTCACTGATGATAAGATCATCAGTGACTGGAGTGTCAGAAGTGAAGTCCCTGATAGATTCTTGATCATCAGCGATAGTTTTGATAAGAGCTGTGCAAGTTGTTGATTCATAAATTTCTAGTTTCTTTAGTTCATCAATACTTGCAGCAATATCATAACTATTAGTAACCTGTGAACTTCTCACAAAGTAATTTGGTTTAGGCTCACTGAAAATTGACATTGGTTCAAAGACAAACTCTGAGAATGTTTCATCAGGATTGAATATTTGATCAACTTTGGTTGCATCAGCGAGAGCAGCAGCAGTTTCATAATCACCTCCCAGAATAGCCTTAACTTGTTTTTGGATTTGATTACTTACGCACTGATTCACTTTTAATGCAGATCTACACCATGACCTCATCACTTCATTGAGTTGTGAAAATTTAGTTTCAAACTTTACTTTTTCTTGAATGCATTTTTGATTTGCATGTATTTTTGCATCAAGATCAAGTGTAAGATTTTTTATTTTTAACAAATTTTCTTCTTGAAGTTGAAGTTTAGATGTTAAGTCACTGATCATACATTCTTGTCTTTTTTGAATGTCATGAGAATTTGATAAGTCAACTATCAAAGTCTCAAAGATTAAATCTTTTTCAGTCGCTGATGCAGACTTAAAACAATGTACCTTGTAGAGAGTTTCTGGATCCCACCCAGATGCTGAACATTTCTGAGCTACTTCTTTGATGTCTTCATGGAAAGCAGCATCATCAGCCATCAGGCAGTAATCCTTGTCTAAACAGATCATTACTTCTTCCTCATCAGATGATGAAGTTGAGTCAGAGTCGCTGACAGATCCTTCTTCAGCAATAAACCCTTTATTCTTTTTCTTTAACTTGGACATTTCCTTCAGCTTCTTGTACTTTGTTTTGTACTTGTTGTACTTGTCATTTCTGAAGCTGGGTTTTTGATCAGCGAAAGAGTTGACAGCTTTGGACCGGCATTCAGCTGCAAAATGGCCAGGCTTGCCACATTTGTAGCACTCACCTTTTGGTTTAGAATCATCATTTGATGATGTAGCAGCAGATCTGTTGAATCTGCTGTTCTTTCTGAAGTTTGCAACCATCATGGCCATGTCTCTTTCCAACTTCTCTAGTCCTTCATCATAGCTTGCTTCTGACTGGTTTTCAGCGACACTACCTTCTTCTTCTGCAATCAGTGACTTTGAGCTCAGCTTGGTAAACTTTTCTTTCTGCTTTTGATCAACTTCATCAAGCTCAGCTACAAGGGCATTTGAAATCTTATGTCCTCCTAGTGCAGCACGAATGTGCTCACTTTGATCAGCTAGCTTCTCAGATTGTTCCCAATTTAGTAAAATTCCATAAACTTGAGTTAGATTGAGAAAATTATAATCATTTCTTTGTCTTATGCATGTTGCAATGGTTCCCCAAGTTTTCCTAGATAGTAACTCTAGAAACTTTTCAACAATGAATCTCTGGTCCTTTCCTATATTAGCCTTTTCCATTTTATTAATTAAAGCTTGATATCTAGTGTAGGTAGATGCCAGTGACTCATTGGGTTCCATAGCAAACAACTCATATTGACGAGTTAGATTTACTTCTCTACAGCGAATTATGTCAGGAGTTCCAATATAGATGTTTCTAAGGGTATCCCACATATGTTTCGCTGTTGTGCACAATCTAATAGACTCAAACACTTCATCAGGAAGTGCCATGCTTATGTAAATTTTAGCTTGTTTGTCTAGCCTTACCATACGCTTATCCTCATCTGACCATTGTTCCTCCCTTTTAGGCATAACCATTTCAGGTATAGCAGGAGTGGTTGCAGTAGCTGCAACTGCAGGAACAATAGTAGTTGGGGTGTATGGACCATCAATAATAATTGTACAAAGGCGATCATCGACAAGATCTAAGAACATCATCATCCTAGACATCCAGGTTTCAATTCGAGATGGATCAAAAGCTGGTGGTTTAGTAGTGGAGCCATTTCCCTTCTGGTACTCAGAATCAACACAACTGTATTTAACCGATTCCATTGCAGATCTGATTTAATTATATTTAAACCAACTCCGCTCTGATACCAATTATGAGTCCCTAATCACTATTATGTTAGTGATTATGAATCGTTAACAGTGAGTTAATTGTAGAAGGGGGGGTTGAATACAATTAAAAACTTTTCTGTTTTAATGTGTTAATTTATTTAGCAAGTTTTTAACCGTATTTAAGTGACAGCAATATGAACACAAATATATAAGTATGATAAGCAGTTCAGTTGCTGATGCAATACTAGCTGAAAGATAAATTCGTTTATTGATAAAATTTATCTATTGTTGATTGCGGAATAGATTAGCCAAAGCTAATCTAAATCAAACAATACAACTCTTACAAAAGGAGATGAGCAGTAGTGGACAAACACGCTAACTTGCTCACTCGCTGAGATGGACTAATAGTGGACAAACACGCTACTAGTTCACTCGTTGGTGTTGTTCGTATCTTAGACAAACTAGTCACTGACAAACAAGCAACAATACGAATAATCGACACCAAATGGAGTACAATATACTACGCTATTTATAGACGCTGAAATCCTTAATTTCCGGATCTGGAAGGACACGTGTCGCTGCTTGATTGGTGAGGTAGTTGAGATGTGATACATCATGGTCCAACATTCTGTCTTGGGAAATGTCACCTTTTACCTTGAAGCCAATCACTTGTTGCCATGTTATTTTCTATGTTGGACCAAGTCACGAGAAACACACGTGGCGCCGTAATAGTGTATAATATGTCAACTCCTTATTGATGCAACATTTAATGCTGCAGTCACTGAAGTAGTAGAAGTTCTCCTTACTCGCTGCGAGCTAACGTGCTCTTGAAAAGTAACTTGAGCTACAATACTAGAGTGACTTCTTTTATTCAGCAGAAGGAATAACTTAAAAAGACTTGGAGACTCTCACTGATAGATGAGTATCAGCGACACACAAAGTTGAGTCTTTTATCTTCATAGGTTCTTCATCTACTGGTTGAAGAGATAGGATCAGAGACTAAAACTTCTGCAACAGCAGCTTCAACTACGATCATTTCCAAGAAGCCTTTCAGAGAGAGTATCAGTGACTTCACATCAGCGACTAATGAGTTGAGATCAGCGACCAGTGACTCAACACTTATTAATTCAAGTCTACTCCTTCTCGCATATTAATCTCGGTTACTTCTATCCTTATCTATCTTGATTAAATATGTATACTTTAATTATGCTAGAGATAGTTTATGCCATGATTAGCGAGTAGATTACTATTGTATTTGTTGTGATGTAGTTAGTATATATAATTGTGGGATGACTTTAAATATGTCGTGAAATAATATAACGGCCCCTATTCGACTGTTACTTGGTATAGTGCTGGAAATGCTTTTAAGCAAAGTACATACGTATGGAAGCCGATAACGACCAAAGGTAGTTGTATTATGGATCGACATTATAAAACGGAAACTTTATGAACGGACTTATCTTATGATTTTAAACCTACATCTTACATTCGCCTTTCGATTGACAAACGTGATTATAACCTTGGAAAGAGGAGTCGCGAACCTAACTACTTGGTCAATAGTTATCTGTGTAAAACTATGGTTTCAATTGTAACATTATGCGAGCATCATAAAATGCAATGTGATTACGTGGAAGTGCCATGAGTATTGTACACTTAGAATCACAATGTACTTGTCATGTAAACATCGTGAAGCAATTGAATCCACAATGGAAACATCGGTAAACGATTAAATACATTGGGGACTACCATAGCATTTTCTGACATGGTCTGGGTTTAACTCTATGCAAAAAGCCGTCAGCATTTTAATTATTGCTTTAATTAGATTAGATTAGGTAGGCTATAGGCTAAATAACCATTTACGAAAACCTAGGGATTTGTTAATTGTATTGAGAAAGGCAAGTTTCAAAATCCAATTTAAATCGATACTTTTCCTAGACCTATGAAATATAAAGTAAGGTACGCAATAAACCTCAACACTTTCCTTTGCTTACCACGCTTAAAATTCATTAATAGGAATTGATCAACTAAGTCCGAACATATTTGCTAAGTTAATAGTTTGCTAAATATATAGTCCTTATGGTATTAAGAACGGTTAGACTTGTTGTAGACTTGCTACTCTATTCCTTCGCCCACGAGCAAAATATGCTCAATAATAAGGGCCACTGACTCCCTTGTAGGAGAGTGTGGAGAGTTGAGCATTGTCTGTCTGATCAGAATCATGACACCGTGGTTCCTCGTGACATATTAGTTGATAACCGACTAATAGGGAATTTATCGGTTATACCATAAACTACCAAGTCTAGTGAACACACCAAATTTAGTAAACGTTTCCCCTATAAGTCATCGTCCCACATTATAAGCTAACGAACTCACAAGATATACTCCTTTTATTATCTGATTTACAATTATCTTTTATTTGCTTTAATTAGTTTAATTATTAACTGAACCAAAAAACCCCCAACGCACTCTTTTAATCTTTACTAGAAAAGAAAGATTGATTGGATTCCCTCTGTTTCAATTCAGTTTCTCTTTAAGAACGACTCTAGGTCATACTTACCATCTACTAGCCTTTTGGTTCAGTATCAGTAAGTCACACTTAGACCCCAGCAAATACAAATTTAAAACACCCACGATCGCGGTCCGAGCTCCGTCTTCACACAGACGCTTCGGTGCGCAACAAGTTTTTGGCGCCGTTGCCGGGGAGACTAACTGTCCGATACAGAGGCCCAACCAATCCCAACTCTAGTAAACCCTTAGGATAAAACCTTCTAAAAAAAAATTTCTTAATTTTATACTTTCCTTATTTCTAGTTTTTATCTATTTACTGTTTCTCCTTAGTGTATGACCTGTTCCCCTAGATCTGCACCATTGTTTAATTTTCCTGATCCAGAACTTATAATACGTACCATTCGACGAGAAAAGAAGCAATCCGCGCTTGAACAAGCAATGGCTGAACGCATCACTCTCGCTGACAACAGTAAACCCTCTATCGAAGGAAGAGGAGGACCAATTCTCTACCCTGAAACCCCTGGTCAATCTTTCAAGCTCAAACACCACATCATCCAACTAATCCAAAACCACTGTCAATTTCATGGATTGCCAAGTGATGATCCCAACTCTCACCTCGACAAGTTCATATCTCTTTCAAATTCCTACAAACAAAACGGAATTAGCCAAGACACGATCCGCTTGTATCTTTTCCCTTATTCGCTCACTCATCATGCGCAAACATGGTTTGAAGGTTTAGAGACCGGCTCTATCCCTTCATGGACGGTAATGGCAACAAAGTTTCTAACCAAGTACTTTCCGCCTTCTAAACAAACCAAACTTCGAAATGACATCATGAATTTCCGACAAGTTTTTGATGAATCATTATACACCGCATGGGAACGATTTAAAGGAGCCTTGAAGAAGTGCCCCAATTACCGTCTCGACAAATCCGCACAATTGTGTACCTTCTACAATGGTTTAGACCCCAACCATCGAACCACCCTCGATGCTGCTGCACAAGGAAGCTTCATGGCAAAGACCGACGAAGAAGGATGGAACCTGATAGAGAACATGACTATAAATCACCATGATTGGAACTCTGGAGATCACTCTACATCTTCTGCACCTATCGCTGCATCAAATCCAGTTCCAGTTGAAGCACTTAAAGTATTAACAGAGAAAATGGACTCACTTGTCAAACAAGTTGGAGAACTTAAGAAACAACAGCACCAAGTACACCAAGTGCAAGTCTGTCAACATTGCACCAATCCGCAACCATCTGGTGAATACCAAGTGGAGTACGAAGAAGCAGACGGCACAGTCTACTATGCTCAGTTTCCCGCTCGACCACATAATTTTCCACCCGGTTTCAACCAAAACAACAACCAACCTAGAGGACCTCCATTTCCACAAAGAACTAACCAACCATACCAACCCCGATACCCACCTAGATACCCACCTTACCCACAACAATCACAACCCTCTTATAACCAACCCCTCGCACTTCCTGCACCCACTTCCGATACAAGCCAAACCATTGAACAACCTGTAAAGACAAATGCCCCAGCTTCAAGTTCAGATGACGCCTTCACCCAATTCATGCAAGGTCAACACCTACTCAACCAAAAGACGTCCGCTAGACAAGATCAAGCAGACCTCTTCATGAGAAACCAGTTGGCCGTGCTGAAGAATTTGGAAGCCCAAATTGGACAATTGGCACAACGTCTTGATAACAGACCCAGAGGAAGTTTGCCTAGCAACACGGTTCATAACCCACATGTTGAGGAAGCAAAGCAACTCACTACCGCAAATGAGGCAGCCACTCCACCTCCTGCTGCTGTACCCATAAAAGAAGAACCAAAGATCAAGATACCAGCTGTGGAAACCACTCCGACCATGAACAAAGAGGTCAGGATCCCTTATCCCGCTAGACTTAAAGCCCAACCTAAGAAATTATCATCCTTTAAGCTCTACGGAAAATTTCTCGATACCATGTCTAGAGTTCCCGGTCGAAATAAATAAATGAGGAAATTGCTATCCACTAAGGATAAACTGCCCGAAGTAAACAACATTCCCCTTAGTTCTGAAACATCAGCCCTACTTAAGAATAGCCTTCCAGAAAAACTAGGAGATACTGGTAGATTCACACTCCCTTGTTCTATTTACCAATCCGGAGACATCAGCGCCTTAGCCGACCTAGGAGCCAGCATTAACCTTATGCCCTACTCCCTGTTCAAAAGGCTAGAACTTGAAAATTTGAAACCCACTAAGATGACTGTCCAGCTAGCTGACCAATCTGTTAGATACCCAAAAGGAATAGCTGAGAACTTCTTAGTTCATGTTAACAAATTCTTCTTTCCGACTGATTTCATGGTAATGGATATCCACGAGGACATAAACATCCCGATTATCCTTGGAAGACCATTTATGAACACAGCCAGAGCAGTGATTGATGTGTATAACCATACGATTGTTCTACGAGCGCATGGTGAAAGCATCACTTACAAGATCGACCAACCGGACTATACACCAGAGCAAGAAGAATGGCACGCTATATCAACAAGCAGAATATGCTCCGATGACGAATCAGACCCCGAAGAAGAACGATGCTTCACTCGCCCAACAACCTTGATCTACGATACTGAGACAGACCGAGACGAGGACGAGGAGTATCAGGAAGCTGAGGAAGAAGAAGAATCTGAGGAGGACGAATCAGAACCTGAGGAAGAAGAGGAAGAACCCACAGAGGAAGATGAAAGAACGGAAGAAATGGAAGAAGAACCTGAGGAAGAGGAAGAAATGGAGGAAGATGAATACCAAACTGATTCACCACAGATGGCTGAAGTCAAGAGGATACAAGACTGCAAAGACTACACTTCATCGGAAGAATCCTTTGATTACGGAGCCATCCACCAAGAGCTTAGATCCACTCATCTCAAAAGAATGGGAAACATTCTCGAATCTTATCTCGATCCATCAAAACCCTTCACCAGAACCCGACTCCGAGACATAGACACTTTCGAAGAAGAACTCCGAATATCACAGCACCCTGACTTGTATGCTAAACTCCTAGAGAGAATTTCTGCAAATAAGGCAAGACAACCAGGAAGCTTTGTTGAGGAAAACCTTCAAAACACCATCACGGAAGTCAGAACCGTCAAGGTCGACAGCACCCAACCTTTCAACAACGCACCCTCAGATGAAGAGTTCCACCAATTCCCAGATTCACGAGACGAAGATTCCGACTACCAGAGTGTCAAATTTAACGGCGATTTTGTTGACGTCACTATCGATGAATGCTCTATTCCAAAAACTCCTCTTGCTCCACCAAATTCACCCGTCATCACAATTGAGAGATTAGAGATTCCCCTCATCGACACTCACGAGGAAATGATTGATCTGATTGATGAAAACGACGATGTACGCATCATTGTGGAGGCTATCAAAGAGTCAACCAATGAATACAACACCGCTCAGGGACACCTGATAAGGCAGATTGAACAAGAATACGATTCATATCTCGCCAACTATGGAGAACCAGTACCCCAGACTTTGCTCAGACATATCCAAGAATTCTCCGATTCCCTTCAAGAACAAGTCACCAGAGAAGCTCAACAGCCAGAAAGACCAGACTACCCAATGGGAGAAATCGAGTTCTGCAACAACCAAAGGCAAATATACCAAAAAGTATATTGTGCCTTGGTCGGATCAGCCTTTCCCTACTCATCAAGTCAAAAGGCTACACTAGCATCAATGAGGACCCATCTTGAGAGAGCTACTGGAAATCCACAGAACTATGCTGACATAAGAATGGTGGGAGATCTTAGAACCCTTCTAGACCTCATCGAAACTGGAGAACATCTTACAACTCCAGAAAATTTCAGGATCGTCATTCACTCCACCATTGGTCATCACGTCGAACTAATAGTGGATGAGCTAAATCAGGCAGCATTTGAAGAAAACACTCGTGACATTCCAGCACGAAATTGGAACATGTCACCAGTCAACTTAGCATCCTATGTAATAGATCGACTGTGTGGAATGTACGAGGAAGAAGACATAGAAATTAACGCTTACCGCAATGGATACTGCGAAATATTCAGCAAGTTAATCTATGTCTTCACAGACTCAGATTTTCCATTCGACCGTGAGCAACATCAACTCATCAGACAAGTATGCCAAGCAACCCGATCTTTTGGAGGAGACCCTTTAGCTGAAAACTTTCAAGAAGTAAAAACTCAGTTCATGGCTTTGATCACCTCAATAGGAAGAAACCACCCCCAGCGTGAGATTGTTCGAACTCACACCTGCACTCGAATTGACCCTAATGGACCAGTCACAAGGGCAGTTCGATACATAAGCTATGGGATGGCAATCCTCGACAGACTAGCCACTGACCACTTCAAGAGCTTCAGGATGGAATCCACCACTCCACCAACTCTCATTGCCGACATGATAGAGCAATTCCTGCGATACTTTCCCCCATGCTACAGCTTACCTAGGAACCACAGTGATCACTCTAGCACCACGGACACATCCAGCATCATCTGAAGAAGAAAGCACTAAGTCGAGCTCTCGACTTTAAAAGAGCGCTTCTCGGGAGGCAACCCGTGTTTTTACATTTATGCAATTTTACTTTCCAAGAAGTGATGAAATCTCCGACTATCTTTCACACTAGGATCATACAAAGCATGCTCCAGCCTGCAAGGAAGCATCAAGACTAGAAGAAAAGTATATCCGACGTGTTCACACCTACGAGACCAATCACAAGAAGACTTGATCAAGACTGCAACAAGGAAGACGAAATCCGGCACATGCACCAAAGGAACACTGCAACCACCGGGGAGTACTTCTATACCGTCTTTTTCATTCATTTTAAATATACCATATCCAATATGCTTATCACTAAGTGTGGGATTCAAACCCAACACACACTAAAAGAACGCTAAGTGTGGGATTTTACCCAGTTAAAAAGCTTAGTATAACATCGAGGACGATGTTTCTTTAAGTGTGGGATAGTAGTAGTTGCACTACTGTAAAATGGATAATGGTATACGCTTGATTCTAAAATCGTTGCTCTTTATTAGACCATCCTTCTCCAAAAAGTAAAAAAAAATTTCAATAATATGTTGAAAATGAAACATTTTAGACAAAGAATGATTTACTTTGGGAAAAAGGATAATTAAAATACAAACTCTTTTGAAAAATCAGTTTTGTAATCCCATAAAGAGCATCGCATGACTAGGCACACAACAACCCAACTTTCGATTCGTGAGGTATCTTGAGCCATAGAAAAAAAGCATTCACTTTTAATGCTTCACTTTTTCGATTCTTGAGTGCGCCGATGTATGCGTTTAGAATCAGAACTTGCTCCTGTTATACATTTCGAATCCAGATTGGTCAGTGAAAAGGAGATCGAATCATATCATTCTAAAACCCATCCATACAACCATAGATACGTTACCCCTCACCTACTCAAAAGCATCCTTCAAGCTTCATAAAAAGTTTCAGAGATGATCGAAGAGAAATCGCAAGGGGTTGACGCCGCAAAATATATATATATGAAGAAAAAGGAAATCAATAGGAGAAAAAGACTCCTTCCGCAAATATCCAAAGGCGTCAATCTCCCAAAAATCCCAACTTCGACAAAAAGAAAATCAAAATTCAAAACCTCCTCTCATACCACCAACCTTTCACTCCAAAAACCTTACACCCCCTCTCCTTGAATGATGGTGGCTAGATCGACTTCACACTCGCCAAAAAGGTAACGATTTGATTCTCGATCAAGCCTATGACGATAAACGATACATGACTGGCGTTCTGAGTGATTGATAATATTAGAATAGGAAACCCTAAACACTTTGAGTGATTTGAGTGACCACCTTGAGAGGATCACCTAGTCATGTATCCAAGATCAAAGATCACAAGCATGCTCCTAAAGATTACAATCCTTCCTTTTCCAAGAACAAGTATTTTACTTTCCCAAAACCCCTTAGTAAAAAAAAAAAAAAAAATCCACCTTAAAATTATTTTATTTTTTAACATGTTGAAAATCGAGTTTGCTTGAGGACAAGCAAAGTTCTAAGTGTGGGATACTTGATATCGCGTAAAAAGTCACGTTTTTACTACCGATATCTCTCTCATTCTAGAACGATTCTTGGCACTTTAACTCAAAAACACCACAAATCAATAGTATTATGCCAAGATGGTCAAAACAAGGCAGCACGATAAAAATCAAGCAAAACGGATGAAAAACGCAGATTCCACGCACGTTTGAAGATTCCAGACACCGGAACGAGGTTTCAAGACAAAAGAGCCCATCACCAACATCTATTTGACCCAAGATGTTCATTTTCAAATTACGAATCCAACAGAAGAAGAATCAACTAAAACGGACGAAGAACGAAGATTCTACGCACTCCGGAAGATCCAAACGATTCGTACGACACATCTAAAGTTCAGAGACATATTTTTGGGATTTCTTTTCATCAAAAGATTCATTTTTGAATTATCTAACGCAAAAAGAATCAAGGCAAATGGACGCGTAACGAAGAAAACATGCACGAATCGAGAAACGCAGCAACCGGCAGCGGACTGGTGCCACTGGCAGCCAGCCGCCGCCGGCTGCTGGCAGACAGCCGCCGCCGGCTGCCCGCCACCCGCATGGATTGCACTTTTTCATCCTTTTTCGTACCCGGTGCTAGACCTTTTCCTACTTTCCGTACCTGGTGCCACTACCTTTTTCGCCTTTTGTACCTGGTGCTACTACCTTTTCCACCTTTTGCTAATGTGTGCTTCCTTTGGCTAAAATGCACCAAAACTCCTCTATAAATAGGAGGCATGGGTTCATTTGAAACACACACCACACACCTTGGAAGAAACACTTACACCTACACACACTTTCTTCTAGCTTTTCTTTCTTTCTTTGTTTTAAATTAGTATTAGGCTAGTAGCAAGGAATGTGTTTGTAATCCTTGGTGAGGAACGCAATTGTAATCGTTGGTGTACGCTTGGAGTAACCCTTATTAATTCAAGTCTACTCCTTCTCGCATATTAATCCCGGTTACTTCTATCCTTATCTATCTTGATTAAATATGTATACTTTAATTATGCTAGAGATAGTTTATGCCATGATTAGCGAGTAGATTACTATTGTATTTGTTGTGATGTAGTTAGTATATATAACTGTGGGATGACTTTAAATATGTCGTGAAATAATATGACGACCCCTATTTGACTGTTACTTGGTATAGTGCTGAAAATGCTTTTAAGCAAAGTACATACGTATGGAAGCCGGTAACGACCGAAGGTAGTTGTATTATGGATCGACATTATAAAACGGAAACTTTATGAATGAACTTATCTTATGATTTTAAACCTACATCTTACATTCGCCTTTCGATTATTATAACCTTGTAAAGAGGAGTCGCGAACCTCACTACTTGGTCAATAGTTATCTGTGTAAAACTATGGTTTAAATTGTAACATTATGCGAGCATCATAAAATGCAATGTGATTACGTGGAAGTGCCATGAGTATTGTACACTTAGAATCACAATGTACTTATCATGTAAACATCGTGAAGCAATTGAATCCACAATGGAAACATCGGTAAACGATTAAATACATTGGGGACTACCATAGCATTTTCTGACATGGTCTGGGTTTAACTCTATGCAAAAAGCCGTCAGCATTTTAATTATTGTTTTAATTAGATTAGATTAGTTTAGATTAGATTAGGTAGGCTATAGGCTAAATAACCATTTACGAAAACCTAGGGATTTGTTAATTGTATTGAGAAAGGAAAGTTTAAAAATCCAATTTAAATCGATACTTTTCCTTAACCTATGAAATATAAAGTAAGGTACGCAATAAACCTCAACACTTTCCTTTGCTTACCACGCTTAAAATTCATTAATAGGAATTGATCAACTAAGTTCGAACATATTTGCTAAGTTAATAGTTTGCTAAATATATAGTCCTTATGGTATTCAGAACGGTTAGACTTGTTGTAGACTTGCTACTCTATTCCTTCGCCCACGAGCAAAATATGCTCAATAATAAGAGCCATTGACTCCCTCGTAGGAGAGTGTGGAGAGTTGAGCATTGTCTGTCTGATCAGAATCATGACACCGTGGTTCCTCGTGACATATTAGTTGATAACCGATTAATAGGGAATTTATCGGTTATACCATAAACTACTAAGTCTAGTGAACACACCAAATTTAGTAAACGTTTCCCCTATAAGTCATCGTCCCACATTATAAGCTAACGAACTCACAACAAATACTCCTTTTATTATCTGATTTACAATTATCTTTTATTTGCTTTAATTAGTTTAATTTATTAACTGAATTAAAAACCCCCAACACACTCTTTTAATCTTTACTAGAAAAGAAAGATTGATTGGATTCCCTCTGTTTCAATTCAGTTTCTCTTTAAGAACGACTCTAGGTCATACTTACCATCTACTAGCCTTTTGGTTCAGTATCAGTAAGTCACACTTAGACCCCAGCAAATACAAATTTAAAACACCCACGATCGCGGTCCGAGCTCCGTCTTCACACGGACGCTTCGGTGCGCAACAGTGATCTTTAAAGACACCAACTTATTTACTTGTTTACTTACAACCTTGTGCGTTTCGGACGCCAGAAGGTTGCAGGGTTCGGAGAACCAACATACGGGATTACACCTGACACCTTTAGGGACTCACATCCGCTCTACTTATTTGATTTCCCAAACATACTTGCTAGACTCAGGTGAGTCTTATAGCCCTACTTTTACTATTTTACTTACGGGGTGAGATACATTGCTTACTTTTCTTGAACACAAGTACCGACCTACTCATTTTACTATACGGGATGGCATGAGTAACTTACCATTTACTGAAATCCCTCCATCATATATCATTAGTTATGGACTTAAGCACGAACACTAGTTTATGGATCCATTAGGGAAATGACCCTCCCCGCCCGGGGTAGTAGCGCTACCACGAACCGTTCTATATAAATGGGCGACTATTATTCGTTACTTACGCTTGCTCAGTTTTGAGCATGTCACGGGGGCAACTTATCACTTACGGGTTAAGCTTCGATTATGAGCCTCATGGCCACGGCATAAACTTACATACATTTGCATGATTACATATACTTGATTTACGCCTGCGGGCACCATTGATAAAAATCTTGTGTTCAAATCTGATATTACTTACAAACCTGTAAGATTCACCAACATTCGTGTTGACCTTTTTAGCATGTATTCTCAGGTACGCATACGGAGTAGGATTACTCCCGGACCTAGCTAGAGTCGCATGATTTCAACATAACTACATTAACGGAGATTCTTAGCATTATCTTTTGTATATTTCGATTATGTAATAGAATCTCCCGCCTTACGCATGGACTCTAGAAAATTACAACTTTTGTATTGAAAACAATATGTTTCGAAATGATTTACTATGAAATGTAACTATTTTATATAAACGTCTCATTTAGAGGTCGTTTTCTTGTGATTATGTGTTATGATATTTGATTAGTAGCACTCCGTGTTGACTTCCGCTGCATTATAAATTTGGGGGTGCTACAGATTGTCAGCCATGAAGCATCCACCACCCCTTCCAACAACAAACGCAAATCTACTGAACACCACGACCAACCAAACAACAAACCCAACGCCATCCAAGCTTACACCTCCAACACTGAACCCAAACGCGGGTATACTGGGAACAAACCTTATTGTTCCAAGTGTAACCGCCACCATGAGGGTCAATGCAATACCCCTTGCAACAACTGCACGAGGTACGGGCACTCGATCAAAGATTGTCGAGCTCCCAAATCCAACAACAATACCTCCAACAACAACAACACTAGGCCTCCTAGAGCCTGCTTCGAATGTGGGAACACCGAACACTTCAGGAATGAATGCCCAAAGCTGAAGAACAACAACAATAGCAACAACAACGCTAGAGGTAGAGCGTTCGTACTCAACTCTGGGGACGCCCGCGAAGACCCAATTATGGTCTCGGGTATGTTTCTCATCAACAACTTAACTGCTTCTATTCTATTTGATATTGGTGCCGATAGAAGCTTTATTTCTGATGAATTTTACCTATTGATTGACATCACCCCTGTTGCTCTAGATGTTAAGTACATTATAGAACTAGCGAATGGTAAACTCATAGAAACCGATAGTGTGATATCTAATTGCACTTTAAACCTAGCCAACGAAACCTTTTCAATCGATCTTATGCCTGTTGAAAATGGAAGTTTCAACGTCATCATAGGAATGGACTGGTTGTCCAGACACCGAGCCGAAATTGTTTGTTACGATAAGATCGTTCGCATCCCTTTCGCTTCCGGTAGAACTTTGATCATACAGGGGGAGATCGGTAGGACGAGACTAAACATCATCCCATGTTTGAAAACCCGAAAATTTCTAAGAAAAGGGTATCCGACAATACTCGCACACATCATGGAGAAAAAGTCGGAGGAGAAGCGACTTGAGGATGTGTCCATCGTTCGAGACTTTCCAGAAGTCTTTCCCGAAGAACTGCCTGGTCTGTCACCGCCAAGACAGGTCGAGTTCTCAATCGATCTCGTGCCAGGTGCTGCACCCGTGGCTCGAGCACCATACCGATTAGCCCCATCCGAACTTTAGGAGCTGTCCACTTTGGGGAGCTCCAATTTTATTTGTGAAAAATAAAGACGGTTCTTTCCGAATGTGCATCGACTACCGAGAGTTGAACAAATTGACCGTCATGAACCGATATCCACTCCCTCGCATCGATGACCTGTTTGACCAACTTCAAGGGTCGAGTATTTATTCAAAGATCGATCTTCGGTCAGGTTATCATCAACTTCGAGTTCGCGACACCGATATCCTGAAAACTGCTTTCCGAACTCGTTACGGGCATTATGAATTTCAGGTGATGCCCTTCGGTTTAACAAACGCACCGGCTGTATTCATGGATCTTATGAATCATGTGTGCAAACCTTACCTCAATAAGTTTGTCATCGTCTTCATCGATGACATTCTCATATACTCAGGAAATGAACAAGAACATGCGCAACACCTTAAAACTGTCCTAGAACTACTCAGACACGAGGAGTTATATGCCAAATTCTCCAAGTGTGTGTTCTGGATACAATCCATTCAATTCCTTGGACATGTTTTTAATAGTCAAGGAATCCATGTCGATCCATCAAAAATCAAGTCTATCAAGTGCTGGCAAGCACCAACATGTCAAACCAAAGTACGCCAATTCTTGGGTCTTGCTGGGTACTATCGGCGATTCATTGAGAATTTCTCGAAAATAGCCCAGCCACTCACAACCCTGACTCAAAAAGACAAAAAGTTCGATTGGACTGATAAACAAGAGTCTGCATTTCAACATCTGAAACAAAAGCTTTGTAGTGCTCCTATTCTATCATAACCCGAAGGCACCGATGACTTCGTGGTATACTGCGATGCTTCCCACCAAGGTCTCGGTTGCGTGCTGATGCAACGAGACAAGGTCATTGCTTACGCCTCATGACAACTCAAAATCCATGAAAAGAACTACACTACTCATGATCTCAAACTCGGAGCTGTCATCTTTGCTCACAAAATATGAAGACATTACCTCTACGGCACTAGGTGCACAATCTTCATTGACCACAAAAGACTCCAACACATCTTATATCAGAAGGATCTCAATATGAGGCAACATCGATGGGTCGAGTTGCTCACCGACTATGATTGTGAGATCAAATACCATCCGGGTAAGGCAAATGTTGTTGCCGATGCCCTCGATCGAAAAGAACGAACGAAACCACTTCGAGTCCGAGCCCTCAGTATGACCATTCACAATGATCTAAACATTCAGATTCTCACTGCTCAACTCGAAGCTCTGAAACCCGATAACATAAAAAACGAAGCCTTGTGAGGCATGGATAAACAATTTGAAATCAAACCTAATGGAGTTAGGTACCTCTCTAACCGAATCTGGTTGCCTAGTTTTGGGAACCTGCGAGACTTGATTATGGATGAAGCTCACAAGTTTAAATACTCTATCCACCCGGGATCCGACAAAATGTATCACGACATCAAAGAGTTCTATTGGTGGCTGAACATGAAAGCTGAAATCGCCACATACGTCAGCAGGTGCCTTACTTGCTCAAAAGTCAAAGCCGAATATCAAAAACCTTCTGGTTTACTCCAACAGCCCAGCATTCCTGAATGGAAATGGGAACAAATTGCCATGGATTTCATAACCAAACTATCAAAGTCAACGAGCAGATGCGATACCATTTGGGTGATCGCTGATCATCTCACAAAATCTGCTCACTTCTTGGCAATTAAAGAATTGGACAAAATGGAACGCCTCACACGAATCTACATCAAAGAGGTTGTTTATAGACACGGCGTTCCAATCTCGATTATCTCAGATAGGGATAGTCGTTTCACATCTCACTTTTGGCAGTTACTTCAAAAATCATTGGGTACCCGTCTTGATATGAGTACCGCATACCACCCTCAAACCGACGGCCAAAGTGAACGAACAATTCAAACATTGGAAGACATGCTACGAGCTTGCGTAGTTGACTTTGGTGTACACTGGGAAACACATCTACCGTTGTGCGAGTTTTCGTACAACAACAGCTATCACACCAGCATTAAGGCTACACCTTTCGAGGCATTGTACGGTCGTAAGTGCCGAACACCTATCTGTTGGACCGAAGTGGGAGACAGTCAACTCACTGGTCCTGAGATCATTCAAGAAACAACTGAAAAGATCTTCGAGATCCAAAACAAACTCAAAGCCGCACGTGATCGTCAGAAAAGTTATGCTGACGTGAGACGCAAACCACTCGAGTTCCAGGTTGGGGATCGAGTGATACTCAAAGTTTCACCTTGGAAAGGTGTTATCCGATTCAGTAAACGCGGGAAATTAAATCCCAGATACATTGGACCATTCGAGATCCTCGAGAGGATTGGTTTAGTGGCATATCGATTGCAGCTGCCACCCGAACTCAGCAGTGTGCATCCCACTTTTCACATTTCTATCTTGAAGAAATGCCTGTCTGATGAAACACTCATTATTAGCTCGTGTCAGCATGCAAACATTTAGAGATTTAGCTGCATTATTATATTTTGTATAAATTAATTATGTATGTAAATCACTCAATTCCAAACTGAGCTAATGTAGACTGTATTTTGATGTAAACTTTGATTTTATCAATACAAGTTGTAAAATGACGCATATAAAGTCGTTCATTATATCTTTGTGTTATGATTATTGATTAGTCGCGCCCCGACTCGATTCACTCCGCAACTCGAATTTGGGGGTGCGACACTTTCCCACGCATCAGTAGTTTAATGGTAAAAGACTTTGAATTTATTATGGGCTATAATGCTATATGAGTTTAAAACCTTTAAGGTGGCATTAATTTTTCTATTATTTTGAGAATCTTAACTTTTTTTGAAGTTGTATAAAAGTGATTTAAGAGTCTTTAACTTTATCTCGTCTCTAAATATCATATATTAGCTATAATAATTATATCTCATGATTATTATCTGTTAATATTTTGAACTCTTATAGGGTGTATATGTTTTAAGTTTTTGAAAGAAATAATATCTTACATATAAATATGATGACAAAGGTATATATTATTCAGTAAGTATGTTGTACCACTACTTAATGTTACATTTTGTATTTTCATTTCTATATTTAAGAAAATTTTGATTAACTGCGATAGTTATATATATAAGTTAGAAAAAAGACAAGTGTAAATAAAGTTACAAAACTGTACAAAGCTACTATTGAATTCAATGTTGTTACTTTTGCTAAGATAAATAAAACATGGGTAACTAATATCAATGTTTCATTTGCGTATTAATTGGAAAATAAAATATCATAAGGTACTTTTTAAAATAAAAATTCAATTATAGATTCATTTGAAATGCATTATATATATTTTTTAGTAATGCAATTGTTAAAAAAATATAAGTACTTGATGTTAATATTTGAAAATCCTGACGCAACGCGCGGGTATGATAAACTTTGAAAGATTCGATTTGGAGATAAATTATATGACATCCTAACCCTCCCACTATAATATCACATCCCAATTATGTTGAGTTTCTACTAGCATCGACTCACGCAATGTGATGGTGCAATTTTAAAAATGAAAACTTGACATGGTTAATAAAGATCTTACGATTCATTGTTTTTCAAAGCTTTTCCGATATAGTTTGATGATTTCGATTGTGATTAAAATGTGCGTATTGATTCAAATTTAATGAATATACTTTTAAACGATAAGTTATGTATTTATATTGTGACAATAGTATGAAAATACTTACCAATTTCCTGCATTATGTATTGAAAAACAAACTTGTAAATTGATGATAGTAGTATGTTTTTATTCTTCTTATTCATGTGTTATATTGTGATTGAATATAATAGTATAAAGATGAAAGAAAGCATAATTGGATTAATGAATAGTTTCTATGTAAATGAATGTATTAAAAGTTAAAAATGGAAATGTTGAAATTAAGGTTGTCAATAAGTGACAAATTCTTTATAGTATAGTATAGATTAACATTAAGGGGTGTTAGGTTCAAGACGGGGAACGATAATGTGAATGTGAAACAAAATTTTAGGCAATGCAATTAGCATTCCTTATTATCACCTTTCATGCTTGTTTCATGTACGAGTAGAGGTGACAAATCGTACGGGTCAAGTTGATTGGGTCAAAGTACTTAACCCGAATTCAGAATGATTTGATAAATGGGTTGCGGATCAAAAGTACGCAACCCCGTACACGATCCATACTACCCGTTTATGTAAACAAATTGAACGGTTTATAAGTTGGCAAGTAGGTTTCGAATCAAATGGTCAAATGTAAGGGTTACTTTGGGTTTGTGGGTCGATCGATAACTCAAAAGTTGACCCGAGTACGCTCTGTATTATTAAAAGGGTTAGCGAGTTTCGGGTCAAAAGAACGCAACCCAACCAGTTTGAGTAAACGGATTAATGGGTCGGTAGGTTAATTAATTTTGGATCGGTGCGTTGGTTTCCCTTTCGGATATAACAAGTCATATTTAATGAGTTAATTTTAGGTTCGAGGGGACGACCCTATTAAACCCGAAACTTGACTCGAGTCCGACCTGAAATATTAAACGGGTCAGAGAGTTTAGGGTTAGTGGGTTAAGATAAGTATATAAGTGTTATATGCTAGGATAATTATGGGTCATGATACCCATTAACTCCAATTTGGTAAGAAATATATGATTACTCACTAATGTCTAATGAATTATTATACTATACTAGTGTTAAACTCGTGCGATGCACGGCTAGCATTATAAAATATCGTAATATGTGAATCACAAGTCAAAATGATATATGAAATGGTGAAAACTTTCATATTATAAAAGGAATTTTTTTATCGGTATTAGTGATACTTTATAAATTTTAACCCCTCAAAAATGAATTAATAACAATATATTTTTTTCACAATATATCAATGAAATGGGAAGGTTAAAAAAGATGTGTATGTTATAAATTGACATTTTTCTAGCTAACAAAAATTGTCTAGTCATTGTGACCTTTCCATTTTCTATAGTTATACTATGTTAACATTGCAACAATTGATAAACAATGTGTATGTTAATAGTCTTGGGAAAACTAAATTGTAAAAATTACTATAACAATTTAGATATTTTATTGAATAACTAATGTACATATATATGCATAAAATATAAATCATTCTACAACAATCAAATATATACCTACATTATATAGATTTGAAAAGTAATATAGAATTAATAGAAGTACACATCTTACCATTCGCATACTGAATTGTAATTGAGTTGTGTGAGATTAAAAAAATATAAAAAAACTCTTTAAAAAATAGATGATGACCTTGATCTGCCTATCCATAAAGCTTGTATTCAGTTTACTAAATAACTAATATAAATCAATGTGTACATATATATGCACAAAATATAAATCATTCTACAACAATCAAATATATACCTACATTATATAGATTTGAAAAATAATATAGAATTAATAGAAGTACACGTCTTACCATTCGCATACTAAATTGTAATTAAGTTGTGTGAGATTAAAAAAAATAGAAAATAATATTTTTAATTAATAGATGATGACCTTGATATGCCTATCCATAAAGCTTGTATTCAGTTTACTAAATAATAGAAATTGAATTCCCTTAATCTGTAAGATGATAATAAAAAAATTCAAATTAGCAAACCTTTAATGAAAGATATAATTACATTAAACCTAAGTTCTCATAATTTACTAAAAGTTTATTTATTTATTTATTAAAAAAGATAAAGTTAAAGAAAGTTAGAGGAATAAGAGTTAAGATTAAGATGAAAAACCTAAAAGATCTGCCTATCCATAAAGCTTGTATTCAGTTTACTAAATAATAGAAATTGAATTCCCTTAATCTGTAAGATGATAATAAAAAAATTCAAATTAACAAAACTTTAATAAAAGATATAATTACACTGAAAGTAAGTTCTCATAATTTACTAAAAGTTTATTTATTATTTTTTAAAAAAGAGAATGTTAGAGAAAGTTAGAGGAATAAGAGTTAAGATTAAGATGAAACAACTAAAAGATTAAAATTAGAAGGAAAAAATAGATTAAAGGATGTTATGAGTTTGGACTATAATAAAAAGTTATAAGTGTTATTATATGACACTTTTTTTTGAATTAAAATAGTATAATTTAATTTTATTAATTACCTTATCAAATGAAAATAGTTATAATATAAATTTTGATTGAATATTACCTTATTTGGAATAAGGGTGTACACATCATCAAGTTTTTTTTTATATGGTGATGACACATATGATTTATTTATATAAAGATAAGAGGGTTACGAAGCAAAACTCTCTCCTCTATGGGCGATTTTATGATCTTCATGGCTCTTTCAATCGATTTCTAGACTGATTTTGATTCTACCTTATTATCGAATCTGTTATCATCATTGAAACACTTCGGTGTCCCTCTAATGATTGATACGAACTTCAATAATAGGCCAAGAATTTGAAATTTGTTCTAGGGTTTTTTGTTAGGGTTTTATTTTTAAATTTGTCCAGGGTTTTTTGCGCTACAAGGTCCTGATCTGCAGCATATTACGATTAGGGTTTTTTCATAATGATTGTTTCCTTTTTGATAATTACTTGGAGCCTACTCAGTATGATTATCGGCCATATTTCTTGGTGATCAATCCATTTGTTTTTGTCCAGATTGTTTATTATTCGTCTAGATATATTTGTCTTTTAAATTCGTTGTGGGGTTTCTGGTTCTTGGGTTCTATTTCATTGATTGTAATGGGAGGGAGCAGAAATAAGAAAAAGAAAAGGAAAGATGCGAGTGATCCTAAGGTACAATGTGAAGGGAATCAGTGCAACTCAGGTTCGTCTTCGGATACTGATTTTGTATCAACTTTTAATACGGCAAAGATCAATATTGATGGTTTGCGAAAGCCTTTGGGTAAAAATTCAATTGATGGAGGTGCTGTTCGTGTTAACTCCATAAATGTAGAAGGTGACAGGTTGGCAAACCCTAATGATGTTGGTAGTGATCAAGGTCAATCGCCTGAAAACACAAGTTTGTTGCATGGTAAATCTAGTGTGATTGATAAGGGTGATGATTATGATCTACGTTATCCTTGCGTTGCTGATCAGAATAGTGTTGATAATACTGGTGCAGATCCTTTTGTTGGTGTTGAGGAGGTTAATCGTAAAATCCCTGCCTCGACTACTTCTGGTGTTGTTGATGATGTTAACTCTTTGAATGCTGATTATGTTTCTTTTACGCAAGGGGATGACACATTGAAGGATGATGCTTGCAATTAGGTTGAGGGTATGGACCTTGGTAAAATCCCTGATGTGCAGGTTGAGGGTAAAATCTCTGAGAATATTCCGGCTACATATAGTTTTCAACCAAGAGGGATTGATAGGTTGATGTCTGTTACTGTTGATGTGCCAATACCCAATTCGCAAAGACCTGATTTGGTTACTAATGTGGTACATGAAGCTGGTCAAAAACAGCCTCTTAAGGCTCCTCATGTAACTGAACCAAGTAAGTCATTTGCTAATGTAGTTACGAAAGAAGCTACTGTCAAGCAGGTTCATTTTCGTACAATGGAATCTCCTGTTTGTGATTCTGATTGTGATGTTACTATCCCATTACAATCAGTGGAAGAAGTGAATAACCGTCTTAACAATTCTGTTTATGGGTATTTCATTGGTAAGAGATTAGCTTATCCAGTGGTTGAGAACTATGTATGGAATGTGTGGGGGAAGTTTGGTCTTCAAAAGATTATGATGAATGCAAAGGGGTTTTTCTTTTTCAACTTTTCCTCACAGAAAGGTGTAGAACAGGTTCTTGAAAGTGGTCCTTGGATGATCAGAGGAATTCCCATTATTCTAAACAAGTGGAACCCGTCAGTAAGTTTAGCCAAGGAAGATCTATCTAGAGTCCCTGTTTGGATTAAGATGCATGATGTTCCACTTGAAACATTTACACAAGATGGTTTGAGTATTATTGCAACCAAGATTGGTACACCATTAATGTTAGATACGTACACGAGTAATATGTGTGTTGATTCATGGGGACGTAGTAGTTATGATAGGGCCATGATTGAGTTAAATGCTGAAAGGGACTTGAAGGAGAGTGTAGTGGTGGCTGTTCCAATGTTAGATGGTACGGGTTATACGCGTGAAACGGTAAGAATTGAATATGAATGGAAGCCACCAAAATGTGATGAGTGTAAGGTATGTGGCCATACTTGTGTTAATTGTCCAAAGGCTATTCGTGCTGAGCCGAATCTGATTACTCATGCTGTTAAAGATGGGTTTAATGTTCCTAAGAAAGTAGCTAAGAGGGTAGGGGTCCCGTTAATGAAACAGAAGCCTACCATGGTATATCGTCCGGTTATTCGTCAATATGAGAAAGGTGGGTCTTCTAAACAGCCCTTAAAGTTATCTAATGCTTATTCTGCATTAGCTAGTGTAGATGTTGTTGATCATGAGATTGGTGTGGATAAGCAAGCTGCGAAGCCGAACATGAGGGGAAAGGAGCAACTTCAGGATGAATCTGATGTTGAAGTGGAGAATGTGTATGATGAAACTTCAATGTTTATGGCATCTTCTGTTTATAATGTAGGTTCTGAGGGGGCAAGCACTCCCGGTCATAATGTTTCTAATGTTTAGTCTTGCTTCTTGGAATATTAGGGGTTTGAACCGTATCCCTAAACAAAAAGAGGTTCGTCAGGTGTTAAATGAAAATAATTTACAAATGTGTGCTATTCTTGAATCTCATGTGGATGTCCTACGTTTACAAGGAGTGTGTAAAAAAGTTTTTAGAACGTGGGATTGGACTTCTAATGGTCATGTTTGTGATAAAGGATCACGTATTATTTTGGGATGGAATCCAGAAATTATTAACGTTATGGTGCTTGCGTCCACAAATCAGGTCATGCATGTCCAAGTTATTTTTAGAGCTCATCAACGAATCCTGTTCTGTTCATTTATATATGCGGATAATCTTTACACTCAGAGAAGGGAATTATGGTATGATCTTGGAGTTCATAAGCAGTTTGTTAGGGGTAAGCCTTGGGTATTGCTAGGAGATTTTAATGCTCCTTTAAACTTGGAGGATAACTTTTATGGTACTAGGATGAATATTTCGATGCGTGAATTCAAAGAATGTGTTGAAAATATTGAAGTGATGGATATTAATGGTACGGGTATTCATTACACTTGGAATCAAAAGCCAAAAGGGGGTGGTGGAATTCATAAGAAGATTGATCGTATCATGGGTAATATGAAATTTGTAGAAGAATTTCCGGGCTCTTTTGCTATCTTTCAGCCTTACAGAATTTCTGAGCTCCCCGTGTGTTTTGAAAATTCCTAAGGCTGGTCGCGAGAGACCAAAACCTTTCCGGTTCTCTAATTTTTTGGTATATAAAGAAGGGTTTAAGGAGGTGGTGAAAAATGGTTGGTTGTACCAAGTTGATGGCCATAATATGTTCAAGCTTGTTAAGCGTTTGAAGATGCTAAAAAAGCCTCTTCGCAAGATGTTATATGACCAAGGTAATCTCCATAATCGGGTTTGTAAGTTGCGATAGGAATTGGATGTTGTCCAAATTGCTATTGATCGGGATCCGTTAAATATGGAATTAAGGGAAGAAGAGGCGTGTTATCTTAATGCGTTCAATGAGGCAGTTTTGGATGAAGAACGATTCTTGCAGCAGAAAGCTAAAGTGGAATGGTTGAAAGTAGGTGATTCGAATTCGGCATACTTCCATAATTCGGTAAAGAGTAGACAGAGTAGAGCTCGGATTGAGATGATTAAGGATAATATGGGGGCTATTCTGGAAGGTAGTGCTGTTCCTAATTCTTTTGTGACTCATTATGAGAACTTTCTTGGTGTCGAGGGTCAGATTTCTAGCTTTCCAAGTGTGGATCTATTCACTAAGCGTTTAGAGAGACAAAAAGCAGATTTAATGGTCAACCCTGTTACGAATGATGAGATTAAGAAGGCTATCTTTTCTATTGGGGATAATAAGGCATCTGGTCCTGATGGGTATACGTATGCTTTCTTTAAGAATGCTTGGGATGTTGTGGGTAATAATGTTTGCTCAGCGGTTCGTGACTTCTTTGATAATGGCAAGTTGCTTCAAGAAGTTAATCACACGATTATTGCTCTTCTACCTAAGGTATCTACCCCATCTCTTGTTAATGATTATCGGCCTATTTCTTGTTGTAATGTGATTTATAAATGCATAAGTAAGCTGATTTCTAACAGGACTAAAGTTGGGTTAGGAGATTTGATTAGTGTTAACCAATCAGCTTTTGTGGAGGGTAGGAGAATTTCTGATAATATTTTACTTACACAAGAACTTATGCATAATTATCATTTTCATCGTGGTCCTCCTAGATGTGCTTTCAAGGTTGATATCCAAAAGGCTTATGATACGGTTGATTGGAATTTTTTAGAAGTTGTTCTTCGAAGGTTTGGATTTCATGATACTATGGTGTCTTGGATTATGACATGTGTGTCGACCACTTCTTTTTCCTTTAATATAAATGGCCAAACTCATAGTTATTTTAAAGGAAAGAGGGGTCTTAGACAAGGGGATCCAATGTCCCCTTATCTTTTCACATTAGTAATGGAGGTACTAATCCTGATTTTGCATCAAAAAGTTCAAGTTCATGGTAGTTTTAAATATCATAATTGGTGTGATAAACAGAAGATTGTTAACTTGTGTTTTGCTGATGATCTGTTCTTGTTTGCTCGTGGGGATGTAAACTTTGTTAAAATAATTATGGAGGGGTTAAATGAGTTTAAAAACATGTCGGGGTTGGAGCCTAGCCTTACTAAAAGTACAGCCTATTTCTGTCATGTTGGGGATAATGTTAAAAATGTTATTTTGAGGATTATGCCTTTTGAGGAGGGTACGTTACCTGTCAAATATCTTGGAGTTCCGCTTATTTCATCTAAGTTATTGTATCGGGATTGTAAGGTGCTTGTGGAAAGATTAACGAGTAGAATTACTGACTGGAAGAATAAGTATTTATCGTTTGCGGGAAGATTGCAATTAATATTATCTGTTCTTTCGTCTATGCACATTTATTGGGCTTCGGTTTTTATTCTTCCTAAACGTATTATTTATGAGTTAGAACAATTAATGTGTGGATTTCTTTGGTGTCAAGGTGATATGAAGAGAGGGAAGGCAAAGGTTTCTTGGGAGTCTTTATGTGTTCCTAAAAGTGAAGGAGGCCTTGGTATTCGACGGTTGGATGACTTTAATGTTGCTCTTATGGTATCGCATATCTGGAGTATTATTACAAATAGGGAGTCTCTTTGGGTTAAGTGGATTCATTCTTATAAGTTAAAAGGAAGAAGTTTCTGGGCAGTCCCTGCTCAAGCATGTATGAGTTGGGGTTGGCGGAAACTAATTCAGATTCGGGATGTAATAAGGCCTTTTATATGTTCTCGGATTGGGAATGGGTTGTCTATTAATGTCTGGTTTGATAATTGGTGTACAAACAACCCTCTTATGTCTTATCTGAGTGACATGATTATTAATCATGCAAGTTTTTCTACTAAGGATAAGCTTGCGGATGTCGTTCATGGAGGAGTTTGGGCATGGCCGAATGCTTGGTTTGAAAGGTTTCCTATTCTTCAGCAGATTCATTGTCCTACTCTGAACCCAAAACGGCATGACCTATTCTTGTGGTGTGATCAGAATGGTAATCAAAGGGATTTTTCAGTATCCTTGGTATGGGATACTATCCGTGAGCGGGGGAATTCTGTTCCTTGGGTTTCGATAGTGTGGTTTCCTCATTGTATCCCTCGGCATGCATTTCACTTATGGTTGGTTTTCAAGAAGAGATTGAAGACTCAAGATACTTTAAAGCAATGGGATGTTGGTGATTCTATCAACTTAAACCTGCTTCGATGTACCTTGTGTAATCTCCAACCGGATTCTCATGATCCGGACCTTTTGAGATTCTTGAAAGAATTGGTCCGGTGGCATATCGACTGCAGCTACCACCACAACTAAGTAGCGTGCACAACACGTTCCACATTTCTAACCTAAAGAAATGTCTGTCTGATGAGACACTTGTAATCCCGCTCGATGAAATCCACATTGATGACAAACTCCATTTCATCGAGGAACCTATTGAAATCATGAACCGTGAGGTCAAACGCTTGAAACAGAGTCGTATTCCCATCGTAAAAGTCCGGTGGAATTCTAGGCGCGGTCCTGAATTCACTTGGGAACGGGAAGACCAAATGCGACTGAAACATCCACATCTATTCTTAGATACCTCACAGACCACAACAGCAAGCTAATTTCGGGACGAAATTCTCCTAACAGGGGGAGAATGTGTTAGGGTTACTGATTAACCCTCTAGAAACCCTAATTACGTGTGTTTAGTTTAGTTTTAGGCTAAATACTTGTAATTACTTGTAACTATTTGTATATTTTATGTGAATATACACCTCTGTAATTGATTTATATTACGCTACGTAATTAGTTGTAATTACGCTTATGCAATTTGGTGAAATTGTGCAAAACAACCGGTCGGAGTCCGACACAGTATAAATACGGCGTTGGTGAAACATTTTTTTTATAAATAACTTGAATCTATTTTTAGAAGTTATTTATCATATAATATTATTTTTATATAATAATACCCTCAAAACCTAGACGTTTTGGTTAAAACATCTCAAACGCAACGAAAACGCGCAGAACTCACCCAGCAACCAGACGAAACCCTAATTAATAATTTGACAACTCAATCTAAGTATTTTAACAATACTTCAATAAAAAATAATCTCATTTATACAGTAAAACGACTCAAAAAAACACTACGCGATTTAACCGAATAACCGAAAAACGAATAAACAAGCACTGATCGCAACTACAGTCTGGAAACGTAGCTTAAAAATGCAGAAAAACCCCACCCATGGGCCCCCCAAATCGGCCACCCCTCACACCTAACCAACCAACATGCAAAATCAAATGATGACCTCTTTTCTTTAACTCCATTCACAAAACATGCATTTGCATCTCTCCTTCTTTCATTATCAAACTCACACTATCACTCAAACTCTCTCTCATCTCTCTCCATTCACAAAATCAATGATTGATGTTAATCATTACTACCAAAATAACATATCAAAAGAAAAACTCATATACGTCAATGATGGGCGCCGAGAGGTCGGTTGCGATGTGACTCACGTCGTTGTTGGCCTTCCTTAGGGCGCGACCAACTGAGGGTTTTAAAATTTGTATTTGCGGGGCCTAAGTATACTCAATCACTAGGGGTGTACAGTGATAAGTATGACCTAGGGTCCTTCTCTGAATCAGTGTATTATGGATCTTGGACGTAGGAGACGATCTATCAAACTAGTAATGGTTTTAAAAGATAGTTGGAGGTTTTGTTTGGTTTTTGTTATACTTAGCACAGAAAATTTAAATAAAGCGAAAATAAAATATAGGTAGTCAGCAGATAATCTAGAGGAGGTGTTTGATATGACTTCGGTAGCCTTCTTAACTGGGATGATGTGTGAGTTATAAACTAGTTTTAAAGGATTTGTATTTCGTTCAGTTCAAGTATTAGTGGAGTAAGCACTAGTTCCCTACTGATAGATTTCTCGATCAGTATGTCACTGAGTAACTAGGCTATCGTGATTCTGATCGGAGTAGTTTATCCAGCCCACAACACTAACCGGTGAAGGTATAGTGACCCTTATATGGAGCTTAATCCTGGGTGCATGAATAAGGCGACAAACCAACTCGATGTCCGACCTTTTTTAACCCCACTAAAATACTCTAGTCTAAACAAAACATTTAAGTTCAAAACCATGTTTGATGAATGCATTGATCACTTTCTATCGATGGGTTTGTAAAGTCTGGGAGTAATGTAATTACTGAATATGTACAAAACAAGTAACTGTGGCTCTTTCCGTGGGTTAACCAAGTACTTAGCCGACTGAAGGTACTCACTTTGCTTTATACAGTAACCCCGTTGGTCTACACCGTGAAGTAACGACGACATTTCCGTGGTATTACGTTGTACTCCACTAGAAGTGTTTCCACTGTTTTTCCAAGTACTTAGCCGGTACCTACGTTGCTTAGCAAAGGAACCCTAGACTTATTAACTAAGTTTGTATTTAAGCGCAGTAGTTATCCATCTATGATATAAACCAACCCTTACTTTAAAGTCCCAATAAATCCCTAATTTATTGACAAAGTAATATTTGCGTTCATTTAGAAAATAGTATTTCCACAGTCACGGTGTACTCTGCGTTCAAGATAAGAAAATAGTATTTCCACAGTTCCGGTGTACTTTATTGTGACACCCGACGATTTAGGGTTACTGATTAACCCTCTAGAAACCCTAATTACGTGTGTTTAGTTTAGTTTTAGGCTAAATACTTGTAATTACTTGTAACTATTTGTATATTTTATGTGAATATACACCTCCGTAATTGATTTATATTACGCTACGTAATTAGTTGTAATTACGCTTACGCAATTTGGTGAAATTGTGCAAAACAACCGGTCGGAGTCCGAAACAGTATAAATACGGCGTTGGTGAAACATTTTTTTTATAAATAACTTGAATCTATTTTTAGAAGTTATTTATCATATAATATTATTTATCATATAATACCCGCAAAACCTAGACGTTTTGGTTAAAACATCTCAAACGTAACGAAAACGCGCAGAACTCACCCGGCAACCAGACGAAACCCTAATTAATAATTTGATAACTCAATCTAAGTATTTTAACAATACTTCAATGAAAAATAATCTCATTTATACCGTTAATTTAAACAACTCAAAATAACACTACGCGATTTAACCGAATAACCGAAAAACGAATAAACAAGCACTGATCGCAACACAGTCTGGAAACGTAGCTTAAAAATGCAGAAAAACCCCACCCATGGGCCCCCCAAATCGGCCACCCCTCACACCCAACCAACCAACATGCAAAATCAAATGATGACCTCTTTTCTTTAACTCCATTCACAAAACACGCATTTGCATCTCTCCTTCTTTCATTATCAAACTCACACTCTCACTCAAACTCTCTCTCATCTCTCTCTTCCTCCAGAAAACTCAGCTCCCTTTCACCACCCAAGAACCACCATAAATCACCAAGTCACCACCATCAACCACCAACAAATTTCTTAACTAATTGTAATAATAATAAGCTCAAGAACACTAGCACCATCATCTCATCTCATCTCCATCAAATCTTTGTAAGGAAACTCATCTCTACCCTTCTCTCTGTTTATTTACATGTTATAAAGTTCATCTAACAATATTATGTCCAAATATAAGCTTAAAATACATTTTTATGAATTTATACACAAAGGTATACAATCTGTCCAGAAAAACACAGGTTACTAAAAACATCATATCTTGAGTTCTAGGAAGAGTTAGAAGATGCATTTTTTTTTAAATTTTCATATTGAAAAGATCTACAACTTTCGTGTTTTACACTTCTTCCAGAAACGTACACATTTTTCTCTATTGGACGATTTGTGAGACTGACCTGGGTAAAATCAGAATCTAGACTATGCATGACTAATTATTTTGCTTCTTGATGACTATGGGACTTAAAACTCTTGGAAAACATAAGTTAGACACTACACACATAGTAGATCAGTTGATAAAAATTGTGAGACTTGACTTAGACCAGAAATTGGTAAGATACTTGGTGAAATAAACCGACAAAAAGTCGAAAATGTGAAATCTTGAAGATTTAGGAATTTTATAAAAACCGACACCTTTGGTGAGCTCCGGCATGAACCGACAATATATTTGGACTCTATAAACTGATATTTGGGTTGGGTGAAATTTTCGGGTCAAACCGAGAAGTTTGACCAAGTCAACAAAAGTGGCTCGATTTCGAAAAACTTACTATATTTGAAAAGTGGTAACAAAAATGGGTTTGGGTGACTTAATTAGTAACTTGGACTAAAAACTAAATTTAGAAAGTTTACCGAATGAAAAACCGATACTTAGAACACTTGGATTAAAAATCAAAAATTGGATCAGGCACAAGTGCCGCCCTACCTGCAACACTTACCCAAGTGACGCCTATAGCGTCACTTACCCTTAGTGCCGCCTGAGCCCAAGTGCCACATATAACGTCACTACCCCAAGTGACGCTGCCAATTTAAAAATCACATTTAATGTCACTTGACCTAGTGCCGCTAACCAACCGAGTGTCGCCTATAGCGACACTTACTTGAGTGACGCCCCTAAGTGACGCCCTGAGTGACGCCCTAAGTGACGCCTAAACAGAAACTTTAAAACTAGATTTCACACTAAGTGTTGAACTTTATGTAACATTTAAACTTATACGATATAACTCAGTAACACATAAAACATGCTTTGTAAGCACACGATACAACATCATAATGATAATGTCTTAACGAATTATTATACAATCTTTCACCAATGGGTCGTACGCGTTTTTCGATAAACGAACTTGAACAACTTATTTGGACATACTAGTTGATGAACTAGCTTTAGGTGGACATAAAACCCCCACCTACCCGATTGGCTTAAGTGGACATTAACCCCCACTTATACAATCGCTATAGATGGTCTTTTGAGACATCTACTTATACAACCTCATACGTTTAGGGCGTTAGGAGGTTGCACACGGGAACAAGAACACCCACTACTTGCTAATATTTGATATTGCTTGCTACCTGCTCAACTCTGGTGAGTTTCATAGCCCCTTTTTACTGTTTTTCACTGGGGTGAGAATACATACAACTGTTTTATAAACTGCTTTATGATCACAAGTACTGGAAACAACTTTTTGTACGGATTGCATGAGACCTGAATAATCCACTAAAGTCCTCTACTTATCATAGTCATTAAAATTTGTGCGTGAGTATTACTGGGTGGTACCATCAGGGTTTGACAAACCTCGTCCGGGCTAGTCGCGCTAGCCAACCCACGGGTGCAGTATTACTTGTGATTTAGAAGTGTATCGGATTAGTACACTTACCGGAGGCAATACTTTTACTTATATTGCTGTATGCAATACTTTTACTTGTCGTTGGCTAACGATACTTTTACTTATCATTGACGAATGATGCAAAACTTGTGAAATCTTGTGGATCATTTTAGCAACTGATTACTTAACAAACCTATGAACTCACCAACTTTATGTTGACCTTTTAGTATGTATTTCTCAGGTAACCCGCCGCAATAGGAAGCTTATGGATAGCTTAGCTCGAGTCGCATCGTTTTCAAAACATCAAGAGATTAGATTGCATTAGCTACATTTTGTATATCCTGTAATGTAATAGAAATCTCTTAACAGTTTACGCGAACTCCGGAATTATTTTGTAACATTGGAATCATGGTAATGTAATATTTTCAAACGTCTCATGTAGAGGTCGTTTGCTTTAATTTTTGTGTTGTGATATTTAATTTGGTCGGCGCCCCCGTGACACCTCCCACTTCCGCTGCCACGTGTTTTGGGGGTGCGATAGATTGGTATCAGAGCCAAAGGTTATAGCGAACTAGGATTGCATTAGTGACCTAGACTATAACCATTAGGTTAGTATTCTTGTTTATTATGACTGGTTCAGCGATTGCATCATTTGAATTTAATTTAACATAGCCTGATCAACTATGTACAATTAAAGGAGAATTGATGCAAGACCTGAAATGGTTATAGTGAATGGGAATGCATTAGAAGACTTTGACCGAGGATAGAAACGAGACCAACCCTATACGTGCTTATGTGCTAGGTTATTATATTTCTATATATGACCTTAACCTCTCGTATACTAAACTCCTTGCCACAGAAATGGCAGACTCCTCTAACGTATCGTCAACCGGCTTGAACAACGAAACTGAAACGCTGTCCACTACTAGGGGTACTACTCCCTTACCTATCCCTACGACACCAAACTCTCCCAGACCTCTTTACTACATGACCGGCGAAGCCCGGGTAGTACTAAGACGCCGAGGGAATGCCGGATCATCCCGAGCAAACCCTTACTCAAACTCCATTGGTAACACCACGACTTATACCCGCCGTTCGGCCTACGCCCGTAGATGGGACTGGCTACCCACAACTTTAAACACGTGGAGGTCTGAGGAAGCAATACAGATTCCTGCTGACCCCATGGACATCTCCCCGTACACACAAGAACCAATACACCATACTGTACCGATGTTAGCAGCCCGACTTCATCGTCACGAAGAAAGGCTCGAAATCCTAGAACGAGATCATTATATAGTAGAAAACTACCTATTATACCGAATCGATGATCGCATAACACAACTTCTTCAAGAACAGGAAAGCACGAACTGTACTCTGGAAATGATTCATCAACAAGTTATAGACGACAGGAGCGCTACCGACATCCTACAAGCAAGGTTGGAAGAAAGTGAACAACGTTCATGGGAAGCCGAGGAGTATGCTCGTGCACTCGAGCAGCGACTAACCTTAGCTGAAGAAGGTGCCAGGCAAACAAGCAGACTTGCGGATACTATAAATCGCCTCGTCACTCTAATGTCACGAGTAAACCTGCGTCAGGACTAGATCTATTCCTCCTATTGTAACCTATTGAGGCAGGATGTACTCAAACTTATTATCCTTTATTATGTTCTGTAAACTTTTGAATTCAGGCCGGAAGTAACATCCCCGGCATCTTTTGTAATCCTTGTGATTGTTGTCTTTTGAAACTCGTACTCTGTATTCAACTTTTCTGTTTAATGAAATATGGTTATCATTCTGAGTTGTTGTATGTTATCTCATTATATGTACACATCTGATATATCATAACCTCGCGCAAACCTCTTATATGTATCATTTCATTGTTATTCAGCATCATGCCTCCAAGACGACATACTTACACCGACACCGAAATCGCTCAAGTCATTGCACAGAGCGTAGCTCAAGTCCTTGCTGCCCAACAAAATCTGGACGGCGGAGGCGCACCTGCTAACACATCTACTCCAAAACCATGTACCTACAAGGACTTCTTGAACTGCAAACCCTTGTACTTCAAGGGATCTGAAGGAGCTATCGGTCTGATACGTTGGATCAAAAAGACAGAATCTGTATTCTGAATCTGCAATTGCACTGAGGAAGACAAGATTAAATTCTCTGCGTGCACCCTTTCTGACGGAGCTCTCACCTGGTGGAATTCTTATGCCCAAACTCTGGGTATTGATACCGCATACCAACTTCCATGGGAAGACTTCAAGACAATGCTCAGGGAAGAGTACTGTCCCCGTGAGCAACTACAACAACTGGAGGAAGAATTCTGGAAACTTACTGTTCAGGAAAACGACATCACCACCTACACCACTCGATTCCACCAGCTATCTGTCCTATGCCCATCCATGGTGGACCCCGAATACAAACGTATCGAGAGATACATTTGGGGGCTACCCGAATCAATCCAAGGTAACGTCATCTCATCACGGCCCGGGACCATCCAAAGTGATGTGCGCATGGCTCATGAACTAACGGCTCAGATTGTCCGCCAAGGGACGACCGCTGAGAAAGCCATCGGGGACAACAAAAGAAAATGGTCCGGTAACAACCAAAACCAGCAACACCAGCAACCAAACAAAAAGGCCGAAACTGTTAAGGCCTACACCTCTGGTTCAGGGTCGGGGGACAAGAGAGGATACGTTGGGAACAAACCTTACTGTTCCAAGTGTACGCGACACCATGATGGCCCTTGTACCTGTACCCAGTGCAAACGACAGGGACATCTAGCCAAAGATTGCAGAACCCCCAACCCAAACACAAACCCTAACGCACCAAAGGCTTGTTTCGAGTGCGGTAACACCGGGCATTTCCGAAATGTTTGCCCAAAACTGAAAAACAACAACAACCGAAACAACAACAACAGGAACAACAATAACAACAACAACCCTCGCGGTCGAGCTTTCGTACTTAATGCTGGGGAAGCCCGTCAAGATCTCAACGTTGTCACTGGTATGTTTCTCCTCAATGATCTAACCGTCTCAGTTTTATTCGATACCGGTGCTGATAAAAGTTTCATATCTGATGAGTTTTGTCCATTACTCCATATCACAGCCACTGCCTTAGATGCTAAGTTCACCATAGAATTAGCTAATGGCAAACTGATTGAGGCCAATAGTGTAATACCTAACTGCACTTTAAGCCTCGCTAATGAACTGTTCCCCATAGACCTCATACCCGTTGAAATCGGAAGCTTTGATGTTATTGTAGGCATGGACTGGTTGTCCAAACATCGTGCCAAAATCGTTTGTTACGAGAAAATCATTCGTATTCCCCTCGTCACCGGTGGAACCTTGATCATACAAAGGGAGACTGGTAAACCAACTTTGAACCTCATTTCTTGTATGAAAACTCAAAAGTACCTAAGGAAAGGGTACCCGGCAATCCTCGCTCATATAACCGAAAAGAAGTCGACTGAAAAGCGACTTGAGGATGTGCCCATCATCCGAGACTAGCCAGAAGTCTTTCCCGAAGACTTGCCAGGTCTACCTCCACCTAGACAAGTCGAATTCCAAATTGAACTTGTGCCCGGTGCTGCACCCGTGGCACGAGCCCCGTATAGATTAGCCCCATCCGAGTTGTAGGAGTTATCCACCCAATTACAGGAGCTCCTGGACAAGGGATTCATCCGACCGAGTTCTTCACCTTGGGGAGCTCCGGTCCTATTCGTTAAAAAGAAGGACGGATCCTTCAGAATGTGTATTGACTATAGCGAGCTGAACAAACTTACCATAAAAAACCGATACCCACTTCCAAGAATTGATGACCTGTTTGACCAACTTCAAGGTTCGAGCTTCTACTCGAAAATCGACCTACGGTCGGGTTATCATCAACTTCGAGTTCGAGACTCCGACATCCCAAAAACAGCTTTCAGAACCCGCTATGGGCATTACGAATTTCAAGTGATGCCTTTTGGCTTAACCAACACACCGGCTGTATTCATGGACCTTATGAATCGGGTGTGCAAACCCTATCTAGATAAGTTTGTCATCATGTTCATTGACGACATCTTGATCTACTCTCGCAACGAAACCGAACATGGCCAACACCTGAAAACCATCTTGGAATTACTCAGACACGAGGAGTTATACGCCAAGTTCTCCAAGTGTGAGTTCTGGATGCGAACAGTACAATTCCTAGGGCATGTCGTTGACAGTCAAGGGATATATGTTGATCCAGCCAAGATCGAGGCCATTAAGTGTTGGGAAGCGCCAACCACACCAACTGAGGTACGACAATTCTTAGGTCTCGCCGGATATTATCAATGATTCATTGAGAATTTCTCCAAAATAGCCTTACCCTTAACCTCACTGACTCAGAAAGACAAGAAATTTGACTGGACCGATAAGCAGGAGTCCGCCTTCCAACTTCTAAAACAGAAACTCTGCAGTGCACCAATCCTGTCCTTACCCGAATGCACCGATGATTTCGTAGTATACTGCGACGCCTCACGCCAAGGACTAGGTTGTGTGTTAATGCAACGTGAAAAAGTCATCGCCTACGTCTTTCGACAGCTCAAAATTCACGAAAAGAATTATACCACTCATGACCTTGAACTCGGAGCTGTCGTGTTTGCTCTCAAAATCTGGAGACATTACCTTTATGGCACTAAGTGCACCATCTTTACAGATCACAAAAGTCTCCAACACATATTCGATCAAAAAGATCTCAACATGAGGCAACGTCGCTGGGTCGAGTTGCTTACCGATTATGACTGCGAAATTAAATACCATCCTGGCAAAGCAAACGTTGTTGCTGATGCCCCCGTGTTTTGTAAACATTGGAATCATGGTAATGTAATATTTTCAAACGTCTCATGTAGAGGTCGTTTGCTTTAATTTTTGTGTTGTGATATTTAATTTGGTCGGCGCCCCCTTGACACCTCCCACTTCCGCTGCCACGTGTTTTGGGGGTGCGACATTTATGTTCATATTTAGAAAACCTTATTCCATAGCCGCATTGTACTTTACGTTCGATTTAGAAAATATTACTTCCAAGGTGACGATATACTTTGTGTTCTTTTCAGAAAACAATGCTTACGTTGTTTATAAATCAGACCATGTTCGTTTAGACACAGATAACTAAGTACCTTTGGATAGGGTTTGCGATGTCCTATCATTAAGGCCATAATCACGTTTACTGGTTGAAAGGCGTTTAGTTTAAATGAGGTTTAAAATCATAGATAGAAAGTGGATCAACGCACTATAGTTTAACATTAATCAACAATGGATTGTGCCCACGACTTTCATAGCTTCCACGTTCCGTACTCTACACATTCGTGATGTTTCCGGCGCTATACAAATGAAAGCCGTATAATGTTACCTCCGTTGTCTCATAATGACATCATCCCAATTAATACGACTAACTACGTCATAGCAAACACGCAATATAACTACTCGCTAATCATGGTAATCAATCCTAAATCTAGCATGATAACAGTAATAACAATCATCATAATAACAATAGATAAAGGATAGATATAACCGTAATAAGAGTGTAGCTGAATACAGCGTGAAAGAATACAAGCAGAACTTCGAGTATCCTCCAAGCGATATTACAATATTACCCCTCTATTCGTCCGGTTAATACCGTGACTAACTAGCCACTAACTACTAACATAAAAACCTAAATCTAGAGAGTAGTGAGAGAGTGTGTTTTGAGGTGTGGAGTGTGTAGTGTATATTGTATATTCAAATGTTGAGGTGAAGCCTTGTATTTATAGGAAATGCGCAGCTGTATTCTTCAACCGTATTCCAACCCCTAAATGCACAACCGTATCACACAGCCGTATAAAAATCTGATTTTTATTGCCTGAACACGGAATACGGTTGGTTTTGGCCGTATACGGGTGGACTGGAGCAAATACGGGTGGGCACCAACCGTATACGGCTGGACTGGGCCATATACGGTTGGGCATAGGCCGTATACGGTTTACACAGGCCATCTACGGTCTGTTTCCAGCCGTATACGGTCTGATCCATCCGTATACGGTCTTGGACAGCCGTATACGGTCTGGGACAACCATATTTGGTCCTTTCGGGTCTTCGTTTCTTAAATTTGGCATAACTTCTTCGTCATTTATCCGTTTTGAGTGATCTTTAAGCGTTCGTATTTTCCTAACGAAGAAAATGACATAAGTTAGAGGTCATAATTCCAAGTATAGCTTAAATTGTGCTCAAATGCGTGAACGGAAGATCCGTTGATCGTTTATGCTCTATTTTACTCGTTTTTAGGCCTTTTTGGTTGATTCTCGAAGCATCGTCTATATTTTAGCCATCATTATGAAATTTAGTATAAAAATGTATATTTCAAATGTTTTCATCCATAATTGGGCTAAAAAGGTAAGATAATAGCACACAAAAACTTGACTTTTTGCATGTTATCAAATATCCCACACTTAGACTTTTCTTGTCCTCAAGCAAAACTCAAATTTCTCACTTGCTTTCCAATGAAAATATTTGAAAATGTCACTGTATTTTGGGTGAATCAAAACATATCAAGAGCAACATTCCCATAAATAAGTAACATATCCTGGAAACTAAGAGAAAATAAGGATTTCGTTTCAGGAGCATAAAATGACTCTCTTAGGCATGCTTTCAATTCTCACGATCTTGGAATATACATGACTATGCGATCTCACCAGGTGGTCACTCAATTCACTCAGAAGTGTTTCGGGTTACCTATCATTCTAAACAAATGAATTCGCTCAAACGCTAGTCATGCAACATCCATCATTATAGGCTTGCTCGAGAATCATATCTCCACCACTTAGGTAAGGACGGTGCTAATTATCCCAGGACATTCAAGTGGGTTGTAATGTTTGGTGAAGGATAAAAGGGTATGGATAAGTGGGAATTTTGGTTCAAGGGTTTTGCTTATCTTAGGACCTATAAACTTAAGAAAAAATTTATTTAGACAAACATTTTAATGAAAACGGAAACGGATAGCTATTTTGACTTCTACCTTTTTGAAAACACTTGGAGGATTTATACATTTAGGGATCGGAGTTTTCGGGGGATTTGAAGCACTTAGCTTTATTTCTAATGACATATATATATATTTTTTCTTTTCTTTTCATCTCTTTTTTCTATATTTTTGGCTTAGAACTTGTAACGCCCCTAAAATATGTAAGTTTAAATTATTAAAATACATTTATGTTTTAGTTTATATGTATATTTAATATGCTAAATGTTTAAAGTAACAAGATTGTTGAATTGGTTAGTGGGACTAACCAAATAAGAAAAGGCATGTTAGAGGGACCAATTATGTAGATATGAAAAGTATAGGGAGGAGTATGTAAAATGATTTAATAAAACTCCCTACTGCATTCTAAAATCCTCCAGATGATTTTCAATACGTATATGTGCGTGAGGTTGAGAGGGAAAACAAGAACCAGGTGCAAGAATCAACAACCGAGTTAGGGTTTATGTGATTGAAGTTGGTAATCATCAAATTAAGTGTTCTTAAGGTATGTATGACCCTTAATTGAGTTTAATTCCATGTTTGATTGAAAGTCTATGAACCCTAGAATCATGAAAGTGTATGAAAGCTAGTTAATTAGCTTAATTAGTGTTCTATGTATATAAATGAGCTATATGCTATAGGGTTTAAATTTATGAACCCTAGAAATTTAGAAAGTTAATGAAAGTTAGTTAATTTGATTAATTAGTGTTCCATGTATGTTAATAAGCTAAGTAGTATGTGTAATTCATGTTAAATTGAATAGAGAAAACTTAATCATGTGAAATTGGGTATAAGTAAGTTCTTGTTTATGTGGGTAATGATGTATGAGATGATAATAATGATTATTGATGAAAGTTATGATGAGATGAATGATTAATACCCAAATTCATGTGATTTTGATACTAGTATATGGAACACTTATGAAAAGATAGGTGTTAGTAAGTTAGCACCTAATTATGTGATTAAGTTAAAAGTTATGAGATTAAGTAAAAGTGTTAAGATAGGTGTTAGAAGTCTAGCACCTTGTTAATGAGATTAAAGTTAAGAAAATATGTAAAGTGTTATGTTAATTGAATTGTATTATATGTCTATGTGTATAGGTGATCAAGAAAGACAAACAAGTTCAAGTAAATTCCTTATACAAGATCAAGGTAAGTAGATAGATATGAATGAATGATGAGTCAAGTAATGAGTGAGTCATTAGCTTGACATGTTCCGAGTAATGAGTCATGAACATTAGCTCGGTATTAATGTTAACTAGTAGTAGTTAACATGATGATGATGTTTAAGGATCCTTAATGTGATGATGTTTATGTTAAAGTTAAAGTTTCCATTACTTACTAAGAAATTGCTTATGTGTTATGTTTAACATGTTTCAGGTGAGCCAAGTGTGAATAGGAATGACTTGGGCAAGGGACTTGTTTAAAGCTATTGGTGGAGCTTGTTGCACGGTTTTGGTAACAAGCTATCCCTTTTTGATCATGCTCTAGATATGATAGTTACACCCCCGTTTGTAAAGTTTATGACACTAACCAAGTTTTATAAAGAATGTTAAGTCTCACTTGAAATGGTACATGATGTTTGTTGAAAGTCAAAGTTATGGTTAAAGTCAAAGTTATGGTGAGACTTATATGTTAAAAGCTTGAATGTATGAAAAGTGTGAAAGTGGTGTTAAATGAGAACTTTTGAGTTACGAAAGTCAAAAGTGTCATATTTTGATGTTGAGGTTAATTGATGCTGTTAGTAAGTTAGTTTGACTTAAATAAGTCAATTGGGTAAGAATTGACCAATAAAGTGGGTCAATATGGTCAAAGACCCAATCGGGTCATTTTGGTGTTCAAATGGGCAACCAATGAGGTTACGAGTCAAAATTTAGTTATACTTGAATATAGTCAAATGCTATGGCACTAATAAGTTGTAAATAATGTGTTGAAAGTATGGTCAAAAGCTTAGAATTAGAATGTGAGTGGTTTGAAAGTTAGTATGTCAAGATTTTGGTCAAAAATGGCCTAAAACTCGTCTATGGGTCAAATCCCGATAAAATGTGAAATTTAAAAAAGTGAAAATGAGGAAAGTTACTTATTGTTATAGTAAAGGTACTTGCAAAATTTCATGTCTTAATTCATAACGAGTAAAAAGTTATGTGACACCCGCCAATTTAGGACTGTATTTAGTGCCTAAACTACTTGTAATTACGTGTATTTAGTTTATGTTAATCTAAATATACGTAACCTTTTATGTAATTACATACACGTTTATACGATTTGTTTAAATCGTACACTTATGAACCGGATGGATATCCGACAATGAAAATATGAACGTGGGTGACAAACTGTTAAAATAATGTGGAATTATCCAAACAAACATTATTTACCCTAATATATTACGAGAATATATTACACGTATTAAATATCGTATAAAACACTCCGTACGCGACGAAAACGTGCAAAACGCGCCCGACGGACGAAATAAAGTCAAATTATATCTTATAACTCATTATTAAGTATTTTGATAAAATACTTCAAGTAAAAGTATAGCGATTGCACGCGTACAGTTGAAACGTTTAAAAACGTTACACAATTTAAACGAACGTATAAACCACAACCGACTACCGACCGACGACCGAAATATATTTTAATAAATTAGAATATATTAGTTGAGTAAAACTTTTATTTAAAATATCGTGTTTTAAATCGTTAACAAAATGTAATATATAAAACGTTATACGATTAACTAAAACGTTAAACGATCGGGTAAATGAACACGGGACTTAACGCAACATTGAGGAACAAAATTTAACATTTCCACTCTTGTGGGGGGCCCATGTACAGCCGGCCAAGATCATGGCTTAAGGCCATACCCTTTTTCCCTTATACAATCAAACACACCAACTTATATCCTCATTTTACTCCAACTCCCATGCTTCCATCACACCTCCTTTCCCTCATTTATCCCTCCTCTTTCCCTCTCTAAAAATGGCTGAACTCAGCCCAGCCACCACCACCACATTTCACCATCATCCACCATGTTTTCTTGAAGGAAAGAGCAAGGAGAAGTGAAGAAGAACAAAACCGAGCATCATCTTTTCGTTTCGCCTTTAAATGACCATTTTCTTTGTAAGAAACTCTATCTCTTTCTTTAGATTTACTGGGATTACATATTATTGCATGTTAACTTGCTCACTTAACCAAGAAATGTCCAAAATGTGTGATAAGACTCGTTTTTTGAAGTACATAAAAACGTCACAGTTTCTGTCCCAAAAAAACCGTCTCACTAAAACGTTAATATCTTGAGTTCTAAAAAGATTTAGACAACGAAGCACCTACCAAAATTTGCGTACGGAAGATCTCTACAAAAAGTTCTTCTTTGACTATTTCCAGAAATGTCCGTATTTTCGTGTATAAATCAATCTTTGGACGGATGTCTGTTTTAGACCAAATCTGACCAACCTTCATAATTATTTTTTATTTAAAATAGTAAAGGAACTTATAAAAGTATAATAAAGTGCAGAAATAACCAAGACACATAGGAGAGTATGTGTGATTTTTACATAGGCTTGATTCGGACTAGAAATGGGTGAGATCGGGGGTTGATTAGGGTTAAAAATCTGGAAAACATGATATAGGGACTGTTTTGGAAATTAATTAAAAACCAACACTTCGGTTTAACCCCGACACAAACCAATAATTTTACTAAGCTCCTTACACCATTTTAAGACTTGGGTAAAAGTTTCGGGTCAAACCGGGGTCGTTTGAGCACAAATCCGACACTTAGAAATCACACAGCCAGTAGTGTCGCAGGAGGGCCAAACCCAACTGCGACACTAGGCTAATGTCGCATGATCATCCAAGAATCGCACACTGCGACACTAAGCTATTGTCGCATGAACATTCCGAGAATCCCATACTGCGACACTAGGCTAATGTCGCATGATCATCTGAGAATCGTACACTGCGACACTAAGCTATTGTCGCATGAACATTCCGAGAATTCCATACTGCGACACTAAGCTAATGTCGCATGATCATCCGTGTGTCGCATACTGCGACACTAAGGTGAATGTCGCATGAGCATCTGAATGTCGTATACTGTGACACTATTACTAATGTCACATACATCCCGAGTGTCGCACAATGTAACACCCTCAAATTTCGGGTTGCGGAAGCGGTCGGGTCGGGTGTTACCAAATCAAATATGACAGCATAAGATACATAATGAACGACTCTAAATGAGACGTTTGGAAATAATTATACATTTTCCAAAGTAGAACATTTACAACGTTGCGAGTTTAATAGAAGTTTCAATTACATAATTTGAAAATACAAAAGTAAATGCAGAGTGGTCCTCATTGTTTGAAAATATGTGACTCGAGCTAGCTTATCTCGTAGCAATCCTAATCCTGTTGGGCACCTGAGAACACATGCTAAAACGGGTCAGCTATAAAGCTGGTGAGTTCATAGGTTTGTTAGTTAAAACATAAAGTATAAAACCTTTTATGCTTTGAAAAGTAGTTCAGAATCTGAGATTCTGATATGTATTGTTATAAAGTTGTAACACCAATGTGTATACGTCCTACAAGGTATCTCATACCTAAGGGGCAGTGATGCGTACCTAAGTACATAACATTGAGGCATTCATGCCTGGATACCTCTCGGGTATTAAGTAATCTATCAATGTAAGGCCAAACATGCCTAAGGACTATCGAGTAATTGTATGACTACGTCATATGATGTTGTGTAATAATTGGTGTGCCACTTGGCATAGTGTGTTGCATCCAACAACGGTTGATTGTAGTCCCGCAGAACTATGATTGAGTATTTAAACAAACAATGAGTTGACGGCCTCGCACGAAAGTTCGCCGATCCGTTAATTGTACGGATCACGAGCATGAGCTCGCCCATCCGCAGGTGTGTGTGGATCACGAGCATAAGCTCGCCCATCCATCGAGTGTATCGCTTTATCGCGATATCGTACTTGTGCCCACTGCAAGACCGTGGCATCGTTTTGTGCCCACTGCAAGACCATGGCATCGTTTTGTGCCTATCTGGCATCGACTGAATTGCTCGCAAGCAAAGTTTGTAATTGAGCCGGCAGTTCTACGACATGCCCGACTTGAGTAATTAAGTCGATAGTACAATGACATGTCCAACTTGTATGATCGTGTTTGTCAGAGTATGTGTATATTTATATACATAAGTAAATTGTATGTAGCACCAAGTGCTCGATATTGATTACGAATATGTGTATACATATATAAATATATATATATATATGTCAAATCAGACAAACACATGTAACCATGAGTCATGCAACGCATGAGAGTAACGTATTGTATCTAAATATGTATATACAATACTTAAATATTATGTGCTTTGCAATATGCCTAGGTATGACTAATCATCACCTAGTGTTCTGTATTAGTGTAACGAATCTATACTTGCATACGATACCATCGCATACTCCTAGTCTCAGCCTAGCATGTATATGGAAATCTTGGGTTTGTTGTTTACTTGAGTTCAATTCCAATTTTGACATCCTGAACGTATGTGCAGTCTTAGTTCCTAAAAGAAAACTAATCCTGTATTGGTAGAACTAACCAGTTCTATTGTAGTTAATAAGGTTGTCCCGTGACAATAAGGTCAATGTATAATAGTAACTTAACCAAGTCAGGTGATGGTGATTGTTAGACAACAATCTAATGGTGTACAATGGTAACCTAACTAGGTTAAACAGTGATATTGTTCCACAACAATATATTGGGTGTAATTCCTAAGTATTATGCATTCGTATTTCCAAACAGTGATATAGGTAAGTGTGAATTATAAAAGTTTATCATTATAATTCAAAAAAAGTAATTGAGCATGCATCTCACCCCGAAAACAGTAAAACAGTTGAAAGAGTGGGGCTATGAAACTCACTTGAGGAGTTAGCAATCCTATGATACGCGCGTCGTCCGATGGGTAACCTCCTAGTGTCCTAAACACGTGAGATTATATGAGTATGAGACAATCAGTTTGTCTAAGCGAGCTGTGTAAGTATTCATTTGTCGTTCAGGTTTGGAAACCGTGTACGGGGGTCCGGGGGCAGCACCCCTGGTAGCGGGGTCCAAGGGGTGGCAACCCCTAGCAGGGTCCAAGGGGCAGAGCCCCTGGCTGGGGTCGAGCTGAAAACGCTTTAGTGAAATATTAGGTGGTAAAATTTGGGTTTCGACACTTAGTGAAAATCATAGGTTTTTAAGCTCCCGTGTTTTGCGACATAAGGGTTATGTCGCTAAATGGTTCTGCGACATAAGGGTTATGTCGCTATGTGCGACATCCGTAATTTAATACGACATAGTGTGTTGTGTTGCTATATGCAACGTTCGGATTTTCTGCAACATAAAGACTTGCGTCGCACAATGCGACATAATTAATTATTGCGACATAACCTGCGACATTGGCTATGTCGCAACACTGTTTTTGGTCCCTGCGACATAATGAACTGTTCGACGATTTTCCCCCAAAAATCAAGATCTAACCTATTTTCAGGTCAAATCTTGTTGATATAATGTTAAAACATGATATATTAAGTGTTTCTAACTCGAAATATCAAGAAAAAGAGAGTAAATCCTTACGTTTTGAGTTGGAGTTCAAAAATGGTGGGGATGAACTTGGTGAGGAAGAAGATGAAGATGATGGTGAAGCTTGCTTCCTTTTCCTTGAGATGATGATGATGATTCCGAAAATGATGATGATGAGGTTGTTGTTGTTGTTGAAGATGAAAGAAAAGAGAGAGATGGATATAGGGGTGTGTGTGTGTTTTTGGTTTTGTGAAACACAAAAATGGGGAGGGGGAAAAGGGATGGCCGACCCATCATTTTTGGTGGGTTTGGTTGTCCCCAATTGTTGCGTTAAATGTCCGTGTTTGCTTACCCGATCGTATAAAAATGTAATATTTTAAATTCTACAAATTTATTTATATTCTTTCGAAATGTTTTCGAGTGAAAGTATTTTATAAAAATACTATTTTGGAATAAAAATTTATACTTGTTTTCGAGTGGTCTCAGATAATTAGAATGTGTTTTAAATTAAAACGACTTACGTTTTTGAACACTTTGTTATAATCGCATATAAAAAATACAATTATTTGAAGTTTAAATTTGGCGCGAAAATTGACTTTTTGACTAGGTGTTACACACAACCTTAATGTCGCACTTAAAACCTGAGTGTCGCATACTGCGACACTAGCACTTGTGTTTCATAACTGTTGAATGTCGCATATAGCGACACTAATCCCAATGTCGCATGAAGTTTCGCATGAAGTTTCGCATGTAGTGTCGCATGCTGTGTCTCATGAAACAGAAACTTGAAAATACTTTTTATACCAAGTATTGAATACATACAACAACTATACTTTATACGACACTACGCTTACATGATATACATATACTTTTGGAAGTATACACTACAACTTGAACGCATACGAGCTTACACTCGAATCAATAACTATACTTATGAGATTACATTCGCACGTGTTGATATACATATGAGATTTCACATACACTTAGATGGGATTACACCCACTCTACCACGAGCTTACACTCGCACGGACTTACATCCGAATGATGGTTACACGTCACGTTACAAATAACCAATGTATGTATATGCTTTACAAGGTATACAAACACGATGAATTACATAATAATAATATTTGAATTATTATTACACCTCCGTCACCAACGGGCCATACTTATTTACAAAATGATTTCAACCGTACAAACAAATACTTGGACATTTTCTAGTTGAGTGGACAACTAGCATGGGTGATCCTTCGTGCACCAACTTACTTACTTGCTTACAACCTTGTGCGTTTCGGACGCCAGAAGGTTGTAGGGTTCGGAGAACCAACTTACGGAATTACATCCGACACTACGGACTTACATCCGGGATATTTATTCGCTTACATGAAAGTATCATACTTGCTTGACTCAGGTGAGTCTTACAGCCCCATTTTTACTGTTTTTCTAAACTACTGGGGTGAGATACTTAGCTACCGTTTTACATGTGAACGCAATGTACTGTACTGATTTTACTACTGCTTTTACACAAACTTTGCATGAGTTACTTTTATCCACTGAAATCCTCCTATCATAAGTTGTTAGTTATGGACTTAAGCGCGATTACTAATAGATGGATCCATTTGGGACTGACAATCCCTACCTGGGGTGGTAGCGCCACCATGGATTACACCGTAGAAACAGGCATATTAGGAAATGATTACATATGAGTGTCTGGATAGCACTCACGGGGGTACGTGATGTGGTACTTGATTGTACTAATTCACACCAAACAGTTAAGCTTCAACTTGTGAGCTCATGGCACTGTGTACTGGTCTGGAGATCTTACGATCTGGGATCTACTGTTTACTTACGTTACTGGTCGGGTAACACTGGTACATTTGCGGTTCACGACTGTTAAACTAAACCTGTGAGATTCACCAATCATTTTGGTTGACCTGTTTTAGCTTTGTATCTCAGGTACATTACAGCAGTAGGACTGCACACCCTGAGGGGACTGATAGCTCGAGTCACATGCATAGTACTTTGGAGATTCTGTCACATTATTTTGTTATAATTATTATGTAATAGAATCTCTAGGAAAACATACTTTCTGAACTCAGAGCTTATTACATTCCGACTACAATCAATGTAATACTTTTGTACTATTGTACGACGTTGTATATAGATGTCGTTTGCTTTACTTTGGTGCTTGATTATTGATTAGTAACACCCAAAGCTTGCTTCCGCGCAACATTAAATTTAGGGGTGTTACAGATTGGTATCAGAGCCTAAGGTTATAGCGAACTAGGTTGCATTTAGTGGGCCTAGACTATGATCGATAGGCAGTATCTCCCTATTAGGTATGACTGGTTCAGGAATTACATCATACGACTTTAATTTAACATAGCTTGATCAACTATGTACAATTAAAGAAAGATGATGTGAGGTCTGAAATGGTTATGTTGAACAAGGATACACTAGTTGATTCTAACCACGAGAGAAACCGGGACTCAAACATGTATGTGATTAGACACTTTAGGCTATTATGTGATATATATACATATATACATAGATAGGCCTCACTCTCGCTCAATATCTTAGGCTATATTATATATGTATTATATGAATATAGGCCTCATTCTTCCTAACGCTTTGTCTTAGAATGGCAAAAACACCACCAAATTCGTCACGCTCTCATCCGTTTGGATCACAAAATTCACGGATTTCTTGGAGGACCACTATGTCACCTCGAACTAACCCCTATTCCATACCAGCTTTAGCCGCCAGGCTAAACCACCATGAGCGACGACTTCGCAAAATGGACATAGAGCTGCAGGAGACTCGTGAGAACTGGAGACTCACAGCCCTTGAACGTATCAACCAAGTCTCCGAAGATCACGAGAACACTGTGGATAACATGGACACACTTCACGATCATCTGGGAGAAACTATCAAAATCATGGGAACTATTCACAACCAAGTGTTCAGTAACCAAAATGAAATCTCTGTTCTGCAATCAAGGCTGCAAGAATACGAGACGCGTCTGCGGGAAACCGAGGATGCTCTTAGAATAGTCAGCAGGCTTGCAGAATCTGTTAACCATCTCACTTCTCTATTATCATGTAACCTATTTGCTAGCTATGTAAACTCTTGTAACCTGACCGGATGTAATGTTCCCGGCATCTCTTGTAGACTCTAGATTCTGTAATCTTTTGGAACCCATGTATTGTACCGAATCTAATCTTACTATCTAATGTGTTATGACTATCGCTTCGTGCTGTTATATATTATCACCTTATATATACTTACGCATGTGATATATCATGACCTTGTGCAAACATCTTACCGACCTCTTCCCTTTGATATACAGCATTATGCCACCTCGAAGACACACGTACGATGATGTCGAGTTCGCCCAACTAATTGCTCAAATAGTGGCGCAGGCCATGGCTGCACGGCCGCACTCGGGCAGCGAGGACTCCGCTGTAAATGGCCCCCCAATACGGCCCTGCTCCTACAAAGATTTCCTGAGTTGTAAACCTTTAAATTTTAAAGGTACTAAAGGGGCCATAGGATTGATTAGATGGACCAAGAAAATGGAATCAGTTTTCCGGATCTGCAACTGTCCTGAGGACTGCAAGGTTAAGTATGCCACCTGCACTTTCCTTGAAGGTGCTTTGACTTGGTGGAACGCCTATGCTCAGGCAGTGGGCATTGACATTGCATACCAAATTCCCTGGGAGGATCTGAAGAAAAAGCTTATTGATGAGTACTGTCCAAATGAGGAACTCCAATGTCTGGAAGAGGAGTTCTGGCATTTGACGGTTCAGGGAACCGATATCATTGGTTATACCACTAGGTTCCAACAGCTTGCTCTCCTCTGTCCATCTATGGTTGATCCCGAGCGCAAGCGTATTCAGAGGTACATTCGTGGACTCCCGGAGAGTATCCAGGGGAACGTGGCCTCATCCAAACCAGCTGACATTCAGAGTGCCATTCGTATGGCATGTGAACTTATGGCCATGGTTGTTAGCCGTGAAGCACCCATCCCACCCACTGGCAACAACAACAAGAGGAAATGGTCTGGGAACTCTGGCAACCAGAATCAAAACCAACAAGCCTCTAAGAAACCTAAAACCATCAAAGCCTACACCTCTACTTCTGATAACAGGAAGGAATACCAAGGGGACAAACCTTACTGTTCTAGGTGCCAACTTCATCATAATGGTTATTGCCCTTGTAGCAAGTGCAAGCGATTTGGGCACTTTGCTAAAGACTGCAGGACCAACACTGCTAATACCAACTCCAAACCCAACATGTAACACCCCCAAAATTCGTTGATTTAATTTAGCGGAAGCATTTAGTTAAGTATGGGGAGTGCCACAATATACAGTACATGCATACGTATCAGAGCATATGATTACAACAGAACAAATATATTAAGATGCCAAAGTATTAGTTACAAAGTTTACGATTCCTCGAATCGTACAAGTTAAAAGTATTAAGTTTACAAAAGTAGATTTCGTAAATATCACTAAAATCACTTTAGTTATACAAAAGAAATCCAGTTGTCAAAAGTTGGCATCCTATTCCTTCATGGGTCTCCTATGTTCCATGTGTGCAGGTCGTCTTACATGCAGCTAATTCCCTGAAAAACATTGTAAAAGTCAACAATGAGGTTGAGTGATATCACAGGTTTTATGTTTGCAATAGTTGAATCAAGTTTGTAAGCACATTTGTTAAAACCAATACGTTCACAAATAGTTATTGCCATAATAGTCAAGTAATCGTTTTGTGGAATGTTATCCAAAATACAGTTTGCGTGGGATGTTACCCAAAATACCGTTTGGTGGGATGTTACCCAAAATACCGTTTACGTGGGATGTTACCCAAAACACAGTTTGCAATACATTGTTAGTCGTTCTCCAGCGTTTACAAAATAGTACCGGTCGTTCTCTGGTCTAAATACGCACGGGTCGTTCTCCCGTCCAACTCGGCCAGTCGTTCTCTGGCAATAAATACTGCTGGTCGTTCTCCAGCGAAACACAGTACCGGTCGTTCTCTGGTCAAAAATGCATGGGTCGTTCTCCCATCCAAATACGCACGGGTCGTTCTCCCGTCCACTTGGTCAGTCGTTCTCTGACACTAAAATACGTTGCTGGTCGTTCTCCAGCGTTTACATAAAAGTACCGGTCATTCTCTGACCAAATACGCACGGGTCGTTCTCCCGTTCAAACAAAACAGTTTATCAATTAGTTTACCACGTTTGTTTTAGTTTATGGTATGAAAATGTTATTTCATAAACATTAGTTCACACAATCGTTCAACAGTTTAAAATACTCTAATCGTTCGAGTAAACAAGTATACAATCATGTAGTAAAAGCAGTTATGGCAATTAATAAAGCAGTTTACTATGTTTTCCACCCCTGTTCAAAAGCAGTTAAACAGTAAAAGTAAGGGCTGTGAACTTACCTGTTGAGTTAAGTAATGTGCGAGTGCTAGCAAAGCCTAAAGCCCAATATAGTCCAGAATCTCCTAACGCCCTAAACGTATGAGATTTGATAAGTATGTGGATGTCTTAGTTTGACCACCCATGCTAGTGTTCGTTCAACCAAATTATGTCCAAAGTGTTTGTTTGTCGTTTAAGTTTGTAGCTGTAGAATGTATACGACTCGTTGGTAGCGGTTTGTAATAATAATTTCTGAAAACATCATTATACTCGTTTCATTTTATGCTTAGCAAAAGTATATATCTTGGTATGTTAATCATCATTGTAAGAAGTGTAATTGTCGTTACGCGAACGTCGAATCGTTGTGCAAAACTCAGTTCGCAGACCAGGTCAGTTCGGCTCGCTCGTTCGACTTGCAAGCTCGGCTCGCAAGGGTTCAATTTGCATCTCGGTTCGGTTCGCAGCTCGGTTCAGTTCGCAGCTCAGTTCGGTTCGCAGCACAGTTCAGCTCGCAGCTCGGTTCGGCTCGCAACTCGTTCGGTTCGCAGCTCGGTTTGGTTCGCATCGCGATCTCGGTTCGCAGCTCGGTTCGCTTCGCATCGCGAGCTCGGTTCGCAGCTCGGTTCGGTTCGCATCGCGAGCTCGGTTCGCAGCTCAGCTCGGTTCGCAGGAAGAATAGATCTCAGCTCGCAGAACGAGCTGATCGTATTTTTAAATTTTAAAAACGCATTTTTAAGTCATTTTTGGACATAATAAGTTGATATAACACTAATACATGGTATATTAATCATTATAAACATGAAATAACAAAGAAAATACCGAAATCTAAGAGTTTTTGAAAAATCTCAGAAACTTACGCGTGTCGGTTTTAAAATTCGAAAAGGTAGAAATGTTGCTCGTGATCTCGTGAATGTTTTATTCCAAAGGAGCTAGATGATTCGAGTCATTTTTGTGGTAGTTTTGTTGTGATTTGTGGTGAATTTTAGAGAGAGGAAGAGAGTTTAGAGAGAGGGAGGAGAGAAAGTGTGTTTTTGGTGAAATGAAAATGAGAAGGAAATGAGGTGGGGGTGGGGGTATTGGGGCTGATTTGGGGAATCAAAAGGGGAGGGATTTTTGTCCCAAATTTATGGTATTTAACCCGTGTTCGTTTACCCGATCGTTAAATATTAATTTTTTTTTATTTGGAAATTTTTAAGTACATTTTAAGATATATATTTTAGTTGAGATATTTTTATAAAGGTAACTTAACTAAGTTGTAACATTATAACTTTGTTTTGTTATAGAAATGTCTCGAATTTGGTTCAGTTTATGAAATACTCGTTAAATATTATCAAAATAATATTTAATAGACGTTAATGTTAACTAATAATCTCCTATTATTAATAAATTTTTGTTCACCAACAGTCGTATATTTTGTCGCGTTTGCTCCAATCGTTTTTTACGTAATTAAGAATAAGTAATACTACGCGTATTAACTAGTGGGCTTTGCTAGACTTATCTCTAAAGTAGTTGTGAATTCACTCAAGTAGGGAATTAGCCTAAATGTGCCTGCTAATTAAGTTTTTAATTATGTGGAAATTGCGGGGTGTCACACAACACTCCCAGAACCTGTTATGAATGTGGAGTTGTTGGACATTTCAAAAGTGACTGCCCCAAATTGAAGAACAAGAAAAAGGACAACAACAATGCTCGGGGCAGAGATTTTGTACTTAATGCTGGGGATGCCCGCCAAGACCCAAATGTGGTCACGGGTACATTCCTTCTCAACAATTTGACTGCTTCTGTGTTATTTGATATTGGTGCTGATAGGAGTTTCATTTCTGACGAGTTTTGTTCACTACTTGACACCACACCTGTTGCCTTAGATTCTAAGTACATAGTAGAGTTGGCAAACGACAAAATTATTGAGGCCAACAGTAACCTAACTGCACCTTAAACTTAGCCGATGAGCTGTTTTCTATTGACCTTATGCCTGTTGAGATCGGCAGCTTCGACATCATTGTCGGTATGGATTGGCTATCCAAACACCATGCCGAAATCGTCTATTTTGAGAAAATCGTTCGTATACCTCTCGCCACCGGTGGAACTCTAGTCATACAAGGGGAGACCGGTAGGACGAGACTGAATATCATTTCGTGTATGAAAACCCAGAAATACCTGATAAAAGGGTACCAGGCAATCCTTGCGCACGTTACGGAGAAACAGTCAGAGGAGAAGCGACTTGAGGATGTGCCTATTGTTCGAGACTTCCCAGAAGTCTTTCCTGAAGACTTGCCTGGCCTTCCGCCACCTAGACAAGTCAAATTCTCTATTTACCTTGTGCCCGGTGCAGCACCCGTGGCACGAGCACCATACCGTTTAGCCCCATCCGAACTCCAGGAGTTGTCTACTCAATTGCAAGAACTCCTAGATAAGGGTTTTATTCGACCGAGTTCCTCGCCTTGGGGAGCCCCGGCTCTGTTTGTGAAAAAGAAAGACGGTTCTTTCCGCATGTGCATCGACTACCGTGAACTCAACAAATTAACCGTCAAGAACCGTTACCCACTACCTCGTATTGATGACCTGTTTGATCAACTTCAGGGGTCGAGTTTTTATTCAAAGATCGATCTAAGGTCAGGTTATCACCAAATTCGAGTTCGTGAGGAAGATATCCCTAAAATAGCTTTTCGAACTCGCTACGGGCATTACGAATTCCAAGTGATGCCATTCGGCTTGACCAACGCACCAGCTGTATTCATGGACCTTATGAATCGGGTGTGTAAGCCTTACCTTGACAAGTTTGTCATCGTTTTCATTGATGACATTCTGATTTACTCGCGCAATGTACAAGAACATGCGCAACACCTGAAAACCATTCTAGAACTACTCAAGGACGAGGAGTTATATGCAAAATTCTCCAAGTGTGAGTTCTGGATGCAAACTATACAATTCCTAGGACACGTGATTGACAGTCAAGGAATTCATGTTGATCCTTCCAAAATTGAAGCCATCAAGTGCTGGCAAGCACCTACTACACCCACTGAAGTACGCCAATTCTTAGGACTCGCCGGATACTACAGGCGATTCATTGAGAACTTTTCGAAAATAGCCCAACCTCTCACTGCACTGACTCAAAAAGAAAAGAAGTTCGATTGGACTGACAAACAAGAGTCAGCTTTCCAGCTACTCAAACAAAAACTCTGCAGTGCACCTATCTTATCCTTACCCGAAGGCAACGATGACTTCGTGGTATACTGTGACGCTTCACACCAAGGTCTCGGTTGCGTGCTGATGCAACGAGACAAGGTTATTGCTTACGCCTCCCAGCAACTCAAGGTCCATGAAAAGAAGTACACCACTCATGACCTAGAGTTGGGAGCAGTTGTATTCGCTCTTAAAATCTGGAGACACTACTTGTATGGTACCAAGTGTACAATCTTCATTGATCACAAAAGTCTCCAACACATCTTCGATCAAAAGGATCTTAACATTCGGCAACATCGATAGGTCGAGTTGCTTACTGATTACGACTGTGAAATACGTTACCATCCAGGCAAGGCAAACGTTGTTGCCGATGCCTTAAGTCGTAAAGAACGAGTGAAACCTCTTCGAGTCCGAGCACTTGTCATGACTATACACAACGACCTGATAATCCAAATTCTTACCGCTCAACTCGAAGCACTCAAAGCTGAAAATGTGAAACACGAGGCCTTGCGAGGCATGGATAAACAGTTTGAAACCAAACCAAACGGGGCCAAGTACTTCTCTGACCGACTCTGGTTGCCCAACTACGGGAACTTACGAGACTTGGTGATGGACGAGGCACACAAGTCTAAATACTCTATACACCCTGGTGCCGACAAAATGTACCATGGCATCAAGGAGTTGTACTGGTGGCCCAACATAAAAGCCGACATTGCTACCTACGTTGGCAAGTGTCTTACTTGTTCTAAGGTTAAAGCCGAACACCAGAAACCTTCCGGTTTGCTACACCAAACGGAAATCCCCGAATGGAAATGGAAGCAAATCACCATGGATTTCAATACCAAACTCCCGAAAACCTCTAGCAGTTACGATACCATTTGGGTGATTGTAGACCGACTCACTAAATCTGCTCATTTCCTATCCATCAAGGAAAATGACAAGATGGAACGTTTGAAACGGATCTACCTGAAAGAGATCGTGTCAAGACACGGCGTGTCCATCTCGATTATCTCTGACCGAGATGCTCGATTTACTTCTCGCTTCTGGCAATCACTACAAAAATCTTTGGGTACTCGTTTAGACATGAGCACTGCTTACCACCCACAAACCGATGGCCAAAGTGAACATACTATACAAACACTAGAGGATATGCTACGAGCTTGCGTAGTTGACTTCTGTAACAACTGGGAAAATCACTTACCGTTGTGTGAGTTTTCATACAACAACAACTATCACACCAGCATTAAGGCTGCACCCTTTGAGGCACTTTACGGTCTAAGTGTCGATCACCCATTTGTTGGACCGAGGTGGGGGATACACAACTCACTGGTCCAGAAATCATTCACGAAACAACTGAAAAGATCGTCGGCATACAAAACCGACTGAAGGCAGCGCGTGATCCTCAGAAAAGCTATGCTGACGTGAGACGCAAACATCTCGAGTTCCAGGTTGGGGATCGAGTACTTCTGAAAGTATCTCCTTGGAAAAGCGTCATCCATTTTGGTAAACGTGGGAAACTGAATCCCAGGTACATTGGACCGTTCGAAATCCTTGAAAGGATTGGTCTAGTGGCATATAGACTGCAGCTACCTCCTGAACTCAGTAGCGTGCACCCTACTTTCCACACTTCTAACTTGAAGAAATGTCTGTATGATGAGACACTGATTATACCTCTCGATGAGATACATAATGACGACAAACTACACTTTGTCGAGAAACTCGTGGAAGTTATGGACCGTGAGGTCAAACGCTTAAAACAGAGTCGTATTCCCATTGTTAAAGTCAGGTGGAATTCGAGGCGTGGTCCTGAATTCACTTGGGAACGGAAAGACCAAATGCGACAAAAATATCCTCACTTGTTCACAGACTCTACTCACACCGCGACTTCGAGCTAATTTTGGGACGAAATTCTCCTAACAAGGGGAGAATGTGACACCCGCCAATTTAGAACTGTAATTAGTGCCTAAACTACTTGTAATTACGTGTATTTAGTTTATGTTAATCTAAATATACATAACCTTTTGTGTAATTACATACACGTTTATACGATTTGTTTAAATCGTACACTTATGAACCGGATGGATATCTGACAATGAAAATATGGACGTTGGTGACAAACCGTTAAAATAATGTGGAATTATCTAAACAAACATTATTTACCCTAACATATTACGAGAATATATTACACGTATTAAATATCGTATAAAACACTCCTTACGCGACGAAAACGCGCAAAACGCGCCCGACGAACGAAATAAAGTCAAATTATATCTTATAGCTCATTATTAAGTATTTTGATAAAATACTTCAAGTAAAAATATAGCGATTGCACGCATACAGTTGAAACGTTTAAAAACGTTACAGAATTTAAACGAACGTGTAAACCGCAACCGACTACCGACCGACGATCGAAATATATTTTAATAACTTAGAATATATTAGTTGAGTAAAACTTTTATTTAAAATATCATGTTTTAAATCGTTAACAAAACGTAATATATAAAACGTTATACGATTAACAAAAATGTTAAACGATCAGGTAAACGAACACGGGACTTAAGGCAACATTGGGGAACAAAATTTAACACTTCCACTCTTGTGGGGGGCCCATGTACAGCCGACCAAGGCCATACCCTTTTTCCCTTATACAATCAAACACACCGACTTATATCCTCAGTTTACTCCAACTCCTATACTTCCATCACACCTCCTTTCCCTCATTTATCCCTCCTCTTTCCCTCTCTAAAAATTGCTGAACTCAGCCCAGCCACCACCACCACATTTCACCATCATCCACCATGTTTTCTTTAAAGAAAGAGCAAGGAGAAGTGAAGAAGAACAAAACCGAGCATCATCTTTTCGTTTCGCCTTTAAATCACCATTTTCTTTGTAAGGAACTCTATCTCTTTCTTTATATTTACCGGGATTACATATTATTACATGTTAACTTGCTCACTTAACCAAGAAATGTCCAAAATGTGTGATAAGACTCGTTTTTTGAAGTACATAAAAACGTCACAGTTTCTGTCCCAGAAAAACTGTCTCACTAAAACGTTAATATCTTGAGTTCTAAAAAGAGTTAGACAACGAAGCACCTACTAAAATTTGAGTACGGAAGATCTCTACGAAAAGTTCTTGTTTGACCATTACCAGAAATGTCCGTATTTTCGTGTATAAATCAATCTTTGGACGGATGTCTGTTTTAGACCAAATCTGACCAACCTTCATAATTATTTTTTATTTAAAATAGTAAAGGAACTTATAAAAGTATAATAAAGTGCAGAAATAACCAAGACACATAGGAGAGTATGTGTGATTTTTTCATAGGCTTGATTCGGAATAGAAATGGGTGAGATCGGGGGTTGATTAGGGTTAAAAATCTGGAAAACATGATATAGGGACTGATTTGGAAATTAATTAAAAACCAACACTTCGGGTTAACCCCGACACAAACCAATAATTTTACTAAGCTCCTTACACCATTTTAAGACTTGGGTAAAAGTTTCGGGTCAAACCGGGGTCGTTTGACCACAAATCCGACACTTAGAAATCACACAGCCAGTAGTGTCGCAGGAGGGCCAAACCCAACTGCGACACTAGGCTAATGTCGCATGATCATCCAAGAATCGCACACTGCGACACTAAGCTATTGTCGCATGAACATTCCGAGAATCCCATACTGCGACACTAGGCTAATGTCGCATGATCATCTGAGAATCGCACACTGCGACACTAAGCTATTGTCGCATGAACATTCCGAGAATTCCATACTGCGACACTGAGCTAATGTCGCATGATCATGCGTGTGTCGCATACTGCGACACTAAGGCGAATGTCGCATGAGCATCTGAATGTCGTATACTGTGACACTATTACTAATGTCGCATACATCCCGAGTGTCACAGAACCTTAATGTCGCACTTAAAACCTGAGTGTCGCATACTGCGACACTAGCACTTGTGTCACATAACTGTTGAATGTCGCATATAGCGACACTAATCCCAATGTCACATGAAGTGTCGCATGTAGTGTCGCATGCAGTGTCGCATGAAACAGAAACTTGAAAATACTTTTTATACCAAGTATTGAATACATACAACAACTATACTTCATACGACACTACGTTTACATGATATACATATACTTTTGGAAGTATACACTACAACTTGAACGCATACGAGCTTACACTCGAATCAATAACTATACTTACGAGATTACACTCGCACGTGTTGATATACATATGAGATTTCACGTACACTTAGATGGGATTACACCCACTCTACCACAAGCTTACACTCACACAGACTTACATCCGAACGACGGTTACACGTCACGTTACAAATAACCAACGTATGTATATGCTTTACAAGGTATACAAACACGATGAATTACATGATAATAATATTTGAATTATTATTACACCTCCGTCACCAACGGGCCACACTTATTTACAAAATGATTTCTAACGTACAAACAAATACTTGGACATTTTCTAGTTGAGTGGACAACTAGCATGGGTGATCCTTCGTGACACCAACTTACTTACTTTCTTACAACCTTGTGCGTTTTGGACGCTAGAAGGGTTGTAGGGTTCGGAGAACCAACTTATGGAATTACATCCGACACTACGGACTTACATCCGGGATACTTATTCACTTACATGAAAGTATCATACTTGCTTGACTCAGGTGAGTCTTACAGCCCCATTTTTACTGTTTTTCTAAACTACTAGGGTGAGATACTTAGCTACCATTTTACATGTGAACGCAATGTACTGTACTGATTTTACTACTGCTTTTACACAAACTTTGCATGAGTTACTTTTATCCACTGAAATCCTCCTATCATAAGTTGTTAGTTATGGACTTAAGCGCGATTACTAATAGATGGATCCATTTGAAATCCCTGCCTGGGGTGGTAGCGCCACCACGGATTACACCGTAGAAACAGGCATATTAGGAAATGATTACATATGAGTGTTTGGATTGCACTCACGGGGGTACGTGATGTGGTACTTGATTGTACTAATTCACACCAAACAGTTAAGCTTCAACTTGTGAGCTCATGGCACTGTGTACTGGTCTGGAGATCTTACGATCTGGGATCTACTGTTTACTTACGTTACTGGTCGGGTAACACTGGTACATTTGCGGTTCACGACTGTTAAACTAAACCTGTGAGATTCACCAATCATTTTGGTTGACCTGTTTTAGCTTTGTATCTCAGGTACATTACAGCAGTAGGACTGCACACCCTGAGGGGACTGATAGCTCGAGTCACATGCATACTACTTTGGAGATTCAGTCACATTATTTGTTATAATTATTATGTAATAGAATCTCTAGGAAAACATACTTTCTGAACTCAGATCTTATTACATTCCGACTACAATCAATGTAATACTTTTGTACTATTGTACGACGTTGCATATAGATGTCGTTTGCTTTACTTTGGTGCTTGATTATTGATTAGTAACACCCAAAGCTTGCTTCCGCGCAACATTAATGTAACACCCCCAAATTTACTGTTGCGCGGAAGCAAGCTTTGGGTGTTACTAATCAATAATCAAGCACCAAAGTAAAGCAAACGCCATCTATATGCAACGTCGTACAATAGTACAAAAGTATTACATTGTTGAATCATAATAAAAAGCTTCGAGTTCGAAGATGATTTCCTAGAGATTCTAATACATAACTGATATACAAAAAGTAATGCAAAAGAATCTCCACAAGTTTGTATGCATGCGACTCGAGCTATCAGTCCTGGGGTAATCCTACTCCGTTTGTGTACCTGAGATACAAAGCTAAAAAGGTCAACCAAAAAGGTTGGTGAATCTCACAGGTTTAGTAATAAAGTAATCATTTATGAACCACAAGTATGTACCAGCGTTGCTATCAAGCAAAGTAAGTAAATCTGTATGTACGCACAGTTGCCATGAGCTCATAAGTTGAAGCTTAACCGTGTAGTGTGAATATATCACGTACCCCCGTGAGTGCTATCCGCACACTCATATGTAACAAATACTAATATGCTTGTTTCTACGTGTAAATCAGTACGTGGTGGCGCTACCACCCCAGGCAGGGATTGTCAGTCCCAAATGGATCCATTTACTAGTAATCGCACTTAAGTCCATAACTAACAACTTACGATAGGAGGCTTTTAGTGGATAAAAGTAACTCATGCAATGTATGTAAAAAGTAGAGAAATCAGTTCAGTACATAGTGTTCATACGTAAAACAGTTGCTAAGTATCTCCCCCAAAGTATAAAAACAGTAAAAGTGGGGCTGTAAGACTCACCTGAGTCAAGCAAGCAAGCGTTTAACTTAATAAACGTAAAGTCTGAAAGCAGTAGTAATCCGTAGGTTCCGCGAACCCGCAACCTTCTAATGCCCTAAGCATATAAGGTTGTATGTATAAGTGAATGTCTCAAAAGATCATTCATGCAAGTTGTCCACTCAACTAGTTATGTCCAAGTATTTGTTTGTACGTTTGTGATCATTTTGTAAATAAGTATGGCCCGTTGGTGACGGAGGTATAATAATAATTCAAGTATTATTATTATGTAATTCATTGTGCTTGTATATCTTGTAAGTGTAGTGTTTTATGTATTCAATACTTAGTATAAAAAGTATTTTAAAGTTTCAATTTCGTGCGACAATATGTAACCCGACAATGCCATTCACGGACACTGTTCATGCGACAATCATATTCTCGGAATTTTGTTCATACGACAATAGCATTCACAGAGTACTATTCATGCGACAATGGCATTCACGGAATTTGTTCATACGTTAATAATATTCACGAAGTACTATTCATGCGACAATGGCATTCACGGAATTTGTTCATACGTTAATAATATTCATGGAGTACAATTCATGCGACAATGGCATTCACAGAATTTTGTTCATGCGTCAATAAGGATTGACGGAATTCTTTCAAGTATAAGTGTTAATTTTTATGCGACAATGAGTATGCATTCACGGAATTTAGTTTTTATCCGACAATATATTCACGGATTATTTGTGATTTTTATCTAAAATAGTAAACATTATCAAATCGTTCTGAAATTTTTACACAAAGTTCGTACATATGTACTTCCTGTAATTTGTTTATGACTTTTGGAGGTCATTTGATATTTTATAAAAATTCACAAAGTGTCAGTGTTCAGTTTAATCCGAGATTAGACCACTTCTCACAAATCTAATTTTCTGGAGAAATGGGTGTATTTCTGGAATGAGCCAAAGCAGAACTTTTTGTACATAACAAAATTACCAAGATTTCCCAAATGTTCTCATACGTTTTTGGGGTTTAGAACTCGACATATGGTCTCGAGAAGTAGGCGGTTTTTACTGCTCGCCAGAACAGTAAACCTATGTTACCGGAGAAAAATGTTTTCGAGTAGCATACCGAGTCAAAGAGTCACGAGACTAATTTTTTTGGAAAGATAACTTCTTGTACTACATTTTAGGCTTAAGAAACGTCCATTTTGGTGTTGTAATGATGTTTATAAAATTCGTGGAAGTGGAAACAGAATCTGGACAAAAACATAAGCTCATAGTTTTGAGATTTAAATTACGTTTTGATTACTTATTTAGACATTAAAAAGTTGAATAAGCAACATAATATGATAATATACATATTATAAGTAAAACACTAGAGTTTTGAAGTCTCACAATGATGTATGAAGAAACAGAGACGGTAGGAGTGATGTACACGCGTAGGCGGTCGTTTTGGTGTCTTCGGCTTCGTTTTTCCTTCAAGAATGAGGTGGTTGCCGATGGTGGATGATGGTGATTTGTGGTGGTGGGGAGACTGATCTCTGGTCGTCTAGAGAGAGGGAGAAGAGAGAAGAAGGAGGGAAATGGAGGAAGTGGGAGGTATGGTGAAAGAGTGAGGGGTTGACCTTTGGTGTGATTCACAAGTAAACCAAATGGGGCATGGGTTCCCATTTTTCTGCTCAATTTCATGGGTCCCACCCACTAGGTGGGTGTTTAAATCATTTCCTCAAAGTTGCACTCCGTGTGGTGTTAGTTTACCCGATCGTTTTACGGTTTAGTTAACCGTATAACGTTTTTAAACGTTTTAACTGTTCGCGTACAATCGTGATATTTTTACTTGAAGTATTTTATCAAAATACTTAGTTTTGAGTTATAAAAATATAACTTGAGATTATTTTGCGTGTCGGGCGCGTTTCACGCGTTTTCATTGCTTAAAGTTACGTTTTAATAAAACGTATAATCGTGTAATATATTAAAGTAAATATATTAAAGTAAATAATGTTTGTTTGGATAAATCCATATTATTTTTAATAGTTTGTCACCAACGTCCATAGTAGGTAGTGTCGGACCTCGTCCGGTTCAAGTGTGTTTGATTTAAACAAATCATGTAGCGTGTATGTAATTACACAGAAAGTTATATATATTTAGATTAATATAATACTAAATACATGTAGTTACAAGTAGTTTGGCACTAATTAAAGTCCTAAATTAGTGGGTGTTACATTCTCCCCTTGTTAGGAGAATTTTGTCCCGAAATTAGCTCGTAGTCTCGGTGTGAGTAGGGTCTGTAAACAAGTGTGGGTATTTCTGTTGCATTTAGTCTTCCCGTTCCCAAGTGAATTCAGGACCACGCCTAGAATTTCACCTGACTTTAACAATGGGAATACGACTCTGTTTTAAGCGTTTGACCTCACGTTCCATAATTTCCACGGGTTCCTCGACAAAGTGTAGTTTGTCGTCATTATGTATCTCATCGAGAGGTATAATCAGTGCATCATCACACAGACATTTCTTCAAGTTAGAAATGTGAAAGGTAGGGTGCACGCTACTGAGTTCAGGAGGTATCTGCAGTCTGTACGCCACTGGACCAATCCTTTCAAGGATTTCGAACGGTCCAATGTACCTGGGATTCAGTTTCCCACGTTTGCCAAAATGAATAACGCCTTTCCAAGGTGAGATTTTCAGAAGTACTCGATCTCTAACCTGGAATTCGAGGTGTTTGCGTCTCACGTCAGCACAGCTTTTCTGACGATCACGCGCAGCTTTCAGTCGGTTTTGTATGCCGACGATCTTTTCAGTTGTTTCATGTATGATTTCCGGACCGGTGAGTTGTGTATCCCCCACCTCAGTCCAACAGATAGGCGACCGACACTTACGACCGTACAGTGCCTCGAAGGGTGCAGCTTTGATGCTGGTGTGGTAGTTGTTGTTGTAGGAAAACTCACACAAAGGTAAGTGATTTTCCCAGTTTTTACCGAAATCAACTACGCAGGCTCGTAGCATATCTTCCAGTGTTTGTATGGTTCGTTCACTCTGGCCGTCAGTTTGTGGATGATAAGCAGTACTCATGTCCAAACGAGTACCGAGTGATTTTTGTAGTGATTGCCAGAATCGGGAAGTAAATCGAGCATCTCGGTCAGAGATAATCGAGATGGGCACGCCGTGTCTTGACACGATTTCTTTCAGGTAGATCCGTGTCAAACGTTCCATCTTGTCAGTTTCCTTGATGGCTACGAAATGAGCAGATTTAGCGAGTCGGTATACGATCACCCAAACGGTATCGCAACCGCTAGAGGTTTTCGGAAGTTTAGTAATGAAATCCATAGTAATCTGCTCCCATTTCCATTAAGGGATTTCCAGTTGGTGTAGCAAACCGGAAGGCTTCTGGTGTTCGGCTTTAACCTTAGAACAAGTAAGACACTTGCCAACGTAGGTAGCAATGTCCGCTTTCATGTTGAGCCACCAGTACAACTCCTTGATGCCATGGTACATTTTGTCGGCACTAGGGTGTATAGAGTACTTAGACTTGTGTGCCTCGTTCATCACCAAGTCTCGTAAGTTCCCGTAGTTGGGTAACCAGAGTCGGTCAGAGAAGTACTTGGCCCCGTTTGGTTTGGTTTCCAGTTGTTTGTCCATGCCTCGTAAGGCCTCGTGTTTCACATTTTCAGCTTTGAGTGCTTCGAGTTGAGCGGTAAGAATTTGGGTTATCAGGTCGTTGTGTATAGTCATACTAAGTGCTCAGACTCGAAGGGGTTTCACTCGTTCCTTACGACTTATGACATCAGCAACAACGTTTTCTTTGCCTGGATGGTAGCGAATTTCACAGTCGTAATCAGTAAGTAGTTCGACCCAACGGCGTTGTCTCATGTTTAGGTCTTTTTGGTCGAAGATGTGTTGGAGACTTTTGTGGTCGGTGAAAATTGTACACTTGGTACCATACAAGTAGTGTCTCCAGATTTTAAGAGCGAATACAACTGCTCCCAACTCTAGGTCATGAGTGGTGTAATTCTTTTCGTGGACCTTGAGTTGTCGAGAGGCGTAAGCAATGACTTTGTCTCGCTGCATCAGCACGCAACCGAGACCTTGGTGTGAAGCGTCACAGTATACCACGAAGTCATCGTTGCCTTCGGGTAATGAAAGAATAGGTGCACTGCAGAGTTTCTTTTTGAGCAGTTGGAAAGCTGACTCTTGTTTGTCAGTCCAATCTAACTTCCTTTCTTTTTAGGTCAGTGCAATGAGAGGTTGAGCTATTTTCGAAAAATTCTCAATGAATCGCCTGTAGTATCCGGCGAGTCCTAAGAATTGGCGTACTTCGGTAGGTGTAGTAGGTGCTTGCCAACATTTGATGGCCTCAATTTTTGAAGGATCAACACGAATTCCTTGACTGTCAATCACGTGTCCAAGGAATTGTTCAGTTTGCATCCAAAACTCACACTTGGAGAATTTGGCATATAACTCCTCATGCTTGAGTAGTTCTAGAATGGTTTTCAGGTGTTGCGCGTGTTCTTGTTCATTGCGCGAGTAAATCAGAATGTCGTCAATGAAGACGATGACAAACTTGTCAAGGTAAGGCTTACAAACCCGATTCATAAGGTCCATGAATACTACCGGTGCGTTGGTCAAGCCGAATGGCATCACTTGGAATTCGTAATGCCCGTAGCGAGTTCGGAAAGCTGTTTTAGGAATGTCGGTGTCACGAACTCATAGTTGGTGATAACCTGACCGTAGATCAATCTTTGAGGAAACACTTGACCCTTGGAGTTGGTCAAACAGGTCATCAATGCATGGTAGTGGGTAACGGTTCTTGACGGTTAATTTGTTGAGTTCACGGTAGTCGATGCACATGCGGAAAGAACCGTCTTTCTTTTTCATAAACAAGATCGGGGCTCCCCAAGGTGAGGAACTCGGTCGAATAAAGCCTTTATCCAGGAGTTCTTGCAGTTGCGTAGACAACTCCTGAAGTTCAGAGGGGCCTAAACGGTACGGTGCTCGTGCCACGGGTGCTGCGCTGGGCACAAGGTCAATAGAAAATTCGACTTGTCTAGTTGGCGGTAGGCCAGGAAAGTCTTCAGGAAAGACTTCTGGGAAGTCTCGAACAATAGGCACATCCTCAAGTCACTTCTCCTCTGACGGTTTCTCTATAACATGTGCGAGGATTGCCTGGTACCCTTTTCTCAAGTATTTCCGGGTTTTCATGCAAGAAATAATGTTAAGTCTCATCCCACCGGTCTCCCCTTGTACGATTAAAGTTCCACCGGTGACGAGAGGAATACGGACGATTTTCTCGTAACAAATAATCTCGGCGCGGTGTTTGGATAACCAATCCATACCGACGATTATGTCAAAGCTGCCAATCTCGACAGGTATAAGATCAATAGGGAATAGCTCATCAGCTACGTTCAACGTGCAGTTAGGTATCATACTATTGGCCTCAATGAGTTTGCCATTTGCCAATTTTACTGTGTACTTAGAATCTAAGGCAACAGGTGTAGTGTTAAGTAGTGGACAAAACTCATCGGATATGAAGCTCCTATCAGCACCAGTATCAAATAACACAGAAGCAGTCAAATTGTTGAGAAGGAACGTACCCGTGACCACATTCGGGTCCTGGCAGGCATCCCCAGCGTTGAGTACAAAAGCTGTACCCCGAGCATGGTTGTTGTTGTTCCCTTTCTTGTTCTTCAATTTGGGGCAGTCACTTTTGAAATGTCCAGCAACTCTACATTCATAACAGGTTCTGTGAGTGTTGGGTTTGGAGTTGGTATTAGCAGTGTTGGTCCTGCAGTCTTTAGCAAAGTGCCCGAATTGCTTGCACTTGCTACATGGGCAAGAACCCTGATGGTGTCGTTGGCATTTAGAGCAATAGGGCTTGGTTCCCTTGTACGCTCCCTTGTCATCAGAACCGGAGGTGTAGGCTTTAATGGTTTCGGGTTTCTTGTTTTGGTGGTTGTTGTGGTTGTCGGACCATTTTCTTTTGTTGTTGTTGGAGGATGGAGTGGGTGGTTCAAGATCCTCATTCATGGCCATAAGTTCATGAGCCAATCGGATAGCACCATCAATGGTGGTTTGGTTTGAGGAGGCGACGTTCCCCCGGACGGGTTCCAGAAGACCGCGGATGTATTTTCTGATCTTGTCAGACTCTGTGCTTACCATTGCTGGGCGGAGGATGGCAAGCTGGTTAAACCTCGAGGTGTATCTATCAATGTCGGTTCCCTGCACCTTTAGGTTCCAAAATTCTTCCTCCAGCTTTTGGAGTTGTTCAATAGGGCAGTACTTGGCAATGAGCATCTTTTTCAGATCCTCCCAAGAGAGGAGGTAGGCCTTGTCGATACCCACTGATTGGGAATATAAGTTCCACCAGGAGAGGGCACCACCTTTGAGGGTGCAAGTAGAGAATTTGACCTTGTCTTCCTCTGCACATCTGCTGATGAGAAAGACAGATTCCATCTTCTCACACCACCTGATCAGCCCGATGGCACCTTCCGTGCCATTGAAGATGTGAGGTTTGCAGATTTGAAAATCCTTGTAGGAACAAGGTTTGGGTTGAGATCGGTTGACGGTCGAGTCTTCGCTGCCTGATGTCGGTGCTCGTGTAGCCAAGGCTTGGGCCACACTGCGGGCAATCAGATCCGCTATTTCAGTTTCGCTGAGGGTGACCTGGCGTCGGGGAGGCATGATGCTGAACAAGAACAAGAAAAGAGAAATAAGAGGTTTGTACGAATTTATGATATATCTCATGTGTATATGATGGAATATGCGATAACAGAGTGACGTGATAACCATATTTCATTAGATAACTAGATTAGATACAAGGCGTGAGTTCTAGAAGGTTACATAATATAAGGAGTACAAAAGATGTCGGGAATTGTTACATCCGGTCGAATTACAAAAGTTACGCCTAGGTAATTACTAGATTTTCAGAGTAAAAACTACACTAGTCTTAACGTAGATTAATTTGTTCCATCAGTGCAACAAGGCGATCCACTGTATTTGCAAGTCTGCTGGTCTGTCTGGCGTTGTCTTCAGCCAAAACCAGTCGTTGTACCAGTTCACGCGCGTACTCTTCAGCTTCTCGTGAGCGTTGCTCACATTCTTCCAGCCTGAGTCGTAAAAGTACGGTATCCGTGCCTATTTCCACTACTTTATCTCGAAGGGTGTTCATGTTGTTGACTGTATTTTCGTGGTCCTCAGCAACCTCATTAATACGTTCCAGTGCCGTGAGCCTCCATTGCTCGCGGGTTTCCTGAAGTTCCAGGTCCATGTCCTGCAATTGTCTCTCGTGACGATTCACTCTGGATGCTAACTCCGGAACAGAAAGGTGTGTTGGTTCCCGAGTGTCAGGATTGGGGTAGGGGCTAGCTCGAGGTGGCCTACTGATCCTCCTAACTACTCTTGGATTTCACGATTCGGATTGAGAGTGTGACGAACTGGGCGGTGTGTTTGTCATTTCTGAGACAAAGCGTTTAGAAATAATAAGGCCTATATTCATATAATACGTATATAATATAGCCTAGAGTGTCTAGCACAAACATATTGGAGTCCCGGTTTCCCTCGAGGTCAGAGTCAACTAGTGTACCCTGTTCAGTCATAACCCTTTTCAGATTTCACATCATATTAATTTAATTGTACATAGTTGATCAGGCTATGTTAAATTAAACTAGTATCATGTAATCACTGAATCAATCATACCTAATAAGGGATACTGCCTAACGGTCATAGTCTAGGCTCACAAAATGCAACCTAGTTCACTATAACCTTAGGCTCTGATACCAATCTGTAACACCCCCAAATTTACTGTTGCGCGGAAGCAAGATTTGGGTGTTACTAATCAATAATCAAGCACCAAAGTAAAGCAAACGACATCTATATGCAACGTCGTACAATATTACAAAAGTATTACATTGTTGAATCATAATAAAAAGCTTCGAGTTCGAAGATGATTTCCTAGAGATTCTAATACATAACTGATATACAAAAAGTAATGCAAAAGAATCTCCACAAGTTTGTATGCATGCGACTCGAACTATCAGTCCTGGGGTAATCCTACTCCGTTTGTGTACCTGAGATACAAAGCTAAAAAGGTCAACCAAAAAGGTTGATGAATCTCACAGGTTTAGTAATAAAGTAATCGTTTATGAACCACAAGTATGTACCAGCGTTGCTATCAAGCAAAGTAAGTAAATCTGTATGTACGCAAAGTTGCCATGAGCTCATAAGTTGAAGCTTAACCGTGTAGTGTGAATATATCACGTACCCCCGTGAGTGCTATCCGCACACTCATATGTAACAAATACTAATATGCCTGTTTCTACGTGTAAATCAATACGTGGTGGCGCTACCACCCCAGGCAGGGATTGTTAGTCCCAAATGGATCCATTTACTAGTAATCGCACTTAAGTCCATAACTAACAACTTACGATAGGAGGCTTTCAGTGGATAAAAGTAACTCATGCAATGTATGTAAAAAGTAGAGAAATCAGTTCAGTACATAGTGTTCATACGTAAAACAGTTGCTAAGTATCTCCCCCAAAGTATAAAAACAGTAAAAGTGGGGCCGTAAGACTCACCTGAGTCAAGCAAGCAAGCGTTTAACTTAATAAACGTAAAGTCTGAAAGCAGTAGTAATCCGTAGGTTCCGCGAACCCGCAACCTTCTAATGCCCTAAGCATATAAGGTTGTATGTATAAGTGAATGTCTCAAAAGATCATTCATGCAAGTTGTCCACTCAACTAGTTATGTCCAAGTATTTGTTTGTACGTTTGTGATCATTTTGTAAATAAGTATGGCCCGTTGGTGACGGAGGTGTAATAATAATTCAAGTATTATTATTATGTAATTCATTGTGCTTGTATATCTTGTAAGTGTAGTGTTTTATGTATTCAATACTTAGTATAAAAAGTATTTTAAAGTTTCAATTTCGTGCGACAATATGTAACCCGACAATGCCATTCACGGACATTGTTCATGCGACAATCATATTCTCGGAATTTTGTTCATACGACAATAGCATTCACGGAGTACTATTCATGCGACAATGGCATTCACGGAATTTGTTCATACGTTAATAATATTCACAGGGTACTATTCATGCGACAATGGCATTCACGGAATTTGTTCATACGTTAATAATATTCACGGAGTACTATTCATGCGGTAATGGCATTCACGGAATTTTGTTCATGCGACAATGAGTATGCATTCACGGAATTTAGTTTTTATGCGACAATATATTCACGGATTATTTGTGATTTTTATCTAAAACAGTAACATTATCAAATCGTTCTGAAATTTTTACACAAAGTTCATACATATGTTATGTACTTCCTGTAATTTGTTTATGACTTTTGGAGGTCATTTGATATTTTATAAAAATTCACAAAGTGTCAGTGTTCAGTTTAATCCGAGATTAGATCACTTCTCACAAATCTAATTTTCTGGAGAAATGGGTGTATTTCTGGAATGAGCCAAAGAAGAACTTTTTGTACATAACAAAATTACAAAGATTTCCCAAGTGTTCTCATACGTTTTTGGGGTTTAGAACTCGAGATATGGTCTCGAGAAGTAGGTGGTTTTTACTGCTCGCCGGAACAGTAAACCTATGTTACCGGAGAAAAATGTTTTCGAGTAGCAAACGGAGTCAAAGAGTCACGAGACTAATTTTTTTGGAAAGATAACTTCTTTTACTACATTTTAGGCTTAAGAAACGTCCATTTTGGTGTCGTAATGATGTTTATAAAATTCGTGGAAGTGAAAACACAATCTGGACATAAACATAAGCTCATAGTTTTGAGATTTAAATTGCGTTTTGATTACTTATTTGGACATTAACAAGTTAAATAAGCAACATAACATGATAATATACATATTATAAGTAAAACACTTGAGTTTTGAAGTCTCACAATGGTGTATGAAGAAACGGAGACGGTAGGAGTGATGTACACGCGTAGACGGTCGTTTTGGTGTCTTCGGCTTCGTTTTTCCTTCAAGAATGAGGTGGTTGCCAATGGTTGATGATGGTGGTTTCTGGTGGTGGGGAGACTGACCTCTGGTCGTCTAGAGAGAGGGAGAAGAGAGAAGAAGGAGGGAAATGGAGGAAGTGGTGAGGTATGGTGAAAGAGTGAGGGGTTGACCTTTGGTGTGATTCACAAGTAAACCAAATGGGGCATGGGTTCCCATTTTTCTGCTCAATTTCGTGGGTCCCACCCACTAGGTGGGTGTTTAAATCATTCCCTCAAAGTTGCACTCCGTGTGGTGTTAGTTTACCCGATCATTTTACGTTTTAATTAACCGTATAACGTTTTTAAATGTTTTAACTGTTCGTGTACAATCGCGATATTTTTACTTGAAGTATTTTATCTTAGTTTTGAGTTATAAAAATATAACTTGAGATTATTTTACGTGTCGGGCGCGTTTCACGCGTTTTCATTGCTTAAAGTTACGTTTTAATAAAACGTATAATCGTGTAATATATTAAAGTAAATAAATATTAAAGTAAATAATATTTGTTTGGATAAATCCACATTATTTGTTTGTCACCAATGTCCATAGTAGGTAGTGTCGGACCTCGTCCGGTTCAAGTGTGTATGATTTAAACAAATCATGTAGCGTGTATGTAATTACACAGAAAGTTACATATATTTAGATTAATATAATACTAAATACATGTAGTTACAAGTAGTTAGGCACTAATTAAAGTCCTAAATTAGCGGGTGTTACAATTAAATTTGGGGGTGTTACAAGTTATGCGCATTTGAAGTTAGATAAAAAGTTGACTTTTGCTGACTTTCAGAAATAGGCATAGTCACGCGATCCCAGAAAATTTTCTGGATCGAGTGAGTAAGTGCAAATTGTGATCAGAAAAATTTATTCTTAGCTACGCGATCCCAGAAATTTTCCTGGATCGCGTATGATAGTGTATTTTTGAAACAGAAAGTTTTTCAAGTGCTTACGCGATCCAAAATTTTTCCTGGATCGCGTATCAATGTAGAAAATGAATATTTTAGTTTTTAAAAGCCCATTTTAGCTATGAAACTTTATAATAGATCAAGTATATAGATGGAGTAGATGTGGGACATTGTCAAAAGTGTTAAAAAAAATGATCACGTTTTCGGGGTGTTTTAACTTGGTATCAGAACACGGTTTAAGGGATTCGGGTATCCACCATTAGTGGGTACTTGAACTTAGACCAAAATTAATATGATGTTGATCATGATTATGTTATGTTATTGAGTTAATGAATTGATAATGGTTCTTTACTCAAAGTGTGCGTGCAAACTATGGATGTGTTTAATGTAATACGATAATTAGTGCGCCTGGCCAATGCAATGATTACCATATTACTTATATGTATCCATGGAAACCACGAGGCATTAGAGGATCGAATATTAGCAATTTATTAACTGTATGTAATAGAGTTTATGATAAAGTAGATGGTAAAGTTCTTATATTAATGTGGGGTGTCTACTTTCAGTTAAGATGAGTAAAGAAACTGAAGTTAACCCAACAGGAGACAGTCAAAGTAGATCCCAGTCTCCTGTTCAGGAATTAGATCCACTTATAGAAAAGATGAAGTCTTTCGTTTCAGAAGAGGTTGGTCGTGCCCAAAAGGCATCCATTCCTCTTTTAATGTCAACCATTTCAGAGACAATTAAAGAACTTTTTTGCCAAGGAATTTCTAAGGCATTTTTATTGCCCTTTTGAGATCTTTTCTTACTTTCATTTTTTTCAATCTTTTGAACAACTTCGAATTTACTTGGTGCAGAATTTTTTTTCGCACCACAAGACTCTCGATCTTTGAATATTTATCATGGAGAACGCACGCGAGGAGTTTTGAGTAAACACGAAATTTGTGATTTTTGGAGTGAAAGCAAAAAGAATATCTAAATAGCGTTTTTCAAAACTTTAAAAATTTTAAGATAAGGTTTTGGTGGGTATGGAAGTGAATGGGTTTAAAATTTGGGTTTTAGAGAAACAAAAAGGCTAAGACTCAACAGGGTTTTCTAGGCGGATCATCAATACTGAAAATGAGTGTCGGAAGGGTTTTGGGCTTGAAAAGATATGTAAAAAAGGGGGTTAAATCCTAAGGAATGTCAAGGTCCTCTAATTGCACCTATACCGCGTACGGTACTCTACCAATGTGGTCTCGAAGTACATACCAGGAGCAAGTTCTAATTCCGGATGCATACATCGGCACACACTCATCAGACGAATAGTGAAGCATTTAAAATGAATGCTTTTCATAGGCTCAAGATACCTCACTGCAAGTATGGGTTGTATGTGCCTAGCCATGGGATGCCCCTCTTAGATCATCGATTCAGCTCAAGAAATTTCTAACTTATTTAATCTTATTTTCCAAAATAAACTACTCATATATGAAAATGATTCCCCTCAAGACATTTTGATTCAAAAATTTTGAAAAATTTTAAGCAAAAGTGAGGTTTTATGAAAATTAAGCCAACTGAATGAGTGGCATATCCACTGTCGAAGTTAAGTTTATGATTTTGAGAAACATTTTCTGAGTTTGCTTTTGGAAATAAGAATCTGACCTAAGGTATTCTATACCACTATCCCACACTTATAGGAACATTGTCCCTAATGTTCTCTTGAGTTGAGATTTTACTGAAAGTAAAATCCCACACTTAGAGTTTGAACATATCGGAAAATGTTGCTCAAGTGTTTATTTTGGGCTGGAATCCCACACTTGGTGATAAGCTTAGGACATGGCATAGACTACTGATCAAATAGAACAAAATAATCAAATCAAACAAGGATAAGAACGAGAGAACTCCCCTATCAATATGATGGATGGAAGCTGAAAGTCTGAAGATATGCTGCTTTTGAAGAAGAGTACTTGCCAGATATCATCCTTGTGACAGCTCCATGAAGTTCATTCAGCTTTTGAGAAGCGCACTTTGTGGAAAGTGGCTTTATTCAACACCTCTACTACTTTCTCTCTTGTGAAAATATCTCTTAAGTGTAAACATGTTGGATATACTTGTTAACCAGCTTCTTTTTATAGCTTTTTATCGGAAGAGCATCACTATCCCAGAATGTGAAAAGATGTTTTCTACTACAAATCATTTTTAAAACATGTGTTTTTAAACGAGTTCGAGCATAATACGTGAAAGTAGCGCGCAAGTACCTCAAATTCTCGAAACACATGAATTAATATTTTGAAAATGTTTCCTATATTCTGGAATTAGTAATGAGGTAAAAGCTGTTAGTGTAAAAATGAAGTGGTGTTTTGAAAGTTTTTGTATATCTAAGTGTGAAAGATAGTCGGAGATATTTCACTTCTTGAAAACTAAAAACAAAATACTACTAATAAAAGGATATTTTATTTCACGGGTTGCCTCCCGAGAAGCGCTTCTATTTAGATTCGAGGGCTCGACTTTTGTTACTCCTGGATCAGCCGGAAGAGGAACCTCCAGGGCTAGAGGTGCTGGATAGTAGGGCCCTGGAGTTTTGGGGATATAACTTGAGATAATGGCGAGTGATGACTTGGGTGATGTTCGGGTTTCTTGTCACAAAGAGAGGGAAATTGTCGAAGTGTTCCTCAGCCACCCTCTGTAAGTATAAGAGGTCCCAGGTGGTATCATAGACTGCCTTGGAGATAGGCCCATCGGAATCTATGAAATAGGTTCCGTTGTACTCAAGTCTCTCACACTCAGGTCATTCCTGCCTTAACGAATCCATGAATCCGAAGAAGCGCAAATGGATGTCTTCATGAGTGCTAACGCTGGTGCTTCTTCCTAACTCATCAATGGACTCGAGGATGCCTTGGATAAGTTGATTCTGATGATCAGAATACGTGAGGTTTGGTTTGCAAAAGATGTTAATCATTCTATTGTAAACCTCACGCAGTCCATCATGGAATAATTGTCTGGGCTCCCTTGTGAAAACAGTACCAAAGATATCTCTAAGTTGTTCTGTGATGAAGTTTGCGATGTTAATTGAATCATCAGGGATTGATGAAGGGATGTTACGGGTCCTTTCATTGGAACTCACATACTCCAGCCTGTCGATAATCTTGTGAGCATGAAATTCTATGGTGCAGTTGATGTAAAACCTGTGTGGTGAAGAATCGTCGATATGATCGTTATTAGCCATAGAGTTCATCAATCCCCTAAGATCACTCATCATCTGTTTGTCGACTTCGTCATCAGGGTTCCCAGTAGCATAGTCCATATTGTACATGTAAGAGAGTAGAAACTCCATTTGCCTGGGTGAGTATGGAAATGCGGACCTGATTAGTGCTTCGTATACCTTGCCATATATGATTTTCTGGTTTTCAAATAACTCCAGATCGTCAGCAGATGGCTCATCACTGTCTTGAGGTTCTGGCAGAAGCTGAGTAGTGAGATCCTCGACGAAGGCATGGATGCGGTTCTGTAGATGCTAAGGACTTCGAGAGTTGGTGAAACGATAGACATCATATTATGCTTCAATCTCTTCGATCAAGTCTCTCTGATGTGGCATATACTCAATAGTAGAATCTTTGATAATCGCCATCAAGTCTCTCTGATGTGGCATATACTCAATAGCACTGATCATCTCTTCGTTAGTAGAGACGATCAGTACCTGGATAATTCCGAGAGGAGAATCTGGAATGGTGGAAGGTAGACGAAGGTGAATAGAGCGGATATCAATCGGAATATCTATGAATATGACATTGTCCTCGTCCTTATCTGTCGCTGTGGGGTCAACCTCTAGTGAATCAGGGAACTCGACAGCTGTAGATGGTGACTGAGACTCGTCGGTGATCTGAGATATCGGCTGAGAAGAGATCATCTCAATTTCCTTTTCATCCGGGGAATCGGAATCGTGACTAGAACCTGAAGTACCTCCTAGCTCGAGTTGTGTGAGAAGTCTAGGAAAAGTGAGTGGTTCGATAGGATAGATGTCTGATGCGATGAGTTTCCTTATAGTAAGCGCATGTTCAGCATCATAAGAATAATCAATCACTGGTTCTTCTTCTTCTTAGTCACTCTCTGGCAGGGGGATAAAGCTTTGAGTGTAGTCTATCTGCATTATCTCGGCTGTCGGACGGTGTGAATCAGGAAGGTAAGTTGGTGTAAACTGATCTTCTTCTGTCTCGTCCTCTTCTTCTTCTTCTATTTCGTCTTCTTCGGTCTCTTCCTCTTCTTCCATTTCTTCTTCCTCAGTGTCGAAAGTAATTGTGATGGGCTCGTTAGACATCCATGTGTCTGGCTCAGAATCATCATCCGAAGTAACTCTGCCTGTAGAAATCATACATATCTCTGCATGCTCAGTCAAAGCCTGGTCAGTCTGATCAATCATGAAGGTGATAGTCTCTCTATGAGATCTAAGATTGATAGTCTGTAAATAAACATCAATGATAGTACGTGCGGTGTTCAAGAATGGTCTTCCTAAGATGATAGGGATATGCACATCCTCCTGAATGTCCATCACTACAAAGTCCGTGGGATATAGGAACTTATCTAGCTTAACCATGATATTCTCAGCTATTCCCTTAGGATATCTAATGGATTGGTCAGCTAGCTGGACGCTCATTCTGGTAGGCTTAAGGGGTCTGATATCGCGTAAAAAGTCATGTTTTTACTATCGATATCTCTCTCATTCTGGAATGATTCTTGGCATTTTAAACTCAAAACCAATACAAATCAATGATATTATACTAAGATGGTCAAAACAAGGTTGCACGATAAAAAATCAGGCAAAACGGATGAAAAATGAAGATTCCACACACGTTTGAAGATTCAAGGCATCAAAACGAGATTTCGAGACAAAAGTGCCCATCATCAACATCCATCTCACCCAAGATGTTCATTTTCAAATTATGAATCAAACAGGAGAAGAATCAACAAAAACGGATAAAGAATGAAGATTCTACACCCGCCGGAAGATCCAAATGATTCGTACGCAACATCTGGAGATAGGAGACATATTTTTAAGATATCTTTACATCAAAGTCTTCGTTTTTGAATTAAGAATCCAACGAAAAAAGAATCAATGCAAACGGACACATAACAACGAAGATACGCGCGAATCAAGCAACGCAGCGAAAGACGACGGACCGGGGCGGGTGGCAGCCAGCCGCCGTCGGCCAGCAGCCAACCGCCGCTGGCCTGCTGGTGGGCGGCGCCGGCCTCCACCACCCCGTCCTTGCTCGTATCTGGTGCACCACCTTTCGCTACTTTTTCGTACCTGGTGCACCATCTTTTGCTACTTTTGCTAATGTGAGCCTATGGGTACTAATGTGAGCCATATTTTGCCTATAAATACATCCCCTAAGCCTCCATTTGTAGATGTCCCATATGCATTAGGCATATTTCTCTCCTTACTCTCTCATTCTATTTTCTTACTTCAAAATTAGTGTTAGGCTAGTTAAGGAGCTTGTTCAAAGTAGAACGAAAGCTAGGGAACATTTTGTAATCTTTGGTGTACGCTTGGAGTTAAGCTTATTAATTCAAGTCTATTCCTTCTCGCATTATCATTCGGGTTCTTTCTATCCTATTCTATCTTAATTAAATATGTGTTCTTTAATTATGCTAGAATTAGTTTGTGCCATGATTAGCGAGTAGATTACTATTGTATTTGTTGTGATGTAGTTAGCATATATAATTGTGGGATGACTTTAAATATGTCGTGAAATAATATGATGGCCCCTATTCGACTGTTTACTCGGTATAGTGCTGGAAATGCTTTTAAGCAAAGTACATACGTATGGAAGCCGGTAACGACCAAAGGTAGTTGTATTATTGTTGGTGCATTTTGTGTGTCAGTCACTTGGTCAAACGTTTGTAATTGTCAAAGTCAATTAGTCTGCGTATGTATAGTATTTAGTGTGTATATGCGAGTTTGTAAATGAATAGTGAAATAGAATATATACACAAAATAAGTGTTTATGCGACACTTAGCTAGTGTCGCATATAGCGACACTTGGCTAGTGTCGCTATAGGGTTGGACAGCCTATAAATAGGCATGTAGGGTTTCATTAGTAGAGTGATCAAACCCTAGAGAGAGAGAGAGGCGCGGCTAGAAAGTGTGTGTAAACGTTTATACTTCAATTGTTAATATACAGAAAACGTTATAGAAATCGTGTGTTTGTTTATTCGTTCAATAATCGCTAACCAAACAGATTTCGCACGTTTGGTTGATTAAACGATCCGTTAGATCAGAGATACGGGATCTACAAGTGGTATCAGAGCAGACGTAATAATTGTATGTTGGCCTGATATGATCTCAAAGCAGACGTAAAACAATCATATCCCCAAATTTGCTTTAATCTTTGTTCTTTACTTTTCCTTTATAAAGAAAATACAAAAAGATTTTATTTCTATATTATTTTCTTCAAACATCACATATCTTGTTAAACTCAAATTTTGAAGATGTAAAGGATGTCGGTTATTCTCCAAAGACTGTGAAGATAAATTCTATTGGAGAAGCTGCTGATGATTGAGAGATGGTCACTGAATTTGAAGATCTTATTGTATGATGAATTTGTGTTAGTCACATGAATTTGGACATCAAGATTTCTTTGAAGACCATGCTATCTCAATGGGGGAGATTCTTATTGTTAAAGACATGAAAGAGATTCTGATTGTTGCTGACATGAAAGAGTTTGTTGATGAAGATTAATTGAAGAGTTATTTGACCAAGCTGCTGACATGGGGGAGTTTGTTGGTGCATTTTGTGTGTCAGTCAGTTGGTCAAATGTTTGTAATTGTCAAAGTCAATTAGTCTGCGTATGTATAGTATTTAGTGTGTATATGCGAGTTTGTAAATGAATAGTGAAATAGAATATATACACAAAATAAGTGTTTATGCGACACTAAGCTAGTGTCGCATATAGCAACACTTGGCTAGTGTCGCTATAGGGTTGGACAGCCTATAAATAGGCATGTAGGGTTTCATTAGTAGAGTGATCAAACCCTAGAGAGAGAGAGAGAGAGGCGCGGCTAGAAAGTGTGTGTAAACGTTTATACTTCAATTGTTAATATATAGAAAACGTTATAGAAATCGTGTGTTTGTTTATTCGTTCAATAATTGCTAACAAACGGATTCTGCATGTTTGGTTGATTAAACGATCCGTTAGATCGGAGATACGGGATCTACAAGTGGTATCAGAGCCACTAGGTGATTAGATTGACGTTTTGAAGACGTTTTGGATTGATTTCGGTTTCGTTCAGATAAAGAATCGAGAATAACTACGGATTTCGAGTTGATAAGGTGCTTTCTAGACGATTTTCATCATTTATTACAGGTTTCGTTTGTTAGGGTTTGAGGAATTTTCATTAGGTTTACGAAAATTCAATTTTTAGGGTTTTTGGGATTTTACAGCTGTTTCTACGACACTCGCTGTGTCACTTGAACGCGTCACTTAGAGCGGCACTTCGTAATTCCAAATTTGGGTTTTACCGTCACTTGAACGCGTCACTTGGAGCATCATTTGGGGTTCATACGACACTTAACTTAAGTGTTGTCTAATTTAATCTACCGTCACTCACGTGCGTCACTTTAGCACGTCACTTGAGTGCCAAGCGTCACTTCTGCTAGTGACGCCTGTTTGATTTCTTGCGTCACTTCTGTTAGTGACGCCTTTTGATTTATTGCTTCACTTTTACTAGTGACGCCTATTTGTTTTATTGCGTCACTCAAGTACGACACTTGAGTGTGTCACTTGCTACATTGAGCGACACTTGCTTACAGTGTCATCAGTCACTTCATCCGTCACTGGATAGCGTCACTTACCAAGCGCCGCTAGTCGTTGCGACACTTGAGTGCGTCACTTGCCAAGTGACGCATTTGGTACTAATTAGTTTGCAAGTTCTTGTTTTTTGAGTTAATTTTCAGGTTAATCTTTAATGGCTGCTGCTGCTGATAAAGAGGATATTAGGGGAATCAGGGATATGATTAAACAAAATCATGATGTCGGTTCTAATAATAAACCTCCTCTATTCACTGCTGATATGGATTACGCATATTGGCGTGATCGATTTGAACAGTACGTAGATTTCCACGGTCCGGAGCTCTGGGGTCCACTCAGAGAAAGATATGAAGCTCCAGTAGCTGAGGGAGACTATCGTGGTATCCCTCCATCCAAAACTTACAAAGCCATGTCTCCTGAAGAGAAGAAGGAGTACGATATTGAAAGAAAGGCTCATTCGGCCATTTGCATGTGCCTTACTAAAGATGTCTTACACCTCTTCAAAACACATGACATAACATACGATCTTTGGAAGGCTATTGAGACAAGATGTGGTGGAAACCAGAAGTACAAGGAGGCTAAATTAGAACTGATCAAGAAACAGTATGATCTGTTTAATTCTCTCCCTAATCAAACAGCTTCGGGTGTGTTTACTAGATACTCACAGTTGGTTAGTGAGTTGACTGAGGAAGGATATAATTTCCCTCAGATTGAAATAAATAAGAAGCTGTTGGACGTTCTACCGAGTAGTTGGGATGTTAAAGTACAGTTTCTGAAAGAAAGTTAAGAATTAGCTACAATGAACTTGGATGAGATAATTGGTGTTCTTCAAGCCCATGCGATGGAGTTGAAGAAGAAGGAATGCAAATCGGGTGGTTTTGTTCAAGACCCGACATTATATGGAGGAAAAGTCAACACCGGAAAGACTTATGGTGGAATGGCTTTCGTTTCTTCTACTAGTTCTCCACTTCAACCTTCATTGCAATCTACCGGTGTTCATCATTCGTGTATGCTTCTGGACCCTCACAAGGGTCACAACAGCAAGTTCCAGTTTCCCCTGCTATTCAAGAGCAGGCTGCTATCTATACAGCCTTTCTCAGCTCCTACAAGGATTTGGTTTCCCAACCGAATTCTACTTTAACTTGCTAAAGAAGATTATGCTCAACTAGATGACGATGATCTTGAGCAAATGGATTTAAACTGGAATATTGCCATGATCTCAAGGAGAGTTCAGAAATTTTTGCAACGGACTGGTCGCAAAAGTTTGGAAGGAGATGGCAAAACCAGTTTTGGTTTTGATAAGAGCAAGGTTCGCTGTTATAACTGTCATAATTTGGGACATTTTGCGAGAGAGTGTGTAAAACCCAAAGTTCCTCCATCGGGTTTCACGAAGCCTGATGCTCCCAGAACTCCAGAGAAAGATGAAGTGAAGCAAGCGATAGCTGATGCACTAGTTGTCTTTGAGCATACCAACACAAACTGGAGCATGTATGCTGATAAGTATCAACAGTGTCTCATGGCTCACATTTCTAATGAGGTACGCATTGAACCAGAAGAACCTTTGAACTGTATTTCATGCATTAAGTTAATTGAATCTTTAAAGTGCTTTCAAGAAGATAACGTAGACTTAAGGAAAAAGGTTGAAAAACTTAATGAGTCAAAGAAATACCTAAAGGCCAATGAACAATTGTATGATAAGAAAATTGAGGCTTATCAACAGGACACTCTTAGGTATAAATCTAAGGTTTTTAGTCAACAGGATGCTATTAATAGCTATCTTGCTGAAATAGAACTTTTAAGAAAGGAACTATCTGATTTGAAAGTTGAATATGACAAGTATAAAAGTAAGATTCTAGGTTCCTCTTCTTCTACGGTTGCCTTCAACGAAATCCTTAACAAGCAAAGGACAGATAATAAAACTAAGACAGGACTAGGTTATACTGTAGTCCCGCCTCCCACTGAATACTGTCCTATGCCCGTTAAGGAAGCCACCGAAGAGATTCCAATTGACTATGCATTGTTATATGGGGTCAAGTCAAAGGTCAATAATCCAAACAAACAGGCAAAGGAGAAAACCAAGCGGCCAGAGTATCATTCGCCTCAGTTTGTTAAATCTAAATGTGCATCTCCAGTTAGTATTGAGGAGATTGTTGAGATTGAGGATATTACTGATCAGGAGTATCCTGAATTTAAAAAGAAGGTTGCAGTAAATTCTGAAAAAGTGGTTTTAAAGGTTGAACCTACAATTAAGGTTCAACCTAAAAAGGAAAAGGACAAGGGTTTAAATACAAAACCTCAAACTTTACAGTCACCTGTAAAGATTTTGCAACATAAAGCTACACGTGCAAACGATTTTTGTGATAAACCTTCCACTTCAACCTCTCAACCAAAACAAGCATCTTCTAAGACGTGCATGAAGTGTTTATGTTCTAGATATGCTTCTCCTACTCCTGTGGTAAGTCCTCAGCCTCAACCATTTGTTGAGACCCGCTCATGTTTTTATTGTAAAAGACAAGGACATTTAATTCATGAATGTCCCAAACTGTCTCATCAGCACTATGAGAGAAATGCCTAGGACATCAGTTTACAGAAATTCATTTTCAAATTCTCCACCTAGGCGTTATTCAATCTCTCCCAAGCCTGCTGAAAAGCCAAGTAATGTTGGGCAAAAACCTTTGCCAAAACAAAAGCCCGACATTACTCCCAAACCGATTTCCGAACAAACTAAAGTTTGGAAACGAAAGGAGTCTGTTAGTGACTCTTCTGTCATCAACAATAACACATTAGATGAAAATTCTAATTTGTTAAAAAATAAAGTTTTATCCGATGTGATTATTGTTGATGACCTTGGTAGACCTAAGTCTGTAAAGGCTTGGGTCACCGTTTCTCACTAATCTCCTTATCTTTATGTGTTGCAGCATTCAGAACGCGTTAAAGATAGTGAATGGTTTATGGATAGTGGCTGTTCCCGACACATGACTGGCGATGTGTCTCTTTTGACGGATGTTAAACCACATGCCGGAGGACATGTTGCTTTTGCTGGAAATACAGGAGGAACCATTACGGGAAAGGGAACGCTAACTAACGGGAAAGTTAGCTTCGAGAATGTGAATTATGTGGCTCAACTTACTCACAACTTGCAGAGCGTTTCACAAGTCTGTGATAAGGACTTTACCACTGCTTTCACAACGACGGAATGTGTGATACTGAAGCCTGGTTTTGTTATCCCTGAAGAATGGGTGCTTATGAGGGCTCCACGGAGAAACGACACCTACGTAATGAATATGCGAACTGTGGAGACTATAGATGAGTACACCTGTCTCCTGTCAAAGGCTTCAGAAAAGGAATCACTACTGTGGCATAGACGAATGGGACATATCCACTTTCCCAAGATGAACTTTCTAATAAACAATGATTTGGTAAATGGAGTTCCAAAACAGTCATTTTCCCTAAAAGATGACTGCATTGCATGCCATAAAAGGAAACTCCACAAAAAGTCCCATAAGTCGAAGGTAGTGAATTCCATTGTTGCACCACTGGAGCTCTTACATATGGATCTGTTTGGTCCTATTTCAACTAAGAGCATATGTGGTAGATCTTACTGCTTAGTAGTCACCGATGACTACTCGAGATTTTCATGGGTATACTTTCTAGGTGCGAAGAGTGAAACACCAGATATTTTGGTGTATCTGTTGGATAAGTTGGCAAATCTGTGCAACTTAAAGGTGAAGAGACTGAGAAGTGACAATGGAACTGAATTTAAGAACTCAACTCTTGAGTTATAATGTGCCACGAAAGGTATTGATCATCAGTTCAGTGCCCCAAGAACTCCTCAATAGAATGGAGTTGCAGAGCGTAAGAATAGGACTATTATCGAGACTGCTCAAACTATGCTAGCCGATTCTAAGCTTCCTATTATATTTTGGGCAGAAGTAGTCAGTACTGCTTGTTACGTTCTGAATCGCGTGCTCACGGTTAAGAAAAAGAACAAGACTTGTTATGAGCTTTTCAATAACCGTAAGCCCACTTTGCAGTTTCTAGAGCCATTTGGGTGTCCGTGTTTGATTATGGTCTCAAAAGAAAAGGTCTCAAAGTTTGGAGCTAAAGCCGTTGAAGGAATTTTCCTTGGCTATTCAGTAAACTCTCCGAACAAAAGAGTCTACATTAAATCAACACACCAGGTGGAAGAGCATTTTGAGGTAAAATGCATGCGTTACACAAATCCTCCTCAAGGAACGGGTCCGGAATGGTTATTCAACTATAAGGATGTGTTTAATTCGTTTGACATACCCGAAGAAGATGATGAAGAGGAGGAGTTAGTTACCTTACTTCATGGCATCAGTCTGTGTCAAGACACATCTACCTCAAAAACTACATCCACACCCACTCCGACACCCACACCATCACCTCCAACATCTACTCGTACACCCACACCACTACCTACTACATCCACACCATCTCCTACTATTCAACCTTCGGATGTTCCTTCGACTTTAGGAACGACTAATGCAACAGAACATCCAGATGATCCCAACATGCCACCTTTAGAGGAAGATGAGGAAGAAGAAGAATTGGTTCATTCTCACCTCTACTCTAATGAAGATGATATGGAACTTCAACCACCTGTGCAACCTGAAAGTTCTACTGCTCCTGCGACTAACACTGTTCCTGTTACTGAAGGGGATATGAACAATTTGGAGTTAGTACTTGCACCGGAATTAATCCCAGTCACACGTGTACACAGGGATCACCCCATCGATAATATTATCGGTGATCCTAATTCTGCTGTTCAAACAAGGCAACAAGTGAAGCAAAATCCAAATCAAGAAATGTTAAATTTGGTTGCTCGGATAAATTCTTGCCATTTATCCCAAATTGAACCCAAGAAAGTTGATGAGGATGATAACACGTAAAAAGTCATGTTTTTACGTGCTTTAATCTCACCTTTTTAGCCAAATATGTGACGAAACTAATCAAAATAGATACTTTATCATTAAAACTCGTCACATGGGCCAAAATACAGACTGTTTCAAAAGTCAACTAAAATGGTCAAAAAACATGATAAATCTAACGAATACGATCATAAGCATTCTCGTTTACTCGTTCTAGCACTTTTTGAGCTACACAAAGAATTATGACCTCTAACTTATGTCATTTTCTTTGTTAGGAAAATACGAACGCGTGGATATAAAGAACGCTCAAAACGGATAAACGACGAAGAAGTTACGCCCGAACGAAGAAACGAAGAACCGAGGAACCAGCATACGGCTGAACTAGGCCGTATACGGCTGGTCCAGGCCGTATGCAGCTGGACCTGGACCATATATGGTCTGTGCAGGCCGTATACGGCCTGTGCTCAGCCGTATATGGCCCAGTTCAGCCGTATTCACCCTATGCTCAGCCGTATACGGTCCAGTTCAGCCGTATACGGTCCAGCTCAGCCGTATCGTGCGTTTGGGTGATAAAAATCTGATTTTTATTCGCCTTTGCGATACGGTTGTGCGTTTGAAGGTTTGGATATGGTCTACGGATACGGCTGTGCAATCTCTATAAATACAAGCCTCATTTCATCATTTCAACACACTCTACACCTCACTTCTACACCTTCACACTTTCTCTCACTACTCTCTCTCTAAATTAGTTAGTTAGTTAATTAGATTAGTTAAGCTAGTAGATTAGTAGCTTAATTGTAACGGAGGTGCTCCGAGACTGCGGTGTCGCACGATTTGTAATAACGCTTTGTCAGGTTCTATTATAATCTCTATCTTGTTATTTTAAATAATGTTGTGTTGTTGCTATACTTGTTTAGAATTACTTGCTAGGATTATTGCCATGCTTAGCTAGACAAATCTGTGTTTGCTATGATAGTTGCCATGCTAGGGTAGTTATACTTAAATCATGATGTTACTTTGTCTGTATGCTGTTAAATTATATTTGAATCTATGAATTGAATCTCAAATGTTTATCTATCCAACTTATGCTGTGGTTAGTAACATCCTTCTAGGCTTGGCCAATTGCTAGTTGTATGCCGCTAATTATTCTGTGTCTGATGATCGTTGAACTCGACATGGCCGGTGTTCTCCTGGTTGAAATATTACCGGAGGGAGACACGGAGCGTAGGATTAGAGATAGATTAGATTCAGGCCATTTAACAAGTGTCTTAGAGAGAACTTTCGGGACACTTGTGACTTAACCATGTACCCCGTCACTCTGCATAATTGATCCTTGCTATGCTGCCTTTCTGCATGTTCTTGTTTGATTGTTGCTTAGGGTTTGCATGCTAGTATCTGTTATGCTGATTAGTTACATGATTAGGTTTTCGAATATTTATCAATTGCATATACCAGTTTAACATGCATAGAATAGTTAAAATGATTTATATGAAATAATGATGAACAATTTAATCAGCCGTTAGACCAGACCATCCCAACTTGTCCCGGTGGGAAACCCCTGTTCATGTTTTGTTTATTTAACAATTCATGCCATGATTCGGATATCTCAAATGTCCGAGATTGGGGGATAAGACTGGAGGATGGTTGTTGTTTAAATTGGTTGTTACATTTGGGACAACTTCCGGTGTAGTTTACATTCCATAACTGTTATCCACGTGACATATTATTTATCTTATTGCGGACAACTCTACGTTAGATAGATAATAGGCTAGGAGTTATGGCTCATTAGGAAATATTAATGTCATCTTAACTAAGGCTTTATCCCATTAACTACCCCTAAATAGCATGAGTAATTATCATAGTAAACACTCGCTTCACCTATAAGTTCTCGTTGCCACCTCCCCTCCACTTTACTTTATTTTAATTTTAGATAATTAGTAGTTAGTTAAAACCAAAACAAACCAAAACCTCTTTTAAACCCTAGCTAAATTCCCGTAGATAACTAAAGACCTAGATCCCATGCCCGTTGTAGTTTGAAGAACGACCTTAGGTCATACCTATCGCTGTACTCACCCATAGCTTTAGTATACTTAGGCCCAGCAAAAACAAATATTAAAAACTCCACTGACGCCGCCGCTGACGGATGGTCCGACGACAGGGTGAAAACCGATCGACCGTTGGTGGCGCGTCAAGTTTTTGGCGCCGCTGCCGGGGACTACAACGACCGATTTAGGAATTTAGTTGTCTTAGTTATTTAGCGATCCTTTCAGAAGATCAATATCATCCTTAAGTTCCTTTTCTGTTCTTTCCTTTCCAAAACTCTCTTTTCTACAAAACCCGAACTTCATCAGCTATGACGAATCGTATTACTCTCGCCTCAACCTGTGCACCACTACTGGAGGGAAGAGGAGGACCTATCGTGCTGACCGACGAAAACTTCAAAATTAAGCCTAGCGTTTTCAAGTTACTCAAAACCTTCTGCCAATTTCACGGTTTTCCGCTCGATGATCCAAATTCACATTTGGATAGATTCATCAATCTTTCTGATTCCTGTGAGCAATCAGGGATTTCAAGAGAAGTCTCCCGACTATATCTTTTTCCCTATTCTTTATCTTCGCGTGCTCGAACCTGGTTTGATGAACTCGAACCCAATTCGATTCATCCTTGGGATTAGTTGGCTACTAAGTTTATGGCTAAGTTTTTCCCTCTTTCAAAGCAAACCAAGCTCAAGGATGATATCGTCAGTTTCCGACAAGAAACCAATGAGTCATTCTATCTAGCATGGGAACGATTTAAGAAGATGCTTAACAGATGTCCGAATCATCAAATGGGTAAGACGAACCTAATCTGCATATTCTACCATGGTCTGACTCCTCAGCACAAGTCAACCCTTGATGCTGCTTCTCAAGGAAATTTCATGTCACACACTTCTGAAGAAGCCTGGGAGCTAGTTGAGACGATAGCAATGCATCAACATGACTGGGAGTTTGGCGAACCGGTTAAAGAAGTAACAAGTACTTCAAGCCTATCCTTTGAAGCTCTGCAAGCTCAAGTGGACAATCTCTCCAGAGTCTTCAAGGATCTTCAATCTTCTACACCTCAGCCTCGTAAAGGTACGGAAGAAATTCTTGTCACTACTGTTAAAAACCCTGAATCGAACTTTCATTCTAAACCTTTCATTCAGCGGCCAACCAATAACCCACCTACTCAGTTTCTGCAACCTTTATCCTCTAATATGTCAGATTCCCCCATAAATTCTCAACAACACTATAATGAAACTTTGACTAATTTCATGGTTGATCAAATGAACATAAACAAACAAGTAATAGATTTTCAAGATAAAATTGATGCTTTACTTAAAATATCAGAAGATTTGATCAAAAACCTGGAAGTTAGTTTTAAACAACTGCTTTTAAAAGTTGAGAACCAAGGAGGAATCATGGTCATCACTAGAGGAGGTAAAGAAACCAGAAATGAGAAATCCTCAGATAATTCTTCAAATCAACTTCCTATCTCTGAACCGACCACTGATCCAGTGCCTAGTGACACCCCTATCACTGCACCAGATCCAGTATCACCTAAAGCCCCAGAAATCATTCCACGAACTAGGATACCCTTCCCTGGTAGGCTTAAGAAAGAGAAACAGGAAGCACAATTTGGGAAATATCTAGAAATGTTTAAAAGTCTGCACTTAAACGTTAGACTATTAGACGCTTTAGTAGAGATGCCTAGCTGTGCTAAGTTTTTCAAAGAACTCATTTCAAATAAGGAAAAATTGAGACAAATAGTTAGCTTACCCTTAGATGCTGAATGCTCAGCAATCATGTTACATGGCCTTCCACCCAAACTAGGAGATACTGGCCGTTTCACTATTCCCTGTTTTCTTCAAAACATCCAAGTTAGTAACGCCTTAGCTGACCTAGGAGCTAGTGTCAATCTTATGCCTTACTCTCTCTATAAGAAACTAGGATTAGGTGAACTGCTAACCACTCAAATGACCATCCAATTAGCTGATAGATCAGTTAAACTCCCCCGAGGAATTGCTGAAGATATAATGGTCCAAGTCGGTAAATTTATCTTCCCGGTTGACTTTGTCATTATGGATATTGAGGAAGATGCCCACGTTCCCCTCATCCTTGGTAGACCTTTCCTAAACATTGCCAAGGCTGTGATAGATGTAAATGAAAAATCTTTAAAACTGAGGGTCGGAGCGGAGGAAGTCACCTTTAATGTCGATAAGTTGATGAAGCACCCTATGGGAGAAGATATTGGTCTTGTGGATGCCATGCAGGAAATATATGATGAGCATTTGGAGGAGTTTCTAGCAGTCAGCAGTAACGAACCTTTCTCCAGCACTGTCATCACCAAAAGAAGACTTTGCCCGAACAACATCGGACTTTGCTCGGCTATCTCCGACAAATCAGCACCTTCCGGAGAGCTGCTATTTCCCTTACCTGAAATGAAGAATCCTTTAGCACTGCCTAACTACTCTTCCACGAACAACTCTGTTGTTGCTGTTCCTTTAGGCGAAGGCATCCCTATCCCACTTTTAAGAAGAAACCAGTTTTTTCCGATACCCGAATCGTCTCCGTCTGTAGCTGAATTTCTCAAATCTTTCGAGGAGATGGATTCCGGTACTTTGCCACAACTATCTGAAGGTTGTGAGAAATCAAATCCAGAAATCACCATAAGTACTTCTTCTAGAGCTCAATTTCAAAAGTTCGCACTCACCAATGATGTCATCATCACTGAGGATAATGCAACCTCTTTATCATCTACTTGCAAATACGAGTTAAAGAAGAACGCGCTTTCCAATGAGACAGAACTAGTAGAAATAACATCAGCCACTACAGCCGACTCATCTCCAGAAGAATCAGAGTTCCAAAAGGAGTATGACGAGTTACAAAGAGACGAGATCGCTCGAATGAAACCCTCTATCGAAGAACCGCCAGAATTGGAGCTGAAGGAATTACCCTCTCACTTGGAATATGCTTTTCTCGAAGGAACCTCACACCTACCCATCATAATTGCCAAAGGTCTTTCACCAAAAGAGAAAGCAAGACTTATCCAGGTCTTGAAGTCACATAAGAAGGCGATTGCATGGAAGATTTCTGATATACAAGGGATCAGTCCAAATTACTGCACGCACAAGATACTCATGGAAAACGACTTCAAACCTTCTATACAGAGACAGAGGAGAGTAAACCCGAAGATTCAAGATGTGGTCAAGAAAGAGGTTATCAAACTCTTGGATGCTGGTTTGATCTATCCTATCTCAGATTCCCCATGGGTCAGCCCAGTTCAGGTTGTCCTAAAGAAAGGAGGAATGACGGTTATCGCTAACGAAAATAATGAATTGATTCCTACACGAACCGTCACCGGCTGGAGGGTGTGTATCGACTACCGTAAATTAAATGAAGCCACCCGGAAAGATCACTCCCCTCTGCCGTTCATCGATCAGATGTTGGAAAGATTATCGGGGAATGAATATTACTGCTTCCTTGATGGTTTCTCCGGCTATTTTCAAATTCCTCTCGATCCAAAGGACCAGGAAAAGACGACATTCACATGCCCATATGGTACATTTGCCTACCGCCGTATGCCATTCGGTTTATGCAATGCGCCTGCAACATTTCAAAGGTGTATGGTGGCAATATTCCATGACATGATTGAACAGTGTATGGAGGTATTCATGGATGACTTCTCAGTCTTCGGTGATTCCTTCATATCTTGTCTTTCCAACCTTGAAAGGATGCTAACCCGATGCGAAGAATCAAATCTTGTCTTAAACTGGGAAAAGTGCCACTTTATGGTGAAAGAAGGAATAGTTTTAGGACATCGAATATCAAAATCTGGAATCGAAGTTGACAAAGCCAAAGTTGAGACTATTGCCAAACTTCCGCCACCTACTTCTGTGAAAGCCATTCACAGTTTTCTAGGTCACGCCGGATTCTACCGTCGCTTTATCAAGGATTTCTCTAAGATCTCTCGACCTATGATGCACCTTCTCTAGAAGGATACTCCGTTTGTCTTTTCAGATGACTGTCTTAAAGCTTTCAACATTTTAAAGGATCAGCTCACACATGCACCAATCATGGTCGCCCCCGATTGGAGTCTTCCGTTCGAAATCATGTGCGATGCTAGTGACTTCGCTGTTGGAGCTGTCTTAGGACAAAGGAAGGAGAAGCAGTTTAAGCCAATCTACTACGCCAGCAAGACACTCACTGATGCACAAGAAAATTACACCACAACAAACAGGCAACAAAGAAGCTAAGCAAGCAAAACAAACAGGCAAAGGAGAAAACCAAAAGGCCAGAGTATCCCTTGCCTAAGTTTGTTAAACCTGAAAGTCAATCTCAATTTAGTGTTGAGGAGATTGTTGAGGTAGAAGATATACAAGAAGAGTCTACCATTAAGGTTGAGAAAATAACTGTCAAACCTGACTGTTTTAAGTGCAAAGGCAAAGCTAAAGTTGATAATGAATCTTTCAAAGTTAAAAATGTTAAAAGGGATTCTAAATCTAATAACTCAACCTCGGGAACATCTACTTCAACATGTACACCTAAGACTGCATGTTCAACAAATGTTCCTGGTCATAGACCTTCTATGTATTGTCCTCCACCGAAACGATTTGAGGGAACCCATTGGAATCGATCTTATGTTGAGAGACGTTCTTGTTTTCGTTGTGGTCAATAGGGCCATATTATTAGGGATTGTAAGTTATTATCCCTAGATAGGTTTGGTAGAGGGATGCCAAGAACTTCCTCTTTCAGGAATTCTTTTTTAAAATCTTTTTCAAGGCGTTGTTCCTATTCGCCTGTATCTAGTTGTGCATCAAACTCTCCAAAACCTATGGCAAGAGTAAACAAAGTTGTGCCTATTAGACCTCAAGTTCAACAGCACAACATTGTTGAAAATAAATCATCTGAACCTAAACAGGTTTAGAAACCCAAATTCACAAACAACGCATCAATGAAATCTTCTGAGCTTTTAAAATATCATAAACTCATTGATGTGATGATCATGGATGATCATGGACAACCCAAGTCTATCAAGGCTTGGGTGTCCCATAAGTACTAATGTTTGATTGTTTGTGGTGATGCAGTCAGTTTCTTGTACAGTAATATTTTTAGTGAGTGCATGAATGTGGATATTGTTGGAAAAATGTTATGATGATTTCTGAAGTTTCGTGGTGGTAAAAGTGCTAAAAGGCATTTGATTTGACTTGATATGTGATTTTGATACTTTTCTTTTAAATTTTATTATTAATGCAACAGCCATTCTTTGTACTTTTTAGTATCAAAGAAATGCAATGTTGCGAAATATCTTAAATCAAAAATTACAAAAATATGTTTAATGTTTATGTTTAAGGGGAGTACCTTTGAATTGAATTGTTGAGAAGAATTTGCTGTTCAGGGGGAGTAATTAAAATTCTGATTATTTGGATCAGAAATGTGAACAGCAAGATTCTTATTCATCAAAAAGATATTGGATTGTGACTGTAAACAACATGAGAAATGATTGTACATCAGATGACATGCACAAAATGGAAACTTTAAGGTTTATGTTTGATGTGTCAGTAGGTTTATCTGGCATGTTTAAAATAGCTTTTATAAACATTAGCTTCATCATATGATGTATTGGTAGACATGATACACACCGGTTTCTGGGTTCTTAAGAAGTAATTCTAATACGTGTCTATGATCTTATGGTAAACACCGTATGATGTACGACTAAATGTCTTAATTCCTTAACATAGCATGACATATTTCTATACCTGAGGTTTATCTGAAATCATTTGGGGGTCTATACTGATTGTTTCCTCTGTTGTACGTAAGTACAGACCTGGTCTCAATTAGTATATGCTTAAAAGTTAAGCAAACGCAAGTCAATGAACTTGAAAAAGTCTTAAATCATAAGATACCTAACAAGGTCACCAAAATGGTTTGACCAAGTATGGTTTTGCTTAAACCCGAATCAAGTTATGTCGCTTTGTTGTACGTTTATACAGACCTATCACCGCTAACTTGATTCTTAAAAATGATATTCTTATATTCTCTCTGGATTAGGAAGCTATGCTCATGTCTGGGTTACAGGGGTATGTCATAGGTGGGGACCATGGAGAAATATTCATACTAACAATAAAAGGTTAACTCACAGATCCGGATGTAACATGTTTAAGTGGACAAACAATACCAGTAATCATCTTGAAATAATTTTTATAAAAGGTGTTTTAAATATGTTAAGTAAATTTAAAGAGGACAAATATACTGATAATCGAGATAACACTTACTATTTCTTAATAATTGTATGTTGGCCTGATATGATCTCAAAGCAGACGTAATTCAATACTATCCCCAAATTTGTTTTAATCTTTGTTCTTTACTTTTCCTTTATAAAGAAAATACAAAAAGATTTTATTTCTATATTATTTTCTTCAAACATCACATATCTTGTTAAACTCAAATTTTGAAGATGTAAAGGATGTCGGTTATTCTCCAAAGACTGTGAAGATAAATTCTATTGGAGAAGCTGCTGATGATTGAGAGATGGTCACTAAATTTGAAGATCTTATTGTATGATGAATTTGTGTTAGTCACATGAATTTGGACATCAAGATTTCTTTGAAGACCATGCTATCTCATTGGGGGAGATTCTTATTGTTAAAGACATGAAAGAGATTCTGATTGTTGCTGACATGAAAGAGTCTGTTGATGAAGACTAATTGAAGACTTATTTGACCAAGCTGCTGACATGGGGGAGTTTGTTGGTGCATTTTGTGTGTCAGTCAGTTGGTTAAACGTTTGTAATTGTCAAAGTCAATTAGTCTGCGTATGTATAGTATTTAGTGTGTATATGCGAGTTTGTAAATGAATAGTGAAATAGAATATATACACAAAATAAGTGTTTATGCGACACTTAGCTAGTGTCGCATATAGCGACACTTGGCTAGTGTCACTATAGGGTTGGACAGCCTATAAATAGGCATGTAGGGTTTCATTAGTAGAGTGATCAAACCCTAGAGAGAGAGAGAGAGGAGCGGCTAGAAAGTGTGTGTAAACGTTTATACTTTAATTGTTAATATACAGAAAACGTTATAGAAAATCGTGTGTTTGTTTATTCGTTCAATAATCGCTAACCAAACGGATTCCGCACGTTTGGTTGATTAAACGATCCGTTAGATCAGAGATACGGGATCTACAATTATGGATTGACATTATAAAATGGAAACTTTATGAACGGACTATTCCTATGATTTTAAACCTAAAACTTATATTCGCCTTTCAATTAACAAACGTGATTGTAACCCTGTAAAGAGGAGTCGCGAACCTTGATACTTGGTCAATAGTTATCTGTGTAAAAACTATGTTTTTAACTGTAACGTCATGCAAGCATCATAAAATGCAATGTGATTACGTGGACTTGCCATGAGTATTGTACACTTTCGATCATAATGTACTTATCATGTAAACATGGCGAAGCAAGTAAATTCACAATGGAAACATCGGTAAACGATCAAATACACTGCGAATCACCATAGCATTTTCCGACATGGTCTGGGTTTAACTTTATGTAAAAAGCCGTCAGCATTTTAATTAGCGTCTTAATTAGATTAGTTAATTTAGATTAGATTAGAGTAGGTAGGCTACAGGCTAAATAACCATTTACGAAAACCTAGGGATTTGTTAATTGTAATTAGAAAGACAAGTTTGGAATCTAAATTACACTGATATCCTTTCCTTAAAATATGAAACCAAAAGTAAGATACGCAAGAACCTTGAATACTTTCCCCTGTTTATCATCCTTAAGTTTCATCAACAGGAATTGGTTAATAAGTCCGAACATAAATTCTAAGTTAAACAGTTTAATGGATTTGAAATCTTTATGGTATTAAGAACGGTCAGATTTGTAATGACCTGCTACTCTATTCCTTCGCCCACGAGCGAATACGTTCAATATACGGGCCACTGACTCCCTCACAGGAGAGTGTGGAGAGTTGAGCATCGTCTGTCTGATCAGAATCATGACACCTAAGTTCCTCGTGACATATTAGTTGATAACCGACTAATAGGGAACTTATTGGTTATACCATTGGGTGTTGAATCCACTAAACATTTCCAATTTAGATAATCGTTTCCCCATAAGAGTCATCATCCCACATTATTAGCTAACGAACTCACAACAAATACTACTTCCATTATCTGATTTATTATTACACTTTTATTCGCTTTATTTAGTTTACTTAGTTAACTGAACCAAAACCCCCAACGCACTCTTTTAAAACCTTTACTAGAAAAGAAAGATTGATTGGATCACCTCCGTTTCAATTCAGTTTCTCTTTAAGAACGACTCTAGGTCATACTTACCATCTACTAGCCCTTTGGTTCAGTATTAGTAAGTCATACTTAGACCCCAACAAATATATATTTAAAACAAACCGATCGCTATCTGTACGTCGTCTTCATACGACGCTTCGGGACGCATCAGGGTCCTAATTCCAGTCTGGTGTAAAGCGAATAAGGCATAAGGTTGATACTGGCCCCTAGGTCGGCTAGAGAGTGTATCATGCCTAAGTGATAGATTGAACAAGGAAGGGTGAAACGTCCGGTATCTCCTAATTTCTCAGGTAAGGAATTCTTAATGATTGTTGAACATTCCGCATTCAGTTGGACATTGGGTACTTCGGGTACCTTGTCCTTGGTCGACAGGAGTTTAAGGATGTATTTTGAACTGGAAGGGGTTCTGGACACGGTGTCCAAGAACTTTCCATCAAGTCGGAAGGTGTTAGCCTTGTAGGTTCTGGAAACGGGATTCGTACTTCCCTTTGAGGTGTAGGGACAGACATGGTCTTGACTGTCGGTGGGACAAGAGAAGTAGTGGAAGGTTGGCCCAGTGCCTCCTTCTTGTCTGTAGTACTCATCTGTTTAGCCTCTTCTACGTGGGGCTTTTGTATCGTGTTACTAGGAAGATTACCAGAAGGCCTATAGTCAAGACATTGGGCTAGTTGTCCAATTTAGGCCTCAAGATTTTTGAGAACGGCCAATTGGTTCCTAAGGTATAGGTCAGTTTGGTCCTGCCTAGCACTATTCTTTTGGTTGATTTGGTGTTGGCCTTGGATGAACTTAGTGAGGGTGTCATCTATACTAGTAATGGGCACAAGGGTTTTAGTCGGTTCAGTCGATTGAGTTGCATCGGGTGCAGTCAATGACAATGGTTGATTATAGGTGAGTTGGGTTGTTGTGGGTACCTAGGTTGGTAGTTAGGTTGAAAGGGTGATTGGTTTCTAGATGGGTATTGGGTGTTTCTAGTCCTAGGGGAGAGGTTCGAGCGAAACCAGATGAGTTTTGAGGGCGAGCTGGAAATTGAGCATAGTAAACTGTACCGTCAGCAGGATCCTCGTACTCAACCTGATGGACGTGCTGGGATGGTTTTTTCATTTCGCCGATCTGCTTCATTAGGGATTCGGTCTTCTCCATAAGGGATTTGATAGCTTCATCCTGGAACAGGTTTGGAGTGGCAAGCTGTGCCGATGATGAGGAATGCTCACCAGAATTCCAATCGTGATGGTGCATCGTCATATTCTCGATCAGGTTCCATGCCTCTTCATCAGTTAGCTGCATGAAGTTACCTTGAGCAGCAGCGTCGAGGGTGATGCGATGGTTTGGAGCAAGACCGTTGTAAAACGTGCACAGCTGGCTGGTTTTCTCTATCAAGTGGTTAGGACATTTGTTTAGGAGACTCTTATATCTCTCCCATGCCGTATAGATAGATTCATCATGAGCTTGGTGGAAGTTTATGATGTCATTCTTGCATTTGGTTTGTTTGGCCGGAGGAAAGTACTTAGTTAGGAACCTTGTAGCCATTTCCGTCCGAGAGGAGATAGAGCTGGTCTCTAATCCCTCAAACCAAGTCAAAGCATGGTGAGTAAGCAAATAGGGGAATAGGTATAGGTGGACTATGTCTTGATCAACCCCATTCTGCTTGTAAGAGTTGGTGGTTTGGATGAATCAGTTTATGTGAGTGTTGGGATCATCAATGGGCAGACCATGGAATTGGCAGAATTCCTTGATTACCTGAACGATGTGATGTTTAAGTTCGAAAGATGCACCGTCGATAACTAGATTTTTAATGGGTCTACCTCGTCCTTCGATTGATGGTTTTGTGCTGTCGGTGAGCGTGACACGTGCAGCCATCGGTTGTCGAGTGCGTTTTTCTTTGCGAGCAGTTCGGATAATCGACTCAGGATCGGGTACAAAAATGAGAGGTTCAGATCCGGATGATCTGGTCGAATATCGTTGTGTGTTGTGGTGAGGAATTTTCATCTGAACAAGGAAAATAGAACTAAACTACGGATATTTACTAAAGAGAAAAGTTCGTCTAGAACGTCTTCAGATCTTACGGCTGATTCCCTGGCAACGGCGCCAAAAACTTGATGGGCGCCGAGAGGTCGGTTGCGATGTGACTCGCATCGTTGTTGGCCTTCCTCCGAGCGCGACCACCAGAGGGTTTTAAAAATTGTATTTGCGGGGCCTAAGTATACTAAATCACTATGGGTGTACAGTGATAAGTATGACCTAGGGTCATTCTCTGAATCAGTGTATTATGGATCTTGGATGTAGGAGACATCTATCAAACTAGTAATGGTTTTAAAAGATAGTTGGAGGTTTTGTTTGGTTTTTGTTCTACTTAGGCAGAAAATTTAAATAAAGCGAAAATAAAATATAGGTAGTTAGCAGATAATCTAGAGGAGGTGCTTGCTATGACTTCGGTAGCCTTCTTAACTGGGATGATGTGTGAGTTATAAACTGGTCTTAAAGGATTTGTATTTCATTTATTTCAAGTATTAGTGGAGTAAGCACTAGTTCCGTACTGATAGATTTCTCGATCAGTATGTCACTGAGTAACTAGGTTATCGTGATTCTGATCGGAGTAGTTTATCCAGCCCACAACACTAACCGGTGAAGGTATAGTGACCCTTATATGGAGTTTAATCCTGGGTGCATGAATAAGGCGACAAACCAACTCGATGTTCGACCTTTCTTAACCCCACTAAAATACTCTAGTCTAAACAAAACATTTAAGTTCAAAACCATGTTTGATGAATGCATTGATCACTTTCTATCGATGGGTTTGTAAAGTCTTGGAGTAATGTAATTACTGAATATGTACAAAACAAGTAACTGCGGCTCTTTCCGTGGGTTAACCAAGTATTTAGCCGACTGACGGTACTCACTTTGATTTATATAGTAACCCCGTTGGTCCACATCGTGAAGTAACGAAGACATTTCCGTGGTATTATGTTGTACTCCACTAGAAGTGTTTCCACCGTTTTTCCAAGTACTTAGCCGGTACCTACGTTGCTTCGCAAAGGAACCCTAGACTTATTAACTAAGTTTGTATTTAAGCGCAGTAGTTATCCATCTATGATATAAACCAGCCCTTACTTTAAAGTCCCAATAAATCCCTAATTTATTGACAAAGTAATATTTGCGTTCACTTAGAAAATAGTATTTCCACAGTCACGGTGTACTTTGCGTTCAAGATAAGAAAACAGTATTTCCACAGTTCCGGTGTACTTTATGTTCATATTTAGAAAACCTTATTCCATAGCCGCATTGTACTTTACGTTCGATTTAGAAAATATTACTTCCAAGGCGACTGTGACAACTCTCCAAATTAGGTATTGATTAACATTTAAGCATGTGCATTCTTACACTAATTTCCTGATTAAGTTTAAAACAAAACTTTTGATGTGATGTAAGCCTAGCAGCCCAGTACTTTTAAACAAAAAGTATTACTAATACATAAGTATTTAAAGTTACGTACAAATATATCGGAACAAACCCGACAAAAATAAATAACAAAAGTTGGTGACTAAAATATTTAATAACTCGATTATTAATTACGAGTACTATTATATCTATAACATATAGATAAAATGAATTAAATATACGTTTAACATAAAACGTATTATAAAACGAACAGAAACAATTTTAAAATGCACCCTAAGATCAAAATGAGAAAAGTTCAAATTTTCTTATTCATTCGAAAACATTTGGAACGTTACCTCAAAATATGAATCCGAAATTCGACTGAAATTTGGCACCCAATTGAATATGAGCAGTCCAATGTACAAATTTGTACAACCGTCTAAAATAATGAAAATCTCATTATTCTAAATTTAAATAACGAACCAGGAGAACATCTACAAAATAAAAATATAAAATGTTAAATTTTATATTGTACCAATTATACCCGTACTCGAAATTAACGGGCTAAAATAACCCAACCAACTCAATTATTGGTGAGACATACGTCTGTATATCATCATACACTGGAACTTTAAACTCATAATACTCCCACCTCCTTCTTTCTGGGATCATACACACACACACAAAGCATCTTCATCAAATCTTCTTCTCTTTTTCTTTGATCGACACACAAAAGAACCAGTAGCAGCAGAGTAGTAGAAGTAGTAGAACAACAAGCCAGGAACATCATCATTCACGGCATCATCATCATCGTCATTTTTCTCAAAGTGAGGAACTTTCTAATCTTGATCTCTTTACTTAAATTTCGTATATAACTCGTATATATATCACAATCCATGTGAGATAACATCAAACTTGAAGATTTGAATGGTTGTTCTTGGAAATGGAATGTTAAAACCAAAAACTTAGAACACAAAGATATATGTATAAACTTGATAAGATATGATGTTATGATATTGGAATAGAGTAAAAATGAGCTAAACATTCGAAACAAAACATGTATATATATATGTATATATAACACAGACCACGAACAGAGTGCAAAATGACAGGGACGAACCAACCCGATCGGTTGGCTTGGGCCAGCCGATCGGCTGGATGTGATGAGCCGAACGGCTCAACAAACTGAGCCGATCGGCTAGTTTGGTTGGGCCGAACGGGTTGCAACTTTTTACCCGAACGGACGGATGGGTTAGGGTGTTTTATAACAAATAAAACTTATATACATTTTAATACGTAAACCACGTATTTAGAACTTATATATATATAAATATATATATATATATATATATATATATATACACACACGACAAATTCAATGTGTTGAAACTATAACTATATAATTTTTCATATATATACACAAAGGGAACAAAATGACATCCAATTATATGTACGACTACATACGTGAATATACACTTGACAAAGAATACGATGTGAGAAATAATGATAATATTTCAACACAATGTCACTAACAAATTTAATGACTTACATCGTTAAGAAATCAACAATTTCTTCAAACAAAAAAACCATTAACATAAGTTGATTAAATAAATCAAACGTACTTATGTTAATACAATTATTGTACATAGGTTAACGCACCTTGGGCGTTTACCTGTCGGCTGCTAGCATTCATACCGAGCAAACCACAGTGAGTTTACAGCCCCTACTTTTAAATGTTTTCTGCTTTTAAACACAAGGGTGTTAAACATAGAAATTGCATCCTAACACATGCAATCAAACTATAAACGCTTTGTTGCTTTTATACAACTGTTGATTTGTGATATTACATATTCACTGTTATTTTGAGAATTAGACAAAGTATCCTAGTACGGACTCAGACTTGGAATGTGTGCATGAAAAGACCTCATGACATACTACTGTAACCATTATCTAGGTGACTCTAGCCACTGAGTATACAGATAGTACTATTGCCGTGATGACCCTCCTACGGTGGAGCGTATACTTAAACGTCCGTTCAGGCAAACAACATAAGTTCTGGTTGTGGTTTGGTTATAGGGTTAGGTCGCGTTACTTTAACCTGCAAGGTTTAGCTCACCTTGCAGGGGATCATAGTCTAAGTAAATTCCCACATACTTTTAGGAAGAACGAATCCTACAACTGTTAAATACCGGAAAACATACCGGCAACTTATTTTATACTGGTAAACAACCAGTAATATATTTTGGGATGACATCCCATATAAAACTATACTTCAGGGCAACAACCCTACATAACTTGTATTTTTATAAATGAATAACAAATCATTTATACAAACTTGGTTTAACTAACCACATACATATACAAACCTGTAAATTCACTCAACATATTTGTTGACGACTTTCTCTATGTTTTTCAGGAAATAAGCTGGGTAAGTAATCGCCTGCATTCAGGATGGACAACCCTGGACTACTTAGGATGCCACACACTGTTGGGACCGCTTTTGGGGATTTCATTTGTATAATTGCAGACATTGCGGTCATACTTATGAAATCTTATTTTAAACTTATGTATTATTGTTAAAACTAAAATGTTTTAAACTCCACTACTACTGTTACGACTTACATAGTCGTACTACTTTTGTAACAACTGTTAAACTTGGCATCCTTGTTAAATAAAGTTGTGCGATAACCATATGCTCTGAGTATGTATGTATTTGTTGGTTGAATATACTGTTCGCAGCCCCGCCACGTCATTAAAGCTTCTGTATAATTAATTAGTATTGATTGTAATCACCGTTTGGCGGGGTGTGACAGCGACGATATACTTTGTGTTCTTTTCAGAAAGCAATGCTTACGTTGTTTATAAATCAGACCATGTTCGTTTAGACACAGATAACTAAGTACCTTTGGATAGGGTTCTCGACATCCTATCATTAAGGCCATAATCACGTTTACTGGTTGAAAGACGTTTAGTTTAAATGAGGTTTAAAATCATAGATAGAAAGTGGATCAACGCACTATAGTTTAACATTAATCAACAACGGATTGTGCCCACGACTTTCATAGCTTCCACGTTCCGTACTCCACGCATTCGTGATGTTTCCGGCGCTATAGAAATGAAAGCCGTATAACGTTACCTCCGTTTTCTCATAATGACATTATCCCAATTAATACGACTAACTACGTCATAGCAAACACGCAATATAACTACTCGTTAATTGTGACACCCATCAAATCAGGACTAGTTATTGGATCCTAATCATCTAGTAATACATGTAATTAGTGATATGTCTTAGGCTAATTGTATGTATCAATATGTATATTGTTATATATATCAGTACGCGATTTGTTTAAATCGTGCATTTTCAAATCGACCGAATTCCGATACAATAAATACAGGAGTTGGTGAACTCAATTTATTAAATAACATGAAATTATTTAATAAACATATTTACTTCAAAATATTATTTCGATAATATCACGTAAGTATTTCGTATCGTATAAAATACTCCGAAGCGACCGAAAACGCGTGAAACGCGCCCGACAATCGAATAAACGTCAAAATATATCTTTTAAACTTAAAATAAAATATTTTTCATGGAATTGATTATTTATTATATCGTGAATTATAACAATAACAAAAACGTTTAATTTAAAACGTCACGTAATTAAACAATCTAAACAGGAGCACGTAAATCAATACCGACACCATAACCAAACATTTTTATAAATGTTTTCTAAGTATTATTAGTAATACTTCAATTCAAACATATCGAAATTCGAATGTCATTTAAAACACGTACGTATAACGTTTAAATCATAAATGTACGTTTAAACGATCGGGTAAACAAATACGGGTTTAACACCAAACTTTGAAGACAAGTTTTAACAACTCTCTCCCATCTTTTTGACTAGCAAAAATCAGCCAAACAAGATCCCCAATTTAGGGATCTTGTTCTTTGACTACAACATCAACATCAACACCAACATCATTCTCTTCATTTCAAACTAACCAACCATCTCTCTAACTTCTCACTACACCAACACCTTTCCCCCTCTTTTTCCTGCTGGAATACGCCAGCCACCACAGCTCCACCACCCCACCACCACCATCCACCACTTGGTTATTGAAGGAAATCAAAGGAAAAGCTCGGTTCTCGCAACCCCTTCGCACCTCGGCTCTAGATCTTTGATCTTCTTGTAAGGATCTCGTTTCTTTTACTAGATTTACTTGTATTAACTTTATTTACATGTTAGTATGTTCATATAACTAGGAAATGTCCAAAACATAAGTCGAATCGCATTTTAAAACTCCAAAACTGGAGCTTAATCTTCCTGTCCAGATTCTGTTCTAACTTTCAACGATTTTTATAAAATTCATTTTTACATGAAAATAGATGTTTCTTAAGCCTAAAATGTAGTACAAGAAGTAAGGTTTCTAACAAAAAAAATTTCGTAACATTTCGACTTCATTTGCTATTTTAAAATAATTTTCTCCGGTGACATAGAACTACTGTTCCGGCGGACAGAAACTTTCAGTAACTTCTCGAGGCCATATCTCGAGTTCTAGATCTAAAAAACGTGTGAGACCACTTTGGAAATCTTACTAATTTTGTTATATATAAAAAGTTCTTCTATGGCCTGATTTGAAAACCCACGGACATAAGCGTAAAAATAGGATCTTTGGACTGAACTCACTTTCGAACCAAATCTGACCACTCCTCATGTTTATTTTTGTTAAATATAGTAAACGAAGATATAAAATTACCATAAAGAGCAAAAATAAACTCGACACCTAGGAGAATATGTTTGATTTTTGGTTAGGCTTGACTCGGGCTAGAAGTTGGTTAAATCGAGAGACTTGCCGAGTCAAAAATCTGAAAATATAAAGAATAGGGGCTGTTTTAGTCATTTTGTGAAAACAACAATTCGGGTCAACCATAAAACGTAACGTCAATACAATATTTGAAATAACTCGGAAACATATGACACATATACTTTTGTAAGTATACAATGAGACCAACATAATAATAATGCTTTTAATAATCATTATTACAAAACTCACCAACGGGCCGTACATATTCTCAAAACTCAAACTAATCAATCAAACAACCTAATCATTTGGACAATACTAGTTGAATGAGCAACTAGCATAGATGGTCTGATAAGACATCTAATCATTATTATAACCTTGCGCGTTTAGGACGCCCGACAGGTTACATTCGTTGGAACGACATCATTACTCTTGAACAAAATCATTATTGCTTGTTAGCAACTCATTAGGCTCAGGTGAATCTCATAGCCCCTTTTTAAATGCTTTTACCTAGGGGTGAAATACATGCTCGTTTTGTTTTACATGTGAACACAAGTATCAAAACATCGATATATGCCACGTGAGTTAGTTTCATCTAATCAATTTAAAGCCCTCCATCACATAGTTTGTTAATATGATTTAGCGTGAATGTTAGTGTATGGTACCATATGGGATTGACAATCCCCGTCCGAGTTAGCAAGCACTAACCTGTCAAACGGATGCATTATCATTTGTTCAGTATGAGTGTTGATTAGGCACTCATAGGGAGGCACCTCGCTCAGGTCCTTGAATGTGGATCCTGACCCCCTCAGTTAAGCTCAAACTATGGACTCATGGTTGCATGTACATTCATTATTTGTTTGATTACAAATCATTATATTAATCATGTGGTTCATAAATCTCATTTACTCATATACACCTGTGAGCTCACCAGCTTTTTAGCTGACCTTTTAGCATGTTATCTCAGGTACTCAGCAGTAGGTTGGACTGCCCATCAGGATACTTTAGCTCGAGTCGCATGCAATCATTAAACATCAAGAGATTTCCTTGCATATCTATATTTTGTATAATTGGAAATGTACTAGAATCTCTCAGGGTAATCATGTGAACTCAATATAATGTAAACTCTTATGTTATATCAATGTATTTTGTAAACGACGCATATAGAGTCGTTCATTATATATCTTATGTGCTTGTGATTATTGATTAGTCGCGCCCCAACCCGATTCGCTTCCGCAACCTGAATTAGGGGGTGCGACATATTGGTATCAGAGCTTAAGGTTATAGTGAACTAGGTTGCATTAGTGGGCCTAGACTATGACCGTTAGGCAGTATTTTCTGTTAAGTATGATTGATTCAAGAGTTACATCATACAAGTTTAATTTAACATAGCCTGATCAACTATGTACAATTAAATAAAGATGATTTAAGGCATGAAATGGTTATGCTGGAATAGGGATACATTAGTTGACTCTGACCACGAGAGAAACCGGGACTCATAGTTGTTTGTGCTAGACACTCATAAGACTATTATGTGATATATGTATATATACATACATAGTCATTGCTCAAGCATTGTACGCTAGTCTATTATATTATATATATATATATATATATATATATATATATAGGCACTCACATTTCCAAACACTTTGTCATAGAGATGGCAAACACACCCACCGAAACATCTTCTACTTCATCCCACTCTCAACAACATCTCTTGGGATCACGAAACTCATAGGTAGCTAGGAGGACCACCGAGTCACTTCGAGCTAGACCTTATCCAACTCACAACAATTTAAATAACCAGGCTAGTCATCACGCAGTTACTAGTCAGTAGGGATGGTTATTCAACACCTCTTGATTGTTCTATAATGTTGATTGTCATATTGTGATGTTGTATATTACCGCATTTATGTATGTACATCTATGATAATCATCATTTATGGACAATCTCTCACGAACCCTATCCTTCTATTCCCAGGAAAATCATGCCGCCAAAGTCAAGGACTTACACCGATGCCCAGATGGCATCTCTTATTTCTCAGGCTGTAGCTGAAGCCTTGGCTCGGGACTCACCGCAAAACTCCAGAAGGAGTGATGATACTGAAACCACTCCTGTCACCAAGCCTTGTTCTTACAAGGACTTCATGAACTGCAAACCCCTGAACTTCAAGGGAACTGAAGGAGCCATCAGCCTAATTTGATGGTTCGAGAAGATGGAGTCCGTCTTCCGCATCAGTAAATGTGCGGAAGGAGATAGAGTCCAGTTCTCCACATGCACCCTTGCTGATGGTGCCCTCACCTGGTGGAATTCGTATGCCCAGTCGGTGGGTATCGACACCGCCTATCTACTCCCATGGGAGGATCTGAAGAAAATGCTCACGGATGAGTATTTCCCAACTGAAGAACTCCAGAAGCTAGATGAGGAGTTCTGGCATCTCAAGGTTCAAGGAACCGACATTGTTGGATACACTACCAGGTTCTAACAACTTGCAACCCTTCGCCCAGCCTTAGTAAGCACTTAGACCGACAAGGTCAAGAGGTACATCCGCGGATTTCCGGAACCTGTCCGGGGGAACGTCGCCTCTTCCAACAAAACCACTATTCAGGGAGCAATCCGATTGGCCCATGAACTCATGGCTATGCAAGAGAGCCGAGAAACACCTGTTGAAGCGCCACCAACGGTCGATCAGGTTTTTACCCTGTCGTCGGACCGTCCGTCAGCGGCGGCATCAGTGGAGTTTTAAAATTTATATTTGCGGGGCCTAAGTATACCTAGTTACTATTGGTTTATAGAAATAAGGATGACCTAGGGTCATTCTCTGAGTCAGTGTATTGTGGATCGTAGACGAAACAGGCGTACTTATCAATCTAGCGGGTTTTAAAAGATTTGATTGGGGTTTTGTTTTATACTTAGGCAGAAAATTTAAACTAAAGCGGAAAAAAATAAATGTAAATAGCAGATAATCAAGAGAGGGTGTTTGCTATGATTTCGATAGCCTTATTGGTTGGAATGAGAATGTGTTCTAAAGGTTTGTATTTTATTTATTTCAGGTATTTGTGGAGTAAGCACTAGCTCCCTACTGATAGAGTTCTCGATCAGTATGTCACTGGGCAACTAGGCTATCCTGATTCTGATCGGAGTAGTTTATCCAGCCACAACACTAACCGGTGAAGGTATAGTGACCCTTATCTGGGATGAAACCCTGGGTGCATGAATAAGGCGACAAACCAACTCGATGTCCGACCTTTCTTAACACCACAATAATATCTAATCTAAATAAAACATTTAAGACCAAGTTTATAAAGTGTGCTTGATTACTTTCTATCGATGGTTTTGTGAGTCTGGGTGTTGAGTCATGACTCGTGATTCACATAGACTGATAACAACGACTCTTTCTGTGATTACCGCACTGTACTCCACCGAAGGTGTTTCCATTGCTGAACCAAGGACCTAGTCGGTACCAACTCTGCAGAACACAGAGTTGTCGTTATTCCACAAGGCTTAGTAACTGCGGCTTTTCCTCGGCTTCCACGTGTCAACTACACCGGAGGTGTTGTCGACGCTATACCGAGTAATCAGCCGATTTACGGTACCTTACATTGCTTCATAAAAGTTAACCCAGACTACTTAACTAAGTTTGTATTTAAGCATAATATTATCCATCTATGATATAAACCAGCCCTTACTTTTAAGTCCCAATAAATCCCTAATTTGTCAACATTGTAATATTCACGTTCAGTTAGAAACCCATATTTCCACAGGCACAGTGTACTTTGCGTTCAAAGTAGAAAGCAGTATTTCCACGGCTCCAGTGTACTTAGTGTTCAGTTTGAAAACCATATTTCCATAGCCACAGAGTACTTTGCGTTCAAATTAGAAAACAGTATTTCCTCAATGACGATGTACTTAGCGTTCACTTAGAAAGCCATATGTACACGATTAACAAATCAGACCATGTTCATGTTTGACACAGATAACTAAGTACCTTTGATGGGGTTCGCGACGTCCCATCATTAAGGCCGTAATCACGTTTACTGGTTGAAAGGCGATTAGTTTAATAGGTTTAAAATCATAGATAGAAAGTAGATCAAAGCACAATAACATCATTCCAACCAATTTACGACTAACTACATCATAGCAAACACGCAATATCACTACTCGCTAATCATGGCAATAAATCCTAAATATAGCATGACAACAGTAATAACAATCATCATAATGAAATAGATAAAGGATAGATATAACCGTAATAAGAGCGTAGCTGAATACAACTTGAACATTACACGAGCAGAACTCCTAGTATGCGCCAAACGATATTACAAGATTGCCCCTCTACTAACAAGCCGCTAATCTACTACTAATTATAACATAACCTAGAGAGAGAGTAGTGAGAGAATGTGTGTGTGTGTTGTTGGTTGAGAAGTGTTAAAGTGTGTTGAAATGATGAAATGAGGCTTGTATTTATAGAGATCGCACAGCCGTATCCGTAGACTGTATCCAAACCTTAAAACGCACAACCGTATCGCAAAGGCAAATAAAAATCAGATTTTTATCACACAAACGCACGATACGCCTGAGTTGGACCGTATACGGCTGAACTGGACCGTATACGGCTGAGCATAGGGTGAATACGGCTGAACTGGGCCATATACGGCTGAGCACAGGCCGTATACGGTCTGCACAGGCCGTATACGGTCTGTGTCCAGCCGTATACGGTCTTGCTCAGCCGTATACGGCTATGCTCAGCCGTATCCTGGCTCTTCGTTTCTTCGTTCGGGCGTAACTTCTTCGTCGTTTATCCGTTTTGAGCGTTCTTTATATCCACGCGTTCGTATTTTCCTAACGAAGAAAATGACATAAGTTAAAGGTCATAGTTCTTTGTGTAGCTCAAAAAGTACTAAAATACGTGAACAGAAGATTCAATGATCGTTTGTGCTCTGTTTTACTCATTTTTAGGTTGTTTATGCTGATTCTTGAAACATTGTCTATATTTTACCCCTTATGATGAAATGTGATGTTTAAGTTCATATTTTAAGTGATTTCATTAATAATTGGGCCAAAATGGTGAGATAATGGCACACAAAAACATGACTTTTTGCGTGTCATCAAATATCCCACACTTAGACTTTGCTTGTCCTCAAGCAAAACTCAAATTTCTCACTTGCTTTTAGGAAAAACATTTTGAAAACACGAGTTTATTTTTGGGGTGAATCAAAATATATCAAAAACAACCATCTTCATATACAAGTAACATATCCTTTAAATAAGCGAAAGTAAGGTATTCCTTTCAGAGGCATAAAATGATTCTCTTAGGCATGCTTTCAATTCTCGCGATCTTGGAATATACATGACTAGGCGATCTCACAAGGTGGTCACTCAATTCACTCAGAAGTGTTTCGGGTTACCTATCAATCTAATCAAACGAAATCGCTCATAAGCCAGTCATGCAACATCCATCGTCATAGGCTTGCTCGAGAATCATATCTCCACCACTTAGGTGAGGACAGTGCTAGCTATCCCAGGACATTCAAAGTGGGTTGTAATGGCAGGTGAGGGTTACGAGGTATGGATAAGTGGGAGTTGTTGTAAAGGGTTTTGTTTATCTTAGGACTTCTAAACTTTTGAAAAACATTATCTAAACAACCTTTTTAATGAAAACGGAAACGGATAACAATACGGGAAGAAGATAGCTATTTTGACTTCTATCTTTTGAAAATACGCGAGGGAATTTATGTCTTTTATAAGAGCGGGAATTTTTCGAGAGATTCGAAGCAGTTAGCTTTATTCTATTTTCTTTTCTTTTTCTTTTGCTTCTATTTTTGGACTTTTCTAGGGATTTTTATTTTGTTTCTTTCTTTTTCCCTTTTTGAAATCCTTTTCTTTCTTTCATCTTTTTCATCCTTCTGATGAATTTGTATTTACTTGGTGTCAATTTTTCACAACGTAAACTCTCAACTTTTGATTTTTATCAAGGGAACGCACGCAAGAGATTTTGAGTAAACACTAGTATTTGTGATTTGGAGTGACAGTAAAAAGGACATTTAAATGACATTTTCCACAAGTTTAAAATTTCTAAGATAAGTTTTGGTGGGTGTGGAATAAATGGTTTAAGATTTAAAGGGTTTTGAAAGAAATGAACAGGCTAAGGCTCAACAGGGTTATCTAAGCGGATCATCAACACTAAAGATGAGTGTTGGAAGGGTATTGGGCTTGAAGAGATATGATGAAAAGGGGGTTAAATCCTAAAGAATGTCAAGGTCATTTAACTGCACCTATACCGCATACGGTACTCTACCAATGTGGTCTCGAAGTGCATACCAGGAGCAAGTTCTAATTCTGGATGCATGCATCGGCACACTCAAACAAACGAATAGTAAAGCATTAAAGATGAATGCTTATATTGGCTCAAGATACCTCACTGCAAGTTTTTGGGTTTGTTTGTGCCTAGCCATGCGATGCCCCTCTTAGATTATCATTTTAGACCTAAGAAATTCCTATCTTATTTACTCTTAATTTCCAAAATACCCTACTCATATACGAAAATGTTCCTTCTTAAGATATTTTAACTCAAAAAATTTTGAAATTTTTTAGCAAAAGTGAGTTTTTATGAAAATTAAGCCAACTGAATGAGTGGCATCTCCACTGTCGAAGTTAAGCTTATGATTTTGAGAAACATTTTCTGAGTTTGCTTTTGGAAATAAGAATCTAACAGGCAAATGTAAGGTATTCTATACCGCTATCCCACACTTAGAGGAACATTGTCCCTAATGTTCTCTTGAGTTGGGATTTGAGAAAAATTCCACACTTAGAGTTTGAACAAATCGCAAAATGTTACTCAAGTGTTTATTTGGGTTGGAATCCCACACTTAGTGATAAGTTTGGGATATGGTATAGACTACTTTAATGAGAATTTAAAGCTAACAATCATATCAAAAAAACGAGAGTGAGAACGAGAGAACTCCCCTATCGATGCGAAGGTGGAAGGATGAAATTCTGGAAGATGCGCTGAAGAGGAGATCTTGACAGGAATTCTTCTTTAGCGGTGGCTCCATGAAGATCTTTCAGCATTAGCGCGCGCAGCTTACAGATAACAGCTTCGTCCTCCATCTTTACACTTCTTTCACTCTCTTGTGAAGATATCTCGTAAGTGTGAACACGTTGGGTATATTTTTATCGACTTCTTATTATAGCTTTTTACCGAAAGTGCCTAAATCCAGAATGCGAAAAGATGTTTTAATTCAAAATGAGTTTTAAGTCATGTGTTTTTAAATGAGTTCGAGCATAATGCGTGAAAGTAGCACGCAAGTACCTCAAATGCTCGAAACACATGTCTTGTTAAAATTTAATTCCTATTTTCCTGGATTTAGGTGGTAAAAGCTGAAGTAGTGTTTTGAAAGCATTTTGATACCCAAGTGTGAAAGATAGTCAGAGATATATCACTTCTTGGAATTTAAAAACTAATACTAATACTAAGGATACTTATTGCACGGGTTGCCTCCCGAGAAGCGCTTCTATTTTAGAGTCGAGGGCTCGGCTTTTCCTCTTGGATCAGCCAGAAGAGGAATTCCCAGGACTTGGGATATGGAATGGAAGTGTCCTGGGGTTTGGTGGGTAGAATCTCATAAAATGTCGTGCGACGACTTCTGTGATGTTTGGGATTCTCGCCACATGAAGAGGATAGGTATGTAAATGCTCCTCAGCAGTCCTTTGCAAGTATAAAATATCCATTATAGCATCTTAGACTGCCTTGGAGATTGGTCCATTAGTGTCCACAAGGGTGGCTCCATCGTGCTCAAGCGTCTCACGCACCGGTCGATCTGTCCGTAGGGTGTCCATAAATCCGAAGAAGCGTAGGTGGATTTCCTCATGAGTGGCATTGCTGATGTCCCTCCCTAGTTCTTCAATGGATCCGAATATGCCTTGGATCAGCTGTTTCTGATGGTCGGTATACGTGAGCTTTGGTTTCAGGAAGATGTTAATCATCCTGTTGTAAACCTTACGTAACCCATTATGGAATAGCTGTCTGGGCTGCTCCCATAGGATAGAACCGAAAATGTCCTTAAGTCGTTTAGAGATGAAATATGCAACGTTAACCGTCAAACCTTCTGGAACAGAAGAAGGGATGGTACGTGCTCTCTCGTCTGAACTGACGTGTTCTAATTTTTTGACGATTATCTGGGCGTGATGCTCGATAGTGCAGCTGATGAAAAACCTGTGTGGTGAGGACTCGTCAATGTGATCATTATTGGCCAAAGAATCTAGAAGTCCCTTGAGATCCGCCATTAGCTGAACATCTACTTCGTTTTCAGGGTTCCCAGTAGCATAATCCATTATGTGTCTGAAATTTTGGAGAAACTCCATCTGTTGGCTCGAATATGGAAATGCGGACCTGATAAATGCTTGATACACCTGGCCATATGTGGTCTTCTGTGTTTCATAGAATTCCTCTTCATCGGGGAAAGGCTCATCATTCTCTGATGATTCTCCTGCGAGGTCGTTGGCAAAGGAGTTGATGCGACTAACTAGATGTTGCGGACTCAGGTAGGAGTTGGCTTGATGAACCTCATATTCAGTCTCAATGTCCTCAATAATATCCCTTTGACGTTGCGTGTATTCAATAATAGAATCTCGTATAATTGCAATCAGAGTTCGGAAATCCTCCCCGTGTTCTTCAATAGCACTAAGCATTTCTTCTGGTTCAGACACGATCGGGATTTCGGTATTTCCTATAGTAGGAGAAGGGATAATGACTGGAAGGGGAATGATTGGAGTGAGGTGAAGGTGAATGGAGCGGGTATCAATCGGAACATCAATGAAAACGATATCATCCTCGTCACTCCCGATTGCTGAAATGTCTAGAAACTCAACAGCGTTGGTGAGTGGTTGAGACTCGTCGGTGATCTGTGGTACTGGCTGGGAAGAGTCCATCTCGATATCCCTCTCGTCCTGGGAATCAGAATCATCGCTTGATCCAGATGTACCTCAAAGCTCAAAATGTGATCGAGGCTCGGATGAGTCAAAGGGTGGAATCCTTCGAGGAGGTATATGTGGCTTAAGTAGAGACTCATCATCCAGGGAGTGGTCAATCGAAGGTTCCTCTGAGTCGCTCTCCGGCAGAGGGATGAAGTTCAAAGCATAGTCTATCTGCATGATCTCTGCGATCGGAGGGTGTGTCTCAGGAATGTGTGGCGGTGTAGCTTCCACTGGCTCTTCCTCTTCTTCTTCCTCAGTTTCCTCTTCTATTTCTTCTTCCTCAGTGTCGGAAGTAATCGTGATGGGCTCGTCAGACATAGGGGTGTCTGGTTTAGTGTCATCATCCATGGTAACTCTTCCTGTCGATATCGCACATATCTTCGCATGCTCTGTGATAGACTGATCAGCTTGATCGATCTTGGAGGTGATAGTCTCTCCATGAGATCTAAGACTGATAGTCTGAGAGTAAACATCTATGATAGTGCGTGCGGTGTTCAAGAATGGTGTACCTAAGATGATAGGGATATGGACATCTTCCTGAATGTCCATCACTACAAAGTCTATGGGAAATAGGAACTTATCAACTTGAACCATGATGTTCTCAGCTATTCCCTTAGGGTATCTAATGTATTGGTCAGCTAGATGGACACTCATTTTGGTCGTTTTAAGGGGTCCTAATTCCAATCTAGTGTAAAGCGAATAGGGCATCAGGTTGATACTGGCTCCTAGGTCGGCTAGAGAGTGTATCATGCCCGAGTGATAGATCGAACAGGGAAAGGTAAAGCGTCCAGTATCTCCTAATTTCTCAGGGATAGAGTTCTTTATAAGAGCTGAACATTCCGCGTTCAGTGGGATATTGGGTACTTCGGGTACCTTATCCTTGGTCGATAAGAGTTTTAGGATGTATTTTGAACTGGAAGGGGTTCGGGACACGGTGTCCACGAACTTTCCATCGAGACAGAAGTCGTTAACCTTATAGGCTTTCTTAAGATGGCCGGGAAACGGGATGCGCACTTCCCTTTGTGGTGTAGGGACAGACGGGGACTCAACTGTCGGCGGGACAGGAGTATCTTTCTTCACCGGAGAAGGAGTGGGAGGTTGGCTCCGTGCCACCTTCTTCTCTGTAGTACTCATCTGTTTGGCCTCTTCTACATGTGGGTTCTGTACCGTGTTACTAGGGAGATTACCCTGGGGCCTAGAGTCAAGACGTTGGGCTAGCTGTCCTATCTGGGTCTCAAGATTTTTGAGAATGGCCAGTTGGTTCCTAATGAATATGTCGGTTTGGTCCTGCCTAGCGCTAGTCTTTTGGTTAATTTGGTGCTGGCCTTGGATGAACTTAGTGAGGGTATCATCCGTACTAGTAATAGGCACTATGGTCTTAGAGGGTTCGGTCGATTGATCTGCGTTAGGTGCAGTCAATGATAGTGGTTGGTTATAGGTGAGTTGGGGTTGTTGTTGGTAAGAAGGGTACCTAGGTTGGTAGTTGGGCTGAAAGGGTGGTTGGTTCCTAGGTGGGTATTGGGTGCCTCTAGTCCTAGGCGGAGAGGTTCGAGCGAAGCCAGGTGGATTTTGTTGGAGAGCTGGAAATTGAGCATAGTAAACCATTCCGTCAGCAGGATCCTCGTACTCAACCTGATAACTTTCTATTGGGAGGTTGGCACAGTTCTGGCATGCATGAATTTGATGGGCGTGCTGGGATGGTTTCTTCATTTCACCGATCTGCTTCATCAGGTGCTCGATCTTCTCTGTCAGAGACTTGATAGCTTCGGTCTGGAATGGATTGGGTGCAGCAATCGGTGCTGATGATGAGGAATGCTCACCAGAGTTCCAGTCGTGATGGTGCATCGTCATATTCTCGATCAAGTTCCAAGCTTCCTCATCGGTGAGTTGCATGAAATTGCCCTGAGCAGCGGCGTCAAGGGTAATGCAATGGTTCAGAGCGAGACCGTTGTAAAACATGCACAGATGGCTGGTTTTCTCTATAAGGTGGTTAGGGCATTTTTTCAACAGACTCTTGTATCTCTCCCATGCTGTGTAGATAGATTCATCATGAGCTTGGTGGAAGTTCATTATGTCATTCTTGTACTTGGTTTGCTTAGCCGGAGGAAAGTACTTAGTAAGGAATTTTGTAGCCATATCCGTCCAGGAGGTGATAGAGCCGGTCTCTAATCCCTCAAACCAAGTCAAAGCATAGTGAGTAAGCGAATAGGGGAATAGGTATAGACGGACTATATCCTGATCAACCCCGTTCTACTTGTACGAGTTGGTAGTCTGAATGAATCGGTTGATGTGGGCGTTAGGATCGTCATGGGGTAAACCATGGAATTGGCAGAATTCCTTGATAAGCTGAACGATATGATGTTTAAGCTCGAAGGACGCGCCGTCGATGACCGGATAGCTGATGGGTCCACCTTGACCTTCAATTGATGGTTTGGTGTTGTCGGCAAGCGTGACACGTGCAGCCATCGGTTGTCGGTTGTGGATGCGTTTCTCCTTGCGGATCGTTCGGATAATCTTCTCAGGATCGGGTATGAAAGTGAGAGATTCAAATCCGGATGATCGGTTCAAATATCGTTGTGTGTTGTGGGAAGGAATTTTCGAATGGAACAAGAAAAAGGGAAAAACCTAAACTAAACTACGGGATACTAGAAAGAAAAATTCATCTGGAACGTCTTCAGATCTTACGGCTGACTCCCCGGCAGCGGCGCCAAAAACTTGACGCGCCACCAACGGTCGATCAGGTTTTTACCCTGTCGTCAGACCGTCCGTCAGCGGCGGCATCAGTGGAGTTTTAAAATTTATATTTGCGGGGCCTAAGTATACCTAGTTACTATTGGTGTATAGCAATAAGGATGACCTAGGGTCGTTCTCTGAGTCAGTGTATTGTGGATCGTGGACGAAACAGGCGTACTTATCAATCTAGCGGGTTTTAAAAGATTTGATTGGGGTTTTGTTTTATACTTAGGCAGAAAATTTAAACTAAAGTGGAAAAAAATAAATGTAAATAGCAGATAATCAAGAGAGGGTGTTTGCTATGATTTCGATAGCCTTATTGGTTGGAATGAGAATGTGTTCTAAAGGTTTGTATTTTATTTATTTCATGTATTTGTGGAGTAAGCACTAGCTCCCTACTGATAGAGTTCTCGATCAGTATGTCACTGGGCAACTAGGCTATCCTGATTCTGATCGGAGTAGTTTATCCAGCCCACAACACTAACCGGTGAAGGTATAGTGACCCTTATCTGGGATGAAACCCTGGGTGCATGAATAAGGCGAAAAACTAACTCGATGTCCGACCTTTCTTAACCCCACAATAATATCTAATCTAAATAAAACATTTAAGACCAAGTTTATAGAGTGTGCTTGATTACTTTCTATCGATGGTTTTGTGAGTCTGGGTGTTGAGTCATGACTCGTGATTCACATAGACTGATAACAATGACTCTTTCCATGATTACCGCACTGTACTCCACCGAAGGTGTTTCCATTGCTGAACCAAGGACCTAGTCGGTACCAGCTCTGCTGAACACAGAGTTGCCATTATTCCACAAGGCTTAGTAACTGCGGCTTTTCCTCGGCTTCCACGTGTCAACTACACCGGAGGTGTTGTCGACGCTATACCGAGTAATCAGCTGACTTACGGTACCTTACATTGCTTCATAAAAGCTAACCCAGACTACTTAACTAAGTTTGTATTTAAGCATAATATTATCCATCTATGATATAAACCAACCCTTACTTTTAAGTCCCAATAAATCCCTAATTTGTCAACAGTGTAATATTCATGTTCAGTTAGAAAACCATATTTCCACGGGCACAGTGTACTTTGCGTTTAAAGTAGAAAGCAGTATTTCCACGGCTCCAGTGTACTTAGTGTTCAGTTTGAAAACCATATTTCCATAGCCACAGAGTACTTTGCGTTCAAATTAGAAAATAGTATTTCCTCGATGACGATGTACTTAGCGTTCATTTAGAAAGCGATGTGTACACGATTAACAAATCAGACCATGTTCATGTTTGACACATATAACTAAGTACCTTTGATGGGGTTCGCGACGTCCCATCATTAAGGCCGTAATCACGTTTACTGGTTGAAAGGCGATTAGTTTAATAGGTTTAAAATCATAGATAGAAAGTAGATCAAAGCACAATAACATCATTCCAACCAATTTACGACTAACTACATCATAGCAAACACGCAATATCACTACTCGCTAATCATGGCAATCAATCCTAAATATAGCATGACAACAGTAATAACAATCATCATAATGAAATAGATAAAGGATAGATATAACCGTAATAAGAGCGTAGATGAATACAACTTGAACGTTACACGAGCAGAACTCCTAGTATGCGCCAAGCGATATTACAAGATTGCCCCTCTACTAACTAGCCGCTAATCTACTACTAATTATAACATAACCTAGAGAGAGAGTAGTGAGAGAAAGTGTGTGTGTGTTGTTGGTTGAGAAGTGTTGAAGTGTGTTGAAATGATGAAATGAGGCTTGTATTTATAGAGATCGCACAGCCGTATCTGTAGACCGTATCCAAACCTTCAAACACACAACCGTATCGCAAAGGCGAATAAAAATCAGATTTTTATCACCCAAACGCACGATACGGCTGAGCTGGACCGTATACGGCTGAACTGGACCGTATACGGCTGAGCATAGGGTGAATACGGCTGAACTGGGCCATATACGGCTGAGCACAGGCCGTATACGGTCTGCACAAGCCGTATATGGTCTGTGTCCTGCCGTATATGGTCTGGCTCATCCGTATACGGCTGTGCTCAGCCGTATCCTGGCTCTTCGTTTCTTCGTTCGGGCGTAACTTCTTCGTCGTTTATCCGTTTTGAGCGTTCTTTATATCCACGCGTTCGTATTTTCCTAATGAAGAAATTGACATAAGTTAGAGGTCATAATTCTTTTTGTAGCTCAAAAAGTGCTAAAATACGTGAACAGAAGATTCAATGATCGTTTGTGCTCTGTTTTACTCATTTTTAGGTTGTTTTTGCTGATTCTTGAAACATTGTCTATATTTTACCCCTTATGATGAAATGTGATGTTTAAGTTCATATTTTAAGTGATTTCATTAATAATTGGGCCAAAATGGTGAGATAATGGCACACAATAACATGACTTTTTGCGTGTCATCACCTGTCTCATCTTCTGGGAACAACAACAAGAGGAAATGGTCTGGAAATCAAAACCAGCAAACCCTCAAAAAGACTGAGACTGTCAAGAGTGACACATCGGGGTCTGGAGAAAGGAAAGGGTACACTGGAAGTAAACCCTATTGTTCCAAGTGCAACCGTCATCATGATGGTCCTTGTGGTACCCCCTGCAACAACTGCAAGAGGTATGGACATCTTACCAAAGACTGTCGAGCACCTGCAACCAACCCCACTACCAATACTAACAACAACCAACCTCGATCCTGCTTTGAGTGTGGAAACATTGGACACTTCAGGAATGCATGTCCGAAGCTGAAGAACAAGGGTAACAACAACAACAATGCTAGGGGCAGAGCTTTTGTGCTGAACGCTGGAGACGCCCGTGAAGACCCTAATGTGGTCACGGGCATGTTTCTTCTCAACAATTTAACTGCTTCAGTTCTGTTTGATACTGGTGCTGATAAGAGTTTTAAATCTGAGGAGTTTAGCCCACTATTAGATATTACCCAATTGCCTTAGAAGCTAAGTACACTGTAGAGTTAGCTAATGGAAAATTGATTGAGGCCGATAGTGTGATACCGAATTGCACTTAAAACCTTGCAAATGAAATCTTTTCCATAAACCTCATACCTGTCGAGATTGGAAGTTTTGACATCATTGTAGGCATGGATTGGTTATCCAAGCACCGAGCTGAAATCGACTGTTATGACAAAATTGTTCGTATTCCTCTCGTCACTGGTAGTACTTTAATCATACAAGGGGAGACCGGTGGGACGAGATTGAATATCATATCCTGCATGAAAACCCGCAAATACCTGAGAAAGGGTTATCAGACAATCCCCGCTCATGTTTATGAGAAAAAGTCAGAAGAGAAACGACTTGAGGATGTGCCCATTGTCAGAGACTTTCCAGAAGTCTTTCCTGAAGAATTGCCTGGTCTTCCACCACCGAGGCAAGTTGAGTTCTCAATTGACCTTGTGCCCGGAGCAGCACCCGTAGCACGAGCACCATATCGTTTAGCCCCTTCAGAACTTCAGGAGTTGTCTACTCAGTTACAGGAACTCCTAGATAAGGGTTTCATTCGACCGAGTTCTTCACCTTGGGGAGCTCCGGTCCTGTTTGTCAAGAAGAAAGACGGTTCATTCAGGATGTGTATCGACTACAGAGAGTTGAACAAATTAACCATCAAGAACCGTTACCCACTTCCCCGTATTGATGACCTATTCGACCAACTTCAGGGGTCGAGCTTTTATTCAAAAATTGATCTACGGTCAGGTTATCATCAACTGCGAGTTCGCGACAAAGATATTCCGAAAACAGTTTTCCGAACTCGCTATGGTCATTACGAATTTCGGGTAATGGCATTTGGTTTGACAAACACATCGGCAGTATTCATGGATCTTATGAACCGTGTGTGTAAACCATATCTGGACAAGTTTGTCATTGTCTTCATCGATGACATTCTTATCTACTCGCGCAACGAGCAAAAGCACGCGCAGCATCTCAAAACCATTCTAGAACTTCTTAGACACGAAGAGTTATATGCAAAATTCTCCAAGTGTGAGTTCTGGATGCAAACTGTCCAATTCCTTGGTCATATGATTGACAGTCAGGGAATTCATGTTGATCCCTCAAAGATTGAGGCTATCAAGTGCTGGCAAACACCTACAATGCCGACCGAAGTAGGCCAATTTTTAGGATTGGCTGGTTATTATCGGCGCTTCATTGAAAATTTCTCGAAAATATCTCAACCTCTCACGACACTGACTCAGAAGGAAAAGAAGTTTAATTGGACTGATAAGCAAGAGTCAGCATTTCAGCTATTGAAGCAAAAGCTTTGCAGTGCACCTATCCTATCATTACCCGAAGGCAACGAAGACTTCGTGGTATACTGCGATGCTTCACACCAGGGTCTTGGTTGCGTGTTGATGCAATGGGAGAAAGTCATAGCCTACGCTTCTCGACAACTCAAGATTCATGAAAAGAATTACACGACTCACGACCTCGAGCTGGGGGTCGTGGTGTTCGCACTCAAAATCTGGAGACATTATCTGTATGGCACGAAATGTACCATCTTCACTGATCATAAAAGTCTTCAGCATATATTCGATCAGAAGGATCTTAACATGAGGCAACGTCGCTGGGTCAAGTTGCTTACGAATTATGATTGTGAAATCAAGTACCACCCAGGGAAGGCTAATGTAGTTGTCGATGCCCTAAGTCGAAAGGAGCGCACCAAACCACTACGAGTCCGAGCCCTCAGTATTACCATTCATAATGATTTAATCATTCAAATCCTTACTGCTCAACTCGAAGCCTTGAAACCTGAAAACCTCAAAGATGAGGCCTTGCGAAACATGGAGAAACAATTTGAAATCAAACCCAATGGGGTCAAGTACTTCGCAAATCGAATCTGGTTACCTAAATTTGGAAACCTCCGCGACTTGGTGATGGATGACGCTCACAAGTCCAAATACTCTATACATCCTGGATCTGATAAGATGTATCATGGTATCAAGGGATTGTACTGGTGGCCAAACATGAAAGCAGAGATTGCCACGTACGTCAGCAAATGCCTCACATGTTCCAAAGTTAAAGCTGAATATCAGAAACCCTCCGGCTTGCTCCAGAAACCGGAAATCCCTCAGTGGAAATGGGAGCAGATCTCCATGGATTTAATCACAAAACTCCCTAAAACAGCTAGCGGTTGCGACACCATTTGGGTGATCGTTGATCGGCTCACAACATCGGCTCATTTTCTCGCCATCAAGGAAACAGACAAAATGGAACGCCTCACACGAATCTATCTGAAGGAGATCGTATCTAGACACAGCGTATTTCTCTCAATTATCTCGGATAGGGATAGTTGCTTCACATCCCACTTTTGGCAATCATTGCAAAAGTCATTGGGTACTCGTTTGGACATGAGTACAGCCTATCATCCGCAAACCGATGGTCAAAGTGAGCGAACCATCCAAACACTGGAAGATATGCTACGAGCTTGCGTAGTAGATTTCGGTGTCAATTGGGAAAATCATTTACCATTGTGTGAATTCTCGTACAATAACAGTTACCATACCAGCATCAAGGCTGCACCATTCGAGGCACTGTACGATCGTAAGTGTCGCTCGCTTATCTGTTGGACTGAAGTGGGAGACAACCAACTCACTGGTCCTGAAATCATTCATAAAACCACCAAGAAGATCGTTGGTATCCAGCAACGGTTGAAAGCCACACGTGATCGTCAGAAGAGTTATGCTGATGTGAGACGTAAGCATCTCGAATTCCAATTGGGGATGGAGTATTGCTCACAGTATCACCTTGGAGAGGTGTCATCCGTTTTGGGAAACGCGGGAAACTGAACCCTAGATACATTGGACCATTTAAGATCCTTGAAAGGATTGGTCCACTAGCATATCGATTGCAGCTGCCACCCGAGCTCAGCAGCGTGCATCCCACATTCCACATTTCTAACCTGAAGAAATGTCTGTCTGATGAGACACTTAACATTCCTCTCGATGAAATTCATATCGACGATAAGCTTCATTTTGTCAAAACACCAGTGGAGATCATGGACCGCGAGGTCAAACAGCTTAAGCAAAGTCGTATCCCAATCGTCAAAGTTCGGTGGAATTCGTGGCGTGGTCCGGAATTCACTTGGGAACGGGAAGACCAGATGCGACTCAAATACCCACAGTTATTCACAGACTCCAGCCACGACACAGAGCTAAATTTTGGGATGAAATTCTCTTAACAAGGGGAGAATGTGACACCCATCAAATCAGGACTAGTTATTGGATCCTAATCATCTAGTAATACATGTAATTAGTGATATGTCTTAGGCTAATTGTATGTATCAATATGTATATTGTTATATATATATATCAGTACGCGATTTATTTAAATCGTGCATTTTCAAATCGGCCGAATTCCGATACAATAAATACGGACGTTGGTGAACTCAATTTATTAAATAACATGAAATTATATAATATACATATTTACTTCAAAATATTATTTCGATAATATCACGTAAGTATTTCGTATCGTATAAAATACTCCGAAGCGACCGAAAACGCGTGAAACGCGCCCGACAATCGAATAAACGTCAAAATATATCTTTTAAACTTAAAATATAATATTTTGCATGGAATTGATTATTTATTATATCGTGAATTATAACGATAACAAAAACATTTAGTTTAAAACGTCATGTAATTAAACAATCCAAACACAAGCACGTAAATCAATACCGATACCATAACCAAACATTTTTATAAATGTTTTCTAAGTATTATTAGTAATACTTCAATTCAAACATATCGAAATTCGAATGTCATTTAAAACATGTACGTATAACGTTTAAATCATAAATGTACGTTTAAACGATCGGGTAAACAAACACGGGTTTAACACCAAACTTTGGAGACAAGTTTTAACAACTCTCTCCCATCTTTTTAGCTAGCAAAAATCAGCCAAACAAGATCCCCAATTTAGGGATCTTGTTCTTTGACTACAACATCAACACCAACATCATTCTCTTCATTTCAAACTAACCAACCATCTCTCTAACTTCTCACTACACCAACACCTTTCCCCCTCTTGTTCCTGCTGGAATACGCCAGCCACCACAGCTCCACCACCCCACCACCACCATCCACCACTTGGTTACTGAAGGAAATCAAAGGAAAAGCTCAGTTCTCGCATCCCCTTCGCACCTCGGCTCTAGATATTTGATCTTCTTGTAAGGATCTCGTTTCTTTTGCTAGATTTACTTGGATTAACTTTATTTACATGTTAGTATGTTCATATAACTAGAAAATGTTCAAAACATAAGTCGAATCGCATTTTAAAACTCCAAAACTGGAGCTTAATCTTCCTGTCCATATTCTGTTCTAACTTCAATGATTTTTATAAAATTCATTTTAACATGAAAATAGATGTTTCTTAAGCCTAAAATGTATTACAAGAAGTAAGGTTTCTAAAAACATTTGTTTCGTAATATTTCGACTTCGTTTTCTATTTTAAAATAATTTTCTCCGGTGACATAGAACTACTGTTCCAGCGGACAGAAACTTTCAGTAACTTCTCGAGGCCATATCTCGAGTTCTAGTCCTCAAAAACGTGTGAGACCACTTGGGAAATCTTACTAATTTTGTTATGTATAAAAAGTTCTTCTATGTCCCGACTTGAAAACCCACGGACATAAGTGTAAAAATAGGATCTTTGGACTGAACTCACTTCCGAACCAAATCTGACCACTCCTCAGGTTTATTTTTGTTAAATATAGTAAACGAAGATATAAAATTACCATAAAGAGCAGAAATAAAATCGACACCTAGGAGAATATGTTTGATTTTTGGTTAGGCTTGACTCGGGCTAGAAGTTGGTTAAATCGAGAGACTTGCCGAGTCAAAAATCTGAAAATATAAAGACTAGGGGCTGTTTTAGTCATTTTGTGAAAACAACAATTCGGGTCAACCATAAAATGTAACGTCAATACAATATTTGGAATAACTCGGAAACATATGACACATATACTTTTGTAAGTATACAACGAGACCAACATAATAATAATGCTTTTAATAATCATTATAACAAAACTCACCAACGGACCGTACATATTCTCAAAACTCAAACTAATCAATCAAACAACCTAATCATTTGGACATTACTAGTTGAATGAGCAACTAGCATAGATGGTCTGATAAGACATCTAATCATTATTATAACCTTGCGCGTTTAGGACGCCCGACAGGTTACATTCGTTAGAACGACATCATTACTCTTGAACATCATTATTGCTTGTTAGCAACTCATTAGGCTCAGGTGAGTCTCATAGCCCCTTTTTAAATGCTTTTACCTAGGGGTGAGATACATGCTCGTTTTGTTTTACATGTGAACACAAGTATCAAAACATCGATATATGCCACATGAGTTAGTTTCATCTAATCAATTTAAAGCCCTCCATCACATAGTTTGTTAATATGATTTAGCGTGAATGTTAGTGTATGGTACCATATGGGATTGACAATCCCCGTCCGAGTTAATAAGCACTAACCTGTCAAACGGATGCATTATCATTTGTTTAGTATGAGTGTTGATTAGGCACTCATAGGGAGGCACCTCGCTCAGGTCCTTGAATGTGGATCCTGACCCCCTCAGTTAAGCTCAAACTATGGACTCATGGTTGCATGTACATTCATTATTTGTTTGATTACAAATCATTATATTAATCTTGTAGTTCATAAATCTCATTTACTCATATACACCTGTGAGCTCACCAGCTTTTTAGCTGACCTTTTAGCATGTTATCTCAGGTACTCAGCAGTAGGTTGGACTGCCCATCAGGATACTTTAGCTCGAGTTGCATGCAATCATTAAACATCAAGAGATTTCCTTGCATATCTATATTTTGTATAATTGGAAATGTACTAGAATCTTTCAGGGTAATCATGTGAACTCAATATAATGTAAACTCTTATGTTATATCAATGTATTTTGTAAACGACGCATATAGAGTCGTTCATTATATATCTTATGTGCTTGTGATTATTGATTAGTCGCGCCCCGACCCGATTCGCTTCCGCAACCCGAATTAGGGGGTGCGACACTAATCATGGTAATCAATCCTAAATCTAGCATGATAACAGTAATAACAATCATCATAATAACAATAGATAAAGGATAGATATAACCGTAATAAGAGTGTAGCTGAATACAGCGTGAAAGAATACAAGCAGAGTTTCGAGTATCCTTCAAGCAATATTACAATATTACCCCTTTTCGTCTGGTTAATACCGTGACTAACTAGCCGCTAAATACTAAAATAAAAACCTAAATCTAGAGAGTAGTGAGAGAGTGTGTTTTGAGATGTGGAGTGTGTAGTGTATATTGTATATTCAAATGTTAAGGTGAAGCCTTGTATTTATAGAAAACGAGCAACCGTATTCATCAACCGTATTCCAACCCCCAAATGCACAACCGTATCGCACAGCCGTATAAAAATCTGATTTTTATTGCCTGAACACGGAATACGGTTGGTTTTGACCGTATACGGGTGGACTGGAGCAAATACGGGAGGGCACCAACCGTATACGGCTGGACTGGGCCATATACGGCTGGGCATAGGCCATATACGGTCTACACAGGCCGTATACGGTCTGTGTCCAGCCGTATACGGTCTGGTCCACCCGTATACGATCTGGGACAGCCGTATTCGGTCCTTTCGGGTCTTCGTTTCTTCGATTTGGCGTAACTTCTTCGTCGTTTATCTGTTTTGAGCGATCTTTAAGCGTTCGTATTTTCCTAACGAAGAAAATGACATAAGTTAGAGGTCATAATTTCAAGTATAGCTTAAATTGTGCTCAAATGCGTGAACGGAAGATCCGTTGATCATTTATGCTATATTTTACTTGTTTCTAGGCCTTTTTTGTTGATTCTTGAAGCATCGTCTATATTTTAGTCATCATTATGAAATTTAGTATATAAATATATATTTCAAATGTTTTCATCCATAATTGGGCTAAAAATTTGAGATAATAGCACACAAAAACTTGACTTTTTGCGTGTTATCAGTCAACGTATATAAGGCTAATTTTGGTAATATACTAGATTATAACCCGCAAATTTGTGGGCTACTTCATAATTTTAATACGAAGATTTAATTTTGATTAATTGCATAACGAATCATTTGACACTTTTTCACAGATAACTTTGGAAAAAGATTTTGAATTGAAGGAGACATTTGTCTTTTGATAGTAGTTTTAGACATTATTAAGCACGTTTATATCATTGAAAGTAGTGATTAATACTTAAACTTTAATACCTGAAAATGAAATCGACATCACTAATGAGCAATGAGAGTCCCTAATCACTATTATGTTAGTGATTATGAATCATTAACAGTCGGTTAATTATAGAAGGGGGGGTTGAATACAATTAAAAACTTTTCTGTTTTAATGTATTAATTTATTTAGCAAGTTTTTAATCGTGTTTAAATAACAGCAATATGAACACAAATATATATAAGTATGATAAGCAGTTCAATTGCTGATGCAATACTAGCTGAAAGATGAATTCTTTTATTGATAAAATTTATCTATTGTTGATTACGGAATAGATTAGCCAAAGCTAATCTAAATCAAACAATACAGCTTTTACAAATGGAGATGAGCAGTAGTGGACAAACACGCTAACTTGCTCACTCGCTGAGATGAACCAATAGTGGACAAACACGCTATTAGTTTACTCGCTGGTGTTGTTCGTATCTTAGACAAACTAGTCACTGACAAACAAGTAACAATACGAACAAAACACACAATGGAGTACAACATACTACGCTATTTATAGACACTGAAATCTTTAATTTCCGGATCTGGAAGGACACGTGTCGCTGCTTGATTGGTGAGGTAGTTGAGATGTGATACATCATGGTCCGACATTCTGTCTTGGGAAATATCACCTTTTACCTTGAAGCCAATCACTTGCTGCCACGTTAGTTTCTATGATGGACCAAGTCACGAGGAGCACGCGTGGCACCGTAATAACGTAAAATATGTCAACTCCTTATTAATGCAACATTTAATGCTGCAGTCACTGAAGTAGTAGAAGTTCTCCTTACTCACTGCGAGCTAACGTGCTCTTGAAGAGTAACTTGAGCTACAGTACTTGAGTGACTTCTTTTATTCAGCAGAAGGAATAACTCAAGAAGATTTGGAGACTCTCGCTGGTAGATGAGTATCAGAGACACACAAAGTTGAGTCTTTTATCTTGATAGGTTTTTTCATCTTCTAGCTGGAGAGATAGGATCAGAGACTAAAACTTTTGCAACAGCAGCTTCAACTACGATCATTTCCAATAAGTCTTTCAAAGAGAGTATCAGTGATTTTATATTAGCGACTAATGAGTTGAGATCAGCGACCAGTGACTCAACAATCTCCCCCTAAATGATTGTGATTGAAGCTCTATGAAAATTCTTGAGTGACATTTGTTGCAGAGAAGTTTCAGTTGTCTGATAGTTGTTTTGGTTGTTCAGAGACTTACACTTGTAATCTTTTCTAACAAGGGAATATCAAAAGAGAGCATTATATATATAAAGGTTTACAAATGCTATCTATTACAAGGTAATCTATATTATTTATCTCTCCACTTTTCCTCCTCCTTCACAGTTTGAAGTTCAGCTTCAAGCTCATATTTTTCTTGAGAGGGCAGGTATCTGACTTTTCTTGCCAAGGCTTCATCGAGAATAGCTTTTCTGATCTTTGAGTTCTTTGGAAGTATGCTTTTTGACCTGATTAGGTGAACGAGTTGATTCTGATCAACCTTCTCAAGCTCAGCTTCTCTTTGAAACCTTAGGACACCATTTAAGTCCCTGTATACCAGACCTTTCTCCCCCTCAGTGACCTCATGTCCTTCAACTCTAGGCACACCAACAGGGATAGACAGATTTAGCTTTGAAGTATTGGGGAATCGATAGATGCTGCTGGTGTCTGACCTATACCTTGGGCTTGGTGTCTGAACAATTTCTTCACCATATGTGACAATATCTTCTGGTCTGAGAAGTTCCAGTGACACCATTTTCTGAAATAGCCTATCAATCTCTTTTAGGACATCAGCCTTAGCTGCACTTGTAGAGTGGCTGATAGCAAGTCTGATCTCATTCCATTCCTCTATGTGCAGCTTGCATACTTGATCAAGTAGCATGGCTTGAGTCTGTGAACCTCTTTGAATGAGTAGCTGAGGTTGAGATTGATTCTTAGACTTCTTTAGCTTTACCTTGGTGATAGGTGCAGGGTTTGATCTCCCTGTCATACGAGCAGCAAACCTTTTTCTATCTATCTCATCCCATTTTCTATCCACTGATGTTTTGACAGCTCCCCCTTTCTTTTTAGAGCTCTTACTAGCTGATATTTTCAATTTCTGTTGCTCTAGCTCACTCTCTTCAGCTTCAGCGAGTACCCTAGCAATTGCAGCATCAGACTCTTCTTGATCTTGCTTAAGTTTAAGCAGTCTGGCCCTTTCATTTGCATCTTCAGTGCTTAATTGCAGCAGGTAAGCTCGATCAGCATCAGACTGTTCTTTCAGCAGCCTTTTTCTTTCTTGTTCTTCTCTTAACTCAGCCTCAAAATTTATTTTCAAAATCAATTCCTGCTCCCAGTCCTGTCTAGCTTTATTGGTTTTATCAGGACAAGGGTTACTTGAGGTTGAGTCAGAGGAAAGGCATGTTGTGGGGGAAGTGTCTGATGTAGTAGTGTTGGAGAGAGTTTCTGTGGAGATTGGTATAATAGTTGCTGGGGTCGGTGTAGTTGTGGTGATTGTTTGGGTGAGGATAGGTTTAGTTGCTGTCGGTGAGGGTAAAATTTGGGTAGGTGGTGTAGATGAAGGTTCAGTTACCTCAAATATGACAGTATGTGATTGAGGGTCACTGACCTGTTGTTTCTTAGATGGAGGCATAGATGCAGGAGAAGTGTCACCGGTCCTTTTCCTTTTAATGACAGATGATATGGGTTGCTGATCCTCCATATTGACATCATCTTCATCTTCACTTTCTGAACTTCTACCCTGACCATTTCCATGACCACCTCCCTGACCATTATCATCATTATTGTCATCATCATCATCAGCATCATGCATGATGGTATCATCTTCCTCATCATCAGATACATCATCTACAACCTTCCTAATCATCCACTCCCAGCGAGCCAATTCGTAGCTCACTGAGGTACCCTCAACCCTAGCATTCTCATCCTCATCCCATTGCCTTACTAGCCCATTATAGTTCCTGAGCTCTTCAGCACTGAACTCAGGAAAGCGTTCAGCGACATCCACTATATCCATAGCTACATTCATATCTACCCAATGCAGTTCAGCAACTGCAAGGGCTTCCAACTCTGGTTGTTCAGCAATTGGTCGAAGTGCATAAGTGGTGAGCACTATCTCCCTATGAGCTTTGTTTGCAAGCGGATCAGTCATAGCAGGAGGCATCTCAGGATCAGAGACTGAGATGTCATCTTCTTCATCACTCTCCCCCTGACTGGTTTGCGCAAACTGGCTCACTGCCCTATCAAACCTATCTGCAGTTTCTGTTCTGAGGGCAGCGACCTCAGCTCTTATTGCTCCCATTTCTTTAGTTATCTGTGGAAGCACCTTAACAATGGCATCAGTGTTGAATAAATAATTGGATACATATATAGATAGGTCATTTTGGTTGGTGGTTAGCTGGGCAATGGCTGCGGCATGATTTGTGAAGTTGGTGGTGGAGGTGGAGGCTAGCTCAGCGACTGCATGGTTTATTGCAGCGCTAGCATCAGCTACCATTTGTACCCTCTCACTGACAGATGTGCTCCATGGTTCAATGGAGTTATATACATCAGTGAGAGTAGTAACGGCTTTTTGAAGAACAGAGACATTACCTATAAGTGCCTCACGGTCAGCAGTGAGCAACTTAATTTGGGTTTGGGATGCGGCAATGTACTCCATCAGTAGCTGATCTGATGTGGAGTGGGTAGAGGTGTTTGTTAGAGTAGTTGTTGGAGGTATATTGGGAGTAGGTGTAGATTGGGCTACATGGTCAGTGGGTGTGGTCTGACCAGCAGCAGTGACTTAGATGTTATCACTGGAGAAAGAGGTGGGTGAGAGTTCTCTGATGGGAGAGTTAGTGGTGGGTGGAGGAATAGGCTGGGTATCGTCTGAGGTGTCCATTGGCATGATTTCCTCATCATCAGCTTGTGATTTAGCGGATGGTTCATTGGAAATGGAAGTAGCGACCTGTATCTCACCATGGGTCGGTGGTGAGACATTGACAGCCGGTGCAGTGATAGATGAGAGGTGGCCCAGGTCTGTAGCCAGTGGTGTGTCGCACCCCCAAATTCGTGATTAGCGGAAGCATACTTTGGGTGCGACTAATCAAGGTAATCAAGCACAAAGATATATAATGAACGACTCTATATGCGTCGTTTTAACAAAATACATTAATTCCATAAAAGTTTACATCAGTTGTACCAAATACATTAGCTCGTGTTCTGAATAGGAGAGATTTCCTAGCATAAATACTTATACAAAATATATTAATGCAATAAAATCTCTGGTGTTTGCATGCTGACTCGAGCTAAGCTAATTCATGAGTGCAAGCCTACAGCTGCTGAGTACCTGAGAATACATGCTAAAAGGGTCAGCTAAAAGCTGGTGAGCTCACAGGTTTGATAGTAAAAATAATGTATGAACCGCAAGATATAGTTATGTATGAAATCAATCATAAAAATATGTATATTACTGCCATGAGCCCATAGTTCGAGCTTAACTGAGGTGTCAGGAATCACAATTAAGTGCCCGATCGTGCGTGCCTCCCTGCGAGTGCCTAATCTACACTCGTATAAACAAATGATAATGCATCCATTCGACCGCAGTCGTGGTAGCGCGACTACCCCGGACGGGGATTGTCAATCTCATATGGTACCATACACTAACATTCACACTAAATCCATATTAACAAACTATGTGATAGAGGACTTCATGATTAGTAGAGCAAACTCATGCAGTCAATATATCGTGTTTTGTACTTGCGTTCAAATGTAAATGAAAATTGAGCATGTATTCCCACCCCTGGGTTAAAAATAGTAAAATGAGGGGCTATGAGACTCACCTGAGTCTTAGAGTGTTTGCAAAGCAAGCAAGTATGATGTTGTACCAAATGAGTGTCCGTAGACTGTAACCTGCCGGGCGTTCAAAACGCGCAAGGTCATATAAGTGAGTAGATGTCTCAACGGACCATCTATGTTAGTTATCCATCAATTAGTTATGTCCAAATGTTTGATTATTTTGTTTGAGTTTTGAAAACATGTACGGCCCGTTGGTGTGGTTATGTAATAATAATTCAAAGTATTATTATTATGTTCGTAGTGTTGTATACTTCTCGAAGCATATGAGTTTCATGTATGATTCTATATCATAAAGGTTTGATCTTTGTAGGTGTTTATTGCTTTTATATATGTATATATATGTCCGAAGGTGTTAAGGCCCGTAATACAGAGTCTAAAATGTGATTTTCTAGAAATTAACTAAGGGTCAAAAAGTCAACTCTCAAGGTCAAAAAGTCAATCTTGAAAAGTCAACTCGCAAAGTCAAAAAGTCAACTCGAAAAGTCAACTCATAAGTCAATGTCAACTCGCAAGACTTCAGTTCGCAGGTCAAACTCAACTCGCAAGACTTCAGTTCGCAGGTCAAACTCAACTCGCAAGACTTCAGTTCGCAGGTCAAACTCAACTCGCAAGACTTCAGTTCGCAGGTCAAACTCAACTCGCAAGACTTCAGTTCGCAGGTCAAACTCAACTCGCAAGACTTCAGTTCGCAGGTCAAACTCAACTCGCAAGACTTCAGTTCGCACGTCAAACTCAACTCGCAAGACTTCAGTTCGCAGTTCAAAGTCAACTCGCAAGACTTCAGTTCGCAAGTCAAAGTCAACTGCAAAGTCAACAGTTGTGTTTTTGCTTTGGTAACATGGTCAAACGGGCTCGGTTTGGCCCGAAATTTTTAGGGAAGCCTTAGATTAGTTCATAGAGTCTCCAGAAATTTTTGGTTCGTGTCGGAGTCATTCCGAGGTGTCGGTTTTAAAAATATTTCAAAATCAGTCCACAAAGAGGGTTTTCGGTTTTGTCGGTTCACTTCGCCAATTTTTCTTAACTAGTTATGATTCGAATTAGAGTCCACAATTTTTACCAGTTGTTCTCCTATGTGTCTAGTTGTTAAACTGAATTTTTCCGGTAATTATAGAGTCCATATAGATAGGTAGAAAATTATGCGTAAGAACCGAACTCGGTTTTCGACAAATCTCAGACCAGGCTCAAAGATTGGTTTATATACAAAAATACGTACAGATATGGAAAAAGTGTAAAACATGAAAGTTGTAGCTCTTTTCAATACGCAAATTTTAAAAAAAAAATGCATCATCTAAATCTTAGTATACGATTTTATACGAATTTTTCTTTGAGTCTGACTTTTCTGGGCAGATTTGTGCATGTTAAAATATGTTATGTAAAAACGATTTTTTTCATCTCATTTGGACATAATCAAGCTAATGGAACAATAAAATATGTAAATAAGTGACATGCAATCAGATTAAAGAGAGGGAGTGGTCTTTCATACCAAGAAATGATGAAGAAAAGTTGAAGATGATGAAGAAGATGATGATTTGAGCCTTGATCCTTGTTTCTTCTTTTTGTTCTTGATGAAGGATGATAGATGGTGATTCTTGATGATAAAAATGACTGAGTTTTGGTGAGGATGATGATGAAATTCGTGGAGGAGGGAGAGAGAGGAGAAGAGGTGGTGTGTGAAAATTGAAAATGGAAGTGAATGATGAAATGAGGAGTGTGAGGTGGGTTTTTGAGTCAAGCAAGTAATCAAAGGGGAGGGGTTCACAAAATCTGCAGATTTTGTGGGGGTCCCATCCCATGTGGGTGCTAAATCTTGTGCCCCTAAGTTAAGCTCCGTGCGGTCTTCGTTTCCTCGTCCGTTTCGACGTTTATTTAGACGTTAAACGTTTAATACGCGCGTTTTAACTAACGATTTAAGTCTCGATATTTTTACTTGAAATATTTAATGTTACTACTTGAAAACATTTATAAAAATGTTTCGTTAAATTATCGGCCTCGATTTGCGCGTTCGTTTTACGAAGGTTAAATCGCGTAACGGTATTTTTGCACGTTTTTGTTATCGGTTTAAAATACGATATTTTAAATGAAAGTTTTACTCGAAATGATATATTTTAAACTTATAAAATAAATTTTGGCTTTCATTTGGTTGTCGGACGCATTTCGCGCATTTTCGTTGCGTTTATGATACTTTATACGTTACGTTTTACATGTTAAATATTATTAACATAATATTTAGAGATTTTTGAGTTTATTATATAATTTCACATATTTTTAACATTTTGTTCACCAACGTCCGCATTTATAATGTGTCGGAATTCATCCGATAGTGAAATGTACGATTTAAACATCTCGCATACGTGTGTATATATATATAAAAACATATATCAATACACATAGTGATACACATAATTAGCCCTAAATATAACTAATTACATGTATAAGTACAATGATTAGGCACTAACACAAGTCCTAATTGGTCGGGTGTCACATGGTGTGACATCAGCAATGAGTGTGTTATCACCCACTGATGTCACTAGCCCTTTGAGTAAAATGTCATCCTTTCGTGAGGATGACAAGTGGCTGGGTTGACTCGATCTGAGGGTGTGGGACGCACCCGAATCACTACTAGCAATGGTTTGAGCCACTGCAGCTTTTTGTAGTTCCCCCTTTTTAGAATCACTGAACTTTCAGGAATCCAGTGAAGAAGGTAAGGTGGAGGGTTTAGCAGTGGTGCCCTCAGCAGCTGAACGTACAGTCGCTAATTCACCCCTGGCATCTGTGGATGTCTTCTTTGTGCTATGTCCCTGATCCTTTAATGTCAGGGACCCTAATTTGGATTTTTTTTCTTGGGAGCAGTTGGTGGTTTCTTGATTGGTGGTTGACCAACAGTAGTCACTGGGGGTGTGGTTAGTGACGTGGTCGATGGGGGGCAGCAACGGACATATGTACAGAAGTTACAGGCTGGGGTGCAAGTATCCCCGGATGTTTCATGAAAGTTGGTAAAACCGCAGTCGCTGGTTTTGCAAAAATTTGAGATCCTACCAGAGTGGGCTCAAATCCCTGAAACGGTATCCTATCGTAGGCAGCAAACTGATCTCTAAAGATCAGTGAGATGAACCTTGGATAGGGTACGTATTTTGCCCTGGTAGGCTCAGCGACTTTGGTGATCAACTCATTAAAGATCACACTTGCATAATCAACTCGTAGAGAGTTGATTAGTGACCAGCTAATCTGGGCTTCCAGGGAGCTGAATTGATCATAGCTCCCTGATTTTGTACCCAATGATTGAATAAAATTTGTAAAAATGGCATTCCAAACACCATCCATTTTAGTTTTGTGGACCGTAGAGTACTTACGGTTGCCACTGCCATCGACTAAGTATTTACACTCAATCTCAGTAAGATCAACTAAGCCTTGCTTGGCTTCGTCGCTCTCTGGCAGCGACTCGTAAGACTCTGCGATTGGCAGTTGTAAAATGGACCGGATGGTGCTGGCAGTGATGATGATGGGTTGGGTACCATTGTCGATAAAACCCTGGAGTTGGGAAACACCAGCGACAACTTGGTGAGTGCAGGTAAACCAGAACTCACTAAGCCATTCTGGGTTCATTTCCCTAGGAGACAAGGTAAGAGCAGGGAGGATAAAGTGATTTTGTAAAAAGTTTATCGCCTCCGCATACTCCGGTTTAGCACAAGTTACATTTCCCAAATAATTGGATTTGGGAACTGTAACTACCAGTGTCTCACTGACCGCCGAGGCTCGAAGAGCTTTAATCTCTGGGGTCGGTGTGTAACTGTTGTTGAAAATTTTTGAACGTGCCATTAAAAAAAATGAAAGAAGAAGATTTAGGATTTTTGCAGAAAGAAAATGAAGAAGATGAAGTTTGAAAAAACAAGAAAGCGTAAAAATGAAATTGAAAATGACTCACTGCTTATATAGGGTCGCTGAGGTTCAAAAACATGTGGTCAAAAAGCGTATGTACGTGGTCAAAAAGTGGTGGTTGATGGTAGGTGAGTAGGGTGATGATGGTGGTAAGCGGTAGCATTAAATGGTGATGGGGTGGTACGCCGTAAAGGTATACGATGTGTCAAAAAAAATGCACCTTTTCGGAGTACCATGAGATATTTAATAAAGCATTTTTAAGGAATATAAATCGTTAACTATTAAATACAAAATGTATTAAATTTAATGGAATATATGTCGAAATAAATGTCATATTAAATAAGGAGAATCTTCGCTGATACATTAATTTTATAATTTAGTTGCCAATTTCATTATTAAACTAAGATATCAGAGAGATAAAAAATAAGTTATATCTTAAAATAAAATAAATATTATGTCTCATATTTGATTTCGCTGATCAAATTACAACTTAGAATACTAATCTAATCAGCTAGCCAAATTATGAAGCACAAAACATATTCCATTTATGTGATATAAAGAATTTTCATGTGTATTTACAGAGTATATAATTTATTGATCATAACTATGCTAACTCATTGTTCTTGCTGTTCATATCAGTGAGAATAATAGGTAAGCGAGTTAGAACTACAAACTATACATTCTGTAAATACCTTTTATTAAACAATCAGGTTCAATCTTTAAGTTCAACATCCCAAACTCGCTGATGAGAAAAGTGAATCTTTTCTCATCTAAAGGTTTTGTAAAGATGTCAGCGAGTTGGTAGTCAGTTGGAATGAAATGCAGTTCAATGTCACCTTTCATGACGTGGTCCCTGATGAAGTGATATCTGACATCAATGTGCTTTGTCCTCGAGTGCATCATAGGATTATTTGCTATGGCAATAGCACTTTGACTGTCACAATAAATTGGAACATTGCCAAAGTCAAAACCATAGTCAGCGAGCTGATTCCTCATCCACAGAATTTGAGTAGTGCAAGCTCCAGCAGCGACATATACAGCCTCAGCAGTAGAAGTTGAGACTGAATTTTGTTTCTTGCTTGACCAGCTTACAAGCTTTTCTCCAAGAAACTGACAGCTACCAGAGGTACTCTTTCTGTCCATCTTGCATCCAGCGTGATCAGAATCTGAATATCCCTTCATCGAGAAATCTGAACCAGATGGGTACCAGAGACCAAGATTTGGTATACCCTTCAGATATCTAAATATTCTTTTGACAGCGAGCAAGTGAGATTCCTTTGGATCAGCTTGATACCTAGCACATAGACATGTAGCAAACATAATGTGTGGTCTACTAGAAGTTAAATACAGCAGTGACCCGATCATTCCTCTGTAAGCAGTGATGTTTACAGATTTACCATCAGGGTCAGCATGTAATTTTACTGCATATGACATTGGTGTAGCAAGGGATGAGCAGTTAGTGAATTCAAATTTCTTTAATAAATCTTTAACATACTTTCCTTGATTTATAAAAATATCAGTCTTGGTTTGCTTTATTTGCAGACCAAGGAAAAATGTTAGTTCACCCATCATGCTCATTTCATAACTTTTATTCATGAGGTCAGAGAATTCCTTGCACAAGTCATTGTTAGTAGACCCAAATATAATATCATCAACATAAATTTGAACCAATATGACATCTCTCTTATCTCTTTTGATAAATAGGGTACTGTCAGTTTTGCCTCTGACATACCCACATTTAGTTAAGAAAGTAGAGAGAGTGTCATACCAAGCTCTAGGAGCTTGTTTTAGTCCATATAAAGCTTTTTCCAGCTTATAGACATAACCTGGATACTTTGGATCAGTGAATCCGGGTGGTTGCTTAACATACACTTCCTCCTGCAGCTTTCCATTCAAGAAGGCACTTTTTACATCCATTTGGTATACCTTGAATTTCTTGTGAGCTGCATATGCTAAGAACAACCTGATTGCTTCAAGTCTAGCAACTGGTGCAAAGGTTTCATCGTAGTCAATTCCTTCTTGTTGACAGTAACCTTGTGCAACCAATCTGGCCTTATTCCTTATCACAACACCATCAGCGTCCATCTTGTTCCTGAACACCCATCTAGTTCCAATCACAGATTTCCCATCTACTTGAGGTACTAACTTCCAGACTTTATTTCTTTCAAACTGAGATAGCTCATCTTGCATGGCAGCTATCCAGTGATGATCAGTGAGTGCCTCATCAATCTTCTTGGGCTCAATCAGTGACACAAAGCTACAAACAAACAAAAGTTAGCAGTTGTTGATCTGGTCTGGACCTTGGATTGTAGATCACCAATAATCAATTGATTATTAATATGTTTAGTCCATTTAGTCATTCGCTGAGGTTCAGCAGTGACTTGATTACCCAGAGATGATCCATCAGACACATCAGCATTTGAAGCATGATTAATGTTTAAGCCTTGATTTAGACAGTGAGTGTTATCATTTTGATGCAGATGGTGAGATGATGATGATGGGATATCAACAGGCAAAGATGAAGTTCCTGAATCATTCTTAGCTAAAGTAGAGCCAGAAATGCCTTCAGGGATATCTTCTTCCCTTTCAGAATCTGATATATGAATCTCATGCTTGTCATCACTGATTGTATTAAAGATAAGATTTTCATAGTCTTTTGGATCAGTGAGTGATTTATCATAAGATTCATCAAAGGTAACATCCATTGATTCTTCAATACATTCCCTTCTTTTATTATAAACTCTGAAAGCTTTTGAAATGATTGAGTAACCAACGAATATACCTTCATCAGCTTTGGGATCAAACTTTCCTAAGTGATCTCTTTTGTTTAAGACATAAAAAGTACTGCCAAAAACATAAAGAAAACTTATGTCAGGTTTTCTCCCCCTTAGCACCTCATAGGCCGTCTTATCATGTCTCTTGACAATCAGAGACCTATTCTGAGTGTAGCATGCAGTGTTGACTGCTTCAGCCCAGAAATGGGTCTTAAGACCAGCATCTATGAGCATTGACCTTGCTGATTCAATCAAGGTTCTATTTCTTCTCTCTGCAACACCATTTTGTTGAGGTGTTCTTGGTGCAGAGAAGTTTTGAGAAATACCTTTTGAATCACAAAAACTTTCAAGGTCAACATTTCTAAATTTAGTGCCATTATCACTTCTTAAATGTTTAACTAAACAATCATTTAAGTTTTATATTTTTTTGATAAAGGATATGATTTCCTGTGTTGCATCACTTTTGGCTTTGAGAAAGAATACCCAAGTATATCTGGAATATTCATCCACAATTACCAAGCAGTACCTTTTACCACCAAGACTGGGAGAACTAACTGGACCAAACAGATCCATATGCATCAGTTGAAAACATTATGTCACTGAAGATGTTTGTTTGCTTTTGAATGAAGAGCTGTGATGCTTTCCCTTCTCACATGCTGAACATAGCTTGTCTTTGTCATAAGCTAGCTTTGGAAGACCATTAACTAAGTCATTCTTGCTGAGCTTGCTGATGGCCTTGAAGTTCAGGTGAGAGAGACGCTTATGCCATAACCATTTTTCTTCTGAAACGGTTCTGGAATAAAAGCATGTTCCTGATTGTGTTGAGTCCATATTGACTACATATGTATTGCCTTTTCTTTGAGCAGCCAGGACAGCGCTTCCATTTTTGTTGTAAACAACTCCAGCTTCATGATCAAATAGCACTTTATTTTTGGCATCACAGAACTGACTAATGCTTAATAAATTATGCTTCAGTCCTTCAACATATGCCACCTTCTTAAACATAACATTACCATTGGTCAAGACCCCATACCCTCTGGTCTTACCAATGTTGTTATCACCAAACACTACATCAGGACCTCTTTCATCCTGGTAGTCACTGAGCAAGGACTTACATCCGGTCATATGTCTGGAACAACCACTATCCAGATACCAGATTGTCTCTCTGAGAATGTCCTGCATCATACACAAACAATTAGTTCAATTGATGAACCCATCCTGAGATGGGTTCATGGTGGCCAGGCTTTGGTTCAGGCTTCCACTGGCTTGCATCAATAGTATCTGAATGCTCACTGATTATTTGTGATTTTGAAGATGATGTAGCTGAACATTCAGATACCACATGCTGACATACTAATGATGATTGACTGAGTGAAACTTGTGATGATGAACAATCTGATGACACATGCTGTCTACTTCCACATTTGTAGCATTTTTTATTTGTGGATTTAGATTTCTTTGACTTATTGTTCAGACCTGATGAAGACTTAGAAGTTCTCAGATTTACTACCTCATTTTGCTTTTTTGACTTCAAGTCAGTGATGATAAGATCATCAGTGATTGGAGTGTCAGAAGTGAAGTCGCTAATAGATTCTTGATCATCAGCGATAGTTTTTTATAAGATTTGTGTAAGTTGTTGATTCATTAATTTCTAGTTTCTTTAGTTCATCAATACTTGCAGCAATATCATAACTATTAGTAACCAGTGAACTTCTCAGAAAGTAATTTGGTTTAGGCTCACTGAAAACTGACATTGGTTCAAAGACAAATTCTGAGAATGTTTCATCAGGATTGAATATTTGATCAACTTTGGTTGCATCAGCGAGAGCAGCAGCAGTTTCATAATCTCCTCCCAGAATAGCTTTAACTTGTTTTGGGATTTGATTACTAATGCACTGATTCACTTTTAATGCAGATCTACACCATGACTTCATCACTTCATTGAGTTGTGAAAATTTAGTTTCAAACTTTACTTTTTCTTGAATGCATATTTGATTTGCATGTATTTGTGCATCAAGATCAAGTGTAAGATTTTTTATTTTTAACAAATTTTCTTCTTGAAGTTGAAGTTTAGATGTTAAGTCACTGATCATACATTCTTGTCTTTTCTGAATGTCATGAGCATTTGATAAGTCAACTATCAAAGTCTCAAAGATTAAATGTTTTTCAGTCGCTGATGCAGACTTAAAACAATGTACCTTGTAGAGAGTTTCTGGATCCCAACCAGATGCTGAACATTTCTGAGCTACTTCTTTGATGTCTTTATGGAAAGCAGCATCGTCAGCCATCAGGCAGTAATCCTTGTCTAAACAGATCATAGCTTCTTCCTCATCAGATGATGAAGTTGAATCAGAGTTACTGACAGATCCTTTTTCAGCAATAAATCCTTTATTCCTTTTCTTTGACTTGGACATTTCCTTCAGCTTCTTGTACTTTGTTTTGTACTTGTTGTACTTGTCATTTCTGAAGCTGGGTTTTTGATCAGTGAAAGAGTTGACAGCTTTGGACCGGCATTCAGCTGCAAAATGGCCAGGCTTGCCACATTTGTAGCACTCACCTTTTGGTTTTGAATCATCATTTGATGATGCACCAGCAAATCTGTTGAATCTGCTGTTCTTTCTGAAGTTTGCAACCATCATGGTCATATCTCTTTCCAACTTCTCTAGTCCTTCATCATAGCTTGCTTCTGACTGGTCTTCAGCGACACTACCTTCTTCTTCTGCAATCAGTGACTTTGAGCTCAACTTGGTGAGCTTTGCTTTCTGCTTTTGATCAACTTCATCAAGCTCAGCTACAAGGGCATTCGAAATCTTTTGTCCTCCTAGTGCAGCACGAATGTGCTCACTTTGATCAGCTAGCTTCTCAGATTGTTCCCAATTTAGTAAAATTCCATAAACTTGAGTTAGATTGAGAAAATTATAATCATTTCTTTGTCTTATGCATGTTGCAATGGTTCCCCAAATTTTCCTAGGTAGTAACTCGAGAAACTTTTCAACAATGAATCTCTGGTCCTTTCCTATATTAGCCTTTTCCATTTTATTAATTAAAGCTTGATATCTAGTGTAGGTAGATGCCAGTGACTCATTGGGTTCCATAGCAAACAACTCATATTGACGAGTTAGATTTACTTCTCTACAGCGAATTATGTCAGGAGTTCCAATATAGATGTTTCTAAGAGTATCCCACATATGTTTCGCTGTTGTGCACAATCGAATAGACTCAAACACTTCATCAGGAAGTGTCATGCTTATGTAAATTTTAGCTTGTTTGTCTAGCCTTACCATACGCTTATCCTCATCTGACCATTGTTCCTCCCTTTTAGGCATAACCATTTCAGGTATAGCAGGAGTGGTTGCAGTAGCTGCAACTGCAGGAATAATAGTAGTTGGGGTGTATGGACCATCAATAATTATTGTGCAAAGGCGATAATCGACAAGATCTAAGAACATCATCATCCTGGACATCCAGGTTTCAATTCTAGATGGATCAAAAGTTGGTGGTTTAGTAGTGGAGCCATTTCCCTTCTGGTACTCAGAATCAACACAACTGTATTTAACCGATTCCATTGCAGATCTGATTTAATTATATTTAAACCAACTCTGCTCTGATACCAACTGAGAGTCCCTAATCACTATTATGTTGGTGATTATGAATCGTTAACAGTCGGTTAATTGTATAAGGGGGGGTTGAATACAATTAAAAACTTTTCTGTTTTAATGTGTTAATTTATTTAGCAAGTTTTTATTCGTGTTTAAATAACAGCAATATGAACACAAATATATATAAGTATGATAAGCAGTTCAATTGCTGATGCAATACTAGCTGAAAGATAAATTCTTTTATTGATAAAATTTATCTATTGTTGATTGCGGAATAGATTAGCCAAAGCTAATCTAAATCAAACAATACAGCTTTTACAAATAGAGATGAGCAGTAGTGGACAAACATGCTAACTTGCTCACTCGCTAAGATGAACCAATAGTGGACAAACACGCTATTAGTTTACTCGTTGGTGTTGTTCGTTGATAAGCATCAAATATAAAGTATATTTTATAGTAATTTATCCCTACATTTATATATATTTTATGCATTTATATGATTTTAGGTACTTATTTTGTTAATATTTGCAGAAATGTATTTTAATTGAAGATTGAAGAAAAAGGAACGAAAATAAGACCGAAACTGAAGTAATTAAAGCAATTGAAGGAAAGGAAGATCTAAACCTTAAGAAATGAAGACTAAAAAGATAATATTGAAGATTTGGGCCAAGAAAACAAGTAAATTCGTTTAAAGAAGAAAAAGAGGCCCAATGTGAAGCCCAAGCCGATTTTGGAAGATTCTGGAAAATAAGCCCAACCGGCGGTTGGGGCTAAAAGGTTCAAACGGTGGAAGAACGCAGAGTTGGAGTATTACTCAAATAACTCCAACCGGCGGTTGGAGGCTCCAACCGGCGGTTGGAGGCTCCAACCGGCGGTTGGAGGGTCGGCCAGAATTAGTATAAATAGAGGCTTAGTTTTGGTTAGACAATATACGATTCTTAGAATTAAAAGTCGAATATTAAGGTTTAAGGTCGACTTTAGGTGCGAATTTGTGGCTAAGGAGCTAGGGTTTGAAGGTTTTCAACCCTAGGAAAAGCTAGTTCGTCAAATTGGTTCGGTTTCTTTATCCTTGTAGCTTCACTAACCTTTTGGGTTACAATGGATATTGTTTATTTGAATTAATTGCTTATTAGATTTTCATTATGAATGCTTAAATGTATGTTTATTATATGAATTATATGTTTATGTTGGAACTATATTATTGAATATTATTATGCAAGAATTATGTGTTATATTATGTTAATAATCATAATTAACTGATTTATAGATAAACTGCAATAACCTTTTGGGTTTTTAAATTAAGTGATTATGTTTTATTAAATGTTAAATAGCATTATGATTCAACCGACCCTGGAATTGCATGAATAATATGTTGCTAGATCTTAATAAATAGTGGTACTTACATAACCTTTGATGGTATTGCTATATGAGAGTTGTCATAACCTTTGAGATTTTCTACATTAGTAAATCACAATAATAATAGCCAACATGCAAATAGACATAAGTTGATATAATAAGTATAATAAATAATAGTTTAAATAGTCATAATCTTCTATTCAATTGAGTATTCTTAAGTTGTTCTTTAAACTTATCTATTAAAGAATTGGTATCAATTATATATATATGTTCGATCGGAACTAAAACGTCTCCCCTATCTTGTATATTATTGTATATTATTGTTTATAATTGTGAATTTGTGTATTAATTGTAATAGTTGTAATTAGGATAAATAAATAGTTAGTTAAAGATTAAATCACGTTCCCTGTGTTCGAATCTGGACTTACTTATGAAACTATGTTCTATGATCAGGATAACACTTGCCTGAATTGTGTGATAGTATTATTTAGTATTTCCTTAATTAAACTTGTGATTATAATTGCCTATACTTAGCACACATCAAGTTTTTGGCGCCGCTGCCGGGGAGCGGTGTATTTTAATTTAAACTAACTATTTTCCCTGTAAAATAATTTTATTTCTAATGCTTTGCAAAATCAATACGAAATATCAGCTCACCCATTGAAAGTACTAACAAAAACAAAGGTATAAGGAGAGTTCAGCCCTACCTCATTGATTTATCATATAAGAGGTAAGGTGCTTCTCGAAAGAAATAGGTTTTCAATACGATTCGCGCTGACCTGTTTCTCCGCTTTTGTGTACAATCAATGGAGCTACCGAGATCTATTGACTAGCTTGGTATAAGAAATTTAACAAATTAATTTTAACTTTAATTAACAACTAACTTGCATTACTAACAAATAGGAAAAATTGGGTTGGGAATATCTTTTCGAATATTTAATTTTGAATGTGTTTTATTATTAATTTTCGAAATTCATATACATCAACCTGATTATTTCTAAAATATTATTAACATTTACTTTTGAATTTATGGTGCTACTAAAATTCTGTTCTTCTTTAACAGATTGATGTATGACCCGGACACTTCATCCAGATCCTCTCAGTCCATTTGACGAACCAGAACGAGAATTTCATTCGAGAAAAAGATTATCATACGCACCACCAAATTCACCAGAACACGAACTTTCCCCAGAAGAAGATAATTTAGTTTTTCATAACAATTTAGCCAAAACGGCTGAACACGGTTATTACTCCGATCCAGAGTCGGGTGAGGATAAAATACCTTCTAGGCAACCTACGATATATCCAAGTGATTCTGAACCAGAGCACGAAATACAACCAATTATGGCAGACATAGCTGACATGACGCTTGAAGATTACACGATTCAAACTCGTGGAGATCCGAGACCGGGAGTGGTTAGACCTGCCATAGCCAGAGAAGTAGAATTTGAGTTAAAGGGGCAATTTTTGAAAGAATTACGTGAAAATCCTTTCAGAGGAGAAGATAAAAGAAGATGCAAACGAGCATGTTGAGAAAATTTTGGAGATTGCTGATATGTTTCATATTCCCAATGTTACAAGAGATCAGGTTATGTTGCGAGTATTTCCCTTAACACTAAAGGATGGAGCTAAGAGATGGATCAATAATGAGCCAGCCGCATCTATTACTACTTGGGAAGATCTTCGTACAAAATTTCTAAAAATGTACTGTATACCTTCCAAGACTTCAAAAATGATTGATGAGATTAGGAACTTCAAACAGAAATCTGATGAATCTCTGTATCAAACTTGGGAAAGATATAAGGAAATGCTACACAAATGTCCACAACATGATTTGAATGTCCAACAAGAGATAACAATATTTTATAAAGGAGTTGATCGGGTAACACGTCAACAGTTGGATGCACAAGGTCCGGTACCTAAGAAAACTCCAGCAGTGGCAAGAGCCGGAATTGAAGAATTAGCTAAACATTCTCAGTTATGGGATGATGGTTCATCTGGAAGAAAAAGGATATCTGAAGATAATGATGGTCTAGCAGCTATAACAGCAAAATTGGAAAGTATGGGAAGAGATATTAAGAAAGTAAATGAACAAGTTCATGCAATTAGGATTGGGTGTGAAATATGTGGAGGAAGTCATCTAAAAGAAGAATGTCCTAATATTGACAGCAAAATATGTAATGAGGAAGTTATGTATGGGGATTTTCAAGGAAATCCAAATTATCGTCAAGTTTCTAATTTTAGAAGAGTTAATCAACCAGGCCAACAGTATCAACAAGGAGCACCAGGATATTATGTCAAAACAGGACAAACTTCCTATAATGACAGAATGAAGGTGATAGAAAACGCATTGGGAAAAATGGCTGAAGCAAGTAATAAAAGAAATGAAGAAGACGATGCCAGAATGCGTAATCACGAAGCCTCGATCAAACAAATTGAGAGCTCAGTTCATCAAATTGCTAAAGCATTGCAGGAGAGATTTCCAGGAACATTGCCAGGATTTACTGAAACAAATCCAAAGGAACAAGCTAACGCAGTAATTACCAGAAGTGGTAAGAATGTTGGCTCTCCTATTATAGCTAATAAAATTGTTGAATCTAAGCAGATTGAAAAGGAAACAATTGATGAAGACATACAAGCAAACAAAAAGGAGAATGGAGAAAATAAAGTTAAAGAAGTCATCAAAGACTATACACCCCCACCTCCATATCCAGCTGCTCTTAGGAAAGACAAAGAAGATGAACAATACCACAAATTTCTGGAAAACCTGAAACAACTTCATATTAACATTCCTTTTGTTGAAGCTATAGCTCAGATGCCAAAATACGCAAAGTATCTTAAGGAGCTGCTGACAAACAAAAATAAACTGGATAATGTGACGAAGGTGACAATGAATGCAAGATGTTCAGCAATAATGCAAAATAAATTACCTCCGAAAGTCAAAGATCCAGGGAGTATTACTATACCTTGCAAAATTGGTGAAATGATTATTGAAAATGCATTGGCAGATTTAGGAGCTAGTATCTCATTAATGCCATATACACTTTTTATACGATTAGGATTAGGAGAACCGAAACCTATTCGCATGTGTATCGAATTAGCTGACCGATCTGTTCAATATCCTAGGGGAATAATTGAAAATGTTTTGATTAAAGTTGATAAATTTGTTTTTCCATGTGATTTTGTCATTTTAGATATGGTAGAAGACCCTAAAGTCCCTACTATATTAGGAAGACCATTTTTAGCAACCACACATGCCCTAATAGACGTTTTTGATAAAAAGATTACCATGATATTAGGAGATGATAAAATCGTTTTTTATGTTAATAAATCTATGAAATTTCCTGATTATGTTGATGATTCTTGTTATTATTTGAATACTTATGAGTATCTAGATAACCCTTCTTTTCAGAATTTTATAGAAAAAGATCAAACAGATACTGGAATTTTTACAGAATGGACTGAAGAATTTGACACTGAAAAAGATTTAGCAGAATTTGACAAACTATTAGAAGAAGATGAAGATTTGGAAGTAACTGTTGTTCTTCAACAACATAATAAAGCTGAATCATCACAACCAGTTGCTAACCAATAATTATTACCAAATTCTATCGACAAGATTCCGTATTTGAAAGAAGAGATCTTCGAGTTCAAAACATCTATTGAAGAACCACCACAATTGGAACTTAAAGAGCTACCAACGCATCTAGAATATGCTTATCTACAAGGTACATCCGATTTACCAGTTATCATATCTTCTAAACTATCAACTGCAGAAAAAGATCGCTTAGTGCAGGTTCTTAAACAACATAAAAAGGCAATAGCATGGAAGATCACGGATATCAAGGGAATCAGTCCTACTTACTGCACTCATAAAATCTTAATGGAAACGGATTTTAAACCAGTTGTTCAACCATTAAGAAGATTGAATCCAAATGTGAAAGACGTTGTCAGGAAAGAAATCATTAAACTATTGGATTCAGGATTAATCTATCCTATTTCAGACAGTCCATGGGTAAGTCCAATACATGTCGTACCAAAGAAAGGTGGAATGACAGTAGTACCTAATGAGAAGAACGAATTAATACCCACAAGGACAGTAACAGGGTGGAGAATTTGTATTGATTATCGGAAATTGAATGATGCTACCAGAAAAGATCATTTTCCATTACCATTTATTGATCAAATGATAGAAAGATTAGCAGGAAAAGAATTCTATTGTTTTCTGGATGAATTTTCAGGATATTTTCAAATACCCATCGCAGCTGAAGATCAAGATAAGACAACATTCACTTGTCCGTTTGGTACTTTTGCTTACAGAAGAATGCCATTTGGTTTGTGTAATGCACCAGCTACATTTCAACGTTGCATGATCGTGATATTTCATGATATGGTGGAAGATTTCATGGAAATATTTATGGATGATTTCTCGGTATTTGGGGATTCATTTGATGCTTGTTTAGAAAATTTAAAAAGGATGTTGCAAAGATGTGAAGGTGCTAATCTAGTTCTTAATTGGGAAAAATGTCATTTTATGGTTCGAGAAGGAATTGTTTTAGGACATAAAATATCAAAGATAGGAATTGAGGTGGATAAAGCAAAGATCGAGGTTATTTCAAAATTACCTTATCCTACTAATGTAAAGGGAATAAGGAGTTTCTTAGGCCATGCCGGATTTTATAGAAGATTTATAAAAGATTTTTCAAAGATTGCGATACCATTGAATCATTTGCTGGAAAAAGATGCAAAGTTCGAGTTTACAGATGAATGCAAACAGTCGTTTGATGCCTTAAAGGAAAAGTTGATATCTGCTCCGGTAATGATTAGTCCAGACTGGAATTTACCTTTTGAATTAATGTGTGATTCTAGTGATTATGCAGTAGGAGCTGTTTTGGGACAGAAAATTGATAACAAGTTTAAGCCAATCTATTATGCCAGTAAGACATTAACAGATGCTCAGGAAAATTATACAACTACGGAAAAGGAACTTTTGGCAGTAGTTTTTGCATTCGATAAGTTTCGTTCTTATCTTGTTTTAACTAAAACTGTGGTTTATACTGACCATTCTGCACTGAAGTATTTGTTTAATAAGCAGGATGTGCGCCCTCGTTTATTGCGATGGATTCTTTTATTGCAGGAATTCGATATTGATATTAAAGACAAGAAAGGAGCTGAAAATGTCGCAGCTGATCATTTGTCAAGGTTGGAAAATCCGGAATTAGAAATATTAGATGAAGAGGAAATTCACGACACATTTCCTGATGAGAAGTTGATGACTGCACAAGAAATAATGAATATACCGTGGTTTGCAAATTATGCAAATTATTTGGTTACTAAGATCTTACCAAGGATGGATTATCAAAAGAAAAAGAAATTCTTTTCTGATTTAAAGTATTATTTTTGGGAAGACCCATTTCTTTTCAGGTATTGTGCAGATGGTATAATTAGACGCTGTATACATGGTGATGAAGCTCAGCAAATTATAAAGCATTGTCATGAAGGCCCAGTTGGAGGTCATAATGGACCAAGTTACACGGCAAGAAAAATATTTGATGCAGGATTTTGTTGGCCGACGATTTTTAAAGATACATATGCTTTTGTTAGGAATTGTGATTCATGTCAGCGAGCTGAAAATATTTCTAAAAAAGATGAGATGCCACAGACTAATATTCAGGTTTGTGAGATATTTGATATCTGGGGTATTGATTTTATGGGACCATTTCCTACTAGTCACGGTAATAAGTATATATTAGTTGCTGTGGATTATGTTTCCAAGTGGGCAGAAGCGAAGGCATTACCTACAAATGATGCGAAAGTTGTGGTAAAATTTCTTAAACAATTATTTGCAAGATTTGGAACTCCTAAAGCCTTAATTAGTGATCGTGGTACTCATTTTTGTAATACTCAATTGGAAAAAGTATTAAAAAGATATGGAGTTACTCACAGGATTGCTACACCTTATCATCCACAAACAAGTGGACAGGATGAAAATACATATCGAGCTATAAAACGGATCTTAGAACGTTCTGTTGGATCAAACAGAAAAGAGTGGTCAGCAAAATTAGATGATGCACTTTGGGCATATAGGACAGCATTTAAAACACCTACAGGTTGTACTCCTTATAGGTTAATTTATGGGAAAGCTTGTCATCTACCAGTGGAAATAGAACACAAAGCATATTGGGCACTTCGGGAATGCAACATGGATACCGATGAGGTTGGTAGGCATCGCTTTTTACAGTTACATGAGTTAGATGAGCTTCGTTGGAATGCTTATGAAAATTCAAGGCTTTATAAAGAAAGGACGAAAAAATGGCATAATGCGAGACTTCGGGGTAATAAAGATTTTGTTGCTGGAGAACGTGTGCTTTTATATAATTCTCGTATTCGTTTATTTCCAGGTAAATTAAGATCACGATGGAGTGGACCATATGTGATTCACCAAGTTCATGCTAATGGAAGTGTGGATTTAATAGCGTTCGATGGAAATATTTTTAAGGTCAATGGACATCGTTTAAAGAAATATTATGAAGGAACTGTGGAGCATTTTTCAGATATATCTTTGGAAGTATAGGTTACAGGATTTGGTCGAACTTACCGACATTTAAATAAAAGTGCTTCTCAGGAGACAACCTGTGTTTATTTTTATGATTTTTATTTTCAGGAATGAACTTTGTGAGTGTGTTCACTGGAAACCCTCACGAGACTATAACTCGTCCACTCGGGATACCGAGGGGTTTAAAGGCTTATTGCATATGCTAAATGCAATCGTGATTAACTACGGAAGTGTGGATGTTGTATATTATTTTTCAAGAGATCAAGAAATCAACCAATCAGAAATTTTCTTAGCCAATGATGAGTTTTGAAATTTCAGTCAGAGGAGTTTTTCTGTTCTATTTTTCTTTTCCTTACTCACTTTTGTTTATTATTTTTATAATGAGGGTATTGTATAATTTAAGTGTGGGGATAGGGTTCGTAAGAAAAAGAATTTCTTTAATTAATTAATTATTTAAGTTTCTCTTGTTCTTAATTTTTACTAAAATTTAAAATTTTAAGTGTATAATTGAGTATTTATTAATTAGAATACTTTTGTTAAAAATTTGTTTTGTATTTAAAAGTTTAAACTTTAATATGGATTAACTGTTTTGTATATATAACGTAGAACTATTTAATAAATAAGTGATATATAGTTACATGATATGATGTATTAATAGGCAATCTATATGAAGATTTCTGAATTTTAAGAAATTAATTTAAATAACTTATTTATTATTTTATGGTACATAATATGATATATGACATAAAAGTCTTGATTTTTAGATTTATCATGCGATAATTTTATATATCTTCATATTTATATAAAAACATTTGGGAGTCTACTAATTATTTCCTCTGTTGTACGTAAGTACAGACCTGGTCTCTAATTAGTATTCTTAAATAAAGTAGAAGAAAGAGAAAAAAATTAAACTATGTCGCTTTGTTGTACGGCTGTACAGACCTGTCACCGCTGGTTTGATTTATAAATTTACTTTACCTGAATCAAGTTATGTCGCTCTGTTGCATGTAAATGCAGACCTGTCACCAATGTCTTGATTCTTAAAAATGGATTTTATATATATATTTGGAATATAAAAGTAAATTGCATGATTAAGTTTAAGAGTATATCATATATGGAAATCATAAGTAATATACATAATAATAATAAAGATGTATTCAGAAGTATAAATATAGATTGTTTAAAATGGATAAATATATTAGTAATCATTCATGGGCTTTATATTACACGAATAATAATAATTTTTATTTGTACATTATAGTTATCCATGTTAATTAAATTGTTTAAATTTTTAAATTATAAAACAGGTTTTTAGTTTTGGTATTTTGATTATTAAATATTAAGTTGATGCTTATTTTTGAATTTTATTCAGTATTCTACTTGAGGACAAGCAGAACTTAAGTGTGGGGATATTTGATAAGCATCAAATATATAGTATATTTTATAGTAATTTATCCCTACATTTATATATATTTTATGCATTTATATGATTTTAGGTACTTATTTTGTTAATATTTGCATAAATGTATTTTAATTGAAGATTGAAGAAAAAGGAACGAAAATAAGACCGAAACTGAAGTAATTAAAGCAATTGAAGGAAAGGAAGATCTAAACCTTAAGAAATGAAGACTAAAAAGATAATATTGAAGATTTGGGCCAAGAAAACAAGTAAATTCGTTTAAAGAAGAAAAAGAGGCCCAATGTGAAGCCCAAGCCGATTTTGGAAGATTCTGTAAAATAAGCCCAACCGGCGGTTGGATTGCCCAACCGACGGTTGGGGCTAAAAGGTTCAAACGGTGGAAGAACGCAGAGTTGGAGTATTACTCAAATAACTCCAACCGGCGGTTGGAGGCTCCAACCGGCGGTTGGAGGCTCCAACCGGCGGTTGGAGGGTCGGCCAGAATTAGTATAAATAGAGGCTTAGTTTTGGTTAGACAATATACGATTCTTAGAATTAAAAGTCGAATATTAAGGTTTAAGGTCGACTTTAGGTGCGAATTTGTGGCTAAGGAGCTAGGGTTTGAAGGTTTTCAACCCTAGGAAAAGCTAGTTCGTCAAATTGGTTCGGTTTCTTTATCCTTGTAGCTTCACTAACCTTTTGGGTTACTATGGATATTGTTTATTTGAATTAATTGCTTATTAGATTTTCATTATGAATGCTTAAATGTATGTTTATTATATGAATTATATGTTTATGTTGGAACTATATTATTGAATATTATTATGCAAGAATTATGTGTTATATTATGTTAATAATCATAATTAACTGATTTATAGATAAACTGCAATAACCTTTTGGGTTTTTAAATTAAGTGATTATGTTTTATTAAATGTTAAATAGCATTATGATTCAACCGACACTGGAATTGCATGAATAATATGTTGATAGATCTTAATAAATAGTGGTACTTACATAACCTTTGATGGTATTGCTATATGAGAGTTGTCATAACCTTTGAGATTTTCTACATTAGTAAATCACAATAATAATAGCCAACATGCGAATAGACATAAGTTGATATAATAAGTGTAATAAATAATAGTTTAAATAGTCATAATCTTCTATTCAATTGAGTATTCTTAAGTTGTTCTTTAAACTTATCTATTAAAGAATTGGTATCAATTATATATATATGTTCGATCGGAACTAAAACGTCTCCCCTATCTTGTATATTATTGTATATTATTGTTTATAATTGTGAATTTGTGTATTAATTGTAATAGTTGTAATTAGGATAAATAAATAGTTAGTTAAAGATTAAATCACGTTCCTGTGTTCGAATCTGGACTTACTTATGAAACTATGTTCTATGATCAGGATAACACTTGCCTGAATTGTGTGATAGTATTATTTAGTATTTCCTTAATTAAACTTGTGATTATAATTGCCTAAACTTAGCACACATCATTCGTATCTTAGATAAACTAGTCACTGACAAACAAGTAACAATACGAACAAAACACACAATGGAGTACAACATACTACGCTATTTATAGACACTGAAATCCTTAATTTCTGGATCTGGAAGGACACGTGTCGCTGCTTGATTGGTGAGGTAGTTGAGATGTGATACATCATGGTCCGACATTCTGTCTTGGGAAATATCACCTTTTACCTTGAAGTCAATCACTTGCTGCCACGTTAGTTTCTATGATGGACCAAGTCACGAGGAGCACGCGTGGCGCCGTAATAACGTAGAATATGTCAACTCCTTATTAATGCAACATTTAATGTTGCAGTCACTGAAGTAGTAGAAGTTCTCCTTACTCACTGCGAGCTAACGTGCTCTTGAAGAGTAACTTGAGCTACAGTACTTGAGTGACTTCTTTTATTCAGCAGAAGGAATAACTCAAGAAGACTTAGAGACTCTCGCTGGTAGATGAGTATCAGCGACACACAAAGTTGAGTCTTTTATCTTGATAGGTTCTTCATCTTCTAGCTGGAGAGATAGGATCAGAGACTAAAACTTTTGCAACAGCAGCTTCAACTACGATCATTTCCAATAAGTCTTTCAGAGAGAGTATCAGTGACTTTATATCAGCGACTAATGAGTTGAGGTCAGCGACCAGTGACTCAACAAACAATATGATAAATCACGCCGGTTGCCAAAATGGTAAATCTAATTATTTTGTTTCAAATGACTCTGATCGTATATCTCTGCATATAATTTGATTAGGTGCATGTTTTGCCACTGCATTACAAAAGATTTACTCACGATAGATTTGTTGAACGACATGTCGTACTTGTGTAAATAGTAAAATAATAATGCTATTTGTACATTAATTTGTATACTTTATTTTTTTAATGATTCTAATTAGTGATGATAATTCTAGACACAACTTCAACTTTTACACGGAAATAAATGAGGAGGAGTTGCATTTTCAATTCTCAACCCGTCAACTTGTTTATCATATCTTATTAAGTTTGGGTTAAAGTTCACGTCAACAGATTGACCGGCCAAACAACACAATACATGTTGTATATGGGTTGGTTACTTTTTACCCTTTAACCCATTTGTCAAATTAGTTTCCGGTTTATAATGTGAACTTATGACCTACAAACCTAACTCGACCCACGTCGCAATCTTTAATTATAAGAATTGAAAGTTAATTAAAATCAAGACACAAATATCTAATATAGCTATCAATGTTTTCAGTTATGCATTTGACGTTGTATAAACTAATATAATAATTTCTACTATTTTGTTTCAAATCTAATGGGCAAACTCTCTATATAGCATTGATATATTAACTTTTATAATTATTTAACTTTTTACCTGCAAACCTAACTCGACCTACATCGCAATCCCTAATTATAATAGTTGAAAGTTAATTAAAATTAAGAAACAAATATATAATATAACTATAAAATGCTTCCAGTTATAAATTTGACTTTGTATTAACTAAAATAATAATTTCTACTCTTTTGTTACAAATTAAATTGGCAAATTCTTTATATAACATTGAAATATTAACTTTTATAATTACATAGAGTCACTTTAAATGTTTAAGTGTTGAATAACATATCTAACAGTATAGTATATAAATTATAAATATGGCTTTATACACACGGAGGAAATTAAAGTATCCTAAAATGTTCGCTTGGGGTATTAAAGTTTATGATTTGACAAAATAATAACTCAACTTTTAAAACCTCCCCCAAGTGAAAAATGGGCTGATAAAGATTCATCAATTTGAACAATTTTATAAACTTTGATTATTCTTGTAAATATTTTAATAAAGTTTAGTTATCCTTATAAACATATTAATAAACTTTAGCTACCCTTAAATACAATACGTACAGTTAACTCATAGTTTTGTCAAATCATAAACTTTAGTACCTCAAACGAACATTTTGGGATACTTTAATCCCTTCCGTGTGTATTAACCCTTTAAATATTCTTCTTTTTTATAGTTTAAAAATTTGGTAGTAAATTCTTAATATATCAGTAGAAATGATAAAAGATATAGAAGATTGAAGTGAATTATATTTATAAAAAACATATGAATTTTCATTGGTAGTTATATTAAAATAATCTTAAGATGCATTTAATTTAAATATTCATTAATGTGTCACATAAGTTATGAAAAAGACATATTTATGAATTTACATTTGTAACCAAACATTAATTATTAGATATTAATTTGAATAATAAATTGTATTTAATTTAATTTAAGTGGTGAAAATTGAATGAGAACATTAAATGTTTATTATTCTAATAGGACTCTAATTGATTGTTTATTTAAAGAGTATGGGCAATTTAAACTTTTTGTCACCTCATCTTCACTATTTAGGTAATCATGGTTTTCAACTTAAGATCAATGGTTCACATTTAATTGTTTAAATCATTTAAAGGTTGGGATTAAATTAGATTACCTAATTAACACAATGTTTACAGTTATGCATTTGACGTGTGTAAACTAATATAGTAATTTCTACTATTTTGTTTCAAATCAAATGGGCAAATTCTCTATATAACATTGATATATTAACTTATATAATTATTTAACTTTTTACCCGCAAACCTAACTCGACCCACATCGCAATCCCTAATTATAATAAATGAAAGGTAATTAAAATTAAGAAACAAATATATAATATAACTATAAAATGCTTCCAGTTATGAATTTGACGTTGTATAAACTAATATAATAATTTATACTCTTTTGTTACAAATTAAATGGGCAAATTCTTTATATAACACTAAAATGTTAACTTTTATAATTACTTGGAGTCACTTCAAATGTATAAGTGTTGAATAACATATCTAACAGTATATTATATAAATTTAAGTATTTTCTTTTTTATAGCTTAAAAATTTGGTAGTAAATTCTTAATATATCTGTATAAATGATAAAAGATATAGAAGATTGAAGTGAGTTATATTTATAAAAAACATATGACTTTTCATTAGTAGTTATATTAAAATAATCTTAAGATACATTTAATATAAATATTCATTAATGTGTCATATAAGTTATGAAAAAGACATATTTATGAATTTACATTTGTAACCAAAAATTAAGTATTAGATATTAATTTGAATAATAATTTGGATTTAATTTAATTTAAGTGTTAAAAATTGAATGAGAACATTAAATGTTTATTATTCTAATAGGACTCTAATTGATTGTTTATTTAAAGGGTATGGGCAATTTAAACTTCTTGTCACCTTATCTTCACTATATAGGTAATCATGTTTTTCAACTTAAGATCAATGGTTCACATTTAATTATTTAAATCATTTAAAGGTTGAGATTAAAGTTAGATTACCTAATTAACACAATGTTTCCAGTTATGCATTTGACGTTGTATAAACTAATATAGTAATTTCTACTATTTTATTTCAAATCAAATGGGCAAATTCTCTATATAGCATTGATATATGTTAAGTCACTGATCGTCAAACTCAAGATAGTCGCTGATATCAATAATCAAGGGGGAGACTTAGATAATGTCTACAAGCAGATTGTTGAAGTCATTAGTCGCTGATAAGCGAAGTCACTGATGGTGCCTTATTGTTTCAAGTCTCTGACCTACTTACTGAAGATCTCTCTATGAAGAAATGTTTCAAGTCAAGCTCCTGTTGCTGAAGTTTATGTTCACTGATCTTCTATCACTCTGTGTTACTAAAAGAGAATGATGCTCAACTTTGTGTGTCGCTGATCATCATCAGCGAGAGCATCACTCTCTGTACATGAAGTATGATTCAAAGTTGAAGATAGTGTTGCTGAAGGTTTTCTTGTCACTGATTGTATCTTAGACCAGTAGAAGAAGAATTTATAAAGATCAAAGACTCAACTATGTGTGTCGCTGATACTCATCTATCAGCGAGAGTCTCCAAGTCTTCTTGAGTTCTCTCATCTGCTGAATAAAAGAAGTCGCTGAAGATTAGCTGTTCAAGTCATTCTTTAGAGCATGTTAGCTCGCATCGAGAATGAGGAGAATTGTTGTTTCTATCAGTGACTGCAGCATTAAATGCCGCATTAAATAAGAAGTCAACATTCGGCGTTACTACGGCGCAGCACGTGTTCCTCGTAACTTGAAAAGAGTAACGTGGAAGCTTTTGATTGGTCTATGGTACAAGGTGATATTTCCCAAGACAGAATGTCGTGCCATGATACATCACATCTCAACTACCTCTCCAATCAAGCAGCGACACGTGTCTATCAGATCCGGAAATCAAGGATTTCAGTGTCTATAAATAGCGTAGTATGTTGTACTTCAGTTTGTGTCGATTACTTGTATTGTCACTTGTTTGTCAGTGACTAGTTTGTCTAAGATACAAGTAAACACCAGCGAGTAAACTAGTAGCGTGTTTGTCCACTACTAGATTACCTCAGCGAGTGAGCAGTTAGCGTGTTTGTCCACTACTGCTCATCTCTTTGTACTAGCTGTATTGTTTGATTTAGATTAGCTTTGGCTAATCTATTCCGCAAATCAACAAGAGATAAATTTTATGAATAAAAGAATTTATCTTTCAGCTATATGTGTATCAGCATCTGAACTGTTTATCTTATATACATACTTGTGTTCATATTGTTGTTACCTTAATACGATTAAAAACTTGTTAAGCAAATATAACTCATCATAAAAGAAAAGAAAAGTTTTTAATTGTATTCAACCCCCCCTTCTACAATTAACTCACTGTTAACGATTCACAATCACTAATATAATAGTGATTAGGGACTCACAATTGGTATCAGAGCGGAGTTGGTTTAAAATATAATTTAACCAGATCTGTAATGGAATCCGTTAAATACAGTTGTGTTGATTCTGAGTACCAGAAGGGAAATGGCTCCACTACAAAACCCCTAGCATTTGACCCATCAAGAATTGAAACCTGGATGTCCAGGATGATGATGTTCTTAGACCTTGTTGATGATCGTCTTTGTTCTATAATAACTGACGGTCCTCACACCCCCACTGTCATTATTCCTGCTGTTGCAGCCACTGCAACCACTCCTGCACTACCAGAAATGGTTATGCCAAAGAGGGAGGAACAATGGACAGATGAGGATAGGCGTATGGTTAGGCTGGATAAACAAGCTAAAATATACATAAGCATGTCACTTCCTGATGAAGTGTTTGAGTCCATTAGATTGTGCAATACAGCGAAGAATATGTGGGACACTCTAAGAAATATCTATATTGGAACCCCCGACATCATTCGCTGTAGAGAAGTAAATCTGACTCGTCAGTATGAACTGTTTGCCATGGAACCCAATGAATCACTGGCCTCCACCTATACTAGATATCAAGCTTTAATAAATAAAATGGAAAAGGCTAATAAAGGTAAAGATCAAAGATTTGTTGTTGAAAAATTTCTAGAACTACTGCCTAGAAAAGTTTGGGGTACCATTGCAACATGTACTCGACAACGTAATGATTATACTTCTCTCAATCTAACTCAAGTTTATGGTATCTTATTAAACTGGGAACAATCTGAAAAACAAGCTGATCAAAGTGAGCACATTCGTGCTGCACTTGGCAGTCAAAAGATTTCTAATGCCCTTGTAGCTGAGCTAGAAGAGATTGATCAAAGGCAGAAAGTTAAGATCTCCCAGATGAGTTCAAAGTCACTAATTGAAGATGAGGAAGGTTGTGCTGCTGACAGTAAGTCTGAAGTCAGCTATGAAGAAGGACTAGAGAAACTGGAAAGAGATATGGCCATGATGGTTGCAAATTTCAGAAAGAATACAAGGTTCAACAAATTTGCTGGTGCAACATCAAGTGACATCTCAAAGTCAAAAGGTGACTGCTACAAATGTGGCAAACCTGGTCACTTTGCAGCTGAATGTAGATCCAAAGCTGTCAATCCTCTCCCTGAACAAAGGCCCAGCTTCAGAAATGACAAGTATAACAAATACAAGTCAAAATACAAGAAGCTGAAAGCTATGTCCAAAGTTGGTAAGAAGAAGGGTAAAGGATTCGTCGCTGAAGAAGGATCCTTCAGTGACTCTGACTCAACCTCATCATCTGATGAAGAAGAAGCTATGATTTGCTTAGATAGAGATTACTGCCTGATGGCTGATGATGCTGACTTCCATGATAACATCAAAGAAGTAGCTAAGAAATGCTCAGCATCCGGCTGGGATCCAGAAACTCTCTACAAGGGCATTCTTAGAGAAACAATCTGGTATCTGGACAGTGGGTGTTCAAGACATATGACCGGATGTAAGTCCCTGCTCAGCGACTACCAGGATGAAAAAGGTCCTGATGTAGTTTTTGGTGATAACAACATTGGTAAGACCAGAGGGCATGGGGTCTTGACCAATGGAAATGTGATGTTTAAGAGGGTGGCATATGTTGAAGGACTGAAGCATAATTTATTAAGCATCAGTCAGTTCTGCGATGCCAAGAATAAAGTGTTGTTTGATCATGAAGCTAGAGTTGTTTACAACAAAAATGGAAGTGCTGTCCTGGGTGCTCAAAGGAAAGGAAATACATATGTAGTCAATATGGACTCAGCACAATCAGGAACATGCTTTTATTCCAGAACTGTTTCAGAAGAAAAATGGTTATGGCATAAGCGACTTTCTCACCTGAACTTCAAAGCCATCAGCAAGCTCAGCAAGCATAGCTTGGTAAATGGTCTTCCAAAGCTTACTTTTGACAAAGACAAGCTTTGTTCAGCATGTGAAAAGGGAAAGCATCACAGCTCTTCTTTCAAAAGCAAGCAAACATCTTCAGTGACAGAATGCTTTCAACTGATGCATATGGATCTATTTGGTCCAGTGAGTTCTCCTAGTCTTGGTGGTAAAAGGTATTGCTTGGTAATTGTGGATGAATATTCCAGATATACTTGGGTATTCTTCCTCAAAGCCAAAAGTGATGCAACACAGGAAATTATATCCTTTATCAAAAAGATGGAAAACTTAAATGATTGCTCAGTTAAACATTTAAGAAGTGATAATGGCACTGAATTCAGAAATATTGACCTTGAAAGTTTCTGTGATTCAAAAGGTATTTCTCAAAACTTCTCTGCACCAAGAACACCTCAACAAAATGGTGTTGCAGAGAGGAGAAATAGAACCTTGATTGAATCTGCAAGGTCAATGCTCATAGATGCTGGTCTTAAGACCCACTTCTGGGCTGAAGCAGTTAACACTGCCTGCTACACTCAGAATAGGTCTCTCATTGTCAAGAGACATGAAAAGACAGCCTATGAGGTGTTAAGGGGGAGAAAACCTGACATAAGTTTTCTTCATGTTTTTGGCAGTACCTGCTATGTCTTAAACAAAAGAGATCACTTAGGGAAGTTTGATCCCAAAGCTGATGAAGGTACATTTGTTGGTTACTCAATCATTTCAAAAGCTTTCAGAGTTTACAATAAAAGAAGGGAATGTATTGAAGAATCAATGGACGTTACCTTTGATGAATCTTATGATGAATCACTCACTGATCCAAAAGATTATGAAAACCTTATTTTTAATTCAATCAGTGATGACAAGCATGAGGTTCATCCATCAGATTCTGAAAGGGAAGATGATGTCCCTGAAGATACTTCTGGCTCTACTTTAGCTGAGAATAATTCAGGAACTTCATCTTTGCCTGCTGATATCCCATCATCATCATCTCATCTCTTGCATCAAAATAATAACACTCATTTTCAAAATCAAAGCTTAAACATTGCTTCTAATGCTGATGTGTCTGGTGGATCACCTTTGAATAATCAAGTCACTGCTGAACCTCAGCGAGTGACTAAATGGACTAGACATATTGATAATCAATTGATTATTGGTGATCCTCAGTCCAAGGTCCAGACCAGATCAGCATCTGCTAACTTTTGTTTGTTTGTAAGCTTTGTGTCACTGATTGAGCCCAAGAAAATTGATGAGGCACTCACTGATCATCACTGGATAGCTGCCATGCAAGATGAGCTATCTCAGTTTGAAAGGAATAAAGTGTGGAAGTTAGTACCTGAAGTAGCTGGGAAATCTGTGATTGGAACAAGATGGGTGTTCAGAAACAAGATGGATGCTGATGGTGTTGTTATAAGAAATAAGGCTAGACTGGTTGCACAAGGTTACTGTCAGCAAGAAGGAATTGATTATGATGAAACCTTTGCACCAGTTGCTAGGCTTGAGGCAATCAGGTTGTTTTTAGCATATGCAGCTCACAAGAAGTTCAAGGTATATCAAATGGATGTGAAAAGTGCCTTCTTGAATGGCAAGCTGCAGGAAGAAGTGTATGTGAAGCAACCACCTGGATTCACTGATCTCAAGCATCCAGGTTATGTATATAAACTGGATAAAGCTTTATATGGACTAAAACAAGCTCCCAGAGCTTGGTATGACACTCTTTCTACCTTCTTAACTAACTGTGGGTATGTCAGAGGTAAGATTGACAGCACACTTTTTATTAAAAAGGATAAGAAAGATGTTATATTAGTCCAAATTTATGTTGATGATATTATTTTTGGGTCTACTAACAATGACATGTGCAAGGAGTTCAGTAACCTCATGACTAAAAGTTATGAGATGAGCATGATGGGTGAACTAACATTTTTCCTTGGTCTGCAAATAAAACAAACCAACACTGGTATTTTCATAAATCAAGGAAAATATGTTAAAGATTTATTAAAGAAATTTGAATTCACCAACTGCTTATCCCTTGCTACACCAATGTCATCTGCAGTCAAATTACATGCTGATCCTGATGGTAAATCTGTAAACATCACTGCTTACAGAGGAATGATTGGGTCACTGCTGTATTTAACTGCTAGTAGACCAGACATTATGTTTTCCACCTGTCTCTGTGCTAGATATCAAGCTGATCCAAAGGAATCCCATTTGCTCGCTGTCAAAAGAATATTCAGATATCTGAAGGGTACACCAAATCTTGGTCTCTGGTACCCATATGGTTCAGATTTCTCACTGAAAGGATATTCAGATTCTGATCATGCTGGATGCAAGATGGACAGAAAGAGCACCTCTGGTAGCTGTCAGTTTCTTGGAGAAAAACTTGTAAGCTGGTCAAGCAAGAAACAAAATTCTGTCTCAACTTCTACTGCTGAGGCTGAATATGTAGCTGCTGGAGCCTGCACTGCTCAAATTCTGTGGATGAGGAATCAGCTCGCTGACTATGGCTTTGACTTTGTAAATGTTCCAATTTATTGTGACAGTCAAAGTGCCATTGCCATAGCCAACAATCCTGTGATGCACTCAAGGACAAAACATATTGATGTCAGATATCATTTCATCAGGGACCACGTCATGAAAGGTGACATTGAATTACATTTCATTCCAACTGATTACCAACTCACTGACATTTTTACAAAACCTTTAGATGAGAAAAGATTCAACTTTCTCATCAGCGAGTTGGGCATGCTGAACCTGAATGATTAAAACCTGATTGTTTAATGAAAAAGGCAGTTACTGAATAAATAGTTTATTTCTCTTAACTTGTTGATCTATTATTCTCACTGATGTCATCAGCTAGAACAATAAGTTAGCATTGTTATAATTAATAAAGTATGTACTTTGTAACTGCACATGAAAATTCCTTATATCATATGAATAAACTATATCTTATGATTCGCATACTTGACTAGCTGATTGGATTTGTATTCTAAGTTGAAATTTGATCAGCGACATCAAATGTGAAACATAATATTTATTTTATTTTAAGGTATAACTTATTTTCATCTCGCTGAGACATGATGTATCAGCGAAAGTATCGCTTTAATATTGCATTTATTTCGACATATATTCCTTACAATTAATACTTTGTATTTAATTTGTAACGATTTATATTCTTCATAAATACTATATTAAAATATCTTATGGGAACTCGAAAATGTACACTTTTTCTGACACCTCGTATACCTTTTCCGGCGCACCACTCCCATCAACATTTAATGTTACCACCCCTCACCATCATCACCCTACTCCACTACCACCAACCACTTTTATTTTATTATTTATTTTTACCTTTTTGACCACGTACATACTCGTTATAACCACATATCTTTCACATCAGCAACCGTATATAAGCAGCGAAACCCCCACCTTTTCATTCTTTACGCTCTCTAACTTTTTAAACTTCATCTTCTTCATATTTTTCTCTGCAAATTTCTAACTTTTTCAAATTTCTACTTTCTTTTCAAAAAATGGCAAGGACTAAATTTTTCAATAATACCTACACTCCTACCCCAGAGATTAAAGCTCTTCGAGCCTCTGCGGTCAGCGAGAACCTTGTCGTTACAGTTCCCAAATCTAACTATTTGGGAAATGTAACCTGTACAAAACCTGAGTATGCGGAGGTGATAAACTTTTTGAAAAACCATTTTATCCTCCCTGCTCTTACCTTGTCTCCTGGGGAAATGAACCCAGAATGGCTCAGTGAGTTCTGGTATACCTGCACTCACTCAGTCGTCTCTGGTGTTTCCCAACTCCAGGGTTTTATTGACAATGGTACCCAACCTATAATAATAACTGCCAACACCATTCGCTCTATTTTACAACTGCCGACCCTTGAGTCATACGAGTCACTGCCAGAGAGCGACGTTGCCAAACAAGGCCTCGTCGAGCTCACTGAGATTGAGTGTAAATACTCAGTCGATGGCAATGGCAATCGTAAGTACTCTACGGTCCATAAAACCAAAATGGATGGTGTTTGGAATGCCCTTTTTACTAATTTCATTCAATCTTTGGGCACAAAATCAGGGAGCTATGATCAATTCAGCTCCCTGGAAGCACAGATCAGTTGGTCACTGGTCAACTCTCTACGAGTTGACTATGCAAGTGTGATCTTTAATGAACTGATCACCAAGGTCGCTAAGCCTGCCAGGGCAAAATATGTACCTTACCCTAGGTATCTCTCACTGATCTTTAGGGATCAGTTTGATGCCTATGATAGGGTATCATTTCAGGGATTTGAGCCCACTCTGGTAGGATCTCAAATTTTTGCAAAACCAGCGACTGTGGTTTTACCTGCTTTTATGAAGCATCCGGGGATCCTTGCACCCCAGCCAGTAACTGCTGTACAAATGTCAGTTCCTGCCCCTCCATCGACCACGTCACTGACCACACCCCCAGTGACTACTGTTGGTCAACCACCAATCAAGAAACCACCAACTGCTCCCAAGAAAAAATCCAAATTAGGGTCCCTGACATTAAAGGATCAGGGACATAGCAAAAAGAAGACATCTACGGATGCCAGTGGTGAATCAGTGACTGTACGTTCAGTTACTAAGGGCACCACTGCTGAACCCTTAACCTTAACTGCTTCACTGGACTCCCGAAAGTCCAGTGACTCTAAAAAGGGACAACTACAGACAGCTGCAGTGGATCAAACCACTGTTGGCAGTGATTCGGGTGCACCCCACACCCTCAGCTTGAGTCAACCCAGCCACTTGTCATCCTCACAAAAGGGTGACATTTCATTAAAAGGGCAAGTGACATCAGTGAGTGATAACACACTCATAGCTGATGTCACACCACTGGCTACAGACCCGGGCCATCTCTTATCTATCACTGCACCGACTGCCAATGTCTCACCACTGACCCATGGTGAGATACAGGTCGCTACTTCTATTTCCAATGAACCACCAGCTAAATCACAAGCTGATGATGAGGAAATCATGCCAATGGACACTTCTGAGGACACCCAACCCATTCCTCCACCTACCTCCACCTCACCCATCAGAGAGCTTACCCCCACATCTTTCTCCAGTGACAACATCCAAGTTGCCGCTGATCAGACCACACCCCCTGATCATGTAGCCCAATCTACACCTACCCCCATTATTGTTACCCAAACTACTCCCCCAAACACCTCCACTCACTCCACATCAGATCAGCTACTGATGGAGTACATTGCCCAATCCCAAACCCAAATTAAGATGCTCACTGAAGACCGTGAGGCACTTATTGGCAATGTCTCTGTCCTCCAGAAAGTTGTTGCTGCTCTCACTGATGTGTATAACTCCATTGAACCATGGAGTGCATCTGTTAGTGAGAGGGTCCAAACAGTAGCTGATGCTAGTACTGCAATAAACCATGCAGTCACTGAGCTAGCCTCCACCTCCAACACCAACTTCACCAATCATGCTGCTGCTATTGCCCAGCTCACCACCAACCAAAATGACCTAGCCATCTCTGTATCCAACTACCTTTATAACACTGACAAAGTTATTAAGGTGCTTCCACAGGTTGTTTCACAGCTCACAAAGACTAGAGCTGAGGTCGCTGCCCTGCGTGAGGAGAACGCAGACTTCACTGATCAGATACTTAGGGCAGTTGATCAGTTTGAGCGAACCAGTCAGGGGGAGAGTGAAGAAGATGACTTAGTCTCTGACCCAGAGATGCCCCGTAAGATGACTGATCCGCTATCAAACAAGGCTCACAGGGACATAGTGCTCACTACCTATGCACTTCGTCCTATTGCTGAGCAACCTGAGCTGGAGGCCCTTGCAGTTGCTGAACTGCATTGGGTGGATATGGAGATAGCTACTGACATGGTGGCTGTCGCTGAAAGCTTTCCTGAGTTCAGTGCTGAAGAGCTCAGGAACTATAATGGGCTGGTACAGCAATGGGCAATGGATGATACTGCTAGGATTGAGGGTACCTCAGTGAGCTACGAACTGGCTCGCTGGGAGTGGATGAATAGGGATGTAGTAGCTGATGCATCTGATGATGAGGAGGATGATACCATCATGCATGATGCTGATGATAATGATGATGATAATAATGATGATGGCCAGGGAGGTGGTCATGGAAATGGTCAGGGTTCAGATGATGAAGATGATATAAATATGGAGGATCAGCAACCCATATCTTCTGTTATCAAAAGAAAAAGGACCAGTGACACCTCTCCTGCATCTACTCCTCCATCAAAGAAACAACAGGTTAGTGATCCTCAATTACATATTGTCATATCTGAGGTAGCTGCACCTTCATCTACACCAGCAACCCTAAACCTACCCTCACCTACAGCAACTACAACCACAACAACCCAAACAGTCCAAATAACCACACCTACCCCAGCAACTATAACACCAATCTCCACAGCAACTCCTTCCAACACTACCACATCAGATACCTCCCCCACATCATGCCTTTCCTCTGACTCAACCTCAGATACCCCTTGTCTTGATGAAACAAAAGATCAGAGAATTGCCAGAAAGATAAAGGCAAGACAGGACAGGGAGCAAGAGATGATACTACAAATAACTTTTCAGGCTGAGTTGAGAGAAGAACAAGAAAGGAAAAGGTTGCTGAAAGAGCAATCAGATGCTGACAGAGCGTACCTACTGGAATTGAGCTCTAAAGATGCCAATGAAAGGGCCAGACTTCTTAAGCAAAAGAAAGATCAAGAAGAGTCTAATGCTGCAATTGCTAGGGTACTTGCTGAGATAGAAGAGAGTGAGCTAGAGCAACATAAACTGAAAAGGTCAGCTAGCAAGAGCTCTAAAAAGAAAGGGGGAGCTGTCAAAACAGTAGTGGATAGAAAGTGGGATGAGATTGATAGAAAAAGATTTGCTGCCAGAATGACAGGGAGATCAAACCCTGCACCTATCACCAAGGTCAAACTGAAAAAGTCAAGGAACCAATCTCAACCTCAGCTACTTATACAAAGAGGTTCAGAGACTCAATCAATGCTACTTGATCAAGTATGCAAGCTGCACAGAGAAGAATGGAATGAGATAAGGCTTGCTATCAGCCACTCTACAAGTGCAACTAAGGTTGATGTCATGAAGGAGATTGACAGACTTTATCAGAAAATGGTGTCGCTGCAACTCCTCAGACCAGAAGATACTGTCATACATGGTGAGGAAATTGTTCAGCCACCTAGTCCAAGGTATAGATCAGGTACCAGCAGCATCTATCGAATCCCCAACACTTCAAGGCTTAATCTATCTATCCCTGCTGGTGTGCCAAAGCTTGAAGGTCATGAGGTCACTGAAGGAGAGAAGGGTCTGGTATACAGGGACCTAAATGGTGCCCTTAGGTTTCAGAGAGAAGCTGAACTTGAGAAGGTTGATCAAGAACAACTCATACACCTGATCAGGTCAGCTAGCATGCTTCCAACAGATTCAAAGATCAGAAAAGCTATTCTCGATGAAGCCTTGGCCAGAAAGTTCAGATACCTGCCCTCCAAAGACAAATATGAACTTGAAGCTGAGCTTGGTATAGTAAAGGAAGAGGAGATGTGGAGAGATAAATAGCGTAGACATTTTGTAATAGATAGCTTCTGTAAATAATTTGTTCTATGATATATATGAGGCTTGAATCAAGAAAATCTACAAGTGCAAGTCACTGGGCAACCTCCTATCAGAGACTCAAAATCCTTTCAACTACAAAAATTTACAAGGACAAGTCTCTGAACATTCAACTTATCAACAAAGTAAAGGGAGATTATTGAGTCCAAAACTTACTGCAACTAGTTTGTCTAAGGGAGCTCTGACTTAAACCATTTAGGGGGAGATTGTTGAGTCACTGATCGTCAAACTCAAGATAGTCGCTGATCTCAATAATCAAGGGGGAGACTTAGATAATGTCTACAAGCAGATTGTTGAAGTCATTAGTCGTTGATAAGCGAAGTCACTGATGGTGCCTTATTGTTTCAAGTCTCTGACCTACTTACTGAAGATCTCTCTATGAAGAAATGTTTCAAGTCAAGCTCCTGTTGCTGAAGTTTATGTTCACTGATCTTCTATCACTCTGTGTTACTAAAAGAGAATGATGCTCAACTTTGTGTGTCGCTGATCATCATCAGCGAGAGCATCACTCTCTGTACATGAAGTATGATTCAAAGTTGAAGATAGTGTTGCTGAAGGTTTTCTTGTCACTGATTGTATCTTAGACCAGTAGAAGAAGAATTTATAAAGATCAAAGACTCAACTATGTGTGTCGCTGATACTCATCTATCAGCGAGAGTCTCCAAGTCTTCTTGAGTTCTCTCATCTGCTGAATAAAAGAAGTCGTTGAAGATTAGCTGTTCAAGTCATTCTTTAGAGCATGTTAGCTCGCATCGAGAATGAGGAGAATTGTTGTTTCTATCAGTGACTGCAGCATTAAATGCCGCATTAAATAAGAAGTCAACATTCGGCGTTACTACGGCGCATCACGTGTTCCTCGTAACTTGAAAAGAGTAACGTGGAAGCTTTTGATTGGTCTATGGTACAAGGTGATATTTCCCAAGACAGAATGTCGTGCCATGATACATCACATCTCAACTACCTCTCCAATCAAGCAGCGACACGTGTCTATCAGATCCGGAAATCAAGGATTTCAGTGTCTATAAATAGCGTAGTATGTTGTACTTCAGTTTGTGTCGATTACTTGTATTGTCACTTGTTTGTCAGTGACTAGTTTGTCTAAGATACAAGTAAACACCAGCGAGTAAACTAGTAGCGTGTTTGTCCACTACTAGCTTACCTCAGCGAGTGAGCAGTTAGCGTGTTTGTCCACTACTGCTCATCTCTTTGTACTAGCTGTATTGTTTGATTTAGATTAGTTTTGGCTAATCTATTCCGCAAATCAACAAGAGATAAATTTTATGAATAAAAGAATTTATCTTTCAGCTATATGTGTATCAGCATCTGAACTGTTTATCTTATATACATACTTGTGTTCATATTGTTGTTACCTTAATACGATTAAAAACTTGTTAAGCAAATATAACTCATCATAAAAGAAAAGAAAAGTTTTTAATTGTATCCAACCCCCCCTTCTACAATTAACTCACTGTTAACGATTCACAATCACTAATATAATAGTGATTAGGGACTCACAATATATTAACTTATATAATTATTTAACTTTTTACCCGCAAACATAACTCAATCCACATTGCAATCCCTAATTATAATAATTGAAAGTTAATTAAAATTAAGAAACAATAAAATATAACTATAAAATGCTTTCAGTTATGAATTTGACGTTGTATAAACTAATATAATAATTTCTACTCTTTTGTTACAAATCAAATGGGCAAATTCTTTATATAACATTAAAATATTAACTTTTATAATTACTTAAGTCACTTCAAATGTTTAAGTGTTGAATAACATATATAACAATATTCTTCTTTTTTATAGTTTAAAAATTTGGCAGTAAATTGTTAATATATCAGTATAAATGATAAAAGATATAGAAGATTGAAGTGAGTTATATTTATAAAAAACATATGACTTTTCATTAGTAGTTATATTAAAATAATCTTAAGATACATTTAATATAAATATTCATTAATGTGTCATATAAGTTATGAAAAAGACATATTTTTGAATTTACATTTGTAACCAGAAATTAATTATTAGATATTAATTTGAATAATAAATTGAATTTAATTTAATTTAAGTGTTAAAAATTGAATGAGAACATTAAATATTGATTATTTTAATAGGACTTTAATTGATTATTTATTTAAAGGGTAGGGGCAATTTAAACTTTTTGTCACCTCATCTTCACTATTTAGGTAATCATAGTTTTCAACTTAAGATCAATGGTTCACATTTAATTGTTTAAATCATTTAAAGGTTAAGATTAAATTATATTACCTAATTAACACTTTCTTTTAATATATAAAGAAGATATGTTATTTCAACAAAATAAAAGAAATATATAAAATGTATTGAAACAAATAACCATCTGCTACTTATTATCATGTTTGCTTGTAAATTGATAATGAGAGGTTAATTCATATGGTTTTGCAATTAAATTATGGCTTTTGCTATAAAAAGAACGACAATTTTTGCAATTAAATGGTACTACTTATTTTTCTACTATTTAAATTGGTAACTTTAAATTTTAACTTTTTAACTTCTAATACATTCACATAGCTAGGGGTGAGCATGGTATGGAACCGGTTCCGAACCATACCGAACCGGTTGGTACTGCTTATTTTTTGGCCCTAAAGTAAGTACCGAATACCAGACCGTTTAAAGCGGTACGGTTCCGATACCGGTACGGATAATAGTGGTACTATACCGCTTTGGTACCAAACATAGTAGAAAAATAAATAAACCCATTTACATTATTTTGTATTCGATGAAATTCTCAGAAGATAAATATTTATGAATCTCAAATAAATAAGAACATCATTAAGTGACATAGATGGATATTAACGAAGAAAAACACATATATACCACGACGTTATTGTATCGTTTTTTTGGTAATGACACAAGTCATGATCCTTACCTTTATATTAGCAAACAATATGTTTGGAATCCGATTTAACTAGGGTGCTAAAAACGTGATTGTTTGTGTAGCAAAGAAAACTAGCTATACTTATATAAAATTACAATTGTATTCATACGCGAGAGCCTAACTCATTTTTATACTTCTTAATTACCAAAAAAAAATATCATTTTTATATTAATAGACATATCTTATGATCAAAGAAATTAGGTTATTAATAAATCTTTTTAAAATATCGAAAGAACCTACGGACCTATAACAAATAAAAACATGTATATTTCGGATATGGTACCAAAGCGGAAAAGTGGTAAAATACCGGTACCGAACCGGTTGGTACCGGTTATCTTTTTGGCCCTAAAGTGAGTATCAAATACCGAACTTTGGTACGGTACCGGTACGGGATCAGGATTCAGGTACAAATGCTCACCCCTACTTATAGCTATTCAGTATTCATTATCTCAAGATTACATTTTTTTCATCTTCTTTACATTCATTGTACATAAAACATACGACCATTGTCACTTTTCAAGTTTGTATTTTGTTGTATAGTGTGGGAACCATGATAATTTTTTCATACAATTATCACAAAATTAACAGACAACTTGTTTACAAATATATACATTCGATTTGAATCCTTACACACATTTAAATCACAATCAAAATCTTAAAACTACACTAGACTAGCACTGAAAAACTTTGAAATCGTAAAATCTTAATTAACGACATCAAATTTCTATTTTTTAAGTACTACTGTCTCATTGCGCGGGTACAATGCTAGTAATATTTTATGTAAATTTCTTTTACATTGTTTTTCACCGTGAACAATTTTTGTTTATCATTTGAAACCGCAAATCGACATATATACCGTTACATCTAAATCATGTATTACTACAATTAATTAATTAACTTTTAAAATAAATATCTATACAATCCCCTTCCTAAACTACCCAACTTTTAATGTAATCATAATTATTATTTGCACCCACACATAACAAATGAATCTAACATCCTAATAAGGGTAAATTACATTTTTTAGCTTTGTGGTTTTTCATTTTTTCACTATCGGTCCTTATACTTTTTAATTACAATTGTCATTCTTATGTTTTGTGCTTTTTCCTAAGTTAATCTTTTTACTTTTTTAATTACAATGATCATCCTTACATTTTGTACTTTTTCCCAAGTTAGTCCTTTTAGTGTATAAATGACTAAACTAGCCTTTTAAATTTCTTTTTTGATTTTGATATCTTTTCCTATGATTTTTTTATTTATCTATACCCCTTATAATTCATTTCCACTTATATTTAAAAACTTATCAAAAGAAATATCGGAAAAACCCTAAAATATTAAATATACTTATTTTCCACTAACTACACTTTTCAATAATCAAATATTAAATCTATCGACTAAAATCTTTTTTGATTGGTTAAACATATAATTATAATGAGACAATTCAAAATAGTAATGTGGACACTCTAAATAAAAATATATTGTACTCGGTGTGTCCCACATTACTATTTTGGGTTGTCCCCATTATACGTGTATGTTTAACCAATCAAAAAAAGATTTTAGTTGGTAGATTTGATATTTGATTAATGAAAAGTGTAGTTAGTAGAGAATAAGTAGATTTAATATTTTGAGGTTTTCCGATATTTCTTTTGATAAGTTTTTATGGAAGAAGTGGAAATGAATTATAAGGGGTATAGATAAGTGAAAAAATTATATGAAAAGATATCGAAATCCAAAAAGAAATTTAAAAGGTTAGTTTAGTCATTTATACACTTAAAGGACTAAGTTGAGAAAAAGTCTAAAATATAAGGATGACCATTGTAATTTAAAAAGTAAAATGACTAACTTGAGAAAAAATACAAAATATAAGAATGACAATTGTAATTAAAAAAGTAAAATGACGAAAAGTAAAAAAATAAAAAACCACAAGGATGAAATATGTAATTTACTCTTCTAACACTCACTAACTTCTTATCCTACGCAACATTAGACTATTCTACAATCTACATGCATTTTATTATCTGGGCCTTTTCTATTCTAGCAAACCAAAGTATCAAGTATTAATACTCCTTCAATCCTAAAATAGGTGTCTCATGAGACGTTTATCATGAGTTTGTTATGGGAAGGAGGGAGTAAAACATAAATAACCGGGCCCATGGGCCAAGTATTTGGGCTGCTAATATAACCTCTTTTAACTTCGACAATCAAAATCTGCAATTCCCCTCTTTGGAACTTGGAAGGGAGAAAAGAGAGAGAGAAAAACCGGGAATTATGGCGAGTGACGGCGCAACGGTGGATGTTAGCGTAGCAGCGGCGGCGGAACAGCAACCACATAAATTAGATAAGAAGTGGACGTTTTGGTTCGATAATCAATCAAAACCTAAACAAGGTGCCGCTTGGGGAAATAATCTTCGTAATGTCTACACTTTTGATACTGTTGAAGACTTTTGGTGGTAAAACCCTAATTTCATCTCTTTATATATTTTGCGGAGGATATTCTTTTTTTGTTTGTATAGTGATGAGTTTTATTTAATTACATGTACTGTTCGATCTGTTTTCATATGTAGATTTGAATTTGTAATAAATATTAATTTATTTGATATCTATGAATTTTGTGCTATGTGATTATTTAAGTACTTTTATGGAATTGAAATAGATGATTTTTTACTCTTATTGTACTAGAAGTAGAATGTGATCTAGAGATTAGGAATTTATGAATCCAGTGGGCTTTATGCAAACAAACTAAAATAGCAAATAACAAAAAGTGTTGTTTTTTTTACGGAGCTGATGCTGTAATGAAGTTGGCTTTAACACGGTTCGTAGAGTTGTTTACGTGACCTCTGCTGTGGATTTTAGTTAGGTTTGGAGTTGGATCACGCTTTAGCTGAACTGATATTGGTTCTTTATCATAATGTGTTATATTGTGTTTCTTGATTTACTAGCTTTTATATGGCATAAACTTTACATGAGGAAAGCTGCAACCTTGACAACTTAAATGCAGCCTAGCATAAAACGGAGTACCATACTATTGCGTTTATTTTATTGATTATTTAGTGTGAAGAAGGGCATAAAACTTTTGCTCTGGATGGAATTATAAGTTTATAACACCATGGTAGTCGTATTTGAAGTTAGCGGAGCTTAGTTCATTTATGGTAGAAAGAAATTGAAAGATTGATATAAGGTGTTTAAGCTTGTGTTTGGATATTGTTGCAGTTTGTATGATCAGGTATTCAAGCCTAGCAAGTTGCCAGGAAATGCTGATTTTCATTTATTCAAAGCTGGGATTGAGCCCAAATGGGAAGATCCAGAGTGCGCTAATGGGGGCAAGTGGACAGTTACAAGTAACAGAAAGCCTGGCCTTGAGACAATGTGGTGTGAAACAGTACGTATTTTTCTCTTCTTCTTGTAAAATATTCCTGTTACAATCTTGCGAGTTATGACGTTGTATTGGGCCTTGAATGATTTCTGAATGTTATTTTTATTTTTTTGAATTTGTTGAAATTTTCATAAACTGAACTCTATATCTTTCTTTGTAGTTAATGGCCTTAATTGGTGAGCAATTTGATGATGCTGATGAAATATGTGGTGTCGTTGCTAGTGTCCGTCAAAGGCAAGATAAGCTTTCTTTATGGACTAAGAATGCAGCTAACGAGGCTGTTCAGGTATTAAAAATATGTTCTTCAGTATCACTCTGTTGTGCTAAATGTACACAAAATGATCACACAGATGCACTCCAATCCATTAGTAGGGTGTGCTCTCTATCTTTATGTGCATCTCTTTTTCTTTTCTTTTTTTTTTTTTTTGTGATCTGAAAAGGCAAGACCGATGTTAAATTACTTTTCTTCTCTTAATATTTGAATATACACATTTATTGGTCTGTTCGTTATTTCGGTATATGTTCCGGCTGCTTGGTTCTAGTTGCATACGCAACTGCTACAGGATAATGAAGATATGGTTTGGAAACCATGCCAACAATTAAATGAGAATAATGAAAATACATCATAAATGTTTGGCAATGCAACAATAAAATGAACGTAATGAAGTTGCAGGTTATTGTAATATCAAAAAACATGATTACTGCTCAGGGAACAAGAAAGAGCTAAGTACTCCTATTGAGCGATAAAATAAGTATTCCAGATGATATAAATCGATAAGCTCACCAATACGGAAATACCACATTAGGTTAAGTCATTAACCCAATTCACATATCTGGTATTGTATTATTTGCCCTTATATTCATAATTCTAACTTTTGCGGCATCAAATCAAATGATCCCTTATATGCAAAAATACTTCTTAATTAGTAGCTACTTGAATTTGCGTCATCAATGAGATGACACTTTAATGACAAATATGACAGTTAGAAGTTTTGATAGAACTTGAAATTTTCTTGATGATGACCAGTGAATGGATGTGCTACATGGTTTAGTAGGATTTTAAATATCTGTATACCAGTGTGCACAGATTACTTTAAGAAGCTGTGTTCACTGTTCAGTACTTGTAATCAAGGTTGACCTTGGTTTGATCCTCAGTAAGATATTTGCCTACCTTAACTTGTTTTGGAATAAAAGATATGCTGCTTTTTGTTGTTGGGTAAGAAAGCATTGAACAAGGGGGAACATCTTTGACTTGTTTTTAACATGATACATATACGTCCCTGATAAGAGATGAAACAATTAGTATGTCACTTTGTAAAGGTACTTTATTGTTACGGTGTGATGACCCTATCTGAAATTCTGACGAGCTTTCTCTGCTTCTGAGCTATTTGCATCTCACATTGTATGTATGCTTGTTTTAAGACTTTATCACGGTAACACATTTTTTTTTTACTTACAATATGTAGATGAGCATTGGAAGGAAATGGAAAGAAATTATAGACGTGACCGACAAGATCACCTATAACTTCCATGTAAACCTCATTATTGTTTAGCTTTCCTGATAATTTCTCACCTTTAATGTGTTAATTTTTTTGGGTGGATTGTGGGTAGTAGAGGTGGTGATTTTGATCCATTTACTAATGAGTGGGGTTGTTCAGGCTATATTTTAATTATAATGGGACCAACGGGTATTGTGATTAAGAATGTTAGCTAAAACGGAATGGGTCAAACAGTGAACGTTTCTCAATTCTAACACGTCCTGAATCATTACATTTAAGTTTGATTATGGTTGAATTAATATATTTTGTAATCATATTTGACACCAATCCTTTTGCATATAAAAATATTGCACAGTGTTTACGGTCATCCCGGCCTGTTTCGCTCTGTAACACCCTACCGTTTTTTTTACTTCCTTTTACCACCTCTGTTGGATAGGGTGACTTGTGTTATGCAACATACATATTTGTCACTGTCTCTTATCCAAGCTTGTGTGGTTATGCAGGATGATTCTAAGGCCAGAACATCGAAAGGTCGTTATAGCGTGTGAAGTCCTTCCGTTGAAGATACCCGCCTACACCGAAACATTAAAAAGAACTTGCAAGTTCTTTCTTACTGCAAAACTAAGTTGAAGTTTGAGATTTGCATGTTGTATTCAATGTGATATAGCCAATGCTTGCTTATGACTTTAATATTGTCGAATTTTTTTCTTGTTCTTCAGAAGATTGGGAGTTACTTTTCCATTGATGTACAAGCAAATTTTGAGTTTCCTAACTATTGGACATTTATTAATCCTACTGCTTTTTTCTACATTCTGAGCGGTTGCTGTTTTTGTATAATCACTATGGGTGAAATTGTATTGCCTCCCTCTCCTCTTGGCAATATATGATTGAGCTTCCTAACTTTTGGACATTTATTAAGATCTAAGTAGTGCTGAAGGCTAATTGTTTTGGACTGTTGTCTGGTTGAGACTGGTTTCAACCTTTAGAATCATCTTTTTTTCTTTTCTTTCTTGTCTGCGGTTAAAAAGCCACACATATATAACCAAAGTCTGGGTAGCTAAATATGCATATGTGGAACTAAATTTGATGGAAAATGATTGATGGACCTAAACGTGAAGGCCTAAAAATAGACTGATTGGATGTGATTAGGAGAGAGAAAAAAGTCAACCAAAGTCTGGGTAGCTAAATAGCATTACTCAAATTTGATAACATATAACTGGAAAAGATGAATGTATCCTGAAGTGTTGGGTATTTAGAGTATAGCCAGTTTTATGAACTAACTACTGTAATTAGGTGACCCAAATTAGGCGGAGATCTTACAACTTTGATAACATGATGGTAAGTATTTATGAATTTCGCTTGATCAAGAACCATTGGAGCAGGTCTTGAGTCGGTATTTGATATGATTCCTATTTCAGTTGTAGTTGAGGGCTCAGATGTGGCAACGTAGGAGGCGGGAATTAATGGTATCATGATCATCGAGGATATCAAGGCTGGTAGAGATGAGGTAATCAGTTTGCATTTACAATATGCAGATGGTACTATCTTCTTTCGAAAGTGGAACAATATGAATGTAATGAAGTTGCTGAAGTTACAGGTTATCAAATGATTTCGGATTGAAAAACAAATTTTAGTAAAAGCAGATTGTGTCAGTTTGGGCATTAACAATGAAGCAGAGAAGTCCCATTTGTTTATCTTGGACTTCAGGTGGGAAGTAGGGTGAGAGGTTGAAATTCACACCCAGAATAAGTTCAGGAGTAGATCGTCAATGTGGAAAACAAAATTTATATTATTTGCTGGAGACTAATTTTGGTATAGGTCGATTCTTTTAAGTTTACCTATGGGGAGTTGATATATACAACAAATAAATTGTTTCATACAATAAAATTGTGTTATGTTATACTTGTACTCTATGCTATAATTATTATACCATATGATGTTTGAATATTTTTTTTTTGTTGTGTTATGTTATACTTGTACTCTATGCTGTAATTATTATACCATATGATGCTTGAATTATTTTTTTGTTGTATATCACTTCCCTTACCTATGAAGTTTCGGTCATTTATATAGACATTTTCGTCAACTAAATCTTTTTTACCGTAATGTCTACAAGAAAAACATTACGGCTTTAAGTTTATCCAAAATTTCACTCACATGCCTTTACAAACTTTAATTGCACCTCATCATTTCTTTTAGAATTTGTGACACTGATATTCCTTTACACTCACGATCCTTAACTATTATGTTAAAAAGGACTATGTGTGACACCACTAACTATATATAAAACATCTCTACATTTGTTTTAATCATGAAAAATAACTATATTGCCCCTGCCAAATTAGTGTAACATTTCAATGGTCTCATCTACTCCTATTAATAATCCATTATTACTACTATACTATATATACGTCAAATTTCACATTTAATACCTTATATTAATATTAATAGAAGATCAAAACGAAACATATAAAACTATACTTCCAATCTCTTTTCAATCTTACACAACCAATACCATCATCACCGCTACCCTTTTTCCCATCATAGTGCATGGGTGTTATGCTAGTAAAATTTAGAATATGTAAACACATTAATAGTTGCAAGAACATCATTTTCATCTACCATATTTCACTTAGCAAATACATTACCAAGTTTAATCCCCTTCTTCACATAATCATCAAATTTTATAGTCCACCACCCGACGACCCTCCACCACACATCAAAATTTTACTCGCGGTTGCGTTAAATTCTAAACCATTATATTTTAAAATGAAAATTCAAGCACATTCTGGTACAGTTTAAAATAAGTTGCTCATTTTTTAATATAAAAAAGACTACTACGGTCAAAAAGTAATCTTCACTTTCAAATTATCAATCAAATTCTCTCTTCTATCGTTAGTGATACATTTTAAAGTGCTTCACACATATCTTAGGGTCATTGTAGTCGACTGAAAAAAAAAACAAATATTCCTGTACACAACGTCCCAAAATTGCTAAAAGTTATAGAAAACTGTCTAGTTTTGTAATTCTTACATTTTATGAGGAGGTTATATGTTAAAAAAAACAAAATCTCAATATAAAAAAAAGTTACAGCACAACCATTTGATTTTTTAAAGATATAATCCACACCCCAACCCAAAACACATAGCAACTCTGAAGAAGATAAGGAACCAAAAACAACAGAAATGGGGTTAGTAACTGTGTCATCTGTACAAGCTTCTACTCTATGTTTCACTAAACCACAATCATATGCAGTTAAATTGAAGTCAAACTCAAATGGGGTTTCATCAGAATTAGGGTTTGTGGCTTCACAATTGAGTGGACTCAAGGTTTCATTCGGTCAATCTCTGTTACCACCCATCAACATTTCTTCCACAATTAAGCTCCCCCTTCAACCTGTTGCTCGTAAATTCTCATTATCCTTTCTAATTTTTTGTTGGTTTGATTTGATTATGTGCAAATATTGTATGATATGCTAAAAAGGATGAAACTTTGTTTTCTTGATTGTTTATTGTGTTAGTGTACCAAAATGTAGCAAATCTTGGAACTTTTTTTTTTTGGGTGGTGGTGGTGTCATGGTAATTGGTGAGATTGAAATTGGATATTGAATGTGGTATGTATAATATTTACTTTAGATATGATACTTTTAGTGGTTGTGCTATTTGGGTATGTATGCATCTTTTATGAGTGAATTGATTTTAGTTATTTATGACTATGTGTTTGGATGTATGTTTAAACTGATTATAGCATGCTTTGATGGGTTGTTAAAGGGAAAATTGCAACAAAAAATGTACTCTACCCGTCTACATGCTTTGTTTAAGGTACAAAACTTTTGATTGTCAATTTAAAGTATTGAACGTCGTTTAATACACATATTAGGACTTTTGACTTCTTAAGTAGTTCACCAAGCTTAATCTGCGGGGCATATCCAAAATCGACACAATTATGTGCACATTTCGTTCTTGAAGATACTGTGGATTGATATCAATAATAGAAACAAAACTACAGTTATACTTTAAATTGCTCTGAGCATTAGTTTCGTATAATACCTGAATTTGAAACCTGTTAGCGCTACTACCAACATCAAACAGTCTCCTTTCACCCACTGTTTTTAAAAAAAAAAATTGATTGAGAACTTTTTCGTGCAATTTACCCTTTGTTAAAGTTGATCATGATTATGATTTTGTATACATCAATGTATATATAATGGGTATAATATCAAAGTATCTGTCTATTTGTTGATTATTTTTATTCTCAGTAATTTCTTTTCAAACACAAATCAAAACACACTCGAACTTGATTCTTTGTCTTTGCAATATAATGTGTACAACCTTTGTGTTTCTTTTTTTGCTAACCTGAAAATTTGCTAAACACTTGATAATATTCAGGTAGGATCTGCCCCTTCACTGGAAAGAAATCAAACAGAAAAAATCTGGTTTCTCACTCAAACCACAAGACGAAGAAGTTGCAGTTTGTGAACCTACAATACAAGAAAATATGGTGGGAGGCCGGCAAACGCTTCGTGAAGCTGCGCTTGTCAACTAAGGCATTGAAGACCATAGAGAAAAATGGTCTAGATGCTGTTGCTAAGAAAGCTGGGATTGATCTTAGCAAGAAGTAGTTAAATTTCCTTGCACAATGTTTTTTTGTTGCAGTTAAAATTGTTACTCAAATTTTCCATTTGTCAATGAAATCATGTTAAAAGTATCATCTGTCATTGTGGTTCTCTAGTTACTCAATGTTCCAGTTGGATATAAAATTATTATCAGGCGTTCATTATGGCTACTTGAATTCTCAATAATTAGCTTAGTAATAATGTTTGGATAAATAGACAGATGGGAAATTATCCTGATTGTTGACATCAACTAATGTTAAGCATATGTAAGGAGGTTAATATGTATATATGTTTTAGAGCCAATTGACTAATGTAATTTTTTTTTCAAAACGAATTATTTAGGTGTTATACAAACAGCCTCTTGTATCTGAAGTCTGAACTACCTCAAAATGTGTGTGTGTGTGTGTGTTCTTTTATTTTATTTTGTGTGTTTCAGAAGAGTATCCATTTGTGTCAATTGCTAATACCACTGAATATCTGATAATTACATCTTCCAACAACAAACACACAACTAGAAATCAAAGTAGATTAATCATGGATGTGATATACATATATAGAGATAATAAATACATATAGATATAATCATACACAACTTTTCGTGGTATACGTAATTATCATGTTATAAGCTAAAAAACTATCTTGCATTGTGCCAAAACAAATGGGGTCAATCTGGAGTCTGGTTTCATCTGAATGGTTCAAGAGGTTCAGATTCTTCAAGCATAATTGCAGCTTCAAAACATTCAGCGGCTTCTAAGGCTGATGAACCATGCTCAGCCTTGTACACCAGACCAAGATTAAACCAAGCACTATGATTTGTTCTGTCAAGCCTTAGTGCATCAGTTATAAAGCTTTTGGCTACTGGAAACGATTGATCACTAAGTTCTCTGAGTACAATGGCTGTTGATATCAGGCTGGGAACATGATTTGGATCAACATCTAATGCCTTCTCAAATGAAGTTAACGCTTCTTCCTTTTGGCCTTTTGCTTGATGAAGTAAGCCTAGAAAGTAGAAAGTCCAGAGGATGTTTGAGTATTTTACATAAGTGGAAGTGCCATATTTGCCCCACACAGGGGCGTATTGGTCTTTTGGATGTGTATTTTAACAGTGGTTAATATTGCTTAATCAAAATGAATAATTATCATCAGTTGTTGCATAAAGCTTATATATGTTCTTTTGTTGTTAGAAACTGTGATAAACCATTGTGTTGAATGTTTGACCATTAATCAAAGGAGATTACCAGAAAGGACATTTCTGTAGAAAATTATAAATGACTTGTGAAAGGAAAAGACTCATGTAATTTTATTAAGTGGTAGTTAGGTAATTATAATTACCACTAATTAATTTAATTATCAAGTTGCAATAATCAGATAATGGCTACCTGTGACGTGCCACCTGGAAGCAGAATGAGGATCGATGGCTTTAGATTTCAACAAGCACACCTCAGCGTCACGCCATTGGGACAAACTAGTGTACACTATCGCAAGATCGTGCCACGTTTCCATTTCCAATCCTCTTTCTTTGTTGCTCCTCTTCTATCAAATCAAAAGGTTTAATACAAAATAATTAGAAGGTTGTCTTTGATGGAATTGTGCAAAATGAAATGGGAGAGTAAAGTCGTACTACCTTCAATAGCTTCTTTTGAAGACAAAAACTCTTGCTGTGAACTTGGAGAACAGCAAGAAGACGAGTATAAGTCTCTATGCCGTTTTTTAAATTACCTTGTGCGATCTGCAATTTAGCTTTCGTTCTAAGAAGTTCTCCAAGATCCCACTTCCCAGTTTCATCTATAGCAACATCAATGATGTTTTCGGCATCAGAATATAGTTTTTGAGCTGATAAAATACGAGCTAACAGAATCCATCCTTTTACACTAGCTCCACCTTCAATTTTCACAAGCTTTTTTGCATAAGAAAGAGCGATATCCAATTTCCTCTGTTCTGCATATTCGAGGCTAAGATTATACACAATGTTAGCATCCTCGTGTTTCATCATCTTGTATGCAGTTTCAAGTGCGTTTATAGCTTCCGTCTGCGTTGACATCTTCTCAGAGTCCAAATCAGCTTTTCTTGATTGTGCAGAAAGAGAAATTCCAAGTAAGCTATTAGCAACACTAAGCATCTGCTCACAGTTCCCTTCAAACTTCATAAACAATTTGTGAAGGTACGATATTCCTTCTTCTATATAATCAGACTGCCCTCCACAAATTTTGGAAGCGAGTAACATTTCGAAAGTAAAATCATGGTGATCCTCTTTATTACTAAACAAACTTCTTAATAAATTTAACGACACTGTTTCTTCGCCTTCACCGTAGTAGCATAACGCCAACGTGTTGTATCTTTCTTTTCTTTCGATGATTCCAGGAGGGAATTGTTCAATATTATGAGCAAGTGTTGTTAAGTCACACGCAACCGACAATGCAAAAGAAAGATGGTAATAAATTGACGGGTCCCACTCGATTATCCCAGTAACAGTTTTTTTTACAAGAATCAGTAGCAAAAGAATGGCTTCTTCTAGATTGTTCTTGGGCACATACGAAGTTTCCATCTGGGATTTGAGGTTTGGAGGATTTGCATCACAACCGCTGTACAAAAGAAATATAGCAAACTCCTTTTCTATATTCATTCGTGTCTTATTGTCAAGATTCCAGTAATAGAGCAACGCCCGTCTATATGACAAAATGGCTGCTTGTGGATCAGAAGCCAATTTCCAGAGTTCTGGCAACAACTGGACTGATTTATTGACAATTTCTTGAAGTTTAAAATATGATGAAAAGTTATGAAATCCATCAGGTAATGCAGATTCTACAGTTTCCAATATTATTCTGCATGATTCGGCAGCTTCTTTAAACCTTCCTAATTCTTGCAGTGACTTTGATTTGAGAAAAATTGCCTCAAAGAGTAGACTAACAGCATGAACTGACATATGTGGGGTGATTTCACTTTGAGAATGGCGCCTGGACGTTTCAGATCGTGTAGCAAGCGAGTCTTTAATTTTTGGAATAACAGCAGGAATGTCAATTCCTTCAAAAACATGAAGGGCAGCCTCGACATTTCCTTTTTGATACTCTAGTCGACCTAACAAAGCTCTTGCTTCCTTTAAGTTGCAAAGATATCAGTTCATGTCTAAAGTATTATGGTGTGTTTCGATGAGCATTTTGAAAAAGATTACGTGATAACAAATAATCAGAATCAGCAAATCAGGTAATCAGTTGTAGGCGATTGTGTTGGTTAGTTATGATTATATAAGAAATTAAATAGTAAGAAGACAAAAGTACATTTATACAGACAAAGGGACATTATTTGATTAGATTATTATCAAAATAGGTTCAAAACGGAGATAAAACGGTCAAAAAACTATGTTTTATCATTCAATAATTAGTTCTATAGCAGCTGGTATGAAGCTGATTATACAAAACTGATTATATGCACATTTGAGCAAACTAAAGTCATCATTATGACATCAAATCACAATGAGAAAATTATCAGTTCCAAAATAAAATGCTATTACAATAATGTTATGCAAAAACATAATGCGAAGCTGATCCAAAATGGAGAAAAATTAACCTCATAATTAAGAAAACCGCTTTCACGAAGAGACGACTCCGCTTCTTCTATATTGCTATTATCCAACTTAGGATCAGGCTCACCAGGTCGAGACGAGTAGCCACTAGCCGAAAAGTCCCTAGTGGCTAAAGATTCGGATGAAGCATTCATCATTTTCTTTGCTTCTAATTGCTCTCCGGAATGAAAACATTTCATCATCATGTTTCTTACTTTCTCACTCAATCTAATCCTGTATCTATCTATCCAATCTTTAACTTTCATTTTCCCTCCTTACATCTGAATTAAAAGTTAAATATATAAAACAGAAAGTAATAAATTGCATTAGTAACATCATTCAATAAATATTTATGAATCATTGTACAAACATGTGAGCAGGAGCCATTAAGGACCCAATTGTCATTTCAAACACCTAACCCATAAATCTTGAGCACATTTTTCAACTCCCTTTCACAAAAGATTCAAACTTTATTATCCTATAATTATAATTGTACCACACCCAGTAATTAAAAAGCTCAAGAAAGCAATAAAGGAAACATAAATTGAGGAGTAAAAAGTGGGTGTTCAAGAAAGTTAGTAAAACAACAGTAGAAATGAAGGAAAAAAATGGTACCTTTTTCATCATCAAAAAAAAGTGAAAGAGCCCACAACACATCAAACCAATCACTACCCATTTCAGTTGAATATTAATAATCGATATACAAAGTACAGATATTTGAGTATGTGTTCTTGAATCCAAAGTTTATAGTGAGCTTGAAATTAGGAAAATAAACTGGAATTGAAGGTTTTTTGGTTGTTGTTGTTGATAATGTGAATGGTAATGAGTAAGCGAAGGGAATGATTGATTTGAAAAACTGGGCAAGTCAGAATGTAGAAAATTTTGGGAGCATTAAATTAGAGTAAATATATGGATAAAGAAAAATCTGACCAAATGTGAATGGAGGGAAGACTTTATTAATATGGCTTTTTGAATAAGCTCTTTCTCCCATGTCATTATCTCTTAATTAATTATTTATATTGTTGTTAAACTTGTACTCGTATTTATTTCCCTCTCAAACCGATTAAATATGTATTTTTGATAAGAGGAATGGTTAGTGTGCATAACGGATGATTTAAAGATGGGATTTACACTATTTCTATCTGTGTTTTTATAATAATTTTTTATTTTTTATTTTAAGTTAGGATAATAACTAATAAAAATAGCAAGTTTATCCTTAATGTAAAAAGATTTGAAAAACTGGTAAGAATAAGTAAAAAAAAATGAATTTGTAAATTTGTAAAAAATACTTATTTTTTGTTTCTTAACTACCAATTTAAACAGCAGTAAAGCAAAAACTTCGTTCATAACTTTTAGAAATTACTATAAAATAGCAATGGGAACAATGAAAGTTTGACATAAGATCAGTGTCAATAGTTTCATCGGTTGGAACTGATGAAACAAACCCAAACTGAAATCATTGGCACCACTTGTGCGGTTGCTTCTTCTAGTTTTCATTCGCCAGCTAACCGAAGAAAGGAGAAGGAGTTACGCGTGGGGCTCAACTTACATTTATTTTTTTATAATGTATGTAAACGTAGGTATAAAAGTATTGAAACCACCATTGACATCCTTGTATTTGTCTTTCGTTAATTTTTGATTTTTTAATGTGGTGATGTAACACAACGAAAGAAATGATGAAATAATGATCGAGAGTTAAAAAACTTGTTAAATTACAATATACAGTAAAAATTGATTATCAATATAAGAAAAACAATGACATATATTTACTCATTACTTTTTAGAAATGTGCACTTTCTATTTTTAGTTTGAAATTATTATGTCATTCAAGAACGTAAGGATAATTTGTACAAAAAGATTTGCACACCATTTGGACCCATTAAACTTGTATTATAACCTATCTTTTTTCTTTTGCTTTTTTATACTTGTTACAATGATTGAATTAAAATATGGAAACTAATAACTTTTTTGTCCTCGTGATGTCCATATGTTGAACCGTAGAATCTACAGCTAATTGAATTCTTGTAATCGAGCGGAAATCAATTACAAGTGTAAAACGTGAATCAATAATGAAATCAGAATTAAAATGTATAATAAAAGTAATGAACTTTTATTTACTCATAAAGCATATACAATCAGCTTGAATTCCTTTCTCTCAAACTCTCTCTTTAGATGTGAAAATGAAAGTGTCCCATGAAAATAACATATGCAAGTGGTATTTATACATCACCACTTTATCTAGTGCGAAACTCAGCTAACAGCTAAGGTGCGACAATTGCTGCGACAATTGCCGTGAGTTTCACATACTACATAATGTCATTTTTTACAATCAATCTAAGCTAGATAGTCTATACAAACTATTGTCACAAAATGTTAGAACAACATGTTCTAACAAACTCCCCCTTAACAATAGCTTGTATATACAAACTATTATCATAATATATTAGAACAATATTATCTTCAAAATACAATTCTTATCTCATTATAGAACAACAATTAAAATCAAGGCGAGGCTAGATTAATATATACAGAAGGAAGAAAAAGTAAAGTTTATCCCTTCTAGAATTATGATGGGTCAAAATTGAAAATGTTAGTAACTCTACAAATTTTAGGAAATTTTAGATTTCTTGAAGATATCTCGATCACCACTTATAGATCTACCCGTAATTTTCACCTAAAAGATATCAATTTGTAACAAATATCTACTCTGTAATAGAGTAGATTAAATAAATGACAACATAAATATTATTCCTTAATCTCTTCACGAACTCTTATAACCCTCAATTTGTACATTGGAATTACTATAGGTTAAAATATAATATATTTCTATGGATAAAGAGAAGGAGATCATAAACAATAATTCGAGTTATACAAATTTTTCAAAAGGAAATACAATATTTTTTTCCCAATAAAATCAAATAATAAATACTAAAATAAGTTGACTCATAAAATTTACTACGGAGTATTTGTTTAAGCATAACATATTAAAGATGTGACAATTAGTTTATTATTGATATTATGCATATATTCATATGTGTGATTCTTAACACGTATATAAAGTTCATTTCAATATCATTAGATTGATGTATAAGATGTCGTAAACTCCTAAGAATTACTATTAGTAGATCATATTTTGCGTTTAAGCATGACATTATTGGTTCTAATCACACATGAAGGTTTATCTAATTAAATTAACATATATATTTCATTGACATGTTTAATTTTAGATAATAATATCAAAATATTGAGAACTAAAGACGTATGTTTAGTTTATATTGACATTTTAATGGTTCTTAAAGAGCATATATGTCTTTAGAAGGTCTTAAAAGCTAATCTAAATTCTAAAAGTAATATATGTTTCATATAATGTTCAAGACTTTAAATTAGTAAATTATGATATCAAAATATGAGAACAAATGATATATGTTAAGGTTGTAGGAATTAGTATTATACAAAGGGTTGAGAGAAATCACTTTTTAGATCATGGCTTTTAATCCCGAAACCTTTCCCTTATAGTTAATATTTTAAGGTGTTTAATAATACATATGTAGAGATCACATCACAAAAAGATGATAAGAATATACATGATTATTTATTAATTAACAATCAAGGATTTTTCATTTTTGTTTTAATTTAATGAATATATGACAATGTTAAAAATGATGACGTGTTTAAATATTAGAAGACTTTTATATATATATATATATATATATATATATATACTAGGTTTAGAGTCCGTGCGATGCACGACCATAAAAAATAAAACAGTCGTATGCTTACTTCTGGGTAGCGTAATAAATTATTGTTGTTTACTTTCTTATGAAATTACCAATCTACATTAAAGTATAAAATACAATTGAATTATATTGTAAGTTTAATGTTGTTAATGTATAATATACATTGTCATTGAAAATGAAAATGATTAATAATATAAATCAAACTATAATAGACGATTTGTATATATTTTTTAGCAGTGGATACATCTAATATGATTTAATCTCATTCTTTTTTAATTTTGGGTTTTTGCACTTCTCACGGTAACATCGATCTAATCACCTTGTGAACGACAAAAGTAACAACTATAATAGATGTACTTTTATTATTTTTTTCAGCGGTTGATACACCAGGTATGATGTAATCTCATACTTTTTGAAATTTAGGCCTTTGCTTTAAGTTTAATATTCTTAACTTAAAGATACATTTGTCATTGAAAATGGAAAATGATTTCAACATAAGTCAAACTATAATACATGTACTTGTATCTATTTTTTCGACAGTTGATATATACATCAAGTATGATATAATCTCATTCTTTATGGAATTTGGGTGTCTGCCCATTTTTCACGTTAACACCTATCTTGTCACCTTATGAATGACAAAAATAACGACTATAATGGATGTACCTCTATTATATATATTTTCTCAGCACTTGATACGTTAGGTATAATGTAATCTTATTTATTTATTTTTTTTTGAAATTTTGGTCTCGGCCCATATGTCACGGTAACACCGAATTTGTCACCCTGTGAATGATAAAAGTATCAACTATCAGCTGCAAAATTATGTTAAAATACATCGGTTGCAAAATTATATAGGAAAAAGTTTTTTTTATATTAAAAATGTAATATAAGAATTCTGAAGACTATTATAATAAAGTATGTTTGATTAATAATAGTCTTAGTAATTATTAAACTTTTAAATAAAAATAATAATAATATGATGATGTGACGAGTTAGGAAACTATGAAAAAGGTAATGTGATGATATAGCATGTCTAAAAATTAAGAAAAAATTATTAAGGTTCTTAAGAAAATGATATTATGATGATGTGGTGAGTTAGAAAACTCTGAATAAGAGGCAATGCGATGATATGACATGTGAAAATTTTTTATTTTATACATTATGTTAAACTTTAATACATTTATTGAGGCCTTGTGATAAATGACAATTAAAATAACATACAATTAATCATACATTTTTTTAGGTTTTTAATTGTATTAATATTGTTGAAAGTTGAAAATTTATTATTGAAAGTCAATAGTAACGTACATATACCAAAATGCACAAACATTTATCAATCACATATATTTTAAGACTTTTCTTAAAATATGGTAGTTGATGGTGATAATATTAGGTCATTGCAATGTATGAGATGTAGAAATATAAAAATATTTTATAATAAATTACAATAACATTTAATTATGACTCTTTGCAAAATAGAACCTAGTAGTTTGTTAATGAATTTAATTGTTTAAAAATTTTTAAGTTGGAAGTGTTAGTAATTATGAGGTTTTAAGGATAAATTAAATTGGTGAATTGGCATGATTGGGAGGGTTTTCAAAAAATGTAATGAGATGATGTGACATTACTGAAAAGCAAGAAAAAATTTATGAATTTTAAGAAAAATTTAAATTGATGATTTGACATGATTAGAAAGATTTTAGAAAAAGGTAATGAGATGATGTGGAATGGTTAAAAAATAAAAAAAAAATCTTTATTTTATAAATATATATATATATATATATATATATATATATATATATTAAAAATTGAGATATTAATTTTTTTTAAGCAAAACCCTTTTATAAATTAGTGATAAATGATAAATCAGTTTACAAACTTGCACTTCAATCACGAATGTAGTGAAATTAACATATTTTAATTCTAAAAGATATGTAGATTTTGTTTTGCAAGTAGTAGCAAAAAGTCAAAGTGTAAGGCTGTAAGAGTAGGTATAGGTGATGATGACATCAACTTTAATTACCAAGTCTCAAAAATCCAAAAAGGGTGATGTTTTTGTTGGATGATTGATTAATGCGTTTTCTGATTTCTTCTATTCAATTTCCTTTGCCTGCATTAATGAATTACAGTTCATTTGTTCTATTTCCCTTTTTAATTTTAGTCTAAGAAAAGGATTTTCATATATAATGCCCGGAGCAATTCCAATTTGTTCATTATAATAGTGCGGTATAGTGCACTACTAGATTATAACCAATGAATTCGTGAACTACCATATGATATTGATACAATATTTATATTATATATTTATTTTATTACGTAACTTTCAATTAATATATTTGTGCAAGAGAACTTTACGTTCATATTATCAAATTATTTGTTATTTATTTTTTATGTTATTATAATAAAGTTAACAAATTCCAATAAAAAATTTTCAAAATGAAAGAAAAATACCATTTCAATTGGGGTAAATCAATAGATTGTACTTTGTATCACATTATTGTAAGGTATTTAAGAAATCAAAAAATCTAAAGGTAACATAATGAACAAAAAGAAAGTTAACAATAAGTTAACATGTTTTGAATATATTTTTTTGCAAGAGCGGCTAACATATTTTGATCATGTTTATTATTATTATCATTATTATTATTAATATTATTATTATTATTATTATTACTACTGGAGCTTAGTGTGAGATTCTAAATTCATTTATGGTTAGAAAGTTTTTTAGATGAATGAAAAGATGGTTGCTAGCAACCCTTTGTATGTTGCGCATGCACAATACAGAACATAGAATGGCAAGGTTATGGGCCCGGTTCTCACAGATGTGTCCAATTGGAATGACATCAAGAGTAGGACCTCGTCAATGTACTCACCTGGTAGTCTTAGTCTAGGGTAACTAAAATTTATGGTCAACAACTTACACTGATTCTTCCTTAGGTAATCTCATGTTTTTTAGAAAGTGAAGTACCCACATAACCACTACTACGAATATTTACACCAATATACGAATATATATAATCGTCACATCCCCGTGAATTGAACCCCCAACTTAATGTATCTAGTTATTATTGTGTCAATAATGTTATGTAATTGTTTTCATACTACATACGTTTTTATATATTTTCTAGCAATATAAAAAAAATGCTTATGGGTCAAATCCACCAAACGACACTATAATGCGGCGTTATTTTTGACATGTTACTTATCTGACTGCCTAATATTACTAATAAACTTAAGTTGAATCTGCATGTTGCCTTGCTTGTTTTTTATGAAGCTCTTAGTAATGATTTCTTAGTAAAGTAAAAATGAATTCTCAATTTTTTAAGTATTCTATCAAATTGAAAATCAATTTAAATAAGATGGAAATAATTATTATAAATAAAAGAAATTGAGTCTTTATTAATTTTGTTTGTTAACTATTAAGTATTTGATTGTTTATTAGTTTTATTTATAATGTTTAAAGATGTTACATCATAGTCTATAAAAATGAAGGAAAAAGTGAAATATAAATAGTTGAGATCTTTTTCATTCTTAAATATACGTATAGGTAGCTAATTTAAGTGAAAGTGTGGATAAAAAAAACTGTGATTAAAAAAGTTACATTTACTGATATTAAAACGTAAAAGCTAAATAGAAATACATGAAATCAGTATACTTTTTAATAAACACGTGTAAAATTGAAAAAGAATACACTAGTATATAATATTTGTGCGATTTTTAATTCTTATATATATATATATATATATATGTATGTATAAGTAGTTAATTTACTAATGTTGTGGATAATAAAGTATTGTGATTAATAAAATTATATTTAATGATTATAATACGAAGAAGTTAAATATAAATACATGAGATTATTACATACAGGGCCGGCCCGACAGTGTAATGGGTTTAGGCCATCGCCTAGGACCCCCATAAATTTAGGGCCCGATATGTTGGGCTTACAAAATTTTTATGATATTTTGGGCTTACATATTTATGATATTTTGGGTTTACCAAATTTTTACGATATTTTAAGCTTACCATATTTTTATGATATTCTGGACTTACCTTTTTTAGGACCCTAAATTTTTATGATATTTTGGGCTTACCAAATTACTTCAATCTTTGGGCTTACCTATTTATAATATTTTGAGCTTACCAAATTTTTATAACATTTTGGGCTTACTATATTACCTATTTTAGGGTCCCAAATTTTTCTAAACTAAAAGTTATAAAAGATTATTTACGGGGTAAGCCCCGGATAAAGGTACGTGATTAAATTAGTTTTTTTATGCTAACGGATTAGGCCCCAAAATCGATCCCGCCGCCGAAGGCCCTCAAAAAGGTTAAGCCGACCCTGGGTACATATTTTAAAAAAACACATGCGTTTGGCAATTATATTTGTATTAAACATGATAAATATGTTTTAGGGGTAATTTAGATATTTAGTAACCCCTCTCCACTATTTAGGTAGTCATTTTATCAAACTAAGATCAATAGCCTAGATTAGAAATTCTAATTTATTCATGGTGGAGATTAGCTTAGGAAATTCTAAAAATAAAATGACTACCTAATTACCACTCTATTATAATATATTATGTAGATAAACACGTGTAAAAGTGAAAAAGAATACGTTAGTATATAATACTTGTGCGATTTTTAATTCTTAAAAATATACATATAGGTAGTTAATTTACTAATGTTGTGGATAATAAAGAATTGTGATTAATAAAGTTACCATTAATGATTATAATACAAAAAAGTTAAATAGAAATACATGAGATTAATACATATTTTCAAAAAACACATGTGTTTGGCAATTATATTTGTATTAAACATGCATTTAGTTAATAAATATGTTTTGGGGTAATTTAGACATTTAGTAAACCTCTCTCCACTATTTAGATAGTTTTTTTAAAGGAACATCGTCCTCGATGTTATTCTAAACTCTGACTGGGGTAAAATCCCACACTTAGGATTTAAAACATCTAAGACGTATTCTTTTAGCAGTGTGTGTTGGGTTTGAATCCCACACTTAGTGATAAGCATATTGGATACGGTATATTTATAACGAAAGAAAGAGATTGGTATAGAAGTACTCCTCAGTAGTTTCAGTGTTCCTTGGTATGCGTCTGCCGAACTTCGTTTTGGTGGGTTCACTCTTGATCAAGTCTTCTTGTGATTGGTCTCGTAGGTGTGAACACGTCGGATTTAAGATGCTTATACTTCCTTGAAGGAGGAGGTATTCTTTGCATGTCCGAGTGTGAAAGATAGTCGTAGATTTCATCACTTCTTGGAAAGTGAAATTAAAGAAATGTAAAAGCACGGGTTGCCTCCTGAGAAGCGCTCTTTTAAAGTCGAGAGCTCGACTTAGTCCTTTCTTCAGATGATGATGTTGGATGCGTCCCGGGCACTGTAGTGGTTATCGTGGCTCCTAGGTAAGCTGTAACATGGAGGAAAGTACTGAAGGAATTACTCTATCATGTCAGCAATTAGGGTTGGTGGATTGGTGGATTCCATCCTGAAGCTTTTGAAGTGATCAGTAGATAATCGGTCGAGGATTTCCATCCCGTAGCTGATGTATCTTATTGACTGTGTGACTGGTCCATTAGGGTCAACTCTTGTGCAGGTGTGAGTTCGACCAATCTCACGCTGGGGGTGGTTTCGACCTTTTGAGGCGATCAGGGCCATGAACTGAATTTTCACTTCTTCAAAGTCACTAGCCAAAGGGTCTCCTCCAAAGGATCTGGTTTCTTGGCATACTTTTCTGATGAGTTGATGTTGCTCACGGTTGAAAGGAAAGTCCGAGTCTGTGAAGACATAGATTAGCTTTCTGAATATTTCGCGGTATCCATTACGATTAACATCAAGCTCCACATCTTCTTCAGTGTACATTCCGTGTAGTCGAGTTGTCACATATGTTGCTAAGTTAATTTGCGACAAGTGCGGAATGAATCTTGGAACTTCACGAGTTTCTTCTTCATATACTGAGTGGTTTAGTTCATCAATTATCAGCTCAACATGATGACTAATAGTGGAATGAATGACGATCCTGAAGTTTTCTGAGGCTGTAAGGTGTTCTTCGGTTTCGATGAGATCTAGAAGGGTTCTAAGATCTCTCATCATTCTGATATCAGCATAATTCTGCCGGTTTCTAGTAGCTCTTTCCAGATGGGTTCTCATTGACAGAAGCGTAGCCTTCTGACTTGATGAGTAGGGGAAAGCTGACCCAGCTAAGGTACAATATACTTTTTGGTATATTTGCCTCTGGTTGCTACAAAATTCGATTTCTCCCATCAGGTAGCGGGGCCTTTCTAGCTGTTGAGCTTCTCTTGTGATTTGAGCTTGAAAGGAATCTGATAGTTCTTGGATATGTCTGCTGATCGGGTCCCAGACGGTCAGTCAAGGAATCGCTTCCTTGTCGTTGCTGACCTCCCAGTCGGGACCACGTGATCGGAGCGTGGTTTTATATTTATAGAGTTGGGGACCTAAGTTTTACTATAGCTAAGGGTAATTAGCGACAAGTAATGACTCATAGTCATTCTTAAGATCAACCGTATTGTGAAACCAAGCAATCAAAATGATCAATTCAATTTAGAAGGGTTTGTAAACAGGAGATTTGATTTTTGGGTTTTTACTTAGGTCTTAAATTAAACTAAATAAATAGTAAAATAAAATAATAGGTGATAATCAGTATGGAGAGGAGTGTTTGTTGTGATTTCATTAGCCTAAAGGGGAGATGATGTTTGGTTTTGATGTTTTGAAAACTTTCTTTCTAAGTATTTGTGTTCTACTGTTTTAGGTACTATATGGTGTCAACACTAGCACCCTACTATCTGATTCCTCAGATAGCATGTCACTGAGTACTAGGTTGTCATGATTCTGATCAGATCAGGCTGCTCTACCTCCAACACTGTCTGTGAAGACTAGTGTCACACCCCCAAATTCGGGTTGCGGAAGCGAATCGGGTCGTGGCGCGACTAATCAATATACACAGCACAAAAGATATAATGAACGACCACTATATGCGTCGTTTTACATTTGTATTAATAAAAACCAAAGTTTACATCAAAAATAGAGTTACATTAGCTCGGTGGAAATTGAGAGATTTAAGTACATAATTAATCTATACAAAATATAATAATGCAGCTAAATCTCTGATTGTTTGCATGCTGACTCGAGCTAATTGATCTTGTTTGTGCAATCCAACCTACTGCTTGTCACCTGTGATACATGCTAAAATGGGTCAGCGAAACGCTGGTGGGCTCACAGGTTTGTATGTCAACACATATTTGTATGAACCGCAAGATTTTATAATTGAATTTAAAATGCAATTAAGCAAAATAAAAGTTATACAGCCATGAGCACATAGTCTGAGCTTAACTTGAGTGTCAGGTCCAATTAAGGAAACCCAACTGAGTTGCCTCCTACGAGTGCCTAATCTACACTCGTCTTCCCAAATGCTAATACGTCCGTTTGACCAGTTAGTGCGTGCTAACCCGGACGAGGATTGTCAATCCTACATGATATCATATACTAACATTCACGCTACAGATGTATTACCAGACTATGCTATGGAGGGCTTTAGTGATTAGTTGAAAACAACTCATGTAGTATTTGATTGATTGGTACTTGCGTTCAACTTGTAAAATAAAACGAGCAATAATATCACACCCCTTAATAAAAACAGTAAAATAGGGGCCATGAGACTCACCTGAGCCTTGAGCGATTAAATTAATAAACTTGAATTGATTAGCGGTGGATTGATCTCCGAAGACTTGTAACCTGAGGGTGTCCAAGACACACAATGGTTATAACATGAGTAGGCATCTCGAAAGACTACCCTTGTAGTTGTTCGTCCAACTTAGAATGTCCAAATTACTACGATTTGGTTGTTTGACTTGTGCTTTGAAAATGTGTACGGTCCGTTGGTGCTTGTTTGTAACAATAATCCCACATTATTATTTTGATGGTTTTGAAGTGTTATACCTAAAACTAAGTTCCAATGTGTTTTAGAAGTTGTGTCGCATTCGTGTTTGATGTTATACAAGTTTAACACTTTGTGTAAAAGTTTAGATGTAACACTGTTACTCGTGACCCTAGGGTAAGGGCGAAGCCCGTTAATGATGGGGGTCCGGGGGCAGCGCCCCTGGTAGCGGGGTCCAAGGGGCGGCAGCCCCTGGCGGGGTCCAAGGGGCAGAGCCCTTGGCTGGGGTCGAGCTGCCAGGTCAGCTTGGAAAATTTTTATTTCTACTAAATTGCTTTGGTGAAAAACGCATCTGGACTTGAATTTGGGTGAAATCGAGTGATAAAATTTAAGGTCTCGACACTTAGTTAAATTTGTGTTTTCTTGGTCATGTTTCATGCGATATAGCATGCGACATAAGGCTTGTGTCGCTAGGTGCGACATAGTCTGTTGTGTCGCAGATCACCTCTGCGACATAAGGGCTTGTGTCGCTAAGTGCGATATAGTCTGTTGTGTCGCAGATCACCTCTGCGACATAAGGGCTTGTGTCGCTAAGTGCGATATAGTCTGTTGTGTCGCAGATCACCTCTGCGACATAAGGGCTTGTGTCGCTAATTGCGACATAATTCAAATTATGCGACACAAAGGCTTGTGTCGCAGGTGGCCTGGAGCCTCTGCGACACAACGAGCTGTTGGCCGGAAAATGAGCCGAAAAGGTGTTTTCCGGCCTCCGTTCGACCTGTGACTTTTACCCAACCCATATTTGGGCATTTTAAGCTTAAAGAAACAACTAGAACTTAAAAACACTTGAAATCGAAAGGTTTCGGAATTTCATCGGAAACTTACAAAGTAGCGAAACGAGAATCCGGAAAGATAGAAATGTAGGTCTTTGCGATGTGGTTCTTTTCTTCCAAACAAGCGAGATGAAATATTGAGGTTTGATGGTGTTATTTTGTGGCTTAATGGTGATGGTGAGGTTGGTGGTAAATTGAGAGAAAAGAGAGAGAGAGAAAGGAAAAGATGAAGAAAGTAGAAGTGGGAAATGGGGTGGGGAGGTGGTGACCTCACCCCCTTGTGGCTGATCGGTGGGGGGGGGGGGGCCTCCCTAGTGTGCGGGTCTCCACTTTTTAACTCCGTGCAGTGTTCGTTTCCCCGGTCGTTTAATCGTTAATTAATTATTTTGCGCGTTTAAACATGCGTTTTAAAATACGAGGATTTAGTCAATATTTTTGTTGAAGTATTTTACCAAATACTTAACACTTGAGTTATATAAAATATAACTTAGTTTCGCTTTGATTGTTTGCGCGCTTAATATTTTAATCGCGTAGATGTTTCTTCGTGCGATGCGAATTAATTACAAAATATTATTAAATAGTATTTTGAATAATTAGTGTTATTAAATAATGTTATATTATTTAACAAAATCGTTCACCAACGCCCGTATTAATTGAACCGAATTACATTCGATTTGAAAATTGCACGATTTAATCAAATCGCATAATTGTATATATTAAACAATATATATATTGATACATTAATTAGCCTAACACAGAACTAATTACATGTATTACACTTGATTAGGCACTAATTACTAGTCCTAATTTGACGGGTGTCACAACTAGTGACCCTTCTTGGAGTTAACTCCTGGGCGCATGAATAAGGTAACAGACCGATATTTAATCTCTGACCGTTCTTTGATACCATAAAGTATTCTAATTCAAAATAGAGCATTTAAGAACTAATTCGGAAAGCGTCTGTTAACTTTTCATCGATGGTTTGTTAGGTTTAGAGCTGGTGGGTGACCCAGTGCTGCTCAAAATGTATACACCGACGTCCGTTCCATTGCTTGGGTGTATGGGAACCTTTCCCAAAGGATGGTTCTGACACTTACACGAGGTACTAGGACATTTTACGGCATTCCATGCCTTGTGCACTAATGCAAGTTAGGGTGTATACACCGACGACTGTTCCGTAGCTTCCATGCGTTTGTACTACACCAGAGGTGGTTCCAGCACTATACTAAGTAATAAGGGGGGTATACGGCCCCATAAGGGGGGTATACGGCCCTCTAAGGGGTGTATATGGACCCTGTGGGGTGGTATCCCCTTGGTCAGTGGTCTTGTGTGCTGGATCGTAAGTCTTGTGCACTGGTCGAACTTCGTTTGACCATAACTTCTTCATTCTTGATCCGTTTTCAGCGTTCTTTATATCCATGTGATCGTAATTACCTGAAGATCATAATGAACTAATCAAAGAATAGATTCAAGGTAATATGCTAAAAAGTGCTCGTAGAACGTGACCGTATCGTTTATGCTTTGTTTTGTACGTTATTTAGCCATCTTACTTGATTTTTGAAACAATGCCTTATTTTTAACCTTAATAATGAATTGTGGTGAAAAAGTATTGATATTGAATGATTTCATCCATTTTGGGGCTAAAAAGGTGGGAATTATGTACGCAAAAACGTGACTTTTTACGTCAAATCAAATATCCCACACTTAGACGTTGCTTTTCCTCAAGCAATACTTCAAATATCCTCACTTAAAAAAGATGTTTTTAAGTCCGATTTTTGCGAATTAAAATATTTCTTAGAACAACCATTCTTCATATGGGTAATCTGTTTCAGAAATTTGAGATAAATAAGATAATTGTTCCAGAAATAAGAAAGGAATATCTTTGGGCATGCTTCTGATTCTCGTGATCTGTGAGTGCCCCTTGCTGTGGATTTAAGTGATTGATGACAGTAATTGAATGGTGGAAACAAACAATCACACACATAATATGTAAACACAAACCAAAATAGAATAAATGAATCAAAATCAACTTTGTATTGATAATCTTAACCTATTAGCTTGTTTACAGACTTGCTATTTCAACAAATGGTGCTAGGGTTTCGTCAACCCTAGCTAGAAACCCGTAGGTTTACTTATATACTAACACAAATCGATAGACATGCGACACTTGACTAGTGATGCATGTGGCCGCCTCATGCGTCACTTACCTAAGTGTCGCTATGCGTCACTAAGGCAAGTGTCGCCTACTACTAAACTTAAGTGTCGCTAAGTATAAAATCGACTTTTCTATTACAATTAACTCACGACACTTACAACTCGATAGACCAACTGACTGACACACTAAATCTACTAACAAACTCCCCCGTGTCATCAGCTTGGTCTTCAAAATCTTCAATCATTTCCAGCCAGCTGGTAATACACCACCAGCGTGTACCCTATTGGCTATGCAGATATCCACAATCTTTTGGAACTTAATATCTTCAGCTCTAGCTCTGAACTGAATCTTGTTCTCATGCAACATTTTCATATCTCGTTCTGAAAGATTTATCAAACTCAAAGGATCAAATACACAAAATTTGTTTCTTTTCACTCCCCACATTGACCTTTTCTTGGGCTTTGTAACATTTCATGTTGTCTTCTCTTCAGCCCCCAAATTTGCATCAAGTAACGGTTCTGGATCCGTTGACGGTTCTGAATCAGGAACAAACACAATCACAACTTCACCTGTAATATTATCATATTCCCAGTATAGCAATCTTTTAAGAAAATCCAAAGGAATGATCTCTAAAGGTATCTTCTGTAAGCAATTTGCTGATGGGTAGATCATCCTGACGATTGGTTGTCTAGTAACTGGATCCAACTTCTTTTTGAACTTGTATCTAATGCCTAGCATTGGTTTAATCTGATTGTACTTCTTGCTATTCATTTCTCGACGAATGATAACCTGAAAATAATCCGCTCTTGAATCTCTTGAACGATTTATTAAAGGTATCCGAGATAGTCTCTGAAGTTCACATTTAGGCAAAGTACTTATTCGATAAAACTTTAAATTAAAGTATTGAATGCCATCACTCCTTTTGATCATGAATACTGAGTTGTTTTGATCGAACTTCCAACTCTTGATCAAACCCGTATAATCAGTTCCGACTTTGTAGTGTTTGCACGTAACGGGTACCTCAATTATTGGTTTGAATACCAACTGAGGTTTTGATGTTGAGTGTTCTGTAGTGGAGACCGAAGGCTCAATGGTTTCTGCTTTTGCTTGATCTTCTGAGGAATTAGATTCAATAATAGGAGCCTCATCAAAACATTCATCACTTTGCAGTTCCTCTCCTTCAACTTCAACATCATCATTTCCTTCAAAGTTTAAATCCTCTGCCATTGAATCATTTACCGTTTCTTCCTCAGGCATTGAAATATTCTCATTTATCATACGTTGAAGAAACGTAAGATCTACACATGAATAGTCTACCGCAATTGGTCTCGGTTGACCCTGAGCCTCAACAAAATAATCCAAAGTGATATTTTCATTAATTTCTGAATCTTGTACATTTGCTGGTTCTGGGGGAGGCGTTACATTTGTTTCCAGGGTACGCTGACCCTCCTCCCCTGAAACTTTTGTAACAGACTCCATTAATACCAACCTAGACCCAAGATCAGACAATTGAAGCTTCAAATCATCAACCTGTGCAGCCTTAAGCTCTAATTCCTTGATCTGAGTAGCCTGAGCTTGAATAACTGCAGCCTGATCATCAAAACATTTGGTCAACTGCTCCATTTAAGTGAGAAGCTGCTGAAACGCTGCTAGCGAAGGTTTTTGTGGTTATTGTTGTTGTTGATGACGTTGCTGACCAGGTTCTTGAATTACAACCCCTGTTCTCTGGCGTCTTCGTTGTGGCAAATCAGCATAAGAGGGAGTAGACCCAACTGGTCGTTTTCCTGGATTTCTCGGCACATGAACCCTGCCCTCAGATATCCTTCTCAAAATACGCTTAAAGCATCTCGGATCAACCATGTGAATTGCGTCTAAAGCCTCTTAAGGAGGCACATCACCCTCAGAATCGGGTGGTGTGGGTCCACCATCATCATCATCTTCGTCCTCAACCTTCTCAACATTTTCAATATCATTCAAGTCCTGAGCGACTTCGTTATCAATCAAATCTTCCTCATTAACCGGAGGAATCTCAACATCCCAAACCCCATTATTCGGCGGCGCAGCATAGTTTTCGTTTACTATGTGTCCAAACAGATCACGGTCCGGTAGCACTATTGAATCCTTCAGTGGCAATTTGTAGTCATTGAAAACACGTAACAGCATCGGTGTCAGAATCAGCTTCGACCGCATATCAGGTGCAATACCAAGATTCATATCATTCAGGAGCAGTTGCACAAAATGAGGGTATTGTAACCATCCTTGCCCGCCCTGATGTTTTCGACCATATTCCCAAAAATGTATCCACTGAAGTTGTATGGATCGTTGTAAATCAAAGCCAACATCAAAGACAAAGTGGAATGACTTGCAGCATCGTAACCTCCCTTCCTCGGAGATAAACAAACGATAATAATGTGGCACAAAAATCTCCAAACTCTGCAAAGATACTGTTTCCTGAAATCAACAAGTTGATCCTCTGGATAACCCATCCGCTGAAGACCCCCATAAATAAAAGTCGGATCGAATTAGGTCGGCATCTCAGGCGTATCGTGAAACTGAAAAACGCGGTGAATCATATCCTGGGTAATTTCAATCTGTCGTCCGAACATAGTGGATATGATATGCGGAACATCATTATCTATTCTGATAAGCGCGTGATCATAAAATTCCTCAATCTGATTAATATACACTGGAGTAGTGGCTGTGATAGCATGATGAATCTTGGAACGTCTTAGAAAATCGATCATCGGCCGAAACGGGATTGAATTCTTGTGCGTTGAATCCAGAAATGCAAAAATATTGTGTCGAGTATTCGTACGGCGATAATAATCTTGTAAAGCTGCCATCTATAAGCTAAAATCCCGAAAAAGTAACCCGAAACATCGTTATAGAATTAGCACAAATGTTCACAAAATTTTAAAATTCTGATTCAGGCGTCACTTAGGAAGTGACGCATAAACACTACCGACACTTAAGGAGTGTCCCGGGAAACATTGTTTGAAAATCAGAAATAAAGTATAGCGTCACTTAGGGTAAGTGACGCTATCAGGGCGTCACTGGTGTAAGTGACGTTGCCAAGGTATGCGTCATTGAACGCGACACTTAGGAAGTGTCGGTATAAAAGCATGCATCAGTAGAAGCGTCATTTAACAAGTGACGGTAAACCATAGGCGTCACTAATACAGTCACTTAAGGAAGTGACGCTTTGAAAGTCGTCACTTAGAAGAGTGACGGTACTAGTGATGGTATAGACCTAGGCGTCACTAGGGGAGTCACTTAAGGAAGTGACGCATAGTAAGGCGTCACTTATATGAGTGACGGTATGAGTGACGGTAGGGTTACTAAATTACCAATTAGCGTCACTTACTGGAAGTGATGCATGAAGTGACGCAACGATTAAGATCATTGCGGCACTGTTCATGCCCAGAAATCATAACGAACAAAAATTGGGGTTTTTGAAAAACGAGGTTACCAAAAGCTGCGCAATGTCAAGCCAATCAAAACGCAACAAGTTTTAACAACAAACAAAAACATATGGACCTCCAATTCGTGTGATTTTTGATGAAACCTAAAACCCGTAACCCTACTTTACGAGTAAATCAAGAATACATAATTACAAGGGTTAAAAAATTGTACCAATAGATGCGTATGAGTGTGATGAACAAGAATATGTAGACCGATTGCACGAACACAGGCTAGAAATCCATAAACAAATCAAAAAATCGCACCAGTCGAAGTGACGCACAGAAAGTGGAAGTGACGGTATAAGTAACGGATATTGAATAATGTTGTGGTGAATAGAGTGTCGGTTTGGGAGGTATTTATACTGAAACCCTAATCAGCGTCACTCACCCCGACACTTATAGCGTCATTGTTGAAGTGACACATAAGGTCACTTAGTAAAATTTTTGTAACCTTTTGAGATTTTTTCCGATCATTTGAGTTTTGGTTTTGGTACTCAAATTTGAAGGTAACTGTAACTTGGTCATAATCACTAAATAAAATAAAATAAAGTAACATATAATTAATGCAAAATTACAAATACAAAATTAACACATTCTTTTTGGTGACGGAGTTGATTGAGTCAGGTTAGGTATCATATCGGAATAACATGCAATTATTAGGAATAGTAAGTGTTATTTCGATCATCAGTATATTTGTCCACTTTAAATTTACTTGGCATGCTATAAACACTTTTTATAGAAATTATTTCAAAATGATTATCAGTATATTTGTCCTCTTAAACATGTTACACTCACATCTAGGAGATAATTTTATTATTATTCGTATGTATATTTCGCTGTGGTCCCTACCATAGATATACATCTTAACTTAAGACATAGACCATACTTCCATTTATAGAAAGAATATAAGAAAATCAATTTTAAGAATCAAGTCAGCGGTGACAGGTCTGTACTTACGTACAACAGAGCGACATAGCTTGATTCAGGTTTAAGCAAAACCAGACTTGGTCAAGCCATTTTGGCTTGTGTTTGCTTAATTTTTAAGCAAGACCAGACTTGGTCAAGTACTTTGACTTGTGTTTGCTTAATTTTTAAGTATATATTAACAGAAATCAGGTCTATACTTACGTATAACAAAGGAAACTGTGAATATATACCCCCAAATGATATCAAATAAGCTTCTTCCACGAAAACATGTCTAGCATAAGTAAGATATTAAGACTTTTGTCATACATCTATGTTGCGACACGCACCGGTCGTTGGGATTTCTAATGGTGACGTGACATAGCAGTGGGTTTTTAATTTATAAGGCTAGGGCCTAGGGTTACTTATTATGCTAATCAAAGGGCTAGCAAAGGACAAGTATGACCTAGGATCGTTCTTCAAAGCGTGAAAAATTGAAACTAGGGGGTTTAGAAGCTTTTATGTATTTAGCTAGAGTTGAAAGAGTTGGTTTTGGTTTTGGTTTTTCGATCCTAAATTAAACTAGACTAAATTAGAGGGTGGAGGTTACTTCGGGCGTTCAACAATTAAAGCGGTTGTCTACTATGATGTGGTTTAGAAGTTGTTAAATATGGAAAGTTCTAATGAAGATGAGTTCGTAAGTTGATGTGAGCTATTACTACAATCCTTCTATCGGGCTAATGCGGAGGTGTCCACAATCAGGCAAATAGAATGTCACATGGATTGCAAAATATATTAAAGTATACACCGAAAGTTCTCTCAAATGTACACCCACATTATCCGGCAGTTAACCTCGAATCCTATTCCCCAATCTCGGTCGTTAGAGATGCCCGAATCATGGCATAGTTTGTTGAATAAACAATCTTATGAACGAGGGTTATCCTCACCGGATTAGGTTGGGCTAACTGGTCTAGACGGCCGGATGACATGTCATCACTTATTCGTACGAGTTATCATCATTACTTGGGGATGCAACAAAACAGGGATGATTTATGCTACAAATAGAAACCTAAGTAATACGTTTGTTATTCTATTCATAATACAACTACCTTCGGTCATTCTTGACTTCCATACATTTGTACTCCGATGTAAGCGTTTCCAGTACTATATCAAAGAACAGTCGAATAGGGGCGATCATATTATTTCACGATGATTAATGCCGTTTAAATTTTACTATTATAATGATCCTAAGGCAACAATCAAATAAGAACATGCAATAAGATGATCAAAGCAACAGTTCAATTTAAGCATACGAAAGTATTATCTAAGTTGAGGATATTTCAAAAGTTGTCTCAAAAATATCGTCTATATGAATTTAGTCTTAATCTACCTCTACTCCCATGTTCCGTGTCTCTTGGATCCTATTTTGGTCTAGAGAACACCGGCCATGCCGAGCTCTATGATTCAATCTAACATAGTATAACTAAGTGACCTGTATCCTATGAGTTAGCTACGTTCATTTTTGGATAAATTTTTAGTCATAACATGAGTTGGGCAGATAAATGATAAAGATTTAATTCCTATATCCACTTGTAATATAAACCATCCGCAATCTAATAACATACCACATAGTCACATTTTTAATATTTTCTAAATGACTATCATAGCGGACAATTGAGTTATTTAGCTAATCATGGTAGTTCTAGCATGCATATTTAAATTTATTAAAGAAAGGACAAGCATATTAAATATGAAAGATAGATTAACACCTGGAAAGAAGTACAATAACTCGTAGCTAAAATATGCGTCCCGGAGCACCTCCGTACAAATCTTCCTTGACTAGTTAATTAGCTAGTCTAATTAACTAGGAAGAATTACCACTAATATTACAATAAAGGAAATGTGTATATGTGTAGGTGTCTTGGTGTGTTGGGTGTCTTTCAAATGAGCCTCATGCCTTCTATTTATAGGAGAGTTTTGGTGCATTTTAGCAAGTGGAAGTTCACAATAGCAAAAGGTGGTGGCACCGGGTACGAAAAAGGTGGAAAAGGTGGTGCACCGGGTACGGAAAAACACGGGAAGGTCTAGTACCGGGTACACAAAAGGACAAAAAAGCACGATCCGTGCGGGTGAGTGGCGGCCGGCGGCGGCTGCGGCTGGCACCCCCCGCACCGGTTCGTCGCCTGTTGCCTCGTTTCTCGATTCGTGCGTGTTTTCTTCGTTATGCGTCCGTTTGCGTTGATTCTTTTTGCGTTGGATTTTTAATTCAAAAACAAAGCTTTTGATGAAAAGAAATCCCAAAAATATGTTTATGAACTCTAGATGTGTTGTACGAATCGTTTGGATCTTCCGGAGTACGTAGAATCTTCATTCTTTGTCCGTTTTTGTTGATTCTTCTTCTGTTGGATTCGTAATTTGAAAACGAACATCTTGGATGAGATAGATGTTGGTGATGGGCTCTTTTGTCTTGAAATCTCATTTTGATGTCTTGACTCTTCAAACGTGCGTGGAATCTTCATTTTTCGGCCGTTTTGCTTGATTTTGCTCGTGCAACCTTGTTTTGATCTTCTTAGCATATTATCAATGATTTGTGCGTTGTTTGAGTCCAAATGCCAAGTATTGCTCCAGAATGAGAGAGATATCGGTGGTAAAAACGTGACTTTTTACGCGATATCAAGTATCCCACACTTAGAGCTTTGCATGTCCTCAAGCAAACCTTCATAAAATTGTGATGAAAGGTTGGAAGGGTGTCTTCGTGTTCCAGAGAACTTTGATTCCTGCAGGTTTGGTAAAAAGATTTCGGATGAGGTTCTATCCTTTGATGTTCCCCCAAAACTTTGGTTCTAACAAGCTTTCTTTTCAATCTTCATAATGTAAGATATACATGACTGGGGCCCTCACAGGTGGTCACTCAATTCACTCAAGTGTATCGGGTTTCCTAACTTCTAATTCACTCAGGGGCCAGTCATGTAGCTCTTCCGTTGTCATAAGCTTGATCGAGAATCAAATCTACAGTACTTAAACGAGGACGGTGCTAATTATCCCTAGACATTCGCAAGAGGGTGAAAACGGTGAATAGGATAAGGATTTTTGTAGGTGGTTTAATTGGGAGTTTAATATAGCCTAAGAGTTATCTGTGATGACTTATCTTTGACGTTTTAGTTGATACCTCTTTTTGGATTTCTCTCTTTGAGAGCCTTCTTTTCGTAACTTTTTTCTTCTTTGAAGAACCTTTCCCTCGGCTTTAAATAATCCTTGGGCTTTTAGCTCTTTGATTTCTTTGGCAGCTTTGGTTACGCCTTTCTTTGGTTACAACTTGGGTGTCGTTCCTTCTAGAAGTGTGTTTCTTGTAGTGATTTTGCTGACAGAACAGAAACTTAGGCTATGGCCAAGAGATGTAAAGAAAGGGTTGGTTTTGAAGTGAGTATTTGAACGAAAAGGCTAAGGCTCAATAGGTTTTCTAAATGATCTTCAATGCCAAAGATGGGCATTGGCCGGGTTAGGCTTGAAAACGGGGGTTTTACGAGAGGGTTTTATCCTAGGGAATGTCAAGGTCCTCTAATTGCACCTTTGCCACGTGTGGCGCTCATTTTTGTAATTTCAAAATGTATTCTTCGAGCAAGTTCTAACTCAAGAAGGCATTCATCGGCACACTCATAGTAGAAAAAATTGAAGCATTAAAGGTGAATGCTTTTATATGGCTCAAGATTCCTCACTCATTTTGGGTGGTTTTGTGCCTAGTCATGCGATCGCTTGTTTTGAAACTTGGTTTGAAAGTTATCAAAGAGTTTTGCTCGTCATAGTCGATTTGCCAAACCTTTTGAACTTTTGTTGACCAGAAATACCCTTTTTGACTATCCTTGATTCAAAAATTTTGAAAATTTTTGCTGAAAATCTGAGTTTTGCTAAAAAGTTTGATCAAAAGTTTATGTTGCAGTACAGTAGTCAATACTACTGCTATCCCACACTTAAAAGAACATTGTCCCTAATATTCTACTTCTAAGTTAGGCTAATCCCACACTTAGATTTTTGAATAGGGGTCAATATTTTCGAAGTCATTCTCTATTTGCGAGTAGTATTCCCACACTTAGAGTTTTACTTAGAATTTTAGCGTGTTAAATCAAGCAAAATAAGGTTAGAAGAGATACTTCCTTGTGCTGCGTGCGTTGCCATTGGATTTTAGTGTGTGAATTTGCTGGAAATGGACCAGGCTCATTAAAAATGAACTTGTTCCACAAATTCTACTTTGAATTCTGCATAGTACACATCCTTCAGAAAACACAAGTGTCAATATAAGTTAATATCAAACATAAAATAACTAATAAAAGCTAATCCATGTCAGCATAGAGTGCCTCCCAATCGGTGAAGTCATCATCCATAAAGATCGTGTTATCCATGATCGATGTAGGAGATGCTGACTCCTCGATGGTATAGACAGGAGATGCAGTGCCATCCTCTGGATCCTGAATCCAAGCGTCTAGGGAATTAGTCTCCTCCTCTAGTGGGTCCATGAAAGTGGGGTGGTCCTACGCAGTCAAGCTCCAAGGTGGGAATAAGTCCAACGGTGGAATGTGCGGAGCGGGATCAGGTCCCATCTGAAAGGGGCACACAGGTGTGGAGGAAAGGCCCAGAGTAGTGTGGATCTCGGAGATGGCGGCGTGCTGGACCTCAAGGGCTCTTAGTATAGACCAAGTGATAGCAGGGTCCGCAGTAGTAACCCCATGCTCAAAGGTGGGTACTCTGGAGGTCCCTGCGGTCTGTCCCGCTGGTCGGTGAGATGAAGGTAACCTGGAATGGATGGGACGTAACAGGAATGACTCCTGAACGTACACCTCCACCGAGTCTGCCGAAATCTCATCTAAACTAGGAGGTGGTGATTGGGATCCCCTGACAGTCCTCATGTTACTACCCGGTGATGAACTCCGGGAGTGATGCATGGCACGCGAGCGTCTCTGACAGGGGGCTCGTGCTCTGTCTGACTGCGAACTCATCCTGCAAAATACAAAAGGTTAATGGTCTAAAATCATTAGCCTTTTGTAAGGCGAGGTACTGCATAAAAAAATGGATGAGTTCAAACATAACAGTAAAGGAAAATTAATGCTGAAAACATAAGATAGGCTTGGGATGCCTCCCAAGAGCACTTTGTTTATCAAGTCTCGTAGCTTGACTCTTTTATACCCATTTTTCTATTAGGGTGATTCGTAGTTATAGAGTTCCTCATTTGAGGGAAAGTCTTCTACGTAGTGTTTTAATCGGTGACCGTTTACTTTGAAATTTCCGTCTGGAGCTTCGAGTTCGATGACACCATAGGGAAATACTTTAGAGATTGTGAAGGGACCGCTCCATCATGTTTTGAACTTACCAAAAAATTTCTTAAATCGGGAGTTAAAGAGTAGAACTTTATCACCTGGATTGAAGCATGTGGGGCGGAGCTTTGAATTGTGGAGCAACTTGGTTCTTTCCTTAAATTTGTAGGAACTTTCGTAAGCTTGATCCCTCAACTCCGCTAGCTCATTTAGCTGCATTCTCCGGTGCGTTCCTGTTATCGTAGGATCTAAACTACAGTTCTTCAGTGCCCAGTAAGCTTTGTATTCTAGTTCAATCGGGAGATGACATGCCTTTCCATAAACGAGCCTGTAGGGGGTTGTTCCTAATGGCATTTTATAAGCTGTCCGAAATGCCCATAAAGCATCGTCTACCCATCTTTCCTTGTGTTGACCAACTGTTCATTTCAAGATCCTTTTTAGTGCACGGTTTGTAATCTCTGCTTGCCCATTCGTCTGCGGGTGATAGGTCGTAGAGGTTTTGTGGGTAACACTATATTGTTACAATAGTTTCATAAACTGAGTATTGCAAAAGTGTGTGCCACGATCGCTGATGATTGCTCGAGGTATTCCAAACCGACAGAATAGCTATTTTAAGAACTTGGTTACGACTCTTGAATCATTTGTTAGAAAGGCTTGGGCTTCGGCCCATCTTGATACGTAATCGACAGCTACTAGAATATATTCTTTTCCGTAAGATTTCGGAAATGGTCCCATGAAGTCTAATCCCCATATGTCAAATATTTCACATGCTTGGATATTCGTCAACGGCATTTCATTACGCGTTGTGATATTTCCAAACCTTTGGCAAATATCGTAGCGTTTCACCAAGTCTCGTGCGTCTCTGAAAATGGTAGGCCAGTAGAATCCTGAGTCGTAGACTTTCTTTGCTGTCAGATTAGCTGCATGATGTCCTCCGGTGGGTCCGTGATGGTTTTGGTGGAGTATATGTTCGGATTCTTTCCCATTGACACATCTTCTTACTATTTGGTCAGGACAAACCTTGAACAAATATGGATCATCCCAAAAGTAATGTTTGACGTTGCGGAAGAATGTTTGTCTTCGCGATGAGATCATCCCTTTTCTTGTGATCCCTCCAACTACAAAATTTGCAATATCTGCAAACCAAGGATCGTCAGTGAATTGCGAGCCTTGTATTTGTTCTCCTAAACTCATTAACTGCTCTTCTGAAAATCGATCTTTAATATCTCTTTCTGCAAGTTGTTCCATTGACGGATTTTGAAGTCGATTTAATGATCTGCGGTGACATTTTCTGCTCCTTTCTTATCTTTTATCTCGATGTCGAATTCTTGTAGGAGTAGAATCCATCGTAACAATCTAGGCTTTGCATCTTGCTTTTTGAAGAGGTATTTTAGAGCCGAGTGATCCGTATATACTATTGTTTTTGACAATATTAGGTAGGATCTAAATTTGTCAAAGGCAAATACCACGGCTAGCAGCTCTTTTTCTGTAGTTGTATAGATCTCTTGAGCATCTGTAAGTGTTTTGTAAGCGTAATAGATTGGTCGAAAGTGATTATCCTTCCTTTGACCTAGAACTGCCCCAACTGCGAAGTCACTAGCATCGCACATGATCTCAAATGGTAGGCTCCAATCTGGAGCGACCATGATTGGTGCATTTGTAAGCTCCTTCTTCAGGTAGTTGAAAGCCTTCATGCAGTTCTCGTCAAACACAAACTTGATGTCTTTTCCTAGAAGGTGGGTGATAGGTCGAGAAATCTTGGAGAAGTCCTTGATAAAACGGCGGAAGAACCCAGCATGTCCCAGAAAGCTTCTTATGGCCTTGACGTTGGTTGGTGGTGGAAGTTTGGCAATGGTTTCAACCTTTGCTTTGTCTACTTCAATTCCGGACTTTGATATTCGATGTCCTAAAACTATTCCTTCCTTCACCATAAAGTGGCACTTTTCCCAATTTAACATGAGGTTTGATTCTTCACACTTATCGAGCATTCTATCGAGGTTGGATAGACATGATGCGAAGGAGTCTCCAAAGACAGAGAAATCGTCCATAAAGACTTCCATGCATTGTTCAATCATGTCATGGAAAATTGCAACCATGCATCTTTGAAATGTTGCAGGTGCGTTGCATAATCCAAACGGCATTCGTCGGTATGCGAATGTTCCGTAGGGACACGTGAACGTTGTCTTCTCTTGGTCCTTCGGATCGAGCGAGATTTGGAAATACCCGGAAAAACCATCAAGGAAACAGTAGAATTCGTTTCCTGATAACCTTTCGAGCATTTGGTCAATAAAAAGAAGCGGGAAGTGATCTTTGCGAGTTGTTTTGTTTAACTTCCGATAATCGATGCAAACCCTCCAACCGGTAACCGTCCGAGTTGGTATAAGCTCGTTTTCTTCATTTGTAATGACCGTCATTCCTCCTTTCTTTGGTACGACTTGAACAGGGCTAACCCAAGGTGAGTCGGATATTGGGTAGATCAATCTAGCATCTAAGAGTTTGATAACCTCTTGTTTGAGCACGTCCTGAATCTTAGGATTTACCCTTCTCTGCTTTTGTATGGATGGTTTGACATCGTTTTCCATGAGGATTATGTGTGTGCAATAGTTTGGACTGATTCCTTCTATGTCGGAAATTTTCCATGCAATTGCCTTCTTGTGCGATTTCAGAACATCAATGAGTTGAGCTTTCTCCTCGGGTTTTAACTCTTTTGATATTATCACCGGGAGTTATGACGTTCCATGGAGGTAAGCGTACTCAAGGTGAGGTGGTAGTTCTTTTAATTCCAGGTTTGGTGGCTCTTCGATAGACGGCTTCATTCTAGCTATCTCGTCTCTATTCAGCTTTTCGTATTCAGCTTGGAATGGTGCTTCGTCTGTCTCGGGTTCAGATGTTGAGATTGATGCTATTTCAACCCACTCGGTTTTATTTGAGAATTCGTCTGTCTTTAGCTCGTACTTGTTGACTGATGATGAGGAAACTTCATCGTTTCTGGTGATGATGATCTCTCCGTCGTTAGTGAATTGGAATTCTTGAAATTGAGCGGATGAAGATTGGTTTATGGTGATTTCAGGGTTTGAAAATGGCAGTGGTTCGGGTTAGTTGGCTAATTGTAGTTCAAACGATGGTGGCTCAACACTAATTCCTTTGAATGAATCCAAATCTCTCTAATTGAGGGAAATGGGTTTTGTTCTTTGAATACGGGTTTATCTCTCTTTAGCCAAGGTATCGGTGTACCGTATCCTAATGGAACAGTGATTGTTTTGCCATCGATGTGAGGAGACTTCTTTTCAAACAGCGGAAATAGTCGTTCGTTGGATGTTGTTGGCGAAGCGATTGCGGAGTGCAGCCCAGGGTCCTCATTACACAGCTTTCGAACGGTGATTATGGTGTTGGGTATCGGATCCTAGCTAGATAGTGCTAGTATTTCGTGGAGATGCTCATCAAAAATATCCTTCATGGTATCACACAAACCAAGGTCCTCTTCCAGAGGTTGCTTCATCAATCGATCGATATTAAAGGTGACCTCCTCTTTCACAACTCTCAATTTTAAAGATTTTTCGTTAACATCCATTACAGCCTTGGCAGTATTTAGTAATGGTCTGCCTAGGATGAGCGGGATATGGGTGTCTTCCTCTATGTCCATGACAATAAAGTCCACTGGAAAAACGAATTTATCGACTTTGACCATGACATCTTCAGCAATTCCTCGAGGGAGTTTAACTGATCTGTCAGCTAATTGGATAGTCATACGAGTAGGTAATAGGTCATCTAATCCTAATTTCTTGTAGAGGGAATAAGGCATAAGATTAACACTAGCACCTAGGTCTGCTAAGGCGTTACTAATTTGAATTCCTTGGAGAAAACAGGGTATAGTAAAACGTCCAGTATCACCTAATCTAGGTGGGAGACCATGCTGTACAATTAATGAACATTCAGCATTCAAGGGTAAACTAACTATTTGCTTAAGTTTTTCTTTGTTTGAAAGGAGTTCTTTAAAGAATTTAGCACACGAGGGCATTTCTACTAAAGCATCTAATAATCTAACGTTTAAGTGTAAGCTTTTAAATATTTCCATATATTTACCAAATTGGGCTTCTTGCTTTTCCTTTTTAAGTCTACCAAGATAAGGTATTCTCGTTCGAGGTACATTATCTGGAGTTTTGGCTGGTGATGGGTCAGGTATTGTGACAGGGATGTCAATTGACACATTTTCACTAGGTGTAGGTGTGGGCAAAGAAGTGTTTTCGGGGGTGTTATCTGGTGGCGGTGGATCAACTTTGGTTACTTTTCCCCCTCTCGTCACGATTAACATATCATCACTTGGTGGATGAGTGGTGTCATTAGTGATTACCGACGTACTTTCCTCAATAAAACTTAAGTTTTTCAACTTGGATTTCATGTTAGAGATTAATTTTTCTGAAATTTTTATCATGGCGTCAATGTTATCTTGAAATCCGGTTACTCTTTTGTTTATAACGTTTTGTTCAAACATAAATTCTGACAAAGATTGTTTTGAGGAAGGTAAGTGGTTTGTAGGTGAGAAAATAGCTAAAAGTTGGGTTAAAGACTCATTTGGTGTGGGGTTGGTCCAATCAAAATGTGTTGTCATAATTGGTTAAAAAGCGGTTAACTAAAACTAAACTAATCCTAAGGGCAAAAAGGTAACTCTTGATTGATGTTAATCTTTCAAAATGATCGTTTAAACGCTAAAGTTACTAAATCCTAAAATTGGTTGCCGACGCTCCCCGACAGCGGTGCCAAAAACTTATTGCGACACGCACCAGTCGTTGGGATTTCTAATGGTGATGTGACACATCATTGGGTTTTTAATTTATAAGGCTGGGGCCTAGGGTTACTTATTATGCTAATTAAAGGGCTAGCAAAGGACAAGTATGACCTAGGATCGTTCTTCAAAGCGTGAAAAATTGAAAGTAGGGGGTTTAGAAGCTTTTATGTATTTAGCTAGAGTTGAAAGAGTTGGTTTTGGTTTTGGGTTTTCGATCCTAAATTAAACTAGACTAAATTAGAGGGTGGATGTTACTTCGGGCGTTCAACAATTAAAGCGGTTGTCTACTATGATGTGGTTTAGAAGTTGTTAAATATGGAAAGTTCTAATGAAGATGAGTTCGTAAGTTGATATGAGCTATTACTACAATCCTTCTATCGAGCTAACGCGGAGGTGTCCAGAATCAGGCAAAAAGAATGTCACGTGGATTGCAAAATATATTAAAGTATACACCGAAAGTTCTCTCAAATGTACACCCACATTATCCGGCAGTTAACTTCGAATCCTATTCCCCAATCTCAGTCGTCAGAGATGCCCGAATCATGGCATAGTTTGTTGAATAAACAATCTTATGAACGAGGGTTATCCTCACCGGAATAGGTTGGGCTAACTGGTCTAGAGGTCCGGATGACATGTCATCACTTATTCGTACGAGTTATCATCATTACTTGGGGATGCAACAAAACAGGGATGATTTATGCTACAAATAGAAACCTAAGTAATACGTTTGTTATTCAATTCATAATACAACTACCTTCGGTCGTTCTTGACTTCCATACATTTGTACTCCGCTGTAAGCGTTTCCAGTACTATATCAAAGAACAGTCGAATAGGGGTTGTCATATTATTTCACGATGATTAATACCGTTTAAATTTTACTATTATGATGATCCTAAGGTAACAATCAAACAAGAACATGCAATAAGATGATCAAAGCAACAGTTCAATTTAAGCATACGAAAGTATTATCTAAGTTGAGGATATTCTGAAAGTTTTCTCAAAAATATCGTCTATATGAATTTAATCTTAATCTACCTCTACTCCCATATTTCGTGTCTCTTGGATCCTATTTTGGTCTAGAGAACACCGGCCATGCCGAGCTCAATGATTCAATCTAACATAGTATAACTAAGTGACCTGTATCCTATGAGTTAGCTACGTTCATTTTTGGATAAAGTTTTAGTCATAACATGAGTTGGGCAGATAAACGATAAAGATTTAATTCCTATATCCACTTGTAATATAAACCATCCGCAATCTCATAACATACCACATAGTCACATTTTTAATATTTTCTAAACAACTATCATAGCGGACAATTGAGTTATTTAGCTAATCATGGTAGTTCTAGCATGCATATTTAAATTTATTAAAGAAAGGACAAGCATATTAAATATGAAAGATAGATTAATACCTGGAAAGAAGTACAATAACTCGTAACTAAAATATGCATCCCGGAGCACCTCCGTACAAATCTTCCTTGACTAGTTAATTAGCTAGTCTAATTAACTAGGAAGAATTACCACTAATATTACAATAAAGGAAATGTGTATATGTGTAGGTGTCTTGGTGTGTTGGGTGTCTTTCAAATGAGCCTCATGCCTCCTATTTATAGGAGAGTTTTGGTGCATTTTAGCCAGTGGAAGCTCACAATAGCAAAAGGTGGTGGCACCGGGTACGAAAAAGGTGGAAAAGGTGGTGCACCGGGTACGGAAAAACACGTAAAGGTCTAGTACCGGGTACACGAAAGGACAAAAAAGCGCGATCCATTTGGGTGAGTGGCGGCCGGCGGCGGCCAGATGGCTGCCAGCGGTGGTGGGGTGGCTGGTCGGCGGTGGCTGGCACCCCCCGCACCGGTTCATCGCCTGTTGTCTCATTTCTTGATTCGTGTGTGTTTTCTTTGTTATGCGTCCGTTTGCATTGATTCTTTTTGCGTTAGATTCGTAATTCAAAAATGAAGCTTTTGATGAAAAGAAATCCTAAAAATATGTTTCTGAACTCTAGATGTGTCGTACGAATCATTTGGATCTTCCGGAGTACGTAGAATCTTCATTCTTCATCCGTTTTTGTTGATTCTTCTTCTGTTTGATTCCTAATTTGAAATAGAACATCTTGGATGAGATAGATGTTGGTGATGGCCTCTTTTGTCTTGAAATCTCATTTTGATGTCTTGAATCTTCAAACGTGCGTGGAATCTTTGTTTTTCGGCCGTTTTGCTTGATTTTGCTCATGCAACCTTGTTTCGATCTTCTTAGCATATTATCAATGATTTGTGTGTTGTTTGAGTCTAAATGCCAAGTATTGCTCCAGAATGAGAGAGATATCGGTGGAAAAAACGTGACTTTTTACGCGATATCAACCTAACAGTGTTATACCACTTGAAATAAACAAGTATATATTAGGCTTCTTAAGAGGTCTCAAAGAGTTTTGTGTAACATGCCTACTAATATATCGTATGATGAAGACAATGTTTATAAAAAGTGTTTTTAACATGTCAGATAAACCTTAAAATTCCATTTTGTGCATATCACCCGATGTACTATCATATCACAAGTTGTTTACAAACACAACTCAACGTCTATTTAAAAATGTAGCAATCGTGCATTTCTTTAATACTAAAGAGTATATGTCGGAGTTCGGTGCGAACGCGCAACGGAAAAACACGGATATAAAACGATATTTAAAACCGAACTCTTTCATTTAATCAACATGCACAAAACAATAGCTACAATAGAGATAAGAACAAGAATCATACCCTTGAAGCGTGATTCCGATCGATACGATCTTCGGCTCAAACGAGAACCTCTCTATCGGGGAGACACCCAAAGTTCCGATCTCAATTAGTATGCTTTCGGTCACCGTTTCCAGCCCCTTAGCTCCACGAGACAGCCCTTGATCACTTATCTATCTTCACCAAACCGCAACACCACACCTTTGTGTATTGCGTATCCGAAATCCTCAAAGTCTTGAGATTTCGGACTGATTTTAGTGATGAACTTATGCAGATTTTTGTGGACTGTTTTTGGGTGTTTTTCTTGAGAGAAAAACGTGGGAGAGAGATGGAAAACAAGTGTTAGAGTGTGTGAGAGAATGGGGAGGTGGAGTCTTATGAAAGATTCAAGAAAGTCACAACTATCTAGACATGCAATCTTGAGAATACAAAATGCATGGAATCTTTTATTATGTTAATTAATTACTAGTTATAAGAATATCTAATTAATTAAACAAACTCAACCTTACTAATAATTTAGACCATTAACAAATGTCTAGTTAGCTACTCTCACGTATGAAAGCATATTAAACAATTTTTGACCGGCCTTTGCGTGTGACCGAATAGGATAAATGGACTTTATATTATTATGTCATGGGCATATCTTTGAATCATATGTACCACGGTCAAACCCGAAGCCAACCCAAGAACATTGATTCCAATAGACTCCCACTTGCACAGACATGAATAATATTTGTATGTTTAAAAGAACATACTAAATGTAACCAGTGCAACGACATGTTACATTTCCTATTATTTGATTTACATCAATTCTCCTTTTGTTCTAGATATCATTATGAACGTGTGACATGGTTAAGTGTCAATCAACATCGTTCAAGATTATGTTTCTCGATCGAGATTTGTGGTGATCATTATAGACTGCAATCATACTGATTCAGTGTTAGCATGGCCACGCTTTTAACATCAGCACAAATCAACGAGGGGCCCAGTGATATCACTTCAACTCGCTTAAAGAAGAAGGAAAAAATTGTTTCGACTACATAGACATCCATCACATCTCATGTTGTACCCAATCTACACCCTTATAACTGGCATTTACGCACAACGTTAGATGCAGGTCAAAGTACAACACAATTTGTGTCAGGATTCTCATGTATCTCCACTCTAGGATAAAGATGCTGCCATCTTAGAATTACCTATTGACTTAAAACCATGCAGTAATTCCTAAGTGTGGTCACTCCAGAACCTTGAATCAATTATCAAGTTGCTCATGAATGTAGTATCATATAAACCTATATAACTACAATTCATAGCAGCCTTAATTCAATTCTCTCTCCATTAGAGAATGACTGACTGTGGAAGTTTGTGAATTAATATTCAATGGAGTGTAAAACATGTAAAATTTTAAACAAGATAATATACAATGAAATGATCGCGTCATGCGTATTATATAATCTCCATATACAAAATCATCAAATCGTTGTAATAGATTATTATCCATTGTTCAAGGTGTCAGACTTAATATATATTAAAATACAATCAAAGCAGGTCATCAATAACACGAACACCAATAGATCTACTATGAGCATCATGCTTGGTCTGTGACAAAGGCTTGGTGAATGGATTAGCCAAATTTTCACTTGTGTCTATTCTGCTTATGACAATGTCCCTTTCTGCGACAACTTGACGAACATAATGGTACTTTCTGAGTATGTGCCGTGTGCGCTTTTGAGACCTCGGTTCTTGAGCTAAGATAACCGTACTCTCATTGTCGCAGAAAATCTCAACGGGATCATTTATAGTCTGAACTACTCCTAGATCCCCGATGAACTTCTTTATCCACATGGCCTCTTTAGCAGCTTCACTAAGTGCTATGTACTCAGATTCTGTTGTCGAATCTGCAATAGTGCTTTGCTTGGAGCTTCTCCAAGTAACTGCGCCACCATTCAGTGTAAACACAAATCCTGATTGCGTGGAGCAATCATCTCTATCTGATTGGAAGCTAGCATCAGAATATCCTTTGATATTCAGTACATCTTCCCCATCATAGACCAAGAACATCTCTTTTGTCCTCCTAAGATACTTCAGAATGTTCTTGACAGCTATCCAGTGAGCTTCCCCGGGTGTGGCCTGATAACGACTAGTCATGCTTAAAGCATATGATACGTCAGGCCTAGTGCATATCATGGCATACATGATCGATCCTATAGCCGAAGCATATGGTATACGAATCATCATAGCTACTTCTTTATCAGAAGTAGGACATTGAGCTTTGCTCAGTGTCATGCCAGGGTTCATAGGAACATACCCCTTCTTGGAGTCATGCATATTGAATTTCTTCAATATCTTATCTATGTATGCACTCTGACTTAGCCCAATTAGTCTCCTAGATCTATCACGATAGATCTTTATTCCCAAAATGTACGCTGCATCTCCCATATCTTTCATTGAGAAACATTTCCCCAGCCAAGCTTTGACAGCTTTCAATGTCGGGATATCATTTCCAATGAGTAATATGTCATCGACATATAATATAAGGAAGACTACAACGCTCCCACTGGACCTGACATAGACACATGGTTCATCCTTGCTTCTAATGAAACCAAATTCTTTGATTTTATCATTAAAACAAAGATTCCAACAACGAGAAGCTTGCTTAAGTCCATAAATGGATTTTTGAAGCTTGCACACATGATTAGGATACTTAGAATGTATAAAACCCTCAGGTTGTGTCATAAACACATCCTCAGTTAGCTTACCATTTAAGAAAGCAGTCTTTACATCCATTTGCCATATCTCATAGTCATAAAATGCAGCTATGGCAATAAGTATTCTAATAGACTTCAACATTGCTACTGGTGAAAAAGTTTCATCGTAGTCTACACCATATCTTTGCGTGTAACCCTTAGCCACCAGTCTAGCTTTGAATGTGTGTACATTTCCATCCATGTCGGTCTTCTTCTTGAAGACCCATTTACACCCAACGGTTTTAATCCTTGGTGTATGATCAACCAAGTTCCAGACTTGGTTATCTTTCATGGATTGGATCTCGCTGTCCATAGCCTCCTGCCATTTAGCAGACTCAGGGCCTGCCATGGCTTCCTAATAAGATGTAGGTTCATCAAAATCTACTTGCGCCTCATCACCTTCAGATATGTTTAAACCATATCTTTCAGGTCTATGTCGCTCTCTATCAGACCTGCATACAGGTAGTGGCTGTATGTCAGTTTCTCCTTCATCAATAGGTTCATCGACCTTCTGAAGAGAATCAGTATCATTATCAATTTCCATGTCGGTTGTTTCTTGAATTTCTTCAAGGTCAACAGGGCTCCAACTGATTCCTTTGGATATGATGTTCCTTTCAAGGAACGTTCCCTTTCGAGACACAAAGACTTTGTTCTCAGTAGGGTTTTAGAACAAATATCCATAAGAATTAGCTGGGTATCCGACAAAGAAACACTTCTCTGATCTGGGTTCAAGCTTATCATGGGTCTCATGACGTACGTAAGCTTCGCAACCCCAAATTCTTAGATATGACAATGAAATTGTCTTACCATGCCATATTTCAGAGGGTGTTTTGGAAACTTTCTTGGTTGGGATGAGGTTAAGTATTCTTGCGGCAGTTTCTAAAGCATAGCCCCAAAAACTGATTGAAAGCGTTGTGTGACTCATCATGGATCGAACCATATCAAGTAATGTTCGATTTCTCCTTTCAGACACACCATTATGTTGGGGTGTCCTGGGAGGAGTTAATTGTGAGATTATCCCACAATCCTTTAGATGATCACAAAATTCATGATTAAGATATTCACCGCCTCTATCATATCGGAGAATCTTAATCCGTTTGTTTAGTTGATTCTGTACTTCGTTTTGGTATGTCTTGAACACTTCAAAAGTTTCAGACTTATGTTTAATTAAATAAACATAACCATATCTACTGAAATCATCAGTGAAAGTGACGAAGTAATGTTCATCGTGTCTAGTTGGCGATCTGAACGGACCACACACATCAGTGTGTACTAGTTCCAACAAATCCTTGCTCCTTTCACAGTTGCCTGTGAAGGGTGCTTTTGTCATTTTGCCCAATAAGCAGGATTCACAGTCATCACATGATTTAATATCAAATGATTCCAAAATTCCGTCCAACTGGAGTTTGGCGATGCGTTTCTTGCTTATGTGACCCAAACGACAATGCCATAGATACGATTTATCCAAACCATCTTTGGATGAACCAACATTATAGATTGAACTGTCATTTAATTTTATGGTGGTTTCTAATATGCCTCTACAAGGACTAGCCTTAAAGTAAAATATTTCATCCTTGTAGACTAGTATTGATCAATTATCAAACTTATAATCAAAACCATCCTTGAATAAAGCATTAAACGACATAATGTTTCTTGCCATATCGGCACTATAGCAAACATTTTTCAAAACAATACATAAACTAGAATCAAAATGAAGCTTGTAATCTCCAATCATTTCAACTGAGGCAACATTCTTGTTCCCCATGATTAGATCAAGCTCCCCAGTTCGTAGCTTTCTACTTCTTGTTAGTCGCTGCACATTTGTACAAATGTGAGTACCATAACCTGTGTCCAATACCCAGGAATTAGAATTAGAAGTATTGTTTAGTTCAATCATGAACATACCCGAAGAATTGCCAACACCACTAGTCCGTAGTGCTTTGAGCTCATTCAAGTATTTAGTACATGCACGCCTCCAATGTCCTTTCTCCCCAGAATTGAAACATGTGGCCTCCTTAGGATCTTTGGCTTGTGGGATCTTAGCAGAAGATGTGGAAGCAACACCCTTGGGCTTAGGTTTGGGATTGGAACTTGGAGTTCCAACCTTGTCCTTACCATTGGATTTGGTTGCTTTCTTCTTCTTCTTGATCCCTCTTTCCCTTATGGACAAAACATCAGTAGCAGGTTTAGCTTTGGCCATGTTAGACTCAGCGGTCTTCAGCATGCCATGGAGCTCCATGATGGTTTTCTCCATACTGTTCATATTGTAGTTCAATACAAACGAATCAAAAGAACTAGTCAGCGAGTTCAGGATGAAATCCGTGGCAAGCTCCTGACTTATGGGAAAACCAAGACGCTCTAGCTGGTCTATGTACCCTTTCATCTTGAGTACATGGACACTAACACTGCTGCCTGCTGCCATTTTGCAACAAACGAGAGATTTGACAGTGTCAAATCGTTCCTGCTTTGCTTGCACTTGAAACATATCTTTCAACTGTGTAAGCATGTCATACGACCCTAATGTTTCCAAACCCTTTTGGAGTTCTGGAGTCATGGTCACCAACATTAAGCAGGCTACCTCATTAGATTCGGTACGACGTTTTTCAAACTCATCCCGAACTACCTGAGTAGCTCTCGCCTGTGGCTCAGCGGGTAGGGGTTCCTCAATTGACCTGATCTTACCCTCCATCCTAAGAACAATTCTTAGGTTGCGAAGCCAGTCAATGAAGTTCAAGCCATTAAGCTTATCCTTCTCAAGAAGCCCTTTTAGGCAAAAGGTAGAAAGAGATGAGGAAGTAGAGTTTGTGTTTGTCGCAGACATCTGTCATTTTATAGATTGTATAAGTAAATCTGACATATTTGATCCTTGTTAAAGTAATTACCCTTGTGAGTTTTAATATTTAAAACAATTATAATTAACAAGGCTAAGATCCATATTTCACTTATAGTAATGCCGGGTATGCCGCGGAAACATTAGTTATAAGCTATTTAGGTAGGTATACTATATTACCAATTTCATCCATTATGAAATTCTTAGACTCCTGCGGGATTCAATGATAATCCATTATATCAATTGACATGTTTAATCCCTTCTATGCCAACCCTTTCTTGTGTCGGGTATGCCGCGGAAAACACAAGTCCAGATTGTAAACTATCCATGATAGATACACGTGAAATCCGGCCCAAGACTCTCGGGTATCGCGAACTTCACCTCATCCTTACCAACACCCAATTGAAAACCGGCCCAAGACTCTCGGGTATCGTGAGTTTCAACAGGTAGAAGGTTCGAATGTGTGCACTACTCGTGGATGGCATAAAGTTTACATTTAAAAACGGGTTTTATTTTTGTATTAGCAAAAACATTTTATAACATTTTAAAATCTTGCCAATTTTTTGTTTCACGTTTGTTAATCCATTATAACCAAACCGATTATGATGTCGCATTTGTTAATCCATTATAACCAAACCGACTTATGATTATTATACTTTTGTTTTAAAACTATTTTCTTGTAAGCATAGCAAAGACAAATATTTAAAACAATAATAATCATCACATGCATTTATATCGGTAGTATGCCAATCCTATGCGTTTTTCCGGTAAGCCACCATACCGGAAAAACAAGGTCAATCTAAGGACAAAATAAGTAGTGGCAAGCTCCCACTTAAACCATCATCCTTGAAGAAGACCCGCTTGCACCATCTTGAACATCATCACCGTGATTCCAATCTTGTGCGTCTCTTTACATTTTAAAACAATACTATTCTACTTTCTATACTATTACAAATACATAGAAAGAAAATGACACATTTGTCATTTATACAAATACATGATTAAAATAAAAAAGACGACATGCAAGCCGTTTTATTAATTATTATTACATTCATCCCGAATAAATAATACACAACCAAACATCTCATAAGGGCCATGGGCATAAACTACCGATATTCATTCAATAACTAAAACATACCAAATATCATCATTCGAGTGCTTCATAATCTCATGTACCATTCGACAAGGGCTGAAATTTTGACTCGGTTACTAGTTATTATAAACAACTCTTTTAACACTTTATAATATCTACAAATGTAATATTTAAAGACTCAAAAGAGGCTGTTTATATTCAATCTAAAACCGTATATAAAATCTGTCCAAAACAGTCCGTAATAAACATATGAACAAAAATGATTTTCTGATTTTTAACAAGTTTAAAGATCTATCATTTTTATACACATGCAAGACCATTTTAAGATGGAAAATGTCAAGAACATATCAAACAATTTCGGACCATGAATCTGTCCAAAACAGTCCTAAATAATCAGCCATGATACATGCATTTTGAAGCACCTAATCGATAGATTTAAGAGCTAAAGTTTGTACACGGTGGCTCTGATACCAATGTCGGAGTTCGGTGCGAACGCGCAGCGGAAAAACACGGATATAAAACGATATTTAAAACTGAACTCTTTAATTTAATCAACATGCACAAAACAATAGCTACAATAGAGATAAGAACAAGAATCATACCCTTGAAGCGTGATTCCGATCGATACGATCTTCGGCTCAAACGAGAACCTCTCTATCGGGGAGACACCCAAAGTTCCGATCTCAATTAGTATGCTTTCGGTCACTATTTCCAGCCCCTTAGCTCCACGAAACAGCCCTTGATCACTTATCTATCTTCACCAAACCGCAACACCACACCTTTGTGTATTGCGTATCCGAAATCCTCAAAGTCTTGAGATTTCGGACTGATTTTAGTGATGAACTTATGCAGATTTTTGCGGACTGTTTTTGGGTGTTTTTCTTGAGAGAAAGACGTGGGAGAGAGCTGGAAAACAAGTGTTTGAGTGTGTGAGAGAATGGGGAGGTGGAGTCTTATGAAAGATTCAAGAAAGTCACAACTATCTAGACATGCAATCTTGAGAATACAAAATGCATGGAATTTTTTATTATGTTTAATTAATTACTAGTTATAAGTATAACTAATTAATTAAACAAACTCAACCTTACTAATAATTTAGACCATTAACAAATGTCTAGTTAGCTACTCTCACGTATGAAAGCATATTAAACGATTTTTGACCGGCCTTTGCGTGTGACCGAATAGGATAAATGGACTTTATATTATTATGTCATGGGCATATCTTTGAATCATATGTACCACGGTCAAACCCGAAGCCAACCCGAGAACATTGATTCCAACAGTATAAAGAGTGGTGAAAAATCTTTGGTGAAAAGGTCGTCATTTTGCTTAAGGGTGTCTATTTGGACAAGGTCTATCAGGTGTTTTTCATAGCAATCCCGTATAAAGTGGAACCTAAGTTCTATGTTTTTAGTCTTAGAGTGATGTACGGGATTGCGTGTGATAGATATGGCAGCAGTGTTATCTAAATGAATAGGAGTTATAGTAAGAAGTAACCCGTAATCACGTAGTTGATGCTGAATCCACAGAACCTGAGAACAACAACTGGCAGCAGCAACGTACTCAGCCTCTGCTGTTGAAAGAGAAACTGTAGTCTATTTCTTGCACTGCCACGAGACTAAACGCGATCCGAGAAATTGGCATCCGCCAGTTGTAGACTTCTTGTCTATGCTGCAGCCACCATGTTCTGAATCCGAATAGGCAGTAAGAGCGAACGATTTCTCATTTGGATACCATAGACCAAGATTGGGTCTATGTTTGAGATAACCAAAAATTCGCTTCACCGCCTTCATATGAGACACCTTGGGCTTGGCTTGATAGCGTGAGAAAATAGATACAGTGAACACGATATCTGGTTGAGAGGCAGTCAAATACATGAGAGAACCTATCATAGAATGATAGTCCTTTTCTTTACAATCTTCTTCATCTTCAGCAAGTCAAAATTGTGATTTATCTCGATGGGAGTCCCATAGGTTTTACAATTGAGCAAGTCATACCTAGTCAACATGTCATTGACATATTTTGACTGATGAATATAGATACCTTTGGCAGACTGCTCAACTTGTACACCTAGAAAGAATTTGAGCTCCCCCATCGCACTCATCTCAAACTCAGACTTCATGATTTCCTCGAAGTTCTTGCACATTGCCTCGTTTGTAGAACCGAAAATGATATCATCAACGTAAACCTGCACGAGTAACATATCTTCTCTATCCCCAGACTGTTCTCTACGGATGAATAGAGTGCTATCAATGTTGCCCCTAACAAAACCAAGTTTCATCAAATGATTAGTAAGCCACTCATACCAAAGCCTCAGAGCTTGATGAAGACCATACAACGCCGTGTGTAATTTGCAGACGTATTCTAGATGTACAGGGTCTTCAAAACCTGGAGGCTGCTTATTATACACTTCCGTATCCACTTGCCCATACAGAATGGCACTTTTAACATCAAGTTGATTGACGCGAAATCCTTTGTAGGAAGCATATGCTAAGAAGATACAGACTGACTCCAGTCGGGCAACAGGAGCGAATACTTCATCATAATCCAAACCCTCAATCTGACTGAAGCCTTGAACTACCAACCGGGCTTTGTTTCGAACCATAATGCCCCGATCATCCATCTTATTTCGATATACCCAACGAGTGCCGGTCAAGTGGGCACCTTTGGGTAATGGAACTACTTCCCAAACGTGTAGTTTCTTAAATTGTTGTAGTTCCTCTTGCATGGCCTCAACCCAGGATTGATCTTTTAAGGCCTCATCAACTTTCTTTGGTTCAACTTGAGATAGATGACACGAGTTTATTTGAGCAACAAGAGTTAACAGTTGCTGAGTTTGAGACTGTTTCACTTGTTGTCGTGTTTGCACCGAAGCATGAGGATCACCAATAATGTTTTCAATGGGATGATCCCTATGTATACGAGTCACTGGAATTGCATCCGGTGCAAGGACCAATTCTAAGTTGTTCATATCACCTTCGGTTGGAGGGAGATCTGTATATTCCGGAATAGTATAATTTTCGATAAGCGAGGGTTCTTGTGGGGCCTCATCTTCTTCTTCATGAGTAAAGAAAAGAGAGTGGACCATTTCTTCTTCTTCTTCCTCTAAAGGAGGCATGTTTGGATCATCAGGAAGATCATCTGCATTGATCATTCCTGAAGTAGAAGGAACATCCAAAGATGGGATAGTGGGAGATGGTACAGTTGGAGTAGGTGATGGAGTGGGTGTAGAGGCAAATGTTTGGTTGGATGTCGGTTCGGGGTTTGGGTTGGATGGTTTAAAGAAAGGATCAGGTGTTTCTTGAGAAATGCTGATTCCATGAAGCAGGGTGATCAACTCTTCCTCTTCATCATCTTCTGGTATGTTGAAAGAGTTAAAGACATCCGCATAATTGAAAAACCAATCCGGACCCGTTCCTTGAGGAGGATCCGTATAACGCAAACATTTGACCTCAAAATGCTCCTCTACTTGGTACGTTGATTTGATGTAAAATCTTTTATTCGGAGAATTAACCGAATTCAAGAAAAATCCCTTCAACAGCTTTCTCACCAAACTTGGATACTTTATCTTTTATAATCATGATCAAACATGGACACCCAAACGGCTCTAGAAACTACAAATTCGGCTTACGGTTATTTAAAAGTTCATAACATGTCTTGTTCTTCTTCTTAACCGTAAGCACCCAATTCTGAACATAACAAGCAGTGCTAACTGCCTCGGCCCAGAATATGATAGGTAAGTTTGAATCAGCTAACATCATTCGAGCTGTCTCAATGATGGTCCTATTCTTACGTTCTGGAACTCCATTCTGTTGAGGAGTTCTTGGAGCACTGAATTGATGATCAATCCCTTTCGAAGCACGGTATATCTGGAGAGTAGAGTTCTTGTATTCAGTTCCATTATCACTGCGCAGTCTCTTCACCTTTAAGTTGCATAAATTTGCCAACTTATCCAACAAGTATACCAAAATATCTGTTGTCTCCCCCTTTGAAGCCAGAAAGTAAACCCACGAAAATCTTGAGTAGTCATCAGTAACTACCAAGCAATAAGATCTGCCACCAATACTCTTTGTAGAAATGGGACCAAAAAGGTCCATGTGCAAAAGTTCCAGTGGTGCAGCAATAGAATTCACTGTCTAAGACTTATGGGACTTTTGTGGAGTTTGCCCTTGTGACAAGAAATACAGTCATCTTTTAAGGAAAATGACTGCTTTGGAACTCCATTTACTAAATTGTTAGTAATAAAAAAATTTATTTTTCGAAAATGAATATGTCCTGTCCGTCTATGCCAAAGAAGTGATTCTTTTTCAGAAGCCTTTGAAAGGAGACAAGTATATTCACTTGTCGTCTCCACTGTTCGCATATTCATCATATAAGTGTCGTTTTTCCTCGGTGCACGCATAAGCACCCATTCCTCAGGAATAACATACCCTGGCATCAAAATCACACATTCAGTTTTTGTGAATGCGGTGGTAAAATCCTTATCACACACTTGTGAAACACTCAGCAAGTTGTGATTGAGTTGAGGCACATAGTTCACATTTTCAAAGCTAACTTTCCCATTGGTTAGCGTTCCTCTACCCATAATTGTTCCTCCAGTATCTCCTGCAAAGGCAACATGTCCTCCAGCGCATGGTTTAATATCCGTCAGAAGAGACACATCGCCAGTCATGTATCGCGAGCAACCATTGTCCATATACCGTTCACTATCTTTAACACGTTCAGATTGCTGCAACAAATAAATGTAAGGAGATTAGTGAGAAATGGTGACCCAAGCTTTTACAGACTTAGGTCTACCAAGGTCATCAACAATAATCACATCAGTCAGAATTTTATCTTTTAACAGATCAGAATTTTCATCTGATGTGTTATTGTTGACGACAGAAGATTCAATTAAATGCTCTTTTCTTTTCCAAACTTTGGATGGTTCGGAAGTTGGCTTGAGAGAAATGTCGGGTTTTTGTTTTGGCAAAGGTTTTTGCCCAACATTTTTTTGCTTCTCAATAGGCTTGGGAGAGTTTGAATAACGCCTAGGTGGAGAATTTGAAAACGAATTTCGATACAAAGATGTTCTAGGTATATCTCTCCCATAGCGCTGATGAGAAAGCTTTGGACAATCACGAATTAAATGTCCCTGTTTCTTGCAGTGGAAATAAGAATGGTTCTCAACAAAAGATTAGGACTGAAGATTTTCCAACGGAGGTGGCGAAGCATTTTTAGAACATTGACATTGTGTACATGTTTTAGAAGATGCTTGCCTCGGTTGATCAGTTGAAGTTGAAGGTTTATTACAAGAAACTCTTTCATTATTAACAGTTAAATTTCATTTCAAAATCTTTACAGATGTCTGTAAAGTTTGAGGTTACTCATTTAAAACCTTTTTATTGCCCTTATCAGTTTGTACTTTAGGGGCAGGTTCCCTTTTTAAAGTCACCTTTTCAAATTGAACTTCAACTTTCTCAACCTTAGGATATTCATGATCGGTAATATCCTCAATCTCAATAATCTCCTCAACACACACTGGAGATACGTTTTCAGTCTTAACAAACTTAGGCAAGGGATACTCTGGCCTCTTGGTTTTCTCCTTTGCTTGTTCGTTTTGCTTAGATTCCTTGGCTTTAACACCATATAACAATGCATAATCAACTGGAATCTCTTTAGTGCCTTCCTTAACAGGCATAGGACAATATTCAGTAGGAGGTGGGACTACAGTATAACCGAGTCTTGTCACTTTTATCACTTGTCCTTTGCTTGTTAAGAATTTCATTAAAGACAACTGTTGCGGAAGATGATCCTAAGATTTTGTTCTTATAGTTATCATACTCAATTTTCAAATCAGAAAGTTCTTTATTCAACAATTCAATTTCAGCGAGATAGCTGTTAATAGCATCTTGTTGACTAAAAACTTTTGCTTTATATGTTTGAGTATCCAACTTATTAGCCTCAATATGCTTTTCATATAAATGTTCATTTGCTTTTAAATATTTATTAGACTCAGTAAGTTTCACAACCTTTTCTCTTAAATCAAAGTTGTCCTTTTGAAAACACTTCAAAGATTCAGTTAAATTAACGCATTAAATACAGTTTAGAGGTTCATCAGGTTTATTTTGTACCTCATTAGTAATGTGAGCCATGAGACACTGCTGATACTTCTCAGCTTGCGCACTCCAATCATCTTTTGTCGGCTCAAAAACAACCAAAGCATCAGCAGTCGCCAATTTCACTTCCTCTTTTCCTTGAGCTTCAAGAGCATCAGGCTTTGTAAGACCCGATGGAGGAATTTTGGGTTTCTCGCATTCCCTTGCGAAATGTCCCAAATTTTGACAGTTGTAACACCTGACCTTGCTCTTGTCGAATCCAAAGCTGAATTTACCATTTCCTTCCAAACTCTTTCTTTCAGTCCTTTGCAAGAATTTTTGCACTCTTCTTGCAATCATGGCAATATTCTAGTTCAAATCCATTTGCTTAAAATCATCATCATCCAGTTGAGCATAGTCTTCTTTAGCAAGTTCCAATGTGGTATTTGGTTGAGAAACCAAATCCTTGTAAGAACTCAGAAAAGTTGTATAGATGGCAGCTCATTCTTCAATATCTAGAGAAATCTTAACTTGTTGTTGTGAACCTAGTGAAGGTCCAGAAGCATAGACTGGATGATGAGCACCAGTAGAATGAAATGGTGGACTAGTATTAGAAATAAAAGCCTTTCCACCATATGCCTTCCCGGTATTTATCTTTCCTCCATATAATGTCGGGTCTTGAACAAACCCACCCGACTTACACTCCTTTTTCTTCAACTCCATTGCGTGAGCTTGAAGAACATCAATCAATTCATCCAAGTTCATTCTCGCTAACTCTTGGTTCTCCTTGAGAAATTTCACTTTTACATCCCAAGTACTAGGCAACACATCTAACAGCTTCTTATTCACCTCAATCTGAGGGAAATTGTAACCTCCCTCGGTTAACTCACTAACCAACTGTGAGTACCTTGTGAATAGCCTAGATGCAGTTTCATTAGGGAGAATATCAAACAGATCATATTGTTTCTTGATTAGTTCTAGTTTGGCCTCCTTATACTTTTCATTTCCTCCACATCGTGTTTCAATGGCCTTCCACAGATCGTAGGTGATGTCATGAGTTTTGAAAAGTTGTAAAACATCCTTAGTTAGGCACATACAGATAGCAGAATGAGCCTTTCTCTCGATGTCATACTCCTTTCTTTCCTTAGGTGTCATAGCTTTATACGTCTTGGCCGGAGGAATACCACGATAGTTCCTTCAGCTACTGGAGCCTCATATCTTTCATTAGGGAGAATATCAAACAGATCATATTGTTTCTTGATTAGTTCTAGTTTGGCCTCCTTATACTTTTCATTTCCTCCACATCGTGTTTCAATGGCCTTCCACAGATCGTAGGTGATGTCATGAGTTTTGAAAAGTTGTAAAACATCCTTAGTTAGGCACATACAGATAGCAGAATGAGCCTTTCTCTCGATGTCATACTCCTTTCTTTCCTTAGGTGTCATAGCTTTATACGTCTTGGCCGGAGAAATACCACGATAATTCCTTCAGCTACTGGAGCCTCATATCTTTCTCTAAGTGGACCCCAAAGCTTTGGACAGTGAAAATATACATATTGTTCAAATCTGTCACGCCAGTAAGCATAATCCATATCCGCGGTAAACAAAGGAGGTGACTGTTAGAACCAACATCATGATTCTGTTTAATCATCTCTCTAATTGCCCTAATATCCTCTTTATCAGCAGCCATTAAAGAAAAATCTGAAAAATAAGCTTAAAAACAAAACTAGAAAGCTGACTAGTAATTAAGGCGTCACTAAGTAAGTGACGCACAGAAGTGTCTTAAAGACTAGCGACACTCAGTAAGTGACGCTAGTAAGTGACGTATGACGACACTAGAGATTAGTGTCGGTCAAGCAAACAAGTGACGCACTCAAGTGATACACTTGAGTGACGCAAAAGAGTAACATGCGTCACTAATAGAAGTGACGCATAACACACAAGTGACATGCTAAGTGACGCACGTGAGTGTCGGTAGGTTGGAACAGATGATACTAGAAACAAGTGTCGTATACCACACAAATGAAGCTCTAAGTGACGCACGAAGTGACGCACTTGAGTGTCGGAAAAACCCTAATTGGAACTTACAAAGTGTCGCCCGAAGTGTCGCTCGAAGTGACGCTCTAAGTGACGCAGCGAGTGACGCAAAACGGCTGTGAAGTCCCAAAAACCCAAAAAATTGAATTTTCGTAAACCTAACGAAAATTCTTCGATCCCAATCGAACGAAACCTGTAAATATTGATTCAAAACATCTGAATAGCACCCAATTGATCCAAATAACTTGATTGTTCTTGATTCTATTCACAAAGCAAACCGAAAACAAGCAAATACATGATCAATTCGTCAATCAAACCACCTTGAGGCTCTGATACCAGTTGTGAGTGCCCCTTGTTGTGGATCTAAGTGATTGATGACAGCAAATGAATGGCGGAAACAAACAATCACACACGTAATAGTAAACACAAACCGAAATCGAATAAACGAATCAAAATCAACTTTGTATTGATAATCTTAACCTATTAGCTTGTTTACAGACTTGCTATTTTGACAAATGGTGCTAGGGTTTCATCAACCCTATCCAGAAACCCGTAGGTTTGCTTATATACTAACACAAATCGACAGACATGCGACACTTGACTAGTGACGCATGTGGCCACCTTCATGCGTCACTTACCTAAGTGTCGCTATGCATCACTAAGGCAAGTGTCCCCTACTACTAAACTTAAGTGTCCGTAAGTACAAAATCGACTTTTCTATTACATATAACTCACGACACTTACAACCCGATAGACCAACTAACTGACACACTAAATGTACCAACATGATCTTTGGCATACACATGACTTAAGCAATCTAACCGGTGGTCACTCAATTCAATCAGAAGTGTATCGGGTTTCCTATCATTCTAAACAAACAAATTCGCTCAAAAGCCAGTCATGTAGCATTCATCGTCATAGGCTTGATCGGGAATCAAATCTCAATCACTTAGGTGAGGACGGTGCTAATTATCCCAAGACATTCATCGGTTTGTAGTGTGAAGTAAGGGTTAAGGGTATGGATAGTGGATGGGGTTTTAATAAATGGTTTTCAAGAAACGAAAAGGTTAAGGCTCAACAGGGTTTACTAAGCGGATCATCGACACTAAAAATGAGTATCGGCAGGGTTAAGCTTGAAGAGATATGAGAAAAATGGGTTTATTTCCTAGGGAATGTCAAGGTCATCTAATTGCACCTATACCGCGTACTGTACTCTACCAATGTGGTCTCGAAATGCATACTAGGAGCAATTTCTAACTCAGAAATGCATACATCGGCACACACAACAAATGAATAGTGAAGCATTTAAAATGAATGCTTATATAGGCTCAAGATACATCATTACAATTAATATGGTTTGTATGTGCTTAGTCATGCGCTGCCCCTAAGATTATCATTTCTTAATTTGAGAAATTCCTATCTTATTTACACTACTTTCCAAAATAACTTACTCATATTTAAAATAGCTCCTCTTAGAAATATTAAAATTCAAAGAAATATCAGAGCTAACTGAATGAGTAGTTATCTACTGTCGAAGTTTTACGCAAAAATTTTAAAATTTTTGATCAATTTTTAAAGTGAGGAACATTTTCTGAGTTGCTATTTGGACACAAAAATCTATCTAAGGTAATCTATACCGCTATCCCACACTTAGAGGAACATTGTCCCTAATATTCTCTTTAGTGGATATTTATTGGAAGTAAAATCCCACACTTAGAGTTTAAACATATAAGAAAATGTTTATCAAGTGTTAATTTTGGGTTGGAATTCCACACTTAGCGATAAGCTTAGGATATGGTATAGATTACTTTTATTAATTAACCGTACTCAATAAAACAAAGAGATATAAACAGAGAATGGATGAAGAAACTCCCCAGATAGCTAAAAGCTGAAGATCTGAATATGTGCCGATAAGTAGAAAAGTCTTTCTTTTGCAGCAGCTCCATGAGGATTATTCAGCTTTTAGGTGGATTGCCTTTAAATGAGAACCTTGCCTTCCATTTCAACCATCATTTGTGAATCAATCTCTTAAGTGTGAACACGTTGGATATACCTTTTAACTCCATATTTTTGCAATGAAAAGGAATCACTGTCTTAGAATGAAAAGATATTTTCTATTACAAATCATTTTGTAGAACATATGTTTTTAAACGAGTTTGAGCATGATGCATAAAAGTAGTATGCAAGTACCTTAAATGCTCGAAACATATGAACTAATTTTTGAAAAGTGTTTCCTATTTATCTGAGATAAGTGATTTTGCAAAAGATGAGTGGTGACTTTGAAATATTTTTGAGGTATATCCAAGTGTGAAGGATATTCAGAGATTTTCTTCACTTATTAACACACAATCAACACACGTTTTACTACACAGGTTGCCTCCCGAGAAGCGCTGCTTTTAGAGTCGAGAGCTCGACTTTCCTTCCTTCAGAATCAGTGGGTGGCGGAACTTTCAGGGCCAATGTTTATTGAGTAGTGTAATATTGTGATTGTTGAAATGTAGATATTTAGGAGTAGGGATGATGTTAAATTAATCTTTAATTAAATATGTGATTGGAAATTGTTATGTTATGTATCGGGTTAAACTTTTCAAGCGGTAGATCTAAACCACCCATTCCACCCTTTCCAAGCTTTCACGTGACTATTACTTTAGTATTAAGACCTGATCAACCCTAGTATCGGTAGATAGTTATCTGTGTTTTTGTATGAAGTTGTGGACATGCTGTAAAACGGCTCAGTACTTAGTATAGCGCTGGAAACACTGTTAGTGGAGTACAAATGCGTGGAAGCTACGGACTGGTCGTAAGCATATGACACCGTGGATACCTGGAAGTCACACTTCCTGAACATGGTCTAGGTATATATAAAATCTGTGGAACTGCTGAAAAACGTAGTATACACCGTGAAACGAACCTATGGATGAACGTTTGATCGCGCTGGAGGGTCTACACCTTGACAGAAGTATTTGTGCTCCTCGATTAAATCTAAGGGATCTTGAAAAGAAAGCAAACATTCAACTGTAGTGTAGGATGCTTAAACCCCTTGATCCAACATAACTGACAGTTTAACATACATTAGAAAGCAATAGTAGGACCCTTAATATAATCAATTAGAATTAGGTGTTAAAAAGGTCAGAAACTAAATATCGGTTTGTTGCCTTATTCATACGCCCAGGAGTTAACTCTAAGACGGGTCACTAGTCCTCATCGGATAGTGTTGGGGGACTGAGCAGCCTAATCTGATCAGACTCATGATAACCTAGTATTCAATGACATGCGACTTAGGTTTTCCACTTAAATCGTAGGATGCTAGTGTTGACATCAAACCTCTGTTAATTTTATTAAAGGAAAGTCTCCAATCATCTTTTATAATGAACATCATCCCGAAACCTGAATATTGAAACTTCAGCAATCACAATCTCTATCTATCTGCTTACCCTATCTGTAGTTTAGTATTTACTTTTCTGTATCGTTGTTAATTTAGAAAATACCAAAAACAAACCCTACCTGCTCTTTTAAACCCATCCTATTAGCTTCTATTATTTAAGGTATTCACTTCATTTCGATTCGCTCCGATTTTAAAGAACGACACCTGAGTCAGACTTACCGCTTACTACCCTAAATACTCTTAGAGCATTATAAATTTAAAACTTAGACACTGATCACCCGCCTCCGACTGGAAGGTCCGCAACGACAGGGAAGCGATTCCTTGACCGATCGTTGGGGCACAATCAGGTTTTTGGATATAAACCTGATCGGGTTCCAGATGGTCGGTCAAGGAATCGCTTCCTTGTCATTGCTGACCTCCTAGTCGGGACCGCGTGATCGGAGGGTGGTTTTATATTTATAGAGTTGGGGACCTAAGTTTTACTATAGCTAAGGGTAGTTAGCGACAAGTGATGACTCAGGTTCATTCTTAAGATCAACTGTATTGTGAAACCAAGCAATCAAGATGATCAATTCAATTTAGAAGGGTTTGTAAACAAGAGATTTGATTTTTGGGTTTTTACTTAGGTCCTAAATTAAACTAAATAAACAGCAAAATAAAATAATAGGTGATAATCAGTATGGAGAGGAGTGTTTGTTATGATTTCATTAGCCTAAAAGGGAGATGATGTTTGGTTTTGATGTTTTGAAAACGTTCTTTCTAAGTATTTGTGTTCTACTATTTTAGGTACTTTATGGTGTCAACACTAGCACCCTACTATCTGATTCCTCAGATAGCATGTCACTGAGTACTAGGTTGTCATGATTCTGATCAGATTAGGCTGATCTACCCCCAACATTGTCTGTGAAGACTAGTGACCTTTCTTGGAGTTAACTCCTGGGTGCATGAATAAGGTAACAGACCGATATTTAATCTCTGACCATTATTTGATACCATAAAGTATTCTAATTCAAAATAGAGCATTTAAGAACTAATTCGGAAAGCGTCTGTTAACTTTTCATCGTTGGTTTGTTAGGTTCAGAGCTGGTGGGTAACCCAGTGCTACTCAGAATTTATACACCGACGTCCGTTCCATAGCTTGGGTGTATGGGAACCGTTCCCAAAGGATGGTTCTGACACTTACACGAGGTAGTAGGACGTTTTACGGTATTCCATGCCTTGTGCACTAATGCAAGTTAGGGTGTATACACCGACGACCATTCCGTAGCTTCCATGCATTTGTACTACACCAGAGGTGGTTCCAGCACTATACTAAGTAATAGGTCGTTTTACAGTATTCCACACATGTTGCATATTCGGGTCACTCTGAACCCTTTTAAACTCAGTTTGTATTAAAGTGTACCCATCTATGATATAAACCCAACCCTCACTTAATATTACCCAATAAATCCCCGATTTATTCACGTTGTACTATACATTTGGTTTAGCGGTATTTCCAAAGCTTCGAAATCAGACCATGCATAGATAGCACAGATAATTAATTACCCTCGGAACAAGGTTCGCGACTCCTTGTCTTTTAGGGTTTTAACCACGTTTATTGGAGGAAAGGCGATAGTTTGATGAAAAGTTTATAATCATTATTGAAAAGTTAAACAGACATAGTTTTCAGTTATATATTTAAATTAACATCATCCCCCATTATAGCGGCTAACTACATCACAATAAACACACAAGCTAACTACTCATTAATCATGGCAACGAATCCTAAATCTAGCATAATAACAATAGCATGCATTATAACAGATAAGGAAAGAGATAACCATGATAAATGCGTAATTGAATATAAGATGAAAGATTACAACGAGCAGAGCCTCGAATATTACAAAAGCACCCCTCCAAGTATCTCCAACAAATATTACAAAGTAGCCCCTCCGTTAGTCCCGTTAAATATTAATGAGAAACTAACTACTAACTAACTAACCTAAACTAGAGAGAAAGTGTGTGTGTGTGTGTGCGTGTGTGTGTGAAAGTGGTGAATGGATTGATGGATTATGGATTGATGTATTGATGGAGGTGAGAGCCTCTATTTATAGGCTTACAAGTTGCAATCTTACACTCAACACCCTCGCTCCCAATTTAACAATGAAATACACCCCCGAGCTATGAAATTCGACACCAAAGGGCGTATTCGACACTAAATAGGTCGTATTCGGTAGCAAATAAGGCGTATTCGGTAGCAAACGGGGCGTATCCGGCACCGTAGAGGGGGTATACCACCCCTATAGGGGGTATACGACCCCAAAGATGGGTATATGGCCCCATAAGGGGGGTATACGGCCCTCTAGGGGGTGTATATGGCCCCTGTGGGGTGGTATCCCCTTGGTCTGTGGTCTTGTGTGCTGGATCATAAGTCTTGTGCACTGGTCGAACTTCGTTTGGCCATAACTTCTTCATTCTTGATCCGTTTTCAGCGTTCTTTATATCCACGTGATCGTAATTACCTGAAGATCATAATGAACTAATCAAAGAATAATTTCAAGGTAATATGCTAAAAAGTGCTCATAGAACGTGACTCTATCGTTTATGCTTTGTTTTGTACGTTATTTAGCCATTTTACTTGATTTTTGAAACAATGCCTTATTTTTAGCCTTAATAATGAATTGTGGTGAAAAAGTATTGATATTGAATGATTTCATCCATTTTGGGGCTAAAAAGGAAGGAATTATGTACGCAAAAACATAACTTTTTACGTCAAGTCACCTGCGCAGGGCGCGAGGTTCTTGCGTTCCATAATTGGAGATGTATGAATTGTATTCTCGTTTGATCTCCCTTATCAGGTGCCTCTGAGCGGTGGTGTAATCATTGGTTGATTCTCTAATAACTTCTACAATGATGCGGACATCGTCGTATTCATCAATCAAGTCAGTCATCTCTTGGTGGGTATCTACAAGGGGGACTCGTAATATCTCAGTTGAGGAGGTAGGAGAATTTGCTGGAGCAGGGGGAGTTGATGGAATAGAGCATTCGTCAAGAGTGACATCGATACAATCTTCATCATATTCGTTCTCGTCTTCAGAATCTTCATCACGTGAATCTGGGAATTGGTGGAATTCTTCATCTGAGGGCGCGTTATTGAAAGGTTGGGAACTATCGACTTCGATGGTCCTGACTTCCGTGGTTGAATCTTGAAGGTTTTCTTCAATAAAGCCACCAGTTTGACTTGCCTTATACGCAGCGATTCTTTGTAGGAGTTTAGCATATAGGTCCGGGTGGCTTGAGGATCGGAGCTCTTCTTTAAAAGTATCTATATCTCGGAGTCGGGTTCGGGTGAAAGGTTTCAAAGGGTCGAGATGAGAGTCGAGCATGGTTCCCATTCTCTTGAGATGAGTGGATCTGAAGTATTGATGAACGGATTCCTAATCAACGGATTCGTCTGATGAATTGTTGTCTTCGAAGCACTGTATTCTTTTAACTTCAGCCATTTGTGGTGAATCAATTTGATTCTCATCTTCCTCCATTTTCTTCAGATATTTCTTCTTCTTCTTCGGTATCTTCGTCCATTTCTTCTTCTTCCTCTTCAGTTTCTTCTTCTTCCTCAACGGGTTCTTCCTCTTCTTCTTCAGGTTCTTCTTCTTCTTCTTTAGATTCTACGTCTTCCTCTACTTCTTGATATTCCTCTTCTGGGTTAGTTTCAGTGTCAGAGATGAAGGTTGACGATCGGGTGAAACATCGTTCTTCTTTGGGCTCTGATTCATCATTATAGGTAATTCTTCCTGTTAATATAGCATAACATTCTACTTGTTCTGGGGTGCATTCTGGTTGGTCGATCTTGTAAGTTATGCTTTCGCCATGCGATCGTAGAACAATCGTGTGGTTATACACATCAATCACTGCTCTAGCTGTATTCATGAATGGTCTTTCAAGGATAATCAGGATGTTTATGTCCTTGTGGATGTCCATTACCACAAAATTCATAGGAAAGAAGAATTTGTTAACTTGAACTAAGACATTCTCAACTATTCCGTTTGGGTATCCAATGGATTGGTCAGCTAGCTGGACAATCATCTTAGTGGGTTTCAAATTTTCAAGTTCTAGTCTTATAAACAGGGAGTAGGGCATGAGGTTAATGCTAGCTCTCCGGATTGGTAAATAGAACAAGGGAGTGTGAATCTACTGGTGTCTCCTAGTTTTTCGGGAAGGCTATTTTTAAATAGGGCTGATATCGCGTAAAATGTCATGTTTTTACTACTGATATCTCTCTCATTCTGGAACAATACTTGGCAAATAAACTCAGACAACGTTCAAATCAATGAAACTTTGCCAAGAAGGTCAAAATAGAGTTGCACGAGAAAAATCAAGCGAAATGGACAAAAAACGAAGATTCCACACACGTTTGAAGATTCAAGACATCAAGACAAGATTTAGAGGCAAAGTAACCATCACTGAGATTTCTCTTATCCAAGATATTCATTTTCAAAATACGAATCTAACAGAAGAAGAATCAACAAAAACGGACGAAGAATGAAGATTCTACGTACGCCGGAAGATTCAAACAATTCGTACGAGACATCCAAAGATCAGAGATGTATTTTTGGAATTTCTTTTCATCAAAGTCTTCGTTTTTGAAAAATGAATCCAAAGCAAAAAGAATCAATGCAACTGGATGCATAACGAAGAAGATATGCACGATTTAAGAAACGGAGCGAAAGACGGCGAACCAGGGTGGGGGAGGGGCAGCCGCCGCCGGCCACACCACAGCCGCCACCGGCCACACCTCCACCACCTCCGGCTGCCTGCTCCCCATCCCCCATCCGCTTTTTCATCATTGCTCGTACTCGCAGGGTACACGTGCTAGGCCTTTTCCGCAACTCTAGGGTACACGTGCTAGACCTTTACGCACTTTAGGGTACATGTGCTAGCAACTTTTCCATCTTTTGTTAACATATGCCCCAAGTTGCTAAAATGTACCAATTTTCTCATATAAATAGGAGGCTTCATGGCTCATTTCAAGACACACCTTTCCTACACCATTCCTAACACACATTTCTTAGGAAAAACACCTTCCTAGCTTATTTTCTCTCACTCTAGAATTAAGCTTCAACTTTCTCACTCTACATTCTTTCTCTAGACTAGTTTTAACTAGTATTTAAACTAGTTTAGAAGTTTAATTAGGAATAGAAGGAAAGTGCGGAACGCATTGTAATCTTCGGTGTACGCTCGGATTTGTGTCAATTAATTCAAGTTTATTCTCTCTTTCATTTAATCCTGGTTCTTTCTATCCTTATCTATCTTAATTATTTACGTTTATATTGATTATGCTAGATTTAGTAATTGACATGATTAGAGAGTAGTATACTTGTTGTGTTTGCTTGCGATGTAGTTAGTTAATTATGGGATGATCTATAATTAAATATTAAAGATCGGTGGTATTGCTTTGATCGTCTTATTGCATTTCTTCTTTGATTGTTGCCTTAGGATCATCATAGTAGTAAAATATAAACGGTCCTAATTATCGTAAAGTAATATGACCGCCCCTTCTGTTACTCGATATAGTATTGGAAACACTTCAAGGTGGAGTACAAATGTATGGAAATCGAGGAACGACTGAAGGTAGTCATATTACGAAACGGTACAATATTACGAAGTAATATGATGGCCCCTATTCGACTATTATTCGATATAGTACTGGAAACACTTCAAGGTGGAGTACAAATGTATGGAAGTCGAGTAACGATCGAAGGTAGTTATATTACAGACTAATATATAAAATGAGAAACCTAGTTTAATTAACCTTTCTAAATAGACTTTTAAACTTCAATTTAATCTAATCGCCTTTCCACCAATAAATGTGATTACAACACCTTTTTGAAGACGTCCAATTAAAAGGTAGTCAATCATCTGTGTCAATATAATTTGTCAAATGTATGAAATTATGGAACTGCAAGGCTACATGGGGGATTATCGTAGGACAAGACATGGCCAAGGTTTGAAGCGGTGGAACCACTTTAAGTGAGGAACGCTGTGGATAATTAGGGGATTTATTGGGTAGTCTTAAGCAAAGGCTAGTTTAAATTCATAAATGAACTTTTTAAATATACAAATTTGTTAGGATGACGAGGAATCGTTATATGATTCAGTTATGTCTAGTACCTTAAGATTTTGTTCCCGTTCATATGAAAGTATTATTAAACCATAATTAAGATTTTGCTTATTATTCTAAATACATTGTAATGTTACCATAACCTAGCTCCCGGTGTGACATGCTAATGGGATTTTAATTAGTAGGGAATCTAGTGTTTATATCACAAGTAACAATTAACAAATATCTTTTAAAACAGTTTCTCCAAACATCATCCTATAACTTAATTAATGAGGTCTCATCAAACACTCTCTTTATCTTATCTTCTTTATCTTTTATTTTAATTTCGCTTAAATTTATTTACTTGCCTAATTTAGTTAATATAAAAACCAAAAATCCCTCACTATTTTATAAACCCTTCACTAGTTTGAAAGCCCTCATCTACCACGCCTTAGTTTCAATTCAGTCAGTTTGAAGAACGACTCCAGGTCATACCTACCACTTGCTCACCCTTAGGATTAGCATCGTTAGGGGAAACTTAGGCCCCGCAATTACAAATTTAAAACACCCACTGATGTCCGTCGCCAGTAAGATTCTTACCGACCGCTGGTGACGCATCAAGGACTGAGCTTTCAGGACTAAGGGGAATGTTGTTTATTTCGGGCAATTTATCCTTAGTGGACAATAATTTTCTAATATACTTATTACGACCAGGAACTCTAGACATGGTATCGAGGAATTTTCCGTCTAACTTAAAGGATGATAATTTCTTAGGTTGGATTTTAAGTCTAGCCGGGTAAGGGATTCTAACCTCTTTGTTCATGGTCGGAGTGGTTTCCACAGCTGGTATCTTGATCTCTGGTTCTTTCTTTACTAGGACAGTAGCAGGTGGTGGAGTGGCTGCTTCCTTGGTGGTAGTGACTTGCTTTTCCTCCTCAACATGTGGGTTGTGAACCGTGTTGCTAGGCAAACTTCCTCTGGGTCTGTTCTCAAGACGTTGTGCCAATCATCCAATTTGAGCTTCCAAGTTCTTCAGTATGGCCAACTGATTTCTCATAAAGAGATCTGCTTGATCTTGCCTAGCAGATGTCTTTTGGTTGAGTATGTGTTTTCCTTGCATGAACTGGGTGAGGGCGTCATCTGAACTTGAAGTTGGGGCATTTGTCTTGTTGGGTTGCTCAGTGGTTTGCCTTGTGTCGGAAGTGGGTCCATGAAGTGTGAGGAGTTGGTTCTAGGCAAGTTGTGGTTGTTGTGTGTAAGGTGGGTATCTAGGTGGGTATCGGGGTTAGAAAGGTTGGTTGTTTCTTTGCGGGAATAGAGGTCCTCTAGGTTAGTTGTTGTTTTGGTTGAAACCGGGTGGAAAATTATATAGTCAAGCGGGAAATTGAGCATAGTAAACAGTGTCGTATGCCTCTTCATATTCAACTTGATATTCACCAGGTGGTTGGTTGTTTCTTGGTTGGAATGGAGATCCTCTAGGTTGGTTGTTGTTTTGATTGAAACTGGGTGGAAAATTTTGCTGTCGAGCAGGAAACTGAGCATAGTAAACGGTGCCATCTGCTTCTTCGTATTCAACTTGGTATTCACTAGGTGGTTGCGGGTTGGTACAGTGTTGACAGGCTTGCACTTGGTGTACTTGGTCTTGTTGTTTCTTAAGTTCTCCGAACTGTTTGACAAGTGTGTCCATCTTTTCCGTTAATACCTTAATTATTTTGACTGGAATTCGATTCGATGCAGTGAGACGTGCTGAAGATGTTGAATGATCTCCAGAGTTCCAATCATGGTAATGCATAGTCATGTTTTCTATAAGGTCACATCCTTCTTCGTCTGTCTTTGTCATAAAGCTTCCTTGCATGGCAGCATCGAGGGAGGTCCGGTGGTTAGGGTCTAAACCATTATAGAAGGTACACAATTGTGCAAATTTGTCGAGTCGATGATTGGGGCATTTCTTCACTGCTCCTATGAATCGTGCCTATGCGGTGTATAATGACTCATCAAAAGCTTGGTGGAAGTTCATGATGTCATTTTGTAGTTTGGTTTGTTTAGAGGGCGGAAACTACTTGGTTAGAAACTTTGTTGCCATTACCGTCCATGAAGGGATAGAACAGGTTTCTAAACCTTCAAACCATGTTTGCGCATGATGTGTGAGAGAATAAGAGAAGAGATACAAGCGGATAGTATCTTGGCTAACTCAATTTTGTTTGTAGGAGTTTGAAAGAGATATGAACTTGTCGAGGTGAGAGTTTTGATTATCACTTGGCAATCCATGGAATTGACAGTGATTTTGGATTAGCAGGATGATGTGGTGCTTAAGCTCGAATGATTGTCCTGGGGTTTCTAGGTAAAAGGGCCTTCTCTTCCTTCAATAGAGGGCTTACTGTTGTCAGCGAGAGTGATGCAATCAGCCATTGCTTGTCTAAGTGCAGATTGCTTCTTTTCTCGTCGAATAGTACGTATTATAAGTTCTGGATCTGGAAAGTTAAAAAGCGGTGCAGATCTAGGGGAACAGGTCATACACTAAAGAAAAACAGACAATAAAGAAAATATTTTTTTATAAGGTTTTATCCTAAGGGTATACTAGAAAATAGGATTGGTTGGGCCTCTGTATCAGACAGTTAGTCTCCCTGGCAGCGGCGCCAAAAACTTGATGGCGGTATCGTGGTCGGATGATCACAACGCCGATCAATGGGTGTTTTATATTTGTAAATGTTGGTGTCTAAGTGTGACTTACTAATACTGAACCGAAGGCTAGTAGATGGTAAGTATGACCTAGAGTCGTTCTTAAAGAAAACTGAATTGAAATGGAGGTAATCCAATCAATCTTTCTTTTCTAGTAACGGGTTTTTTATAAGAGTGTGTTGGGGGTTTTGGTTCAGTTAACTAAGTAAACTAAATAAAGCGAATAAAAGATAATAATAAATCAGATAATGGAATGTAGTATTTGTTGTGATTTTATTAGCTCATAATATGGGATGATGACTTTTAGGAGGAAACATTTAACTAAATTTGGAATGTTTACTAGATTTGATAGCTTGTGGTATAACCAATAGATTCCTTATTAGTTGGTTATCAACTATTATGTCACGAGGAACTAAGGTGCCATGATTCTGATCAGACAGACAATGCTCAACTCTCCACACTCTCCTGTGAGGGAGTCAGTGGGCCTTATTATTGAACGCATTCGCTCATGGGCGAAGGAACAGAGTAGCTTGTCCATAACAAGTCTAACCGTTCTTAATACCATAGAGACTACAAATCCGGCAAGTAACTAACTTAAAAAAATGTTCGAACTCAATTGAATAATTCCTATTAATGAAACTCAAGCACGATGAGCGAGGGAAAGCATTTAGGTTTCTTGCGTACCTTAATTTAGAATTCATAAGTTAAGGAAAAATATCATTTTAAATTGGATTTTAAACTTGCCTTTCTTAATACAATAAACAAATCCCTAGGTTTCCATGAATGGTTATTTAGCCTATAGCCTACCTACTCTAATCTGATCTAAACTAATATAATCTAATTAAAATGCTGATGGCTTTTGCATAAAGTTAAACCCATACCATATCAAAAAAGTACTATGGTAGTTCACAATGCATATAATCTTTAACTGATATTTTCGTTGTGAATTTAATTGCTTCGCAATGTTTACATGATAAGTACATTGTGATTAGAAGTGTACTATACTTATGGCAATTCCACATTATGATGATTGCATGACGTTACAATTAAACCATGGTTTTGACACACATAACTATTGACCAAGTATTAAGGTTCACAACTCCTCTTTACAAGGTTACAATCATGTTTGTTAATTGAAAGGCGAATATAAGTTTTATGTTTAAAATCATAAGATAAATCTGTTCATAAAGTTTCCATTTTTATAATGTCGATCCATAATACAACTACCTTCGGTTGTTTACCGACTTCCATACATTTGTACTCCGCTTAACAGCGTTTCCAGTACTATATCAAGTAAATAGTCGAATAGGGGCCGTCATATTATTTCACGACATATTTAAAGTCATCCCATAATTATTTATGCTAACTACATCACAACAAATACAATAGTAATCTACTCGCTAAGCATGGCACAAACTATCTTTAGCATAATTAAAGCATGCATATTTAATTAAGATAGATAAGGATAGAGAGGACCGAGATTAATATGCGAGAAGGAATAGACTTGAATTAATGAGCGTTACTCCAAGCTTACACCAAAGATTACAAGCACATTCCTTGCTTTCGTTATATTCTAAACAAGTTTCATAAACTAGCCAAATAGAATGAGAAAGTAAAACTAACAAAGAATGAAAGAAATATTTGTAGGTTTGGAAGGTGAGTGGTGTCTTTCCAAGAGTGTGTGAGGTGTGTCTTGAAATGAAGCCTAGGTGCTCCTATTTATAGTTGAAATCCGGTTCACTTTAGCAACTTGCGGCACATGTTAGCAAAAGGTGGAAAAGTTAGTAGAACATGTACCCTAAAGCGCGGAAAGGTCTAGCACATGTACCCTAAAGTTGCGGAAAGGTCTAGCACGTGTACCAGAAGAGTACGAGCAAGGACGAAAAAGAAGCCGGGAGACGGGGGAGGAGCAGCCGGCGCCGCCACCAAGGTGGCCGGCGGCGGCTGGCAGGCTGTCGTCCCGGTTCACCGTCTTTTGCTCGTTTCTTGATTTGCGTGTATCTTTTTCGTTATGCGTCCGTTTTCGTCGATTCTTTTTGCGTTGGATTCGGTTTTCAAAAACGAAGACTTTGATGAAAATAAATCTTTGAAATGTTTCTCAGATCTTTAGATGTCTCATGCGAATTGTTTGAATCTTTCGGTATACATAGAATCTTCGTTCTTCATCCGTTTTGGTTGATTATTGTTCTGTTAGATTCGTAATTTGAAAACGAAGATCTTGGATAAGAGAAATCTCAGTGATTGGTACTTTATCTAAAATCTCATCTCGGATGCCTTGAATCTTCAACTGCATTTGGAATCTTCGTTTTTCGTCCGTTTTTTTGATTTTTCTCGTGCAACTTCATTTTGATCGTCTTGGCAAAGTTTCATTGATTTGTACATTATTTGAGTCTGAATGCCAAGTATAGTTCCAAAATGAGAGAGATATCGGAGGTAAAAACATGACTTTTTACGCAATATCAATCTCTTTTGGAAGACTCATTTTTACTGAAGAGTGAGCCTTATTTTCAACTTCATAGTCTTTCTTTTATTGATCACTCATCTGATAGCAGTAGGTGCAGTGTATCCATTCTTGATGCACATACAGATTGACAGATCATGGAACAGACAGTATGATTCAAACCTGTCTTTCCATCCATAGTAGTCTTCAAGTCGAAGCAATTTAGGTGGAACATTAGACTTTCCAACCTCGTGTTCCATCTCAATCATCTTATTTAAGTCAGACATTTTTGCAAATCTCAGAAATTAAAAAAATCAGAAAAATCAAAAAATTTAGTTCGCAGAAACTCAGTTCGCAGAAACTCAGTTTGCAGGAACTCAATTCGCAGGACTCAGTTCGCAAGAACTCAATTCGCAAGACTCAGTTCGCAAACTTAACTCAGTTCGCAAAATCTCAGTTCGCCAACTTAGTTCGGTTCGTAACACCGTTTGCAGAATTGGCTGAAAACCCTAAAAACAAAAAGTTTAGGTTTTTGAACATCTAAACCCTAAGATTTTGAACGTAAACGAACCTAAAAGTTTCCAGATACTGATTTTGGTCGCAAATACACACAAAAGCACGTAAAAACAACCCTAAATCAACCGTTATTATCCAAATAACCTCGAACCTACGTGTATCTAGCCGTGGGCTCTGATACTAATTGTAAGTCTGTGTGTATTAGGAACGATAACGAGATTATCTTTAGGTATTAAGTACGGAATCCCTTAATACTAAGTTTAAGGATTGTAAACAGTTTAATAAACAATTATTAGTGAAATCGATTACTATATAGCTTTGTATTGATTAAGCTAGTGTTAATCTATCAATACCCAGCTTTTAGAATATTTAGAATACCTCTGGAACACTTAGAAATTCGTATAGAGTATTTGGCAAAAAGTTCTTTAGGTTAAAACCTAATTTTGTATTTAAACCCGTCTCGGTTCGCGGGTTCTGGGCTCTGCGGAATGACTCGGTTCGCAACCCAGCTTGGCCCAGCGAACTGACTCAGCTCCCCTCGCAGCTCTGCACTGCGAACCCACTCGGTTCGCATCGCAGGTGTTAGTCAACATTTTTCAGCATTTAATACTTAACTCTAAAATGTTTACCAACCAATATTTTTCATTACAATTCAAAAATAATTTACAAGCTTGATTACAATTATCGCTAGTCCTATTACAAGCTAGATCTGTTGTCACAATAACATGTCCCAACAATAACTTTCGTTAGGGTTAAATTGCAAAAGTGTTAGGTTTTCTAAACCTAAAACTCACTATATTATGACTCGGATCGCAGGTGTAAGGGCTCTGCGGACTGAGTTGGTTCGCAGCCCACCTTGGCCCAGTGAACCAACTCGGTTCGCTAGCCATGTCTTGTGAACCCAGATCGCATCTCGCATTGCAGTGCCTTGCAACTTGAGATCTGATTCGCATTAGTTCGCAGTCTATAATTATTCGAATACTTTAACACATTAATATATTCAACAACTATTTACCTCAAACTAACATCTTTTATTTACAAATCGAAACCAAATTACAAACTCGATTATAATATCAAAAGTACTATTACAAGCTAGATCTGTTGTCACAAAAACATGTCTCAACAAAAGTCATAACATAAAATCCTTAGCGTTGCGACAAAATTAATGACACGACCATTTCATAATCTTCATACCTTCGCATTGTGAAGTCTGGCATGACTTGCTTACTATAAGTAAGACTTTAAACCCCAAATTTAGTGTTGGCTTTTATCTTTGGTGACTTTGGGTGACTATTAATGACTTCTATTCTTCACTTTTCCACTATTGTAGCTCAAGGATTGATTATTGATATCACGTAAAAAGTCACGTTTTTACTACCGATATTTCTCTCATTGTGGAACAATACTTGGCACTTGGGCTCAAATAATACACAAATCAATAAAACTTTGCAAAAAAGGTCGAAATGAAGTTGCACGATAAAAATCAAGCAAAGCGAACGAAAAATGAAGATTCCTTACAGGTTTGAAGATTCGAGGCATCCAAGATGAGATTTAGAGACAAGATATCCACAACCAAGGTTTATCTCATCCAAAGTCTTCGTTTTCAAAATACAAATCTATTAGAAGAAGAATCAACAAAAACGGATTAAGAATGAAGATTCTGCATGCTACGAAGATTCAAATGATTCGATACAAGACATTTAAAGATTGTAGAAACATCAGTAGAGTTCTTTATCTCAAAGTTTTCGTCTCTGAAAATCGATTCCAACACAAAAAGAATCATGGAAAACGGGCGCACGACTAAGAAGATACGCGCGAAACAAGAAACGAACGAAAGACGGCGAACTAAGACGGTTGGCCGCCGACCGACACCCGCCCGCTCGCCGCTTGTCCCTCCATCCTTTTTCGTCCTTACCTGGTACACGTGCCACACCTTTTTCGTCCTTTTTTGTCCCTCCGTCCTTTTTTGCGCATGGTACCGTACCGCCCCTCCAAGAGTTGCTAACATGAGCCTCTAGTGGCTATCATACACCCATCTTCAAGTATAAATAGGGCATCAAGGCTCAGTTGAAATACACACCATTCCTATCACACCTTTCTGAGAAAACACATCTTCCTAGCTTATATTTCTCACTCTAGAAATAAGCTCCAACTTTCTCACTCTACATTTTTTCTCTAGGTTAGTTTTAACTGGTATTTAAACTAGTTTAGAAGTTTAATTAGGAATAGAAGGAAAGTGCAGAACGCATTGTAATCTTCGGTATACGATCGAAATTGTGTCAATTAATTAAAGTCTATTCTTTCTCGCATTTAATCCTGGTCTTTCTGTCCTTATCTATCTTAATTAAATTACCTTTATATTGATTATGCTATGTTTAGTTATTGCCATGATTAGAGAGTAGTATACTTAATGTGTTTGCTTGCGATGTAGTTAGTTAATTATGGGATGATTTATAATTAAATATTAAATTAATATGACGGCCCCTATTCAACTGTTACTCGATATAGTACTGGAAACACTTCAAGGTGGAGTACAAATGTATGGAAGTCGAGGAATGACCGAAGGTAGTCATACAACGAAACGGTATAATATTACGAAGTAATATGATGGCCCCTATTCGACTCTTACGCAGTTAGCGTTGGAAACACTTTAGGTGCAGTACAAATACGTGGAAGCTGCGTAACAACCGAAGGTAGTTATATTATGGACTAATATATAAAATGAGAAACCTAGTTTAATTAATCTTTCTAAATAGACTTTTAAACTTTAAATTAATCTATTGCCTTTCCACCTGTAAACGTGATTACAACACCTTTTTAATGACGTCCAACTAAAAGGTAGTTAGTCATCTGTGTCAACATAATTTGTCAAAAGGTATGAAACCATGGAACCGCAAGACTGCATGGGGGATTACCGTAGGACAAGACATGGCCAAGGTTTGAAGCGGTTGAACCACTTTAAGTAAGGAACGCTGTAGATAATTAGGGGATTTATTGGGTAGTCTTAAGTAAGGGCTGGTTTAGATTCATAAAGGAACTTTTTAATACATGAATTTGTTAGGATGACGAGGAATCGTTATGTGATTCAGTTTGTCTAGTACCTTGAGATTCTGTCTCCGTTCATAAGAAAGTAAAATTAAACTTAAATAATGATCTTTCTTATTATTCTAACTACTCGGTGATATCACCATAACCTAGTTCCTGGTGTGACATGCTAATGAGATTTTAATTAGTAGGAAATCTAATATTTACATCACAAGTATCCAAGAGTAACAATTAACAAACATCCTTTAAAGCAGTTTCTCCAAACATCATCCCATAACTTAATTAACGAAGTATCAGTAAACACTATCTTTATCTTATTTGCTTTATCATTTATAGTAATTTTGCTTTTATTTATTTACTTGCCTAAGTTAGTTATTAGAAAAACCAAAACTACCCCACTATTTTATAAACCCTTCACTAGTTTGGAAGTTCTCATCTGCCACACCTTAGTTTCAATTCAGTCGGTTTAAAGAACGACTCTAGGTCATACCTACCACTTGCTCACCCTTAGGATTATCATTATTAGGAAAAACTTAGGCTCCGCAATTACAAATTTAAAACGCCCACTGGTGTCGTGACTAGACATTCACAGAATGACACGTGACGTCTGGGAGTCACATCAAGTTTTTGGCGCCGCTGACGGGGAACTAACTGTACGATCCCTAGGCATTAAGATGAACTTACTTACTAGTGAACCTTTAGAATTCCTTAAACCCCTATGTCTTTCTTTGTTTTACCATCCTTTTAATACTTTTAGAAATTACCACCCCTATCCATTCAACTAGTCAACCACCTACCAACGAGACTACGACAGTTGCACGTATCACTCTCGCTGAAGACTCTAAACATTTGATAGAAGGTCGAGGAGGACCAATCGTCTATCCAGAAACCAATGGAGCCTCATTTGATTTAAAGCCCCATATTGTTTAGTTAGTCCAAAACCTCTGTCAATTCTGTGACCTAGCAAATGATGATCCCAACTCTCACCTTGACAAATTCATTTCCTTATCCAACTTCTTTAAGCCGATTGGGGTTAACCAGGACATAGTCTACCTATACCTATTTCCCTACTCACTCACTCTTAATGCACGAACCTGGTTTGACGAACTAGAGATTAACTCTATAGCCTCTTGGGTAGAATTAGCAACCAATTTTTTAGTCAAATATTACCCCCCCCCCCCCCCCGTCAAAATAAGCCACGTTTAGGACCAACATCATAAACTTCCATCAAGTGCATGATGAATCAATCTACGATGCATGGGAACGCTTTAAGGGATTGCTTAAGAAATGTCCAAATAATCGATTTGAGAGTTCAGACCAGCTGCACATTTTCTACAATAGTCTCTTCTCACATCATCGTCCTTTACTTGATACCGCCTCTCAAGGTAGTTTCATAGACTGTACGGCAAATGAAGCTTGGAGCCTTATTGAGTAAATGACCATACACAGCCATGACTGGAACAGTGAAAATTACTTATCAATAATTAATCCACCAACTACACTCAGAAATGAAGCTATCAAAACTCTCGCTTAACAAGTGGCAGACCTAACCAAGGAAATTAAGGAATTGAAAAGTCAACATCAACAAGTCTGTCAAGTTCAAACCTGCCTTCATTGTGCTAATCTGAACCACTCAGCCCAAATTCCTCAGTCTTATCTAACTCCGCCCAATACTAACCCTTCCTTTAACCCAACTAAGAATAGCCCACTAACTTACCAACTTCAACCTTCTGAACCCTCTTCCTCACAAATCTCTAGTTTTGACGACACCCTTATACAATCCATTCAAGGAATCTCAGCTAGACAAGACCAAACTGATCTCTTCTTAAGAGACCATTTGACTTTGTTAAAAGCTTTCGAATCTCAATTAGGGAAATTAGCACAACGTATTAATGCTAAACCTCAGGATTGTCTAACTAGTTACCATAAGGAGGCTTCCCATATTCAAGACTCTCAGGTAGCACATAGCCCACCCTCGGTTTCTTCTCCGGTGAAGGAACCACCTATTGTCCCATCGACAATGGATTTAGAGTCTACACCAAATAGGAAAGTAAACATTCCATTTCTGGCTCATCTTAAACAAAAACCTGACAAGCTTAAGTCTTTTAAGCTTGTTAGAAAATTCCTAGATACCGTATCTGAAGTTTCTTCCAAAAAGTACTTCAGAAGGCTTCTTACAACCAAGGATAAGGTACCCGAAGTACCCAATGTCCCGCTGAATGAGGAATATTTAGCTATCTTGAAAAATACCATTCCAGAAAAACTCAGAGACACCAGATGTTTTACTCTCCTGTGTTCTATCTACAAGTCAGGCATCATCTGTTCTCTTGCCGATTAAGGAGCTAGTGTTAATCTTATGCCATACTCGCTTTTCAAGAGGCTTGAGTTAGAAAATCTTCAACCTACCAAAATGACCATACAACTTGTTGACCACTCGGTCAAATACCCTAGGGGAATAGCTGAAAATATTTTAGTTAGAATTGACAAATTTCTTTACCCAGCATATATTGTAGTAATGGATATGCAGGAAGACGTACACATCCCAATCATACTATGAAGACCTTTCATGAATACGGCCAAGGCAATCATCAACGTCTCCACACAAACCATCAGCTTACAGTCTCAGGGAGAAACCATCACTTTCCGTATCGACAATCCTAACGCTAGAGACCAAGCCAATAAGTACATGATCTCCATGAACAAGACCACAGAGCACAAAGAAACTGCAAAGTCAACAAGTGAAAGGAACTCTAGCAAAGAAATAACAATCACGCCATATTTCCTGATTGACCTCAGACGAAGAAAACAAGAAATGAAAAGTGCATCTCCATCTGCGAGAAACCCAAAAATGGAAGAAATGGTCAGAATAAGAAAGATGGAAGAAGAAGAAAACAAAGGAATCAGAACGCCAACTAAACCGTTTACCACTAAAGAAATAGTGGGAAGTAACCACAACCATCCCACGAGAGGAGAAACACTGGAGGAATATTCCAAACGCACAAGTTACCAACCACAAACCATCAAAGATCCCAAAGTACTCAATGAATTCACCCAAAGATTCGACTAAGCGGTAGGAGGAATAAGCAGCGCAGTCAACTTGCTTACTCTTTCCCCTGCTGTACTGCAATTCTATGAACAACGGAAATGGACATACACTAGGATCTATAATGCCCTTAAAAGATCTAGTATCCCATTCACCTCAACACAATGGGAGATGTTAGGATCCATTAGAGCGCATATAAAAGAGACTACTGGACATCCGAGCAGTCGTGCCAACATCTTGATGATGAATGACCTCATATCAGTACTCGACTTGCTAAGTAGAGGAGATCACCTCAGTTCTAAAGAAAGCAGATCTATGTTTTTCAACTCCACTATTGAAAAACAAATTGAGTTATTGATTGAAGAACTTAGTGATCTCATTTGGGAGGAATCAAGGTGCGAACAACCCTTTAAGGTTACATATGAATCACCACTTGATATCGCTACTTTTGTTATGATCCATCTACGGTAGATTGAACAACGAAAAAGTAACTCCAGAGCAAAGTTCACATTCCACTCAGGATGCAAGGAGATACTTCATCAACTTACTCTAGTTTTCTCAGAATCTGACTTTCCATTCAACAACCATCAGCACCGGCAAATAGAGGACCTGTGCACCTCCATCAGAAGATTCAATGGAAATCCCAAGATCAAGAACTACGAAGACATAAAACTACAATTTTTGATGTTTGTGTGCTCTTTCTGGCAAAACCCACCACCGAGAGAAGTTATTAAGAAAGACACAACCACTATGACCGACCCTAGTGGACCTATCACTAAAGCAGTTGACTACATCACCTTCGGACTTCACGGACTTGTGAGGACAACTTCAGAGCATCTTCAGAACTACAAGGCAGAATCGAGAGATAGTACATTTGAATTGATTACGACAATAGTCAATCATTTCATGAGAATGTATCCACATCGATATACTTTCCCGCAACCTAGGGCCCACAATAGGGATGAGCATTTAGACCGAAATACCAGTACCGAACCGGTTTCGTACCAAACCGGTACCGACCAATACAAATTGTACCGGTATTCGGTATTTGATTTGTGGACAAAAAAAAACAGTATCAATCGGTCGGTACCGGTATCGTACAATGCACACAAAATACCTAAACCGAACCATAACCGACCGGTACCGGACCGAACCGGTACCGACCGATACAAGTGGTACCCTTATTCGGTATTTGATTTGTGGACAAAAAAATCGGTACCAACGGGTCGGTACCGGTATGGTACCAAGCTCACCCCTAGCCCACTACATCAACACAGTGGATCTCAAGGATGCATGCATCTCCATCTAGCTAGGAGAAAAGAAGTCGAGCTCTCGACTTTAAAAGAGAGCTTCTTAGGAGGCAACCCGTGTTTTACATTTCCGCAATTTTACATTCCAAGAAGTGATGAAGTCTCCGACTATCTTTCACACTTGGATATACGAAGAAGCTTTAAGAACTGTCTGACGCATCAAGTGTTCGGCGTCATAAATAAAGAAAGTATATCCAACGTGTTCACACCTACGAGACCAATCACAAGAAGACTTGATCAAGAGTGAACCCAGCAAGACAAAGTTCGGCAAATGCTTACCATGGAACACTGCAACTACTGGGGAGTACTTCTATACCAATTTCCTTCTTTTGTTATAAATATACCATATCCACTATGCTTATCATTAAGCGTGGGATTCAAACCCAACACACACTGCTAAAAGAATACGTCTTAGATGTTTCGAATCCTAAGTGTGGGATCTTTACCCCAGTCAGAACTTAGAATAACATCGAGGATGATGTTCCTTTAAGTGTGGGATAGTAGTAGTATACATTACTGTAAAATGGTTAATGGTATATGTTTGATTCTAAACTCGTAGCTCTTTAGACCATCCTTCTCCAAAAAGTAACTCGAAAATTTTACACAAAATTTTTCAAAATTGAATTAAAAATATGTTGAAATAAAAATTTTAAAAAAGAAAGATTTACTTTGGGAAAGAAGGATAAATAAAATATGAATTCCTTTGGAAAACTAGAATAGTAATCCCATAAAGAGCATCGCAAGACTAGGCACACAACAAACCAATTTTCGATTCGTGAGGTATCTTGAGCCATACAAAGCATTCACTTTTAATGCTTCACTTCTTCGATTCTTGAGTGTGTCGATGTATGCGTTTAGAATCAATACTTGCTTCTGTTATGCATTTCGAATCCGAACTGGTGAGTAAAAAGGAGATCGAATCACATCATTCTTAAACCTATCCGTACACCCAAAAAGAAATACGTTATCCCTACCCTCTCAAAAGCATCCCTCAAACTTCATAGTAAGTTCCAAAGATGAAAGAAGAAAAGCTACAAGGATATGACGTCGGAAAAAAATCAAAGAAAAGAATTCGAAGAAAAGAAAGTCAAGTGGAAAAAGACTCCTTCCAAAGATCGTAAGAAAATGGCGTCAATCCTCCCAAAAATTCTAGCTTTCCTCTTCACCAATGTAACACCTGGCATTTTAGGCTATCATTAGTGTGCCTAATTGTGTGATTATTACGTGAATTTAGTTATATTAGGCTAAATATACATGGGATTCAGTGTAATTACATACACAAATACACGATTCGTTCAAATCGTGCAAACAATGTGCTGGGATTAACCCGACACATCTACATTAGGACGTTGGTGACAAAACATAAAAATAATGTGAAAATATCCTAACGAACATTATATATGGTGAGAATATATTATAGTATTACTTATTATCTAAAAACACCCCGTACACGATGAAAACGCATGAAACGTGCCCGATTGACAAATTAAATCCAAATTATGATTTTATAACTTAAAAAATGTCGTTTTGAGTAAAACTTCCATTTAAAAATATCGTGTTTTAAAACGTTAATGAAACATATTATACTAAACGTAAAACGCGGAACAACATTTAATCAAGCACGGGATGTAACGTAAATTCGAGGAACGAGATCACGAGACCGAGACCCAACTGGGTTAGCCCGTGGGCCCGAACCCAACCCCTCTTAAATCCCTTTTTCTCCCATTTTCTTCTCATTTCTTCACTACACAAAAACACACATACACACCACTTTCTCTCTACTCTCTCCTTCCCACCACCAAATCGGTCACCACGCCACCACCAAGTCCCCGCCACCTCCACCCTCGGCGATCATCATCAAAGGAACAAGGAGCACAACCCGAGCTCTTCATCTTCATCTTCTTCGTTTTCAATTTTGAGGTATAAAAATTTAAAACACTTTTAAATTATTTGTAAAGCTTTTATTTACATGCTAGAATGATTACACAACAAGTTTATGTCCAAAATCCCACGGAAAACGCTTTAAAAATCGAAATCCATACAAAAATTTACGAACAGCTCGTCTTGCGAGTTGAGATCCTAGATCCCAGATCATCCCGCGAGGTGAAGCGAGATCTCGACTCGTGAAACCAAACAACGAACCAAAACTGCGAACCGAACCCACTTGTGAGCTGACTTACGAGTCGATCTGCGAGTTGACTTGTAAGTCGATCTGCGAGTTGACTTGCGAGTTGACTTGCCAGCTGAACCTTGTGTTGCGAACCCAACTCGGTTCGCAGCCTACTGCCTTGCGAGCCGAACTCAGCTCACACTGCGAACTCAGTTCGCAACACCTTTTTCAGTCCGCAGCCAGACTAGGTCAAATTTCCCGATTATAATTTCCAGATGCGATTTTTAATAAAGCAATGTAGTAGAAATAAAAAATTTCCACGCTGACCTGGCAGCCCGACCCCAGCCAGGGGCTCTGCCCCTTGGACCCTGCCAGGGGCTGCCGCCCCTTGGACCCCGCTACCAACGGCGCTGCCCCCAGACCCCCGTCATCCGGGAACTTGTAAATACCTTTTTCACTAAGTGTGGAATACTCACAAACAAAGAAACCTGATACAACGATACATATAATAATAATACTTTTGAATTATTATCACAAACCGTCACCAACGGGCCATACTTGTTTTCAAACTACAAACGAAATACTAAGACAAACATTTGGACATTTTCTAGTTAAGTGGACAACTAGCATGGGTGATCTTTCAAGACACCTACTTAATTTCTTATTTACTTGTTTACTTACAACCTTGTGCGTTTTGGACGCCAAAAGGTTGCAGGGTTCTGAGAACCAATATACGGACTTACATCCGACACGCCTACAGACTTACATCCTCTCTACTTGGTTGATTTCACATACGTACTTACTAGGCACAGGTGAGTCTCACAGCCCCATTTTTACTGTTTTTACCCAGGGGTGAGATGCATTACTTGTTTTTACTTGAACACATGTACAGACTTTACCGACTTACAGACTTACTGATATACTAAATTGCATGGGTTACGATTAATCCAATGAAGTCCTCTGAATCATAATTGTTAATTATAGGATAAGCGTGAGTTTTAGTATATGGATCCATATGGGACTGACAATCCCCACCCGGGGTAGCACGCACTACCACGAACCGTACTGTATAAACGGGCGTTTCTTACTTGTTACATATGAGTGTTTTTGGATTAGCACTGACGGGGGCAAATTACTGGTACTTGATTGTACTTTATTGACGTGTTAAGCTTCGACTATGATGCTCATGGCAATGTATATCAACCCGATTGCATTCGTGTAATCATTACTTACTACTTGGTTAAAACTGTACAAACACTTTTATTACTTGATGTGTTCAAACTGACTATTTACTACAAACCTGTGAGATTCACCAACCTTTTGGTTGACCTTTTTAGTGATGCATTCTCAGGTACACAGCAACAGTAGGGTCGCCCAGCAGGATTTGCTTACAAGCTTGAGTCGCATGCATTTACACGCTTGGAGATTTTTATGCATTACTTTTGTAATAGTTGTTATGTATTAGAATCTCTAGAATTTTACTCGAACTTAGAGCTTATGTATATTTTTGAATACTTATGTAATGAAATACTTTTCGTATGTCTCATATAGAGTCGTTCACTGTACCTTTGTGCTTGATTACTTGATTAGTAGCACCCCAAAACATGCTTCCGCAAATCCGTAAATTTGGGGGTGTTACAACCAAAAAGAAACTCAAGAAAAAACAACTCACCCCCCTCTCATATCACCAACACTCCACTCCAAAAACCTTACATCACTTCTCCTAGAAGGATTGTGGCTAGATTGACTTCGCGCTCACCAAAAAGGTAACGATTTGATTCTTGATCAAGCCTATGATGATAAACGATACATGACTGGCGTTCTTTGTGATTGATAATACTAGAATAGGAAACCCTAAACACTTTGAGTGATTGGAGTGACCACCTTGAGAGGATCGCCTAGTCATGTATCCTAGATCAAAGATCAAAAGCATGCTCCCAAAGATTACAACCCAACCTTTTCAAAAGCATGAATATTTTATTTTTCCAAAACCCCCTCAGTAAAAAGTTCCGCCCTAAAATATTTCATCGTCTACTTATCCTTAACCATGCTTGAACTTCGAGTTTGCTTGAGGACAAGCAAAGTTCTAAGTGTGGGATACTTGATATCGTGTAAAACGTCACATTTTTACTACTGATATCTCTCTCATTCTGGAACAATACTTGGCATTTAGGCTCAAATTGTAACACCTCTAAATTTACTGTTAGGCGGAAGCATAATTTGGGTGTTACTAATCAATAATCAAAGCACACAGATATATAGCAAATGACTCTATATGCGTCGTTTTAACAAAATATATTAATATTAAAATGTTTACAATAGTTGAATCCGTCGTGTTCGATTATATGAGAGATTCCAATACATAAATACTTGTACAAAATATACTAATGCAAGGAAATCTCTATTGTCTGCATGCTGACTCGAGCTATAGAAGTCCTGAGGGCAGTCCAAATCTACTGTTGAGTACCTGTGATACATGCTAAAATGGGTCAGCTAACGCTTGTGAGCTCACAGGTTTGAGTATCAAATAATATCGTGTGAACCGCAAGATTTAAGTACTGATTTGCATCCAGCAAATAAAGATAATGATAATGATAAAGTATACAGCCATGAGCACATAGTCTGAGCTTAACTCGAGGGGTCAGGATCACAATGAGTTCCTGAGCGAGGTGCCTCCACGAGTGCCTAATCAACACTCGTCTGAACAAATATTAGTACCTCCGTTTACCCAGTTAGTGCTTGCTAACCCGGACGAGGAGGGTCAATCCTATATGATATCATATACTAATATTCACGCTACAACGTATTACCAAACTATGCTGACGGAGGACTTTGAAATGATTAGTTGTATAAAACTCATGTAGTATATGAAAATGTTTGTACTTGCGTTCACATGTTAAAAACAAGCAATGAATCACACCCCTGAGTAAAAACAATAAAAGAGGGGCCATGAGACTCACCTTAGCTTTGAGAAGTTTAACTTAATAAACTTGTTTGATTAGCCGTGAATTGATGTCCGAAGACTTGTAACCTGAGGGTGTCCAAGACACGCAATGGGTATAAACATGAGTAGGTATCTCGAAAGACTACCTTTGTAGTTCTTCGTCCAACTAGAATGTCCAAATTACTACGATTTGGTTGTTTAAATTTGCCCAAATTACTACGATTTGGTTGTTTAACTTGTCCAAGTTACTACGACTTGGTTGATTAGTTTATGTTTTGAAAACGTGTATGGCCCGTTGGTGATTGGTTGTAATAATAATCTCATTATTGTTATTATGCTTTCGAGTGTTCATGTTCATAAACGTATTCCGATGTGTTTAAAAAGCCGTATCGTATAAGTGTTTGAAATTACATAAGTTTGATACTTAGTAAAAATCCATGTTTTCAAGGTTCTGTCTTTATGCGACATTAGGTGCGACATAAGGCTTTGTGTCGCTAAGTGCGACATAGTCTGTTGTGTCGCAGATCATGACTGCGACATAAGGGCTTGTGTCCCTAACTGCGACATCCGCAATGTAATGCGACATATGGTGTTGTGTCGCTATGTGCGACGGGAATAAGTTTTGCGACATAGTGTTTTGCATCGCTATATGCGATGTCTGTAGCTATTGTGACATAACCATTTGTGTCACTATATGTGACATCCGTGATGTAGTGCGACATAGAGGCTTATGTCGCTATATGCGACATAAGACCTGATTTGGCGACATAAGAGCTTATGTTGCAGGTGGCCTGGAGCCTCTGCGACATAACAAGCTGTTGGCCGGAAAATGAGCCGAAATGGTATTTTCCGATTTCCGTTTGACTTGAAACTTTTACCTAACCCATATTTGGACATTTTAAGCTTAAATAACCCACAAACAAGTAAAAACAAGTAAAATCGGAGAGTTTCGAGTTTTGTCGGAAAACTTACGACTTAACGCCGGAGAAATTCGGAAAGATGGAAATGTAGATCGTGATGTGGTGAACGTTTTTCTCCAAAGGTGCTTGACGATCCGAGGCCATTTGGTGGTGGAAATCGGTGGTTGTAGGTGGCGGTGTCGCAGGTGGCCTGGAGCCTCTGCGACATAACGAGCTGTTAGCCGGAAAATGAGCCGAAAAGGTGTTTTCCGATTTCCGTTTGACTTGAAACTTTTATCGAACCCATATTTGGACATTTTAAGCTTAAATAACCCACAAACAAGTAAGAACAAGTAAAATCGGAGGGTTTCGAGTTTTGTCGAAAAACTTACGACTTAACGCCGGAGAAATCCGGAAAGATGGAAATGTAGATCATGATGTGGTGAACGTTTTTCTCCAAAGGTGCTTGACGATCCGAGGCCATTTGGTGGTGAAAATCGGTGGTTGTAGGTGGCGGTGGTGGTTGTTTTAGAGAGAAAAAGAGAGGAGAGAGAGAGAATGGAAATGAAATGAGGGGAGTGGAGTGGAGGGGGGGAAAAGGCAGATTTTGGGGGGAAGAGGGGAGGGAATCTCCCAATTTTTAACCCCCGCATTTGTGCTCCGTGCGGTGTTCGTTTCCCCGATCGTTTAAACGTTTAAATAATTTTTATGTACATTTAATTATATAGGTTTTAAAATATAAATGTTTATTCGATATTTTACTTGAAGGATTTTATCAAACACTTAATAATTGAGTTATAAAATATAACTTAACTTGTTTCGTTTTGTTTGCGTGTTTGTTATATTAATCGTGAAATCCTTGTTTGTACGATACGAATTTGAGTTGAAATATTATCTAAATAATATTTTGGATAAAATAGGGTTATTAAATAATGTCATATTATTTAATAAAAATTGTTCACCGACGTACGTATTAATTGAATCGAATTGCGTTCGATTTGCGACTCGTACGATTTAATCAAATCGCATACTTGTATATATTCAACAATATATTTTGATACATTAATTAGCCTAAAACCGAACTAATTACATGTATTATCAGAGGATTAGGCACTAATCACTAGTCCTAATTTGGTGGGTGTTACATTTTACCCCTGTTATGAGAATTTTGTCCCTAAATTTAGCTCGAGATCGCGTTTGATGTAGAGTCAGTGAATAACTGAGGATACTTGAGTCGCATTTGTTCTTCCCGTTCCCAAGTGAATTCTGGACCGCGCTGAGAATTCCACCTGACCTTAACAATGGGAATATGACTTTGTTTGAGTTGTTTGACCTCACGGTCTACGACTTCAGCAGGTTCTTCAACAAAATGAAGTTTGTTATCGACGCGAATCTTGTCGAGTGGGATGATGAGTGTCTCATCAGACAAGCATTTCTTTAGGTTAAAAATGTGAAACGTAGGGTGCACGCTGCTGAGTTCGGCTGGCAGCTGCAATCGATATGCCACAGGGCCCACTCTTTCGAGGATCTCAAAAGGCCCAATGTACCAGGGATTTAATTTCCCGCGTTTTCCGAATTAGATTACGCCTTTCCAAGGTGATACTTTCAAGAGTACTCGGTCGCCAACCTGGAACTCGAGTGGTTTGCGTCTCACGTCAGCATAACTTTTCTGACGATCACGTGCGGCTTTGAGTCGGTTTTGGATTTCGACAATTTTCTCGGTGGTTTCGTGTATGAGTTCAGGACCAGTGAGTTGGCTGTCTCCCACTTCTATCCAACAAATCGGTGATCGGCACTTACGACCGTACAGTGCCTCGAATGGTGCATCCTTAATGCTGGCATGATATCTGTTATTGTTGGAGAACTCACACTATGGTAGGTGTCTTTCCTAGTTTGCACCGAAGTCAGCTACGCAAGCTCGTAGCATGTCTTCCAGTGTCTGAATAGTTCATTCACTTTGACCATCGGTTTGAGGATGGTATGCGGTACTCATATCAAGAAGGGTACCCAACGATTTTTGAAGTGATTGCCAAAAGTGAGATGTGAAATGAGCGTCCCTGTCGGAGATAATCAAGGTTGGAACACCGTGTCGAGAAACATTTCTTTGATGTAGATTTGTGAGAGGCGTTCCATTTTATCGGTTTCCTTGATCGTCAGGAAATGAGCAGATTTGGTGAGACAATCGACGATCATCCAAACGGTATCGCAACCGCTCGTTGATTTTGGAAGTTTGGTTATGAAATCCATGGTGATTTGTTCCCATTTCCATTCAGGAATGTTGGGCTGTTGGAGTAAACCAGAAGGTTTTTGATGTTCGGTTTTGACTTTTGAGCAAGTAAGACACTTGCTGACATAAGTGGCGATTTCAGCTTTCATGTTCGGCCACCAATAGAATTCCTTGATGTCGTGATACATTTTGTCGGATCCCGGATGGATTGAATATTTAGACTTGTGAGCTTCATCCATCACCAAGTCTCGCAGGTTCCCAAAGTTAGGTAACCAGATTCGGTTTGAGAAATACCTAACGCCATTAGGTTTGATTTCGAATTGTTCATCGATGCCTCGTAAGGCTTCACTTTTGATGTTTTCGGTTTTCAAAGCTTCGAGTTGAGCGGTGTGAATCTGAATGGTGAGATCATTATGAATGGTCATACTCAGGGCTCGGACTCGAAGTGATTTCGGTCGTTCCTTTCGACTGAGGGCATCGGCAACAGCATTTGCCTTTCCTGGGTGGTATTTGATTTCGCAGTCATAATCGGTGAGCAACTCGACCCAACGACGTTGTCACATATTAAGATCCTTTTGGTTGAAGATGTGTTGGAGACTTTTGTGATCGGTGAATACGGTACTTCGGGTACCATATAGGTAGTGTCTCCAGATTTTGAGGGCGAACACCACGGCCCCTAGTTCGAGGTCATGATTCGTGTAGTTCTTCTCATGAACTTTGAGTTGTCGGGAAGCATAAGCAATGACCTTGTCTCGTTGCATCAACACGCAACCGAGACCTGGGTGGGAAGCATCGCAGTATACCACGAAGTCGTCGGTGTCTTCGGGTAAGGATAGAATAGGAGCACTGCAAAGCTTGAGTTTTAATAGTTGAAATGCTGACTCTTGTTTATCAGTCCAATTGAACTTCTTTTCCTTTTGAATCAGTGTCGTGAGTGGTTGGGCTATTTTGGAGAAATTTTTGATAAACCGATGATAATACCCGGCCAATCCCAAAATTTGGCATACCTCGGTTGGAGTGGTTGGCGCTTGCCAGTCTTTGATAGACTCGATTTTCAATGGATCGACGTGAATTCCTTGAATGTCAATTATGTGTCCAAGGAATTGAATGGTTTGCATCCAGAACTCACACTTAGAGAATTTAGCGTAAAGCTCCTCGTGCTTAAGTAGTTCTAGGATGGTTTTGAGGTGTTGCGCATGCTCTTGCTCGTTGCGCGAATAGATGAGGATGTCATCGATAAAGACAATGAAAAACTTGTCGAGATAAGGCTTGCACACCCGATTCATGAGATCCATGAATACAGCCGGTGCGTTGATTACACCGAATGGCATCACTTGAAATTCGTAATGCCTATACCGGGTTCTGAAAGAAAATTTTGAAATATCGGAGTTGCGAAAACGTAGTTGGTGATAACCTGACCGGAGATCGATCTTTGAATAAAAACTCGATCCTTGAAGTTGGTAAAACAGGTCATCGATGCGAGGATGTGGATACCGGTTCTTGACGGTTAATTTGTTTAACTCTCGGTAGTCGATACACATTTCGAAAGAACCGTCTTTCTTTTTCACAAATAAGACCAGAGCTCCCCAAGGTGAAGAACTCGGTCTAATGAATCCTCTGTCTAGGAGTTCCTGTAACTCGGTGGACAGCTCCTGAAGTTCGGATGGGGCTAGGCGGTTGATTTGACGTAAAAAGTCATGTTTTACGCACATCTTTTACCTCATATTTAGCACTTAATTAACAAAATCATGCCAATAAATTCCACATTTACCACATTTTGTTAAAAATGTCAAAACTTTATAAGTATTTCAAAAACAACGGTAAATGGACGAAAAACACACTTAAAAATGCATAATTCGTTCGACACGCGATTTTATTGTAAAACTCCGATCTGGGACTTAATAAATATCTTAATATGTAGGTCTGGAGAATACGAATGCGTGGGTATAAAGATCGTCAAAAACGGATCAAGAACGAAGAAGATTGGGCCAAACGAGCACGATCCAGCACACAAGACCATGGACCAAGGCTCACCACCCCCACAGGGGCCATATACCACCCTCTAGGGGCCGTATACGCCATTGTAGAGGCCGTATACGCCCTTCTAGGGGTGGTATACCCCCCTCTAAGGGGTGGTATAACCCCCCTGTGGTCCTAGATACGCCCCGTTTGCTACCGAATACGCCCTATTTGCTACCGAATACGCCCTATTTGGTGTCGAATACGCCCTCTTTGGTGTTCAATTTCATAGCTCAGGGGTGTATTTCAGTGTTAAAACGGATGCGAGGGTATTAAGTGTAAATTGTGACTTGGATGCCTATAAATAGAGGCTTCAACCTCCTCATTTCTCATCAACTCACAACAATTCAATTCCATTCAAATCAAACACTTTTCTATTGTATTTTCATTTCTTAGTTATTTTCTCTCTCTAACCTCTCTCTCTAGAGGGTTAGAGAGTAGTTAGTGGGTAACTAGTAGATTAGAGTAGAGATTAGCTTTTGTAATCAAGGAGTATTGGTGTTCAAGATTTTATTCAAAGATTACAAGTTCTATTCTCTTGTTACGCTGCTCTATTATCCGGTGATATCTATTCCCTCATACTGTTATTATGTCTGATTTATCCATGCGTAATATTATGGTATGTGCTTTACTTATTGCCATGTTTATTGAGTAGTGTAATATTGTGATTGTTGAAATGTAGATATTTTGGAGTAGGGATGATGTTAAATTAATCTTTAATTAAATATGTGATTGGAAATTGGTATGTTATGTATCGGGTTAAAATCAAGCGGTAGATCTAAACCACCCATTCCACCCTTCCCAAGCTTTCACGTGACTATTACTTTAGTATTAGGACCTGATCAACCCTAGTATCGGTAGATAGTTATCTGTGTTTTTGTATGAAGCTGTGGACATGCTATAAAACGGCTCAGTACTTAGTATAGCGCTGGAAACACCGCTAGTGGAGTACAAATGCGTGGAAGCTACCGACCGGTCGTAAGCATATGACACCGTGGATACCTGGAAGTCACCCTTCCTGAACATGGTCTAGGTATATATAAAAGTTGTGGAACTGCTGAAAAACGTAGTATACACCATGAAATGAACCTAGGGATGAACGTTTGATCGCAAAGGAGGGTCTACACCTTGACAGAAGTATTTGTGCTCCTCGATTAAATCTAAGGGATCTTGAAAAGAAAGAAAATATTCAGATGTAGAGTAGGATGCTTAAACCCCTTGATCCAACATAATTGACAGTTTAACATACATTAGAAAGCAATAGTAGGACCCTTAATAAAATCAATTAGAATTAGCTGTTAAGAAGGTCAGAAACTAAATATCGATTTGTTGCCTTATTCATGCGCCCAGGAGTTAACTCTAAGACGGGTCACTAGTCCTCATCAAACAGTGTTGGGGGACTGAGCAGCCTGATCTGATCAGACTCATGATAACCTAGTATTCAATGACATGCGACTTAGGTATTCCACTTAAATCGTAGGATGCTAGTGTTGACATCAAACCTCTGTTTATTTTTTTAAAGGAAAGTCTCCAATCATCTTTTATAATGAATATCATCCTGAAACCTGAATATTGAAACTTCAGCAATCACAATCTCTATCTATCTGCTTACCATATCTGTAGTTTAGTATTTACTTTTCTGTATCGTTGTTAATTTAGAATATACCAAAAACAAACCCTACCTATTCTTTTAAACCCATCCTATTAGCTTCTATTGTTTAAGGTATTCACTTCATTTCGATACGCTGCTCGATTATTCGGTGATATCTATTCCCTCATATTGTTATTATGTCTGATTTATCCATGCGTAATATTATAGGATGTGCTTTATTTATTGACATGTTTATTGAGTAGTGTAATATTGGGATTGTTGAAATGTAGATATTTAGGAGTAGGGATGATGTTAAATTAATCTTTAATTAAATATGTGATTGGAAATTGGTATGTTATGTATCGGGTTAAAATCAAGCGGTAGATCTAAACCACCCATTCCACCCTTCCCAAGCTTTCACGTGACTATTACTTTAGTATTAGGACCTGATCAACCCTAGTATCGGTAGATAGTTATCTGTGTTTTTGTATGAAGCTGTGGACATGCTATAAAACGGCTCAGTACTTAGTATAGCGCTGGAAACACCGCTAGTGGAGTACAAATGCGTGGAAGCTACCGACCGGTCGTAAGCATATGACACCGTGGATACCTGGAAGTCACCCTTTCTGAACATGGTCTAGGTATATATAAAAGTTGTGGAACTACTGAAAAACGTAGTATACACTGTGAAACGAACCTAGGGATGAACGTTTGATCGCAAAGGAGGGTCTACACCTTGACAGAAGTATTTGTGCTCCTCGATTAAAATCTAAGGGATCTTGAAAAGAAAGCAAACATTTAGCTGTAGTGTAGGATGCTTAAACCCCTTGATCCAACTTAACTGACAGTTTAACATACATTAGCAAATAATAGTACGACCCTTAATAAAATCAATTAGAATAAGGTGTTAAGAAAGGTCAGAAATTAAATATCGGTATGTTGCCTTATTCATGCGCCCAGGAGTTAACTCCAAGACGGGTCACTAGTCCTCATCGGACAGTGTTGGGGGACTGAGCAGCCTGATCTGATCAGACTCATGATAACCTTGTATCAGTGACATGCGACTTAGGTTTTCCACTTAAATCGTAGGATGATAGTGTTAACACCAAACCTCTGTTAATTTTATTAAAGGGAAGTCTCCAATCATCTTTTATAATGAACATCATCCCGAAACCTAAATATTGAAACTTCAGCAATCACAATCTCTATCTATCTGCTTACCCTACCCGTAGTTTAGGATTTACTTTTCTGTATCGTAGTTGATTTAGAAAATACCAAAAACAAACCCTACCTGCTCTTTTAAAAACCATCCTATTAGCTTCTATTGTTTAAAGTATTTACTTCATTTCGATTCGCTCCGATTTTAAGAACGACACCTGAGTCAGACTTACCGCTTGCTACCCTTAACAAGAGCAGTAGGTAGTAATAAAACTTAGGCTTCCCAGCATTATAAATTTAAAACCCACTGATCACCCACCTCCGACTGGAAGGTCCGCAATGACAGGAAAGCAATTCCTTGACCGACCGTTGGGGCGCGATCAGGTTTTTGGCGCCGCTGCCGGGGATCGTCGAGCGTTGTGATTTGAAAAACATACCTTTAAGTTAGAAGCCCTTAGGAGAACCTTTCGTTCAAGCCTAACTTGTTCGAAAGTTACTGCTTTCTTAGATAGTTTAGTTATTAAAACACAAAAACCATAAAAAAACAAAAATCAAAAACCATCTGATTCGGTTTCTAGCCCCGTTTCTCTGTTCTCTTACAAGACAGCAGATGAGATAATGGCAATGGATGATTCTGAATTTTTTGATTTTATGGAAAAAGAATTAGAGGATAACTCTTCTTGTTCTTCATTCCCCGAACTCAAAGAAATGTTAAACGTCCAAGAAATTGATATCAGGCAAAAACACTTTGACCTAGAAGCAGAGGAATCTCGGCAAAAGATATCAACTTCTGTTACTCACACTTCAAGTAGTCAATTTACCCTTGACCCTGAGATCTCTTCACTTCTGGCCAAATACCCACACTATGTTAGGCCACCTGACCTTCCCAAAGAAGTACCATTCGGCACTGAGGTTTACTTTTATCCACCCGTGCTAGGATTAGATAGAAATGAACGCCTTCACTGCTTGGAAGAATACTTTGAATATGATCTCCCTGACATTTTGAGAACATATTCACAAGATAAGCATCTCTCATGTTCGGAAAATTATACATTCGAATCAGGAACCCTCAACATAGATGAACCATTTCAGAGATGTCTAGTCCAACCTAGGTACACCATAGCTAAAACCTTACTAAGTGGACCACCCACAGACATCATTGATATCATAGAAATTCCACCCGAGATTGAAACCGAGCGTCATGTCGGAAATTCTTTTAAACTAGATAGGAGGATAGATATATGTGCCAACTTTCTTACATACCTTAAAATATCAGACTTCCCCTTTTCGGTTGACTAAAGAAAGACCTTTGTGATTATCGATAACAGAATTTTAGGACTCCACACTAATTACACTAGAAAAGATGAGCTACTACTAATATCAGACCTAGACCTGTTAATGAAATTACTTGTTAATACTGATTACCATCCTGTTTCATTAACATGGATTAATCGGTATATTTCTGATCTGATTAGTGAGCTTGAATTTTGGATAACGTGTGACCCTATAATTCCAATCTTACTCCTTGGGAAAATACCATTCTTTGTCGATCCTGCCGTCTATATAATCAATAAACTGATAGAAATTTTTCCAAATGCAACTAAGGAGGCTATTGAGAAATCTTTCTGTGAAAAACGGAAAGAAATTCACATTAAGCTAACTCAGCTATTTCAAAAATCAAAATTTTCTTTCACGCTTCAACAAAAATTACTTTTTAAAAAATTATCGATAGCAGTTCACGTAGTAGTTTAAATTTTTAGTTTATTTAGGATTTAAAATTTTAAAAGTCTTCTTTAAAAACGTTCTCTAAAACTTTATCTCATTGTTTATCACGCAAAGTTTAAAGTTTGTTCAATTATTAAACCACAAATTTAATAATTAACAAATTTTAACAAGTTTTAATGAGATTAAAAATTTTAGAACACAAAAATATTCTAAGTTTTTAATAAACCCTTTTTAACCTAATTACCATTTCCTTTCACTAAATTACCACTTGGGGTAAAAAGGTAAAATTAAAAATGGGTGAGGAGGTTAAAAAGCAAAAAATGAAAACATTTTTTACTTTCTCCCTCCCCTCCCTCTCTTCTTCGGCCGAAACCCCCCACAACCACCATGCCACCACCAAATTTCCACCATTGTTGAAGGTTTAAGCTCTACATTCTCTATTTTCGTTACTTGTATGCTTCATTAATCATCATTACATCCATTTCAAGGTAAATTTGGAACTTAAAATCTCTAGTTCATGATCTTCCCAAAAAAGTTAGGGTTTCAATTTGAAACTTGAAATTTAGGGCTAAAGATTAGGGCTTTAGGTGTTATTACTTACCATTAAATGTTTATATGATGATTATTGTTAGTAATCTAGTGATTTCATGTGAGATTGATGAACTTTGATTTTCAAAGTGTTGAACATTGACTTTTGTTGACTTTTTAGCTAGAATTGCCTATGTTTGACTTTTGTTGATTAAAATTGCTTATAGTGATGTGTTAAACATAAGTGAAGTAGCCTAAATTAGTTAGCAATTGGTTTAGATGACTTTTAAGAATTAAAGTAAGCATTTTTATGAGTATTTGTGAAGTATCATTATTTTAATTAAAATCTTTCAAATCAAAATGATACTTGTGCAAATATTGACATCAAATGCTCACTTGAACTCTTGAAACCTTGCTTTAAACGAATTTAAGCATCATTTTAGTAAATAAAATGCATGAAACTTTTAAATAGCAAGTCGCGTTTTCAAAGGACCAATATTGAAATTATGTCATTTCAAGATGGAATGTTAAGTTGTTAGTCAATTTCACATCATAAAATACCAATTTTCAAAATTTGACTAACACTTGATATTAATATCTTTAAATACATAAAATGGTCAAAGTTTCATCACTAGTTTTCTAAGTTTATGGTAAATTGCAAAGTTTTGATTAAAGTAAGGTAATTACAAGGTTTCTTTAAAATCTTAATGCTTACTTAGTTAAATACTAATGCATTTTCATTGTTTAAAGCCTTTCTAGGAATCATTCATAAAATAAAACCTATTGTCCTAGAAAAATGCTTATGGCATTTACCATAGCTTAAGAAACTTATTAGTGATAAATTTGTGGTTTGATGATTGCGGTTTAGTTAAAAATGTATCTTTCTAGGTTATGGATTATTCGATATTTAAAGCCTACATTTCGAATTTTTAATAAAAATTTGGGATAACATAGTAAATCCATATATCTATGATCATGATGCACACTAATTGTCTTTTATCTTGACAGATGAGGTCTGCTTCTGAAGATATCCATCCTACTTTGGAATACTTGGCCACTTCCGCTAAAAAGAAGAAACTAATTAAGGATTGGATGAACCGGCCATTAGGAAAGAACAGATTTATCGTCTGGAGAGATGTAAAGGCACTTGGGTACAAGAGAGAGTTGAGGAAGTTAGTGAAATACAAGATCAATGATGAGAAAATAGATGCTTGGTACAAGATGTTCGCCCTCACTGAAGACATTTACCGAGAGCTAGTTATCGAATTCATGTTGACCTACAAATTCAACCCTTGCATTTCCAATATTACTATGAGCAATTAATCAGCTTTAACTATAGAGGGGTGAAACAGCATGTATCTTTGGCTGAGTTTGCGGTATTTCTTGGGATCTACACAGAAGAGCATACACATTCTCAGATATTCTTCGATAGTTCACGGGGTATTTCATGTAATGAAGACCATGGGCTGATTTGGGACAATCTAACGGTACTAGTTTTCATTCAAATGTAAAAGCCTCCGCGTTCTTCAAAGTTGAGCATCGACTCCTGCACAAGCTACTAGCTGTATCACTGCATGGAAAGAAAGAAACAGGAGGAGCTGTTAGAGCTGACGATCTCTTTGTGATGAACACAATGATTAAGAAGAAGAATGTGAATGTAGCTTTCTGAGTAGCCGAGAGGATTCAAAGAGAGACGACATTTGAGATGACAAAGTATATCTATATGGGAGCTTTCAGAACCAGGATTTGTAGCCGTATAGGTTTGCTCACAGAGGATCACATGAGCAAGTACACCAGCTCGCCTTATGTTCGATCCCTGCCGTTTGATCAAGAGTACTTCCGCACTATATGGTTGATATCTACTGATTCGAGTGGGCAGGCATTCTGGAGAGCTACCAAATAGGCTATTCCTGGTTGTGTTCTGAAGAGGAAGAATAGTAAGAGAGACAGGGATGTTGAGGATGATGAGCTGATTGAGATACCAGATGATGATAGAGATGTTCGAGCACTACAGGAGGATACTAGGGCACCTGGCTCTACATCTAGGGTTCAGAGTGTTGTCGACTGGACTACGCTAGTGACTCCACTATCTCAGTATTAGACTTTCCACGCACTTCAGGTTAGACATGCTCATGACATAAATGTAGCTCGCAGATTTGGATTGTCGATACCAGAGCCATTGATGTATAGATGTGCGACACCACCAGCTACATTTCCACCAGTCACCACCACCTTTGCCCCAGTTTACACCACTATTCCACCATACACCATACCCACCACATCTCGCCATGAGCTAGTATACTCTGTACACACCTCAGCTGCTCCATCCACTTCACGATAGCCATCCCCAGCTACCCATGTCTTATCTCCAATTTTTGAGATCCCGAGGCCTGATGATCCAAATGTTTATCGCCCAGTCATGCCCACTACTAGTGCTGACGGCCTTACATTCTCAGGATTCTCAGGGATGCTCAACTTTGATGCTATTCCAGAAAATGAGCTCCCAAATGAGAACGACATTAGGAGAGGTTACTTGATATTACTTGAGGAGGCACGCATGACAGCTCAATGCCTACAAGAGTGGGGTTTTGAATCCGTAGATGACTTGCCAACAAATGTCTTAAGGGATGTTTTGAGGCAACACAGGCTTATTACATCAGAGACTGTATCAGGAAGAGCCACTAGTGGAGAGCTTTCAGCTGCAGGAAATAACCCTTCCACTTCTGCATTTGATCTTCATGTGACTGATCAGGGGTCTCCTCGTCCGTAGACTTTCTCATCTCCAGTACTTTATTATTATTATTATTATTATTATTATTATTGGTCTGTATTAACCCTTCCACTTCTGCAGATGATGATAGAGATGTTCGAGCACTACAAGAGGATACTAGGGCACCTGGCTCTACATCTAGGGTTCAGAGTGTTGTCGACTAGACTACACCAGTGACTCCACTTTCTCAGTATTGGACTTTCCACGCACTTTAGGTTAGACATGCTCATGACATAAATGTAGCTCGCAGATTTGGATTGCCGATTCCAGAGCCATTGATGTATAGATGTGCGACACCACCAGCTACATTTCCACCAGTCACCACCACCTTTACCCCAGTTACCACCACTATTCCACCATACACCATACCCACCACATCTCGCCATGAGCCAGTATACTCTGTACACACCTCAGATGCTCCATCCACTTCACGACAGCCATCCCCAGCTACCCATGTCTTATCTCCAATTTTTGAGATCCCGAGGCCTGATGATCCAAATGTTTATCGCCTAGTCATGCCCACTACTAGTGCTGACGGCCTTACATTCTCGGGATTCTTAAGGATGGTCAACTTTGATGCGATTCCAGAAAATAAGCTCCCAAATGAGAACGACATTAGGAGAGGTTACTTGATATTACTTGAGGAGGCACGCATGACAGCTCAATGCTCACAAGAGTGGGGTTTTGAATCTGTAGATGACTTGCCAACAAATGTCTTAAGGGATGTTTTGAGGCAACACAGGCTTATTACATCAGAGACTGTATCAGGAAGAGCCACTAGTGGAGAGCTTTCAGCTGCAGGAAATAACCCTTCCACTTCTGCATTTGATCTTCATGTGACTGATCAGGGGTCTCCTCGTCCTTAGACTTTTTCATCTCCAGTACTTTATTATTATTATTGGTCTGTATTAGCACTAACTATTATGGTGGGATGACTTGTGAACTTGTTTTAATCTTTTGGTACCTTCTATCCAGCTTGCTACTTAGCTGGATGATCTATCTACCTATCTTTATTATTATGCTTACGTTTTCTTTGTTTATTTTAGTAGAATAAAATGTGGTTGAACTGATTGTTGAGAATAATGGAAGCAATTCACGACTAGATGACACGCATTAAAACGGAAGGCTGTTCTTAGACGGAAGAAAGCTGGAATCTCTAGCGAGCAATGCATCCTTCTTCAGCCAAATCATTTGCATCTCGTGAATCCATGAGGGGAATTTTTCGTTCTTTTCCGTTGTCTTTCCGAAATATTTATACCATATCCTTTATGCCTAATCTCTAAGTGTGGGATTTTATTCCACCATTTTCAAAACATGATAAAATGAACATATCCTATAATCAAACTCTAAGTGTGGGATCCCCCAAAAGATCTCCGCCTTAGTAGTGAACATTAGGGACAATGTTCCTTTAAAGTGTGAGATACATGACATGTTATACCGTAAAGTTTTCTGACCTTTTGTCCTCCAAAGTTAACTTGAAACTCATTTCTTGCTCAAATTTTTTATTTTTTACAAAAATTTTTAAATCAAAACTCCATTTTTTTCAAAAATTTCAAAAATTTGCGTTATAAAAAACAGTCTCACTTCGACAGTAGTCGGACTACTCATTCAGCAGACTAACTTTTGTAAAATTTCTGATCTTTTGGTAAGAAAAATACTTTTTAAGGATAATCACTTTTTGAGAATAAATAAATTACTTTGGAAAGTACGATAAGGCAGAATAAGGATCCCTTAAAATGAAATGGTCATCTTCGAAGCATCGCATGACTAGGCGCATACACCTTATATTGTTGTGTGAGGAACTTGAGCCTTTAATAAGCATTTATTTTTAATGCTTCACCATTCATTTCTGTGTGTGTGCCGATGCATGCGTCTTAGAATTAGAACTTGTTTCTGGTATACGCTTCGAGACCATACCAAAAAGTACCGTACGCGGTATAGGTGCAATTAGAGGATCTTGGCATTTATTAGGATTAAACTCATTTTTCTCATATCTCTTCAAGCCTAACCCTACCGATACTCAATTTTAGTATTGATGATCCGCTTAGTAAACCCTGTTGAGCCTTAACCTTTTCAGTTCTCAAATACCCAAATATTTTAAAACCCATTCATTTCCATACCCACCAAAATGTTATCTTAGAATTTTTAAATTTTGAAAAATGATATCTAGATATTCTTTTTTTCTTTCACTCCAAAAATCACAAAATTCGTGTTTTACTCAAAAACTTCTCGCGTGCGTTTCAGAAATCAACTCTCAAAAGATCGAGAATCCTGCGGTGCGAAAAATTGACACCAAGTAAAATTCGAAATATCAAAAAGTGTGAAAAATGAAAATATGAAAGGATCTCAAAAGGCAGTAAGAAAAAAAAGCCTTAGAAATTCTTTGGCAAAGAAATTCTATTAAAAAAAATCATCTAAATAAAGCTAAGTGCTTCAAAATCCCTCGAAAACTCTGATCTCTGAAAGACTAAATCTTCCGTGTGGTTTCAAAAAGATAGAAGTCAAAATACTTATCTTCCTTCCTTACCGTTATCCGTTTCCATTTTCATTAAAAAGCATATCTAAATATAGTTTTTCATAAAATTTGAAAATTCCTAAGATTAGCATATCCTTTAAACCTTGAAACAACCCTTTTTCATACCCATTTAACCCTCACCCGAACATTACAACCCAACAAAAATGCCTTGGGATAATTAGCACCGTCCTCATTTGAAGTGGTGGAGATGCGATTCTCGACCAAGCCTATGATGATAAGCGCTGCATGACTGGCTTTGAGCGATTTCGTTGTTTAGAATGTTAGGAAACCCAATACACTTCATGAGTGAATTGAGTGACCACCTGTGAGAATCGCCCAGTCATGTACTTCTACATTTTGAGAGTTGCAAAGTATGCTAAAGGGACAGCCAGTTCAGTTTTAAGATTTCTTATTCTATTGATGCTTACTTTCTGAAATAATTTACCTATTTTGAGGAGTTGATGTCCTTAAGAAATATATGTTCTCATCAACTGATCCATTTTCTCAAAACCTTGAGCAAAGTGAGATACGGTTTGCTTGAGGACAAACAAAGTCTAAGTGTGGGATACTTGATTTGACATAAAAAGTCATGTTTTACGCACATCTTTTACCTCATATTTAGAACTTAATTAATAAAATCATGCCAATAAAGTCCACATTTACCACATTTTGTTAAAAATGTCAAAACTTTATAAGTATTTCAAAAACAACGGTAAATGGACGAAAAACACACTTAAAAAGGCATAATTCGTTCGACATGTGATTTTATCGTAAAACTCCGATATAGGACTTAATAAATATCTTAAAATGTAGGACTTGAGAATACGAACGCGTGGGTATAAAGATCGTCAAAAACGGATCAAGAACGAAAAAGATAGGGCCAAACGAGCACGATCCAGCACACAAGACTTACGATCCAGCATACAAGACCACGGACCAAGGCTCACCATCCCCACAGGGGCCATATACCACCTTCTAGGGGCCGTATACGCCCCTGTAGAGGCCGTATATGCCCTTCTAGGGCTGGTATACCCCCTCTAAGGGGTGGTATACCCCCCTGTGGTGCTGGATACGCCCCGTTTGCTACCGAATACGCCCTATTTGCTACCGAATACGCCCTATTTAGTGTCAAATATGCCCTCTTTGGTGTCGAATTTCATAGCTCAGGGGTGTATTTTAGTGTTAAAATGGATGCGAGGGTATTGAGTGTAAATTGTGACTTGGATGCCTATAAATAGAGGCTTCAACCTCCTCATTTCTCATCAACTCACAACAATTCAATTCCATTCAAATCAAACACTTTTCTCTTGTATTTTCATTTCTTAATTAGATTCTCTCTCTAACCTCTCTCTCTCTAGAGGGTTAGAGAGCAGTTAGTGGGTAGCTAGTAGATTAGAGTAGAGAGTAGCTATTGTAATCAACGAGTATTTGTGTTCAAGCTTTTATTCAAGGATTGAAAGTTCTATTCTCTTGTTACGCTGCTCTTCTATTCCCTCATATTGTTATTATGTCTGATTTATCCATGCGTAATATTATAGTATGTGCTTTATTTATTGCCATGTTTATTGAGTAGTGTGATATTGTGATTGTTGAAATGTAGATATTTAGGAGTAGGGATGATGTTAAATTAATCTTTAATTAAATATGCGATTAGAAGTTGTTATGTTATGTATCGGGTTAAACTTTTCAAGCGGTAGATCTAAACCACCCATTCCACCCTTTCCAAGCTTTCACGTGACTATTACTTTAGTATTAGGATCTGATCAACCCTAGTATCGGAAGATAGTTTTCTGTGTTTTTGTATGAAGCTGTGGACATGCTGTAAAACGGCCCAGTACTTAGTATAGCGCTGGAAACACCACTGGTGGAGTACAAATGCGTGGAAGCTACGGACCGGTTATAAGCATATGAAACCGTGGATACCTAGAAGTCACCCTTCCTGAACATGGTCTAGGTATATATAAAAGCTGTGGAACTGCTGAAAAACGTAGTATACACCGTGAAACGAACCTAGGGATGAACGTTTGATCGCAAAGGAGGGTCTACACCTTGACAGAAGTATTTGTGCTCCTCGATTAAAATCTAAGGGATCTTGAAAAGAAAGCAAACATTCAGCTGTAGTGTAGGATGCTTAAACCCCTTGATCCAACTTAACTGACAGTTTAACATACATTAGCAAGCAATAGTATGACCCTTAATAAAATCAATTAGAATTAGGTGTTAAGAAAGGTCAGAAATTAAATATCGGTCTGTTGCCTTATTCATGCGCTAAGGAGTTAACTCCAAGACGGGTCACTAGTCCTCATCGAACAGTGTTGGGGGACTGAGCAGCCTGATCTGATCAGACTCATGATAACCTAGTATTAAGTGACATGCGACTTAGGTTTTCCACTTAAATCGTAGGATGCTAGTGTTGACACCAAACCTCTGTTAATTTTATTAAAGGGAAGTCTCCAATCATCTTTTATAATGAACATCATCCCGAAACCTGAATATTGAAACTTCAGCAATTACAATCTCTATCTATCTGCTTACCCTACCCGTAGTTTAGGATTTACTTTTCTGTATCGTAGTTAATTTAGAAAATACCAAAAACAAACCTTGCCTGCTCTTTTAAAAACCCATCCTATTAGCTTCTATTGTTTAAAGTATTTACTTCATTTCGATTCGCTCCGATTTTAAGAACGACACCTGAGTCAGACTTACCACTTGCTACCCTTAAAAAGAGCAGTAGGTAGTAATAAAACTTAGGCTTCCCAGAATTATAAATTTAAAACCCACTGATCACCCGCCTCCGACTGGAAGGTCCGCAACGACAGGGAAGCGATTCCTTGACCGACCGTTAGGACGCGATCAGCGGTATGGTGCTCGGGCTACCGATGCGGCAACCGGTGCAAGGTCGATCGAGAACTTAACCAGTCTAGGTGGAGGTAGACCAGGTAGTTCTTCCGGAAAGACTTCGGGAAAGTCTCTAACGATTGGCACATCCTCAAGTCACTTCTCCTCCCATTTTTTCTCTGTGATGTGCGCGAGGATTGCAGGATAACCCTTTCTCAAAAAATTTAGGGTTTTCAGGCAAGAGATGATATTTAGTCTCGTCCCACCGGTCTCCCCCTGTAAAAACAAGGTTCTATCGACAGCGAGAGGGATGCGGACGATTTTGTCAAAATAAACGATTTCCGCTCGGTGTTTTGACAACCAGTCCATACCAATGATGATGTCGAAACTTCCAATTTCAACGGGCATAAGATCTATTGAAAAGGTTTCGTTGGCTAAGTTTAAAGTGCAACTAGGTATCACACTATCGGTTTCTATTAGTTTACCGTTCGCTAGTCCTATAGTGTACTTAACATCTAGAGCAACAGGGGTGATGTCAAGTAGGGGACAAAACTCATCAGAAATAAGCTTCTATCGACACCAGTATCAAATAGAACAGAAGCAGTTAAGTTGTTAAGGAGGAACATATCCGTGACCACATTCGGGTCCTGACGGGCGTCCCCAGAGTTGAGTACGAAGGCTCTACCTTTAGCCTTGTTGTTGTTGTTGTTACCCTTGTTCTTCAGTTTTGGGCACTCATTCTTTAAGTACCCAGGGTTTTCGCATTCAAAGTAGGCTCGGTGTGGTTTGGTGTTGTTGTTGGTATTGTTGTTGGTAGGGGATCTACAGTCCTTGGTGAGGTGACCATATCTCTTGCAGTTGTTGCAATAGGGACCGCAAGGACCTTCATAGTGGTGGTTGCACTTGGAACAGTAGGGCTTGTTCCCAATGTAACCCCGTCTGGTTTTGGTGGTTCAATTGTAGGCTTTGATAGTGTCGGGCTTATTTTGGGAGTTGTTGTGGTTGTCGGACCACTTTCTTTTGAGGTGGTTGGAGGAAGAAGTGGGTGGATCAGAGTCTTCGCTCATGGCTAGAAGTTCATGGGCCAGTCGGATGGCGCCATGAAGAGTGGTTTGGTTTGATGATGCGACGTTTCCCCGGACAGGTTCCGGAAGGCCGCGGATATATTTCTTGATTTTCTCGGGTTTGGTACTCACCATAGCTGGGCGAAGGATGGAAAGTTGTTGGAATCTGGTGGTGTATCCAATAATATCAGTCCCCTGCACTTTCAAGTGTCAGAACTCCTCATCCAGCTTATGGAGTTGTTCACTAGGGCAGTACTCATCGGTGAGCATTTTCTTCAAGTCCTCCCAAGGGAGTAGGTAGGCGGTGTCAATACCCACGGACTGGGCATATGAATTCCACCATGAGAGGGCACCATCTTCGAGGGTGCAGGTGGAGTATTTAACTTTGTCCTCTTCCGCACATTTGCTGATGTGGAAGACGGATTCCATTTTCTTGAACCATCTGATCAGTCCGATGGCTCCTTCGGTTCCCTTGAAGCTCAAGGGTTTGCAGTTTTGGAAGTCCTTGTACGAATAGGGTTTGGATTGAGGCCCGTTGGCAGCTGTATCTTCGCTGCCCGAACTGGGATGTCGGGTAGCCATAGCTTGGGCCACACTTTGGGCGATGAGTTTGGCGATTTCAGTTTCGCTGAAGGTGAATCGCTTCGGTGGCATCTTCTGAACAAGGTCAAGAAAATCTAATGAGATACTTGCGTGAAATTCTGATATATCACAGGTGTATATGATGAAATATACGATGATAGTACAAAGTGATAATTATATTTCATTTAGATAATCAAGTTGGATACATGGCACGGCTTTTCAAAAGATTACATAATATGAAAAGTACAAAAGGCACCGGGAATTGTTACATCCGGTTCGAATTGTAAGAGTCCTACATAGGTAGATATAGATTACAAGATGACGGTCACACTAGTTTTAACGCAAGTTTATCCTTTCCATTAGTGTGACAAGTCGATCCACGGTGATGGCGAGTCACCTGGTTTATCGGGCGTTATCTTCTGCCAAGGCTAACCGTTGTACCAGCATTCTTGAGTATTCTTCGGTCTCTTGCAAGCGCTGTTCGCATTGTTCCAACCTAAGTCGCAAGAGCTCGACTTCTGCCCCTGATTCTACTACTTGGTCGTGGAGAATGTTCATGTTGCTAACGGTGTTTTCGTGATCTTCGGAGACTTGGCTGATACGTTCTAGCACTATGAGTCTCCAATTTTCATTTGTTTCTTGCAGTGCGACATCCATGGTGCGAAGTCGTTGCTCATGGCGGTTCAACCTAGCAGCCAAGGCCGGCAGAGTGAAGTGAGTGGGATACGGGCCAGCTCTAGGCAACCGAGTGTCCCTCCTAGCTACCCTCGGATTCTGCGATCCGGATTGAGAGTGTGATGAATTGGGTGGTGTGTTTTCCATTCTGAGACAAAGCATTAAAAAGAATGAGGCCTATATTCATATAATACATACATAATATAGCCTAAGATCTTGGGTGAGAGCGAGGCCTATCTATGTACATATATATATATATATATATATATATATATATATATCACATAATAGCCTAGGGTGTCTAACACAGACATGTTTGAGTCCCGGTTTCTCTCGTGGTCAGAGTCAACTAGTGTATCATGTTCAGTCATGACTCCTTTCAGATCCCACATCATATTCTTTTAATTGTACATAGTTGATCAAGCTATGTTAAATTAAACCAATACCATGTAGTCACTAAACCTAATCATACTTAATAAAGGATACTGCCTAACGGTCATAGTCTAGGCCCACTAAATGCAACCTAGTTCACTATAACCTTAGGCTCTGATACCAATCTGTAACACCCCTAAATTTACTGTTTGGCGGAAGCATAATTTGGGTGTTACTAATCAATAATCAAAGCACACAGATATATAGCAAACGACTCTATATGCGTCGTTTTAACAAAATATATTAATATTAAAATATTTACAATAGTTGAATCCGTACATAGCTCGTGTTTGATTAAATGAGAGATTCTAATATATAAATACTTGTACAAAATATACTAATGCAAGAAAATATCTATTGTCTGCATGCTGACTCGAGCTATAGAAGTCCCGAGGGCAGTCCAAATCTACTGCTGAGTACCTGTGATACATGCTAAAATGGGTCAGCTAACGCTAGTGAGCTCACAGGTTTGAGTATCAAATAATATCGTTTGAACCGCAAGATTTAAATACTGATTTGCATCCAGCAAATAAAGATAATGATAATGTATACAGCCATGAGCACATAGTCTGAGCTTAACTCGAGGGGTCAGGATCACAATGAGTTCCTGAGCGAGGTGCCTCCACGAATGCCTAATCAACACTCGTCTGAACAAATATTAGTACCTCCGTTTACCCAGTTAGTGCTTGCTAACCCGGACGAGGAGGGTCAATCCTATATGATATCATATACTAATATTCACGTTACAACGTATTACCAAACTATGCTGACGGAGGACTTTGAAATGATTAGTTGTGTAAAACTCATGTAGTATATGAAAATGTTTGTACTTGCGTTCACATGTTAAAAACAAGCAATGAATCACACCCCTGAGTAAAAACAATAAAAGAGGGGCCATGAGACTCACCTTAGCTTTGAGAAGTTTAACTTAATGAACTTGTTTGATTAGCCGTGAATTGATGTCCGAAGACTTGTAACCTGAGGGTGTCCAAGACACGCAATGGGTATAAACATGAGTAGGTATCTCGAAAGACTACCTTTGTAGTTCTTCGTCCAACTAGAATGTCCAAATTACTACGATTTGGTTGTTTAAATTTGCCCAAATTACTACGATTTGGTTGTTTAACTTGTCCAAGTTACTACGACTTGGTTGATTAGTTTATGTTTTGAAAACGTGTATGGCCCGTTGGTGATTGGTTGTAATAATAATCTCATTATTGTTATTATGCTTTCGAGTGTTCATGTTCATAAACGTATTCCGATGTGTTTAAAAAGCCGTATCGTATAAGTGTTTAAAATTACATAAGTTTGATACTTAGTAAAAATCCATGTTTTCAAGGTTCTGTCTTTATGCGACATTAGGTGCGACATAAGGCTTTGGGTCGCTAAGTGCAACATAGTCTGTTGTGTCGCAGATCATGACTGCGACATAAGGGCTTGTGTCCCTAACTGCGACATCCGCAATGTAATGCGACATATGGTGTTGTGTCGCTATGTGCGACGGGAATAAGTTTTGCGACATAGTGTTTTGCATCGCTATATGCGACGTCTGTAGCTATTGTGACATAACCATTTGTGTCACTATATGTGACATCCGTGATGTAGTGCGACATAGAGGCTTATGTCGCTATATGCGACATAAGACCTGATTTGGCGACATAAGAGCTTATGTTGCAGGTGGCCTGGAGCCTCTGCGACATAACGAGCTGTTGGCCAGAAAATGAGCCGAAAAGGTGTTTTCCGATTTCCATTTGACTTGAAACTTTTACCTAACCCATATTTGGACATTTTAAGCTTAAATAACCCACAAACAAGTAAAAACAAGTAAAATCGGAGGGTTTCGAGTTTTGTCGGAAAACTTACGACTTAACGTTGGGGAAATCCGGAAAGATGGAAATGTAGATCGTGATGTGGTGAACGTTTTTCTCCAAAGGTGCTTGACGATCCGAGGCCGTTTAGTGGTGAAAATCGGTGGTTGTAGGTGGTGGTGGTGGTTGTTTTATAGAGAAAAAGAGAGGAGAGAGAGAGAATGGAAATGAAATGAGGGGAGTGGAGGGGGGAAAAGGCAGATTTTGGGGGGAAGAGGGGAGGGAATCTCCCAATTTTTAACCCCCGCGTTTGCGCTCCGTGCGGTGTTCGTTTCCCCGATCATTTAAACGTTTAAATAATTTTTATGTACATTTAATTATAGGTTTTAAAATACAAATGTTTATTCGATATTTTACTTGAAGGATTTTATCAAACACTTAATAATTGAGTTATAAAATATAACTTAACTTGTTTCGTTTTGTTTGCGTGTTTGTTATATTAATCGCGAAATCCTTGTTTGTACGATACAAATTTGAGTTGAAATATTATCTAAATTATATTTTGGATAAAATAGGGTTATTAAATAATGTCATATTATTTAATAAAATTGTTCACTGACGTACGTATTAATTGAATCAAATTGCGTTCGATTTGCGACTCGTACGATTTAATCAAATCACATACTTGTATATATTCAACAATATATTTTGATACATTAATTAGCCTAAAACCAAACTAATTACATGTATTAACAGAGGATTAGGCACTAATCACTAGTCCTAATTTTTTGGGTGTTACACAAATCAATGAAACTTTACCAAGAAGGTCAAAATGAAGTTGCACAAGAAAAATCAAACAAAACGGACGAAAAATGAAGATTCCACACACGTTTGAAAATTCGAGGCATCCAAGACGAGATTTAGAGACAAAATATCCACCACCAAGGTTTATCTCATCCAAAGTCTTCATTTTCAAAATACGAATCTATCAGAAGAAGAATCAACAAAAACGGATGAAGAATGAAGATTCTGCATGCTATACAAGACATTAAAAGATTGGAGAAACATCTAGTGGAGTTCTTTATATCAAAGTCTTCATTTTCTAAAATCGATTTCAACACAAAAAGAATCATCGAAAACGAACACACGACAAAGAAGATACGCGCGAAAAAAGAAACGAATGAAAGACGGTGAACCGGGACGGCCTGCCTCCGGCTGGCTTCCGGCCGCCGCCTGTCCCTCCGTCCTTTTTCGTCCTTGCTTCGTACACGTGCCACACCTTTTCATGCTTTTTTCGTACTTTCGGGTACACGCGCCACACCTTTTCGCGCATGATACCGTACCGCCCCTCCAAGAGTTGTTAACATGAGCCTCTAGTGGCTTTCATACACCCATCTTCAAGTATAAATAGGGCATCAAGGCGCACTTGAAACACACACCATTCCTATCACACCTTTCTAAGAAAACACATTTTCCTAGCTTATTTTTCTCACTTTAGAAATAAGCTCCAACTTTTTTATTCTACATTCTTTCTCTAGATTAGTTTTAACTAGTATTTAAACTAATTTAGAAGTTTAATTAGGAATAGAAGGAAAGTGCGGAACGCATTATAATCTTCGGTGTACGCTCGGAATTGTGTCAATTAATTCAAGTCTATTCTTTCTCGCATTTAATCCTGGTCTTTCTGTCCTTATCTATCTTAATTAATTACGTTTATATTGATTATGCTAGATTTAGTTATTGTCATGATTAGAGAGTAGTATAGTTGTTGTGTTTGCTTGCGATGTAATTAGTTAATTATGGGATGATTTATAATTAAATATTAAAGTAATATGACGGCCCCTATTCGACTGTTACTCGATATAGTACTGGAAACACTTCAAGGTGGAGTACAAATGTATGGAAGTCGAGGAACGACCGAAGGTAGTCATACTACGAAACGGTATAATATTACGAAGTAATATGACAGCCCCTATTCGACTGTTACGCAGTATAGCGTTGGAAACACTTTAGGTGTAGTACAAATACGTGGAAGCTGCGTAACGACCGAAGGTAGTTATATTACGGACTAATATATAAAATGAGAAACCTAGTTTAATTAATCTTTCTAAATAGACTTTTAAACTTTAAATTAATCTATTGCCTTTCCACCTGTAAACGTGATTACAACACCTTTTTAATGGCGTCCAACTAAAAGGTAGTTAGTCATCTGTGTCAACATAATTTGTCAAAAGGTATGAAACCATGGAACCGCAAGACTGCATGGGGGATTACCGTAGGACAAGACATGGCCAAGGTTTGAAGCAACGGAACCACCTTAAGTGAGGAACGTTGTAGATAATTAGGGAATTTATTGGGTAGTCTTAAGCAAGGGTTGGTTTAGAGTCATAAATGAACTTTTTAAATACATGAATCTGTTAGGATGACGAGGAATCGTTATGTGATTCAGTTTGTCTAGTACCTTGAGATTTTGTCTCCGTTCATAAGAAAGTAAAATTAAACTTAAATAATGATATTTCTTATTATTCTAAATACTCTGTGATATCACCATAACCTAGTTCCTGGTGTGACATGCTAATGGGATTTTAATTAGTAGGTAATCTAATGTTTACATCACAAGTATCCAAGAGTAACAATTAACAAACATCCTTTAAAACGGTTTCTTCAAACATCATCCCATAACTTAATTAACGAAGTCTCGGTAAACACTATCTTTATCTTATATGCTTTATCTTTTATTTTAATTTCACTTTTATTTATTTACTTGCCTAAGTTAGTTAATAGAAAAATTAAAACTCCCCCACTATTTTATAAACCCTTCACTAGTTTGAAAGCCCTCATCTGCAACACCTTATTTTCAATTCAGTCGGTTTGAAGAACGACTATAGGTCATACCTACCACTTGCTCACCCTTAGGATTAGCATTGTTATGAAAAACTTAGGCCCCGCAATTACAAATTTAAAACACCCACTGATATCGCGATTAGACATTCTCAAAATGACACGTGACGTTCGAGAGTCACATCAAGTATCATAACATCACCAAACATTATTGCATTCGATTTGATCATATTTTTAATAAATTTATGTATTTCCATTGTTTAATTAAGTTTTTGATGATTGATACCCACATAATGGACTGTTCTTCTTTGTATTCACTTATGACAAGAACTCTATTATATGATTGTTAATCATTTGATTTTATGTAATTGTTACTTAAATCATGCTTAATCAAAGATCCATTGTTATTTAAGTTTAATTGTTCGTTTTTACACGTTAGTTATTGGTATTATTAACGACGGTTAATTGGTTATTGATAATTTATGATAGATTATTGGTTAAATGGTTGATTTAGACAATTATTAAAATTATTATTTGCTGCTAGAATTATAATTGTAGCTTGATAATAGTTTGGTTATAACATTGGTTCTATGCACTAAAACTAGATTAAGTATATTAGTTTATAAGTAATTGGTTAGTGAATTTGTTAGGTTGAACAAGGTTAATGACAGTTAATGAAATCTAATAATTAATAGGAAATAAGACTCGATAGAGAATTGTAGTGTCACTAATCATCAACGATAGTCATAAACGGCTTTAACAATAAGTGAATGCTCTTTTAATCTATTTGTTACTCGTTTTGTTTGATTGCTACTTCATTTATTTGCCTTGTTTTAAAGTTAATGCGCAACGCTAGTTGTAAAAAAGACCATTTGAAACTCCCTTACTCGATTAATTATTAGTAGTTAATTTATTAAATAAACATTGTTCTCGGAGGATACGATAAAATCGGATTACTGTTAACTCTCTACTATACGATTAGGTCGCATTGCCTACTTGTGTAATAGTAATTGATAATATTTCTTATCTTTTTAAACGACTTATTTTATACATCAGTTACCAATGACCAAAATTCTTTTTTCAATTTAAATATTTCTGCGTAATTTTAGATTTCTTATAGACTAGTTGCTCAATGCCCCTTCTCGATCCACCCCAAATTAGTTGTGTTTAATTATGACACTAGTAAACTACATGAATGGTCTTTTATGGTGGATACACATATATAAAAAAAGACCTTAAATTTTTTCTTTTCTCTATTGGTCCAAAATGTTTACTGTTAATTAGTAAATAATCCCTACGCTATAAAAAAAGATTATCAAATTAGGTTTATCGACATTTTTTCTAATCAATTTTCTAATTTTTTTAATCAGTTTTCTATAACTTGAAGCAAACCGGTAACAAAAAGTTTCATGTTTAATTTCGCAAAGCAGTGGTAATAAACAACATATTAATATATGTGTACATATATAAAAAAATAGGTAGGAAAACAAGATTGCTAGCATAGGTTGTTGCACCTATGCTAAAGTAATGTTGCAGACATAATCTTACAGCACATTTTGTTCTATTTTAGAAAGAGAACATTGCCAGTTGAGCATTATGTCCATAGTTAAAAGTCTATGAAGATACAGGGATAATGTTAGGGGCGAAACCATGTAGAATGTAGGAGTAATATTACGACTCAACCACAGTAGCTATTTAATACTATTTATTTAATACTATTTAATTAGTGTCCTTTCATATTTATATATTTGTATCATTCGTTGTATTTTGACATCAAGAATTTTCACAGTTTGTAATCTTTACATGGTATCAGCCATACTTGGTTGATCTCCCCTTTATCCTCTCACCACCTTTTCTTCTCCCTCTTCTCTCTCCCATGGCGTCTTCATCTTCCACAGAGAACACCATCCCCCTCAACACACTTCTTCATATGCTAACTATCAAACTCTCATCCACAAATTACTTACTATGGAAAAATCAAATGATACCATATTATCCTATCAAAATCTTATGCGGTTTGTGGACGGTTCTTCGGTTGCTCCCCCTTCTCGTTTGTCCCAACCCGATGGCAAACACATTGACAACCCATATTATCTAGCATGGGTTTCCAATGATCAGAAAACCACCATTATTCTTCATGCATCGTTATCTGAAGAAGCCATCTTCGTCGTTGTTGGTCTCTTAACAGCCCGTGACATCTGGGTTGCCTTAGGATCTACGTTTGGTAACTCATCTATTGAACGTGTTCATAATCTTCGAGATCAACTTCGTCAATCTGTCATAGGCTCCAAGTCTGTGGCTGAATATGGTCGGTGTTTCAAAGGTTTATGTGACCAATTATCCGCGATAGGTCATCCCGTTGATGCCAATGATCAACTCCATTGGTTCCTGTGTGATCTAGTGTGACACCCGTCGAATTAGGACTAGTTTTTAGTTCCTAATCATTTAGGAATACATGTAATTAGTACTATGTATTAGGCTAATTGTATGTATCAATATATTGTTGAATATATATCAGTACGCGATTATATTTAATCGTGCATTATAAAAATCGGCCAAACTCCGATCTATTAATATGGACGTTGATGAACCCAATTTATTTAAATAATATTGAATTATTCGATAAACATGTTTATTTCTAAATATTATTTTGATAATATTTCAAAAGTATTTCGTATCTTATAAATAACGTCTATGTGACCAAAAATACATGAAACGTGTTCGATAAAAGAAAGAAAACTTAAGTTATATTTTTTAACTCATTAATAAGTATTTTGGTAAAATACTTCATTCGAAAATATCAAATGTTATTCGTTATTTAAAATACGTACGTATTGCGTATAAATATGACGTCTAAATATACGCTTAAACGATCGGGTAAACGAACACGGATATAATACCAAAGTATGGAGACAAGATTTTAATAACCTTGCCTCCATTATTGGCTTGGAAAAGTCAGCCAAACAAGATCCATGATTCATGGATCTTGTTTTTGATCATTTAATCCGAACAACCATCATCTCATCCTCAATAATGCAACACCCTCTCTATCTCTCTACTCTCTCTCTCTAAAAACACACACTAAATCCTATCCTCTCCCCTCTAAATCACGGAAACCATCATCATCCACCTCCTCCACCATCATTTAGTAACAACTAGTTGAAGAAAACACCAAGAAATGAAGCAAGGAGAAGCACACAAGCACCATCTCACTCACCTCTCTCTAGAACTCGTTTTTGTAAGGATCCAACATTCCTCTCTCTATATATTCTCATATTATACTTATATTTACATGTTAGGAAGCTCATCTAACAATATAATGTCCAAATCATAAGCTTAAACACATTTTTGAAGAAGTGGTATAAAAACATTAATCTGATCAGAAATTTGTGACTCACCAAATCGTGTATAACTTGAGTTCTAAGACGAATTAGAAGATTTATCTTATATCAAAACCTTTGTATGGAAGTCCTCTACAAAAAGTTCTTCTTTGGCCTAGCTCAGAAACCCACCGATTTTTGTGTAAAAGCCAATTTGTAAGTTGGACTTGTTTTTGGACCTAATCTGACCAGCTTCACTTTCCATTTTTGTTTAAAATAGTAAAGAACCTCCTAAGATCACCATAAAATGCATATTTACACTAGATACATAGGGGAACATGCTGGATTTTGTTGAGACCCAAATCGGTTTAAAAAGTGTAGAAAACGAGAGGTTCGTCGAGTCAAAAATGTGGAGAACATATAAAAAAGGGGTTGTTTTGGAAACAAGATTATAACTAGAAGTGTTAACTAACTTATAACTAGCAGTGGAAACGAGATTATAACTAGAAGTGTTAACTAAGTTATAACTAGCAGTGGAAACGAGATTATAACTAGAAGTGTTAACTAAATTATAACTAGCGGTGGAAACGGAGAGATTATAACTACCGGTGGAAACAGAAAGTTTATAAGTACTTTTCTCACTAAGTATCGAACAACACAACACTTCAAAACTTATACGATACGAATACTAAACATTTCAAATATACCTTATAAGTATATCATTACAACATTCTAATAATAATGTTTTGAGATTATTATTACTATTAATCACCAACGGGCCATACATATTTCCAATCATACCTAATCAAATTAAATCAGGACATTACTAGTTGGATGAACAACTAGCATAGATGGTCTGTTGAGATATCTAATTATTATAACCTTGCGCGTTTAGGACGCCCAGCAGGTTTCAGTCGTTGGAAACGACATCATTCCTTGTATACCATCATTCTTGCTTCATAACATCTCATCAGACTTAGGTGAGTCTCATAGCCCCTATTTTACTGTTTTAAACCTAGGGGTGAGAATACATGCCTGTTTTGTTTTACATGTGAATGCAAGTATCAAACATCGCTATATCCTGCATGAGTTATTCATCTAATCATCATAAGTCCTTAATAGCATAGTTTGGTAATACTTTGTAGCGTGAATGATAATGTATGGTACCATATGGGACTGACAATCCCCGTCCGGGTCAGCACGCACTGACTGGTCAAACGGATGCATTATCATTTGTTCATACGTGTGTTGATTAGGCACAAGCATAGAGGCACCCTCGCTCAGGCACTTGATTGTGAACCTGACACCTCAGTTAAGCTCAGACTATGTGCTCATGGCAGTTATATACATCATTTATCATTTACTTACTTGCTTAATAGCAAACCATCAAACTTAAATCTTGCGGTTCATACATTATACTTTACCATCAAACCTAAGAGCTCACCAGCTTTTAGCTGACCATTTTAGCGTGTATTCTCAGGTTCGCAGCAACAGTAGGTCTTCATTCAGGATGCCCATTAGCTCGAGTCTCATGCAAACATCAGGAGATTATCATTCATTACTATATTTTGTATAATTAGTTATGCCAAAGAATCTCTTTCATTACATCTCGAGCTTTTGTAAACTATTATAACAGTGTAAGACTTTTATAATATCAATGTACTGTAAACGACGCATATAGAGTCGTTCACTTTATCTTATGTGCTTTGTTTATTGATTAGTAGCACCCCAAAGTATGCTTCCGCTCAAAAGTAAATTTGGGGGTGTTACATCTAGGTTCGAGGTTTGAAACCTTCTCTACTGCTGTCCGCTCTTCTCGCCCGACCCCCTCATTCACTGATCTCCTCGCTCGGGCTGAAAGCCATGAACTTTTCCTCCAAACACTTCATGGATCTTCACCTCATACCGTCGCTTTCTCTGCCACTGCATCCTCTTTGGCCCGTGGTCAGGGTGGTCGTTCTACTCGCAATTCTGCCCATGGTGGTCGGGGTTGAGGCTGCAGGCCACCTCACTGCCAACTGTGTCGCACAAATGGCCATTATGCCCCGGCCTGCCCCAAGCTTCCTACCTATGCGTCCCAAGCAAATACACCTGATGATGCTTTGGCTTGTGCTTTTCTATCTCAGTGTCATGTTTCATCTTCCGGCCCGGATTGGTTCGTTGACTCGGGTGCCACGGACCACATGACTGCCTCTCCTGAACCCGTTACCAACCCTTCGGTCGCTACAGGTAATGCTTCGATTACCTTTGGAAATGGACATCGTCTTCCCATCTCCCACAAAGGTCATTCATTTATTTCCTATAATTTATCACAAAAAGATGTTCTAGTTGTCCCTCATCTCACCAAAAATCTTCCATTAGTAAGTAACCTTACCAAAGATAACCATGTGGATGTTTTACTCTCTTATCCTCATTTTTTTATCCAGGATCGCCAAACCAAAAAGGTTCTAGCGCAAGGAAGATGTGAGGATGGGCTCTATGTGCTACAATCGGGATCTCAAGTACTTGTTGCATCCTCAACACAACCCAAAGCATCTTTTGAAATTTGGCACTCCTGTTTGGGACATGTTTATTTTGATATGGTTATTACTCTACAAAAACTGGGATATTTGAATGTAACCTCTCTGTTACAGAAACCCAATATTTGTTTATCATGTCAAATGGCCAAAAGCCAACGGTTACTTTTGAGACTAACCCGTAGTGTAAATTTCTTACAAAAATTGCATTTTTGCTTTATTCCTTAAATGTGCTACGACTTCACATAAATTGAGATACTCTTGCTACCGATCACTCCGAATCCTGAATCAACCACTGGGCTATATACTATTACGGAGTACAACTTAAAAGTTTACACATTGCTATTTTTATGTTGTTTTAAAATAAGTATTTATTTTAATGTTACAACTAATTAAAAGTGGCTTTAGTGGGTAGAAATATTGTTTGAATTGTGAAAAGTGTAATTATTTGATGTTTCTAAAACCGTGTGCATTTTATAAGAGAAAATACTTGAATAACCTTTGCTTTAGCCTTCAGTGTTGTCGTAATGTAATCTTTATAACATGAAATAAAAAAATAGAACAAAACACAAAAAAAAAAAAAAAAAAAAAAAAAAAAAAAAAAAAAGATTTTCAAGATTTGGATTGCATATGAAAACATAGAGATGCACAAAAACCGGTTTTGCCCAAACCCGACCCGACCCGACCCGAAACCGGTTTGGGTCAAACTCGGTCAAAACCGGTTTGACACAAAACCGGTTCGGGTTCAACCCGATTTGGGCATTCCCAAACCCCAACCCGACCCAACCCGACCCAACCCAGTTTGGGTAGGGTCCAAACCGGTTCGGGTAAAAAACCGGTTTCAAACCGGTTTTTTTTATAAAATCCGGTTTTTCGTTCGATCGTTAAGCGTTTTAAGGAAAATGCATGTTTTGGTCAAATCTTTTTGATTGGAATGTTAGTACATTAGTAATGGAAACATAATTGATCAAGAACTACTCCAAAAGTCTTACCAATCTTCCTAAAAAAAATGTTTGGTCAGAGTAGAGATGCACAAAAACCGGTTTTGCCCAAACCCGACCCGACCTAACCCGAAACCGGTTTGGGTCAAACTCGGTCAAAACCGGTTTGACTCAAAACCGGTTCGGGTTCAACCCGATTTGGGAATTCCCAAACCCCAACCCGACCCAACCCGGTTTGGGTAGGGTCCAAATCGGTTCGGGTAAAAAACCGGTTTCAAACCGGTTTTTTTTATAAAATCCGGTTTTTCGTTCGATCGTTAAGCGTTTTAAGGAAAATGCATGTTTTGGTCAAATCTTTTTGATTGGAATGTTAGTACATTAGTAATGGAAACATAATTGATCAAGAACTACTCCAAAAGTCTTACCAATCTTCCTAAAAAAAATGTTTGGTCAGAAAAGTCTATAATAGAATTTACCGAAATAGCGTAAGGCGTTTTCGGGAAAACCAACGTTTGGGCCAAATCTTTTTGATTGGATTGTTAGTACATTAGTAATGGAAACATAATTGATCAAGAACTACTCCAAAAGTCTTACCAATCTTCCTAAAAAAAATGTTTTGTCAGAAAAGTCTATAATAGAATTTACCGAAATAGCGTAAGGCGTTTTCGGGAAAACCAACGTTTGGCCAAATCTTTTTGATTGGAATGTTAGTACATTAGTAAGGGAAACATAATTGATCAAGAACTACTCCAAAAGTCTTACCAATCTTCCTAAAAAAAATGTTTTGTCAGAAAAGTCTATAATAGAATTTACCGAAATAGCGTAAGGCGTTTTCGGGAAAACCAACGTTTGGGCCAAATCTTTTTGATTAGAATGTTAGTACATTAGTAATGGAAACATAATTGATCAAGAACTACTCCAAAAGTCTTACCAATCTTCCTAAAAAAAATGTTTGGTCAGAAAAGTCTATAATAGAATTTACCGAAATAGCATAAGGCGTTTTCGGGAAAACCAACGTTTGGGCCAAATCTTTTTGATTGGAATGTTAGTACATTAGTAATGGAAACATAATTGATCAAGAACTACTCCAATAGTCTTACCAATCTTCCTAAAAAAAATGTTTGGTTAGAAAAGTCTATAATAGAATTTACCGAAATAGCGTAAGGCGTTTTCGGGAAAACCAACGTTTGGGCCAAATCTTTTTGATTGGAATGTTAGTACATTAGTAATGGAAACATAATTGATCAAGAACTACTCCAATAGTCTTACCAATCTTCCTAAAAAAAATATTTGGTTAGAAAAGTCTATAATAGAATTTACCGAAATAGCGTAAGGCGTTTTTAAGGAAAATCAATGTTTGAGTCTAATTTTTTTATTGAATTCGTAGAACATTAGTAAGGGAAACATAATTGAATAATAAATTAAACAAAAGTCTTCTAAGTCTTCTTAAAAATATTATCGAATAGAAAAAAGTCTTCAAAGTCTTCATAATCTTTATAATCTTCAACTTGTATTAATCTTCAAATCTTCAAGTCTTCAAACATCTTCAAAGTCTTCAAATGTCTTCAAAGTCTTCAAAAGTCGAAATCTTCTTCGGATGTAGCCTCGCATGAAGCAAGATCAAGAGCAATTTCTTCGTTGGAAAGTGATATTGTCACACCTTCTTCCACCTCAATATTGTGTATTTCTTCTTCGTATTCCATTTCACCTTCAAGACTTGAAACATTTTGTATACGTTCCGCGGCGTCCAAGTGATCCTTCAAGCAAATGCACATCTCTAAGGAGGTCGGTGTGAGTCTTGTTCTTCGTATAGATAATACCCTACCACTAAGAGAAAATGCGGATTCGAAGCTACCGTAGAAGCTTGGACGGTTAGTAAATCTCGGGCCATGATGGTTAGAACGGGAAATTGAGATTCCCTCTCTTTCCACCAAGCCAAAATATCAAATTGTTCGAACTCATTGGGTAGAATAGTGGACAAAAAATCAGTTCCGGTATATCTCCCATATTCGCTAGTGGTGTTTTGGTTACCCTCACCCCTTGCCCGTTTATGGTTTTCTTGTCTTAAAGAATTGTATAAGTTTAGCATCGCATTGTTGGAAGAAGATGAAGAAAACATTGAGTTAACCGAACTAACGGGCACATTTGTAGTTGAACCATACTTTTGAAAATACACGCCAAATAAATCTTGTAAACATTTACTAAAATTCGTTTTTGCATCTAGTGAAAACGTTGGGTCCGCGTCATTCAAATCCAAATTGTGACAAATGCTTTCGATAAGCATTTCCACCCCGGCAAGGTTCAAACACGGGTTCATTGCGGCGGAACAAGTAATTACCGGTGGCATTTCTTGAAAATATTTTCTTAGTTTGTCTTTCATGGGAGCCACCATCTTTTCAAATAAAGGACCTTCATATTCGTATTCGTTTAGTTTTGTAGTCATTAACCAAATTTGATTAAGTACCAAATGACTAGTGGGATAATAAACACCCGATAATAAAGTAGTCGCGGTTTTAAAAAGTTTAAGCAAATCGGTTATCTTTTTAATAATCTCCCAAAATTCGTTTGGAAATGGTGTTGTTGCACGACCGTTTGCAACAAGTTGATCATGAAAAACTTGTAAAGTGTCACGTTGGCGTAAACCACAAACAAACATATAACACCCCCAAATTTCGTGTTTAGCGGAAGCAAGATTTGGGTGTTACTAATCAATAACAAAGCACATAAGATAAAGTGAACGACTCTAAATGCGTCGTTTTAAACATTACATAAATAATATGAAGGTTTTACATCGTTGTTCTTGTTACAAAAGCTCGCAGCTAAATGTAAAAGATCCTAAGGCATATCTAATTGTACAGAATATAGAAATGCATGTGAATCTTCTGATATCTGAATGTGACTCGAGCTAAAAGTCCTGAGCAGATCTACTACTGTTGGGTACCTGAGAATAATGCTAAAAGGTCAGCTAAAAAGCTGGTGAGCTCACAGGTGTAAATTGATGAAATCCAAGTTATGAACCACAAGATTTGACTTAGTGATTTGCAAACATGCAAATAAAATATGAGTGTATATTATTGCCATGAGCACATAGTTTGAGCTTAACTGAGTGTGTCAGGATCCACATTCAAGGACCTGATCGAGTTTGCCCCCGGCATGTGCCTAATCTACACATGTATGAACAAATGAAAATGCATCCGTTCGACCACAGTCGTGGTAGCGCGACTACCCCGGACGGGGATTGTCAATCCCATATGGTACCATACACTAACATTCACGCTATCGCAATATAAACAAACTATGTTGTGAGGGACTTCATGATTAGATAAAACAACTCATGCAATCAATATATCGAGGTTTTGTACTTGTGTTCATATGTAAAACAAAATCGAGCATGTAATCCCACCCCTGGGTAAAAACAGTAAAGAGGGGCTATGAGACTCACCTGAGTCTTTGCGTTTATGTCAATAAATGTGAGTCGAGTGCTAAACAGCTGGTAGGTTCTCCGAACCCGTAACCTTCTAATGTCCTAGACATATAAGGTTATATAAGTAGATGTCCCGTAAGACCATCCATGCTAGTGTTCATCCCACTAGTTATGTCCAAATACATTTGGTTTGTGTTTGAAAATGTGTATGACCCGTTGGTGATATGTTCGATTTTAATTGTGAACGTTCCGTGAGGTTTCTTTTGATTATACATAAGTATTGTTTGAAGAATAAGGTATACGACAATAAGGATACTTGTATATATATATATTCATGTATCCGTGATTATTTACTCAAAAACAGCGAGTTGGATCCGTGAATAGGACTCACAGATGTCTTTATCCGACAATGTTACATACGACAATAAGGTTATGCGATATTAAGGTTTTGTTGGGTGATTAACTGTCCGACAATATCGTATTCACTGGGTTTAATTTATGTGTTAGTCATTCACGGGGACATTCTATGCGATAATAGAGATACGTGATTATATTTATCCGACAATTGAGTTACTGCGTCAAGGGATTCTCAAACATTAATCATGCGACAATAGGAAATTACGAGCACTGTTCATGCGTGATTAGAAATTCTCGGATTTGTTTATGCGTTAATGATATTATACGGGAATGATACACAGATTCCTGTTTATGCGTGAATAGGTAATTCACGGATTCCTATTTATGCGTGAATAGATATTTCACGGATTGTGCTCATGCGATATTAATGAGGATTCACGGATTGTGTTTTTGGGACTAAGGTTATTCACGGAATGTCTAATCCGACAATAGGCATTGTCGGATTTTGGCATTCACGGGCAGAAGGTTGTAGTTCAGTTACGTTTTTCACTCGATTTCATTTAATTATTTGACTAAGTATATCTTAGCTAAAATTCATGAAATTTTTATATGATATTCCCCTATGTCTTAGCTTTCTAAATTATATTTTTACATGTGAAATGGATAAACGGAACTCGAGATAAAAATTTAGGAAGTGTCGGGTGTCAAATATGTGAGTTCGGTGACATGCGTCTATTTGAAAATTCATAACTAAAGTTTTACTAAACTTCACCAGATGAGTAAATAGGGGAATTAAATCTAACGAAATTATCTAACCTTTCCAACTGGTTTCATCGGTTTTTGTTGTGTATTCTTCGAGATATACCATTTTCAAGTTGACCACAATTCTGGTCAGAAAGTACAGAGAGTACATGTACTTTTATTTTGTTTCTTAAAAATATTAAATGGATAAATTAACACAGGAGGCTTACTAATTATGAAACTAGACATCCTAAACTTCGTTTTGGGCTTAGCAAGATTTCGTTAAGAATTGGTCTCGTTCTGTTCGATCTAAACCGATCTATTTTATTGTCCAGTGGATAAAGCTATTATCCAGCGGTCCTTAGCATGTTCATCCGATTTTTAAGCATGTTTTTGGACATAAATCAGTGGATACGAAGCCCCAACATGTTTTTATACGTTATCCAAGTAATTCTAAAGAAAAAAGGAGGAGCTTATACCGATTAGAAACTGAGATATTACAGGAGAGACGAGAGTGTGCTGCTGCTGCTCGGTTGTTGAGTTCTTCTTGTTCCTTCTTGCTAAAAACGTGTAGGATGGCACTAGGATTGTGAAGGAAGTGTTTGGGTGTTCTTGGACGAGATTTTAGTTGAAGAAGAGGCTGGATTCCAGTTGTTTTTAGTGAGAGAGAGAGCAGAGAAAATGTGTGGGTAGTGAGAGAGTGTGTTGAGTGAAATGAATCAAGAAGGAGATTGTTTAGGGTTTGGTTATTTGTGTTGACCTGGGTTGACCCGTGGGTCACATGGGCTGGGTAAGTCCGACCCATATGTGGGTTGGGCTCGTGACTTGCCTTCCTCGTGTTCGTGTATTTTATCGTCGTCGGTTAAAGTTAATTTGTACGTTTTTGTCGCGTTTATGACGTTTTATAGAATTTTATTTGTGGATTGTATGTTGTCATCATAATATTCACAAGTTTTTGATTTACTAAGAATATTTAAATAATTTAACTATTTTGTTTACCAACGTCCATAGTATTGTATCAGGATCCGCCCGATATGAAAATGCACGATTTAATCAAATCGCGTACGTGTGTACATATATTAAAATATCAATACACATAATGACACATATAATTAATCTTAATTACATGTATTTACACTTATGATTAGGCACTAATTATAGTCCTAATTTGTCGGGTGTTACAAAACATATGGTAGGTCGAATTCCATCTAACGGGCATGTCCCAATTAGGGGTTAAGAAAATCGAATTCGTTTCCTTACACAATCTCATATAAGATTTGTATCTAGCTTTACCCCTTTGAAATACGTCTTGCAACATAGTTTTATAAGCGGTTTTTATTTCCTCTATTTCTTAAACCGCTAGTCCGGCTTGCACAACTAAGTTAATAATATGTGCAACACATCGACTATGAAAAAAATGCCCCTCAATGGTGGTTGGTATTTTAGAATTAATTTTGAAACGGCGAGTGTATTATTACTCGCGTTGTCAAATGAGATTGAAAATACTTTTCCTTCCAATTTAAACGTTTTAATCACACTTCGTAACATGTAAAATAAGTTTTGACCCGTGTGAGGATACTCAAAGTCTTCAAAAGCAATGGTACGTTTCATCATTTGCCAAGTTGCGGGATCAACCAAATGTGCGGTAACACAAAGATACGAACCGGGCAAACCATGAGGAGCCGACCAAACGTCGGTTGTTAATGATACACTTGTATTTAAATTTTCAAAACCGATTTTTAGTTGTTTTTTAGCTTCTTTCCACAATTTAAGGACATCACGTTTAAGAGTAGTACGACTTACATTATTATATCGCGGTTGAAGTGTATTTTGAACCACCCTAGTAAACCGAGGGTTATCGAAGTGGTTGAACGGCAAAGCTTCTTGATTTACAAAACCCGCAAAAGCTTCTCGACATCGTTCCGCATCATATGCAAACAAAGTTCCATCTCGTGCCATCGAAGATTGACCACTTGCTTCCGGATTACCTTTGAGTCCCTCACAATGCTTCTCGGTATGATTTTTCAACGTCGTGTTTAGAAGAAGATTGAGTTGCCATTTGAGAAATGAGAATATAGTATGCGTTTTTTAGTTTTTTGAGTTTTTGTAGATATGTATGAGTGTTTAGAAGTTGTGAATGAACCACTACTCAAGCCTTGTATTTATAGTGAATTTGGAATAGCAAAAATGTAAAAAAAATCACAAAAAACGGTCATAAAACGTAAACAAAACGGCTAGTTTTCAAAACCGGTTTCAAACCGATTTTAAAACCGGTTTTAGAAACCGGGTCGGATAAACCGGGTACAAACCGGTTCCAACGGCTAGGAGTTCAAACCGGTTCCAAACCGCCGGGTTGGGTCAAACCCGAACCGGTTTTGGTCAAACCCGGTTTTGACCGGTTCGGGTTTCAGGTCCAAATCGGGTCGGGTCGGCCAAACCGGTTTTCGTGTGCATCTCTATGAAAACAATCGAAATAGCAGCAAAGGATAAGCATATGCATCATCAAGAGGAAGTTCAGGAAAAGAGGTTGATAATTATTAAGTTGTGTAAAGCATAAGTGATCATACTTGCTACAATCACCAAAATGGTCAATATATGCAGTATGGGATTAAAAGCAATAATAAGGAAATATGTGTTTTGAAGACCTACACCTAAATGGGTCTAAAGAGCTATTGATATTAGCCGGTGACTGTTCAGTTTATATCAAAAACAAAATGTAACCGATGATCTTAGGGTGTAGAATCTTGTTAGGCCAGGTCATGGTCCACGCACAATACAAGTCTCAAGCTTCAATATGTGCATCTCTAATCGGTCTTCATGTCACACTCGCTTTGATGGTGCTGTCCACTATAATATCATTTGCAGTAGGGTCATGATCCACAAGCATATATAAGTCAATAATGATTACATCATTTTTCAGGTATCAACATGCTACAGTATGTTAACGTTAACTTTTTAAATGCATCATATAACACCAGTGGCTTTTCGTTCCTTTTAAGATCTCTCTTTTCCTATGTTTGTTTTCGTTTTTTGTTGATGGTTCTGATGCTTGTTGCACCCTTATCTTTGGACTGAAGCATGTCCTTCACGAAGAATTTTAACTTCCATAAGATGGAATCACTCTGCAATTCACAATAACAACATAGATACCGTTCTTAGCAACTATGTCCAAAATATTGATTTGTAAATATCAACGGATGAGATTTACACTATTTAGGTTACCCAGAGAGGGTAAGACTCTGTTTGGCTAATATGCACACGGCCTAACTGGACGATCGGACTATCCCCATGACCGTCTATGACTCTTTCCCTGGCCACTCCCAAGATGTTACATAGGGAGGTTCGAACCTGAGACCTCCTGTGAGGACATCAGGGTGCCTTACCACTAGGCTATCTTGGTGATGGTTTGATTTGAAAATATATATTAGACATTAGTATATTATTATTACCTGTGCATCCATGTCAAGCTCTATTTCTTTTGAAGTCGCTTCAAAGTTTGGGTCATTTTGGGCAACGATTAGAAGAGCCTTGTCCAGATCTTCAGGGGACAGCTGGGTTAGAGCCTTCATCACAGCTTTTTTCTCTTCCACTGACATCTTCCTGAATAACAAATTTAAGTTTACTAGAATTGGCAAATGGGCGGGGTAGGGTAATAGACATCAGAACGGACAGTTAATTAGGACAGGCCGAGATAGAATTATTTCACCCACAAATACTTTTTTGTCCATTTTCTGGAATGTATTGAATAATTAATCCGTCATATGTTAATTACAAAAAACTATATTATTACAATAACAATGTAAATTCTGCATAAAACGCGTTGGAGGTTGTATGCATCAAAAGTACACTTTCGGTGACCTTCAACTTGTTTGACCCATTACCATTTTGGCTAAAAGAGTTTACTTGCCCCGTTTGAGATAATCGTGAGTACGTAACCCAAAGCATCTTTGTTATAATTAAATAAGTTAACATTGGCTGATCTAAAATTTACCATTAAAGTGCATATTTACAGGGTTATCAAGTGAGTATTCCCAACGTAGAGAGGGAAAATTTGGTGGAATTGAGTACTAAATCCAGCTAATAAGCATCATAGTCTCAAACTATACAGAGAGTTTAGTTGCATGATGTGTACCAACTAATAGGTGTGTTTGGCGTAGGGCTTTTGAGGGGGGTTTAGGAGCTTAAGCTTCTACTTTTCATAAGCCCCGGTCATAAACCTTGTTTGGCAACACAACAAACAAGGGGCTTCTTGAAAAAACAAGCCACCAGAAGCCCTTAAATAAGAAGCTTTTTGAAATGGCTTATGAATAGAAGCCCAAGCCCCAACTCCAGCCACAAACTCCAGCCCCAGCTTCAGCTCATGGTTGCCAAACACACCCAATAAGGTTCCATGGGTACTATAAGAGAACTCACCTTTAGTGGGGGTTTGGATACAATAAGCTATAACAACAAGTTTGATGTGGATAAGAAGGATTAGAGGTGATGTTAAAACAAACCTGCAGTTTTTAAGCACCACTTCTCTAAGTTCTTGAAGATGCATATCTACCTCATTAAGCTGTAATGATGGGGTTTAAAATGTCAGACTAAGATAAATCCTAACTTTTTAATATAAAAGTAGAAGATAAAGTTGATCCAGTAAATGAATCCCAACAATTTAAATTTACTTCGATACTCAGATCTCTGGCCATTTTGGCATGAGTAACCTCCTGAGCAAGCTGCACGTCCAACCTTGTTTCTGTTTCCTCCTTTTTTCGTCTTTCTTCCTACAAGTAACAGCATTTTAAAATTTAACACACAGAAGTCTCTTCGACACCAATGACTTAGATAATTAATCTACTTACCTCTTCAATTACTTTTGGCAAAAGCTGCAACCACTTCTCCTCAAACTTCACTAGCAAAGTTTTTGCCATTACATGAACGTCATCTCTTTCATCATTATACTTCATTGCATTCTTAAAAATTAGTCTCACATCTGCACATATCTCTCGCACATTTTTGTATCCAGTACCATCTTTGGCATCCATTTTGTTCTTGATTGTACTAAAGTCCATTGGCTTTTCAATCACCTAGTTTTTTATAATATACACTAAATTAAATGAGACATTCTTGGTACCAAAAGAAAGTACACATTAAAGGGTCATTGTTATTCACTAAAAGGGAAAATATAATTATTTCCCTTTTAGCCAGTCAACGTCAACTGATGTTTTTAGGCTTTAATCATCGATAAAAAATACACCAAATTAATGTCATAACTCATAACAGAGAGAATAATATACAGAGAATTTTACCTCATGGTAGTCTTGCAAACCAAGACCAACGACATCCACAGGTTGCATAAATGGTCCTGCCCACTTGTGCCCCGTGAACCAAACAATAATTAAGGAGGGACAAATTAGAAAAACTACTCAATCACTAAAATTGACTAATGAGACTTGCCGTTATCTTATTAAACCCGACAAGTATAGGTATAGTTGGGGCCAATGCCACATGGTAAGTTAGATACAAGAAATATAAACAAAATTAAAATGAAATAAATAAGAATAATTCATGAAATATTCGAGAAATTGTGATATATAGATACTTCTATGTATTATATTATTTTAATGAACCATTTTAATACAAAAATGCAAAGGATATATGATATGCAGATGTAATATTTCGACGAATTGATTCATAAGATCCTGCATTCTCTTTGCAGCATCAGCATCTCTGTATGATGTGTCCTGCTGGCGTCTTTTAACACTAGTTATTTGTTTATCCTTATCCTTTTCTTTTAAAATCAAGCTAGCTTTAGAAGCAGTAGACGGCTTTTTCTTTGTACTAGAATAGAACCGTTCAACTTCATTCACTCTTTGCTCAAGCTGTATGTTTAGTCACATCGTTTACGTCAAATAATAACAAATTAAAAATGCATAGGAGTTAAGAATGTGATCCAAGATCAGAAAAAATACATAAACGACAAGCCTTTCATCAAGACTAATTGGGGTAGGCTAAAACTAGAACAACGATTATTAACAGAAAGCAGATAGCTAACATTGTAGCTATTGCACAACTGGCAATTGCACAAGCATTATTACATATTTGCAGCAAATGGAATATTTTTGTCCATAAAAAAGGTGACTCAAGTAAACTTTCCCTAAATTATTTGTTCTGTCACACAGACAAAACACCAAATTATATAAATCTTCAAACTTGAATTAAAATTGATTTCTAGCTGTTTTGACACAAGGGTTTTCTAATAAATTAAACACATATACTACCTGGAGCAAATTCTAGCTAAGATAGATATAAAGATAATGACCCACAATCTTAGGTGTAATGTAAGTACATAAAATTGGTGAATTTAGCATAAGGAATTGTACCTTGTCAATGTTTACAAAGATTTTATCAACATTTTGATGCAATTCTGCAACCATAGCACCATTTTCTACTTCAATCTGTGCTTCCATTTGTTGTTAAAAATTTTGATCGAGAAATTAACTTTAGGTGGCTGGTGTGGCGGTTGATCCAGAAAAGAATTTAGGGGTTTAGAAGAAGAACACCCAGAAAGGAGGGAAGAGATGGGTTAGGGAATCATTTTCATGACTTACCCCTTCTAGAGTTAATTTTGTTATAAATTGGTCCTTAAATTAAATTTAAAGGGTGTGTTTGGCATCGGCGTGTGAGAGCGGCTGCTTTTTATAAACCTTGTTTGTCATCACAACAACAAAAGTAAAGTTTTTTTAGAAAATAAGCCCAAGTAACTCTTAAACAAAAAACTTTTTAAAGTGTTTTTTAATAGAATGGCAATTCTCAACTTTAACCGCAAACTTTAGCTCCAAACTGGAGCTCAATGTTGACAAACACATCCAAAGTGTATATGGGTGCCAATCTAAAAACCCGCACATTAATGATTCATAGGTGGCAATTTAAATGGCAAGATTTATAATTATAAAACCTAAACTAAAGTAATAGTGAAATACTGTACACATTACGATTTACGGCTGTTACACAAAATGCTATTAATCTATCACAAATATTAAAAAGGGATATTAGATAAGTAATCAGCAAATAATCAGAGTATCCACGTCACCCATTTTCCCGCGCTTTTTCTTTTGTAAATCGTTGTACCCTTTCATTTTGCAAACGGTTATACGGTTATACCCTTTTGATGGAGTATTTTATTTACAATTTAATTAATTATTAATGATAATTGATTGATATCCTGATTATATATTATAGTTACGAAAACTTCCACTATCTTCAATTATATTTACCATTTGCATTGAAAGCTTTTGCTGATTTTTCAGTATATATCTATACTTCAAAATCCTTCCCTTCGTTTGTAAAATATTTTCACAAAAAAAATAATTTGTTGAATTCATCTATCATGTATCATGTATGTTAAAACTGTTAGACCAATTACCCATAGACCCTAAACGCATTTAGATTCTAAACGATTAAATTTTCTCACTAGGTCTTTAGTTTGGATGTAACATCCGGTATGCGACCACAATATATATTTTTGTGTTTTGTTAGATTGAGAGAGATTCACTAATCTCACTTGATTTTTGAATGCTTCATTTAGTTATTGATATATGTCAACTAGATCCACCCATTTTACAACAAAAAAGAAAAATTACAATGGCAACTGTTAAGAATGTATATTATAATTGTCAATGTATTCTTAATTTCAGCAACAAAGTATTGTAAAGTGAGTAAATTAATTAAGCATGAACAAGTTACAAAAGATATAAGAACGATACAATTAACTTTGTTTATTCATGTTTCTTAAAGGGGTTTTCTTTTTCTTTTTCTGAGCAAACTTCTTTTTACAAGTACCTGTGTTACTTTTACTTTACAAAAATGTATACATTTTATCTAAACCGTGTATCGCACGGGTATTGAGCTAGTTAATATTAAAAATATAATTTATGATTTCAAATTAAATTAAACTTCACAAATTTTAAAACTTTATACTAAAAGAACTTTTTTATGTATCAACTAACATACACATATACATTTGCACTATGAATACATACCATATGAAATTTCAGAGTTTGACATACATGACAAGAAATGTTACGATATGTTATTATGAAACTCATAAAACCGTAAGTTTAACGCACAAATTACTTTCAATTTCACCTTTAAGAAGAGAAAAATTACATGGATCGTCCATGTGGTTTGTCTTATATTCCACTCCTACTCGTGCACAAATCTATCTTATATATTAAAAGAAAAATTTTGAAAGAATATTAGTCATTAGATTGAGATCAATAATTAAGATCTAACTACTAATTAATTTAATTTAATTTAATGACATCATTAATTCTATTTTTATGTGACTAAAAGACTACTATACCCTTCTATATTTACAACATACACCCTTCAATATTTACAATATAAATCATCTATTTTTTCTTTAATTTTAAATAATACTCAAAATATTTTATGAAAATTTTAATTTAATAACTACTTTATTATTTCTTTCATAATTTAAGCTCTTCCTAAAATCTTTTTTATTTTAAAATTTCTGCAAACCCCCCCCCCCCCCCCCTCCCAACAAGTTATTTTCAATTCTAAAAATAAATGAATTCTTTTATCAATTTCTAATTTACAATGCTTAGATTATGGATGCTAACGGTTCAAGTTCCGGCGGGTTTTAGTGTATTTGTACACATAACGGTTTAGAATATTCATACTGATAGCCGACTCAATACCCGTTGGATACCCAATTAGTATTACCCATCGATCTTTCATATTTATTCACGGGTTTCGGTTATCCCCATGTCTGTAACTTTGGCGGAAAAAAATATTTATTGAAAATACAAGACAAATTTAAAACGCGGAAAAAAAACTATACCGAGTTACAAGATTTGAAATCTTAAAGCTAACAATTTAACTTTTTAATTAACTAATTAAAAGTTTCGGTACATAATATAGTATATAGTATTATTATTAAAGAACGATACAAATACAGAAAAGTAAGTGGTATCATGCACAATATTATCAATAATTGATTAATTAATTTACTCTTTGGCCATTAATTTCGCTATATCTCGATTTACATCCTTAAATAATTTATCATTTAATTTTCTAAGCCTATGTTAACGTCATTCGTGTCATTAGAGTCTGCATTTGAGTTGTCCTGTTTTGTCATCTTTCATCAAAATTTAAAAGACAAAGTAGATGCATTATAGGTTATTGATTTAAATTACAAAGAGTAACTTAGATGGATGAAAAACACCAATGCACTGCAAAGAGCGTTATTTTTTAGATCCAAAATGGTATTTACTTGCTGAACCGGTAAATTTGCTTATATATAAAACATATCCATACGATTTTAAATAATATAGTATCATTAAATATTAATACAAATAACAAGGTGATATCATACACAATATTATCCCTATTAATTTATTTTGACTTATCAATCTAAAATCTATCACAATTCAAATTTTTAATACATTTTTCATTTAAAATTAAAAATACAAACTGATGTACCATATACCAACACTAAAAAACTTATTACATCTAAAAGAAAATTTTTGAGAGAATAAGGACCATTAGATGAAGATCAGTTATTAACATCTAACCCTTAATTTATTTCATGACATCATTAATTCTATTATTATATGACTAGAAGACTAATGTACCCTTCTATATTTACAATATACACCCTTTAATATTTACAATATAAAACCTTCATTTTTTCTTTAATTGTAGATAATCCTCCAAATATTTTATAATTTATTATTTCTTCTATAATTTAAACTCTTCCTACAATCTTATTTATCTTATTTTTTCTGAAAAACCCCAATAAGTTATTTTAATTCCAAAAATTTATAACTTCATTTCATCGCTCTGTGATTTAAATTTTTATACGACAAACATACCTATATGATTTTAAATAATATAGTATTATTAAATGTCAATACAAATAACAAAGTGATATCATACATAATATTATCTCTATAATTAATTTATATATTTGGACTCATCAATTCAAAATCTATCACAATTCAAACCCTTAATGCATTTTTCATTTAAAATTAAAACAAAACAAATCGATGTACCGTACACCAACACCAAAATAATTATTAAATCCATATAACACATCCATATATAAGACATATAATTCAAAATCTATCACAATTCAAACCTCTAATGCATTTTTTCGTTTAAAATTAAAAAAAAAACGATGTACCGTACACCAACACCAAAACAATTATTAAATCCATATAACACATTCATATATAAGACATATCTAAAGTCAACCCGTAAATTTTGCGGGTCTTAAACTAGTACATATCTTAAAAGAAAAGTAATATGAAATAAATAAATATAAATTAATAATATAGAGAATTACATGAAGTATATCGTGTTAAAGGAGTTATATATCCTTTCACTTAATATTCTTATATTTTATTATAATTATATAATTATACTATCATTATTACTCGGTAAATGTCAATATCACTTGCATAGAAATTTCGATCATTGGATATAAATATATAGTTACTTATCGGACGTTGTCACTCAACCTTACAGGTATGACAACTAGGTTACGAATAAGAGAGAATTAGTTATGACGGAAAAATTTACAAATAGTTATTTTAATTATTATATACTATCTTTTTGTACACTTTAAGCTCATAAATGATACGAGAAGGTGGATGAGTGATTGAGTGATTGAGTGTGCCAAAGGGTTTGCGGCAACATAAAGGGACCGAAAAGTGATTTTGCATTAGTAAGCGGGTTTTTGACTGCGGGCACCTGGATTTATGAAATGTATATCGTCATTTGATCAAGCATATAGGTATTCAGTGATGAATCAAGAATTTACATCAATTGGGGTCAAATTTTGTTAATTTTATGCTGGGAGGAGTAACAGGTTAGAAATGGTAATATTTGCAATACAAATTGCATTGGGTCGGATTGAATAGTTACGTAAATAAATATAGATAACTCACGTAGACGTTTTATTTATATTTGAACATTTGAAATTGAAAAGTAATATAATAGATGATACACTAGCTTGTTCCTTACGAGTTGTCAGAATCGAACATGTGTACGTAATGTTAATATAGTAACATAAAACATGATATTAACTAATTCAACTTTTTTTATGTAATTCAATGACCCAAAAAAATCTAAATATACTATATGAGATAAAGTCACAACTATGTTAATAAATTACCTAGTCATTTAAATTTTCTGAATTAGTGAGTACTATTGTGAGAGTGTCGGAAAAAAAGGGGAAATACAATAGAGTGACTTGCACTAAAATCAATTCTAAAATTATGGACAGCAAGTCTAGACTTTTTGTTCAACACGAGTGTAAAATTTATATATCCGTAACCGTACTTTAAGGAAATAATCAAGATAAGTTAAATTTAATGATTTTTTTTTTTTTGTGTAATTGGGCTAAATGATTGAGCTCAATATTAAAGTAGTTGATGAGTATTTATCACTTTATATTTAATCACTAATTCAAATGGGTTCAAATCTATCTATCTATCTATCTTATCTACTAAAGGGGGACTACCGCTGATGTCATAATGCTGACTTGGCGAGTCCTAAGGTAGTGTATTTCGCTTAGGTGTCAAGTTGTGGTTAATTTGATGATGTCATCAATACATACCCTTTTTATGCAAAAAAAAAAAACAATTAAAATATAAATCGGTTAATTAATATTTAATTTGACTTTCTTTTGTTATTTCCTATGCTGCGGCCTGCAGTAGTATTTGATTAATGGGCTCAATCTTTTAATTGGTTGTTTGTTACACGCCATCTCTTCTTTCTGTATTAGGGTTGGAATATGTGCACCGCCCATGTTGAATTAGCCTATCAAATTGCCTTTTTCTCCCGTACGATTTTTCGGGAACCAAGAATTCAAATTAAATTACTGATATTAGTTCTCTCCTCTGCTCATCTACTTCTCACTCAATCTTCTTCTTCTTCTAACGTATTGAATGTTTTCAGGTAACAGTATATACTTCTATCTATATTTATCCATCAAAATCATCATTTTCTTTTTCTATTCTTCGAAACATGGATTTGAAAGCATATGGTTTTGTTTTATTAAATACATCAATATTTGTGTTCGATCTCATGTTTTGCTTCGTCATTTTGGGTTCTTTTTTCAATTTGGTTTCAAAACTATGAATATTGTAGCTAATATATGGGCTTGGCTTCCAAAAGTAATGCACTTACTGATAGATTTCATTAGCAATTTTCCTTTCTCCTAAACTCAATAGTAGCGTCTGCTTATTACGTATGAATATCCTCACGATTCTAACATAAAATATGTATCTGTTATCGATAATGATGATGATGATGTTAGTTTCTTTCAACAACATAAGTTTCTCCTAACTGTTCCCAATTCAATTTTCCTTTCTTGATCGCTAACTAAGAAAAGTTTATGCAGGTGGAAAGGCTTAATGTAAGTTTTGCTTTATTAACTTTGCATTATTAATTAAATAATTGTATGTATCTATATTATATACTAAAGGTAGCTATAGGTTTAGTTATTGCTTTATTTGCATGATAGCAGGGGTGTAGTTAAGCATGATAGCAGGGGTGTAGTTCAACTATTTATTTGTTTCATAAATTGTTTGACTATATCATAATACTTTTTTATTTGGGTCATATGCAGTTGTAGAAAATTATAGGTAAAAGGACGATTGTGAAGTACATGAAACGTGTTTGATGAAATGCCTGAGAGAAATAGAGTAACATGTATGAGTGCTTCTACACCTGTTTTGATACCGAGATTATTGATGTTTGGTTTATAAATAGTTTGTATAATTTCACTATCAAGTTGAATGAGAGTCTATATGACTTTATTTGTTGTAAATCACCAGATAGCTTTGACAAAGACATGTGTATGCTAGATATATGGGCTAAGGGCTTCAATGATTTGGTTAGCTTTAAATTGTTATATCACCAATCGGCTTCTTATGCACAACACCATCATGTAATGGCTTTTTATGCTGTGGTACAAGATGGTCCTGATTGAACGTTAGCTACTGTCAGAGTTCATGGTTGATGGCTCACTAAGGGATCTTTTGCTCTGTAAAGATTGGTAAGAGTTTAATAATTTTGTTACAATACAATTCAAATCATTCTAATAGCATATATCAGTTCATAAAGGTAATGCTCTCTGGTTTGATTTCATTTTTGGGTGACTGTCTAAGCTTCTCTTTTCGTAGTTCAAAACTTAGTGTGAGGTTAATAAAGTTTGTTACCCAAATTAAAAATCCGAATAAATAATTGTTAACTTTTCATGATAGGTCCCCTTTCCAAATCTAATAATGATGTGTATTACTCCAAAAGGCTTATAATAATATAATTGCAAGAACATTGTCCATTTTAATATGAAATGTTGCTGAATTATACTGCTTGCCCTATATGCAAGGTTATCACATTTCAAATGATGCTTTATTTTTTACCCAATCCATTATAAGCAAAAAAAATTCTGGATTCAAGTTGTTAGCCTACTGAATGGCATTTTAACTCCATACATATGAAGGTAGGAAACTTTGGACTATCAACAATCAGGAAAAACACTTTGGTCTCGGGTGGACTTAGGGGAATGCTACATTGGATGGCTCCACAACTACCGAATGGGGTCAGTAACAGCCTTTTCTGTTTATGCTATGCACCATGTGATTTCGTTTTAAATTTTTTACTAATCTAGCAATGTGTCAGGTTGATGTTTTCTCCATTGGTATCGTGTTTTGGCAGATGGTTACTGGAGAGGAACCTTTTGCAAATATGACTCTGGGTTAATCATAGGTATACTTTGTGTACTTTCTTATTGTTAGCTTTTAAACTTGAGTAGTTTATTTGTTTAAATGTCTAACAGTAGCAGTTTCAACCATATACCTGTGAATGGGTCATTTTGGATTTTTTTTTCTATCTCAAGTGGGTCAAGCTAAAAAATATAGCTAGAAAGGTGAAAGTTTTCAAAGTCTTCTTTTGAAAGAAACTTATCATTCAAAATTTAAAACCCTGACACCTAGAGTGTTAAACGTATGCATTATTCTTACTGCTCATCAAATCTTTTTTTGCTTAAAATTATGATGATCCTACATGTTATTTTAATATCAAGATAGAATTTATGATTCTGATTTTACGTATATATGTGATATGCCTTTCATTGGAGGTTAGGGGTGAACATGATCCCCTATGTATGATCCTATATGTATTTTAGGTATGATCCTTATAAGGGATGTGATCTGCCTTGATTTTTACTTTTCTTTTTTACATTGTTAGGATTTCAATTCTATTGTCGTTGTTTGACGTCTATCAATACGTTTTAGATAATAAAGGAAGGCATACTTTAAGTGAATAACTGGGTAAGCCCTATTGGATTAAATATGGTAGCTGTAGTAGTCATGTTTGTTTAATCTACTACATGGTTAATTGTAATATGGCTCGAAAACTGCTTTAGTAGACTAAATAGAACTTGGTATGATTTTTGACCTATCTGATAGCCAAACCCATTCTATTGTTAGCAAGATGATGGTTAATGAGGATCTTCACGCGAGCTGGGACCAACCTACGCAATGCGTCATCTTTCATGAAGTTGAATATAGGTGTTTACAGGGTCTTGCTTTCCATTTAACCGAAAAACTCGCAGTTCTAGCAGAAAGCAATGAGCGTGCTGTAAGCAAGACTTGGTGGTGGTGGGTTGGAGTCTCTACCCACGAGGCGTCAGGAGGGTCAAGACTATGCAGCCGTTGCTGGTGGCAATAAATGGCAAGACAACCAGTCCTATTCACAAGAAAGGCAGCAGTGGGGTTATGGCAGTAAGCCAGTACTCGTGTCAAAATCGATTATTATAAACTGCACATGCTATTGAATGAAAAATGCCATTGGAGTAAGCCAATACTTGAGACTCCTTTCTACTTTTGTATGTTGTTTGAATGAATCGGATCTATTAGATTATTAGATGACTCTCAAGTGATCTTAGTATCACATTTACCTTTTGTTGTTGCTGTGTTGTTTGACGATTTTGATCGTGTTGGTACACGAGGTTGGATTTCATTGCTTCTTACTGCAGTTGGGTCGAATTTTTGTATCTACCTTTTTCTTAGCATATGGAACATCTGTTTTAGATGTCTAAATACATGCAATCAGCTTTACATAATAGATATACCATTGATTGAAAAGATATCTTATTTACATTAAGATATTTAGATGTCTAAATACATGCAATCAACTTTACATAATAGATATACCATTGATTGAAAAGATATCTTATTTACATTAAGATATAGATGTTAATGTGAGTGTGCTTTGAAGATTTCTTAAGCAATGAGAGTCCAGTCAAATTTTATGGGCCAAGAGGATGAGTGTGCCCATTTTGATCCATTGCCCAACTTGTTTTACAAGTAATTTTAATTAATGAGTATTTTTACCTTTAATTTTATTTCTTAATCAATGAGTATTTTTACAAGTAATTTTAATTAATGAGTATTTAATACTTCGTAATTAATGAGTATTTTTACATTTAATTTTATTTTTTCTAAACAAATCCCGTGTTTTCACGGGTCTTAAAACTAAGTATAAATTATAAGTGGTGTCCTTTGTCTATTTATCTAATCCTTTATTAAATATTTAGAAAATGTAGTGGGTCACACATAATATGCAAGAATCGCCCCTGAGGTACTTGAGTGCGGATTATGTGGTAGAACTCGTTGCACTTCAATAAGTGTATCAACCCGATACTAAGAGTAGATCAATAATTTCAAGGAAATAGTTCATGGTTTCATTAGGCGAATGTTTATGTTTTGCACGAAGGTATTCAAGGGGAATAATACTTCTAAAAGGTTAATTAATGGAGCCCATTTGTTCGTGGATACTAGAATGACACTGGACTAGTGACATTGCTAGTAAGAGGGTTGACCATATTATGTCTAAAATTGTCGGGGTCATGCCTGCTAGGTTGAAAAACAAGCTATCTGGCAGACTTGCGGGTCTGCTAAGGTGCTTAAGCCATAAAGTGTCAGGCTTAAGTCCAGGACCTGGGGACAATATGATCCAGCAGCCTGAAGTTCTGGTCTGCGAGGTGGGTACACCATTACTAGCCAAGTTCCGTAATCTTTATACACACAACAAATCTCAACCCGAGTACCGAAAACAATCAAACAGATGATACTTCTTAATTATTCTATTTATATGGCTGATGGCTCAATATGAAAACCATCATTAAATAACATACTAAATTTTCACAGACCATTGAACAAATACTTCAGTAGCCATCACTTTACTTCATACAGATTTATCTAAAGATTTTTGCAATTCTTTCTGCAAGGCAATACGCTGTCGACTGAATAGTAATCATTGGGTTCACACCAATAGCCGTTGGTAAAATACTCGCATCACAAACATAAAGTCCCTCAGCTTCCCAGCTCTGGCCATTCTCATCAACTGCACCTTCCTTTTCTGTTTTTCCCATTCTGCAACTTCCCATTTGATGAGCCGAACAATAAATATTCCAATCTTTCACCATAGACATGGGGCCATCTTTTGCGTCCACAGTCTCCAAAAATTCTTCAATCGCCTCTTTACTGGCCCCTTTACATTTAAATCTCTGCCCATCACTCCTTTGAGTACCCACCTCAACTGCACCTGCTGCAATCAACACGCGTAACGCTTCTTTTAGCCCTGTCTTGATGTTTTCCAAATCTGACTTACTGAAACTATAGTTTATCCTTCCTGCTGTTTTCACTTCACCAGATCCAGAATCTTTAACCAATGAGAACACGTGAGCTGTTCGTGAGTATCTTAACATTCTTTCCTTGAAATCTTTTCCAGATTCCCATGGACATAATGCTGCAAATGATCCAGGTGCTAGAGAAGGGACTTCCAAAATGTAGTTTACCGACTCTGATTTATAAACAGATGTCAGAATCCCTCCCTCAAAGTTTTTACCCAACAGGTTTGAGTCATTTTCTGGAAAGTATCCCCACGCCATTAGAACTGGATGAAGATGAAGATTCTTTCCGATGTTCGAATTTTTTAGCCCGCTATGTATCAATAAAGGTGGTGTCAATAACGACCCACAAGCAGAAATGGTCACCTTAGCCTCAATCTGCAACCTTTTATATATTTTCTTGTTTAAAACTTGGGCGATTACACCTAAACATTTCTGTTTTCTCCTACTTTTCTCATTTTGGTTCTTTACTATCAGAAATTTCTCAGCTTTACATCCGGTGATGATCACGGCGCCATGATCCACTGAATCAACCAACCAAGTCGAATCAGTTCCCTTTTTGTCTCCTGATCGGCAACCAAAACAGCATGAACCGCAATAATGATTTTCTGAAGTGTTTTGAGGGACAGCTTCCACTTTTAGACCAAGATTCTCACACCCTTTACATAGAACTTGATTTTGGAATCCTTCCTTTACACACTTTTCAGTAACACCAATCCTTTCACAAACTTTGTTCATTGCAGAAGTGTACTTATCGCTCTTGTAAAACTCAATTTTGTGGTCTTCTGCCCATTCTGTTATAACAGATGACGGTGTTTTGATGCTAGCTGACCAATTGACCGCGGACCCACCACCAACCGTTGATCCTGCATGAATCATTACTTTCCCATCAAGTGTGGGAAGTATCCCTCCAGATTCATAGAGTTGATGTAGTGATGGTCCTTCTAATTGCGAATAATCTGTCTGACTAAAGTAGTCTCCTTTTTCAAGAACCACCACTTTCTTGCCTGATTTTGCAAGCAAGGCGGCTGCAACACCACCACTGCAACCAGAGCCAATGATTACCATATCACATTTTATCTTGCAAAAGTTTTCTTTAAGTTCTTCGGTCACATCAAGGCCTCTTTGAATGAGAGAAGTCACAAGTGTGTCATCAGTTTCATTCATAATTTCCACCATTCCTTTTTGTAAAGGCCTCTCTTTTTTCTCCTCGGGGTAGTCTTCTTTAATGTTTGGATGGTAGCCAATTGCTTCAAATGAAGGGTTATATGCTTTTTCATCAACCTGGCGGAAGATTTCAAGAAGCTGATGTCAGCTAAAATGTCAAAAATGAACTCAGTTGTAAGTGAGTAGGCTAACTATCTGTTTTAAGTCTTCCCAGATTTTTTCTTATCATATTAGAATTATGTTTACTGGTTTATAGTGGTATAGACGTCAAATTCAAATCGTTAACTTAAGATTAGGCCAATATGGATCCTGTTTTGGTTTAACGGGTCAAATGGGTAATATATAAATATAGCTAAAATGGAACTGGTTAAAAGGAGTTGAAGTCACCCAAAGTATACCTATAACTCATACAACCTATTCAATAATATTATTCCAAAAAGGATCTTATTATAGATTATAATATAAATTTTTTGTATCATATTTAACACGAGAAGTATTTGTAAAATATAAAATGGACAAACATTGGTTTGGAGACCCATTCGAATTTAAACCACCAAAAAATAACCTGTTTTTGTCCTGAAACCCCTTTTACCCTTGCCTGACGTGTCTATCCCCCCCTGTTAAGTACCCAAGCTTACATGTACAACCCACATGAAAAGTAGAAAGACAAGTAACTTCTGATAAATGACCCATTTGTATAGATACTATACTAAAGTTCTAATAATTAGTTGTCCATGATAAAAAATATTGATCGTACAACTGATGATGACAACACAAGGGATAGTAAGACTGCCCACTTGAATTGTGGTGTTTCAGATTTATCTTTTATGTCCTTTCGATTTTGATATATCAATGTGTGGTCATGATGTGCGTTAAAAATAAATGTGCATCATAATTGTACTAAACCTTACTTTACATGATTATGTATGTATTGATGCTTCAGTCTTACGAGTTCACAAGAATAATGTATCTAGGAAGGTTCTACTATTTTGATCACCCAGAAAGGGGTTAATTTCATCTCATTTTATTAGTTTGTTTTGCATGTTACCAAACTGCCCGACCCACCCATTTTGCCACCGGATGAGAGTGATAAGCAACATATGCATACAAAGCAGTGTCAGACTTTTGATTTCCACCTAAAGTATGATAAAAATTTACAATTGTTTTCATGGATAGACTAGAGCAACAATTTATTATTTCTATCTTTTAGACATCTTATATATTTATTTATGACTTATGCATGCCCAACTAATTACTAAACATGTCTTTCCACCCCTGATGCAATCAATGAGACCCCACAAAGAAATGGATAAAAAGATAACCTGAGAAAAGAAGACCAAAAGACAGAGAGTCTTGATAAACACAAATCCAAGCCTGATTGGTGTTAATACACTATGCTTCAACCATTTCTGCACAATCTTTTCCCTTTTATCCAAAGAAATCTCTGAAAATTTGTTTATGTAAGGCCATTCTTTAGACAAACACAGAGAACCAGCAACAAAAAGAGTACCAAGCCTGCAAGAAAGTAGCTTCAAAACCAATTTCACCACCAACACCGCCTCAAAGAATCCCCTTTTCACCATTAGATTAGCCACCTGAATCCGAAATTCATTACTTTTATGATCAACTTCACTTTCATAAACAAACTAAAAATCAAAATTAACAGTATACTATTTGTGTTATACCTTGTTAGGAATTGGATACTGAGAAGCAGAAAGAGTAGAGAATAACTGGATGGATTCTTTCGTTTTTAGGTCATGATCAATATCATCATCATGATCATGATCAAGAGAATTCAAAGGAAGTGGCTGCAGGATCACTTCACATAAACTGGTCAAACTCTGCATATCAGATGAACAAAAGTTGCTATTTTTGTAATCTTCATTTCTGCCACCTCTTAATAGAAAGTGGCACTCACTCACTTTCTCATCATACATCTTTATTCTTTGTTTTGTTATGAATTGAGTTAAGTGTGTGTGTGCCTTTGTAAATCAGGCATGTTTATATATACATGGTTATGATGATATTAAATGTGAATAAATCAATTTTAAAGATTTCAGATTTTTAAAGTGGGGCCAACATGCGTTTATATTTGACAACAAATAAACAATAAAATAATCGTTACTACGTAACAGTAATTTAAAAGGTATTAAAATGAGTCATAGAGTTTGAAAATTATTGAATAAATATTAAATTACTAATTAAATAATATAAATTTAATAATTGTATTACTTGGTCAATGTTGCAAGTTGTGTTTTATGGCTTTTGGGCCTCCACTTGAACATGTTGAATAACAAATGGTATGATTTCAATTCTTGAAATATGCTACTTTTCAATATCTAGTAATTAGGTAAATTACTTAAAATATTAAATAGGCTAAAATGTTCACATTAAAATTTTACCTTTTGTCCCACTCTGTAGTAATTGTGTGACTTGATGACATTTTACTATTTTAGTAATCGACTTTTGTGCTATGATTTAGTTACGAATTTTTCTAAACACAGCTAGGGCTACTCTTAACACACGTTTAAAATAGTTTTACAATAAACTAAACGTCCCCTAAAATTAATTTTCAACTGCTGCGTATAATAGTTTTATGCACGTTAAGGTACTCCTAAGGGCTGTATTTACAAAAATCTTTTTGTGGTGCTTGATGCTGTTAAGTTTAAAATGAAGGACTAATGTTGGGCAGTGGAGGATCAGAAGGCAGAGATTGCCAAGTTAAGGGAGATGGTGGATTTATTGATGAAGGAGAGAGATGAATTCAAAAGCATGGCTAAGAGTAAGTCAACTGGACTGAAAAGAATGCTTGTTGATGAAAGCACTAGTGATGAGGACAATGTAGATCAATTTGAGTTCACTGGTGCAGGGGAAACAGAAAAGATGGACATATCTGAGGAACAGGCTAATGAAATTCTGGCTGAAGAAGAGCAGAAATTGCAATATGAAAAGGATCTTGAAGATCTTGAAAAGCCTGCAGATGATGTAGTGGAGATTGAGGAAAACATTCATGGTGATGTGAGTGCAGAGCAGCTAGGAAATGTTGTTGGTAGTCTGATTCTAGAAGTATTAGATGAAGATATATCTGAGGGTGCAAAGAAAAGTGCCAAAGATATGTTAGATAGTGCTGCTGGAGTTAGTGTTGCTAGTACAGATGTTAGTGCTGCTAGGATGGTAGATGCAGAAGTTAGTGCTGCCAGTACAAAAGTTAGTGCTGCTAGTGCTTTAGATAGTTCTGCTGGGCTTAATGAACCAGAAATGGTTAAATCTGCCAGTCCTAAGGAAAGGGTTAGTGCTGCTGCTATGACAGAGGTTGAAAAGATTGCTGCAGATGCATTATTGAAAGTGGCAAAGAGCGCAGCACAAGGGAAAAGCTCAACTGGCATATCTATCAAGGAAATTCCCTTATCACAGGTGAGACCTACTATTGTAGATGAGGCCTTAAAGCAAAAGGAAATTGATTTGGCCAAGGGAAAAGGTAAAGAGAAAATGGTTGAACCTGTGAAACCCCTAAAAAGAAAGGAGCTAGAGGCTGTGAGTGAAAGGATTGCTAGGAATCTGCAAGCCCAGTTTAATGAGGAGAGCAGGAGCAGATTTGTGGAAGTGGACATGGGGGATGATGTTAAAATTATGATGACCCCAGATGAGCAAATTTTCTTTGATCACCTATATGCAGATGGAACTCACAATGCACAAATGGAAGAGTTCACTCCTGACCAGAGGCTAATTAGGTATTTGGATATTTTGGAGCAGAGGAGAAAGCATGAGGCCCAAAAGAAAATGGAAGAGAAAAGAAAAAGGGCACCTACTCAGAGGCAATTAAAAGATCAATATGCCAGAGTAGTAAAGAACACAACTGGGAGAACTCTAAAGGAGTTGATGGGTATGGACTTCTATGAGCTGGAAATAATCTACTTGAAAATTCAAAGGGACATTGAAATGAGCACAAAAAGAGCCCTGGAAGAGAAGTCAAAGAGTGCAGTTGCTTCAAATGTTAAAATTCCAACTGCTGCAGAGAAAGAACAGCAAGAAAGAAAAGCAGAAATGGCAAGGGCAAAGGCAGAACTAGAAAGAAAAGAGAAGGATGATCTTGATGCTCTCAAAAGGAAAATTCCAAAAGAAACCCTTCATCTCAAAAGGAGGAAAAGGATGGCTATCAGAAATGACAAAGATGGAAGTGAAACTGAAGTGCCTACTGTGGTATCTTCTACATCTGAGCCTACAAAGCCTGCTGAGGAAGAGGTGGTTGATTGGACACAAATCAGATCAATGGTTGAGGTTGAGACACCCAAGGTACCTATTGCTGTACACTTTCCTATTATTGATTGGGTCTGGGAAACAGATGAGCAGATGAAAAAGTATTTAAGAATTGTGAGGGCAGGGAATACAGAAGAGAAATATCAGTCCTTCTACAGATGCATAAAGAACTTATCCAGAGATGACTTAGATGACATGTGGAGTATTGCAGTTAGAAAATATCAAAATGCTCAAAAGCATAGTGATGAGCACATTGTCTACAACAGTCTCTCTATTCTGTATGAGATGGATCCTGAAAATGACTTCTATAAGGACACATCAAGGGTAAAGGCATGGTACTGCTATTCTCATAATGGAGTACATCTGGTGCAGTTACACAGTGGAGTGTTTGCCTATTTCTTCATTGGTACTGAATATCCGTGGAATATTGGGCACTTAAGCTCAATGCTCTCTCTCACAATGAAATGTGATGATCTAGATACAGCTGCTTCTCTAGTGCATGAAGTTCAACAGTATTATAAGAAAGCACAAGAAAAACATGTTGCTCAGAGTGAGGAAAGAAGAAAGAAAAGAATTGCAGAACTCAAGAAACAATTTGAGCAGATTATGAAGTAGAAAACTTGAATCTATTCAGGGAAAGATCAAGTTTAGGGGGAGATTGTTGGGTTAAATTCTTCTGGATATCAAATGTTAAATCATTCTAAGTGTTTAAGTCTGTTGAAAGTTAGTACTGCTGGTGCAATGAAGACTTAGTTCAGCTAGTAGAAGTTAGCTCTGTTCATTTATTGAAAATAAAGTTTTCCAGAGTTAGTTCTGCTAGTCATTCAAAGATTAGTTCTGCCAAGTATCTACAAAGTTAGTTCTGCCAAGTGCCAAGGTTTGCAAAGATTAGTTCTGCCAGTTCAAAAAGATAGTTCTGCTCGTATTTCTGTTAATGCTGCTTAGTGGGTCTGCTTTCTACCAACTCTGCAACACAAGTACACCTACTGCAGACATGCTTTTGAGGAATAGTACACGCTGCAGACAAGGAATGGTAATGCATTTAATGCAGACGTGTTTCCTAGGAAACTTGTCTTAGAAAAGAAGATTTTGTATAGATTTTATACAAGTTATTTAGTCTATAAGTATGTACTTGAGTCTTTGTTAGAAAGTAGTCTAAGTGTCCAATAGTTCTGTGTGTTCAAATTGTAACTTATAAGTCTCTAGTCAAGTTGTAACCAAGCTTCAAGGTTTCTTTGTAACCCTGATACATTTGTGTATCCGTATTATTTCAATAATAATATTGAGGCTTTTGATTGTTGAATCACTCGTGTTCTTGCAATGTTTACAAATTTATTTCAGTTACATTACAAGTAACATAAATCTTCCTACTTGACAAGTGTTATTCCGCAAACTGCTTGTCAATAATTCTTAACTTGTGTCAATACATTTGTGTTAACAAGTGTTATCGTGGGACCCCACAACTAAACATATATATCTCATAATGTTAAAAGATAAAACATATAAAAGGTTAGTGGGTTACGTGTAATTATCTGATTGGTGTAATTAAGGGCTCCGAGGTGATGTTTGTAAGCTACTGAGAACGAGCAACATAACTAATGTTTAGTGGTGCGTTGTATATGCGTAAACAAAAAAGTATACATTGGTATAGAGAATAAATACCTTGGTGAATAGTAAAACTTTGTTCATGATTAATATATATATTGGTAACATGTTTGACGTTATATTGATTAATACTCCAATTTGGTAGATTAGGATTTGGGAAACTATAATTTTAAACCAATCAGCAATATGCAATATTCTTATTTTGTAAAATGGTTCATGCATGTTTTAACAAAATATATTTATCATTACACTCTTTCTTATTTACAAATTGATCATGCGCCTCCTACCGGCAGTTATCTAGATGTTCAGTTGACTTATGCATATGTAATCTGGCAGTAGCCAATTGCTTAATGGGTGATTAATGTAATTATGTAATTACTACTTAAATAAATCTATTAAGAAGCTCTAGCCTTTGGTTAAAGTTGTATCCAGGAAATCATCATAGGATATATGTTTAGAACACTTTAAGCTGAATAACTATTGCTTTTTGGGTCCAACGGCGATATTTAAGATGCAGTGAAATTTTAAGGGTAGAATATATTCTTTTTGTTATAATGGGATGCACGTTTATGCATGATAAAGTTTTACGATACACTAAATCTTAGCCGTAAATCATACAATCAACGGCTAATTTTTTTTTGCCTCTTCTTAGTTCTCTAAGTCACAATCCCCTCTTTTGGGACATGTTATTGTGACAACAGATCTAGCTTGTAATAGTACTAGAGATTATCGTAATTAAGTTTGTAAATTGGTTATGAATTGTAATGAAAAATATTGGTTTGTAACATATTAGAGTTAAATATTAAATGCTGAAATATGTTGACCAAAATCTGACCATAACCTGCGATGCGAACTGAGTGAGTTCGCAGGGCAGGGCTGCGAAGCGAATCGAGTCGATTCGCTGGGCCAAGCTGGGCTGCGAACCGAGTCGGTCCGCAGAGCCCAGAACCTGCGAACCGAGACGAGTATTTATGCAAATTAGGTTTTAAACCTAATTAACTTTTACCATTTGATTAATCCGAACGAATTTGTGTTTCCAGAGCTTTCAACATATTCTAAAGGTTAGGTATTGATCGATTATCATTTGTTATAATCAATACAAGACATATTAGATTATTAATTCACTAATTAATTGTGAAACAAACCGTTTACAATCCGTAAACTAGTATTAAGGGATTCTGCACCTTAATACTTAAAGATAACCTCGTTATCGATCCTAATACATACGGACTTACAATTGGTATCAGAGCCTACGGCTAGATACGCGTAGGTTCGAGGTTAATTGGGTAATAACGGTTGATTTAGGGTTGTTTGTACGTGATTCTTTGCGTAAAAACGATCAAAATCAGTCTCTGGAAGTTTTTAGGTTAGTTTACATTTGAAATTTTAGTTTTTGGATGTTCAAAAGCCTAAAATTTTCGTTTTTAGGGTTTTCAGCCGATTCTGCAAACTGAGTTGCGAAGCGAACCGAGTCTGCGAACTGAACTGAGTTGGCGAACTGAGATTCTGCGAACTGAGTCTGTCCTGCGAACTGAGTCTGCTTTGCGGACTGAGTTTGACCTGCGAACTGAGTTCTCCTCTGCAAACTGAGTTCAATCTGCGAACTGAGTTCTGATCTGCGAACTGAGTTTATCCTGCGAGTTGAGTTTCTGCGAACTGAACTTACTGTTTTTTTTTAATCTCTGGAATTTGCAAAAATGTCTGACATAAGTAAGATGATTGAGATGGAACATGAGGTTGGAAAGTCTAATGTTCCACCTAAATTACTCCGACTTGAAGACTACTATGGATGGAAAGACAGATTTGAGTCACACTGTCGGTTCCATGATTTGTCAATATGGATGTGCATCAAGAACGGATATGCTACACCTACTGCTAAAGTTGGTAGTAAAACTGTGGCCCTTACCTATACCCAGATGAGTGATGAAGAAAAGAAAGATTATCAAATTGAAAATAAAGCTCACTCTTCAATTAAAATGAGTCTTCCAAAAGAGATCAACCATCAGTTGAAGTCTTTATATACTGCTAAAGAGCTATGGGAAGCTCTAGAGAAAAGGTGTGATGGAAGTCCTTAGGTTAAGGTAGGTAGGTGTAATCTGTTGAAGAAACAATTCATAGTCTTCAAAGCTATGAAAGATGAAGATCTTGATGCATATACCACCAGATACTACCATCTGTTAAGTGAGCTACATGACCACGGCATTACCTATTCTAATACGGAGAAGACTGACAAGTTTATTGAGGGTCTTCCTTCGAAATGGGAAATGTATGGAGTTATGCTCAAGGACAACGATGAACATTATGCAGCTATGTCATTGGAGCAGGCTATTGATAAGCTCCGCGGATATGATTTCACAAAGAAATTGAGAGATACTGATTCTGATCAGGTACAGGATCCTGGGCTTTATCATGGAAAATCTACTATCTCTAATAGTTCATCCAGTTCGACCACTGCTTTACTAGTTGGTGATACTGGAGAAACAGGTGAAATGATATTTGAAGACTTGTGCTTTATAAGTTCATCTGGAGGTGAAGCAAAAAGTAAGACAACTGGGAAGTCAACTCAAGAGCATCACAAAATGCCCATGAGTGTGAAATCTGCTGAACAACAACTATCAGTTCTTGCTTCATTGGTGCTTCATACGAAAATTACATCTAGGGTAAGATCAATGATCCAGCGACTTTTGATGAGGATTATGATCAGGTAGACCCAGACGACTTAGAAGAAATGGATCTCCAGTGGCAACTTGCTATGGTGTCAAGGAGAGTTAAAAATTTCTTGAAGCGTACTGGTAGTAAGCTGGTGGGAAATAAAGTTGGGTTTGATAAGTCCAAAGTGAAATGTTTTAACTGTCAAGGTTATGAACAGTTTGCTAGGGAATGTCAAAGACCGAAAACTGAGAAAACAGCAAATCCTAAAAAATCAAGTGCTACTTTGTCTTCTAAAGCCTTGGTTGTTCAACAACTGGATGGTTCTTATGACTGGAGAGCTTTGACTGAAGAAGCTCTTATGGCTGAAATTGAAGATCCAGTTAAGACTGATGAGACACCATCCTACATGCCTACTACTGGAGATTATCAAATGAAAATTCCTGAATTGAAGATTCTAGCAGCTGAAGATGATGTGTTAGACTTGGGATCAACTGAAGATCTGTGTCCAGAAGACTTTGTGGCACAAATGGTTGAACTCCAAACTGAGAAGAAACAGGTATGTCTTGATGTTCCTACACTTATAGATGTATGTCAATTAGTGACTAGTTTACAAGCCCAAGTTAATGTATTTGCTAAATCACATAAGGCTTTATCATCTGAACTAGAAGTGGCTAAAATTGATGTACGTAGGTTAAGTGAGGACAAGCTGGACCTTAAGAAACAGATTAAGTCCTATATGTCAGATAAGACCGTACTTAGAAATACTATAAATGAACAATCCGTGACAATAGATGGTCTTTATTTGAACCTAAAGGACTTAAATCAAGGTGTAGCTGACAAGGACAAAGAATTAGCTGAATCTAAGGTTAAGTTAGTTGAGCTTAATCGTAAGTTTGAAAGTTATAGAACATCATCTTTAACTATGGACTCTATAATTGACGCTCAACGTAGTGTAAAGGAAAAGACTGGCTTAGGCTATAGTGATGTTCCTCCGCCTTTTAATGCTAATTACACTACTACTAATGTTGACCTAGAGATGATTGATGCTACTGCTAATTGTGATGTTCAAATACCCAAAGAATCTGAAGTTTCTAAGATACAGAAGGATGTTCTTAAAGAACAATCATCCAATATTGGTAAGATATCAGGTTCTACCAATGTACAATTTGTCTCGGGTGGGATGCTGAATGATGCCAAAGTAGATGATAAGGTTATTAAAGAACAAAATGATGCACCTTTAGTATCTAAGACTCAGATTGAACATAAGGCAAAAGACGTTAAGTCACGAAGGCAGATGTCTTGCTTTAAGTGCCATCAAAAGGGGCATGTGGCTTCTTGTTGTCCCAATAAGAAGCTGGAAGCTATACATAAGCCCGTGAATAACGAGAAACCAAAATTTGTAGATATGTCTAGTTCTAAACCTGGTTTGGGAAGCAAACCTGTGACTAAACCTGTGAACATGTTGAAGAGAGACAATACTAGTAGTGTCTCACCACCTAAACCTAAGAGACCTTATTCTCAAAATGATAATACTGTCATTAAACCTAGAGATATGACACCTTCGAGGTTTAGAACCCCGAGTAGAAACCATAGTCAGTATGAAAGTGGTTCTACTTCTCTCACAACAACATAGTCAAGTGCCTAGGAGGTATTCTACTCACTCTCCTCACATGCATAAGACTATAAATCATCAACAACCTCAACCTCCTGTAAAAGTCACCAAGACTCCCAATGGGAATAGTTATGGTTACTTTAAGGAAGTTCAGATTGTAGATGATAAGGGACAACCCAAGACCGTAATGGCTTGGGTCCCTCTTGAAAACTAACTGTGTACAACTTGTCATTTGCAGGAGCAGAATGTGAACAAAGATAGTTGGTGGTATGTAGACAGTGGATGCTCAAGACACATGACAGGAGAAAGAAGTCTACTGAAGGACTTCAAAGGTGGTTTGAAACAGAGAGTAAACTTCGCTGGTGATAAAGGAGGAGTAATTACGGGAAAAGGAAAAGTTTCAAATGGAACTTTGACTCTTGAAGATGTGAATTATGTTGAACAACTAACTCACAACTTAGTGAGTGTTTCCCAAGTCTGCGATAAAGGTCATCCAGTTCATTTTAATGAAAAGGAAGCCTTAGTCCTTGAGAGTGCCCCTTGCGTAGGATCTAGATGACAATTGACTACAATTGAAAGGCGGAATCAATTAATTACGTGTATTACTAATGAACACAAACCGAAACAAATGTAATTAACAAAGTAAACGAAAATATCAGCTTGTATTATGAATTGGGAACGATTACAGAGGGATTTAGTCGACAAATGGTGCTAGGGTTTCGTCAACCCTAGCTGGAAACCCATAGGTTTGTATTTATACTAAAAGTCAGCCGACGTGCGTCACTTGTGGAAGTGTCGCATGTGGCCGCCTTCATGCGTCACTTACCTAAGTGACGCTATGCGTCACTAAGGCAAGTGACGCCTAACCTAAAACTTAAGTGTCGCATATAACAAAAACTATATATTTCACTATACAACTAACGACACTTATTACAACTCGATAGACCAACTGACAGACAACCTAATATGCATCAACAAACTCCCCCGTGTCTTCAGCTTGGTCTTCAAAAACTTCAAAATCCTCGAGTCTTTAATTATTTCCAGCCAGCAGGAAATACACCACCAGCGTGTACTCCATTGGCTACGTAGATATCGATAATCTTCTGAAATTTGATAGCTTCAGTTCTATCTCTCTCTTTGAACTGAATCTTGTTCTGATGTAGTCTTTTCATATCTTGTTCCGAAAGATTAATCAAACTCAGAGGGTCAAATACACAAAATCTATTTCTCTTCAGACCCCAAGTAGACCTCTTTTTAGGTTGAACAGCATCCCATGCTGTTTTCTCTTCAATCTCCAAATCTGCATCTAAAGACCCCGAATCCGTAGCTGGTTCTGATTTTGGAATAAAAACAATCACAGCTTCACCAGTAATATCGTCATATTCTCAGTATAACAACCTATTCAAAAAGTTCAAAGGAATGATCTCTAAAGGTATCTTCTGTAAGCACTTTGCTGGTGGATAGATCATCCTTACAATTGGTTGTCGTGTAGCCGGATCCAACTTCTTCTTAAACTTATATCTCATACCCAATGTCGGTTTAATCAGATTATACTTCTTGCTGTTAATCTCCCGACGAATAACCACTTGAAAGAAATCAGCTCGTGAATCTCGAGCACGGTTGATCAAGGGTATCTGAGATAATCTCTGAAGCTCACATTTTGGCAAAGTACTTATTTTATAAAACTTTAGGTTGAAGTACTGAATGCCATCACTCCTTTTAATCATGAATACCGAATTATTCTCATCAAACTTCCAACTTTTTATCAAACCCGTGTAATCAGTTCTGACTTTGTAAAACTTACACGTGACGGGTACCTCAACTATAGGTTTGAGCACTATGTCAGGCTTTATCCTTGACGATTCAACCGTAGAAGCTGATGGCTCATTGACTTCTGCCTCAAACACGTGATCTGAATCATCTTCTGAAGAATCTGATTTGATAATAGGAGCATCATCATAACATTCATCACTTTGGAGCTGCTCCCCCTCAACCTCAACATCGTCATTTCCTTCAAAGAAATAATCCTCTGCCACTGGATCATTTATAACATCTTCCTCAGGTATCGATGTATTTTCATTTATCATACTTTGAAGAAATGTAAGATCTACATATGAGTAATCCACAACAATCGGTCTTGCCTGACCCTGAACCTCAACGAAGTAATCCAAAGATATGTTTTCATTAATAGTAGAAGGAAGTACATTTTCTGGTTCCGGGGAAGGAGTTACATTTGTTTCTAACTCACTAGGACCTACCTCCCCCGAAACATTTGTAACGGATTCCAGCTCTAACAACCTAGATGACAGATTCGTCACTTGAAGCTGTAGAGTGTCAACCGTAGCAGCTTGAGCTTCAATAATAGCCTTCTGATCATCAAACCTTTTCGCCAAAAGCTCCATCTGAGCCAAAACCATCTGAAGAGACGGCATGTCAGACGGTGGCGGTGGTTGTTGTCGCTGAGATGTTGGTTCTTCAATGACCACTGTCGTCCGCTGGCGTCTACAGAGAGGTAAATCGGCATAAGAGGGTGAAGACCCAGCAGGACGTTTGCCAAGATTCCTCGGGACATGAACCCGGCCAGCAGAAATCCGGCGCAAAATACGCTTAAAGCGTCGAGGATCTGCTAATTGAATCCCGTCTAACGCAGATTGAGGTGGCACGTCACCCTCAGAATCAGGAGGAGTGGGCCCACCATCGTCAGAATCAACATCAACCTGGTCAACACGCTCAATATCATCTAAATCCTGAGCCATGTCGGTGTCAACCAGGTCTTCCTCATTAACCGGAGGAATTACATCATCCTCGAAACCATCATCTCGTGGCGCAACATAGTTTTCGTTCACTATGTGCCCGAATAAGTCACGATAAGCCAATACTTGCTCACCCTTTGGCGCGAGCTTGCAGTCGTTGAAGACTCGAAGAAGCATCGGTGTCAGCACCAGAAGGGATCGCTGATCTGAAGCTATATCAAGATTCAGGTCGTTCAACAAAAGCTGTACAAACCGAGGATACTGCAGCCATTTATCCTTTCCAGCTCGTATGTTCTCAACCATGTTGCCGAAAATATAACCGCTGAAGTTATACGGTTTGTTGTAGATGAGGGCCAACATGAGAGATAAAGTAAGATGACTCGCAGCGTCATATCCCCCCTTCCTCGGAGATAAACAAACGATCACAATATGACACAGATACCTCCAAACCCGGCAGAGGTACTGTTTCCTGAAATCGGAGAGCTGGTTTGCCGGATAACCCATCCGCTGAAGCCCTCCATAGATAAATGTAGTTGGGAAGATGGTGGGCATTGTAGAGTTGTCGGTAAACTGGAGAACTCAACGAATAGAATTTTCTGTGATCTCAATTTCCTCCCCGAACATAGTTGATACAATCCTGGGAACATCACCCTGAACCCTGATCACTGCATGATCATAGAACTCCTCGATTTGGTTCATGTAAACCGGAGTCGATGCAGTAATCGCATGATGAATCCTTGATCTGCGTAGAAACTCGATCATTGGCCTGAAAGGCTCCGAATTTGCATGCGTAGACTCTAGAAAAGCCGTAATGTTGTGTCGGGTGTTGGTACGGCGGTAATAGTTCTATAGCTCAGCCATCTGTAAGCTAAAATACAAAGAAAAATAACCGAAATCGTTATAGAGTTAGCCCGAACACAGATGGGTTAAAAAACGAATTTTGACTTTAGGCGTCACTTATGGTAAGTGACGCATGGCCACTACCGTCACTAAGGAAGTGTCGTAGTATACAGTGTTTGAAATTAAAATTAAAGTATAGCGTCACTTAGGGTAAGTGATGCTATCAAGCGTCACTGATGTAAGTGACGTTTGTATTTAGTGATTAAAAGTATACGACACTTAAGAAGTGACGGGTGAAGAACATGCAATAGTTATCATAGTGACAGTATCCTAAGGGAGTCACTTAAGAAGTGACGGTATAAGTGACGTATAGAAATAGGCGTCACTTAGACAGTCACTTGGGGAAGTGACGCATTTAGAGGCGTCACTAGGAGGAGTGACGGTCTTAACAATTAAAGCAAGTATATGCGTCACTACACGAGTCACTTAAGAAGTGACGCAAGAATAAGCGTCACTTGTCGAGTGACGGTATGGGCGTTCAATATTACCAAGTAGCGTCACTTGAGGTAAGTGACGCATGAAGTGACGCAACGATGAAGATCATCGTGTCACTGTTCATACCCAGATTTCAAAATTGGGGGTTTTTGAAATCGAAGTTACCAGGGTGTGCGCATGGTAAAAACGAGTATTACACACCCTTTATTACACAAAAACATTAACAAATCAAATGTTTAATCGAACGATTTCAAAGTTAAACCCAAACCCGTAACCCTAAATGAAATAACAGCATATATATCGAAGTATAATGGTTAAAATAAGTACCAAAAGGTTCGTGTGAATGAGAGGAACAAGAGAGAAATCACAGGAAAGCACGAGAAAGCCGCAGAAAACACGAATCGATCGAAGAAAAACGCACAGGCAAAGTGACGCAGAGACAGTATAAGTGTCGGTATGTCAGAGCAAGTGACGCTATAGTACTTTAAAAAGTGGTGAGGTTGAGTGTCGTGGGGAAGGGGTATTTATACACCGACCCTAGTGTGCGTCACTCAACCCGGCACTTATAGCGTAGCTTACCCCGGCACTTACTGCGTCACTAAAGTGAGTGACGCAATATCATATGCGTCACTGGCAGCGTCACTTATGAAAGTGACGCGCAGTTCACTTCTAGTGAAAAATTGGCGATTTTATCGATTTTCTCGTTGTGATTTCGGTACTCAAATTTGAAAATGTAACTGTAACTTGGATAAAATAAAAGTACATACAAGAATGTAAATTTACAACTAGAAAATTAACACATTCTTTTTGGTGACGGAGTTGATATAATCTGGTTAGGGATCATATCGGAATAACATGCATTTATTAGGAACATTAAGTGTTATTTCGATCATCAGTATATTTGTCCTTTTTAAATTTACTTGACATACTAAAAACACTTTTTATAAAAGTTATTTCAAAAACGATTATTAGTATATTTGTCCACTTAAACATGCTACACTCACATCTAGGAGGTATTTTATTATTGTTGGTATGTGCATTTCGCTGTGGTTCCCATCATAGATATACATCTTAACTTAAGACATAGACCATGTTTCCATTTACAGATAGAATATAAGAAAATAAATTTTAAGAATCAAGTCAGCGGTGACAGGTCTGTACTTATGTACAACAGAGCGACATAGCTTGATTCAGGTTTAAGCAAAACCAGACTTGGTCAAACCATTTTGGCGACCTTGTAAGGTATCTTATTTTGAAAGACTTTGCAAGTACTTTGACTTGTGTTTGCTTAAGTTTAAAGTATATATTAATAGAAGCCAGGTCTATACTTACGTATAACAGAGGAAACTATCAATATATACCCCCAAATGATATCAAATAAACATCTTTCACGAAAGCATGTCTAGTATAAGTAAGAAATTAAGACTTTTGTCATACATCTAATGGTGTTATACTACTTGAAATAGACAATTAATGATTAAGCTTCTTAAGACTTCTCAAAGAGGTTTGCATACCATGCCTACTAATATATCGTATGATGAAGACAATGTTTATAAAAACTGTTTTCAATACGTCAGATAAATCTACTGACACATCCAAGATAAACCTTAACTTACCATGTTTATGCATGTCACCCGATGTACTATCATATCCCAAGTTGTTTACAGACACAACTTCAACGTCTATTTTTAAAATGTAGCAACCTTGCATTTCTTTAATACTAGAAAGTATAAAGAGTGGCAGTTGCGTTGGTTGCATTTCCTTTTTTTTTTTTTTTTTAATAAAACATTACTTTAAAAACAATCCAAGTCACGAATTACTTTTTAGCGACAAAGAATCTTAAAGCAATCATGTTGATTAGTTCGTCAAATCCAGTACGCGTAAAGGCTTTAGTGAAAAGGTCTGCATTCTGCTTTAAGGTGTCTATTTGAACTAGGTCTATCAGGTGTTTTTCATAGCAATCCCGTATAAAGTGGAACCTAAGTTCAATGTGTTTAGTCTTAGAGTGCTGTACGGGATTGCGTGTGATAGATATAGCAGCAGTATTATCTATATGAATAGGAGTCATAGAAAGAAGTAACCCGTAATCACGCAGTTGATGCTGTATCCATAGAACCTGAGAGCAACAACTCGCAGCAGCAACGTACTCAGCTTCCGCAGTGGAGAGAGAAACTGTAGTCTGTTTCTTGCACTGCCACGAAACCAGTCGAGTTCCTAGAAATTGACATCCACCAGTGGTTGACTTCTTGTCTATGCTGCAGCCACCATGATCTGAATCCGAATAGGCATAAAGAGCAAAGGATTTCTCATTTGAATACCATAGACCAAGATTGGGTCGATGTTTGAGATAACCAAAGATTCGCTTCACTGCCCTCATATGAGACACCTTTGGTTTGGCTTGAAAGCGAGAGCATACGGATACCGCAAATACAATATCCGGTCGAGAAGCAGTCAAGTACAACAAAGAACCTATCATTGATCGATAGTCCTTTTCTTTGCAATCTTCTTCATCCTCAGCAAGTCGGAGATTGTGATTAAGCTCGATGGGAGTCCCATAGATTTTACAATTGAGCAGATCATATCGAGTCAACATGTCTTTGACATACTTTGACTGATGAATATAAATACCTTTTGGAGACTGCTCAACTTGTACACCTAAAAAGAATTTGAGCTCCCCCATCGCACTCATCTCAAACTCAGATTTCATGATCTCCTCAAAGTGCTTGCACATCGCTTCATTTGTAGAGCCAAAAATAATGTCGTCCACATACACCTGCACGAGTAGCATATCCTCTCAATCGCCAGTCCGTTCTTTGCGAATGAACAGAGTACTATCGATATTCCCACGAACAAATCCATGCTTAACTAAATGAGTAGTAAGCCTTTCATACCATAATCGCGGGGCTTGATGAAGACCATATAATGCCTTGTTTAACTTGCAGACGTATTCTGGATGCTCAGGGTCTTCAAAGCCAGGAGGCTGTTTCACGTAGACATCAGTGTCCACTTTCCCATATAAAAATGTGCTCTTAACATCGAGTTGGTGAACGCGAAACTCTTTGTAAGACGCAAATGAAAGGAAAATCCGAATGGACTCAAGTCTTGCCACAGGAGCGAAGACTTCATCATAATCCAAGCCCTCGATCTGACTGAATCCTTGAACGACCAATCGGGCTTTATTCCGAATTACAATACCTCTATCATCCATCTTATTGCGAAATACCCATCGAGTGCCAGTTAAATGAGCACCTTTGGGTAATGGAACTATATCCCACACATGCAACTTGTTGAACTGCTGCAACTCTTCTTGCATAGCCTCGACCCAAGATGGATCTTTTAAGGCCTTATCAACTTTCTTCGGTTCAATTTGGGATAAATGACAGGAATTTATCCGGGCGACCAAATTCAACATTTCCTGATTCGGATTTTGCTGCACTTGGTGCCTTGTTTGAACAGCAGCATCAGGATCACCGATGATGTTATTGATGGGGTGATCCCTGTGTACACGTGTGACTGGGATTCGATCGGGTGCAAGTACTAACTCCAAATTATTCATGTCCCCTTCAGTGACGGGAACAGTGTTAGTTGCAGGAGCAGTAGGACTTTCCGGTTGCACAGGAGGTTCCGTATCATCTTCATTACAGAACAGGTGAGAATGGACCATTTCTTCTTCCTCGTCTTCTTCTAATGGTGGCATGTTGGGATCATCTGGATGTTCTGTTGCATTAGTTGTTCCTGAAGTCAAAGGAACATCTGAAAGTGGAACAGTAGACGATGGTGGGGATGTAGTGGGTGTTGGAGGTGATGGAGTGGGTGTTGGTGTAGGTGGAGATGCTGGTTTTAATGTAGAAGTATCTTGACACAGACTTATACCATGAAGCAAAGTAACTATCTCATCCTCGTCATCATGTCCTTCGGGTATGTCGAACGAATTGAACACGTCTTTGTAATTAAATAACCATTCAGGACCTGTTCCTTGAGGAGGATCTGTGTATCGCAAGCATTTCACCTCAAAATGCTCTTCCACCTGGTGAGTTGATTTGATGTAGACTTGTTTATTCGGAGAGTTGACTGAATATCCAAGGAAGATCCCTTCAAATGCTTTAGCTCCAAACTTCGAGACTTGTCTTTGGAGACCATAATCAAACACGGACACCCGAAAGGTTCCAGAAACTGCAAAGTGGGCTTACGGTTGTTGAAGAGTTCATAACATGTCTTATTCTTCTTCTTAACCATGAGCACGCGGTTCAAAACATAGCAAGCAGTACTGACTGCTTCTGCTCAAAGATTATAGGAAGCTTAGAATCGGCCAGCATAGTCCGAGCTGTCTCGATAATAGTTCTATTTTTACGCTCAGCAACTCCGTTCTGTTGAGGAGTTCGAGGGGCACTGAACTGATGGTCAATGCCTTTCGTGGTACAGTATAACTCAAGAGTAGAGATCTTGAATTAAGTCCCGTTGTCACTTCGCAGTCTTTTCACCTTTAAGTTGCATAACTTTGCCAACTTATCTAACAGATACACCAAAATGTCTGGTGTTTCACTCTTCGCACCCAGAAAATACACCCATGAAAATCTCGAGTAGTCATCGGTGACTACTAAGCAATAAGATTTTCCACCGATGCTCTTGGTAGAAATAGGACCAAATAAGTCCATATGCAATAGCTCCAATGGTGCCGCAATGGAATTCACTAATTTTGGCTTGTGGGGTTTCTTATGAAGTTTCCCTTTATGGCAGGCGACGCAGTCATCTTTTAGCGCGAATGACTGTTTAGGAACTCCATTTACCAAGTCATTGTTTATCAAAAAGTTCATCTTACGAAAATGGATGTGTCCCATTCGTCGATGCCACAATAGTGATTCCTTTTCTGAAGCCTTCGAAAGGAAACATGTATACTCATCTTTAGTCTCCACGGTTCGCATATTCATAACGTAGGTGTCGTTTCTCCGTGGCGCCCTTAAAAGCACCCATTCCTCGGGGATAACGAAACCCGGCTTCAAAATCACACATTCTGTCTTTGTGAACGCTGTTGTATAATCCTTATCACATACTTGTGAAACGCTCAGCAAGTTGTGGGTCAGTTGAGCCACATAGTTCACATTCTCGAAGCTAACTTTCCCGTTAGTTAGCGTTCCTCTACCCGAAATAGTTCCCCCTGTATCTCCAGCAAATGCAACGTGTCCTCCAGAATGTGGTTTAACATCCGTCAAAAGGGACACATCGCCCGTCATGTGTCGCGAACAGCCACTATCTACAAACCATTCACCGTCTTTAACGCGTTCTGACTGCTGCAACACATAAAGTAGGAGATTAGTGAGAAACGGTGACCCAAGCCTTTACAGACTTAGGTCGACCACAGTCATCAACAATAATCACATCAGATAAGACTTTATTTTTAAACAAATCAGATTTTGTATCTGATGTGTTATTATTGATGACACTAGAGTCTACAGTAGACTCTTTTCTTTTCCAAACCTTGGATAGTTCGGAATTTGGCTTTGGAGTAATGTCAGGCTCTTGTTTTGGCAAAGGTTTTTGCCCAATATTACTCGGTTTTACAGCAGGTTTTGGAGAGACAGAGTAACGCCTAGGAGGAGATCTTGAAAATGAATTTCGGAAAACAGATGTCCTAGGCATTTCTCTCCCATAGTTTTGATGAGACAATTTGGGACATTCACGAATTAGATGTCCTTGTCTTTTACAGTAAAAACATGCTCTAGTCTCAACAACTGGTTGAGGCTGAGGATTTACCATCGGAGTAGACGAAACGTTTCTAGAACATGCACATTTCGTGCATGTCTTAGAAGTTTCCTGTTTAGGTTGAGAGGATGAAGTAGAAGGTTTATTTTGAAAAATCTTTACAGGTGACTGTAAAGTTTGAGATTTTGATTTTAAAACCTTAATTTTTAACCTTTGACACCTTTTCAGCTTTTACTTCAACAATCTCAGGATACTCCTCATCGGTAATATCCTCAATCTCAATAATCTCCTCATTATTAACTGGAGATTCACATTTCGATTTAACAAACTGAGGCGACGGATACTCTGTCCGTTTAGTTTTCTCCTTCGCCTGTTTGTTAACCTTATCAACCTTAGATTTAACCCCGTATAACAATGCATAGTCAACCGGAATCTCTTCGGTGCCTTCCTTAACAGGCATAGGACAGTATTCAGTAGGAGGCGGGACTACATTATAACCTAGTCCCGTCTTTGTTTTGTGATCTGTCCTTTGCTTGTTAAGAATTTCATTAAAGGCAACAGTAGACAAGGAGGAACCTAGAATCTTACTTTTATATTTATCATATTCATCTTTAAGATCAGAATGTTCCTTTCTCAAACGGTCTATTTCAACAAGATAACTATCAATAGCATCCTGTTGACTAAAAACTTTAGATTTATACCTAAGCGTGTCCTGTTGATAAGCCTCTATTTTCTTATCATACAATTGTTCATTTGCTTTTAGGTATCTGTTTGAGTCACTAAGTTTTTCGACCTTTTTCCTTAAGTCTACGTTGTCTACTTGAAAGCACCTTAAGGATTCAGTTAACTTAATGCATGAGATACAATTCAAAGGTTCTTCAGGTTCATTGCGTACCTCATTTGAAATGTGAGCCATGAGACACTGCTGATAATTCTCAGCATACATACTCCAATCTGTGCTGGTTGGCTCAAAAACAACAAGTGCATCAGCTATTGCTTGCTTCACTTGATCCTTCTCTGGAGTTCTGGGAGCATCAGGCTTTGTGAAACCAGACGGAGGAACCTTAGGCTTCTCACATTCTCTCGCAAAGTGTCCCAGATTTTGACAATTGTAACATCGCACCTTGCTTTTATCAAAACCGAAGCTGGTTTTGCCATCTCCCTCCAAACTCTTGCGACCAGTTCGTTGCAAGAATTTCTGAACACGCCTGGATATCATAGCAATGTTCCAGTTCAAATCCATCTGCTCAAGATCATCATCGTCAAGTTGAGCATAATCCTATTTGGCCAGTTCCAAAGTAGCATTTGGTTGCGAAACCAAATCCTTATAAGAGCTTAGAAAGGCTGTATAAATAGCAGCCTGCTCTTGAATAGCAAGAGAGATAGAAACCTGCTGTTGTGACCCCTGTGAGGGTCCAGAAGCATATACTGGATGAGAAGCACCAGAAGAATACAATGGAGCTTGAAGTGGAGAGCTCGTAGAAGAGACAAAAGCCATTCCACCATAAGTCTTGCCGGTGCTGACTTTACCTCCATATAAGGACGGGTCTTGAACAAAACCGCCCGACTTGCATTCTCTCTTCTTCATCTCCATCGCATGAGCTTGAAGAATATCAATTAGCTCATCCAGTTTCATGGTAGCTAATTCTTGACTTTCCTTAAGAAGCTGTACCTTAACATCCCAAGAACTAGGCAAAACATCCAGCAGCTTCTTATTCACTTCAAGTGGAGGGAAATTATAACCTCCCTCAGTCAACTCACTCACTAACTGTGAGTATCTAGTGAAAACTCCTGAATCTGTTTCATTTAGCAGAGAATCAAACAGATCATACTGCTTCTTGATCAGTTCTAACTTAGCTTCTTTATATCTTTGATTTCCACCACATCTAGTTTCGATAGCTTTCCAAAGTTCGTATGCTGTTTCATGGGATTTGAACAGTCTTAATACGTCTTTGGTTAGGCACATACAAATAGCCGCATGTGCCTTTTTCTCAGTATCATAATCTTTCTTTTATTCCGGAGTCATAGATTTGTAGACCTTGTTCGGAGCAATATGGGGAATTATTCCTTCGGCTAGGGGAGGTACATATCTTTCCTTGAGTGGACCCCATAACTCTGGACAGTGAAAGTTTATATACTGTTCAAATCGATCACGCCAATATGCGTAATCCATGTCAGCCGAAAACAGAGGAGGTTTATTATTAGAACCAACATCGTGATTCTGTTTTAACATATCCCTAATTCCTCTGATATCTTCTTTATCAGCAACACCAGCCATTGAAGATATACCTGAAACTTCACTCAAAAACAAAAGCTTGAAAACTTGTTAGTATCAAAAGGCGTCACTTAGTAAGTGACGCACTCAAGTGTCGCACGACTAGCGGCACTTGGTAAGTGACGCTATCGAGTGACGGATGAAGTGACTGATGACACTATAAGTAAGTGTCGCTCAATCAGACAAGTGACGCACTCAAGTGACGTACTTGAGTGACGTATTAAAACAAATAGGCATCACTAGTAAAGGTGACGCAGTAAATCAAAAGGCGTCACTAACAGAAGTGACGCTTGATAGTCAAGTGATGTGCAACAGTGACGCACGTAAGTGACGGTGGATTAAAGTTAACGGCACTTAAGTTAAGTGTCGTATAAACCTCAAATGACGCTTAAAGTGACGCGTTCAAGTGACGGTTAAAACCCTAATTTGGGATTAGGTAGTGCCGCTGTAAGTGACGCGTCCAAGTGACGGATCGAGTGTCGCAAAACGGCTGTAAAATCCCAAAACCCTAAAAAAAATCGGACTTTCGTAAACCTAACGAAAATTCCTTGAACCCTAATGGACGAAACCTGTAAATGATGAAGAATATCGACTGTATTTCACCTTAGCAACCCAAAATCCGTATGTAATCTCGATTCTTGATTCAAACAAAACCGGAATCAACCCAAAACACCTTCTAAACGTCAATATTATCACCTAAAGGCTCTGATACCAGTTGAGAGTGCCCCTTGCGTAGGATCTAGATGACAATTGACTACAATTGAAAGGCGGAATCAATTAATTGCGTGTATTACTAATGAACACAAACCGAAACAAATGTAATTAACAAAGTAAACGAAAATATCAGCTTGTATTATGAATTGGGAACGATTACAGAGGGATTTAGTCGACAAACGATTACAGAGGGATTTATACTAAAAGTCAGCCGACATGCGTCACTTGTGGAAGTGTCGCATGTGGCCGCCTTCATGCGTCACTTACCTAAGTGGCGCTATGCGTCACTAAGGCAAGTGACGCCTAACCTAAAACTTAAGTGTCGCATATAACAAAAACTATATATTTCACTATACAACTAACGACACTTATTACAACTCGATAGACCAACTGACAGACAACCTAATATGCATCAACAGTCCTGAAGCCGGGATTTGTTATTCCCGAAGATTTGATATTAATGAGGGCACCAAGGAAGAAGGACATCTATGCTATCAACATGGGTGCTTCAGTTACTTCAATGGAGCCTACATGTCTATTATCCAAGGCTTCAGAATCTGATTCTATTCTATGGCATAGGAGAATGGCACACTTGAATTTTCGAAAAATGAACTACATAACCAAAAATGGTTTAGTTCTGGGTGTGCCACAGATTCATTTTGAGTTTGAAGACAGGTGTGTTTCTTTTTTAAAAGGAAAAAAAATAAGAAACCACACAAGTCTAAAACTGAAAACTCAATATCCTCGCCATTTGAATTGCTACATATGGATCTCTTTGGCCCAGTAAGCAAGAGAAGCATAAGTGGCAAATGGTACTGTCTGGTTGTTACAAATGATTTCTCTAGATTCTCATGGGTATTCTTTTTGAAATCTAAGGATGAAACTTTAGGAATGCTTATGGAGTTCTTAGATTTAGTAGAGAATGTCTATAACACGAGAGTTAAGAGAATTCGTAGTAACAATGGTAGAGAGTTCAAAAATTCTACGTTGAATGTTTATTGCTTAAGTAAAGGAATTCAACATCAATTTAGTGCACCATATGAGCCACGGCAAAATGGTGTTGCTGAAAGGAAGAATAGAACTCTTATTGAGGCAGCGAGAACCATGCTTGCTGATTCATGGCTTCCGGTCATCTTTTGGGCAGAAGCGGTGAATACAGCATGTCATGTTCTGAATAGGGTAACAACTGTTAAGAAGCATAACAAGACCTGTTATGAACTTCTGAACAAAAAGAAACCTAATTTGAAGTAGGAGCTCAACCTGAAGCTCAACCACAACCACAACCTCAAACTGCAGCTGAGCCTCAGGAACTGCTTGAGGATGTTTTGATACAAGCTGGTCAGTAGGAACATCATGTTGTCCCTGAGATTGCGGCTCAGGTTATGCAGGATGTACTGGGACATCAAGATGATCTTACCGACCCAGTACTTTAAGCGATTGAAAATTATCAACCTCATGTACTTAATTTAGTACTTAAATATACTTATATTGAAACTTAGATGATCGAGATTAATATCTAATCATCAAAGTTTAAATATTCTACATCATAGGATGATGCTGGCCAAGAGGTTGCTAGACCTGAGGGTATTTTGAGGCACACTGGACCGGATGCCGGGACATCTGGTAGTTTGGGTAAAGAGGGTGCTGCGGCATCAGATTCTGATGATGAGGAAATTGATGATGATACTGATCCTCGACCCAGGTTTCCTATGGGTATTCCTCCGGGCATGATCAAGAAAGGATCAAGGGTATTCATGGATCCATTCGACAAGGGCAAGAATAAAGCCGATGAGAAGGATCCTGATTATCATTTGATTGATGAGGATTTAGAGGACGATGAGGGTACACCTCTCGTGACATCACGCAGAAAGCGTATACGCTCTACTACAACCCAATTAACCATTGGGGATTTGTCTCGTCCTGGTAACTTTTTATATTTAGAATTACTTGTAGTATGCTATATATTTTATTCTAGAGACTGAGATAGATATTTTCTATAACAGTTGCTAGGGAAAGACAACGTGCTCAGGCTAAACCTAAGAGGCAACATTTGACTTCTTCTGTGTCTGAAAACTCAGAGAAGGTTAGAGATACATATTATGTTAATATTGCTTACTTAATCAGAGATTGGGACAGATTAGTCTGTGATATTTACTGATTTAAGTTAATTTTAGGTGCCTGCTACTACTACTCCTACTTCCCGGTTTCCGACTAACAAGGATAGTTGTGTTGCTGCGGGTTTGCTGAGTGATGCATTTGAACAATTGGTTCAACAACAAGTACGATCTGCATCTACATAGCATATTGTTCAGCCTGCACAGCCACCGGTGAAAGCTTCTGAACGGGTTTCCAGCTTGGAATATCACGTTCAAACTCTCGAAGCTCAACATGTGACCCTTGCTAAAGCTTTTACGACTCAGGGTCAAGCTTATAATGACCTGCTGAAAGCATACAAGATGTTGCTTAGAGATGCTGAGGATAACCAGAGAAAGCTTGATCGTCTTGAGAGATTAGTTCTAAATCTATACAAGAACAAGCCGTCTCAGGGGGAGATCTTGGCATATCATGAGTCATGCAAGGAAGATGAGCTGAGAAAGAAGCTAAGAGATGATATAGACGATGATCCCAATGCATAGAAAGATAGTGAGCCGGCTGGTCATTTAAAGACTAGTGAGCAAGCTATGATTCAGGGGGAGTCTGAGTCTGCTGGTGCTGGTGCTGGTGCAAGTGGAAGTGGAGCTGGTGAGAAGTAGTTTGTATTTGAAACTGATATACCTTTTTAATCTTAGATTGATTGTAACATTATTTATAATCTTTGAAAGATTAATATTTTGTAAGTATATAAGTTAAGTTGATATAAGATTTAGACTTGTAATTTTACATATATATAACAAGTGAAAATTATATAAGATTAATTATATAAGATTTAGATTTGAGATGTTTTATAACAAGTTAAAATTATATAAGATTAATAATTAGTTGTGATTATACGTTTGAGATAAATAAAGGAAATTCTTAGATTGATTCAGGGTAATCAATGAAAAGATTTATATTATATTATCTAATTCGTGTTATTTAAAATGATTACAGAAAAGAATGTTGAAAGTGATTCTGATATTGAGATTATCGATGAGGTCGAAGTAGAAGTTGATTATGATCTAGAGGAAGGTGAATTTGTACCTCCTGAAGATTGGACTTCTATTACTGATGTTGGGTTAGTTGAAGGTGTTGATCTTGATGCTGATATTGATGAACATATCATAAACCCTTCAAGGACTAATATGATTATTCAGGATGAAGAAGGAGAAAGAGTTATAGATTTGGATGAATATCTAAATGATTCAACTGATTTTGATTCTGAAGAAAATCTTCCTGATTATCATAAAGATAATCCGATGTTTAAGCCTTTAGAGAAGAAGAAAAAGACAAAGACTTCGATATCAGAAGTTGATATTACTGGAAAACCTGTACCTAAGAAAGGTATAATTGGATGGTATTATGATGCAGATCTGAAGCTTTTTGCAATCAAAAGATATGACAGAGTTCAATATTTTGAAAGAAAGCTTGCAGTCTTTAGTTCTTTACCAAGATTTGAATTTCGAGACTTGGCTAGATTGGAGATGAAAAACCCCAGTAATGATCCTTATGGAAAGTATGTCAAAAAGATTATCAAGACTGAGGGTTGGTAAATGAAATTTGAACGTATTAAGCCAAGAGTCGGTAGGACTATCAAGTTGAAAGAAAGAAGTCAAAGAACAGGAAGACGACTGCGTAAAAAGACATATCCATCAGTTAAATGCGTACAACAGATACCGTTAAAGCTTATGCCTCAGGATATTCTGGAAAATATGAAGAGATGGCATGTAGAAGCTGGAACTGGTGAAGTGATATCGCGTAAAAAGTCATGTTTTTACTACCGATATCTCTCTCATTCTGGAACAATTCTTGGCATTTTAAACTCAAAAACAGTACAAATCAATGATATTATGCCAAGATGGTCAAAACAAGGTTGCACGACAAAAACCAAGCAAAACGAATGAAAAACGAAGATTCCACGCACGTTTGAAGATTCAAGGCATCAAAATGAGATTTCAAGACAAAAGTGCCCATCATCAACATCCATCTCATCTAAGATGTTCATTTTCAAATTACGAATCCAACAGAAGAATCAACAAAAACGGATAAAGAATGAAGATTCTACGCCCGCCGGAAGATCCAAATGATTCATACGCAATATCTGGAGATAGGAAACATATTTTTGGGATATCTTTACTTCAAAGTCTTCGTTTTTGAATTGCGAATCCAATGCAAAAAGAATCAACGCAAACGGACGCATAACGAAGAAAACACGCACGAATCAAGAAACGAGGCAACATGTGACGAACCGGTGCGGGGGGGTGCCAGCCGCCGCCAGCCAGCCAACCCACCACCGCCGGCTGCCACCAGGCCGCCGCCGGCCGGCTATCACCCGCACGGTTCGCGCTTTTTGGTCCTTGTGTGTTCCCGGTGCTAGACCTTTGCGCAACTTTACGTACCTCGTGCACCACCTTTACGCAACTTTACGTACCTCGTGCCACCACCTTCACGTACCCGGTGCCACCACCTTTTCACTCCTTTTGCTAATGTGAGCCATATTTTCCCTATTAATACAGCCCCTAAGGCTTCATTTTCACACACACCATTCTTAGAACAATATACTTCTCTTAAGATATTGCTTCTACTTTCTTTCTATTTTCTTACTAAAAATTAGTTTTAGGCTAGTTTAGGAGCTTGTTTAGAATAGAAGGAAAGTACGGAATGCATTATAAATCTTCGGTGTAAGCTTGAAATTGTGTCAATTAATTCAAGTCTACTTTCTCCCGTATTTAATCCTGGTGCTTTCTAATCCTTATCTATCTTAATTAATTACGTTTATATTGATTATGCTAGATTTAGTTATCGTCATGATTAGAGAGTAGTATACTTGTTGTGTTTATTTGCGATGTAGTTAATTAATTATGGGATGATTTATAATTAAATATTAAAGATCGGTAGTATCGCTTTGATCGTCTTATTGCATGTTCTTGTTTGATTGTTGCCTTAGGATCATCATAGTGGTAAAATATAAACGGTCTTAATTATCGTAAAGTAATATGATGGCCCCTATTCGACTGTTACTCGATATAGTACTGGAAACACTTCAAGGTGGAGTACAAATGTATGGAAGTCGAGGAACAACCGAAGGTAGTCATATTACGAAACGGTACAATATTACGAAGTAATATGATGGCCCCTATTCGACTGTTATTCGATATAGTACTGGAAACACTTCAAGGTGGAGTACAAATGTATGGAAGTCGAGTAACGACCGAAGGTAGTTATATTACGGACTAACATATAAAATGAGAAACCTAGTTTAATTAACCTTTCTAAATAGACTTTTGAACTTCAATTTAATCTATCGCCTTTCCACCAATAAACGTGATTACAACGCCTTTTTAACGACGTCCAATTAAAAGGTAGTCAGTCATCTGTGTCAATGTAATTTGTCAAAGGTATGAAACTATAGAACCGCAAGGCTACATGGGGGATTATCATAGGACAAGACATGGTCAAGGTTTGAAGCGGCGGAACCACTTTAAGTGAGGAACGCTGTGGATAATTAGGGGATTTATTGGGTAGTCTTAAGAAAGGGCTAGTTTAAAGTCATTAATGAACTTTTTAAATACATGAATCTGTTAGGATGACGAGGAATCGTTATATGATTCAGTTATGTCTAGTACCTTAAGATTTTGTTCCCGTTCATATGAAAGTATTATTAAACCATAATCAAGATTTTGCTTATTATTCTAAATACTTTGTGATGTTACCATAACCTAGCTCCCGGTGTGACATGCTAATGGGATTTTAATTAGTAGGGAATCTAGTGTTTACATCACGAGTATTCAAGATTAATAATTAACAAATATCTTTCAACACAGTTTCTCCAAACATCATCCCATAACTTAATTAACGAAATCTCAGCAAAAACTATCTTTATTTTATCTATTATTCTTTTATTTTTATCCCGCTTTTATTTATTTGCCTAAGTTAATACAAAAACCAAAACTCCCCCACTATTTTATAAACCCTTCACTAGTTTGAAAGCCCTCATCTGCCACGCCTTAGTTTCAATTCAGTCGGTTTGAAGAACGACTCTAGGTCATACCTACCACTTGCTCACCCTTAGGATTAGCATTGTTAGGGAAAACTTAGGCCCCGCAATTACAAATTTAAAACACCCACTGATGCCCGTTGCCAGTAGCCGGTGCAATGACAAGGGTTGAAATCCTTACTGAACGCTGGTGGCGCATCAAGTTTTTGACGCCGCTACCGGGGAACCAACTGTACGATCCTTAGACGTTAAGACGAGCTTATTTACTAGTGAACCTTTAGGATTTCTTCGACCCCTACGTATTTCTTTATTTTTCCTTCCTTTTACCACTTTTAGATATGACCACCCCTATCCATTCAACTAGTCAACCACCTGCCAATGAGACTATGACTGCTGCATGTATAACTCTCGCTGAAGACTCTAAACCTTTGATTGAAGGTCGAGGAGGACCAATCATCTATCCGAAAACCGATAGAACTTCATTTGAATTAAAGCCCCACATTGTTCAGTTAGTCCAAAACCTCTGTCAATTCCGTGGCCAACCAAATGATGATCCCAACTCCCACCTTGACAAATTCATTTCCTTATTCAACTCCTTTAAGCCGATTAGGGTTAATCAGGACATAGTCTATCTATACCTATTCCCCTATTCACTCACTCTCAATGCACAAACCTGGTTTGAGGAACTAGAAATCAACTCTATAACCTCTTGGGTAGAATTAGCAACCAAACTTTTGGCCAAATATTTTCCCCCATCAAAACAAGCCACGTTTAGGTCCAACATCATAAACTTCCGCCAAGTTCACGATGAATCAATCTACGATGCATGGGAACGCTTTAAGAAATTGCTTAAGAAATGTCCAAATCATCGTTTTGAGTGCTCAGACCAGTTGCGCATTTTCTACAATGGTCTCTTCCCACATCACCGTCCTTTACTTGATACCGCCTCTCAAGGCAGTTTTATGAACTGTACGGCCGATGACGCTTGGAGCCTTATTGAGAAAATGACAATACACAACCATGACTGGAACAGTGAAAATCACCCATCACTAGTGAATTCACCTACTACAATCGGGAATGAAGCTATCAAAACTCTCGCTCAGCAAGTGGAAGAACTAACCAAAGAGATCAAGGAATTGAAAAGTCAAAAACAACAAGTCTGTCAAGTTTAAACCTGCCTTGATTGTGCTAATCCGAACCACTCAGCCCAAATTCCTCAGTCTCATCTAACTTCACCCAATACTAACCCTTCTCTTAACCCACCTAGGAATAGCCCACTAACTTACCAACTTCAACCTTTGGAACCCTCTTCCTCACAAATCTATAGTTTTGATGACATCCTGATACATGTCATTTAAGGACTCTCAGCTAGACAAGACCAAACTGATATCATCTTAAGAGATCATTTGACTTTGTTAAAAGCTTTAGAATCCCAATTAGGACAATTAGCACAACATATTAACGCTAAACCTCAGGATAGTCCAACTAGTTGCCGTAAGGAGGCTTCCCACATTCAAGACTCTCAGGTAGCACATAGCCCACCTATGATTTCTTCTCCGGTGAAGGAACCACCTATTGTCCTATCGACAATAGATTTAGAGTCTACACCAAATAGGAAAGTAAACATTCCATTTCCGGCTCGTCTTAAACAACGACCCGACAAGCTTAAGTCTTTTAAACTTGATAGGAAATTCCTAGATACCGCCTCCGAAGTTCACTCCAAAAAGTACTTCAGAAGACTTCTTACAACCAAGGATAAGGTACCCGAAGTACCCAATGTTCCGCTGAACGAGGAATGTTCAGCTATCTTGAAAAATATCATTCCAGAAAAACTCAGAGACACCGGACGTTTTACTCTCCCCTGTTCTATCTACAATTCAGGCATCATCTGTTCTCTTGCCGATTTAGGAGCTAGTGTCAATCTTATGCCATACTCTCTTTTTAAGAGGCTTGAGTTATAAAATCTCCGACCTACCAAAATGACCATACAGCTTGCTGACCATTCGGTCAAATACCCTAAGGGAATAGCTGAAAATGTTTTAGTTAGGATTGACAAATTTTTTTACCCAACAGATTTTGTAGTAATGGATATGCAGGAAGACGTACACATCCCAATCATACTAGGAAGACCTTTCATGAATATGGCCAAGGCAATCATCAATGTCTTCGCACAAACCATTAGCTTGTAGTCTCAGGGAGAAACCATCACTTCCCATATCGACAACCCAAACCCTGGAGAGCAAGCCGATATATACACGATCTCCATGAACAAGACCGCGGAGGACAAAGAAACTGCAAAGCCAACAACTGAAAGGAAATCTAGCACGGAAATGGCAATCATGCCATATTTCCCGATTGACCTTCGACGAATAGTACAAGAGATGAAACATGCATCTCCATCAGTGAAAAACTCAACGATGGAAGAAATTGGGATGAGAAAGATGGAAAAAGAAAACAAAAGCAGCATACCGCCAATTAATCCGTTTACCACTGAAGGAATGGCGGGAAGTAACCATGACCATCCTACTAGAAGAGAAAAACTGGAGGAATATTCAAAACGCACAAGATACCAACCGCAAACCATCATAGATCACAAAGTGGTCGAAGAATTGATCCAAAGATTTGACAAAGTAGTAGGAGGAATAAGCGGCGTAGTCAACATGCTGGCTCTTTCCCCTGCTGAGCTGCAATTCTGTCAACAACAGAAATGGACTTACGCTAGGATCTACAATGCCCTTAAAAGATCTAACATCCCATTCACCTCAACGCAATGGGAGATGTTAGGATCCATTAGAGCACATATGAAAGAGACTACTGGACATCCGAGCAGCCGTGCTGATATTTCAATGATGAATGACCTCATATCATTGCTTAAATTGCTAAGTAGAGAAGATCACCTCAGTTCCAAGGAAAGCGGGTCTATGATTATCAACTCCACTATTGAAAAACAAGTTGAGTTATTTATTGAAGAACTTAGTGATCTTGTTTGGGAGGAATCAAGGCGCGAACGACCTTTTAGGGCCGCACATGAATCACCACTTGATATCGCTACTTTTGTTACGGTCCATCTACGGGAAATTCAACAACGGAAAAGTAACTCCAGAACAAAGTTCATATTCTACTCAGGATGCAAGGAGATACTTCGTCAGCTTACTCTAGTTTTCTCAGAATCCGACTTTCCATTGAACAACCATCAGCTCCGGCAAATAGAGGACCTGTGCACATCCATTAGAAGATTCAACGGAGACCCCAAGACCGAGAATTATGAAGATATAAAACTGCAATTCTTTGTGTTTGTATGCTCTCTCTGGAAAAACCCATCGCCAAGAGAGGTTGCTAAGACAGACACTACCACCATGACCGACCCTAGTGGACCTATCACTAAAGCAGTCGATTACATCACCTTCGGACTTCACGGCCTTGCGAGGACAACTTCAGAGCATCTTCAGAACTACAAGGCAGAATCGAGAGATGGTCCATTTGAATTAATTACGACAATAGTCAATCATTTCATGAGAATCTATCCACCTCGATACACTTTTCCGTAACCTAGGGCCCACAACATCAACGGGAATCCCATGGATGAATCCATCTCCATCTAGCTAGGAGAGAAGAAGTCGAGCTCTCAACTTTAAAAGAGCGCTTCTCGGGAGGCAACCCGTGTTTACATTTCTAAAATTTTACATTCCAAGAAGTGATGAAGTCTCCGACTATCTTTCACACTTGGATATACGAAGAAGACCGACGCATCAAGTTTTTGGTGCCGCATCAAACATCAAGTTTTTGGCACCGGAATTAAGAAAAGTATATCCAACGTGTTCACACCTACGAGACAAATCACAAAAGACTTGAAGAAATCGGAGCACACAACAGCAAAGAAGGGACTCTATGGAAAAGTCAGCAATCATGTGCTTCGGAGCACTCCTCATCATCACCTACAAGCCACATATATAAATGGGGAGTACTTCTGTTCTAATCTCTTTTTCGTTATAAATATACCATATCCACTATGCTTATCACTAAGTGTGGGATTCAAACCCAACACGCACTGCTGAAAGAATACGTCTTAGATGTTTCAATTCTTAAGTGTGGGATTTTACCCCAATCAGAGCTTAGAATAACATCGAGGATGATGTTCCTTTAAGTGTAGGATAGCAGTAGTTACACTACTGTAAAATGGATAATGGTATATGCTTGATTCTAAACTCGTTGCTCTTTAGACCATCCTTCTCCAATAAGCAAACAAAATTTTTCAAAATTAAGTTAAAAATATGTTGAAAATAAAAAATTTTAGACAGAATAATTTACTTTGGGGAAAAGGATAAATAAAATACAAATTCTTTTGAGAAATTAGGGTAGTAATCCCACAAAGAGCATCGCGTGACTAGGCACACAACAAACCAACTTTCGATTCGTGAGGTACCCTGAGCTATATAAAGCATTCATTTTTAATGCTTCACTTCTTCGATTCTTGAGTATGCCGATGTATACGTTTAGAATCAGAACTTGCTCCTGTTATGCATTTCGAATCCGAATTGGTGAATGAAAAGGAGATTGAATCACATCATTCTAAAACCCATTCATACATCCAAACACCCAAAAATAGACACATTACCCCTGCTTTCTCAAAAGCAACCCCCAAACTTTAAAATAAAGTTTCAAAGATGAAAGAAGAGAAATCGCAAGGAGATGACGTCGAAAAAAAAAAGAGAAAAGAAGTTCAAGAAGAAAAATTTGAAGAAAAATAAAATCAATTGGAGAAAAAGACTCCTCCAGCAAACACCAAAAGAAAAAGGGCGTCAATCCTCCCAAAAATTCCATCTTCAACAAAAAGAGACCCACGAAAAACCCAACAAAACCCCCTCTCATATCACCAACACTTCACTTCGAAAAACCCTGCATCACTTCCCTTAGAATGATTGTGGCTAGATCGACTTTGCGCTTACCAAAAAGGGTAACGATTTGATTCTCGATCAATCCTATGACGATAAACGATACATGACTGGCGTTCTGAGTGATTGATAATATGAGAATATGTGAATCCCTTAACGATCTTTATTATGTTGCTTTGAATTGAATTGTTAATTAGTTGCGGAATAACTATTAACAACTATCAAGAAGATTGAATAACATACACAAATAATTATCACCAAAAGCTTCAATATTATTACGATAATAATAATACGAATACACGGCTGTATTAGGGTTTTCACCTTGAAGCTAATCGTAACCTATGATCTTCTTTTTCTAAACTAGGTTACAAGATCTCTATTTATAATACATAGAGGCCTATACAATCTACACTTCTTTGGAATGTATATCTATTCCATAATAATCTCTAACAAACTTAACCGACTCAAAATAACACTAACAGTGGAAGTAACTTACTTTACACCAACAGTGGTAGTAAGTTCCCATTACAGATACTAAGTGTTATTACATTGACATTGGCACTGCTGCTACAAATATACTATCAGTGGCTAGTCTTCATTCCTTCTAACAGTGGCAATTGATTGAACTAACAGTGGCAAGTCTTCAACACTTGATCAAATCTGCTCAGATCCCAACAATCTCCCCCTAAACTTGATCAATCTTGCATTGCATTAAGTTTCTGCATTCAGCTTCATTCTTTTGTAGAAGATTTGTAACCTTTTAAATTTCTATTTATCTCTCTTATTGTACTGATTCATTATTCTGTAGACTATATCTTTGCTCTTGGAATTCTTCACAGCAACTTGCAATTTCTTTGCAATCAACTGCTTCAACAATGCGATACTAAGAACATAGTCTCTTTCATCCAGCATATAGATAAATCTTCCATTTCTGAGAGCTATAAACTGCACACCTGCCCTAACAAAATGTCTCCAATTACCTACTGCTCCAGCACATAAAAACAATTCTCCATATACCTCAGGCTCAAACATCATCTGTATCCATTCCCAAACATGCCTTTCAAGACTAACTTTAATATTTTTCACATCCTTTTCTAAGCTAATCTTATACATATCATATACATCAAACCTGTTTACTCTTGTAAGAATATCTTGCATTGACTTATGAAAATTGACAACACCATTTTTCCTTTCAATCCTAATTTCATAAGTAACTGCATCAGTCTCTATTAACACTGCTTCCCACTTGATAATTTCAGAGTAGTCATAACCATCCAAATTGATGTTTTCCGATCTGTCAGGCTTTATTATAACCATCTTTTCTAATATCTCCTCATCCCTATCCAAATCACACATATTATCATCCATCTCCTGTAATTTAGCAAAAGATATCCTAACTCCTTTAACCCTCAATCTCAATTCTTTTTCCTTCTCAATCTCTTCATCAATCAGATCATATCTTTCCTGTAATCTTCTTTGAATTTCTGCATCATCTTTCTTTTTCTTTTCTAACCTTTTCTTTGCTTCAGGATTGACAAAAGGATTATTATCATACAACTGTTGCAGTTGTTCCAGAGACATTTTCCTTAATTGACCTGTAGGAATCCTATCTCCTCTTAGCTTACACACCAGATCATTTTTCAATTCAGTCCTTGTTGGTTTCTTTGCTCTTTTTCTAGCAGCTTCTTTTTCCAATTTCTCTTTCCTCTCTCTTTCAATTTTCTTCTTTAAAGCCACTTGCAGAGGGTTACCCTTTTTCTTTTCTTCATAAGCTTGATACACAGTATCATCATTCAACCCCTTTTCTTTCATTTCAGCATACACTCTGCTAGCTTCTTTGGTCATCTTTACAATCTGACCATTTTCAAGCAAAACTTCTACTTCATCAACTTCAGATGTAGGCACTGACCTCTGAGTAGACACTGACCTCTGTACCTCAGTTGCTTTCTTTTCCGTTCTTACTCTCTCCTGCTCATCCAATTCTGCTTGCAACCTCAATGCATATTCATGATCATGCTCAATGCTCCTTTGTACCAGTTTGACCTTTGATTTTGGCTTTTCTACCAATTTACCCTTGCCTTTGTCTTTTGGATCAATCTTTGGAAGCTTAGACTCAGGTTTATCCAATCTAGTTGATTCTCTGATGACAAAAAGTACTTCTGGTGTTCTAGCAGTGGTTGGTGGTTTTGTAGTAGTTGTTGTAGCAGTGGGTTGTTGAGTTGTGTTAATAGTGGTAGATTCTGTATGAACAGAGGTAGTGTTAGCAGTGGTAGCCACCTTAGCAGTGGGACTACTTGACTTGGCTTTTCTAATCTTTTCCATCTTTTTAGCTTTGATACTAAACAATGGTACTGATTTCTTCCTACCATATGTAAGTTTAGGATCTGATCTTGGCTTTGACTCCCCCTCTGCCTCTGCATCATCACCATCACCTTCCATCTTTTCAGTTTCTATACTCACCAAATCATCAACTGGTTGTACCACTTCTTCACCATCTTCTATATCAATAATCACTTCTGTTTCACCATCAATCCTCTCCACAGTCTTTTGGATAACACTTTCAACAATCTCAGTCTGCATATCATATTCCAATACTTCAGTGTTAGCATTAGACATAGCATCTGTTTCACCCACAACCTCATCTTCATTATCATACATAAAAACATTATCATAGAACTCCTCCTCTGCATTATTCTCCCCCTTGTTGGAAGTGTTTTTCACCAATAAAGCTTCTAACACCCCAAGTCGTTCTTTTAATTCATCAATTGCTTTTACCTGCTTAACAATCTTAGCAGCCTGCTCTGCAATTTTATCATCTTGATCTTTATTTACTCTTTTCTCCTTCACCAACTTCTCCCAAAGTAAATCCACTGCCTCTGTCAATTGTACATTCGTCAATTCAATGTGAGGTCTAGTCTCATCATCATTAGAGTGTGACCTCCTAGATGAATCATTGACAAAAGTATCATCTGTCTCATGCCTAGCATGATCAACAGAAGTCCCTTGATTCTTGGTACTGGGACCTTCACCTGCTTCATTACCCATAGGTTCAGCATTAGAAGTTGCCTCTGGTTGGGTCTTATTGATGTTACCACTGCCCTCCTCTATCAGTGGACTAGTAGGAGTAGTGGCAGCCCTTCTAAAATGACCACCCATCTCCTGTGGGGTCACTTGCTGTGGTGAAATTGATGGCTGAGACAAGTGAGCAGCAAGAACCTCACTTGCCTGTTTTCTTTTCTTTTTCTTGGGTTGTAAGTGGGTAGGTTGTTTGTTCCCTTGTTTTCTTTTGATACCCCCAATTGGTGTGTGTTCAGACTTAGTTGGTACTACTAGCCTATCACCAATTGGTTCAGATGTAGTTGGTGGTACTACATCTGTGGTGGAAGGAGCAGGAAACATTGTAGAAAATGAAAACAATGCTGTTTCCTTCCCAGAAAACTTCTTATTGGTATTCTTACCCATCTCTGTAAATGTTCTAGCAGAAAGAGTACTAACACCAATAATAAGTTCTTGTGCAACTAAACTAGGGATTTGTTTGTTTAAAACAAGTTGCACAAATCTAGGATACATAATAAACATATCCTTTTTCCCTTTTGTGATATTTCTTATCATGCCTTCAAGTATGTATTTTGAAAAATTAAATTTTTGACCCCTAGCCAAACACACAAGTGCATAGGCGATTTGGGTGCCAAATTCATTAAAAGCAGTTCTTTTAGATGAAAAGCAGTGGAGAATTGTATGTATTAAAAATTTCCATTGAGGACTAAAGAGTGTTTTAAAAAAGGTAAAATGTGTATAATCACCCTCATACTCCATTAATCTAAGATTAGCATATAAATCTCTGTCATCAATAGAGGATATACCTGCAACATCATCAAGAAGAAGTACTTCTCGAAGAGAATCCTCTGATATCACCACCTTGGTTCCGTGAATCGTGGAAACCACTTGATTGTTGCCCTCAATCACTTCTAATCTGGCATTCTTCCAGAATTCGGTCAAATGACCCCTTGAAACCCTTGGAGATATGGTAAGCGCATGAAATATATAACTAGAACGAAGAAAATCCACAATTTGTGTGAAATTTTACGCCGATGAGGGTTTCATCAGAAAAGCAATCATATTGTGTTCTTCATAAACACTTAATGTAAGATCGGTTGAAGAAGAAGCCATAACTGTAAAATTGATTGTAGTAGAAGTGACGGTTTGATTTGGAGTTAATCGCAGTGGTTATTTGGGAAAATAGGAAAGCGTAATGAAAAATTGAAGTGTTTAAAGTTTATATACTATTAGTCATAAGAACAGAGTCAAGCCCTAGAAAAATAACTAGCAGTGGCATTGCCCAACATAACTAACAGTAGAAAGGTATGGTAAAATACCTTGACAGTGGCAAACGTTCAATTTTTCAAACACTCAAAGAAAGTACTTAGAAAGCTAACAGCAGCTAGTAGCACTAGCAGTGGCAACCGACCAAGGTAACCAAAGCTTAGTACTAGCAGTGCCAAGCACTTAGCTTTATAAGTAAACACAATTTTTTTTTTTTTGAATATCAAATAAAACAACTAAAATAAAATATGTTAGTTCCAACAGTGGCAATGTCTTCCGACAGTAGCTAGGAACCTGCATAGTGGTTAGCTAGAAAACAAAGACAGTGGCAGTAATTTACACAAGTTTACAAGCAGTGGCAACTTTATAAGGAGCAGTGGCTAGAATGTTCTAACAGTGGTACCAACTGAAAGCAACTGAAGGCTAGCAGTGGTAAACACTTACAACATAAAGCACCGTTCTTTATAAATTACCACTGTTAGTATCTATTTTAATACCAAACATAGTTTAAGTTAGATTGATCATTCCAATACTGGTGACCAAAAATGTAAACCTTCCCACATCGAAAGCCTTTGTGAAAAGATCTGCATATTGATTATCAGTATGAATTTTAAAGATTTGGATCAATCTCTTTTCATTGCAATCTCTTATGAAATGATATCGAATTTCAATATGTTAGGTCTTAGAATGCTTAACAGGATTGTTAATGATACTAATTGCAGAGTTATTATCAATATAAATAGGAGTATTTAGAAAAGTCAGACCATAATCCAGCATTTGATTCTGAATCCAAAGTACTTGTGCACAGCAGCTTGATGCAGCAACATATTCTGCTTCTGCTGTGGAAGTGGATACAGTGGTCTGCTTCTTGCATTGCCATGACACCAATCTTTTTCCTAGAAATTGACAACCCCCTGATGTAGACTTCCTGTCCAGATTCTCACCACCATAATCACTATCTGTGAACGCCATGAGCTCAAAGGAAGAACTCTTGGGATACCAAAGGCCCAATTGTGGTTGACCCTTTAAATATCTAAAGATCCTTTTTACTGCATACAGATGTGATTGCTTGGGATTGGCTTGATATCTAGCACACACACACAGAGAAAACATAATGTCTGGTCTAGATGAGGTGAGATACATGAGGGAGCCAATCATAGATCTGTAGAGATGCACATCTACATCCTCCCCCTCAAGATCTACATGTAATGCCTTGTGTGTCTCCATTGGTGTGCTAGCTACTTTAGCATCTATGTAACCAAATCTGTCCAGAATGTCTTTAACATACTTTCTTTGATTTATGAAAATGCCATCAGTCCTCTGCTTGACTTGAAGTCCCAAAAAGAAAGTAAGTTCCCCCATAGAACTCATCTTGAACTTCTGATGCATTAACTTCTCAAACTCCTTGCACAATGTATCATTAGTAGAACCAAAAATGATATCATCAACATACACTTGTACCAACAAGATATCATTGTGAATCTTCTTGGTGAACAGTGTTTTGTCAATGGTACCTTTTTTAAATCCATTCTCCAATAAGTAAACAGATAGAGTTTCATACCAGGCTCTAGGTGCTTGATGCAAGCCATATAGAGCCTTATCCAATCTACATACTCTATCTGGATACTTGGGGTCTTCAAATCCAAGTGGTTGACAAACATAAACTTCATCATCAATATCCCCATACAGAAAGGCACTCTTGATATCCATTTGATAAACTTTAAAACCATGATATGAAGCATATGACAAGAATAATCTGATTGCTTTATTCTTGAAACAGGAGCAAACACATCATCATAATCAATACCTTCTTCCTGTGTATACCCCTGTGCCACCAACCTTGCCTTGTTCTTGATTACAATACCCCGTTCATCCTTTTTGTTCTTAAAGATCCATTTTGTGCCAATAGCTCTTTTTCCCTTTGGTAGATCAACTAAGGTCCACACATTCTGTATCTTAAATTGTAGCAATTCCTCCTGCATTGCTTCAATCCAACTGGGATCTTTTAGAGCTTCTACTGCCTTCTTTGGTTCAACTTGAGATAAGAAACACACATATAAAGAGGTATGAAGTTTCTCTTCATCCATGTGAATCTGCTGTCTAGTTTGAACTGGAGTATTGATGTCACCAATCACATCTTTTAATGGATGATCCCTATGAACATGATAATGTGATGTGGGTGACTCTGGTATCTCAGATTCCAAATTAGTGAAGTCAACCTCTGAATTCGACAGGATGCTTTGTACATCTCTTGTAATTGATTCCACTAAAGGCCTTGTGCTTCCTGAGAAATTCAGTTCTCTTTCAAGCTGTTCATCTGTCTTTGGATCAGCTTCTTCTTCACTTTTTGACAATAGGGGCATATCTGGATCATCAGGAAAAGTATGTGTAGATTTGTCATTTGAATCTTGTGAACTAGACTTTTCTGAATCTGAACCATGAGATATCTTGGAATGAACTGAGTCAAACACTTCTGGGAGATCAGGAGACCATATTGGAAATAAAATATATTCCAAAGAATCTGTCTTCTTTCCAACTGGTCATCCTGTGACTGCAGCAGCTGTTCCATTCATTGTACCTTCAATTGTACCTCCATTTAAACCTGCACTAGCACCTGCACTTGTACATGCACTAGAATCTACAGTTGTATATCTAAAAGCAGTGTTAAGTGCATCAATATCAAACAAAGACTCAGGACCTTTACCAACAGGATTTGGAGTATTCTCATTAAAGGTAATATTCATGGACTCCTCTATCACTCTGGTCTTTTGATTGAATACCCTATATGCTTTACTTTGAACAGAGTAACCAACAAAGATACCTTCATCTGCCTTTCTTTCAAACTTTCCTAAGTGATCTTTGGTATTTAAGATAGTACAAGGACACCCAAAAGTTTTTAAGAAACTAACCAATGGTTTTCTCTTAAATAGCAGTTCATATGGTGTCTTGTTATGAGGCTTAACAACTAATACCCTATTCTGAACATAGCAGGCTGTGCTAACAGCTTCTGCCCAGAAAGACATAGGCAACTTAGCATCAGACATCATAGTTCTAGCAACCTCAATTAGTGTCCTATTTCTCCTTTCAGCTACTCCATTTTGTTGTGGAGTTCTAGGTGCACTAAACTCTCTCTTAATACCTTTAACTTCACAGAACTTATCCATCTCATGATTTTTAAATTTTGTTCCATTATCACTCCTAATGACCTTAACCTTTTTATCCAATTGATTTTCCATCTTAGTTATGAATGATCTAAGGATTTCTCCTGTTTCATCCTTTGTTCTAAGAAAGAAAACCCATGTGAACCTAGTGAAGTCATCAATGATCACAAGACAATAGGATCTCTTACCCATACTACTTATGTTGGTTGGTCCAAACAAGTCCATATGCAATAAGTGTAGAGGTGTGTGATTAGAATTTACAATTTTGGTCTTAAAAGAAGTTTTGTGTTGTTTGCCTTTTTGACAAGCAAAACAATGATCATCACATGAATACACCTTTTTAGGTAAACCTCTAACAAGCTTGTTTTTAGCAAGATTGTTAATGGTTTTGTAGTTCATATGACACATCCTTCTATGCCACAGTTTAGACTCATCAACAGTTGCTTTAGAAATAAGACATTTTGATTCTGGTTGAGGTGTCATATTTGCTAAGTCACACTTATAAACATTATCCTTTCTGGGAATTTTCATTAAAATCATGTGCTCAGGAATACTCAATTTCTCAGAAAGAATAAAGCATCAAGTGTCAGTAAAATAGACTGGATTCTTTTTATCTGTGATTTGACTCATACTTAGCAAATTGTACCTCAACTGTTCCACAAAATACACATCATGAAAACTTATCTTATCACTTTGCACTGTTCCTTTTCCTGTAATCTTCCTACCTTTGGGATTACTTCCAAATGCTACATATCCTTCATCAAATGATTTGAAGTCCTGTAGCTTTCCTTTGTCTCCAGTCATGTGCCTTGAGCAGCCACTATCAACATGCCATAAGCTCTTTGACTTGCCCTGCACAAACATCAAAAAGAGAATTAGTTTCTCTTGGGAACCCAAACCAATTTGGTCTTGGGTTTCCCATGTGCATCATTAAAATTAACTCTCTGGAAGACAATTGATTTTGATGCACTGTTAGATTTGGAAACTTTGGATGTAACAGTGTTCTTTGGTTTCCAAATCCAACTGATTTCAGACTTAACAGTGGGAGTTGGCCTAACAGTGGTAACCCTTAGGCTTGTATTAATTATTCTAGCAGTGGTAGCCATACTTGGTGTAAACATTCTTTTAGAATTTTTAACACTAGCAGTGGCTGCATGCTTAACAGTGGTAACACTTCCCACTGTATTAGTCTTTTTACCTCTGTTGGCTTTGTTTGGTAGTATCACTGCAGCAGTAGTAGCAGTGGCTGCAGTTGTACCACTGTTAGCTGTATTCTTCATCCTCTTGACAGGTGCAACATGATTAACTTTTGATTTAAAATTTTGTTTATTAATTATGTTTGCTGCTGTCCATAATAGTTTCACATCCCTAGTGAAATTCTTAGGATTGTGATACCAATCATGTTGAAGATGATTGGTTTTTCCACAGATATAACAAGATTTTTCTTTTACCAATTGAAAATTCTGCCCCAATCTTTGTGAAACCATTTGGTTCCAATTTCTTTGATTGCCTCTTGGTGCAGTTTTACTAAAAAGTTTTTGTGTAGAAAGTCTTGTTTTACAATCACAGTTAATACAATTATCATTCAAATTTTTCACTGATTTTGACTCCTGCTTAATTGTTTTACTAACAAATCCTAGACCCTTTCTAGACTTATTAGTATTGATCACTTGTTCTATCTGTTATTTGGCCTTTTCTTGAAACATCCTTTTACCCTCTTCTAGTTTATCAACATTTAGTTCAGAAACTAGACCAGTAACCTTTTCGCTACCTTCACATGATGAATTAGATGATTCAAAACTTTCAGATGTACTATCACTCTGATCATTTTCCTCACACCACTCTCTTATTTCAACTTTATCAAACTCTTTATTACACTTCAAGCTTTCAATTGGATCAACCCTTTTAACATCATCTACCATTCCCTCTTTTAACTTATTTAAATCTAAATCAGTTTTAGAAGGAAAGTAGTTGTTGTTATAAGGTGGAGGAACATTATTATATCCCAATCCAGTCTTAAGCTTATCATATATTTGAGAGTTGATACACTTTTTTACATTTTGTGAGGCATATTGTAGGTTTTCTACTGATAACTTAATACTATCTCTCTCACATGTGACCTCAGATAGTTTCTTAGTTAACAATTCTACCTTTTCATTCAACACACCTTTTTCCCATTTAGCATAATCAATGTCATATTTAAACTGAGTTGCATTAATCTCATATGCTTTGATTTGCTTTTCAAGATTTTCAATAGCTGCAGTGGTGTGTTTATTTTTTATTTCACATTGCCTTAATTCATCACACACTTTCATATTATGGTCCCTATAATGTTTAACAGTTTGTTTACATACAACAGAACATAATTTAATTTGTACCTCATAGGGAACATCTGACTTTTTGTCAGATTCAGCTATGTCCATCAGACATTGATTCTTCATCACATGTTCTTCTTGATCACTCCAGTCCCATCCGCATCCATCCATTGAGATCAAAGCATTTGATGAAGCACCTTGAACAGGTATGTTTCTTGACTGAGTTCCACTGCTCCCTGACCTTTGACCATTACCATTCTGCTCTTGCCTGGGACTCCTGCATTCTCTGGCAAAGTGTCCCATCTTATGACAGTTGAAACACTCAACTTTGCTCTTATCAAACCAGTTGGCATCATTCCTCTTGTATGTAAAGTTATTCCTCCCAGTTCTCTGCATAAATCTCTTTGCCCTCTGAGTTATCAAGGCAATCTGTAGTTTGATATCCATCTCTTCTAAATCATCTCCATCAAACTGTTCTAGATCTTCATTAGTAAGTGAAGAGTTCACATTACTAGCGAAGAAGGATTCTAGAACCTGATCATTAGATTTGATCTCAGATGATCCTACTCCTCCAGACAAGTAGGTAGATTTTTGTTGACTTGATTCACCCTTTAATCCACCCATGGACATAAAGGCTGCATTGTGACTATATCCAGATGTCTGCTTCTTGCTTTCTATCTCAGATTCAAAGTTTCTTAGGTCATTGTAGATGTCTTCTAACTGCTTAACTTCTAAATCCGCACTCTGTCTTAGACCAACAGTGTATATGGTCCATTCTTCACCTAATGACCTTAAGAACTTTCTGTTCAGATCATCCTTATCAATCTTAACCTTGTGGTTTTCCAGATCTCCCACAAGTTTAGTGAACCTATCAAAGGTTTGAGTCAATGTTTCTGACTTGACAGAATTAAAGTTCTCAAATTGCTGTTTAAGCATAGATCTTTTATTCTTCTTAGTGTTCTCATTCCCTCCAAACCTTTTCTGTATTGCTTCCATCAATTCTTTAGTATCATCACAGTTTTCGAATCTTCTTTGATATTCATTGGGAATTGACAAAAGTAGAGTACTTAAAGCCTTGTACTCAGTTGATCTAACCTTTCTCTTAGCTTCTGATGTTGGTGGAGGTCTTTCTTTGACACCATCACTGTCTACTTTATAAGCAGGACCATTAACAACAACTTCCCACATCTGATAATCTGTGAGAAGCATATATTGTTTGATCCTGACTTTCCATAGATCAAACTCATTAGGTTTGAGAATTGGAATCTTTGTTGCCTGAACCCCTTCGTTTAACTCTGTGGCCATTGCTGTTATCTTCTTATAAAACTTAAATCTTCAAGCTTCTTGAATATCAAAGCAAAATTTGCTCTGATACCACTTGTGAATCCCTTAACGATCTTTATTAGTTGCGGAATAACTATTAACAACTATCAAGAAGATTGAATAACATACACAAATAATTATCACCAAAAGCTTCAATATTATTACGATAATAATAATACGAATACACGGCTGTATTAGGGTTTTCACCTTGAAGCTAATCGTAACCTATGATCTTCTTTTTCTAAACTAGGTTACAAGATCTCTATTTATAATACATAGAGTCCTATACAATCTACACTTCTATGGAAATGTATATCTATTCCATAATAATCTCTAACAAACATAACCGACTCAAAATAACACTAACAGTGGAAGTAACTTACTTTACACCAACAGTGGTAGTAAGTTCCCATTACAGACACTAAGTGTTATTACATTGACATTGGCATTGCTGCTACAAATATACTATCAGTGGCTAGTCTTCATTCCTTCTAACAGTGGCAATCGATTGAATTAACAGTGGCAAGTCTTCAACACTTGATCAAATCTGCTCAGATCCCAACAGAATAGGAAACCCTAAATACTTTGAGTGATTTGAGTGACCACCTTGAGAGGATCGCCTAGTCATGTATCCAAGATCAAAGATCAAAAGCATGCTCCCAAATATTACAACCTTGTTTTCAAAGAACAAATATTTCATTTTTTCCAAAACCCCCTTTGGTAAAAAGTTCCACCTCAAAATATTTCATCATCTGCTTATCTTTAACCATGTTGAAATTCGAGTTTGCTTGAGGACAAACAAAGTTCTAAGTGTGGGATACTTGATATCGCGTAAAAAGTCATGTTTTTACTACCGATATCTCGCTCATTCTGGAACGATTCTTGGTATTTTAAACTCAAAAATAGTACAAATCAATGATATTATGCCAAGATGGTCAAAACAAGGTTGCACGACAAAAACCAAACAAAACGAATGAAAACGAAGATTCCACGCACATTTGAAGATTCAAGGCATCAAAACGAGATTTTAAGACAAAAGTGCCCATCATAAACATCCATCTCATATAAGATGTTTGTTTTCAAATTACGAATCCAACAGAAGAAGAATCAACGAAAACGGATAAAGAATGAAGATTCTACGCCCGCCAGAAGATCCAAATGATTCGTACGCAATATCTGGCGATAGAAAACATATTTTTGGGATATCTGTACATCAAAGTCTTCATTTTTGAATTGCGAATCTAACACAAAAAGAATCAACGCAAACGGACGCATAACGAAGAAAACACGCACGAATCAAGAAACGAGGCAACAGACGACGAACCGGTGCGGGGGGTGCCGGCCGCCGCCGGCCAGCCACCCCACCGCCGCCGGCTGCCGCCGGCCGGATGTCACCTGCACGGTTTGCACTTTTTGGTCCTTGTGTGTACCCGGTGCTAGACCTTTGCGCAACTTTACGTACCTCGTGCACCACCTTTACGCAACTTTACGTACCTCGTGCCACCACCTTCACGTACCCGGTGCCACCACCTTTTCACTCCTTTTGCTAATGTGAGCCATATTTTCCCTATTAATACAGCCCCTAAGGCTTCATTTTCACACACACCATTCTTAGAACAATATACTTCTCTTAAGATATTGCTTCTACTTTCTTTCTATTTTCTTACTAAAAATTAGTTTTAGGCTAGTTTAGGAGTTTGTTTAGAATAGAAGGAAAGTACGGAACGCATTGTAAATCTTCAGTGTAAGCTTGGAATTGTGTCAATTAATTCAAGTCTACTTTCTCCCGCATTTAATCCTGGTGCTTTCTAATCCTTATCTATCTTAATTAATTACGTTTATATTGATTATGCTAGATTTAGTTATTGCCATGATTAGAGAGTAGTATACTTGTTGTGTTTGTTTGCGATGTAGTTAATTAATTATGGGATGATTTATAATTAAATATTAAAGATCGGTAGTATCGCTTTGATCGTCTTATTGCATGTTCTTGTTTGATTGTTGCCTTAGGATCATCATAATGGTAAAATATAAACGGTCTTAATTATCGTAAAGTAATATGATGGCCCCTATTCGACTGTTACTCGATATAGTACTGGAAACACTTCAAGGTGGAGTACAAATGTATGGAAGTCGAGGAACGACCGAAGGTAGTCATATTACGAAACGGTACAATATTACGAAGTAATATGATGGTCCCTATTCGACTGTTATTCGATATAGTACTGGAAACACTTCAAGGTGGAGTACAAATGTATGGAAGTCGAGTAACGACCGAAGGTAGTTATATTATGGACTAACATATAAAATGAGAAACCTAGTTTAACTAACCTTTCTAAATAGACTTTTAAACTTCAATATAATCTATCGCCTTTCCACCAATAAACGTGATTACAACGCCTTTTTAACGACGTCCAATTAAAAGGTAGTCAGTCATCTGTGTCAATGTAATTTGTCAAAGGTATGAAACTATGGAACCGCAAGGCTACATGGGGGATTATCATAGGACAAGACATGGTCAAGGTTTGAAGCGGCGGAACCACTTTAAGTGAGGAACGCTGTGGATAATTAGGGGATTTATTGGGTAGTCTTAAGCAAGGGCTAGTTTAAAGTCATTAATGAACTTTTTAAATACATGACTCTGTTAGGATGACGAGGAATCGTTATATGATTCAGTTATGTCTAGTACCTTAAGATTTTGTTCCCGTTCATATGAAAGTATTATTAAACCATAATCAAGATTTTGCTTATTATTCTAAATACTTTGTGATGTTACCATAACCTAGCTCCCGGTGTGACATGCTAATGGGATTTTAATTAGTAGGGAATCTAGTGTTTACATCACGAGTATTCAAGATTAATAATTAACAAATATCTTTCAACACAGTTTCTCAAAACATCATCCCATAACTTAATTAACGAAATCTCAGCAAACACTATCTTTATTTTATCTATTATTCTTTTATTTTTATTTCGCTTTTATTTATTTGCCTAAGTTAATACAAAAATCAAAACTCCTCCACTATTTTATAAACCCTTTATTAGTTTGAAAGCCCTCATCTGCCACGCCTTAGTTTCAATTCAGTCGGTTTAAGAACGACTCTAGGTCATACCTACCACTTGCTCACCCTTAGGATTAGCATTGTTAGGGAAAACCCCGCAATTACAAATTTAAAATACCCACTGATGCCCGTCGCCAGTAGCCGGTGCAACGACAAGGGTTTAAATCCTTACCGACCGCTGGTGGCGCATCATGAAGCTGTGAGTTTTGAAGCTAATGATGAAGTGGAAGGTGGTGAGAGAGAACTTTTAAGAGTATATGATCATCGACACTTAGTGAATCTTTCCAAGAGTGATTTGTTGATGTTATACAAGAACATGATCACTGCTACTGAAGGATGGGGAGATTTAGGAAGAGATTATCAGCTAATGGTTAAGACTTGCATTAAACTAAAGATGTATGCTGGAAGTAAAATTTACAAGTGATTATCAAAGACAACTTGAAGACATAGATGCTAGAGCTATTGTCAAGAGGGAGTATGTTGGGACATGTTATTGTGACAACAGATCTAGCTTGTAATAGTACTAGAGATTATCGTAATCAAGTTTGTAAATTGATTTTAAATTGTAATGAAAAATATTGGTTGGTAAACATATTAGAGTTAAATATTAAATGCTGAAATATGTTGACCAAAAGCTGACCATAACCTGCGATGCGAACTGAGTGAGTTCGCAGGGCAGGGCTGCGGAGCGAATCGAGTCGATTCGCTGGGCCAAGCTGGGTTGCGAACCGAGTCGGTCCGCAGAGCCCAGAACCTGCTAACCGAGATGAGTATATATGCAAATTAGGTTTTAAACCTATTTAACTTTTGCCATTTGATTAATCCGAACGAATTTGTGTTTTCAGAGCTTTCAACTCATTCTAAAGGTTAGGTATTGATCGATTAACATTTGTTATAATCAATACAAGACATATTAGATTATTAATTCACTAATTAATTGTGAAACAAACCGTTTACAATCCGTAAACTAGTATTAAGGGATTCCGCACCTTAATATCTAAAGATAACCTCGTTATCGATCCTAATACATACGGACTTACACCCTCTTATCTCAAACTTTACTTTTCTAAAGGTGTTTGTAACATAGTTATTAACCGGCAACTCAGAATCTCAATTTTTAACTCGTTACTTGACTCATAAGAATCACCATTTTACAATATATATATATGTACATTTATATTTATATCATTGTTAAGATTATTGTTCTTAAATGAAGTAAAACATGATGAGAGTCGATAATTAGGTCGTTCAGCGACGGTCAACACATATACTTAATCAAAAATAGATCATAAACATTTTTTTTTCTATTTTGTTATTTTATTTTTCGCGTATTCCATTATATTAAAACTTTATCTGATTTTATGACCCATGAGAGTCGCACAAAACTCGAAAGAGTCAATAAAGGACCGTAAGTCTCAAATTTATTTAAGAGTCGGGGTTCGAATCGTCTCAATCTTTGAATTTTTTACTCAACTCGTGAATCGTAGGAGTTTAACAACTATAGTATATAATATATTTCCAAAGTGACGTGATTATTATTATCATAGACTTCAAAATAATAATAATAATAATAATAATAATAATAATAATAATAATAATAATAATAATAATAATAATAATAATAATAATAATAATAATAATAATAATAATAATAATAATAATAATAATAATCTTTATTATATATATATATATATATATAAAAAACAGAATATCATGGAGCAATTTGGGCCTTTCGATGTGTTCTTTCCATACGATCTAATAGTGTATATTTAATCAGTTACACTTTCCTCCCCACATTATTAAAAATATTATACCTCAATATATATGTAATAAATTATATAACTATGGGTTCTTTCTATACTATCTAATGGTGTATATTTAATCTTCATAGTTACATTTTCCTCCCCACATTATTAAAAATATTATACCTCAATATATATGTAATAAATTATAAAACTATAGTCATAATAAATTAACTAAACCCAATTTATCAAATATTTTACACTTTATAATAAACCAATAATGAAATAACTTTTAACTACACAATTTTATCTTAAAATAAAATCTTTAAAATTAATATAATACCACCAGGATAAGTCTAACCCATTTATATAAATAATTTAAAACGATGATCATATTTAACTACATGGCCTATATGGCCTATAGTTTACTCAACCACATTACCATAAATAAAGCACATATATCTAATGAATCTGACAACTATACCTCAAAATATATGTAATAAATCTTACAACTGTAGCCATAATAAATTAAATAAACCCAATATATCTAATGTTTTATAGTTTATAATAAACCAGTAATGAAACAAATTTTAACTACATAATTTTATCTAAAATTAAAATTGTTAGAACTAATATAATAAGTACACTTAAATTATTGAACATATTTTCGAAAACTGGTACTATTTAAAAAAACAAAGTCTAAAACCATTTTACAAGCCTACTTCAAATCTAAGTCCAACCCATCTATATAAATAATTTCAAACGATGAGCATATATCACTACATACCCTATATTTTACTCAACCACATTATCTTAATATCAAGCACATATATGTAATGAATCTGACAAGTATACCTCAAAATATATATATAATAAATCTTACAACTATAGCCATAATAAATTAACTAAACCAAATATATCTAATGTTGTCACACCCCCAAATTCGTTAATTTTGATTAGCGGAAGTATTTAGTTAAGTATAGGGGTAATGACGCCAACATTGTACATGCATACATATCAGAGCATATGATTACAACAGAACATATATATTAAGATGCCACGAGTAATAGTTAAAAAGTTTTACGATTCATCAAATCGTTCAAATGTAAAAATAGTTAAGTTTTACAAAAGTGGATTTCGTAAATATGAATAAAATAAATTAGTTATATAAAAGAAATCCATGTGTTTCCAAAAATTTAGCATCCTAAAGCTTCACGGGTCGCCTAGTTTCCATCTGTACAGGCGGTAGTCTTACGTGCAGCGTAAAAGTCAACAACAAGGTTGAGTGAATTCACAGGTTTTGTGTTTACGTGTAAAGTTTCATGCTCAATGTGTTTGTAACGTTTTGCCATAGCAAATAAGTGATGTTTTGTGGAATGTCATCCAAAAGTTCATTTGGTTGGGATGTTACTCAAAATGCAGTTTACGTGGGATGTTACCCATAATACAGTTTAGTAGTTGTTGTAGGAATGTTAGTATCCTATAAAATGTTTCATGGGAAAGTCAGTATCCCTGATCCAAGTCAGTAGGATCGAGTACCCAAGTCAGAAGGGTAAAACCAGAATAGTAAAGGAGAGTCAGTGTCCCTTGATCCATGTCAGTAGGATCTAGTACCCATGTCAGTAGGGTTCAAATAGTAGGGAGTGTGAGTGTCCCTGGATCCATGTCAGTAGGATCCGGTCCATGTCAGTAGGACCAAATGGTTTCTCAAGTAGTAGAGATTTTGTATGCGTGCCCAAGACGTAGGGACTTCTCAATCAATTTAGTAAAAAGTGTTGCTGGTTGTTCTTCAGCGTTTCCAAAATAGTACCGGTCATTCTTCGGTTTATCAAATATAGTTTAACTCGTTTGTAGTAGTTTGTAGTATGAAAATGTTATTTCATAAACATCAATTCGTGTAAGAGTTTAACAGTTTCGAGTACTCTAATCGTTCGAGTAAAACAAGTATACAATCATGTAAGTAAAAGCAGTTGACTATATTTTTCCAACCCTGTTCAAAAGTAGTAAAGCAGTAAAAGTAGGGGCTGTGAACTCATCTGGTGAGCTAAGTATGTTCGAGTGCTAGCAAAGCCTAAAGCCCAAGTCTAGTATGAATCTCCTAACGCCCTAAACGTATGAGATTTTATAAGTATGTGGATGTCTAAGTTAACCATCCATGCTAGTGCTCACACAACTAGATTATGTCCAAAGTGTTTGTTTAGTATCTCGTTTGAAAATTGAAAAACAAGTATGGCCCGTTGGTGACGTTTGTTGAGACACGTTTTATGACAACAGAATAAGCTTGTAATAGTACTTTTATTATTGAGATCAAGTTTTTATATCATTTTTAAACTTTAATGTCAAAGTATTATCTTTTGGGTAAACATTTACATTATATTATAAAGTGCTGAAAAATGTTGACCAAGGTTGACTGCGAACTGAGACTGCTCTGCGAACCGAGACTGCTCTGCGAACCGAGATTGCTCTGCGAACTGAGATTTGCTGTTCGTGATTTTTGAGTAGATTTCGATTTTAAAAGCGTTTTTAATGGGGTTTTTGGACATAATCTTGTTGGGTAAACGTTCTAGCATGTAAATAAAAGCTTTACAAGTAATTTAAAAGAGTTTTAAAGCTTTTACCACTAAATCTAAATGAAGAAGATGAAGATGATGATGAACAAGATGACTTGGAGGTGATGATGATGATGTTCCTTTTCTTGCTTCCTCTCTTATGGTGGTGATGATGATTCCGAAAATGATGATGAAGGTGGTGGTGTTTTTGGTGGTTTTTAGAGAGAGATGTGTGAGGGAGGTGGGGGTATGTGTGTGTGAAATGAGATGAAGTGAAGAAGAAAATGAAAGAAAAGGGGGAAGATAGGTGGGTCGGTTTGGGTTCGCGGGTTTGGGCTGACCCGTTCGGGTCTCGGGCTCGCGTATTCCCGTTTTCGTTTGCCCGATCGTATATATTGCGTAACATCTTTAACTAGAGTATTTTATCAAAATACTTTATTTGAGTTATAAAAATATAACTTTGTTTTAATTCATTTGTCGGGTTCATTTCATATGTTTCGGTCGTGTACGGTTGTGTTTTCTTTAAAACGTGTTACACAATGTATATTATCTCAATAATATAAAGTAAATAATGTTCGTTTGGATAAAATGCTCATTATTTATAAAAGTGGTCACCAATGCTCAAAATTAAGTGTGTCGGACTCGATCCAATAGTTTCACGTGTAATTATAACTAACTACGAAAATAGTAATACCTCACGTATTAAATAGTTGAGCTTTGCTAGACTTATCTCATAAAAATAGTGTGAATTCACTCAAGTAGGGAATTAGCCTAAAATGCGTGAAATTACTGTTTATAATTATGTCGAAATTGCGGGGTGTTACAAATGTTTTAAACTATATAATAAACCAGTAATGAAACAACTTTTAACTACACAATTTTATCTTAAAATAAAATCGTTAGAGTTAATATAATAAGTATAGTTAAATAATTGAACATGTTTTTGAAAACCGGTAATATGTAAAAAATAAAGTTTAATACCATTTTACAAGTATACCTCAAATCTAAGTCCAACTCATTAACCACACAACTTTATCTTATAAAATAATATATAAAAAAATATCAAAGCCCGCGTTATCGTGAGTCCTTTACCTAGTAGTAGTAGTAATAATAATAATAATAATAATAATAATAATAATAATAATAATAATAAGAAATTGGTTCGTGAACGGAAGTGACATTTTGAAGGAAGTGGAGGAAGCAAATAGAGTATTGCCATGTGTCTTTTCCCAATTCTCCACCTTTTTTATTTCTTCACATTTTTCATTTCTCTAACCTTATCATTTCTCCTTCACTTTTTTTCTTAATTTTTTTAGTGTTTATTTTTTTACATTAATTTTGTTTCTTATTTTTTATTTTTTCATTTTCCGTAAAAAAAAAATTCTTTCCTTTTTTTTGCATTTTAAAAAGTTCTCATTATCAGCTCTCTTTTTTCCAACCTTTTAATTTAACCTTTTTCACAGCTTGTTTATCATTGTTTTTGTTTTTATTTTTCCACTTTTCAACATTTTTTCTGTTGTTTTACATCACGTTGTTATATGTAAATACAATTTTATATATAGCATTATATAAAAAAAAAATTGTGATGCACCATATTTATACATTGAATAAAATAAATTTTGATATAACAAAGTTATAACTTCAATGCATTGTAAAAATTAAAATTAGAATGCACTATTATTTTATAACTATGATGCACCAAGATTTATTCACTAATGATGTTTATCGTATATCTAAAAGTCGGAGCGTCATATTTATAATTATGATGCACCGTATTTTATACCTATGATGCACCATGTTTTATAACTATGATGCACCATCTTTTAATTCAATAACGATATTTTATAGTATATTATGAAAGTCGATACATGCTATTTTAAACACTCGATGCACCATGTTTTATAATTATAATGATGCACCATGTTTTATAACTATGATGCACCACTTTTTAGTTAAATAACGATATTTTATAGTATATTTTGAAACTCAATGCATGAAATTTTAAACACTCGATGTAACGCGTTTTATAACTATGATGCACCATTTTTTATAACTATGATGCGCCATTTTTTAATTTAATAACGATGTTTTATAGTATTTTTGAAAGTCGGCGCATGATATGTAAATACTCGATATATCATATTCAGAGAAAATCAGTGTATCATAGTTGGTGAACACAATAATAATTTAGTTTTATTGCATCTTATTTTTAATATTCATGTGCATCATTATATATAATTTATGGTGCACCACAAATTTCAAAATGATATAAAAGAAGAAAAACTAAATAGAAAAAAGGGTTAAAAACTAATTTTTTAGTTTTTTAAAGTGAAATTGTTTTCTTAAAAAAATGTTAACAAAATTTATTTAATTATTATTATTATTTTTTTTAACATAAGTGTTATAGAAGAATTTACATGTTTATAAAAAATAATTTTTTTAAATAAAATTTTTATTTTATAATAAAAAGTTTTAACAAAAAAATAAATTAAAGAAAAATAAATAGAAAAAAAGTGAATAAAGGGGGAGAATTAGATAAAAAAAGATGGAGAAATGGGAATTGGAAGGGGAAATGAATAAAAAATGTGAAGAAATAATGAGACACTTGTCATCTCCTTGTTGGCTTTTCTCTTTTCCCTCATTTTCACATCTTCTTCCAAGAACCTCACCCTGATAATAATAATAATAATAATAATAATAATAATAATAATAATAATAATAATAATAATAATAATAATAATAAATAATAATAATAATAACAATAATAATAACAATAATAAAAATAATAAATAATAATAATAATAATAATAATAATAATAATAATAATAATAATAATAATATTTTGGAAAAATACATGAACAGTTATATCAAAAAAGAAAAAACAAGATTATTTCTTTAATCAATTTTTAAATATTATTCTACCTCATCCCAGATATAATCTACCAGTTTAATAAAAATTGAGTTACTAGCTAATTAATTTTTTAGTGAGATTTAAACCCCAAACCTCTCAATTATTAAATAATTCAATCTGTTAATTAGAGTTGTATCCATGGAACACAACATTTTGAGTAGAAAACTTATATGTTCTTTCAGATATTTTCAGAAGGGTGTTTGTGATATTATATTTTGGAAAAAAATACAATAAAAGGTACTTTACTTATCACCTAATCCTATTTAAGGTATTCAACTTTATTTTTTTCAAATTAAGGTATCAAACTTTTAATTGTAATCAAGTTAGGGACACGAATTTCACAAATGACGAGTTATTACCGAATTTCTTCTTTATAAGTAACATATCTACGTAATAGATTAATATTTCTCGATCAATTTTGAAAAATTTTGAGTAAAAAAAGAAATATTACAATTTAAAGTGATTATGAGTTTTTGTTAAATTCTCTCTCCTCACTCAATATTTTTCAAAATTGATTGAGGAATATTAGTTAATTAAGTAGATATATAACTTATAAAGAAGAAATTTGGATATAACTTGTCATTTGTGAAATTCATGTCCCTAATTGATTACAATTAAAAGTTTGATACCTTAAATTGAAAAAAATAAAGTTGAATACCTTAAATAGAATTAAGTGATAAATAGAGTACCTTTTATTGTACTTTTCTCCTTATATTTTGAGTGTGACGTGATTATCAAAGACTGCCAAAGAAACTAGAATTTCCTACCTAGACAATATAATAATACATTAGCATTTATTACTAAAATTAAGGCTTTATAGTTAGGCCGATAGCTCGAAACGGATAAGCTTTGACATGCACGTTTCCGACACCGATAGTGGGTTCCAGATTTAACGTTTTGTCAAGGTCAAGAGTTTTTATCATATGGTTAAATTCAAATTCATCCCATGTTACATGTGGTAATGCAACTTAATGTTTGCTTCTTAAGTTTTAACTAAAATTAAAAGGAGGAAAATGATAACGACAACTGACTTTAAAAGTTGTCAATAAGAATTTAGGATATGCATTAATACTTGTATTTATATCATAAAAAATTTTTGATCCCTGAATTTCAGTTAACCCCTCATAAATATCACTTTAGTACAACAAATTGATGCACGTATACCCAAAAAAGTAATAGGAAAAAAACTTATTATTGGGTCAAGTGATAATGTTATTTAATTATTTGGCAATCCTGACCGGTCATCTCAAAACCATCACCTAAGAGATAAATCAAGTTCATCAACTATTAGTTCGTTCTATGGTGACTAAACCAGTTAATCTAGTCTAATTACTCCATGAATTTCCCGGTAAACGAGTTTCTATGAGTGTTGTACTAGGATACTTTCGAATATACAATCTTGAAACATATTATGCTACATATTCAAGGCCTTATAGATTGTGTTTAATGAGTCAAATGAATTAAACTAATATTCTGGTTAAATTTACACAATGCAATGGATTAAATTATTGGGAAGGTCAAATCCTAGATGAGGCACTTGAAAGATGAAAATAATAACGGTGTGTTTGGTTAAATGTCTATCTTTTATATATTTTGTCTTCTCATCAAATTATTGATGATCATTTATAGAGTTGTAATATTCACTTTTAGAACTAGATGTTAGCCAATAAAGTATACATTTTAACTAATGCTATGGAGGTTGTTGCCAAAAAGAAAGGTGTTTGCAATGGAGGAGGTATGCAGGTAGTTGTAGTTAGATAGCAAACTGATATAAATAAAGTGCCATAAAATTGCGGAAACATATAAATACGTATTTATAATTTGTTAAGATCAAGATGTGTAACTTTTAACAAAACTCCAATAAAACTATAATTATATTAGGGATGAGTATTAGTACCACAATCCCAATACCGTATTTATACCGTATCGGTACCGGTACCATACCACTTCAAATGGTACAGTATTCGGTACTTGTAAAACTTATTTTTTTAGATGTGGTACTTTCGGTATGGTACCGGTATTTTTCCGGTTTAGTATCCGGTACCATTATATAATATCCAATCTTTTTGCCACTATATAATTATACGATAATATTGTCATTTAAGAAATAAAAACGGTTGCTGATAACACATGTTATATATACTGCGACTTATAAGTTTTAAACATTCCCAAAACCAACATTATAATCATCAATTATTAAGGATCACAATAAACTACAATCGTCATCATAATATGCAACCACCATCGACATCAACATCAATAACAACAACAACAACAATAAAGAATATGAAAGTACCTATATCATTTATACACGAACATATAAAATCATATGGTTACAATTTACAACACTATGAGTAATGAGAATCATCTTTTAGGATCATGTTTATTTTATTTGTTACATATCATAATTGTTAACTTTATTTAATTATATTATAATATGATCAATGTTGTTATTGATAATTTGGTGCTTGATGAAATAATGTGACAATATTAACTATTGGGTACTTTATTTTGAAAACTTAAACATGGAAATTTTTTGTCATTTTTTGGTTTAAGTTACCATACTTGGTCGAGTTTGGGATTGAGGTGATTCTATATTTTTGTGTTGTACCACATTTTACACCCCGACTATGGTTCACTTTTGTATTTTTATATTTCCGGTACCAAACAAGTATAGTACCACTTTTTACCGTACCAGTACCCGTACGGTATCGGTACCAATACCATTTCAATTGGTACGGTATTTGGTACTCACATTATGGCCAAAATGAAAAGCAGTACCAACCGGTTTGGTACGGTACGGTACCGGTTCTGTACCACACTCATCCCTAAATTATATAGTTTAGGGTTTAAAGTAAAACCCCTATATGATCGCACACACAACACATCGTTGATAACCATCCGGATGCTAGTTCAATTAACCCTTCTCTTTTCTTCTCTCTTGTGCTTTACGTAAAAACAAACACAAACTTTGGGGTTTGTTTTATAACACCCCTTATTAGAAACAACAATATTATATTATTATCATGGAAGCATATATTTTAAAACATATTTCATCCTTTTACATTAAGATAATGTACATAAACTGATTACATGATCGACACACAATAAGTTAAAGATGTTTAAGTTACTACATATCAACTTAATAAAATGGGGTATTATATCATTTCAAGACTCTAGTTATTACAAACATATCAGAGTAGCACGACAAGTCAAACATCCCTTGCTCCATGAGCATAATTTTCCTGCTACCCACATCCTAAAATAAACCCGCAGGAAGTAAAAATGAGGGATTAGCACAAAGCTAAGTGAATGAATTCATCATATGCCAATTAACTTAGCATAACTACTTGTTTACACCAAACAACCGTAAACATACAAGTCAACTAATCATCAATTCAATAATGAGGATCGGTGGTTCTGGAGAATACCATAATACCTGGGTGGCTCCCCAAGGACACTTACCCAACCATATCCGTATGGCCATAACGGACGGGTCCGATAGCTAATGGTTATTATACTCAAACACATGTTCTATACACACAACAAATGAAGCAAGACCCTATGTAATTCACACAATAACCAACTAGCCCAACCAACCAAATCAACTTGTTGACCTCATTAACAACTGATGCCTGAAGGCCACATAGCACGTAGATTCACAATCAACAATTTATATTAAATGAAACAACAACATATCTACGTTTACTTGTTGTAACCAAACAGTTACAACTAAATCAAATGGTGAGTTTCAAATCCACTCATCGATACCTCTGTAGAATCCACACTCAGCTGTCTTATATTAACGAGTCTTTGGAGTATCTGAAATACCACATAATAATGAGTTAGTTACTCATTTATCTAAATACAATTTATCTCAAAACATATCACTTAGAGATGATAATTACAATTATTACATATTCATTCTCATATCATGATCAAATACATTAAATTGATATAGTTATTGTAACATCCTCTGAACCGGTCTAGTAATTTCTAATATTTAATTAATTATTTAATCGTTTTAGGAATTACTTGATATTAATTGTTTAATTACGAAACTTAGATAAATAAATCCCAGGACTTATTGTGAATAGTAAATTATTATTTGTTTTAATTTACAATAGTTGACGGTAAAATAAAGTAAGTTTCTCGCAATTAGTATTTGGTTCCAGATAATAGATTTAAGACGGGTATAAAATATCCAAATTTAGAAGTCGGTTATGTTGAGAGGCCGACCCCTTTTTGCTGTTTTTCCTAATTTTAGTTACTTACTTGTAACTCTACTCTTCACTCTCAACAAACTCAAAATCAAAGAAACTAAAATCATAAACAAGATTCAAGGATAAGAGTTGTGATTCTTGCAAGTATCTTCACCCTCTTCTTGCTATTATCATCTTGATCATCATAGTGTAAGTATTCTTAATTTTATGAACTCAAGTTGTAGTTAGGTCAAGAATGAAATTGATAGATTGGTTGATTTCTTGAGTTGTACATGATGATTAGTGATGCTACATGATGATGGTGAACTGATTGTTAGCTTGAATTGTAGTGTTCTTGTTTTTGAAGTATGAATTTGGATTTAAGCAAATAACCTAATTGGGTTGTTATGATTTTGGCTTAAAAGTGGAAGTAATTAATAATGTTGATGTTGTTATATGTTAGTTAATGATAATATGAGGTTTCTTTGATGTTAAAATGCTCCTTTTGTCGATTTGGCATATGCAATTGTGTGAGAATTGGTTTAGGTTCGGAGCTGTGTAATTAGAGGGATGATGTTGAGCTGTAAAAGGCTCAAACGCGATCCCAAAATCGTATCCAGGGTCGCGTTTGTTAGTTAAAATTTGGATTAAATGGATTTTGTGCTTAGGAACGCGATACCAAGCCTTGGTCCGGATCGCGTTACTCAGTGCATTTTGATTACAGAACATTTCCTTCTTGGGAACGCGATCCAAACTCATGCTCTGGATTGCGTTGCTTAGTGTATTTCGGTAACAGAAACTTTTCTTAAGGGGAACACGATCCCACCAACCCTGACCCGGATTGCGTTTGTCTGTATAATTTTGATGAATAAAATAATTTGTGAACTTAGGTGTATACTATATATGTGTGTGTGTGTGTGTGTATATATATATATATATATATATATATATTAATGTGACTTGATTATTGATGCTAAGTATTATTAGTTGGAGACAAGTTACTAACTTGTGTATTATGTGATGTTTCAGATACCCCAAAAACTCAGTGATTAGACGCTGAGTGTGGTGATTCCTGAGGTATCGGTGAGTGGATTTAGAACTCACCTTTTGATTTAGTTGTAACTGTTTGGTTGCAACATGTGAACGTAGATATGTTGTGATATTATTTAATTAATATTGTTGATTGTGACTCTACGTGCTATTTGGTCTTTGGGCATTAGTTGATAATGAGGTCAACGAGTTGAGTTAGTTGGTTGGGCTAATTGGTTATTATGTAAATTACATAGGGTCTTACTTCATTTATTGTGTGTATGGAACCTGTGTTTGAATATAATAATCAATAGCTATCGGTCTCGTCCGTTATGGCCATACGGATATGGTTGGATAAGTGTTATGGGGAACCACCCGAGTATTATGGTAATCCTAAGAGCCACCAATCCTCATTCATTGATTTGTTGTTTAGTTGAATTATATGTTTACGGATGTTTGGTGTAAACAAGTAGTTAAGCTAAGTTAATTGGCGTGTGATGAATTCATTCACTTAGCTTCGTGCTAATCTCTCATTTTACTTCCTGCAGATTATGTTTTGGGATGTGGGTAGCAGGAAAGTGGTGCTCTTGGAGTAGGGAATGTTTGATGTTGGCTACTCTGATAAAGTTTGTTATAAACCATGTTTTGTATTATATAATACCCCGTTTTGTAGTAAGTGAAACATGTTTTGTCAGTTGTTAACCTGTTATGTATAGAAGTTTTAAACAGGCGATGTACATTATTAATATTAAATTATAATGAAATATGTTTTAAAAGTATACGCTTCCGTGATAATATAATATAATATTGTTGTTCTAAATGAGGGGTGTTATAAGTTGGTATCAGAGCATAGCTTTGGGCTAATTGAGCATTGTAAAGTGTTCAATCCCAATTCTGGAGCGTGTTATGTCAAACATTCCTGGGAATAGGATTTAGCATTGTATGTGAATCAGTTAGTGGATAGGTGCTAACGATTAACAAATGTTAAGTTGTTGTGGTAAATACAGATATCGCAGATAACGAGCAAACGACCGCTAACCCTAATAATGCCTCAAGGAACAATGCGTCTCCTTTACATATTCATGGTGAACAACATGGTCATGAAGGTACTTCTGTTCATGTTGGTGAAGAATCAAATAAAGATGATTATATGCATGAATTAGAAGATGAGGTAATTAATCTCAGAGAATTTAAAAGACAAACTGAAGCTGCATCATCTCAGCAACGTTCTCAACAACAAATACCCGTGGTTGGTACTGTTACTCCCTTTCAGTCAAATAAAACGTGTTCTTTTAAAACGTTTATGGCGAGTAAACCACCGGAGTTTCATGGAAGCACCAATCCGTCTGTGACATTAAATTGGTTAAGAGACATGGAACGAAAATTTGATGTAACACATTGTAAAGAGGAAACTAAGGTTTCATATGCAGTTCAATGTCTTAAAGATGAAGCTATGGTTTGGTGGGATTCTATCACTGGTCATTTAACTCAATAACAGAAAGAAGCTATTCGATGGCCCGATTTTCATCAAGCAGTTTGTAATCAATATTGTTCAGATTTTGACATGGCTCGAATTAGACGAGAGTTTACAAATTTACAATTAACTGATAAAATAACAATTGATGAATTAATTTCACAGTTTTCTGAAAAGTTGAGATTTGTTCAACAGTGGGTTCCTGATGAGAAAACCAGAGTTGAACAGTTTGTTGGTACTCTACCTCCGGGTTACCGCACTACAGTGAGGTTAGCTGGTTCTTTATCTCAGGCTTTCACTTTGGCACGTTCCGTTGATAGTGATATGAGAGCTTCGGGTTTTCAAATTAAAGATACTTCTTCTCCGGGTTTTAAAACTGATTCTTCGGGAAAAGGAAAGGCAAAATGGCAAGGTAATCGACAAGCTAAAAAGTTTGTTAGCAAAAGTAGTTCTTATGGAAGTTTTAATTGGTGTAATTCGTGTAAGTCAGGGCATTCTGGGCAATGCACAAATCAGTCAAATAAATGCCTTAAATGTAGTGAGCTTGGGCATGAAATCAAGAATTGTAAGTATCCTAATTTTGTATGTTGGACGTGTAAAAAGGAAGGACATTGGGTTGGTCAGTGTCCTGAGGCGGGGAGACAGGGTTCGGGTTCGGTCGGGAGTTCATCATCTTCCGGGCAAAAGCGGAAGAATCCGCCGCCAGCTGCAAGTAGGGCATTTCAGATGACAGTTGATGAGGCTGTCCACATAGAGGATGTTATCACCGGTACTTTTCTTATAAACTCTGTAGCAGCGCGTGTTTTGTTTGATTCTGGAGCAAACTGTTCTTTTATCTCTATGTGTTTCTGTGATAAGTTGAAATTAATCTCTACTGTGATTACTAAGCCTGTAGAAGTAGAAATTGTTAGTGGCAAATTAGTTCTTGTTAGCACCTCGGTGACTGAAGCTAATATTGTGATAGATGACCAGACCTTCCCAATTTCATTTCTGTTGATGCCAATTCTAAGTTTTGATGTGATTATTGGCATGGATTGGTTAAGTCAGTATAAAGCAAGTATAGATTGCCACAATAAGTTGATTAGAATCCTAATTTTTGAAGAGTCATGCGTTGTGGCTTGAGGAGAACGGGATAGTGGGGGTATACCTTTAATTTCTATGATGAAAGCTATGTGATTGATGCTAAATTAGAAAAGAAATCCATTTCTGATGTTCGGGTAGTTTCTGAATATCCGGAAGTGTTTCCTGACGAATTACCTGGTTTGCCACCGGTTAGGGAAGTTGAATACCAGATTGATCTTGTTCCTGGCTCGTCACATGTAGCCAAAGCTCCCTATAGACTAGCTCCTGCTGAAATACGTGAAATGATGAATCAGATACGGAGTTACTGGATAAAGGATTCATTAGGCCTAGTTCTTCTCCTTGGGGTGCACCGATTTTGTTTGTGAAAAAGAAGGATGGGTCTTTTAGAATGTGTATTGACTATCGGGAACTGAATAAATGAACAATAAAGAATAAATATCCTCTGCCTCGAATAGATGATTTGTTTGATCAGTTGCAGGGATCTTCGTTTTATTCAAAAATTAACTTGAGATCGGGTTATCACCAAGTTCGTGTTCGTGAATAGGATATTCTTAAAACTGCTTTTCGTACCAGGTATGGTCATTTTGAATTCCTGGTTATGCCTTTCGGTTTAACAAATGCTCCCGCATTTTTTATGGATTTGATGAATCAGGTTTGCCGGTCTTTTCTCGATAAATTTGTAATTGTGTTTATTGATGATATTCTGGTATATTCTAAATCTGAGTCACAACATGAAATGCATTTGAGATTAATGTTGGAAACTTTGAGAAAAGAACACTTATATGCAAAAAAATTTAAATGTGCATTCTGGATTCGGGATCTGCAATTTCTGGGTCATATTATCTGTAATGAAGGTATCAAAGTTGATCATTCTAAAATTGAAGCTGTGATGAATTGGAAAACTCCAAAATCTACCTCAGAGATAAAGAGTTTTCTTGGGCTAGCTGGATATTATCGAAAATTCATTAAAGACTTTTCAAAGATTGCTGGTCCGTTAACAAAGTTGACATGTAAAGATGTTAAGTTTCAGTGGGATGAGCCACAAGAAGTAGCTTTTCAGACCTTAAAACAGCTATTGTGTCAAGCACCTGTGTTGGCATTACCAGATGGGTCTGAAGATTTTGTTGTTTACCGTGATGCATCTTATGCTGGGTTGGTTGGTGTTCTTATGCAGAGAGACAGAGTTATTGCCTATGCTTCACGACAACTGAAACAACATGAAAGAAATTACCCTACTCATGACTTAGAGTTGGCAGCTGTTGTATTTGCATTGAAAATATGGAGACATTATCTTTATGGTACAAGGTGTATTATTTGTACAGATCATAAGAGTCTTCAGTATGTATTTTCTCATAAAGAGTTGAATATGCGTCAGAGACGATGGTTAGAGTTAATCAAAAATTATGATTGTGAAATTCGTTACCATCCAGGCAAATGTAACGTGGTTGCTGATGTGTTAAGTCGAAAATGTACCTCTGACCGAATTTATTATTTGAAAGTTGATGTTTCTTCTGACTTAGTGGATAAAATTAAAGATACACAATTGGAAGCTTTATTAGATCATAATCTAAAGTCAGAAATCATGTTAAAAAGGCAAGAATTGCTGGTTGATGATTCTAGACGATTGAAGACTTTTCAGTCTCGCGTGTGGATTCCTCTTATTGGTGGTATTCGGGATATGATTTTGACTGAAGCCCATAAGTCACGATTAGCTGTTCATCCTGGCAAACTCGAATGTATAATGACTTAAAGCCTTTGTATTAGTGGCCCACGATGAAAACTGATATAGCACAATTTGTTGGTACTTGTCATGTTTGTGCTCAAGTCAAAGCTGAACACCAGAAGCCATACGGGTCACTGAAACAATTAGAAATTCCAGAGTGGAAGTGGGAACACTTAACCATGGACTTTGTGGCTAAAGTTCCACGTACATCTCGAGGAAATGACATGATTTGGGTTATTGTTGACCGGTTGATCAAAAGTGCCCATTTTCTCGCTACAAGTGAAACAACATCTTTGAATAAGCTTGCCCAGCTATATGTTAATGAGATTGTTTCCTGACATGGTATTCCGTTGTCTATTGTATCGGATAGGGATTCTCGGTTTATTTCTCATTTCTGGCAGAGTTTACAGCAAGAGTTGGGCACCAGAGTGAATCTTAGTACAACCTATCATCCTCAAACAGACGGTCAGTCAGAACGTATAATTCAGACACTTGAGAATATGTTAAGGGCTTGTGTTCTGGAATATAGAGGTTCTTGGGATTCTCATTTACCGTTGGTTGAATTTGCATATAATAAATCTTATCATTCCAGCATTAGGATGCCACCTTATGAGAAGTTGTATGGGCGTCGGTGTAGAACGCCTACGTGTTGGTTAGAGGCTGGTGAGAAACAGTTTGCTGGACCCGACCTCGTGCAGATAACAACTGACAAAGTAGTGATTGCCCGTGAGAAATTGAAAGCTGCATGTGACAGACAGAAGCAGTACAGATCCACGTAGACGGCCAGTGTCATTTTCTGAAGGTGAGTTTGTTTATCTTAAAGTTTCTCCGTGGAAGGGGGTTATTCGGTTTGGAAAATGTGGTAAATTGGCACCCCGATATATTGGACCATTCAGAATTTGACATGTTGTTAATGACCAGTCAGTTTCATTGGATCTTCCTCCAGAACTTGCGAGTATTCATGACACGTTTAACATTTGTTATTTGAGGAAATGTAACGTTGAAGACCAGTCTCAGGTTCTCCCTTTGAATGATATGCGGGTTGATAAAAATAAGAAGTTAGTTGAAGAACCGGTTGAACTTCTTGACAGAAAAGTTACTAAACTTAGGAAGAAACAGATACCTATGATCTTAGTGAAATGGAAATATAGTTTAGGTTCGAATCTAACATGGGAGACCGAGGAGAGTATGAGATCCAGATATCCTAGATTGTTTGACCATGATGAGATTTCGGGGACGAAATCTTTCTAAGGGAGGGAGATTTGTAACATCCTCCGAACCGGTCTGGTAATTTTAATATTTAATTAATTATTTAATCGTTTTAGGAATTACTTGATATTAATTGTTTAATTGCGAAACTTAGATAAATAAGTCCCAGGACTTATTGTGGATAGTAAATTATTAGTTGTTTTAATTTACAATAGTTGACGGTAAAATAAAGTAAGTTTCTCGCAATTAGTATTTGGTTCCAGATAATAGATTTAAGACGGGTATAAAATACCCAAATTTGGAAGTCGGTTATGTTGAGAGGCCGACCCCTTTTTGCTGTTTTTCCTAATTTTAGTTACTTACTTGTAACTCTACTCTTCACTCTCAACAAACTCAAAATCAAAGAAACTAAAATCATAAACAAGATTTAAGGATAAGAGTTGTGATTCTTGCAAGTATCTTCACCCTCTTCTTGCTATCATCATCTTGATCATCATAGTGTAAGTATTCTTAATTTTATGAACTCAAGTTGTAGTTAGGTCAAGAATGAAATTGATAGATTGGTTGATTTCTTGAGTTGTACATGATGATTAGTGATGCTACATGATGATGGTGAACTGATTGTTAGCTTGAATTGTAGTGTTCTTGTTTTTGAAGTATGAATTTGGATTTAAGCAAATAACCTAATTGGGTTGTTATGATTTTGGCTTAAAAGTGGAAGTAATTAATAATGTTGATGTTGTTATATGTTAGTTAATGATAATATGAGGTTTCTTTGATGTTAAAATGCTCCTTTTGTCGGTTTGACATATGCAATTGTGTGAGAATTGGTTTAGGTTCAGAGCTGTGTAATTAGAGGGATGATGTTGAGCTGTAAAAGGCTCAAACGCGATCCCAAAATCGTATCCAAGGTCGCGTTTGTTAGTTAAAATTTGGATTAAATGGATTTTGTGCTTAGGAACGCGATACCAAGCCTTGGTCCGGATCACGTTACTCAGTGCATTTTGATTACAGAACATTTCCTTCTTGGGAACGCGATCCAAACTCATGCTCTGGATTGCGTTGCTTAGTGTATTTCGGTAACAGAAACTTTTCTTAAGGGGAACACGATCCCACCAACCCTGACCCGGATTGCGTTTGTCTGTATAATTTTGATGAATATGATAATTTGTGAACTTAGGTGTATACTATATATGTGTGTGTGTGTGTATATATATATATATATTAATGTGACTTGATTATTGATGCTAAGTATTATTAGTTGGAGACAAGTTACTAACTTGTGTATTATGTGATGTTTTAGATACCCCCAAAGACTCAGTGATTAGAAGCTGAGTGTGGTGATTCCTGAGGTATCGGTGAGTGGATTAAGAACTCACTTTTTGATTTAGTTGTAACTATTTGGTTGCAATAGGTGAACGTAGATATGTTTTGATATTATTTAATTAATATTGTTGACTGTGACTCTACGTGCTATTTGGTCTTTGGGCATTAGTTGATAATGAGGTCAACGAGTTGAGTTGGTTGGTTGGGCTAGTTGGTTATTATGTAAATTACACAGGGTCTTACTTCATTTATTGTGTGTATGGAACCTGTGTTTGAATATAATAATCACTAGTTATCGGTCTTGTCCGTTATGGGCATACGGATATGGTTGGATAAGTGTTCTGGGGAACCACCCGAGTATTATGGTAATCCTTAGAGCCTCCGATCCTCATTCATTGATTTGTTGTTTAGTTGAATTATATGTTTATGGATGTCTGGTGTAAACAAGTAGTTAAGCTAAGTTATTTGGTGTGTGATGAATTCATTCACTTAGCTTCGTGCTAATTCCTCATTTTACTTCCTACAGATTATATTTTGGGATGAGGGTAGCAGGAAAGTGGTGCTCTAGGAGCAGGGAATGTTTGATGTTGGCTACTCTGATAAAGTTTGTTATAAACCATGTTTTGTATTATATAATACCCCGTTTTGTAGTAAGTGAAACATATTTTGTCAGTTGTTAACCTGTTATGTATAGAAGTTTAAACAGGCGATGTACATTATTAATATTAAATGATAATGAAATATATTTTAAAAGTATACGCTTCCATGATAATATAATATTGTTGTTCTAAATGAGGGGTATCTTAATATCAATGTATCAATTAACGCTTCACTTAACATTCATAATTATATTAAGGGTACAAATCAAATTAAAAACTGAATGGTTCCTGTTTTACTTCATACCCGATCGGCTAGATTCTCTTAGCCGATCGGCTAACATGAAGATTTTCAATGTTTTTGTTTCGATGAAAAGTTATGAGATCAATTTGTTCTAATTTAGCCGTATAGCTTAATCTACCCGATCGACTAAACTAATATACCCGATTGGCTCACATGGTTTACCCGATCGGGTACCATTACAATTTTCTACTTTAAACTCGGTGGTCAGTTTCTGTGACGTTTTTACACTAAAATACCCGATTGGCTAAATTTAGCCGTTTGACTAAATAACTCATACCCGATCAGCTAAAGTGGATAGCCGATCAGCTAACAAGCTAAACCCAGAAACCTGTAACTTCATTTCTGCAGAACTTAAACCCGAAAATTCACACTTATACAGCTACAAACACAGAATTTAGCTATCCTAAAATCATATACACTTCCTGTAACTTCATGTAACATTCACAATGATATTCTAATGCACCCCGAAGTGTCGTATGAAGATGGCGCTCGGACCGTGATCGGTTTGTTTTAAATTTATATTTGCTGGGGTCTAAGTGTGACTTACTAATACTGAACCAAAGGCTAGTAGATGGTAAGTATGACCTAGAGTCGTTCTTAAAGAGAAACTAAATTGAAATGGAGGTGATCCAATCAACCTTTATTTTCTAGTAAAGGTTTTACAAGAGTGCATTGGGGGTTTTTGGTTCAGTTAATTAAGTAAACTAAATAAAGCGAATAAAAGATGATGGTAAATCAGATAATAAAAGGAGTATTTGTTGTGAGTTCATTAGCTTATAATGTGGGACGATGACTTGTAGGGAAAATGTTTACTAAATTTGGAATGTTCACTAGACTTGGTAGTTTATGGTATAACCAATAGATTCCCTATTAGTCGGTTATCAACTCATATGTCACGAGGAACCACGGTGTCATGATTTTGATTAAACAGACAATGCTCAACTCTCCACACTCTCTAGTGAGGGAGTCAGTGACCCTTGTTATTGAACACATTTGCTCGTGGGAGAAGGAATAGAGTAGCAAGTCTACAACAAGTCTAACCGTTCTTAATACCATAAAGACTATAAATTTAGCAGAAAACTAACTTAGCAAATATGTTCGGACTTAGTTGATCAATTCCTATTAATGAAGTTTAAGCATGGTAAGTGAAGGAAAGTGTTGAGGTTTCTTGCGTACCTTACTTTAAATTTCATAAGTTAAGGAAAAGTATCGATTTAAGTTGGATTTTAAAATTTCCTTTCTCAATACAATTAACAAATCCCTGGCTTTTTTCGTAAATGGTTATTTAGCCTATAGCCTACCTAATCTAATCTAAACTAACTAATCTAATTAAAATGCTAATTAAAATGCTGACGGCTTTTTGCATAAAGTTAAACCCAGACCATGTCGGAAAATGCTATGGTAGTCCACAATGTATTTAATCGTTTACCGATGTTTCCATTGTGAATTCAATTGCTTCGCGATATTTACATGATAAGTACATTGTGATTTCAAGTGTACAATACTCATGGCAATTCCACGTAATCACATTGCATTTTATGATGCTCGCATGACGTTACAATTAAACCATAGTTTTACATAGATAACTATTGACCAAGTAGTAAGGTTCGCGACTCCTCTTTACAAGGTTACAATCACGTTTGTTAATGGAAATGCGAATGTAAGTTTTAGGTTTAAAATCATAAGGTAAATCCGTTCATAAAGTTTCCATTTTAACGTCAATCCATAATACAACTACCTTCGGTCGTTACCGGCTTCCATGCGTTTGTACTTTCCTCGAAAGCATTTCCAGCACTATACCAAGTAGACAGTCGAATAGGGGCCGTCATATTATTTCACGACGCAATTAAAGTCATCCCACAATTACATATGCTAATTACATCACAACAAATACAATAGTAATCTACTCGCTAATCATGGCACAAACTATCTCTAGCATAATTAAAGTATACATATTTAATCAAGATAGATAAGGACAGAAATAACCGAGATTAATATGCGAGAAGGAATAGACTTGAATTAATAAGAGTTGCTCCAAGCGTACACCAAAGATTACAAATACGTTCCTCACCAAGGACTACAAGCACGTTCCTTGCTTCTATTTTAACTAGCCTAATACTAATTTAAAGTAAGAAAATAAAGAAAGAAAGAAAAGTTAGAAGCTAGAGAAAGAAAGTGTGAAAGTGTGTAGGTGCCTAGGTGTGTTGGTGTCTTTTTGCAAATGAGCCTCATGCCTCCTATTTATATGAGAGTTTTGGTGCATTTTAGCAAGTGGAAGCTCACAATAGCAAAAGGTGGAAAAGGTGGTGGCACCGGGTACGAAAAAGGTGGAAAAGGTGGTGCACCGGGTACGGAAAAACACGTAAAGGTCTAGCATCGGGTACACGAAAGGACATAAAAGCGGGAAACATGCAGGGGGTGGCAACTGGCGGCGGCTAGGTGGCAGCCGGCGGCGGCTAGGTGGCTGGCCGGCGGCGGCTGGCTGCTACCCGCACCAGTCCGCTTCCTGTTGCCTCGTTTCTCGATTCGTGCGTGTTTTCTTCGTTATGTGTCCGTTTGCGTTGATTCTTTTTGCATTGGATTTGTAATTCAAAAAAGAAACTTTTGATGAAAAGAAATCCCAAAAATATGTCTCTGAACTTTAGATGTGTCGTACGAATCGTTTGGATCTTCCGGAGTACGTAGAATCTTCATTCTTCTTCCGTTTTTTTATTCTTCTTCTGTTGGATTCGTAATTTGAAAATGAACATCTTGAGTCAGGTGGATGTTGGTGATGGGAACTTTTGTCTTGAAATCTCGTTTTGATGTCTTGAATCTTCAAACGTGTATGAAATCTTCGTTTTTCATCCGTTTTGCTTGATTTTCATCGTGCAACCTTGTTTTGACCATCTTGGCATAATACTATTGATTTGTAATGTTTTTGAGTTAAAGTGCCAAGAATCATTCCAGAATGAGAGAGATATCGGTAGTAAAAACGTGACTTTTTACGCGATATCAAGTATCCCACACTTAGAACTTTGCTTGTCCTTAAGCAAACTCGAATTTCAACATGGTTAAAGATAAAATAATTTTAAGGCGGAACTTTTTACTAAGGGGTTTTGTGAAAGTAAAATACTTGTTCTTTGAAAAGGAAGGATTGTAATCTTTAGGAGCATGCTTTTGATCTTTGATCTTGGATACATGACTAGGCGATCCTCTCAAGGTGGTCACTCAAATCAGTCAAAGTGTTTAGGGTTTCCTATTCTATTATATTATTAATCACTCAGAACGCCATTCATGTATCGTTTATCGTCATAGGCTTGATCGAGAATCAAATCGTTACCTTTTAGGCGAGCGTGAAGTTGATCTAGCCATAATCATTCAAGGAGAGGGGATGTAAGGTTTTTGGAGTGGAAGGTTGGTGGTATGAGAGGGGGTTGTGTTGGTTCTTCATAGGTTTTCTTTTTGGTGAAACGGAAAGTTGAAAGTTTGAATTTTTCGGGAGGATTGACGCCCTTTTCTTTCGGGAGGAGTCTTTTCTCCATTTGACTTTCTTTTCTTCGAGTTTTCTTGGATATTTTCTTTCTTTGATGTCATATCCTTGTGACTTCTCTTCTTTCATCTTTGGAATTTTTTATGAAGTTTGAAGGATGCTTTTGAGTAGGTAAGGGGTAACGTATTTATTTTCTGGTGTATGGATGGGTTCAAGAATGATGTGATTCGATCTCCTTTTTGATCACCAGTTCGGATTCGAAATGCATAACAAGAGCAAGTTCTGCTTCTAAACGCATACATCGGCACACTCAAGAATCGAAAAAGTGAAACATTAAAAGTGAATGATTTTCATATGGCTCAAGATACCTCACGAATTGAAAGTTGGGTTGTTGTGTGCTTAGTCATGCGATGCTCTTTATGGAATTACTAAACTAATTTTTCAGAAGAATCTGTATTTTATTTGTCCTTTTTCCCAAAGTAAATCATTCTTCGTCTAAAATTTTTCATTTTCAGCACATTTTTAACTCAATTTGGAAAATTTTGTTTACTTTTTTGGAGAAGGATGGTCTTATAAAGAGCAACGATTTTAGAATCAAGCATATACCATTACTCATCTGACAGTAGTGTAACTACTGCTATCCCACACTTAAAGAAATATCGTCCTTGATGTTATACTAAGCTCTGAATGGGATAAAGTACCACACTTAGAGTTTTAAACATCTAAGTCGCATTCTTTCAGTGTGTGTTGGGTTTGAATCCCACACTTAGTGATAAGCAAATTGGATATGGTATATTTAAAATGAATGAAAGAGACGGTATAGAAGTACTCCCCGGTGGTTAGAGTGTTCCTTTGGTGCATTTGCCGGCTCCATCTTGTTTGGTGCATTCTTGATCAAGTCTTCTTGTGATTGGTCTCGTAGGTGTGAACACTTCGGATCTATGATTCTTCGGGTGTTGATGCTTCCTTGCAGGCTAGAGCATGTTTTGTATGATCCGAGTGTGAAAGATAGTCGGAGATTTCATCACTTCTTGGAAAATTAAATTGCAGAAATGTAAAAACAAACACGGGTTGCCTCCCGAGAAGCGCTCTTTTAAAGTCGAGAGCTCGACTTAGTCCTTTCTTCTTCAGATGATGTTAGATGTGTCCGTGGTGCTAGAGTGGTTACTGTGGTTCCTAGGTAGGGCGTATCGTGGAGGAAACTATCGCAGAAACTGTTCTATCATGTCAGTAATGAGAGTTGGTGGAGTGGTAGATTCCATTCTGAAGCTCTTGAAGTGATCAGTGGCTAATCTGTCGAGGATTGTCATCCCATAGCTGATGTATCGAACTGCCCTTGTGACTGGTCCATTAGGATCGATTCGAGTGCAGGTGTGAGTTTGAACAATTTCACGCTGTGGGTGGTTTCTGCCTATTGAGGTGATTAAAGCCATGAATTTAGTCTTCACTTCTTCAAAATCATTGGCCAATGGGTCTCCTCCAAAGGATCTAGTGGCTTGGCATACTTGTCTGATAAGTTGATGTTGTTCGCGGTTGAAGGGAAAATCCGAGTTAGTGAAGACATAGGTTAGCTTGCTGAATATTTCGCGATATCCGTTGCAGTAAGCGTCAATTTCTATGTCTTCTTCCTCATACATTTCACGCAGTCGATCTATTACATAGGATGCTAAGTTGACTGGTGACATGTGCCAATAACATGTTGGAATGTCACGAGTGTTTTCTTCGAATGCTACTTGATTCAGTTCATCAACTATTAGTTCAATGTGATGACCAATAGTGGAGTGAATGACTATCCTGAAATTTTCTGAAGTTGTGAGATGTTCTCCAGTTTCGATGAGATCTAGAAGTGTTCTAAGATCTCCCACCATTCTTATGTCAGCATAATTCTGCGGATTTCCAATAGCTCTTTCAAGATGGGTCCTCATGGATGCAAGTATAGCCTTCTGACTTGATGAGTAGGGGAAAGCTGATCCGGCTAAGGCATAATATACTTTTTGGTATATTTGCCTTTGGTTGCTGCAGAACTCGACTTCTCCCATTGGGTAGTCTGGACTTTCTTGCTGTTGAGCTTCTCTGGTGACTTGTTCTTGAAGGGAATCGGAGAATTGTTGAATATGTCGGATTAGAGTCTGGGGTACTGGTTCTCCATAATTGGCGAGGTATGAATTGTACTCTCGTGTAATTTGCCTTATCAGGTGTCTTTGGGCAGTGGTGTAGTTGTTAGTGGATTCTTTGATAGCCTCCACAATGATGCCTACATCGTCGTTTTCATCAATCAGGTCAATCATCTCTTCGTGAGTGTCGATGAGGGGAATCTCTAGTCTTTCAGCTGTGATGACGGGTGAATTTGGTGGAGCAAGAGGAGTTTTTGGAATAGAGCGTTCATCGAGAATGACGTCGATACAATCGCCGTCATACTAGACCTCATCTTCAGAATCTTTGTCACGTGAATCTGGGAATTGGTGGATTTCTTCATCTGAGGGTGCGTTGTTGGAAGGTTGAGTACTGTCGATTTCGATGGCTCTGACTTCTGTGATGGTGTCTTGAAGGTTTTCTTCAACAAAGCTTCCTGGTTGTCGTGCCTTATATGCAGAAATTCTTTGTAGGAGTTTAGCATATAGGTCTGGGTGCTGTGATGTTCGGAGTTCTTCTTCAAAAGTATCTATGTCTCGGAGTTGGGTTCTGGTAAAGGGTTTTGATGGATCGAGATAAGAGTCAAGAATGTTTCCCATTCTTTTGAGATGAGTGGATCTGAGCTCTTGGTGGATGGCTCCATAATCAAAGGATTCTTCTGATGAAGTGTAGTCTTTGCAGTCTTGTATTCTTTTAACTTCAGCCATCTGTGGTGAATCAATTTGATCTTCATCCTCCTCCATTTCTTCCTCCTCCTCTTCAGGTTCTTCTTCTTCCATTTCTTCCGTTCTTTCATCTTCCTCAGCGGGTTCTTCCTCTTCTTCCTCAGGTTCTGATTCGTCCTCCTCGGATTCTTCTTCTTCCTCAGCGTCTTGATACTCCTCGTCCTCATCTCGGTCTGTTTCAGTGTCGTAGATCAAGGTTGTTGGTCGAGTGAAGCATCGTTCTTCTTCGGGGTCTGATTCGTCATCGGAACAAATTCTGCATATTGATATAGCGTGGCATTCTTCTTGTTCTGGTGTACATTCCGGTTGGTCGATCTTGTAAGTGATGCTTTCACCATTTGCTTGTAGAACAATCGTATGGTTATACAAATCAATCACTGCTCTAGCTGTGTTCATAAATGGTCTTCCAAGGATAATCAGGATGTTTATGTCCTCGTGGATATCCATTACCACGAAATCCGTCGGAAAGAAGAATTTGTTAACTTGAACTAAGACGTTCTCAGCTATTCCTTTTGGGTATCTAACAGATTGGCCAGCTAGCTGGACAGTCATCTTAGTGGGTTTCAAATTGTCAAGTTCTAGCCTCTTAAACAGGGAGTAGGGCATAAGGTTAATGCTAGATCCTAGGTCGGCTAAAGCGCTGACATCTCCGGATTGGTAAATAGAATAAGGGAGTGTGAATCTACCGGTGTCTCCTAGTTTTTTGGGAAGGCTATTCTTAAGTAGGGCTGATGTTTCAGAACTAAGGGGAATGTTGTTTACTTCGGGCAGTTTATCCTTAGTGGATAGCAATTTCCTGATATATTTATTACGACCGGGAACTCTAGACATGGTATCAAGGAATTTTCCATCTAGCTTAAAGGATGATAATTTCTTAGGTTGGGCTTTAAGTCTAGTGGGATAAGGGATTCTAACCTCTTTGCTCATGGTCGGAGTGGTTTCCACAGCTGGTATTTTGATCTTTGGTTCTTCCTTTACTGGTACAGCAGCAGGAGGTGGAGTGGCTGCTTCCTTTGTGGTAGTGAGTTGCTTTGCTTCCTCAACATGTGGGTTGTGAACCGTGTTGCTAGGCAAACTTCCTCTGGGTCTGTTATCAAGATGTTGTGCTAATTGTCCAATTTGGGCTTCCAAATTCTTTAGCACGGCCAATTGAATTCTCATAAAGAGGGCGGCTTGATCTTGTCGAGCGGACGTCTTTTGGTTGAGTAGGTGTTGACCTTGCATAAAGTGGGTGAAGGCGTCATCTGAACTTGAAGCTGGGGCATTTGTCTTTGCAGGTTGTTCAGCGGTTTGGTTTGTATCGGAAGTGGTCCAGGAAGTGCGAGGGGTTGGTTGTAAGGAAGTTGTGGTTGTTGTGGGTATGTTGGTGGGTATCGGGGTTGGAAAGGTTGGTTAGTTCTTTTTGGGAATGGAGGTCCTCTAGGTTGGTTATTGTTTTGGTTGAAGCCGGGTGGAAAATTCTATGGTCGAGCTGGAAACTGAGCATAGTAGATGGTGCCATCTACTTCTTCGTATTCCACTTGGTATTCACCAGATGGTTGCGGGTTGGTACAATGTTGACAGACTTGTACTTGGTGTACTTGGTGCTGTTGTTTCTTGAGTTCTCCAAACTGTTTGACAAGTGAGTCCATTTTCTCCGTTAATACTTTAAGTGCTTCAACTGGAACTGGATTCGATGCAGCAATAGGTGCTGAAGATGTTGAGTGATCTCCAGAGTTCCAATCACGGTGTTGCATAGTCATGTTCTCTATCAGGTTCCATCCTTCTTCATCGGTCTTTGCCATGAAGCTTCCCTGTGTAGGAGCATCGAGGGTGGTTCGGTGGTTGGGGTCTAAACCATTGTAGAAGGTACACAATTGCGTGGATTTGTCGAGACGGTGATTGGGGCATTTCTTCAAAGCTCCTTTGAATCGTTCCAATGCGGTGTATAATGACTCATCAAAAGCTTGTCGAAAATTCATGATGTCATTTCGAAGTTTGGTTTGTTTAGAAGGCGGAAAGTATTTGGTTAGAAACTTTGTCGCCATTACCGTCCATGAAGGGATATAGCCGGTCTCTAAACCTTCAAACCATGTTTGCGCATGATGAGTGAGCGAATAAGGGAAAAGATACAAGCGGATTGTGTCTTGGCTAATTGCGTTTTGTTTGTAGGAATTTGAAAGAGATATGAACTTGTCGAGGTGAGAGTTGGGATCATCACTTGGTAATCCATGGAATTGACAGTGGTTTTGGATTAGTTAGATGATGTGGTGTTTAAGCTCGAAAGATTGACCAGGGGTCTCAGGGTAGAGAATTGATCCTCCTCTTCCTTCGATAGAGGGTTTACTGTTGTCAGCGAGAGTGATGCGTTCAGCCATTGCTTGTCTAAGCGCGGATTGCTTCTTTTCTCGTCGAATGGTACGTATTATAAGTTCTGGATCAGGGAAATTAAACAGTGGTGCAGATCTAGGGGAACAGGTCATACACTAAAGAGAAACAGACAATAGAGAATATATATATATATATATATATATATATATATATATATATATATATATATATATATATTGGAAGGTTTTATCTAAGGGTTTACTAGAATTGGGATTGGTTGGGCCTCTGTATCGGACAGTTAGTCTCCCCGGCAGCGGAGCCAAAAACTTGATTCACCCCGAAGCGTCGTATGAAGACGGCGCTCGGACCGCGATCAGTTTGTTTTAAATTTATATTTGCTGGGGTCTAAGTGTGAATTACTAATACTGAACCAAAGGCTAGTAGATGGTAAGTATGACCTAGAGTCGTTCTTAAAGAGAAACTGAATTGAAACGGAGGTGATCCAATCAACCTTTCTTTTCTAGTAAAGGTTTTAAAAGAGTGCGTTGGAGGTTTTTGGTTCAGTTAATTAAGTAAACTAAATAAAGCGAATAAAAGATGATAGTAAATCAGATAATAAAAGGAGTATTTGTTGTGAGTTCATTAGCTTATAATGTGGGACGATGACTTGTAGGGAAAATGTTTACTAAATTTGGAATGTTCACTAGACTTGGTAGTTTATGGTATAACCGATAGATTCCCTATTAGTCGGTTATCAACTCATATGTCACGAGGAACCACGGTGTCATGATTTTGATTAAACAGACAATGCTCAACTCTCCACACTCTCTAGTGAGGGAGTCAGTGACCCTTGTTATTGAACACATTTGCTCGTGGGAGAAGGAATAGAGTAGCAAGTCTACAACAAGTCTAACCGTTCTTAATACCATAAAGACTATAAATTTAGCAGAAAACTAACTTAGCAAATATGTTCGGACTTAGTTGATCAATTCCTATTAATGAAGTTTAAGCATGGTAAGTGAAGGAAAGTGTTGAGGTTTCTTGCGTACCTTACTTTAAATTTCATAAGTTAAGGAAAAGTATCGATTTAAGTTGGATTTTAAAATTTCCTTTCTCAATACAATTAACAAATCCCTGGCTTTTTTCGTAAATGGTTATTTAGCCTATAGCCTACCTAATCTAATCTAAACTAACTAATCTAATTAAAACGCTAATTAAAATGCTGACGGCTTTTTGCATAAAGTTAAACCCAGACCATGTCGGAAAATGCTATGGTAGTCCACAATGTATTTAATCGTTTACCGATGTTTCCATTGTGAATTCAATTGCTTCGCGATATTTACATGATAAGTACATTGTGATTTCAAATGTACAATACTCATGGCAATTCCACGTAATCACATTGCATTTTATGATGCTCGCATGACGTTACAATTAAAACCATAGTTTTACATAGATAACTATTGACCAAGTAGTAAGGTTCGCGACTCCTCTTTACAAGGTTACAATCACGTTTGTTAATGGAAATGCGAATGTAAGTTTTAGGTTTAAAATCATAAGGTAAATCCGTTCATAAAGTTTCCATTTTAACGTTGATCCATAATACAACTACCTTCGGTCGTTACCGGCTTCCATGCGTTTGTACTTTCCTCGAAAGCATTTCCAGCACTATACCAAGTAGACAGTCGAATAGGGGCCGTCATATTATTTCACGACGCAATTAAAGTCATCCCACAATTACATATGCTAACTACATCACAACAAATACAATAGTAATCTACTCGCTAATCATGGCATAAACTATCTCTAGCATAATTAAAGTATACATATTTAATTAAGATAGATAAGGATAGAAATAACCGAGATTAATATGCGAGAAGGAATAGACTTGAATTAATAAGAGTTGCTCCAAGCGTATACCAAAGATTACAAATACGTTCCTCACCAAGGACTACAAGCACGTTCCTTGCTTCTATTTTAACTAGCCTAATACTAATTTAAAGTAAGAAAATAAAGATAGAAAGAAAAGCTAGAAGCTAGAGAAAGAAAGTGTGAAAGTGTGTAGGTGCCTAGGTGTGTTGGTGTCTTTTTGAAAATGAGCCTCATGCCTCCTATTTATAGGAGAGTTTTGGTGCATTTTAGCAAGTGGAAGCTCACAATAGCAAAAGGTGAAAAAGGTGGTGGCACCGGGTATGAAAAAGGTGGAAAAGGTGGTGCACCGGGTACGGAAAAACACGTAAAGTTCTAGCACCGGATACACGAAAGGACATAAAAGCGGGAAGCATGCAGGGGGTGGCAGCTGGCGGCGGCTGGGTGGCAGCTGGCGGCTGGGTGGCTGGCCGGCGATGGCTGGCTGCTACCCGCACCAGTCCGCTGCCTGTTGCCTCGTTTCTCGATTCGTGCGTGTTTTCTTCGTTATGCGTCCGTTTGCATTGATTCTTTTTGCGTTGGATTTGTAATTCAAAAACAAAGCTTTTGATGTAAAGAAATCCCAAAAATATATCTCTGAACTTTAGATGTGTCGTATGAATCGTTTGGATCTTCCGGAGTACGTATGAATCGTTTTGCTTGATTTTCATCGTGCAACCTTGTTTTGACCATCTTGGCATAATACTATTGATTTGTAATGTTTTGAAGTTAAAGTGTCAAGAATCGTTCCAGAATGAGAGAGATATCGGTAGTAAAAACGTGACTTTTTACACGATATCATATTCCAACTAGATTTTATACCAAATCAACAACTAACCTATCTAATCTCAATCATGCTTAAGTATGAAATTGAAACTCATGAACACTTACAACTTGATAATAGGAAGATGATGATGATGAATCTGATGTAATATTCCAAATTTACAGCCTTGATGTTGTTATAACTTGTTTAGGATCTAAAGATTTCTAGGTTTAGGTTTACTTGAGTTCATAAGTTGAAATAGGATTTGGGGAAAATAGCAAATAAAGGAGGTCGGATCTCCTTATAAGCCGACTCTAACATTTGGGTATTTTATATCCGTCTTAATTGTATTGTCTGAAACCTCAAAATCTTTCACGAGAAATATTACTTTATGATACTGTCAACTAATATAATTTAAAAAAGTAATATTTCACAATTCACATAAGTCCTGTGACTTATTTATCTAAGTTTCATAATAAAACAATTAATATTAATTAATTTCTAACACAATTTAAATAACAAATTTAAAATAGAAATTTACCAGACCAGTGGAGAGGATGTTACATGTTTTCGTCCGTTTGAACAAAGAAAGAAAACATAAAAGTGGGATTTGATGATTTATTCCAAGGGTTGGGTTATTATATATATTAATTGATCACAGATTAACTAATAACTTAACTAGTTATTACAGTTAACTTAATTTGGTTAAATAAGTGGTATCTACGTGTTAATTGGGGAGATCCACCATCATCTGAGCTCTTTTATGGTATGCTACATATGTTCCTACAGAGACACACCATGGATACACACCTAGCTCAGGAGTTTGGATTTCCTACACCAGCTCTACCGACTTGGGTCTGCGGCCCACTACCACCAGACTTCGCCACATCACCACTCCATACATTCACCATGACTCCATTCACCACCACCATACCCACCATCACATCACATTACCCCACTACCACTATCACCCCTACTACCACACCAGGGACTATCACCAGGGCTCGACGATCTTCATACTTGTACCATGACTCATTTTGATACGTTGACCGGTTTAGTGTCCATTTGGATACTTTTTGACCCGTTTTCCATTTCGACCATACTTTGAATCTTTCCACTTACATATTTCACACGTACTCAACCATTTCAAGGTAGTTTACTATAAGTCAACATCAAGATCAAGCAAAGACTTTATTCCAACACTTAGCAAAACTTACTACTTTACCATATAATTCCTACCTATCTTTGATAACATAACATTTAACCTTAACTTCAACCACTTTTCCACCTTGACTTTGTCAAGTCAAAGATGTCATCATTGACAATTAATATACTTACACTTTAATCAACTCATGTCATAAAATCTTATTTTGGGCGATTTACACAATGGCATTCATAATGATAATTCAAAAGAATATGAAGCTTTCTTAACCATAAAGCAAGCTTCCATCCACGCTATCTTCTTGCATTCACTATTTACCCATTTAATTCAACCAAACTAAGCACCTACATCATAAATACATAAAAGTGTAAGCTTTAAGCTTAGTGAGTATACGAGCAATTAAATGAATGATACTTAAACAATGATACATCAATCATAATCTTTACTAATAACATTTAACATATCAATTTTTTTTATCAAGCTAATGCACCATATTTCAATGGTACAACTTAGCTAAACATATTACTTTAACATTCTTACCTTATCAAGTTAGTATACTTTAATACAATATTTACTTGACCATTTCCTTTACATTTTCCACAATGTTAAGGATCCTTAACCACTTCCATATGTTAATTATAAATAATTAACATCTTAACACAAGTGATGTCATGATCATTACTTGGTAAAATATCAAGCTAATATCATGACCACTACTTACTTCCACAATTATCCATATACTTACATTGTAAGTAATGAAAACAACTTCCACATATTAATGTCATGATCATTACTTGACTAAACATCAAGATAATGTCATGATCATTACTTGACTTCCACAAATATCCATCTACTTACATAGTAAGTAACGGAAACAATATATATCATAACTTTACACAAATCTTTACAAGGACTTATACCACATAATCATGTATACTTTCGATATATCAAAGTTCTATCAACACTTACCATTTAGCATGTATATGTATCACATGCCAAAGCAAAAAATTCAAAGATATATGAATTCAACAAAAAACCGCAATAGAAACTTATACAAATATTCCACCCGGTTATATGAACCTTTTGCTAAAAAGCAATCCGAAACATATAAATGTTATCCATTTAACCCCCATATTACACACCTTAGTTTTTTAGGCAATTATACAATCTTCCACTTGAACATGAATGTCATATCTTGATTACCTATTATTATAACATATAAATATAACAATACACTTAGTATCACATGATGATCAAATATCCTTAATCATCATTTTCGTTCCTTTATCCTTACAAGTTGATTTTTAATCAACTAAACATAGCTTTGCCTTACATAATTATCTTTAACTTAAAATCTTTCATTACTTGACTTACTACTTGGATTATGACCATAATATCACAATTATACTATAACCATCTTTTAATTAATTAATTGATTAATTAATTAACTTACTTCATCACGATCATAATTAGTTCAAGTGTTAATCCTCTTAAACCTCCACTTGAATTACTTCATATAACATCACGACCACTTCCCTAACTAATAATTAGGGCAAGTTCATAACAATTTACAAGAATAAACCAAAAACCACTTTAATCTTCATTCTTACCCTTCAATTTATCAAGTTCTAGGTTGAATTAATGTTAACCACAAGAATTATAACACTTCTACAGCACAACCTAATCATAATCCATCTTAATTTCGATTTAATTCAACTAATGTATCACAACTTCCATAAATCCCATTTCTAGGTTAAATTTCATGGAGAACATACTTACTTGATGTTAAAGATGATGATTCTTCATTTTGGAGAACATACTTACTTGAGGTTAAAGATGAACATACTTACCTCATGGAGAACATACTTCTTCATGTTGGAATGATTTTGAATGATATCATACATACGTACATGTATGTGTAATAAATATGTATGTGTTTTTATTTTTTTACTCCTCGTAATTACAACTGTCTAGAACTTTACAATCATTCATAGTTATTATTATTTTATACTCCTTATAATAATAATAACCTAAAACAATTATTTTTAACTTTATTAATATAATACTTTTAGATTTTTAGGGTGTTACAATACATAGTTTAGATTTTAAAAATTTTTACTCAAAAGAAAATAAATTAAAAGAAAAAAAATATCACGGTCCTTTTAACTAATAGTTAATGGTCGTTAGTCTAATGGACTATTTGCGTAACAAGTTTTCAAATAAAGTATGGTTGGTGTAATTAAAGTTTGTAAGGGATTATTAGTAAAATTTGGGCTAAAGATAAAGGACGGTTTGTGTAATTTACTCTCGATTCATTTTGGTGACTTCAAAATTGACACGTGGATAGTTTGGGGGTGGGGGTGGTCAACGGTCAATGGACATTTCTAGCGGGTGTAAACTCCGTTCCAATACAAGATTATTATCAGAGGCAACCAAAATCTGTGTTGCAGAACAAACAATCAAATCAGTTATGGTGTCTTTGCTATTTAACTCATCGATTTCAACATCATCAAATGTTTGTTAATCTACAAAACAAAATACTAGTAGCTCCATTTTTCTTACAGGTACGCAGAAACTGACGAACTAGAAATTAAACACGAAACGAGTTCAAACACAAACGGGATCCTTCTGGATCGCTAACACTTAGTCGACGACTGGAAAATGACTAATTCTCAAACATAAAGCTCTTATACCAAATATATATATGTCGAGAATGGCATTCCTAAATGGAAATTATGGTGGGCTGATCCATAAAACTATTTTTTTTTTCTTTTTTTCCCCAATTAACAAATGCTTAATAATATGTTAAATGTTAACTTCCATAGTCACAAAAAAGGTTGTTACAACGAAAAGGGTTACATCTCACAAAAGCTATGCATTTTAGCTTTAGGGTCTCACGAGGACATCTGCGGTTGAGGAATGATATCACCAGAATAAATCCTTAATGGTATTATAGGTGTACAACTGTATCACTCTTTATTGAAGCTTGTATGACTATCATATGTGCAAAAAAAAGTGTTGTCGCACCCTTAAATTCAGGTTGCGGAAGCGAATCGGGTCGGGGCGCGACTAATCAATAATCACAAGCACAAAGATATAATGAACGACCACTAAATGCGTCGTTTTATATTGTATTGATAAAACCAAAGTTTATATCAAAATATTGTTTAAATTAGCTCAGTTCTTGAAATTGAGAGATTTACATTACATAATTAATCTACATAAAAAATTAAAAATGCAATTAAATCTCTGATTTGATTGAATGCAGACTCGAGCTAATGATTCCTGATTTGGGCAGCCAACCTACTGCTGAGTACCTGTGATACATGCTAAAATGGGTCAGCGAAACATTGGTGAGCTCATAGGTTTGTATGTCAACACATCTTTATATGAATCGCAAGATTTAATTGAATTTAAAATGCAATTAAGCAAAATAAAAGTTATACAGCCATGAGCACAAAGTCTGAGCTTAACTTGAGTGTTAGATCCAATTAAGGAAACCTAAATGAGTTGCCTCCTACGAGTGCCTAATCTACACTCGTCTTCCCAAATGCTAATACGTCCGTTTGACCAGTTAGTGCGTGCTAACCTGGATGAGGATTGTCAATCCTATATGATATCATATACTAACATTCACGCTACAGATGTATTACCAAACTATGTTATGGAGGGCTTTGAAATGATTAGTGAAAACAACTTATGTAGTATTTGATTTGTATTGTACTTGCGTTCATATTGTAAAATAAAACGAGCAATGTAATCACACCCCAGATGAAAACCGTAAAATAGGGGCTATGAGACTCACCTGAGCCTTGAGTGTTTATTTAAATAAACTTGAATTGATTAGATGCGAATTGATATCCGAAGACTTGTAACCTAAGGGCATCCAATACGCGCGATGGTTATTAATTGCATAGGTATCTTAAAAGACTACCTTTGTAGTTGTTTGTTCAACTATGATGTCCAAATTACTACGATTTGGTTGATTAACTTGTCCAAGTTATTACGACTTGGTTGATTTGATTATCCAAATTACTACGATTTGGTTGTTTAAGTTATCCAAGTTACTACGACTCGGTTGATTGGTTTATGTTTTGAAAATGTGTACGGCCCGTTGGTGATTTGTTTGTAATAATAATCTCACATTATTATTTTGATTTTTGAAAGGTGTTATACTTAAAAAGTATTTGTAGACTTTAAGTGATGGGGGTCCGGAGGCAGCGCCCCCGGTTAGCGGGGTTCCAGGGGTGGCAACCCCTGGCTGGGTCCAAGTGAAACGCCCTGAAAATCTGAAACCTTTTTCTTTTACCTTCAATTAGGACTCCTCGATCCTAAATTACCTTAGAATTCATTTTATATTTAAACTATATTAAATTTTGGACTAAAAACTGATTTTCTGAATTTGTACATGCTCACGCGATCCAAATTTTTGAGCTGGGATCGCGTATCTAAGCACAAAACTTTCTGTTCATAAATTGCACTGACTCACGCGATCCAGAAAATTTTCTGGGATCGCGTAGCCATGCCTATTTTGGAAGTCAGCAAAAGTCAACTTTTTAGCCAATTTCAAACACGCATAACTTTTTACTCGTTATGAATTAGGACCTGAAATTTTACACACACCTTCACTATAACCATATAAACCTTTTCTCAGTTCCACTTTTGCAAGTTTTACATTTTTCTAAGATTTGACCCATAGAGGGTTTTCGGCTAAATTAGACCAAAAATCTCAACATACCAATTCCCAAATCATGATTTCTGAGACATTGAGCTTTTGACCTCATAACACATGTACTAAAACAAAGTTGTGAAGCTATTTACCACACTCTTAACGTTCCTCTAACCCATTTGAACCGTGTGTGCTTATAACGACCCAATTTGACCCTTTTTAACCCGCTAACTTTAAAGGACTACTTTGACCCATTCAATAGTTGACCAATAGAACATTTGACTTCCTTACAACCTTTCAATATACATACATAACCAAAATGGCAAGTATACTATAACTTGCCCTTTTTCACTTTCTACAACATTTTTATACATTACATATCATGATCTACTACTAAACCACACAATTACTTGTCTTTACTAATACCTTTGCAACATGTCAAAACATTGTTTAAGTGGCTTTCAAGGGCTTCAAAACGACAATTAAAAGAGATGAGCTTGTGTAACTTACTACAAGCTTGCAATTCCACTTCTATTCTTTGCTAGCTTCTTTTCCCTTACCACTTTCACTTGTACCTACAACATAAACTAAACTAATTAAGCACTTTGCTTAGTGAGTATATGTATAACTAATCAAACATGCAATAAAACATATAATAAACAAGGAAATTAGATTACTTCCCTTTTTCTCTTTCAATTCTCTATTCGCAAATTCTAATCAAATGTGCACATTTCAAATCTTTCAATTAGCTAACCTTGATTAGCTAGTCTACTCATACCATTAGCTAGCATAACTAGCTACTAATCAAGAACATAACTAACCTTGGTTAGTTATTCTAATCACTTTATGGCTAATAATCATTAACCATTCTAATCACATATATTCAACATATTCAAATTCTAATAACAACTAATCATTCCACATACTCACCTTGATAAGTTGAATGACTTCAAACAAAATGTTCAATTGATAACGAAGATTCCATGCACGTTTGAAGATTCAAGACATCAAAACGAGATTTCAATACAAAAGAGCCCATCACCAACATCTATTTGACCCAAGATGTTCATTTTCAAATTACGAATCCAACAAAAGAAGAATCAACTAAAACGGACGAAGAACGAAGATTCTACGCACTCCGGAAGATCCAAACGATTCGTACGACACATCCAAAGTTCAAAGACATATTTTTGGGATTTCTTTTCATCAAAAGCTTCGTTTTAGAATTACGAATCCAATGCAAAAAGAATCAACGCAAGTGGACGCATTACGAAGAAAACACGCACAAATCGAGAAATGAAGCAACCGGCAGCAGGCTGGTGCAGGTGGCAGCCAGCCGCCGCCGGCCACCACCTGGCTGCCGCCGGCTGCCAGCCAGCCGCCGGCTGCCAGCCAGCCACCGGCTGCCAGCCAGCCGCCGGCTGCTGCCAGTCACACGCACGGGTTGCGCTTTTTTGTACCCGGTGCTAGACCTTTACATGCTTTTCGTGCTTGGTGCCACTACCTTTTTCACCTTTTGTACCTGGTGCCACTACCTTTTCCACCTTTTGCTAATGTGTGCTTCCATTTGCTAAAATGCACCAAAAATCCTCTATAAATATGAGGCATGAGGTTCATTTGAAACACACACCAACACACCTCAAAACACACTTTCTTCTAGCTTTTCTTTCTTTCTTTATTAACATTAGGCTAGTTAAAATAGAAGCAAGGAATGTGTTTGTAATCCTAGGGGAGGAAAAGCATTTGTAATCGTTGGTGTACGCTTGGAGCAACTCTTATTAATTCAAGTCTACTCCTTCTCGTATATTAATCTCGGTTATTTCTATCCTTATCTATCTTGATTAAATATATGTACTTTAATTATGCTAGTGATAGTTTATGCCATGATTAGCGAATAGATTACTATTATATTTGTTGTGATGTAGTTAGCATATATAATTGTGGGATGACTTTAAATACGTTGTGAAATAATATGACGGCCCCTATTCGACTGTTACTCGGTATAGTGCTGGAAATGCTTTTAAGCAAAGTACATACGTATGGAAGCCGGTAACGACCGAAGGTAGTTGTATTATGGATCGACATTATAAAACGGAAACTTTATGAACGGACTTATCTTATGATTTTAAACCTAAAACTTACATTCGCCTTTCGATTAACAACCGTGATTGTAACCTTGTAAAGAGGAGTCGCGAACCTTACTACTTGGTCAATAGTTATCTGTGTAAAACTATGGTTTCGATTGTAACATTATGCGAGCATCATAAAATGCAATGTGATTACGTGGAAGTACCATGAGCATTGTACACTTGAAATCACAATTTACTTATCATGTAAACATCGTGAAGAAATCGAATCCACAATGGAAACATCGGTAAACGATTAAATACATTGTGGACTACCATAGCATTTTCTGACATGGTCTGGGTTTAACTCTATGCAAAAAGCCATCAGCATTTTAATTATTGCTTTAATTAGATTAGATTAGTTTAGATTAGATTAGGTAGGCTATAGGCTAAATAACTATTTACGAAAACCTAGGGTTTTGTTAATTGTATTAAGAAAGGCAAGTTTAAAATCCAATTTAAATCGATACTTTTCCTTAACCTATGAAATATAAAGTAAGGTACGCAAGAAACCTCAACACTTTCCTTTGCTTACCATGCATAAGATTCATTAATGGGAATTGATCAACTAAGTCCGAACATATTTGCTAAGTTAGTTGTTTGCTAAACTTATAGTCTTTGTGGTATTAAGAACGGTTAGACTTGTTGTAGACTTGCTACTCTATTCCTTCGCCCACGAGTAAATGTGCTCAATAACAAGGGCCACTGACTCCCTCACAGGAGAGTGTGGAGAGTCGAGCATTGTCTGTCTGATCAGAATCATGACACCGTGGTTCCTTGATAACACGCAAAAAGTCATGTTTTTGCGTGCATTAATCTCACCTTTTTGGCCCAATATTTGACGAAACTAATCAAAATGGATACTTAATCATTAAAACTCGTCACATGGGCCAAAATATAGACAATGTTTCAAAAGTCATCTAAAATGGTCGAAAAACACGATAAATCTAACGAATACGATCACAAGCATTCTCGTTCACTCGTTCTAATACTTTTTGAGCTACACAAAGAATTATGACCTCTAACTTATGTCATTTTCTTCGTTAGGAAAATACGAACGCGTGGATATAAAGAACGCTCAAAACGGATAAACGACGAAGAAGTTACGCCCGAACGAAGAAACGAAGAACCGAGGAGCCTGCATACGGCTGAACCAGGCCGTATACGGCTGGTCCAGGCCATATACGGCTGGGCCTAGACTGTATACAGTCTGTGCAGGCTGTATACGGCATGTGCTCAGCCGTATACAGCCCAGTTCAGCCGTATTCACCCAATGCACAGCCGTATACGGTCCAGTTCACCCGTATTCACCCTAACTCAGCCGTATCGTGCGTTTGGGCGATAAAAATCTGATTTTTATTTGCCCTTGTGATACGGTTGTGCATTTTGTGGTTTGGATACGGTCTACGGATACGGTTGAGCGTTCTCTATAAATACTAGCCTCATTTCATCATTTCAACACATCCTACAACACTCAACAATACACATTCCACCAACATACTTCTACACTTTCTCTCACTACTCTCTCTCTAAATTAGTTAGTTAGTTAATTAGATTAGTTAAGCTAGTAGATTAGTAGCTTAATTGTAACGGAGGTGCTCCGAGACTGCGGTGTCGCACGATTTGTAATACAGCTTTGTCAGGTTTTATTATAATCTCTATCTTGTTATTTTAAATAATGTTGTGCTGTTGCTATACTTGTTTAGAATTATTTGCTAGGATTATTGCCATGCTTAGCTAGACAAATCTGTGTTTGCTATGATAGTTGACATGCTAGGGTAGTTATACTTAAATCATGTTGTTACTCTGTTTGTATGCGGTTGAATTATATTTGAATCTATGAATTGAATCTCAAGTGTTTATCTATCCAACTTATGATGTGGTTAGTGACATCCTTCTAGGCTTGGCCAATTGCTAGTTGTATGCCACTAATTATTCTGTGTCTGATGATCGTTAAACTCGACATGGCCGGTGTTCTCCTGGTTGAAATATTACCGGAGGGAGACACGGAGCGTAGGATTAGAGATAGATTAGATTCAGGCCATTTAACAAGTGTCTTAGAGAGAACTTTCGGGGCACTTGTGACTTGACCATGTACCTTGTCACTCTGCATAAATTGATCCCTGCTATGCTGCCTTTCTGCATGTTCTTGTTTGATTATTGCTTAGGGTTTGCATGCTAGTATCTGTTATACTGATTAGTTACATGGTTAGGTTTTCGAATATTTATCAATTGCGTATGCCAGTTTAACATGCATAGAATAGTTAAAAATGATTTATATGGAATAATGATGAACAATTTAATCGGCCGTTAGACTAGACCATCCCAACTTGTCCCGGTGAGAAACCCCTGTTCATGTTTTTGTTTATTCAACAATTCATGCCATGATTCGGATATCTCAAATGTCCGAGATGGGGGACAAGACTCGAGGATGGTTGTTGGTTAAATTGGTTGCTACATTTGAGACAACTTCCGGTGTAGTTTACATTCCGTAACTGTTATCCATGTGACATATTATTTATCTGATTGCGGACAACTCTACGTTAGATAGATAATAGGCTAGTAGTTATGGCTCATAAGGAAATATTAATGTCATCTTAACTAAGGCTTTATCTCATTAACTACCCCTAAATAGCATGAGTAATTATCATAGTAAACACTCGCTTCACCTATAAGTTCTCGTTGCCACCTCCACCCCATTTTACTTTTAATTAATTTAATCTTAGATAATTAGTAGTTAGTTAAAACCAAACCAAACCAAAAACCTCTTTTAAAACCCTAGCTAAATTTCCATAGATAACTAAAGTCCTAGATCCCATGCCCGTTGTAGTTTGAAGAACGACCCTAGGTCATACCTATCGCTATACTTACCCATAGCTTTAGTATACTTAGGCCCAGCATAAAATAAATCTTTTTAAAACTCAACCGATCCGCGCCTCGACGGAAGGTCCGACGACGAGGTGACAAACCCGACTGACCGTTTGGGCGCGATCATTCCTCGTGACATATTAGTTGATAACCGACTAATAGGGAATCTATCGGTTATACCATAAACTACCAAGTCTAGTGAACATTCTAAATTTAATAAACGTTTTCCCTATAAGTCATCGTCCCACATTATAAGCTAATGAACTCACAACAAATACTCCTTTTATTATCTGATTTACAATTATCTTTTATTCGCTTTAATTAGTTTAATTAATTAACTGAACAAAAAACCCCCAACGCACTCTTTTAAAACCTTTACTAGAAAAGAAAGATTGATTGGATCCCCTCTGTTTCAATTCAGTTTCTCTTTAAGAACGACTCTAGGTCATACTTACCATCTACTAGCCTTTTGGTTCAGTATCAGTAAGTCACACTTAGACCCCAGCAAATACAAATTTAAAACAAACCGATCGCGGTCCGAGCACCGTCTTCATACGGACGCTGGGCAGCGCATCAAGTTTTTGGCGCCGTTGCCGGGGAGACTAACTGTCCGATACAGAGGCCCAACCAATCCCAATTCTAGTAAACCCTTAGGATAAAACCTTCTAAAAAAATTATTATTAATTTCACTCTATTTTCTGTTCCCCTAGAACTAAACCACAGTTTAATTTCCCTGATCCATAACTCATAATACGTACCATTCGACGAGAAAAGAAGCAATCCGCGCTTGAACAAGCAATGGCTGAACGCATCACTCTCGCTGACAACAGTAAACCCTCTATCGAAGGAAGAGGAGGACCAATTCTCTACACTGAAACCCCTGGTCAATCTTTCGAGCTTAAACACCACATCATCCAACTAATCCAAAACCACTGTCAATTTTATGGATTGCCAAGTGATGATCCCAACTCTCACCTCGACAAGTTCATATCTCTTTCAAATTCCTACAAACAAAACGGAATTAGCTAAGACACGATCCTCTTGTTTCTTTTCCCTTATTCGCTCACTCATCATGCGCAAACATGGTTTGAAGGTTTAGAGACTGGCTCTATCCCTTCATGGACGGTAATGTCGACAAAGTTTCTAACCAAATACTTTCCGCCTTCTAAACAAACCGAACTTCGAAATGACATCATGAATTTCCGACAAGTTTTTGATGAGTCATTATACACCGCATGGGAACGATTCAAAGGATCCCTGAAGAAGTGCCTTAATCACCATCTCGACAAATCCGCACAATTGTGTACCTTCTACAATGGTTTAGACCCCAACCACCGAACCACCCTCGATGTTGCTGCACAAGGAAGCTTCATGGCAAAGACCGACGAAGAAGGATGGAACCTGATAGAGAACATGACTATGCATCACCATGATTGGAACTCTGGAGATCACTCAACATCTTCAGCACCTATCGCTGCATCAAATCCAGTTCCAGTCGAAGCACTTAAAGTATTAACGGAGAAAATGGATTCACTTGTCAAACAGGTTGGAGAACTCAAGAAACAACAGCACCAAGTACACCAAGTGCAAGTCTGTCAACATTGCACTAACCCGCAACCATCTGGTAAATACTGTAACACCCCCAAATTTATTGTTTAGCGGAAGCGAGATTTTGGGTGTTACTAATCAATATTCAAAGCACAGAGATTAATAGTAAACGACTCTATATGTGTCGTTTTAACAGAATGTATTAAAAGCAAAATGTTTACAAGGTTTGAAGCTACATATAGCTCGTGTTCGTTTAAAATGAGAGATTTCAATACATAAATACTTATACAAAATATATTAATGCAAGAAAATCTCTATTGTCTGCATGCTGACTCGAGCTATAGTTTCCTGGGGCAATCCTGCCTACTGCTTTGTACCTGCGATACATGCTAAAATGGGTCAGCTAACGCTGGTGAGCTCACAGGTTTGAGTATCAAATAAGTTGTGTGAACCGCAAGATTTAAATAGTTGATTTGCATCCAGCAAATGATAGTGGTAACAGTATACAGCCATGAGCACATAGTTGAGCTTAACTCGTGGGTCAGGACACAGCCTGAGCGTTTTCGCCTCCACGGATGCCTAATCAACATCCGTCTTCCTTAAATATTAGTACGTCCGTTTACCCGGTTAGTGCTTGCTAACCCGGACGAGGTGGGTCAATCCTATATGGTACCATATACTAATATTCACGCTACAAATGTATTAACAACTATGCTGATGAAGGGCTTTAAAAGATTAGTTGTGTAAAACTCATGTAGTACATGTAAAAGTTGTACTTGCGTTCACGCGTTAAAACAAGCAATATATCACACCCCTGAGTAAAAATAGTAAAAGAGGGGCTATGAGACTCACCTGAGTCTTTAGAGTTTATATCAATAAACTGAGATTGATGAGTCGGGAATCGAAGTCCAAAGACTTGTAACCTGAGGGTGTCCACGACACGCGATGGTTATAAACATATGAAGGCATCTCATAAGACTACCTTGTAGTTGTTTGTCCAACTAGAATGTCCAAATGATTACAATTTGGTTGATTGTTTAAGTGTTTGAAAATGTGTACGGCCCGTTGGTGATTGTTGGTAATAATAATATTATCATTATTCTTGAAAAACATGTTCCAAAGTGTTTTAGAAGTCATGTCGCATTCGTGTTTGATGTTATACAAGTTTAACACTTTGTGTGGAAATTTAGATGTAACACTGTTACTCGTGACTCTAGGGTAAGGGCGAAGCCCGTTAATGACGGGGGTCCGGGGGCAGCGCCCCTGGTAGCGGGGTCCAAGGGGCGGCAGCCCCTGGCGGGGTCCAAGGGGCAGAGCTCCTGGCTGGGGTCGAGCGCATCTGGACTCGAATTTGGGTGAAATGGGGCGTCAATTTTGGGTCTCAAAACTTAGTGTAAAATTAGTTAAAACTTTCTGTTTATGCGTCACTTAGGGGAAGTGACGCATGGTAGGGCGTGACTAAGGTAAGTGTCGCTATAAGTGTCGGGTATGGGTCTAGGCGTCACTTAGGAAGTGTCGCTATAAGTGTCGGTTCGATAGTATGCGACACTTAGGCAAGTGTCGCTGAAAGTGTCGCTAGATAAGTGTCGGTTCGATAGTATGCGACACTTAGGCAAGTGTCGCTAGATAAGTGTCGGTTCGATAGTATGCGACACTTAGGCAAGTGTCGCTGAAAGTGTCGCTAAAAGTTGCCATGCGACACTAGGGGAAGTGTCGCATATCTGGGTTCGTCAGTGCGACACTTACGTCTGTTCGACGGGTTTTTGACCAAAAACATGTTTTCGAGTTTCCGTTTGGTCCGATTCTTTTACCCAACCCTTATATGGACATTATAAGCCATTTTAAACAACAAACACGTAAAAACACTAAGAAACGAGAGATTTCGAGATTTGTCGGAAACTTACAACGCGAGGAATCGAGAATCCGGAAAGATAGATGTGTAGATCGTTGCGAGATGAGTCTTTTTCTTCAAACGGACGAGATGAGCTGAGGGCTTTTGGATGGAGCTTTTGGTGAATTAATGGTGATGGTGGTGTTGGAGTTTAGAGAGAAAAGAGAAAGATGAAAAGAGAAGAAGAAAGAGTGAGAGGGAAAAATGGGGTGGGGAGGTGGTGACCTCACCCCTAATGGCAGATTTTTGGTGGGGGGCCCACCAATGTGTGGGTCTCCACTTTTTAGCTCCGTGCATTCGCGCTCCGTGCGGTGTTCGTTTCCCGATTGTTTAAACGTTTAATATTTATTTTAATTGTTTAAAATGTAAGTTTTAAAATACGAAGCTTATTAAATAAATTTATTAAAGTATTTTATCAAATACTTAATAGTTCAATTGGTTTTGTTTGTTTGCGCGTTAAACATTCTAATCGCGTAGGCTTTTAGTTGCACGATACAAAACATGTATGAATTATCATCAAAATACTATTTTAGATATAATAACGTTAGTAAATAATGTTATCTTATTTAATAATTCTGTTCACCAACGTCCGTATAAAATTGAATCGAATTACATTCGATTTTAATTGCGTACGATTTAATCAAATCGTAAAATTGTATATATATTCAACAATATAAAATCCGATACATTAATTAGCCTAACACAGAACTAATTACATGTATTAACAGTTGTTTAGGCACTAATCATTAGTCCTAATTTGGCGGGTGTTACAAATACCAAGTGGAGTACGAAGAAGCAGACGACACAGTCTACTATGCTCAGTTTCCCACTCGACCACAGAATTTTCCACCCGGTTTCAACCAAAACAATAACCAACCTAGAGGACCTCCATTCCCACAAAGAACCAACCAACCATACCAACCCCGATACCCACCTAGATACCCACCTTACCCACAACAATCACAACCTTCTTATAACCAACCCCTCGCACTTCCTGCACCCACTTCCGATACAGACCAAACCGCTGAACAACCTGCTAAGACAAATGCCCCAGCTTCAAGTTCAGATGACGCCTTCACCCAATTCATTCAAGGACAACACCTACTCAACCAAAAGACGTCCGCTAGACAAGATCAATCCGACCTCTTTATGAGAAACCAATTGGCCGTGCTAAAGAATTTGGAAGCCCAAATTGGACAATTGGCACAACGTCTTGATAACAGACCCAGAGGAAGTTTGCCTAGCAACACGGTTCACAACCTACATGTTGAGGAAGCAAAGCAACTCACTACCGCAAATGAGGCAGCCACTCCACCCCCTGCTACTGTACCAGTAAAAGAAGAACCAGAGATCAAGATACCAGCTGTGGAAACCACTCCGACCATGAACAAAGAGGTCAGGATCCCTTATCCCGCTAGACTTAAAGCCCAACCTAAGAAATTATCATCCTTTAAGCTAGACGGAAAATTTCTCGATACCATGTCTAGAGTTCCCGGTCGAAATAAATATATGAGGAAATTGCTATCCAGTAAGGATAATCTACCCGAAGTAAACAACATTCCTCTTAGTTCTGAAACATCAGCCCTGCTTAAGAATAGCCTTCCAGAAAAACTAGGAGATACCGGTAGATTCACACTCCCTTGTTCTATTTACCAATCCGGAGATATCAGCACCTTAGCCGACCTAGGAGCCATCATTAACCTTATGCCCTACTCCCTGTTTAAAAGGCTAGAACTTGAAAATTTGAAACCCACTAAGATGACTGTCCAGCTAGCTGACCAATCTGTTAGATACCCAAAGGGAATAGCTGAGAACGTCTTAGTTCAAGTTAACAAATTCTTCTTTCCGACGGATTTCGTGGTAATGGATATCCACGAGGACATAAACATCCCGATTATCCTTGGAAGACCATTTATGAACACAGCCAGTGCAGTGATTGATGTGTATAACCATACGATTGTTCTACGAGCACATGGTGAAAGCATCACTTACCAGATCGACCAACCGGACTATGCACCAGAGCAAGAAGAATGCCACGCTATATCAACAGGCAGAATATGTTCCGATGATGAATCAGACCCCGAAGAAGAACGATGCTTCACTCGCCCAACCACCTTGATCTACGATACTGAAACAAACCGAGACGAGGACGAGGAGTATCAGGACGTTGAGGAAGAAGAAGAATCCGAGAAGGACGAATCAGAACCTGAGGAAGAAGAGGAAGAACCCGCTGAGGAAGATGAAAGAACGGAAGAAATGGAAGAAGAACCTGAGGAAGAGGAAGAAATGGAGGAAGACGAATATCAAACTGATTCACCACAGATGGCTGAAGTCAAGAGAATACAAGACTGCAAAGACTACACTTCATCGGAAGAATCCTTTGATTACGGAGCTATTCACCAAGAGCTTAGATCCACTCATCTCAAAAGAATGGGAAACATTCTCGACTCTTATCTCGATCCATCGAAGTCCTTCACCAGAACCCGACTCCGAGACATAGATACTTTCGAAGAAGAACTCCGAACATCACAGCACCCTGACCTGTATGCTAAACTCCTACAGAGAATTTCTGCATATAAGGCACGACAACCAGGAAGCTTTGCTGAAGAAAACCTTCAAAACACCATCACGGAAGTCAGAACCATCAAAATCGACAGCACCCAACCTTTCAACAACGCACCCTCAGATGAAGAATTCCACTAATTCCCAGATTCACGAGATGAAGATTCCGACTACCAGAGTGTCAAATTTGACGGCGATTTTGTTGACGTCACTATCGATGAACACTCTATTCCAAAAACTCCTCTTGCTCCACCAAATTCACCCGTCATCACAGCTGAGAGATTAGAGATTCCCCTCATCGAAACTCACGAAGAGATGATTGACCTGATTGATGAAAACGACGATGTACGCATCATTGTGGAGGCTATCAAAGAGTCAACCAATGAATACAACACCGCTCAGAGACACCTGATAAGGCAGATTGAACAAGAATACGATTCATATCTCGCCAACTATGGAGAACCATCACCCCAAACTCTGCTCAGACATATCCAAGAATTCTCCGATTCCCTTCAAGAACAAGTCACCAGAGAAGCTCAACAGCCAGAAAGGCCAGACTACTCAATGGGAGAAATCGAGTTCTGCAACAACCAAAGGTAAATATACCAAAAAGTATATTGTGCCTTGGCCGGATCAGCCTTTCCCTACTCATTAAGTCAAAAGGCTACACTAGCATCAATGAGGACCCATCTTGAAAGAGCTACTGGAAATCCATAGAATTATGCTGACATAAGAATGGTGGGAGATCTTAGAACCCTTCTAGATCTTATCGAAACTGGAGAACATCTTACAACTCCAAAAAACTTCAGGATCGTCATTCACTCCACCATTGGTCATCACGTTGAACTAATAGTTGATGAGCTAAATCAGGCAGCATTTGAAGAAAACACTCGTGACATTCCAACACGATATTGGAACATGTCACCAGTCAACTTAGCATCCTATGTAATAGATCGACTGCGTGGAATGTACGAGAAAGAAGACATAGAAATTGATACTTACCGCAACGGGTATTGCGAAATATTCAGCAAGTTAATCTACGTATTCACGGACTCAGATTTTTCCTTCGACCGTGAGCAACATCAACTCATCAGACAAGTATGCCAAGCAACCCGATCTTTTAGAGGAGACCCTTTAGCTGAAGACTTTCAAGAAGTAAAGACTCAATTCATGGCTTTGATCACCTCAATAGGCAGAAACCACCCCCAGCGTGAAATTGTTCGAACTCACACCTGCACTCGAATCGACCCTAATGGACCAGTCACAAGGGCAGTTCGATACATCAGCTATGGGATGGCAATCCTCGACAGACTGGCCACTGATCACTTCAAGAGTTTCAGGATGGAATCCACCACTCCGCCAACTCTCTTTGCCAACATGATAGAGCAATTCCTAGGATACTTTCCTCCACGCTACAGCTTACCTAGGGACCACAGTGACCACTCCAGCACCACGGACACATCCAGCATCATCTGAAGAAGAAAGTACTAAGTCGAGCTCTCGACTTTAAAAGAGCGCTTCTCGGGAGGCAACCCGTGTTTTTACATTTCTGCAATTTTACTTTCCAAGAAGTGATGAAATCTCCAACTATCTTTCACACTCGGATCATACAAAGCATGCTCCAGCCTGCAAGGAAGCATCAAGATCAGAAGAAAAGTAAATCCGACGTGTTCACACCTACGAGACCAATCACAAGAAGACTTGATCAAGACTGCACCAAGAAAGATGAAATCCGGCACATGCACCAAAGGAACACTACAACCACTGGGAGTACTTCTAAACCGTCTTTTTCATTCGTTTTAAATATACCATATCCAATATGCTTATCACTAAGTGTGGTATTCAAACCCAACACACACTAAAAGAATGCGCCTTGGATGCTTAAAACCCTAAGTGTGGGATTTTACCCCGTTCAGAGCTTAGCATAACATCGAGGACGATGTTTCTTTAAGTGTGGGATAGCAGTAGTTGCACTACTGTCAAATGGATAATGGTATATGCTTGATTCTAAAATCGTTGCTCTTTAAGACCATCTTTCTCCAAAAAGTAAACAAAATTTTCAAAAATGTGTTGAAAATGAAAAATTTTAGACAAAGAATGATTTACTTTGGGAAAAAGGATAATTAAAATACAAATTCTTTTGAAAAATTAGTTTTGTAATCCCATAAAGAGCATCGCATGACTAGGCACACAACAACCCAACTTTCGATTCGTGAGGTATCTTGAGCCATAGAAAAAGCATTCACTTTTAATGCTTCACTTTTTCGATTCTTGAGTGTGCCGATGTATGCGTTTAGAATCAGAACTTGCTCCTGTTATGCATTTCGAATCCAGATTGATCAGTGAAAAGGAGATCGAATCACATCATTCTAAAACCCAATCGTACACCCATACTCCCAAAGAAAAATAGATACGTTACCCCTCACCTACTCAAAAGCATCCTTCAAGCTTCATAAAAAGTTTCAAAGATGATCGAAGAGATCGCAAGGGGTTGACGTCGAAAAAAAAAATCCGAAGAAAAAGAAATTCAATAGGAGAAAAAGACTCCATCCGCAAATGTCAAAAGGCGTCAATCCCCTAAAAATCCAACTTCGACAAAAAGAAAATCAAAAAAAAAACCAAACCTCCTCTCATACCACCAACCTTTTACTCCAAAAACCTTATTTCCCCTCTCCTTGAATGATTGTGGCTAGATCGACTTCACACTCACCAAAAAGGTAACGATTTGATTCTCGATCAAGCCTATGACGATAAACGATACATGACTGGCGTTCTGAGTGATTGATAATATTAGCATAGGAAACCCAAAATACTTTGAGTGAATTGAGTGACCACCTTGAGAGGATCGCCTAGTCATGTATCCAAGATCAAAGATCACAAGCATGCTCCTAAAGATTACAATCCTTCCTTTTCCAAGAACAAGTATTTTACTTTCCCAAAAACCCCTTAGAAAAAAGTTCCAACTTAAAATTATTTTATTTTTAACATGTTGAAAATCGAGTTTGCTTGAGGACAAGCAAAGTTCTAAGTGTGGGATACTTGATATCGCGTAAAAAGTCACGTTTTTACTACCGCTATCTCTCTCATTCTAAAATAATTCTTGGAACTTTAACTCAAAAACATCACAAATCAAAAGTATTATGCCAAGATGGTCAAAACAAGGTCGCACGATAAAAATCAAGCGAAACGGATGAAAAACGAAGATTCCACGCACGTTAGAAGATTCAAGACATCAAAACAAGATTTCAAGACAAAAGAGCCCATCACCAACATATATTTGACCTAAGATGTTCGTTTTCAAATTACGAATCCAACAGAAGAAGAATCAACTAAAACGGACGAAGAACGAAGATTCTACGCACTCCGGAAGATCCAAACGATTCGTACGACACATCTAAAGTTCAGAAATATATTTTTGGGATTTCTTTCCATCAAAGTCTTCGTTTTTGAATTACGAATTCAATGCAAAAAGAATCAACGCAAACGGACGCATAACGAAGAAAACACGCACAAATCAAGAAACGAAGCAACCGGCAGCAGGCTGGTGCAGGTGGCAGCTAGCCGCCGCCGGCCACCACCTGGTCGCCGACGGCTGCCAGCCAGCCGCCGGCTGCTTCCAGTCACCCGCACGAATAGCACTTTTTTGTCCTTTTTCGTACCCGGTGCTAGACCTTTACATGCTTTTCGTACTTGGTGCCACTACCTTTTTCAACTTTTGTACCTGGTGCCACTACCTTTTCCACCTTTTGCTAATGTGTGCTTCCATTTGCTAAAATGCACCAAAAATCCTCTATAAATAGGAGGCATGAGGTTCATTTGAAACACACACCAACATACCTCAAAACACACTTTCTTCTAGCTTTTCTTTCTTTCTTTATTAGTATTAGGCTAGTTAAAATAGAAGCAAGGAATGTGTTTGTAATCCTAGGGGAGGAAAAGCATTTGTAATCGTTGGTGTATGCTTGGAGCAACTCTTATTAATTCAAGTCTACTCCTTCTCGTATATTAATCTCGGTTATTTCTATCCTTATCTATCTTGATTAAATATATGTACTTTAATTATGCTAGTGATAGTTTATGCCATGATTAGCGAGTAGATTACTATTGTATTTGTTGTGATGTAGTTAGCATATATAATTGTGGGATGACTTTAAATACGTCGTGAAATAATATGACGGCCCCTATTCGACAGTTACTCGGTATAGTGCTGGAAATGCTTTTAAGCAAAGTACATACGTATGGAAGCCGGTAAAGACCGAAGGTAGTTGTATTATGGATCGACATTATAAAACGGAAACTTTATGAACGGACTTATCTTATGATTTTAAACCTAAAACTTACATTCGCCTTTCGATTAACAACCGTGATTGTAACCTTGTAAAGAGGAGTCGCGAACCTTACTACTTGGTCAATAGTTATCTGTGTAAAACTATGGTTTCGATTGTAACATTATGCGAGCATCATAAAATGCAATGTGATTACGTGGAAGTGCCATGAGCATTGTACACTTGAAATCACAATGTACTTATAATGTAAACATCGTGAAGCAATCGAATCCACAATGGAAACATCGATAAATGATTAAATACATTGTGGACTACCATAGCATTTTCTGACATGGTCTGGGTTTAACTCTATGCAAAAAGCCGTCAGCATTTTAATTATTGCTTTAATTAGATTAGATTATATTAGTTTAGATTAGATTAGGTAGGCTATAGGCTAAATAACCATTTACGAAAACCTAGGGATTTGTTAATTGTATTAAGAAAGGCAAGTTTAAAATCCAATTTAAATCGATACTTTTCCTTAACCTATGAAATATAAAGTAAGGTACGCAAGAAACCTCAACACTTTCCTTTGCTTACCATGCATAAGATTCATTAATGGGAATAGATCAACTAAGTCCGAACATATTTGCTAAGTTAGTTGTTTGCTAAACTTATAGTCTTTGTGGTATTAAGAACGGTTAGACTTGTTGTAGACTTGCTACTCTATTCCTTCGCCCACGAGTAAATGTGCTCAATAACAAGGGCCACTGACTCCCTCACAGGAGAGTGTGGAGAGTCGAGCATTGTCTGTCTGATCAGAATCATGACACCGTGGTTCCTCGTAACATATTAGTTGATAACCGACTAATAGGGAATCTATCGGTTATACCATAAACTACCAAGTCTAGTGAACATTCCAAATTTAGTAAACGTTTTCCCTATAAGTCATCGTCCCACATTATAAGCTAATGAACTCACAACAAATACTCCTTTTATTATCTGATTTACAATTATCTTTTATTCGCTTTAATTAGTTTAATTAATTAACTGAACAAAAAACCCAACGCACTCTTTTAAAACATTTACTAGAAAAGAAAGATTGATTGGATCCCCTCTGTTTCAATTCAGTTTCTCTTTAAGAACGACTCTAGGTCATACTTACCATCTACTAGCCTTTTGGTTCAGTATCAGTAAGTCACACTTAGAACCCAGCAAATACAAATTTAAAACAAACCGATCGCGGTCCGAGCACCGTCTTCATACGAACGATGGACAGCGCATCACAAGTCTTCTTGTACACCTAATAAACATACATATAACACATATATTAACAACTAATCATCTTTTAGATTACTAATTCATCTAATCACTTCTCCCCCACTAGTTACATACTAACTTTGATTTAACCCAACTAACTAATTTCATTCCCTTGATCATGTTTATAATTTTAACATGAATTTAACTACTTTCTTACTACTACTAACATCTACTAACACTTTGTAATTGAAATTCAAACTAATTTATATAATTCATGAAAATCCCATAAACCCTAACCATGATATTTTACTTTTCACATGAAATTAAGCTTCTAATCATCATTTATAAACTAAACTAACACTAGTTAATCAATTATAAACCCTAATTTCGGATTTATTCATACAATTTAGCTAATACCCTTAAAAACCCAAATTTCTAGGGTTCTTGAAGAAATTAGAACACTTACAAAGAGAGGAGGATGATAAAAAGGTGATGATTATGATAAATTGAAGCTTGAATCAAAGATTAATAAATAAGTTCTTTTCTTGATTGTGTTTCCTGCGATTTTTCTAAGCTTATTTGGGGGTTCTGGAGTTGTTTTGAAGATACAGGAAGAAGGCACGTATTTTGTGTCTATATTCTTTTAATTTCTTATACTACACAGTCTAGAACTGAACATCTATTTACGTTTTCTATTATATCTTATTATTAAAAGATCTATAATTAAAAAGATGTATATATTATTGTACACTAAAATAATACCTTAAAAACTGGGGTGTTACAACTCTCCGCCACTTATTCTGTTCGTGTCCTCATGAACCATTCTTGGTATACCGCGGGGTAGTATATCATCATCCACTCCTCCGGCTCACAAGTAAATTCTGAACCCTTCCTATGACGCCACTGAACTTTAACTATCGAGACTGATTTATTTCTAAGTTGTTTCACTTTCTGATCAAGGATTCTAACTGGTTCTTCTACATAACTCAACTTATCATTTACTTCTATTTCTGTCAGTGGTACATAAGAAGCTTCATCGACTAAACACTTTCTGAGCTGAGACACATGAAATGTGTCATGGATGCTAGCAAGTTCTTCTGGTAACTGTAGTCGATAAGCAACCTTTCCAACTCTATCTGTGATTTTGAATGGTCCAATATATCTTGGACGTAACTTTCCACACTATCTAAACCGAATTATTCCTTTCCAAGGAGAAACTTTAAGCATCACCTTATCACCTATTTGAAATTCAATAGATCTTCTACGCTTGTCTGCATATGACTTTTGTCGATCTTGTGCCATCTTCATTCTTTCTATAATATGATCAATCTTTTCTGTAGTTATCTGCACAATATCTGTACTACCAAGTTCTCTTTGACCAACCTCACCCCAACAAATTGGAGTTCGGCATTTTCTACCATATAGCATCTCATATGGTGGCATTTTAATCGAAGAATGATAACTGTTATTATATGAGAATTCCACTAAAGGAAGATGAATATCCCAACTACCACCGAAATCTATGGCACAAGCTCTGAGCATATCCTCAAGGGTCTGAATGGTACGTTCGCTCTGACCATCAGTTTGAGGATGAAAAGCTGTACTGATATGCAATCGAGTTCCCAAATCTTCTTGAAATTTATTCCAAAATCTAGAAGTAAAGCGAGTATCTCGATCTGAAACTATAGAAAGTGGAACTCCATGTCTAGCAACTACTTCTTTAACATAAAGATCAGCTAACTTTTCTGAAGAAGAAGCTTCTTGAATGGGCAAGGAAATAACACTTTTCGTTAAACGGTCCACAATCACCCAAATAGTATCATGTTGCCTTGGTGTTCTTGGCAACTTCGTAACAAAATCCATGGTGATGTGTTCCCATTTCCATACCGGTATATCCAAGGATTGAAGTTTGGTTGTTGATGTTCAGCTTTAACTTGCAGACAAGTAAGACAGTTCTGAACATGTTTAACTATATCGCATTTCATACCTGGCCACCAATAGTCATGTTTCAAATCACGATACATCTTGGTAGCACCAGGATGAATAGAATATATGGATTTATGAGCTTCATATAATAATATTTTCTTCACTTCGCTTGTTCGTGGTATCCAGATTCTACCATAACGCGTCTTCAAATCTCTAGAATCATCTACTAATTCTGGGAGTTACCAGCTAATCGTTGTTTATTTGGATCATTTGATGCTAAGACTTCAAATTGAGCAGCTTTAATGGAATCAAACAACTGAGGAAGTATAGTCATTTGAAGAGATTTTACTGAAAGAACATAATGACTAGTTTGTCGACTAAGAGCATCGGCTATCACATTAGCTTTTCCAGGATGGTAAAGTATGTCGCAGTCATAATCTTTTACTAAATCTAGCCATCTTCTCTACCGATTGTTCAAATCACGCTGATCAAAGAAATATTTGAGACTTTTGTGGTCGGTGTAAATGGTAAATTTAACACCATAAAGGTATGGCACCAAATTTTAAAAGCAAAGACCAAGGTTGCTAACTCAAAATCATGAGTGGGATAGTTCTGCTCATGTGATTTTAACTGACGTGAAGCATAAGCAATGACCTTCCCACGCTGCATAAGAACACAGCCTAATCCAAGTTTTGAGGCATCACAGTAAACTACCATATCCTCATTACCCTCGGGTAAAACAAGGATAGGAGCTTGACTAAGCTTTTCTTTCAACATTTGAAATGCTTTTGATTGCTCATCTCCCCACTTCCAATGAACACCTTTTCTAGTCAACTGAGTCAAAGGAGTAGCAATCTTCGAAAAATCTTGAATGAAACGACGATAGTAGCCAGCTAAACCAAGAAAACTTCTGACTTCAGTGGGGCTCGAAGGTGGGTCCCACTTCATTACTGCTGTTATCTTGGAAGGATCAACTTGAATACCGTGAATATTGATCACGTGTCCAAGAAATTGGACTTCCCGTAGCCAAAATTCACATTTAGAGAATTTAACATATAATCTTTCACACTGAAGTGTCTCTAGAACCTGCCTAAGGTGTACTGCATGATCACTCTCACTTTTAGAATAAATGAGAATATCATCAATAAAAACTATAACAAAGATATCAAGCATGGGCCGACAAACTCGATTCATCAGGTCCATGAAGGCAGCTGGAGCATTTGTTAAGCCAAATGGCATGACTGTGAATTCAAAGTGACCATATCGAGTATGAAAAGCTGTTTTAGAAATATCTTCTTCTCTAACCTTTAATTGATGGTAGCCAGAACGAAGATCAATCTTTGAAAAGAAACTGGCACCCTGCAACTGGTCAAATAAATCATCTATTCAAGGTAAAGGATATCAATTTTTAATGGTCAATTTATTTAGTTCTCTGTAATCAATACACATCCTTAAGGAGCCGTCTTTCTTTTTAACAAACAAGACTGGGGCTCCCCAGGGCGAACTACTGGGACGGATAAAGCCTTTATCTAAAAGCTCTTGCAGCTGTTTCATCATTTCTTGCATTTCAGTTGGAGCCAGTCGATAAGGAGTTTTGGCAATAGGAGCGGCTCTAGGAACAAGATCAATTCGAAATTCCACTTGTCTGTCAGGTGGGATACCTGGGAGTTCATCAGCGAATACTTGAGGAAACTCTTTCACAATAGGAATGCTAGAAAGTTCTGGCACAGATTTAGAGTTATCAACTACGTGTGCCAAAAAGGCCCGACACCCGTGTGACAACAATCTTTTAGCTCGAGCAAAGGTACAAACAGGAATAGATTGCTTCGAACTTTCACCATAAACAGTAACTTCTTTTCCACTAGGTGCTTTAAGAAGAACTACCTTTTCGTGACAGTTAATCATACCTCTACTCTTTCCCATCCAATCCATTCCTATTACAACATGAAATTCTCCCATTTGCATGGGAATTAAATCTATTTTGAATATTTCTCCTCCTATCTCAATAGTACACCCTCTATAAACATCACTAACAATCACTAGTTTACTATCTGCAATTTTAACTTCTAAAGGGTGTTCTAATCTAGCTATAGGAGTTTTCAGCTTTTCACAAAATAAAAGGGACACAAAAGATTTTGTGGCTCTAGAGTCGAATAAAACATGGGCAGGTATAGTATTAATTATAAAGGTACGTGTCACCACGTCATGTGACTCTTTTGCCTCTTCTGCAGTAATCTGAAAAGAACGACCTTTTGCTCTCTGTCCCCCTGTCTCTCTTTTCTTTTCGGCTTCCTTCTTTTGCTCATTTCTTTTCATATCTTCCAATCTAATGGGGCAATTAGCCTGTAGATGGTCATCCTTGTAACAATAAAAACACATACGATAAGGATTAGGAAAATTTGCTGCAATATGCCCTGGTTTACGACATTTGTAACACGCGGTGCTCCCTAATTGACATTCCCCAGGATGCTTTCTACCACAATTATTACATTTAGGGAATTCCCGCGTAGGAGGCTGAGATTGACGGCTTGATGGTTGTGGTTGCAATCTTTGTTGTGACCTTCCAAAGGATTTAAACTTCTTAAAAGGTTGAGATTGAGAAATAGACTGTTCAACTTTTCGTTTACTACTAGCGTCAGCAATTTAGCTTACAATTCTTTCTCTCGCGTTAACCCTTTATTCATCATCTTTGGAATAGAATCATAAATAGTCGGGTCAACGGATTCTCTAATCTCAACATTTAAATGCCGGTGATAATGATCTTTCATCAAATTCGGATTTGAAGTATACTCTGGACAGAACTGAGATTTATCATAAAACAAATTCGTATACTCGGTCACCGACATCTTTCCCTGATCTATTGATAAAAACTCTCCCTTCAACCTTTCTACTTCTGTCATTGGTGCAAATTCTGCTATGAATCTTTCTGTAAACGTATTCCAAGGAAGCCTGGCAGCTCCCTCTGCACCAAGAGTTTTAATTTGAGTATTCCACCAATCCTGAGCACTTCCTTTTAACAAATGAGCTGCAAATAAAACTCGCAATCTTTCCGGACACTCACAGAGCATAAAGGTTTCTTCCATCTTGCTTACCCATCTGTTACTGATAATCGGATCCCTTTCTCCCTTAAACTCTGGAGGACTACAATTTGCAAAATTCTTATACTCAAACTTTTCTTTTTCTCTATTCATTTGACGTTGAGCATTTAAAACTTCACTATTCGGATGAGGGTGCGTTAAGATAGGATGTTTCTGTTTAAATTCTACTAATCGAGTAGTGATTATTTGCTCCATACGTTCATATACCGAAGGAGCAAATTCTTGTAAAGATTGACTAATAACATCTTTTAATAACAACATGTCTTCTGGATCTAGACTTCTATTTGAAACGTTCTCCTCTTGAGTAGGAAAACGAACATTTGAACCCTCAGCTTCCCTATTCGGTGGGGTAGTCATTTACTAAAGCAAAATAAATAATCTAATTAGTACTTTAGTCAATATTAAAATGCATGATCATCTAAAACTTTCTAAACTAACTAGCACAACGATTATCTCTTCTTTTCTCACATGCTTAGAAACTTTGAATCTCCCATGTGTACTAAGGTAATGTAACCCCGTTGGCCAGACGTAGTTACATTAAACTAATTACACATTTCTATTCAAAGTTCTTAAACACATTTCAAATCAATGCAATATTTACTATCATAATCATTATCTACTAATCACATATTAATAATACAACTAAAACATAACTATAACTTAGTACTACTCATTTATAAGTGGTTTAAGTTTAGGCAATCCTACTGTGGATTGCTTAATTCTCTTAAACCATCACTCTGATACCAACTTGAAACGTCCTGAAAATCTGAAACTTTTTTTTTTATTTTACCTTCAATTAGGACTCCTCGATCCTAAATTACCTTAGAATTCATTTTATATTTATCATATATTAAACTTTGGACTAAAAATTGATTTTCTGAATTTGTACATGCTCACGCGATCCAAATTTTTGAGCTGGGATCGCGTATCTAAGCACAAAACTTTTTGTTCACAAATTGCACTGACTCATGCGATCTTGAAAATTTTCTAGGATCGCGTAGCCATGCCTATTTTGGAAGTCAGCAAAAGTCAACTTTTTAGCCAATTTCAAACACGCATAACTTTTTACTCGTTATGAATTAGGACCTGAAATTTTGCACACACCTTCACTATAACCATATAAACCTTTTCTCAGTTCCACTTTTGCAAGTTTTACATTTTTCTAAGATTTGACCCATAGAGGGTTTTTCGGCTAAATTAGACCAAAAATCTCAATATACCAATTCCCAAATCATGATTTCTGAGACATTGAGCTTTTGACCTCATAACACATGTACTAAAACAGAGTTGTAAAGCTATTTACCACACTCTTAACGTTTCTCTAACCCATTTGAACCGTGTGTGCTTATAACGACCCAATTTGACCCTTTTTAACCAGCTGACTTTAAAGGGCTACTTTGACCCATTCAATAGTTGACCAATAGAACATTTGACTTCCTTACAACCTTTCAATATACATACATAACCAAAATGGCAAGTATACTATAACTTGCCCTTTTTCACTTTCTACAATATTTTTATACATTACATATCATGATCTACTACTAAACCACACAATTACTTGTCTTTACTAATACCTTTGCAACATGTCAAAACATTGTTTAAGTGGCTTTCAAGGGCTTCAAAACGACAATTAAAAGAGATGAGCTTGTGTAACTTACTACAAGCTTGCAATTCCACTTCTATTCTTTGCTAGCTTCTTTTCCCTTACCACTTCCACTTGTACCTACAACATAAACTAAACTAATTAAACACTTTGCTTAGTGAGTATATGTATAACTAATTAAACATGCAATAAAACATATAATAAACAAGGAAATTAGATTACTTCCCTTTTTCTCTTTCAATTCTCTATTCGCAAATTCTAATCAAATGTGCACATTTCAAATCTTTCAATTAGCTAACCTTGATTAGCTAGTCTACTCATACCATTAGCTAGCATAACTAGCTACTAATCAAGAACATAACTAACCTTGGTTAGTTATTCTAATCACTTTATGGCTAATAATCATTAACCATTCTAATCATATGTATTCAACATATTCAAATTCTAATAACAACTAATCATTCCACATACTCACCTTGATTAGTTGAATGACTTCAAACAAAATGTTCAATTGATAACAAGTCTTCTTGTACACCTAATAAACATACATATAACACATATATTAACAACTAATCATCTTTTAGATTACTAATTCATCTAATCACTTCTCCACCACTAGTTACATACTAACTTTGATTTAACCCAACTAACTAATTTCATTCCCTTGATCATGTTTATAATTTTAACATGAATTTAACTACTTTCTTACTACTATTAACATCTACTAACACTTTGTAATTGAAATTCAAACTAATTTATATAATTCATGAAAATCCCATAAACCCTAACCATGATATTTTACTTTTCACATGAAATTAAGCTTCTAATCATCATTTATAAACTAAACTAACACTAGTTAATCAATTATAAACCTCAATTTCGGATTTATTCATACAATTTAGCTAATACTCTTAAAAACCCAAATTTCTAGGGTTCTTGAAGAAATTAGAACACTTACAAAGAGTGAAGGATGATAAAAAGGTGATGATTCTGATAAATTGAAGCTTGAATCAAAGATTAACAAATGAGTTCTTTTCTTAATTGTGTTTCCTGTGATTTTTCTAAGCTTATTTGGGGGTTCTGGAGTTGTTTTGAAGATACAGGAAGAAGGCACGTATTTTGTGTCTATATTCTTTTAATTTCTTATACTACACAGTCTGGAACTGAACATCTGTTTACGTTTTCTATTATATCTTATTATTAAAAGATCTATAATTAAAAAGATGTATATATTATTGTACACTAATATAATACCTTAAAAATGGGGGTGTTACATCAAGGGGTTGGCCCCTGGTTGGGGTCGAGATGCCAAGTCAGCTCAAAAAAATTTTATTTCTACTAAATTGCTTTGGTGAAAATGCATCTGGACTTGAATTTGGGTGAAATCAAGTGATAAAATTTTAGGTCTCGACACTTAGTAAAATTTGTGTTTTCTTGGTTCTGTTTCATGCGACATAGTGTGCGACATACGGCTTTGTGTCGCTAAGTGCGACATAGTCTGTTTTGTCGCAGATCCTGACTGCGACGTAAAGGCTTGTGTCGCTAAGTGCGACATCCGCAATTTAATGCGACATAAGACGTTGTGTCGCTATATGCGACGGAAATAAGTTTTGCGACATAGTGTTTTGTGTCGCTATATGCGACGTCCGTGGTTTCTGCCACATAACCATTTGTGTCACTATATGTGACATCCGTGAAGTAGTGCGACATAGAGGCTTATGTCGCTATATGCAACATAGGCCATGATTTGGCGACATAAAGCCTTGTGTCGCAGGTGGCCTGGAGCCTCTGCGACATGACGAGCTATTGGTCGAAAAATGAGCCGAAAAGGTGTTTTCCGGCCTCCGTTTGACTTGAAACTTTTACCCAACCCATATTTGAACATTATAAGCTTAAATAACCCACAAACAAGTCAAAGTAAGTGAAATCAGAGTGTTTTGGGATTTGTCGGAAACTTACAAACTTAACGCCGGAGAAATACGGAAAGATTAAAGTGTAGATCTCGACGAGAAGAACATTTTCTTCTAAATGAGTGTGACGATCCAAGGCCGTTTGGTGGTAGTTATTAGTGGTTGTTTATGGTGGTGGTGGTGTTTGTTTTTGAGAGGAAAAGAAGAAAGTAAGAAAGAGAGAAAGAGAAAGAAAATGATGAAAATGGGGAGGGGAAAGGGTTTTGGCAGATTTTTGGGGAAAAAGGGGATGGGATCTCCCAAATTTTTAACCCCCGCGTTTGCGCTCCGTGCGGTGTTCGTTTTCCCGATCGTTTAATCGTATAAATAGTTATTTTAAAATACGAATATTTATTAAGGTTTTTGTTGAATTGTTTCATCAAATGCTTTTACTTGAGTTTTAAAATATAACTTACTCTTGTTTTGATTTTTCGCGCATTTATTATTTTTATCGCGTAAATGTTGTTTGTACGATACGAATTTGAGTTGAAATATTATCTAAATAATATTTTGGAAAAAATTGAGTTATTAAATAATGTCATATTATTTAATAAAATTGTTCACCAACGTCCGTATTAATCGAACCGAATTGCATTCGGTTTGAAGCTATTTAATCAAGTCGCATACTTGTATATATATATTCAACAATATATATATATATATATATATATATATATATATATATATATATTGATACATTAATTAGCCTAACATAGAACTAATTACATGTATTACACTTGATTAGGTACTAATTACTAGCCCTAATTTGGCGGGTGTCACAAGTGTTTAGCTAATTACAAATTATTATCGGATACAGTAATAGAGATTATTGATAGTCCAATATACCATGCGTCAGAAAGTATAGTACACGTTCTCCTTTTTGTTTGTCCCAATTTAATTATACACTTTCATAAATGGATGTGTATAGTTAATTGAATTTACTTGATTACTCATAATGTACATAAATATGGCATAAGAAAGATGTGTAAAAGTTAACCCCTATCGTGAACTTGTACAATATATTAACATGAAAGGGTGAGGTTCAAATAAGATTAAAAATTTGTGTAAGACTAAGGGAACCAATGATATCATGCCACATATACAAATGCCACATATACAAAGAGAATGTTCCATACTACAAAACTCATTTACCTCAAATATCAATTATCTCACAAACGACAAATCGAAAAATCATGAAACTTGCACCATAATTTTCAGCGTTTTATCCTCTTCGATTTGTCGTCCCTCAAGGCACACTTCCGACGATTTTTTTTTTCCATTTTTTGGTGGGTTTCATATGTTACTAACACATGCGTTAGGGTGTTGCGTTTAGGGTTTAGGGTTTGAGGTTTTGGGGTTAGGGTTTAGGGTTTAGGTTTTGGGGTTTCTCCCCGAAACCCTAAAACCCAAACCCTAACCCCTAACCCCTAAACCCTAAACGCTTTATAAAACTCTAAACCCTAAATCATACTAAACTCTAAACTCTAATAAACCCTAAACCCTACTAAAACATAAAATATAAACCCTAAACCATGAACCATGCTAAATCCTAACCCTAAACTCTAACCCTAAACCCTAACCATAACCGTAAATAAAATGTACAATCAATCACTAACACATGTGTTACTAATTTATAAAACCCACCAAAAAACCGATTTTTTTTATTGAAAGTGTGCCTTGAGGGACGGCAAATCGAAGAGGATAAAACGCTGAAAAATATGGTGCAAGTTTCATGATTTTTCAATTTGTCATTTGTGAGATAATTGATGTTTGGGGTAAATGAGTTTACACTTCCGACGATTTTTTTTTCCATTTTTTGGTGGGTTTCATATGTTACTAACACATGCGTTAGGGTATTGCGTTTAGGGTTTAGGGTTTGAGGTTTAGGGGTTAGGGTTTAGGGTTTAGGTTTTGGGGTTTCTCCCCGAAACCCTAAAACCCAAACCCTAACCCCTAACCCCTAAACCCTAAACGCTTTATAAAACTCTAAACCCTAAATCATACTAAACTCTAAACTCTAATAAACCATAAACCCTACTAAAACATAAAATCTAAACCCTAAACCATGAACCATGCTAAATCCTAACCCTAAACTCTAACCCTAAACCCTAACCATAACCGTAAATAAAATGTACAATCAATCACTAACACATGTGTTACTAATTTATAAAACCCACCAAAAAACCGATTTTTTTATTGAAAGTGTGCCTTGAGGGACGGCAAATCGAAGAGGATAAAACGCTGAAAAATATGGTGCAAGTTTCATGATTTTTCAATTTGTCATTTGTGAGATAATTGATGTTTGGGGTAAATGAGTTTTGTAGTATGGAACATTCTCATTGTACATATGGCATGATATCATTGATTCCTTTAGTCTCATTCAAAAATAATAGACTTATTTGAACCTTACTCTAACATGAAAAGTTATATTTTTGAGACCTTACAAACCAAGAGGTTAAAGTGCAAGTTTTACGTGATTTACCCTTGAGTCACTTGATTGTCACTAGACCTCAATTATATTAGAAATATAACACCTTTTATTATGTAAGAAAAGTACAAAAAATTTGAAGAAGTAAGGCTCGTTATATTTGTATCATTTTACGAACCCCTGGTCTAATAATGGGAGTACCCGTATATAATACTATATGACTACGGGCTATCAGCTAATAATGTTGGGGAAACATCTCGTAAACCATTTAACATAACCATGATATATTATGTTCGTTTAATCAAATGAAAAAACACCAGCACGTTATTTTATTTCACAATTTAATAAATCAGAAAATCGTTTGAATCCATTCATTTGTTTCTTAAAACCTTAATAAAACGTTTTAACGCTCGATTCGTTTGAAGGGCGAGCCTATCGACAAGTAGTTCCTTAACGAGCGGTCTCTATTGACCATCGACATGTAGTGTGTGATCTACGCGGAGCGTTGTCGACATTGCAAATGAAATTTGCAATTGCCACGTGAATAATCAATTTTAGTGACTTCAAATTTAACACGTGGATAGTTGGGGTTGGGGTGGTCAACGGTCAACGGACATTTCCAGTGGGTATATACTCCTGTTCCATAACAAGATCATTATTAGAGCCAACCAAAATCTGTGTTGCAGAACAAACAATCATATCAGTTATGGCGTCTTTACTAGTCAACTCATCAATTTCAGCATCATCAAATGTTTGTTTACCTACAAAACATAGTAATACTAGTAGTATATCTTCAATCAAATTTACAAGATTACCCAAAACAAGAACACCTCTCGTTGCCTTATCCGGTGCCAACGAACAAGCTACGGTTTCGGAACCATCTTCTTCGCCCTCGTTTTCCGGGTTTCAGATGCCAGATCCTATCAAAGATGCTACCATCAAATCTTTGAAATTTATATTGTTGGTAAGTCATGTTTCTGAGGGGGGTTTTGAATTGCTTATTTTAAGAAAGTTTATTTGCTTAAGTAATTGCCAATTTATCAAACTAAACTCTGACATTCATAGTGTGTAAGGAACTATTCGAGTTGATGTTGTAAGTATTTGATGACGTGACCACTTGTAAGGATGTCTTGTTATATATATATATATATATATATATATATATATATATATATATATATATATATATTAACAACTTGAGGAGCAATTGTATAACCTCTAATGAAACATTTTGAAGGTCAGAATTATCATTGTCAAAAACGCAAATTAGGTGAGTAGCATCACATTGTTGCACCCATTGATTTCGCTTAATGTTAATAACAAAGAAAGTAACATGAAACCGGATTTTCAACAAAAGATAACACGCAAGTGGTAACTATAGCCAATGAAGTAAACTTCTCCGTAATTGCTCTTTCGAAACTCCAAATGTGGAGATGTGGAATGTATTGGAGGCAACATTGTGGATGGGCGTACTAGTACCTACGAGAATGATGATAACAACTTCACCATGCCTTTTTGGCTAACAAAATGAAATTGTCCCTGTAGTTAAATTGGTTTTTCAAACGGTATGATTAGGATGAAAGCAAGTAATATGCATCATAATGAAAAATGATAGATGAATAGGAATAGAAATAACAGTATAAGTAGGAATGATATTTAAAATGGACATTAAATCCCTGGTAAAAAACTGAAATTTTGGCAGGTACCGAAAACATTTATAACACAAAAATCACTCCTAAGATATATAGTTGCATAAGTATTGTTTGGATCCATATATTATGATATTATTGATTTCAGAGTGCTATTTCGGGGCTAAATAGAGGGCTTGTCGCAAGTGAAGAAGATTTGCAGAAAGCAGATGCTGCAGCCAAAGAACTTGAAGCGACTGGAGGACCTGTTGATCTTTCAACTGATCTTGACAAACTTCAAGGAAGATGGAAACTAATATATAGCAGTGCATTTTCATCTCGTACTCTAGGTGGAAGTCGTCCCGGCCCACCAGTAGGAAGGTTACTTCCTATAAATCTTGGCCAGGTAGCTAACATTATTAATCTACCTAAACTTCCTGTTTAATATTCCATAGAACACGTGTGCTTTCCCTGAATCCTACAGATGACTTGAGGAGCTGTTTGAAAGTGATTGATGTTAAATCTTTTAGAGTCTGATAATCAGATGATGATATATCAGATGACGTTTGAGTGTTTGAATAACTAATAGTGTTTTAGAGGTTAACTGATGAGTTAATCAAAGAGAACTGTTTTGTTCAAAAAAAAAAAAAAGTTAGACTTATTGTGAAAAGGGAGTAAAAGTCTCACCAATTAGTTTAGAAGCAGAGATAGCTAAATAATCTATTTTCAGTTTTGTTAATGTCCAAAATTGATTATTTGACCCCTAATGATACAGATAAAAGCAGAAACTGTCTGTATATGCAATGAAAGTTGATTATTATTCCAAAACACAAATCTGCTCACCCTCTAAATGAATATGATTTTCCTTTTTTTGTTGTTACTTCTAATTATTGCATTCATAATTGATACCATTGGCTAACCAACTTGGTGGCCTATTAATTTCCTCTTTTAAACAGGTATTTCAACGTATCGATATCTTGAGCAAAGATTTTGATAACATAGTTGAGCTTCAACTTGGTGTTCCATGGCCTCTTGAACCAGTAGAAGTGACTGCAACTTTAGCCCATAAATTTGAGATCATAGGTTGGTCAATTTCTACCTATTATCGCTAATGACTCAAATGGGTTAGACGGGTTGAAAATCATCCATAGTGCATTGAGATGCATAATAACCTCCTATATTTCTTAATTAAATAAAATTAATTTTCTTTTGAAAAGTTATAGTTTTTTAAATTAATTGATTACATTGATAATTTCTGAAACTCAAAAAATGGAAAAAAGAATCGAATTCAACCTGTTTTGAACTGTTACCCGACCCGCCCACTTTGCCACGTCTAGAAATGACCATTATGACACACACATACACTGATACTTGTTATAATTTCAATAGGTTCTAAAACAATCAGAATCAAATTTGAGAAAACGACAGTAAAGACAACAGGAAATTTATCACAGCTGCCTGCATTGGAGATACCTCAGCTACCAGAACAGTTTAGGCCATCGACTAATAGAGGAAGTGGCGATTTTGAAGTAACTTACCTCGATTCTGATCTTCGCATTACAAGAGGAGATAGAGATGAGCTTAGAGTGTTTGTGGTCGCATAAACCTATAATTTGAAATCTCATTGCTGCATATGTTCAATTATACAATATGATCTCAGGTTTATAAATAAGACGAGCTTATGCAATATATAGTTGTTACAAATTCAGTCATGTAAAAGTCTCTGTACGCTCGATCAATTGGCTTAATTAACTGCTTTTTGGCACACACCATCACTGCAATTTGAATCCGAGTATTCTGCGGTTGATGAGTCTTTGTTTTTGGTTTTCGAAGATCTTGTGGTTCCATCAGTTTTCTTCTTCCGGGTTTTTTTCACATTTGTTTCTTGGGCGGGTGTTTCTGACCCAAGAATCGAGTTCTTGAGCCTCCTGGTTCGGCTGCTTTCATTGGCAGCAGATTCACCAGTGCTGCTTTTGTTCTTTCTGGGCCTGTGATTTGGTGAGTCGTTCCCATGAGACGATTTCTTGGTTTGCTTTGTCTTATGTGGACGATTAGATTGAGACTCGGAACCAATTTCACCAGATTGAGGCTCGGAACCACTTTGATACTCGTTCATCTGTAATAATCATTGATGTAACTATCCAATGAAACCAAAAAGATTGATATGTAAAGCTGACCCATTTATGCTCTCTAACCGGTCAAATGGTAATGGTAAGAACAGTAAGCGAAGGTGTCTAGTGGGTCAAACAGGTTTAAAGCTGACCCATTTAATATCCCTTTTTTCGTGTTACCATACAATCATAACGTTTTAGGGTTCGAGTGATATCAAAATGTAACCTCTTAACCATAGCCCGAAACAATTTTTATTTGTTCCTAATGTTTAATAAGATTCTTTAATCAAAATCAACCCTTCAACCTAGAGGTTGTAGGTTTAAGCCTCGTGGGAGGCGATGCGTATATGTGCGGTTGTACATATCGTGTGTGAGATGTGAATTGGTCTGCCCTTCTAACAAAAACTTATTTATTATTATCATTGTAATAATAGAGTTATTAAATCGTATTATAACAATTACCGCATTAGTAAGAAACAAAAGACACAAAGATGTCTGCGACCCATTCTAAAATTGACCCATCATGACATCTTACCAAACATGTCTGACCCACCCATCTGACCCACCCATCTTACCACCTTCTACATATGACTCATACTAACCCAACTAGGTGCAGGGGTGGAAGGACCATCACATCCAATGTGCGCGACATGTTTGACATCTGTTGGAGCTCCAATCTGAATTTCAGGCTCTTTTTCATTATCTGTGTCTATAAAACATCAAATCATTTAAATAATCAACAATCTCATCAACCTACAAGGGGAATATAACAATACTTTTACCGGGTTCGTATATGTTTTCTTACCGAATAAGCAACGCAAGCCTCGAAATAAACCTTTCATCATGGTGGCGGGTAGGGGAAAAACAAAGAAAAATTTTGAATTATATTCTGGTACTATTGCTTGTTAGCTGGATCATATGGAGCTTCCTATCTTCAACAATATACAATTAACACCTAATGTTAGACATCCCAATTAACATCCTATAATCAAAATCGACATATTTGCGCTTGCAAACTCACATCAAAGATGGAAACTCATGCCCCACATGATCCCGCAGAACAAGCATTTGAGAGACCTTTGAAATGGAAGAATTTCCCCAACCAAAAACCATATATTATTGATATAAATTCAAAGAATAAAAAGGTATTTCTTTTCTTCTATTTATGTAAAACGAATTAGTTTTAGGGGGAAAAAGATCAATCAAGTTAACAAAAAAAGCTTTGTTAAGGTTGTGAATTAATACAAACCGTAGGTCACATCCACATTTTAAGGTAGCCAACAAAATTAAAAAGAACCCTTAAGGCACAGAGTTTATTTAACTATGGTGTGACCTAAAAACATCCCATCATATATTTGTTTGGTATTTACTTTTTTTGCCCATTAGCTTCTGCAGAAGAATATGCATGGTCAATATCAGTATCATTATCAAATACCATTTCAACACCAAAGTTAACCATAGAAATCGCAGTTTGTTGCATAAAATACTCAACTGATTGTCTTTGTGTATTTCTCCATGTTAGATTTGCAAGTTATAGACTTATAGCTATGTTATGCATGCAATCAATGTCACCCATCACTTACTAATTGTGACCTACATTTTTTTATATGCATTGTTTCACATAAACACACACAGAGACACACAAAATCTAAACTTTAAACGAATGTGAAAGGTGCAGCTCATGGTGCAAGGTTGAATGAGCCCACCACATGCACCATGGGGAGTGTTCTTAAGAGTAAACTGTACTAAATACGAAACGTTCAGAACAATAGCTCATATATATGAAACAAAAGGCTGAGAATGCAAAAACCCTTTGCGTGTGATTCCAATAACAACATTTGATAACAATACTCATAGTGTAATCTTTAATAGAATGTCAATGGAACACATTTGTTTGAATTTTTTAAAAGATCAATTGAAGTAGAATAATGCTTTATTTTGGAAACAATATTCAACAACAGAGTGAAATTGACAACCGATTATGTTAAGATAACTCGTATGCGCTGCTAATGTGTTACCAAAATATTTCTTTTTGTTATTTTGAATGATTAACCAATCAAATTCTTTATGATTGTTTGTAATTAAGAAAGGAAAAAGTATTTTGAACCAAGAAATGTTACACTCACAAAAATTTATATGTGATCCACGAAATGTCGCGTGTCCTGTTACACAAACGTCTTTGATTTTGTTGAACTATTTTGGCAATTGGATATTAACACTTATATGGAAATGCTATAATAAATTTATGTAATTCTCTCGCTCAGTTTCTATAGAAGCATCTTTACATCATATCATGACAGAGAGACAAAAAATATCTATAAAAAGTACATTCTCACGCTAGACATAAAAAGATGTCATACTAGCTAACTAATCAATTCGATCCGTTTTACATACAATCAAGAATGTTGAAGTTGCAAAAAATGTCTTTTAACTTTATATTTGTAATAAATAGAAAGAAGATTCAGCTTAAGTCAATACTTTACTCAATATTTTTGTGAAAACATAATAATATGATATATATATATATATATATATATATATATATATATATATATACCTTCTTATGTGAGCGTAAAACTATGCCTAATCATTTCATTGGTTCAATATCATATCGTGTCATTGTCTCTTTGTTAGGTCTAATTTATACCTTTGTAAATAGATCTCCTTATCTTTTATCTAATAGTAATGAAGAAACTTCAAGGGAGGGGGCAATAAGGCAAGAGGCGACATGGAGACATACGTTTTGATGATTATATACATCTTAAGTCTACCTTACTACCTTTGGAAGTGACACTAGATTTTAGATAAATCTGGATTTAATAACTTATTACCAGAAGTTGTTCTCGATGCATGGCAGGAGCATTAAACAAAAACTTAAGAGAGTGATTTGCCATGTTCTTCTCGAAACCATTGTATCATTGGGATTAATTTGGCATAAACATTATTTTTTTGTTAAGTGTGACAAAATGCACTTAACTAACATGTAATATTCATAGTGTGTACTTAACTATTCGGGCGTACATTATATTGTACGTAACAACATGTTATTTGTTGATGTTATTTGTAATTTTTAGTATTTTTGACGTGTTTCATCATATAAAATATGAAACAAGTTTTACTTTTAAGATAATTTTCCAATAACGATATATTATTATATGTGATTTATTTATTTTTTTAGCACTACTTATGAGTTGTAATAGTAGATTTTTATCATTAAATTATCTTTTAATGAATATACTCCGTACCTAGTAGCTTAGGGATGAGCATTAATACCACAGTCCCAATACCGTACTCATACCGTATCGGTCCCGTACTCGTACCGGTACCATACCACTTCAAATGGTACGGTATTCGGTACTTATAAAACTTATTTTTTTAGATGCGGTACTTTCGGTATGGTACCAGTATTTTCCCGGTTTAGTACCCGGTACCATTATATAATATCATATCTTTTTACCACTGTATAATTATACAATAATATTTTCTATTAACAAATAAAAACGACTGTTGATAACACATGCTATATATACAGCGACTTATGAGTTTTTAACATTCATAAAACCAAAATTCTAATCATCATCAATTATTAGGATCACAATAAACTACAATCGTCATCATAATATGCAACCACCATCGGCATCATCATCATCAACAACAACAATAAAGAATATCAAAGTACCTATATCCTTTATACACAAACATATAAAATTATATGGTTACAATTTACGACACTTTGAGTAATGAGAATCATCCTTTAGGATCATGTTTATTTTATTTGTTTCATATCATAATTGTCAACTTTATTTATTTATGTATAATCAATGTTCTTATTGATAATTTGGTGCTTGATGAAATAATGTGACGATATTGACTATTGGGTACT